>OW052068.1:14820000-16129695 GCA_932526445.1 Phragmatobia fuliginosa
GTGGGTTGTTGATGATGTAACAGAACTAAAATGACGTCCCCTGTCTGTTATCAGTTCGAAGATAATTTAAATAAATTAACATTGACATAATGTTAACGATATTATGATAAAAAGAATTTCAATATTTTGACCGTAAACTTTCAACAATATGGTAATACAAAACGGAGAACATTCCTATTCCCATTCTATTTCTACATACGTATTCAAATTTAGTTTGATAACTGAAAGCTCAAAACTCAAAGTTTATATCAGTAAATTATCACAGTATCTAACTGATTACTATATTATCTTTTGACATATTTTTCTAACCTTTAGTGAAAACATTAAAATTTGTAGACAACAAACCTCTAAGTCTGGATCTTTTTTTTTTGGTTATAGCCAAGAATAAGCTAATGGTCTTTCTTTTCCTTTCAAAGCTTGTTAATTTAAGTATCATCTATAATCTTACCATAATCACCAATTTTACGTACCACCGTAATCGATACATATTATTATCCCTATAGACAACCGCTGTTACGCTTTCACGGCTAAACCGCTGCACCGATTTTAGTAAAACTTGGCATGAAGATTATTTAATTCTTGAGGAAGGATAAACGCTTCTATTTACCGCCATATCCGAGTCGTAGGCTAAAGCTAGTAAACTTTAGAAATAGGGTGTAACTGTCATAATAATGGTAGCTACATAAATACCCATTTAATAAGAAACAGACGCCTACCCACGTCTATCGACGAAATCTGTCGAACGTTTCCTCCGTTGTAATATTGTAATTATGCTAACAAATTACGAAGTAAACTATATTTCCTAACAATTTAGATAATATCCTTAACTGGAATATTTATTATTATTGTGTTTTGCCAGTAAACTTATGATTTTATACTGTCGAATTTAATGGTGATTCGATAGTAATTGATGTTTATGGCAAAATTCCAACATAATATTGCCATTAAATTACTTCGTATTTTATTACAGGAAGTTCTTAGATATATTATCTTATTCTTGTTCAAAATATTATGTTTATGCTACAGTCCTCGTATCGAAACAATCACTGAGGGTAAGTAACGACATCGTGGCCAGTATCTAGATGGGTGATCGTTTGTGGCATGATAATAATATGTTATGAGCGTTTACGTGATTCGGAAACTCACGTTAAGGAGTCCATCTAGGTTATTATCATAAGATAACAGTCGTGAAGCTTAGTTGGAGGCCTTCGGGTGACTTAGAAACATCCAAGACTTTGTAGTGTAGTCAATACCACGGTATCGCTAAATTCTTGGGTAGTACTCGTAGAAGTCGGATGTCAGATCTACATAAACAATCGAAGTTTAACCGTATGCTAGCAGGCTTAAAGACGACTTTAAAGTCATTGGGGAAAAGAATGCTCTTAGAAAAAAATAGAATTCCAGTTAGAGTCAAAACATTGATTGACGTGTTACACAATTAAGAACTATGAACTGTGTGTTGTCTGTGTCGTTTTAAGTTACATTTGAAAAGCATCTGATATCAATTTTCTTCATTAAATTATTATAATTTGATATTATAATGCTGTTACAAAACGTGAACGTACTATCATGAACCTTAGCTACTAATTGTAAAAGTGATGATGTTGATGATTTTAGTTTTGGATTTTAATGGGTCTCGTTCACAGATTTCGCTTCATATTAGGAAAGCATTTTCTACTTTATTTTACCACCTGTCCGTAAGTTTCAAAACCGATTAACAAATTTTTATAAAGTCACACATTCATACAGTTTATAACCATGCAATCAGGCAGAGATAATTTTAGTAATAACATACACACACACACACACACACACACACACACACACACACACACACACACACACACACACACACACGCACATACATAAAATTAAATTTACTATTAACTAGTCCTCATTAACTGTTCTGATTATAACGTCGTAACTGCTAATTACGGCTCACAACATGGCCCGTTATCTTAAAGTCTGTAATACCATTTGCTAAGTGTTAGCCAGTAAATATATTCCAAAGCCGTGTAACCGCGTATTGATACACTGCGGAATGTATGGGAACTAGGAAATGTCTGACGACAACTGAGTTGACGAGCATGTAACTTCGCTCTTGTTTTTAGTATGTGTAAATGGCAACGTCATCACTTTTTTTAAAAGCTCACTTCTGTACATAAGCACAGATTAATAAATAATTTTACATAAGTGCCTTCTCAGACAAAACCTCTTGGTCTACTATCCCACACTGGCAAGACAGGTTGGCTTAGAGTTTGTTTTAGTTTCCCTCATTGCACTGATGTTTTCCGGCGTAGTTTTCTTCCTGAGTGGAATCTAACATCACCTACGGAATGAATAGGAGTAGTGACAATCTGACACCACATGAAGCTTCACGGAGATGTTTACTAGAAACGCAAACTACTAATTGTAATTGTCTAACTGACTTAATAGACTAAATCAGTTTTCAACAGTTACATATTATGAAGCTATAGTAGCTTGGTGCGTAATAGTTTTGTACCTAAACTGGTATAGAGGTCATATCGACTACGTTTAACCCAACCAGGGTTGTCTAACAACGAGGTAGAGACCCATAGAGTAAAAGGAAAGGCCTTAATTTCATACAGGGCAATTCGTAAGCTTACCGCTGACGACTCAACACTCCATTTGGTAATTACAACAATCTAATCTAATCACTACGAGTACACATACCACAGTACCTTTCATCAAGATTATAATCTCATAATTTATCGGTCTTATAATTACTACACATCAAAATAATCAAGCCCCATTATCTTAAAGTGATTGATTAACAAAACAAACAAATCAATTGAATATATTAAACAGATTGATAGACAGTTTACCTAATCTTTTTTTTCGTAATTGGTTACTAAAGGTCGAAGTTGAAATCTTTCGACATACGCATATTACGGTACTTATATTATTTGCTTTTGCTAGTGGAACGTATGATCAAATGTGAGAAAAAGATGCTTAAATCACACTTGAACTATAAGTGTTAGCTCTATCGACATTTCAATTTGCGATATTGTAATTAATCCATACAAATAAATAAAATTGGAGTGTCTGTATGTAATATCAAATGACCAGTTTTAAACAAAATGCGTATGAAAGTATATACGGTACTGACATCCAAAATGCAATTCTGAAACTTTTTGTTTGTCTGTCCGTCCGTCTATTTGTCTATCTGTTTGTACCGGGTAATCTCGGGAACGGCCATACCGATTTTGACGGGACCTTAACTAGCAGATGATTGATGATGATGCTTTGTCACTTTCATTGTGCCAAACTCTACTGCCAAATATTCTTTTGGACATTTGCTCATTGTCATAGCTGTTTTTAAGACTTCATTTTAATACTATGCTCATGTAATATTAAAGTTAACTACCACAACAGGTGCATATGACCTAAACTGTGCACTTATTATTATTATGCATGCCTTATTACTTTAAACAAAGGAAACGCGCGCACCTGTCTTCCGTTGGCGGTGCGTTTGCAAAAAGGGTTGACGCGAAATTTTATACGGGTGTAATTTTAAATTCTTAAGGTACATATTTGAGCATTTCGATCGTGTTTAGTATTCGATCAAATCTAAATAACGTATGAGTCGAATGCTGGCTATTACCGATTATTGTACGATAGTTGCAGTGGGCTCACTGCAAGTTATTGTATTAAAATAAAATACCTGTTTCCCTTGAATCACGCGTAAACCGCTGGACGAATTTGTGTGTGAATACTTTTAGTACTGGATAAGCCACTTAACTATAGATATATGAAACATCACACTTGGAGAAGCCGAGCATCAATGGAAAATGTTTGAAAATCGGGGAAAAATATTCATTTCGAGGCACAAAGACGAAGTTACGTGGGTCAGCTGTTAATTAACCGACTTCAAAAAAAAATAGGAGGTTCTCAGTTCATCGTAATCTTTTTTTTTTTATGTATGTTCAGCGATAATTTCGTCGTTTATGAACCGATTTCAAAAAATATTTTTGCATTGGAATGGGCGTAGCTTACAGGTGGTCCCATCGTCACCATATCGGGATCTGATGATGGGATCCCAAGGAAATCGAAGGAACTCCTCAAATATCATAGGCACAATTGTCGCGATTTGGGTTCTCGGATCAGTTTTACTTTGAAGTCGGTTTCTTTTTGTTAAAATTATTTATAAATGAAAGTCAATATGAAACGCATAGATATATATATTATGTCACTTTTAACCTGACACATATAAAACTGTCAAGTGCTATACATCTTGAATCTAAATAGAAAGGATATTGCTATTGTACATGTTGCATAAAGACAAACAGCCAACTTATGTTTCCTATGATTGCATGAAGATAACCTGCTGTGTTTCCTCCACTATGGCTTTAATAATGCAGTACTTGCACCGACCAATCACACCCAGCTCGGCTCAGCGGCCTTTGCGTTTCGTCACAGCCTCAATTCACATTCCTCGATCGAGCGTCGACTTGTCTCTCTTGCCGACAAACATGTTGATTTATGTTCCATGTAATTCTAGTTTTGGATAGGCACTTCCAATTAAGGTAATACGAATTAAGTGGTAAGGGTAAAGTGTGAAAGATTTAGGGCGTATTTTAGAATAGTCATATTTTTTCATTGTCGTTTTATTAATACTGTGCATAAAATAATAGTTATCTTTTCACAACGTTATTGGATCGTGTATTAATTCTATTTCAAAAATTGTTTTTTTTAAATTAAATAAACTGAATAACCCGGTTACCTTTTTTAATAAGTACCCATCTCGTCTCCTCGTCGGTTTGCTCTATTTCATTTGAATGAAAGTAAAAATTTGCGAGACACACTTAGGGTTGGCACGAAGTAGAAAACTCATTATTTTTATTAAATTCAACGAAAAATTATTCGAATGATGCCAAAAGTCCTATTTATAATTTTACGATACATAAATTTCAGATTTCAATTCCAAATCATTATAAATTATTCCGTTTCTAAAGCCACCAGTCTTACTCTGAGAAAATCTATTTTGGAATTAATATATTAAGATATAGTATTTTGATAAGGAGATTTAGAAGCTTGTAATATCAGTCCAGATAGTTATTCCTAGATAAATAACAGTATCGTGTCTCGTGACCCCAATCGCTGTTGTAGTGTACAACTTACTGCTATACCTATGATCACGAGAGCTCACTGTTATATTCTATACAAATTTTTGCACAAAACAGTGAATTTATTACTGTAAATCTTATTGCATGAAAAGTCGTATAATAATTGTAACATCAAAATAATTATAATTAATTTGTTCTAGAGTATATTCTTGCTTTTCAGAACTTCTATACTTAACATCAGCTCATATTTTCTGAGAGCTCATATTCTCTACAAAATTCTCTTCTCTTCCAATAAACATAAGAGTTTGTATTTTGAATCTTATCTCATCAAGTGTAAAGTATTATACATTTCTACGTTTCAGTATGTTTGAGCTAAACAACAAGTTCAATTCAAATGTACTGAAACGTAAATTTAATTCTTGGTACGAGTATATGTGGATTAATCTGTTATATTTTTGACTTGTGAGTCAAAATAAGCTTCGTATTCAATACTCTTCTACGTATAATCTGTAATTTATCAAATCTATACTAATATTACAAAGCTGAAGAGTTTTGTTTGTTGTTTTGTTGAACGCGCTAATCTCAGGAACTATCGATGGTCGATTTGAAAAAATCTTTCAGTGTTAAATAGCCCATTTATCGAGGAAGGCTATTTTTTTTTTATTGTTGTAATGGAATAGGCGTTTGTCTTCCATCTCACCTGATGGAAAGTGTAGATGAAGACGAAGATGGTACACGCCCATCCAAAAGAAACCTGTTCACTCTACTCTTAAAGGCTCCAGAGTTACAGGCTATAGGCTATACAATATCACACTAAGACCAATAAGGGCGGAGCACCATTGAACAATGTTTCAAATTTTTTTTTTTTTCCTCTTGAAAGCTTCCACTGCGTGCGCTGCGTAAACGGATAAAGTTTCGCACATTATTTCCCTTTAAAAGTTCTAAAAAAAAGTCCTTGACAGCATACATATGTCTATCTTTTAAGGTTGGCTCACTATATATTTTTTTTATGGTTGACAAATTCGTTTTCGCGGTGGAACATTACGCTACGTGCAATACAAGATGTAGACGGGGCAGCATGGGTCGGCTAGTATATCTATAATTGTGAGAATACGAATAAAACTTGTAACCGAAACTTATATTTAAATCTCATATCTTATACATTTCTACAGAACAAACATGTGTTGTGTCAGGTCAGTAACGCATTGACCACTAAGAATTAAAAAAACAAATGTTTTTTTAAATTGATTCTTTCTCTAACAGCCTTTTACCAGTAAATAACAGAGTCAATCTTTAACTACCACACATTTCCGGTGGGCAGGTTTCCAGAAATACTTATTTTTAAGTGAATTTGTGTCATTTTCTTCTTAACATATCTAGTCAAGTGTTAATTTAGATTTTTAAGACTTAACATTAAGATTGTTAAACTAGTATTAGGTTTCCTCGTCCCTGGGTCATATCAACTCCGATTACATAATCATTACAAACATTTTACATTATCATGTGAGAAATCTTTGTTGATTAGTTGTTTTCTAAAAGTAAGAAGCTGTGGAAATACTACCATATCAGTATATCTCTAAGCAGATAGCAGCCTTAATAAGCTTAAGCATAATAGTCAATGTAATAAATTATCAACTTTCTCAGTAGATTATTTAGAAATTGTACTCAATAGTGGAAGTGTAGAAGTGTCAGGCAGGTAAAGATTACCAGTACATTATCAATTTAAATTGCTTTGACTGCAAGGATAGAGCAGTGGTTTAAGCGGTTTTAGTAAGATGTTGAGAGTTCAAATCCCGCTTATGTAATCTATGAATATAATAATAAATATATTCTGAGTCTGTGTGTTCTTTGTGTCCGTTTCATGTATGTTTATTAAGAGTTTAGTCCCCTGCGTATTATTATTTTTTATTTACAAAATGAATATTATAATAATATATAACTCCGCCATGCGTGTTACCATATACTATAAAAATACAAAAAATCATTGTTGATTATTGACAAAAAACGTTTCTATTTTAATTGAGCTTTGTTACTTGGTTTTACTTTTTTACCTCTTTTAGACCCCATGATGAGTTAGAAGAGGAGTCAAAAGGCAGTCGTTAATTAAAACTAACCTAAAATAGTTTTGACAACCCTATGTAAAGTGGTCTTACCTCTTGACCATAAATAATTCCATTGTTTTCTAATGAAAAATGATCTCAAAGCTTCTTCCAAAGCTATTATTTTAAGATTCGCTTTTTGTAAAGTTGTGGTAAAGGTATGTGTCGATAAATAATTTTAACTTTCTTCATATTTTGCTTAAGGCTATTTTCTGTTAGTAGTTTTATTTTGCATTGGAGATCAAACAATGTCCATTGTTATGGTTGGACTGGTACAGGGCGTAAGATAAATTGTTGAAACTAGACAATGTGTTAAAGATGTGCGGATAAATAAAATATATTTTAGTTTATACTTGCAAAAGGAATGACACCAATAGTGTTGCAAAATAGGTAATTTATTATCTTTCATTATATGAAGTTTCAAAGCAATTAATAAAAAAAAATAAGAGTGAGAGAGGAAACGTTATCCTGAGAAAAAGTCAATGCGAAATTGCTAAAGGATATTTGTCTTCAGACTGAACCTACTTGCCTACTTTAAAACCTAATAAGTCCCAGAGAGATATCGTTAATGATACCGTTATATACATAAATACCTATATAAAGGTATATATAACTGTCTAATTTAAATAATGATTACATAAATACAAAAAATAAACCATATACATATAGAGGTGTATTTATAATATAAATTTAGAGAATCGATGAGACAATAAATAAGATAAATTACGGTATATAACTGTCTTAAAATATGTATAAAATAAAAACAAAATTTATGTATTTTAAACTTGCAAATTGTAAATCTCACAAATGTAGGTTACATTTCCTTCTGATGCTATCGCCTGCAGTGCCATATTCTTCTATATTTAATAATACATCTCATTCTTTTACATAATTTTTATGTTTCCAGTATGCTATTTCTATTAACATTTAACACTTTTGAAGTAAGGTCGCCATTGTTTCGGGCGTTGGCTGTAATAGATTCTATGATAGCCTACTATGTAATGACCATTAAAGGTACAGTTCCTTTAAATTGAATTTCAATTGACAACGAACATTAACATATTTCATTCTACTAAGGTGGAATTTGAGTATAAGATTGAATAAGATTCTTTAAAAATAACTGAAGTATCGCCTTGTGCAATATACAATAATAGGGGCATCATCAATACTTATGCAAAAGTTAAAAAGATAATCTTAAATATTAATATGCAATAGTTTCCTAACAAAAGAGGATGATCGCTCATCAATTAAGTATTTGTTACCACACCGAATGAGTTTGAGACATCTTAGGCCGTCAATTTATTGAAGTGACAAAGCTGTTTAATATTTTCCGTTACGCCTACTGGGTGCTTTCAAACTGGTTGATATTTGTATTGTATATTTGAGTTGACGCAGGCACTAATCTTTGACGAGAGCTTTGTGACAGTTGTACAATGTTGATAGAGAACACTTTGTTAAAGCTGGTCTCCGTCAAGATGTGGTGTAATCGACAATTTATCTGCGCACCTATTTATGGAAATCGTTCAAAATTCTCAGACTGACATGGTTACAAAATAAATGCTACTTTTAAAATAATATTAGAACTAGGTATGAAATTTACATTTCTTATGTCAGATACAGATAACGTCAAGTTGGAAATCAACATCACATCTGAACTAATTAATACATAATGAAGTTAAATGAATAGTTTTGTAAAACTCATGTTTTAGTGGTGAGAAAATGTCAGAGCGACATCAAAGAGTCTGGGTGGTGGGAAGATATGTCATATACTATTCATTTTGAAGTACCTTTTGCCCATGGTTCCGCCTGCGTCTATAAGTAACCAAATCAGTTCAGTGATTTATCCGTGAAAGCGAAACAGTCAGAAGTACTTAAGAATTTATAGTATTAGTATGAATGATTAACACAAAGCGACATATATTTTTAAAAAAATATTAAATATCCATGCCCATGCCTCACACTGCTAATTGCTACTTGATCGGGTCGACGATCTTTGAATAATCAATATAATAATTTTAACAAAAAAAATCGACTTCAAAGTAATACTATTCCGAGTAGCCAAACCGCGACAGTTATGCCTATGATAATTGAGGAATTCTCTCAATTTCCTGGTTGCTTTATCATGGGACTACCAGAGAGACACCAGCTTTCAAATAAAAAAATAATTATCATAATCGGTTTACCCAATCGAGAGTTCTGAGGTAATAAACATAAAAAACTCCTTTTTGAAGTCGGTTAAAAACGTGAATTTGTTTTTTGACTACCTCTCAAACGTAATACTAGCTCAAGTGGTAAACCATATTTTGCAATCTAGACACGTTATGTAATATACTGTTCTATTTGAAATAATTATATTTTAAGCATAGCGTGAGACGGTGAGATATAGGCACAGCTGGTCGAGGTCACACAATCGCCACTTTCTTATAATCAAAACGGAAAAGCGATTAATCGCTTGACTAATTTAGGTATATGCGAACAAATGAAAGTTTGGCTGATTAGTTGAGGGTTTATGTGAAATACTTATTAATGTTCAAGCTTCTTTGGGAGTTATGTGCGGATTGACTTGCCGGTAGCTAGTATATATTTATATATATTATATAGCGCGCGGCTGCATTTATGTGGCGGTAAAATGCGCGCGGTAAAAAGTAGCATATGTCCTTTCTCAAGCTTAAGACTATCTGAGTTGAAAATTTCTTTTAAATATGTGCAGTTAGTAGTTTTTGAGTTTATCGCGAATAGACAGAGATACATATTTTATAATATGTAGTGATTATTTCAACATAGGTCTTCAGCATTTTATATCTCCTGCATTTTTGGCCAAACCCTCTCGAGACTCGCCGCCGTGGCAGAAATTTATACTATGCTGTTCTTAATGGGAACCGAATTGGTTCTACATATCTTATATTGTTTAACAATTTGATGCTTTGTTCTCTAAGGCATGACCACGCCTCAGTTTTGGATACATTGTTTATGTAAAATTGCGCAAGAAATTTCATTTACTGCTTTCAGTTGCTAACAATACAGAGTTCTGCCACACCTCAAGATTTACCGTTTTCGGCGCACAGAATTGGTTTGGTGTTCAAATTTAAATAAAATATCATAGGGTTGAATACATTTGCTTGACCTCACTGAACACGGAACAAAAAGTCATTTAATTTTTGTTTAAATTGTATCAAAATACTATAATCGATAATCATGAACAGAATTGTATCAACCTGTGAAAAATCCTTAATTTTGTAGGAATGTGTTATGTAAATATATATGTACGTACACACACACACACATCTATATACTGATACATATTTACACAAAGAAAATAATAAAATGTTAAGTAAAATTAAATCTGTTTTTTTATCAAACATGTACGTAGATTAGCATAGAATAAAAAAAATAAAGCAAGAATTTAAAAAAGAGATAAACTAGAAAAGAAAAATTGTTAACTAAGAAATAGTCTTAACTATAACTCCTATTCTACGTGCTAATAGTGTTGCAGTAAGTTTATCGATATCGAGGTCAAGAGCATTAACACTTATTATCAAAATTTACACCTTCACAACTTCCTATAGAAAGTTTAGACAAACACACGATAGATAGTTGAATATTTTTCCATTATAATTTCTGTTTTTTCCTGTTCATGTTTTGAAAGATTTTTGTATCTATTACAACAATTGTTACGAGTGTGTTATTGTGAATTAATATTGAATATCAAATGTTCCTTACTTAAAACTGGACATAGAGTCATCTCTTTTAACAACAAATTTTAACAGGCAATTATTACTAATATTCGACGAACGAGACGCCGAATTTAAAAAAAACTAATAGTAATCACATATTAGTTTAGTCTCATTCGTCCAATCTTGTACACATGCTATATAGTGCATTATAGTTTACTTTTTTTACACAATTTATAGTTCAACAATGAAACACATTATAGGCACTTTAATACTATTTATATTCTCCTTAAACAGCTGTAGGCTTCTAAAACACTTTAATTAATATAAGTCTTTAGTTCTTACAACTGAGTACTTACAGTAACTTCTGACATTTTATCTCAGGTTCTTCGAACAGGTAGATGCTTCTCGTTGACACTGATTGGAGTTCCGTTCTCGCCTGATGTGAAGTCTTACATTGCAAACGTATTATAAGTATTATTTAACGAAAAGGCGGAAGAATATTTATGGTTATATTTCTTAATGTCAGCCGTGGTAAAGCAGATATCAACTTCTAACTAGATATTATGAATGAAGACCTAATACCAGTATTCCAATAGTTATAAATCAAATATTAACAAGGAAAACAATTAGCAAATATAATGAGCAATTTAAGTGGACACGACTTCGATTGTAATCGTATAAATCAACTATCGATTAAAAAAAATTTTGACCCCGATTGCATTGTTGATACTATTACGCAAATACTTATGCTAAACGTGTAAAGAGTGATTTCAAAATGGCGATCATAAATAGAAATAATTTGAAAGATCCTATTTCAACATTATTAAGTTTTTTAGGGTTCCGTAGCCAAATGGCAAAAATCGGAACCCTTATAGATTCGTCAAGTCTGTCTGTCTGTCTGTCTGTCTGTCTGTCTGTCTGTCTGTCCGTCCGTATGTCACAGCCAATTATTTCCGAAACTATAAGAGCTATACTTTTGAAATTTGGTCAGTCGATGTATTCTGTGAACCGCATTAAGATTTTCACATAAAAATGGAAAAACAACAATACATTTTGGGGGTCCCCATACTTGGAACTGAAACTCAAAATTTTTTTTTTCATCAAACCTATACGTGTGCGGTATCTATGGATAGGTGTTCAAAAATGATGTTGAGGTTTCTAATATCATTTTTTTCTGAACTGAATAGTTTGCGCAAGAGACACTTCCAAAGTGGAAAAATGTTGCCCCCCCCCCCTCTAACTTCTAAATTAAGAGAGTGATAAAACTAAAAAAAATATATGTTATACATTACCATGCAAACTACCAACGAAAATTGGTTTGAACGATATCTAGTGAGTAGTTTTTTTTTAATACGTCATAAATCGTAACACGCAATTTACCTTTTATTAAATCAATACACTAGAATAAAAACATCGATGAAAGTTACAACGAACTACAAGAACTTTTATATGATGTTACTTGCTGATACGGAACCCTTCATGGGCGAGTCCGACTCGCACTTGGCCACTTTTTTGTATCAAACTTCGATAAGGAGTTTCTATCACAACGTCTGTAGAAGTGAGATTATTTTAGTATAATTACTTGTACAAAAAATACTAAAATAGATTTGACATCCAGCAAGTCAGAGATTAATCAGAATTCTTTGAAATTGTTAATTAATATATTTTGTCTGTGGTTATTATTAATTTCGCTGATCACCAGTGTATTAAGAGTCAGCTTATACTTCGACTTTTCCGAGATACATTTAATTTCCAACTTATTAATAAAGTAGTAGATAAAGTATACTAGTAAATTTTGTTTGTGAGATGACCACAAACATAAAAGTTTGACACGGCTACTAAGAACAAGAAAAATTCATGTATGATACCTAAATACATACACTATAAGGAGTATATAGAAGCTCTAGAAAGTATGACTATTAGTACTATTACAATAATTAAAAAGCTATTACGTCATAACTGTTTGCCAATCTAACGCTCAAATAACAATGTGATAATAGGCTTATTATGTGTTCTAAAATGTTCCTATTAATGCCTTTTGTATTGCTATAATAAAGAGTTAGGCTATTTTGTCTGTAATTACTATTCCCGTTAACACGTATGTACATGCATCTTGTTTAATATTTACGTGACCATTATTTAAATTATAATAACAACATCAATAAATTTATACGCATGGGATGAAAGATCACTCTTTGCGGCAATTTGTTGCATAATGAAATGAACAGAAAAGGTATATGTACAATGTACAGTGCAATAATTTTGCTATTGCTCAATACGGCCATTAGATAATATCTTAGAGCTATTTATAATATTCACAAAGTAGGAGGCGTAGGAGACTGCAATAAAATAAATTAGTAATACATTTCGATCGGTAGACTAAAAAAAAAATATCGATATATTTGAACACAATAAAAGCAACAGTTGAATAATTTTACTCTAAAACGTAACAAATCTATAATTCAATCACAACTCTAAAATTACTTCCTTAAATTTAGCTAAAGGGATTTCTTATAAATGCGTGAATAAAATATTATGTGATGTTTTATAAAGACATAATAACACCGTATATTAAAGCTTAGATAGTCGGCTTGAATAAGAACAGGTTGAAGCAAATTATACATGTCGCTTTGTATCCGGTGTCTCTTCGCAATAATTTATAGTATCTGCTTTCTAAACCCTTCGTTTCGCTAGATGGACGCTTACATGTTTGAATTCAGAGATTTTATCTATTAGATATATTCTTTATAAATTGTACAAAGTCGCATTGTGATGTGTCTCATTCGTTATCTTAAGGACGCGTTTGCAAAATTGATAGGTATAGAATCGAAATACTACGTTGACACAAGTTACACACACAAGTGCAAGTCGGATAGCGGCAGGAATAAATGTCAACTTGCCTAAATTGATATTTTGAAAGTTCTTTATATTTTCTCATTTCTATGTAATAGGTACTTACCTCCGGACTGGAGTGACCTGAAGGTGTACTTCGGTGACTGCTTATGGAACTCCTAGACGAGTTGACATAGTCTTACCGAGTTTGGGCTCGTTTTGTTAGTTATGATGAGACCTTACCTCCGGCTTAGGTGGAGTGACCTGAAGGTGACTTCGGTGACTGCTTGTGGAACTCCTAGACGAGTTGACATAGTCTTACCGAGTTTGGGCTTGTTTTGTTAGTTATGATGAGACCTTACCTCCAGACTAGATGGAGTGACCTGAAGGTGTACTTCGGTGACTGCTTATGGAACTCCTAGACGAGTTGACATAGTCTTACCGAGTTTGGGCTCGTTTTGTTAGTTATGATGAGACCTTACCTCCGGCTTAGGTGGAGTGACCTGAAGGTGACTTCGGTGACTGCTTGTGGAACTGCTAGACGAGTTGACATAGTCTTACCGAGTTTGGGCTTGTTTTGTTAGTTATGACGAGACCTTACCTCCGGCTTAGGTGGAGTGACCTGAAGGTGACTTCGGTGACTGCTTGTGGAACTGCTAGACGAGTTGACATAGTCTTACCGAGTTTGGGCTCGTTTTGTTAGTTATGATGAGACCTTACCTCCGGCTTAGGTGGAGTGACCTGAAGGTGTACTTCGGTGACTGCTTGTGGAACTCCTAGACGAGTTGACATAGTCTTACCGAGTTTGGGCTTGTTTTGTTAGTTATGATGAGACCTTACCTCCAGACTAGATGGAGTGACCTGAAGGTGTACTTCGGTGACTGCTTATGGAACTCCTAGACGAGTTGACATAGTCTTACCGAGTTTGGGCTCGTTTTGTTAGTTATGATGAGACCTTACCTCCAGACTAGATGGAGTGACCTGAAGGTGTACTTCGGTGACTGCTTATGGAACTCCTAGACGAGTTGACAAAGACTTACCGAGTTTGAGCTCGTTTTGTTAGTTATGATTAGACCTTACCTCCGGCTTAGGTGGAGTGACCTGAAGGTGTACTTCGGTGACTGCTTGTGGAACTCCTAGACGAGTTGACATTGTCTTACCGAGTTTAGGCTCGTTTTGTTAGTTACGATGAGACCTTACCTCCGGCTTAGGTGGAGTGACCTGAAGGTGTACTTTCGGTGACTGCTTGTGGAACTCCTAGACGAGTTGACATAGTCTCACCGAGTTTGGGCTCGTTTTGTTAGTTATGATGAGACCTTACCTCCGGCTTAGGTGGAGTGACCTGATGGTATACTTTGGTGACTGCTTATGGAACTCCTAGACGAGTTGACATAGTCTTACCCAGTTTGGGCTCGTTTTTTTAGTTATGATGAGACCTTACCTCTGGCTTAGGTGGAGTGACCTGATGGTATACTTTGGTGACTGCTTATGGAACTCCTAGACGAGTTGACATAGTCTTACCCAGTTTGGGCTTGTTTTGTTAGTTATGATGAGACCTTACCTCCAGACTAGATGGAGTGACCTGAAGGTGTACTTCGGTGACTGCTTATGGAACTCCTAGACGAGTAGAACTAGGTGTGCCGAGTTTAGGCTCGTTTTGTTAGTTATGATATGACTAGAGATTGAATACCGGGATCCCGGGATCCCGAAAACCGGGATCCCGGACCGATTTTTCTTCGGGATTACAATCCCGGGATTGACCCACAATCCCGAAATTTCCCGGGATTGAAAAAGACAATTCTAGGCTAATAAAATCTTTTTTGTTCCACTCAAATCTTAACCGAAAGTTTTTTAAACTCGTCAAAGTTAATTTCATTGTTCTAAAAATGAATTCACGCTTAATTAGGCATTGAAATTTTGTGACAATAGTAGTAAACATAACAAAAGAGACATATACGGCTTTATAACTCGAACGTGATCCGACGCTTTTTCTTTAGCTGACTAATTAGGCATTGAAATTTTTGACAATAGTAGTAAACATAACAAAAGAGACATATACGGCTTTATAACTCGAACGTGATCCGACGCTTTTTCTTTAGCTGACTAATTAGGCATTGAAATTTTTGACAATAGTAGTAAACATAACAAAAGAGACATATACGGCTTTATAACTCGAACGTGATCCGACGCTTTTTCTTTAGCTGACTAATTAGGCATTGAAATTTTTGACAATAGTAGTAAACATAACAAAAGAGACATATACGGCTTTATAACTCGAACGTGATCCGACGCTTTTTCTTTAGCTGACTAATTAGGCATTGAAATTTTTGACAATAGTAGTAAACATAACAAAAGAGACATATACGGCTTTATAACTCGAACGTGATCCGACGCTTTTTCTTTAGCTGACTAATTAGGCATTGAAATTTTTGACAATAGTAGTAAACATAACAAAAGAGACATATACGGCTTTATAACTCGAACGTGATCCGACGCTTTTTCTTTGGCTGACTAATTAGGCATTGAAATTTTTGACAATAGTAGTAAACATAACAAAAGAGACATATACCTTTATAACTCGAACGTGATCCGACGCTTTTTCTTTAGCTTTAAGTTATGATTTGGGAATTCGTATAATCCCGGTACCAGTACCGGGATCCCGGGATCGCTCCGAATCGATATCGAAATCCCGGGATTGAAAAATCGTCCGGGATTTGCAATCTCTAGATATGACCGTAAGTCCGGGCTTGATGGAGGGACCTGAACATGTACTTTCTTGAATATTGAAACACGATCGTAACGTAATCAATTATTTATTTGTAAAATATTTGTTTGAATATGTGAAGAATGTGCTCTTAGCTCCATATTTCTTGCCATTCTAGGGTCAATCAATTCCGGGAGGAGACAGTTTTTGTAAAATTTAATTAAAGATAGTTCCATTTTCTCCTTCCAAAATTGTGGATCTTTTTTTATGCACTGGTACTTTATTTTGCCAGGGCCTGTCCAAATAGCAAACACACAAGTCTCTTGACTAGTTATGCGTAGCTGACCTTGAATTTGGTAATACCATTTATGTTTTTTATTTATATTAAATGAATTATTTGCTGTAGGCAACCAAAAATCTACTTTTTTAAGTTTGATGGCGTCGTCTGGCTCCATGTTATATGCTGACGATGGACATTTAATTTCAACGATGCCGAGCTCACATTTTCCGTCTGGGGTTGCTCCTAGAAAGGCAAATTCTTGGTCAATGAATAACCCACACTTGTCTATGCGTGTATTCAAAGCCTTTTCTAGGTCTCGAATTGCAGTTTCTTCATTACTTCTGCCATGTCTTATGGATGGCACATTGCTTAAATTTTTTCCATAGAGGATTTGTTTGATCAGTGGACCACATTCAGTTGTTGGGCGACGTTTGCAGACTGTCGCGAACCAAGATGCTGTCAGGAGTTTTCTCCGTGTTTCTAACCATAACGGACTTCCGCTCTGCAATATGGTGTCTTTTTCCAAATTCTCCTTTTCGACCTCCGAAAGTTCCAATGTCGCCAAAAAATTTAATTTGGCATCTTTGTACTCGTCCTCATTCAAGTCAACTTTTTGGCAACTTTCGCCATAATAGGCATCTGGTTGAGATATTGCCGTCCTGTTTTTTTTTTTCTTTTTTATATTTCTTTCTAATCTTGTTTCATTTCGTTTCTGCCGCATTTTTTCTAGGTGCACTATTTCGGGATTAGCATCTGTGTCAAATATAAATTTGTGTACAGCCGACTGTAGGACACCTGTGTTATATGACACGACGGCTGCAGCACAACGGGCAAGATAGGACCCCCGCTGGGAAAAGTTAACTCTTTTACCTCCTATAAACTTTGCAACTCGTGCATTATAACTTTCCACCGCATTATTAGTTTCATTGTACACAAAACTGCATGCATGTACTGAAAGACGTTGGGCCAAATCTTCAACTTTTTGAAATACGCCGTATGCTGTCAGTTCTGGTACCATATTTACATTCCGTTTTTTAACGTCATCGGTACAAAAATAAGTTGCGCATTTGGAGTGATCACCAAATATATGGTAGGGACCATTTAATATGTCATTTTTAATGAGTCTTACTTTTTCTTCAAAAGTAATGTTCTTACTTGCCCAATATTTGACGCTGCTATCAATGCCCCAACGTATCCGTAAATAATTTTCTTTAAGAATTTTTCTAGCCTTTATATGATAAGCGGTATTATTAGAAATTGATAACAGGCCCTTGCAGTAATTTCGTAATAAATGATTTTTGCATTCAATTTTACCCACTGTTACGTTAGCATATGGTCTTGAATTCCGGATACTAGCATATGTGCTTGAATCACCATCTGCGACGTACTGGTTGTAAATAAGTCCATGCATATCTATTGATTTTTTGAAGCCTTCTGTAATTATAGCTGCTTCCATCGCAGTAGAAGGACCTTGAAAATTTTTAAAACAAGTATGTACGCGTGGGTGTACTCCTTTTGTATCTGCTCGTGAACAGATATTACACACCTTATTTTTCACTCCGTAGTATAGAACTTTCTTAGAGTGCATTCCCACAATTGCACCAACTCCAGAAGAGGCACTGTAATTAGTTCCATACGAACGTTTGGACCAACATGCATCACCCGATACAGTTATCATCGCTAATCCATCATCATTGGAGCTTCCAATAGCTAAAGCATGATCCTTCTCTTCCTTACCGGCTTCAACCATATAGTGCTGCGCGGTTTTTTTCCACCATCGACTAATTACATCGTGTTTATGTTGGTACAACCGTACCGACATTGGTGGCATATTAACATGACACAGAACAGTATTAAGTTGCGTTACCCCAGCCCCAATAGTCATAATACCAGCAACTATTTCTTCGTTCACATCCATTTTTTTTTCTGAATCGTTTGAAGATTTTAATATGAATTTAGCTCCACACATTTGACACTTCATATAAAAAGTTGAGTAAAGTCCAATCCGTTTTTCAGTCAGCAATACAACAGTACTCAAATTACAGTTGAACATAGAACTATGATTACCAATTTCTTGAAGTTGTTTCATAAAAAAATTCATTTCTACGATCCTCCTTCCTGAAACCTGGAAGGGTGTTGACTCTTCAGTTTGAGGGTTCTAAAAATAATAGAAAAACAAGTTAGTATTTTGTAAAATAAAGTAAACATAACACTAGTGATTTCTTATTTATAAATTACTTACGTTAGATGTCTCCAAATTTTCATAGGAATTACTACAACTCATTTCATCACATTGTTCTGGGTATACTTCTCGTGTATCACTTGAATTGCGAGTAACATCACGAACGCTGTGAAAAAATAAACTTATAGAAAATGGTTCTCAACTATGAATTTGACGATTTTACTGAATCATCAAAATCATATTTGAGAACCATATACCATAAACAGACACTAACCATCTTGCTGTTTCTAAGGCTTGTCTACTAGCACGAAGTCTTTTTCGAGTGCTTTTTCCAAACGTCTTATATCTCGGCATCTAAAACAACAATTGGAATATGAAAGTTCACAATATGCACTTTATTATAAACAAGATAAACGAGTAGAATGCATAAAATAACAAGCATAAGAATTCACCCAAACTCGGCACACCTAGTTCTACTCGTGTAGGAGTTCCACAAGCAGTCACCGAAGTACACCTTCAGGTCACTCCATCTAGTCTGGAGGTAAGGTCTCATCATAACTAACAAAACGAGCCCAAACTCGGTATGACTATGTCAACTCGTCTAGCAGTTCCACAAGCAGTCACCGAAGTCACCTTCAGGTCACTCCACCTAAGCCGGAGGTAAGGTCTCATCATAACTAACAAAACGAGCCCAAACTCGGTAAGACTATGTCAACTCGTCTAGGAGTTCCATAAGCAGTCACCGAAGTACACCTTCAGGTCACTCCATCTAGTCTGGAGGTAAGGTCTCATCGTAACTAACAAAACGAGAACAAACTCGGTAAGACTATGTCAACTCGTCTATGAGTTCCACAAGCAGTCACTGAAAGTACACCTTCAGGTCACTCCAACTAAGCCGGAGGTAAGGTCTCATCATAACTAACAAAACGAGCCCAAACTCGGTATGACTATGTCAACTCGTCTAGCAGTTCCACAAGCAGTCACCGAAGTACACCTTCAGGTCACTCCATCTAGTCTGGAGGTAAGGTCTCATCATAACTAACAAAACGAGCCCAAACTCGGTGTGACTATGTCAACTCGTCTAGCAGTTCCACAAGCAGTCACCGAAGTCACCTTCAGGTCACTCCACCTAAGCCGGAGGTAAGGTCTCATTATAACTAACAAAACGAGCCCAAACTCGGTAAGACTATGTCAACTCGTCTAGGAGTTCCATAAGCAGTCACCGAAGTACACCTTCAGGTCACTCCATCTAGTCTGGAGGTAAGGTCTCATCATAACTAACAAAACGAGCCCAAACTCGGTATGACTATGTCAACTCGTCTAGCAGTTCCACAAGCAGTCACCGAAGTCACCTTCAGGTCACTCCACCTAAGCCGGAGGTAAGGTCTCATTATAACTAACAAAACGAGCCCAAACTCGGTAAGACTATGTCAACTCGTCTAGGAGTTCCATAAGCAGTCACCGAAGTACACCTTCAGGTCACTCCAACTAAGCCGGAGGTAAGGTCTCATCGTAATTAACAAAACGAGCCCAAACTCGGTAAGACTATGTCAACTCGTCTAGGAGTTCCATAAGCATTCACCGAAGTACACCTTCAGGTCACTCCATCTAGTCTGGAGGTAAAGTCTCATCATAACTAACAAAACGAGCCCAAACTCGGTATGACTATGTCAACTCGTCTAGCAGTTCCACAAGCAGTCACCGAAGTACACCTTCAGGTCACTCCACCTAAGCCGGAGCTAATGTCTCATCAAAATGACCCTGAACTCGCAAAATACTACTTAGTTTTAGCAAAATATAATATTGTTATAAAAGTCTGTAAATAGAAAATAATCTTACCTTGTCAAGTATCAACCTATTTTGGTTTATCGAATATTTTGAATTTGTACAGCGATCTTTTCACACGAGCTAATGCAAACAGGCGAAACAGTGTCCACTCACGACGGCGGCCGAGCGCAGACTGAGATTACGAAATTTTTGAGCAATAAATCAAGAGAGGTTCAAAAAAATAAAATAACCCTTATTGCAATCGACTACGATTCATCCGTAATAGCAAAATATGTGAAAATATAAGCTCCGGTTGTTATTTTTTCTGCGACTTTCTGTGACACTTTTATATTATTATTTTTACTCGGATTATAATTGACTATATATGCCTCTTTACAGTACTTTTATATATCCTAAAGTAGGTTGATTGTAGAACAAAAAATGTACCAAAACTCAACCCGATATCGTAAAAACTGTGGAAAATGGTTACGGAAGATCGTTTTTACCATATTAGAAAATACAATTTTCAAAAAAATTGTCAAATAGATTTGAAGATTAAGAACAAATCTATAAGTGTTAGTACTTTCTTATATTCAATTTGGTTTAGTTTGGTCACAAATTGCACCGAAAAACAGCATAATTTTGTACAATTCGTAAACGCGCCCTTAACATCGTTAATTAAATGATTGATGCTGTTTATTTACTAAAATATTGTTTTTCAATATTTGTTGATTGGAACTGTTTTATGCATATTTAAAGCCACGTGTATCAGGTTGTTTGTGTCTGTTAACTATTATACTACTTTCGTCAATAGGTAGTTGACATTCCTAGTTATGTTGGTCCCGTGTTTTCTAAAACTATGATTCTTCTGACCTGGATATCTGTTAATTTTTAAATCCGTTTGTCTATCTTAATAACACAATATTATACTATTTTTTTAGAAAGTAACTTGTTTGTTGTAAAAGCAATTTTAACGTTTTTTAGTCAACTTTCAAGAGTCACGGGAAAAACATTCATCGTCATCATCAGCCCATCTCAGTCCACTACTGGACATAGGCCTCTCCCATTGCACACCACTTTAATCGATTTTGAAAAGCATTAATGCCTAAATATTACTATAAAGGTAGGGAAAATTAGAATAATGTATATTATTATTATATCAATGTTTACCGGTTGTTGCCCCAAGCTACCGGGTAGGCTACTTTTTGTGCTAAAATACTAGTCGCATTGCTGTTATCTTAAAGATTTATCTTGTAGTCAAGGCACTTTTATGTTTCTGTAGTAAACCGCCTACCGTTCTTGGTCTAGTGTGAGTCTGGTCACAGCGAGTCGTACAAAAACTTACGTGTGAAGATTGTTGCGTGTGATGCGTGCGAAGCGTAAATTTAAGTATATTTATCTACTGTAAAGTTTTATTATACCTCTAAATCTTTGGTTTCTTTAGGTTCTCCATTTATATCAGTGTGTCGTCACGTATAATTTATCATCATCGCACTTTACAACCGCAAAAGTGTTTCATAACTACTGGCGAGTTAAGAAAAAAATGTTTATAGACAGGTTATTTAATCTTGAAAGAGAAGTTGTATAGTACATTATAAACCTGAGACAAAAGCTTCTATTTAATAATGTTTTTAGATGACATATCTGTCTATTTAGCACAATAGTTCAAGTTAAAAAATCCGAGTTGCGCAAAATTTATTCATTAAATTTATTCCATCGACTAATTTGAGTTGTAACTTTACTATCTGTTATTGTGTAATTCTTTTTATTAGTTGCTGTTATGTTTCCAAACGTCACTTCTTATCAAAAACACGATACTGGCGTAAGTTTCGTCTCAATTATGTGCATATTAATTACAGCCATGATTTTTCTTTTAATTAAGTTACATTTTAACGTTTCTTTTTATAGTTTTAAATTGATGGTTTACATAAGAATTTTACATATGATTGCCATTTAGTTGGATTCCACTACTTGAATTTCTACTATCAATTTGTTAAAATATTTTTATCAGACTAGTAAAAAATAAACTATTAAAGAGGTACTACTATTGGCAAATGTAGTGTGGAGCGCCTAGTCTTGCCATGTAGTGGGACCACTTACGTAAGAGAGCCGTCTGCGACTGGATGCGGAGAGCATGAGACCGGCCTCTGTGGTGTACCTTGGGAGATGCCTATGTCCAGCAGTGGACCGCAACGGGCTGATGATGATAATGACTAGGAAATGACTTACAATGGCGCTCTTTATTATGGTGTACTCGTAGCAATATTCCAAGTTACGATTATGTAAAAATAATTGAATTGATTTATATTTAACGCAGTTATAAAAATAAAAATAAAAGTAGAATTAATAATTAATTAGAAAGACAATGTTCATACGCACAAGACGCAACTTAAGTACTTATAGTGATATTATTACTTTAGAATTTTAAAAAGAACTTTTGTTGGACATTGACACTTAGTGACTGGATTGTGCCGCAGTATTAGATGATCCCTGAAGTGTAGTCATCTATTAAAGATGTTTATATTTGTTATTCTTTTCGTTTGCATTGTTTTCGATTAAACAATGTCCGATTGCCTTAGCTCATGATGATGCACAGCACAGCATGATGCTAATCCAAAACAAACAAAGATGATTGAATTTGGGATAACAACATTTAAAAATTTGTTTCGGCTGTTTAGTGTTGTTTGGTACCAGTGGAGGAACCACGTACTTGTTGAAACCTTTAGTTTAATTGTGACCAATGTGGGTGATAGTGGTGCTACTGCATATAAAAGATAATAAAACTACCGATTTTGAAGTGCTTTTATCCACAATTACGTTTTAACGCGTGAGTACCCCGTACCCCGTACTGGTTATTTATTACTTTAAATGTACTAATATTAAATCTGTAACAATTTTAAATATTCGATTTCTATTTCATCTCTTATTCTACTAATACTGACATCAATAAAACCTTTATCTTAAAGAATGTGAAAACTATAACTTAAACGGATTTTCTTGGATTTAATAAAAATATGAAAATGTTAATTTTAGTATTTTTTATAGATTTTTTACTAAGACGAATGTATTCTATGAATTTGTGTTGTTATACTCGTAATTAAGGCTTGGCAAACATAACAATGGTAATTACAAACTCATGTTTGTTAATACTTATTTAACTTAAAATGTCTAAGTTACGCCTTTTCACTTCTTATAGAAGATTATTCCACAGTATCAGAAGAGTATTTACTACATTTATTAAGCAAATTTTCTCGAGGTAACAAGAAGTCTCAATGGTTATTAAAGAATCTAAACTTAGCAATCTTAATCGTGCAAATCATTACTTTCACCTACAATTTGTTGAAAAAGCATAAACGCCGTAATTTTATCGTAGGTAAGTATTAAGTACAGCTTACACCTAAGCGCGAGTCCTGTTTCCATCTCCGTAATAATACTAATCCTGGTACTAGAAATTACCAGACTGCACTCTACCCTGAGGAATTAAAATAAATAATTACCTACATGTACATTGCGTTTTTACATCCGGACGCTGATATGTTGTTAGGAGTTAAAATGTTAATGGTTTGCTACTATAAGCGGAAGGTTTACAGCCGTAGAGCTGTTTTTCTGTTGTAACACAACGGGATCGTAATGGTGTCCGACAGAACGATTGGATTGGATTCACAAAGTCTCTTTAATATTCATTGTTATGTGAACAATTTGCTGTGAACATTGACATTCGTGTTTTTGAATATAGGTAAGTTATCCTAATGTTGCGTATTTATACACTGTTATATTCGCAAATTCTTGAGTCTGAAGGAGCTGCTGTATATTTTTGCTGCACCTACGTTTCTATAAAAATAGTAGTAATAGTGATTTCAATAATTGTCATATAAAAGCATATAACGAAATGCTAATTGGTAATCCACTACATTTGTATTTAGATAAGCTGAGATAAGAAACCTAAGCTACAATCGATGCTTATATCTTTTCATTACACACATTGCTTTTTTAGGGTTCCGAAGTTCATAACTCGGAACCCTTATAGATTCGTCATGTCCGTCCGTCCGTCCGTCCGTCCGTCCGTCCGTCCGTCCGTCCGTCCGTCCGTCCGTCCTCGACTTACCGTCCAAACGGTAAGTGCTAGAAAGATGAAACTTTGCATGAATACGTGTTGTAATTACGTCGACAAAGTGCTACAATAAAATTATGAAAAATAATTTTATTTGGGGTACCTCCCCTACACGTAAAGTGGGGATGTTTTTTTTTTCTCGCGGCTACCCCATCGTGTGGGGTATCATTAGATAGGTCTTTTAAAAAGAATATAGGGTTTCTAAGACGATTTTTTGATTTAGGTATCTGTTTGCGAGATATTTCACTTTAAAGGGCACTTTTTTGTAAAAACAGGGCGTCCCCCCCCCTCTAAAAGCTAAACGGCTGGCTCAAAAAATCTAAAAAAAATCGTGATTGTGGTCCATCTAATGAACTTTGAAGGAAAACTATAACGGATTAGATGAATTTCTTAGTTCAGGAGTTATAAAGGCTTATCTGGTAAAATGCGCTCACTTGGAAAACGTCATACAAAATTAACGTATTAATACGTAAACATAACAATTATCTATTGGATACGATTTTAAATCCACGTACCATTATAGGTGACTGAGGAACCCTTTCCTGTGCTTGGCCTGACACGCACTTGGCCGATTTTAGATACATAAAAATGGTTGCCTAAATAAATATTTTTATACATCATATAGAAGATGAATTTGTTAATATGTACATAATAATACGAGTACTTGCATTGCTTGCATTCAGCAAAAGCAAAGCTGTCTATCTCTTAACAGTCGCATCGGTTTTGATGGAAATTTACCTGGAGATAATTTGAATCTTGAGAAAGAACATAGGCTAGTTTTTACTGCGATTACCAACATACACGCGAATGAAGCGGTGAAAAAAAAACCTAGTAAATATAAATGACAAGAACAAGATAGCATTCGAATTCATTGAAATCAGCAACAAAGACAGCACTAGATTTATTCTAAGGGTTTCGGTGGCGATGTCCGTATGATAGCATCTAGATCGCATCTTACTCGCGTGGCGATCGCATCTTCGAGCTGTTGCTTTAATGAGGCTGATTCAACTCTCGTGGGAGTGGCTAAGGAATCTGATTTTATTTATTCATGTCAAGTCACTTAATAATCTTTTACGTATAGCTGGATCAGCGATGACTTTAGAATCTTTGGATAAATATATTTCTCGATATTTATATAAACTCTAAATTAAAAATAAGTGCAGTAGTCACCGTGTTAATTGCGAAAAGACTATACGCTATGGTGATTTACATTATGGCGGCATATTGGGATGCTTCTGGTACTTCTTAAGTGCTAAAATCTCTACTCTCTAGTGTACTACCTTGTGTTTCTACTAGATAGGGAGTCGGTATTTACAATACATCTATTGCTCAAAAATAATATTCTTCCCTCAAATGTTCTTTACTGTTCGATTGCCAAGTTCTGATTAAACATAAAAAAAAAAACATTTGTTAATGACAATTCTGAGTAATAAACGATCAGGATTGCTTTTGATCACCTCACTATTCTTAGTATTATTGTAATTTAATGTAACTTTTTTATGAGCTACTTAGTGTTCGTTCAGTGGTCGAAATTAGACAATATTTTTAATTTTTGAGCTTTCTGCACTTCCACTTTATATTAATTTTATCTTTGATTTTCATATTCCTCTGTTCGCATAATATTGATAAAAGGTGTACAAAGTTTTTCCTTCACGTATTTATATGTAGTATATAAATAGATTATATGTTTTCGGCCTTATACTTATGTTTCGTGGCCTAGTTCCATTACAGAACCATCCAATTAAGGTCGGTTTACCTACCTTAAAAATAGTTACTGTTATTTTTTTCCGTATTTCTTTTTCATATTTAAATTGAGGTAAGCGATATTGCATATAGATTTTGCAACTGACTAGTCTGACTAGTTACAATAACAAGAGTAGACCTGTTTTTTGTGTGCTTAAATCCGTTCTGTTGGATTTAGTACTTGTATCGAAAGTTTTTTTTTGTTCTTATTACATCTGTGTCACCTTGGCGATTCTACAGAAATTGTTGTTGAATTACTTGTTGATGTACAGCTATTTTATTATGGAAATGAAATGATGTTAATACTGAAACTTCACAAATTACTAAAAATAAACAATATTATGACTATTACACAATAGTACTAAAAATGTGTATATTATAATACAATCAAAAATAACAAATTTGCCAATAAGTGTCGCGAAAATCATCACTTTTCTCATTATACTAAAACAAATTAGTAAGGTCAATAAGAATTAAATGAGATTGTTTTCAATAAGAGCACTCTATACCATTAGTAAGCATGTCATATCCATTAATACTCATATCTGAACAAGAAACCGTAATAAATCTTTCCAGAAAAACGGATTCTTCCTACAGCTTTAAACAGTTTAATATTGATGGTAATAAAATGTACTATAATTATGTTATAAAAGGTTTTATCTTCATTAAATGTATGATTTGAAAGTGAAACTCAAACAAGTTGTCAGATTGTCACGCTATTTATTTACTGTTGACATTTCCCGTTTCCAGAAATGAACATTAATGCGTAATTAACATACGTATCATGGTGCATATCTATCGGATTAATATTCCTGCTGGGTGGCAGTCTCAAATAATAACGCTGACGGTTTTCATTTCCCACTTGTCTAATAATACGATGTTTTACAACAACTTACAGCATTTAACTTGCGAAACTTCAACTGCTTTAATTCTACAGATCAAGTGGGATACATTTATATTCAGGGAAATGTTGAGCAAAGGATTTGTAAACTACATTGTTGAACATGCCTGTTAAATATTAAAAGACCTTGCATTGTTATTTTTCATTTCATTTTCAACGTAATTTTACCATTTGGAGAAATTTAAGAAAATATTGACCTTTTAAAGATACTAACATAGTGTTTTACTATAGATCGTTTTAACTTTTAATACTGTGGTCTATGGTAACAAGCACATTTGCCAAATGTTAAACGATATGTGATACTTGAAATCAAAGGCACACACCTCTTTGTGGACAAGGCCTTCCAAGATCCACCGCTGCTACTAGCAGCACGTGAATTTAGTATTATAAAATGTGATAATTGTATGAAATATGAAAACATTTGAGTGCCCAATTTTTTATCAATCATTTTTTCACAAAGACATCCACTACTGGAAGTTTGGCCTCAACATCGGTTCTATGTTTTTCGCATCCAGAGGTATTCCGCTATCTTCAACAGGCTATCGGACCATCGTGTGGAGGGCCACTTGAGTATTCTTTGGGTCATCGGCAATCATTTCTACGAGCAATGTGCCCCGCCCACTGCCACTTTGGTATACTAAGATGGGGTATTCCCGGATGATTGTACAATGGAGAATACCATATATTTACTGCATTTGCCAGCGGCTTAATGTCCAACAAGAACTGTGCAGTGTTAAGATAAGGTTCCTGTGGATGTCCCACAGGAACCACCAACAAGTCAAAGGAATCATTCGAGTCCAATCTGTGTGCTTTGCTATTTAAATAAGAACTTTATAAAACACATTATCGCACTTAATCCTGCAGAATTTGCCATCACATCTCTGTCCAAACATCAACAGCCTTTATCGACTTTGGACATACACCCCCTCCTTAAGAAGGAGGTTTTTATGGAATTGACATACCCTATATAGTGAAGTAACTGAACTGATAACGCAAAGCACAAAGTTTTTCCGCTTAGGTGCAATAAGCGCAAAGTCCTTCCGCTAAGTGCAATGACTGCAAATAGAGCTTCGACACGTCAATACAATAGAAGATTGTTGTGGCTGCGGCTTCATTTTGTTCGCTTATCTACTTTAGCGGTTAGTTTTTAAACGAATGTAGTGCAGTCCTTTCACGTAATTCTAAATTCTATAGATGCATATTTTTTTTAAAAACTGGCTGTATGTACTAAGCTGATGTGACACGATACGGTTATGGCCAAAATGTATACCAGATTTAATTAGTGTCGAACTTTAGAGTTTTTGAAGTGTACATAAACCAACTTAATATTTATATATTTATGGTACCTAAGTTTTAACAACGGAACCCTAAAAATGGTGTAACCAAGTTGTCCACTTATCATCATCATTGTCAGCCTATTGCAGTATTTTTACTCCATTCGCAGTTTACATACTTTCCTTGAAATATTTGCAATCGTTTGTAAGTTACTGTACGTTTTCTAAAATTTAAATCTGCTTTGAGACTAAGCTGACAGTAGAAACAGAGATTTAAGGTTATCCATAAAACACTGTTGATTTTTAACGAATTCTATGAATTGCAACGTCAAGAAATGCCTTCCGAACATTGTGCCATTTAGTAATGTCATTAGCATTCATGTTCGTTGGCATGTTATGCAAGTAATCGATCTGGTACATTACATCTCAATTACCTAAAGCACGGCATGTTAATGTTATTGACTGCATTTATTACTCTTGCTGTTTTAAATGTTTATTGGTTATGGGTCGTTAGACTTGCGTTATATTGCTTTTATTTATAGTAATATTTCACTACTTATTATGTCGAACTAACTAGTGTACATGAGGTAGTAACGGTGAATTTGCTCATCTGGTATTTTGCTAAGCGTCCCTATTGCACTCAAGATCTCATGAATGAGTTTCGATTTTTTTATTTTCAGGCGAGCAACCTAAAGAACCCAAGTATATTATTTGCCCAAGCCATATTTGACCAAGCTACATTTTCATCAAAGTTACTAAATTATTATTTTTATTTTCTAAAATAAATACATTTTCGGGATTAAAAATGTACTTACATCTAGTGTCGCGAGAGACTTTACAAACATAATGGAACTGACACAAAGAACACCCAGACTCAGCACAACAAATTTATGGATCACACAAAATGTTGTCCTATGTGGGATTCGAATCCACAACACTTGGTGCAGTAGAAAGCGGCGTGGCAACCTCTTAAACTCCTAGACCACTCGTGCAGTCTAATAGTCCAGTAAATTAAAATTACTTTTGTGCTTTTCGCTTATTTAAATATTCATAAACTCTTAGTAAAATCCCAAGATTGAGTAAACGCCACCTCCAAACTTTCTACTTTTGCCTGTCCTGTGCTATTTGCCACTGGTATGAGTTGTAATGTTGTTGTAAATAGCAATGCTGAGTGCGAAGTAAGTGAACCCAAAAACAATCAGATTTACACAACATTTTATAATTTTACACCCAACAATTTTACCTGTAGATTATTCTAGAGGTATAATAAAGCGCGTTATTACTTCCCCACTAAACACTAATACATCACAGAATTCTGACGCGAATACAGTTAATTCGCAACAGTCACGACGGTGTGCATTAGATTGCGACCCATTGAACTTTAGATGAAGATGTTACGTAAATTTATGCAAATCGAGGCGAGGATGCACCAGGCTTTATGTAAACACTTTCACGTTGGTTACAACTAATGGGTGGGTTTTCTTCAAATGGAATGTTTAGTTTTATTCGTTTAAATTTGAAGATAACAAATAAATTGCTATAACGAATATGGTTAAGGTAATAAGGTTTAAAATTAAATGTAAGAAGTGAAGCAGAAACAGACGATAGGAGACCATTTACGAATACTGTAATATTAAAACATCTTGAAATAATTACATGTCAACTTATTCTGTCGAAAAAAAAAAACAAATCATATTATACTAATACGACCATTTTGAGACCTTGAATATCGGAAGTATGTACGATTGTTGTTTGTGTAGATAGTATTAATCGGGAAACAGCCAAACGGGAAAGCCGGGAAACCCCTAGCCAAGTTTAAGTAAGTAAACGTTTTTCGTTTTTTATTTCTCTGTTATCTTGTTTCGCTATCTAATGTCTCTCTGTCACGTGAACAAGAGAATAAAGAAAAAGAATAGAAAACGAAAAATATTTGCAATTTGGCTAGGGGTAACGATTTGACCCCGAGCCTAATGTTTATGTGCAACATATCGCATTTGCATTGTTGTACTAACAGTAACTAACTTTATCAACGTGTGTCATCTTCTATCTTTAAATTTAATAAGATATTTTTTAACAACAAACATCAGATATAACCCCTTAAGTATCTATAAAAAAACTATGTCTACGTCTTTATTAAGAAACTCCAAAGAGAACGCTGTCGAAATCGCACGGGAGTTTGCCAATAAAAACCAACTGAAATATTTTAAACAATATCACTTGAACAACAATCTTATTCCCACGGGTCAAAGCACGATTTGCAACGCAATAGCGTTAGCGTGTTCTACACCTGTCTCAAGGATCAAGAAACCTTAATCTGGCTCATTATTGCTTAGTTCTAAAACAGCTTACGTTTGTTTAAAAGGCCGTCTACTTAAGGCGTTGGTCGTTTAATTTAATTAGATCGTTTTGAGATAAATGTAAATGCCACGCTACAAGATACTCGTTTCTGCATTCGACATATCTTTGCCACGTCTTTATTTAACCGGTGTTTCTATATGTCTTATTTTTAATACACACTATTTTATTGATATTTATGTTATAGATAAAAATCATGTTCTCATAAGTAGAACTAGCTATTTTAATGATATCATTGTAAATGTTGTATCGAAACTGGACAAGTATAAGCACATATTGTGAGTATCTTAATAAGGCTCTGCACCAATAAGTATTTTAATGACTATAATGTATGTATATGATATCTTAACTAGTATGAATACAATTATGTTATCACAATATACAGTTTTTTTCCGAAATAACTGGTAAATGAGCGAATAATATTTACGATATATGGAAGTTATCTAGATATTTTACAACTTTAATTTACTTCATTGATGAAAATTAGAATAACTTACATCCGATGGTATTTATTTATTACAGTGATTAATTTAAAGAATATTCACAGTATTTTATATATTTTTATCACAACCGTCAAAAAATTCCTTCGCATCATCGACAGTTTATCAGTCGATGCCGTTAAAAAACTTCTTATAGTGTAATTCAATTATATTTAGAATGGCTTTTTATTTATGAAGCACATACCCATCTGTACATTTTAAATCAGTGAAAATATTATTATGCTCTACAACTCTAAAATCTAAACTGGTTAAAATTTATACATTGTCGCATCTTGGACTATTGGAACTTGGTAAAATACATTCTTGAAATTAAACTCACTAGTAAAAATTACTTGGGAGTTCAAAAAAACTTTATAATAGATAGTAAATAATAGATGTCCGATTGTCATAATTGCACATATAGTAAGACAATATATTCTAAGTCACGACACATATTGTAAGAAGTTAATAGATTCAAGCGCGTGTGGGCCCCATTGCAATAAAACATTGATCATTGAATGCGCCCGCGCCGTTAGCAGAGTAGATCGAGGGGAGGAGGCGGAAATGGACGGGATGATCCGCGATAGTGTAGATCGTAACGGTTTGATTGTGGAAGCGTTTTGGATTCGAATTGTAAATTTTCTTGTAATAGGTTTGTGATAGATCAGTTAGAAGTTATGACCTGTACTGTTATTGAATAAATTATCAAGACGCTTTTAGATTGCGGGTATATGAATAACTGTGTCATTGCTTTATTTGTGGTACAAAACGAAGTTTTCGAAGACCTTTTTAAAGTACGTACACCAAATCAAATCTTGTATGTTTTCAAGTTTATATTTATTCATGCTTAACATAATTGAAGTTGAGCAGTGATGATGTTCCAATAATGTTTCAAGATAATGTTGGTTTCAAGATAACTAGGTTTGCAAAATGCGTTCGAGCATTGTGATTCTGTATGAGTTTGACTAAAAGTACTTTAAAGATCGGAGTTTCTATCCTTCTAAACTAAACAAACGTCAAAAAGTATAGACGCCTGAAAAATTATAGTTGTCAATAAAAAAATAACAGTAATACTAATTTGTGCGTAGCAAATATACAACCAATCTATCATCTAAGTGTCAAAATGTTTTAATGATAGAATTTACCGGTCGTTTACTTGACAGCGATACACAGATTTTAAGTGCTATAATTTACACGTTTTTTAGACTGTAATTTATCTCTGGTGTTGCGACTTGCTTCTTACTTTTAATAAGGTATCGACATAATCCCGATATTAAAAGTCAATTATGTGAAAACACCTCAAAGCAGTTGATGGTTTTCGACTAGATAAAAAAAAATTGGATTGGTAGCTCTAGGGTGTAAAATAATTTAGTGTAAGCATAAATGAAATGCAAACTTAGTCCTATACCGACAATATCCAAAGCACTGTACTTCAAAACTCAAAAGTAAAGTAAGTTTGTATATTTTTAACTGCCTCGGAAGCCATGTGGAAACGAATGCGACCGTTGTGCTTGAGGTTTCGAATTCGAATCCCGGGTCGCACTGAATGTTTGTGTGATCCGCAACTATTTGTTTCGGAGTTTGGATGTTTTTCATGTATAATATGTATGTTGTGTGTAAGATGTCCGAAATATTGATTTGAAATGATGATACAGAAAGGGTATGTTTATATATCAACTGTGTAGTACCCGTAATACTCGTACAATCTCTGCTTAGTATGGAACTAGGAGGCTATGTGTATAAGATATTCGAAAAAATATGTTTTTTTTGATAGATTCAAGATGGAATCGAGTGTCAAGTATGGAAAATATACAAAACATGTACAGTTACCATAAAATATAAGTAGTAGAGTAATACTACAACTAATATAATTTTCAATTTCCTTTAACAAGAGCCCGGAGTCATCTACAATGTAGAAGGATTTGACGCCATCGGTATTGGTTATAATATTCTCACACGATAAATATAGTAGGACTAGTTTGATAGCTTGTTAGAAATGTTTTTACTACGATGGACAGAAGTAATAAAGGATGAAGTCAGCGTCTCAAATGAGCAAATTTTTTGCTTGGGGTATTCATTGGCTACAGATTTCTAAAGGAATTAAATGATTACAGAAAGTAATCATTCGATTCCATACTTTTTATCTATTCCTAATTAGTTGTTTATCGAATTGCTATGATATTTTCTTGAGAATTCTTGACTAGAAACACTAGAATTGATTATGCTTAGTTCATTCGTAGGACCTTGTGTGTCTACATACGTACAAACCTATGCTAGGTACAGGTTTTGGTACATTTTCAATCATATCTATGAATACGTACGGCGCACATTTTTCAGCTAATTTAATGCTGAATGTAAGTTTGCTCCTTAATTCTAAAACATGCATCAATTTAGAATGCACTTTGATGTAGATATCTTGAATATTGTCAAATATATGTTTTCTCTCTCTTCATTAATTATATGACATGGAATTTTACAGGCAACATAAAACAAATCTAAAAATAAAGATAAGCACATTTTCTCTAGGTTATATTGTACTTTGCATATAGAGTCAAAATCAAGACAGTTTTTACTGAAGCGATGTACATATATGGGTACATTATTCTTTGTTTCAGCGAGAAGCCTGCACATACTAAACCATATCTAAAACTATTTACTAACAGTTACAGGAATGCGTTGCCACATTCATAACACTTTAAAGACAGTCGTGTAAATACTGGGAGATCTATTGAAAAGCAGTTATCAACATTCAGGCATGCACGGGAGTGCTTAACCGCAACCCGTTAAGACAATGGGTGATAGGTTACAACAGTCCTATATTACAATACAAATTCCTAGCACAAATTATATGTATACAGATTTCCGCGCCCGCCTCTCAATCTTTTTCATTGTTCCGTGTGCAAATTGCCGATAGGCTGTTGAACGATGTTTCAGTGGAAAGTTTATCGCAGGAATATGCCCAATGAAGTGTTTCAATTCAATTTCTAATCCCATCATAATAAATGTACCATGCATGCTGAAATGGGAATCATTTTGTGCATGTATTCTATATAGCCGCATATGTAATCTTTCGTACGGTAATAAAAAGCTTCACGTTATCTCACGCCTTTCTGTTTGCTCAAATGCTTGAATCTCAAATCAGATAATTTATTTTTATCGTATTACAGGGTTTACGATATCAAGCTTTATTCATTTATCATGTCTAAAATATTTTGAACACTATCTTTTATCAACGTCTCCGCCCCGTGTATGTCGGTTATCACCACATTATCACGCTAAAAAGTAACCTATCACAAGAATCAAAGTATCTTTATACCAAATTTCATTGATATCGGTGCAGCGGTTTATCCATGAAAGCGTAATAAAGTGACAGACAGACTTACTTTCAAATTTATAATATTAGTACAGATTATTATGCATCAATTATTAATTCATTCAAGATATAAAATAGTATACAATAATATTCTTGAACTGATACCATAAAAATGTGGGTCGATATATTAATGTGACACGATTAGAGGATACCATAGTGGATAATGGGATTACTACAAACGTAGATGTGGCTTGTTCGTAATTCATAGTAATAGCGTTAACGTATTATGCGTTCTGTAATCGACCGTAACTGTTATCTGTGCATAAAATGCACCGATTTATATAGTGCGCATTAAAACGTTCCTGATTACTCGTGGTTAGGTGTGGTGGCTGGTTAAATCTTATATTTATTGATTGTATTTCATTTGTTCGTTGTCATGGATATTTGGGTGATAAATTATGTACTGATTAAAATGGAATATAAATTATGTAATTAATAATCACTACTATCTGATAGTAACAGAATAGAATAGATAACAAACACACACCTGGACTCTATTTAAAACATATGCCAAATATATTTTTTCGATATATTTCAACTTATTTCAAAATACATTTAGGACTATGTTTAAAATGATCTAGTCTCTCAAATAATTGTCGGTCTCATATACCGACAGGAAGATTTCTTTAAAATTTATAAGTTTGTTGTATTAGACCTTTTCAAATGTAAATACAAATGTCAATTAATAATACATACAATACAAATATACTACGCAAAATAATTTCTGTGCAATCAGTCTTACAAACATAATTGTATATCCATAGAAGCAGGTGAAGGAAACACGTAGTCAAGTAAATCTATTTGTTTATTTATTATTTAACACTACACAATTAAAGATGGTATAGCTGAACAGGTGGAACAATGCTATGACCATAGTTGTGTTTCGGTCTTTTATTTAAACTCAAGGTTCTTTTTATTCCACTATTAAGTTATAAATTCTCAAGTTTGAGAGGATCAGACGTTCATTACTCTTTCTCGCAGAAACTACGGAACGGATTTAGATAAAACTTTGCAGTAATAATGTATACTACTAATGTTTAAATTAGAATAATGCAGGCTACTGTTCATTTACCGCGATGGCTGGTAAAACGTGGGCAGAGAAAAAGCCTGTAGGATATACAGATCCATCTGTATACTTAATGTGAATTCATTTGCATGAAACAACTAAAGTATTTTTTTACGTCAGGCCAGAATGTACAATGTACATTCTGGCCTGACGTAAAAAAAGACTATATCTATGGATCTTCATACATGTACATTGTACATGTATGAAGATCCACTTCTAAGATTAACTAAAAACAACTAAAATCCATACACACAAATATACCTGTGAAAGAAAATTTATTTGTATAATAAAGGACTAAAAATTATGACGATCTCACCATAATGTTGTTTGGTTCGTGAAATCGACAGAATCGTAAAGTAACTGTCGATTTGCAATGGAATGCGAAGGCTCGCTATCGACACGACATAACACTGTTACGGATAAGATACACCTCGCCAGACCTTAAGGTGAATATTTATTAGATATTGGAATAAATACATCTGTAAGTTGTAATCATATTTATTATAACTATTACCTACCTAACTACCTATGTCAAATAAATCAATATTACTAAAAGTTTTAGTATTTAATGAACATATTGGGTGGATTTTAGCAATAATCACACGATGGACTCATATTACTAAGTTAGGATCAAACTAGTAAAAGTTGGAGTTCGGGTGGGTTCGAAAATGCATGTAGGTTTAGTTTTTTCTTAAACCTATATAATAGAGCTATCTATGCATGCGTATAGGTAGGTAGCGTACGACATCGTGAAATTTTAGCATAAGTTTACCAGATCTTTCAACTTGAATAAGTAAGTCACACCTGTAAAGCTAATGTATATAGTATATATCGTATAGAACCACCAGTAAAATTCTTCTCTTAAACCTATAATTCGTTAGATTCCTAGAAAACAGTTCGTAATAAAGAAATGTCTTGAAATGATGAGTGTTTTACAGTATTTTATATTTCTTACCGCGAAGATCAGCACTCATAAAAGATATAAAAGAAAAATTATCCACTTGCCGTATCCTTTATCTTATTTATTGTTGTCTACGCCCACAAACACAGACGCTGTGTTAGACTTAACGATTTCTTATGATTTAACTGTCTTCTAGATAGCCTGGTAATCCGGGACTACTTTTTGCGCCATCGTGCAACCGGTCAGAACCGTTCATGTTTTATTGCAACTCTATAAATTATTGGAAATAATTTCACTTAAGAACTAGCGTGCATTGCATTCATGCATTAACCCTTTTTGTACGTAGTACCATTGCTCACTAGAAGATAGCGTAATTATTGTGTCATTAGCTTTATCCCAAAGTAGGCTGGAAGTAAAAAATATTCAAATATAATTTTGTCTCAAATAACAATGTTACGTATTGTATCTAAGGCTTTTCATTTGCAATTCATTGCAATTGCCTAATGGACTCCACGGTAGACTTGCGGTAAAAGGTAACCTTTCTCAAGAATTAAAATAACTGTATACCAAATTTCATAGAAATGGGTACTGCGGTTTAACTCTTAAAGTTTAACAGACAGACACAGTTATTATTGATTGTATCGCAGTAAAAAGTCTAGCCCTTTACCAGGCTCTAATCTATATTATGTGTATCAAATTTCATTTAAATTGGTTCAGTAGTTTTGGCTTGAAAGCCGGACAACCAGACAGGCAGAGTTACTATCGCATTTATAATATTAATTTTTAATATACTACTAGCTGACCCCGCGAACTTCGTACCGCCTAACAGTCGATTCAACGTCACTCAATTGTTTTGTATTCTCGGAACCCCTCCGATAAAACTTATTAGATTTTTTTTTATTTTTTTTTCCTAAGAACCATCTCGTACTTCAAGGTATATTATAAAGAAAGAATCAGCGAAATCGGTACAGCCGTTCACGCGTGTACAACGTTCACATTTTTATATATATAGATTACTGTTTTTTCATTGCTGACCATCGATTATAATTTACAGAATGTTATAAACGTGTATTTTTGCTTCAGTTAACGTGTAAAGTTTCGTGTTAATCGGCTCAATTCTTTATGAAGCATTTATAAATCAGCATTCAGTAAAAAAACACTACGTAAGCTCATTTGCCAAGTAATCACATTACTCAACTAGAAGGTGCATATACGCCACAAGGTGTCGGCCAATAAATTGTGCTCTAATGTAGACCCCCAAGGCATGAATTCTTAAACACGGCTATATTGACTGCGGTATCCATACAAGTAATTTATACGACAGCATTCATTTTTCTGACTTAGCTTGTGGGATTTCAGTGATTGTAAATTGCATTATGATATAAACGGATTTGTAAAGGGATTTCAAGGTTGCACTCACGCCGTTTATTTGCATCATGACAATAGGTACTATGATAACTATGTTATATGTAATCCGATTAATATCGAACTTGATTACCTCACTTTAGAAATTATGACTCAGGTTCATGTATCACTTGTGGATGTAAGATAAACCGAAATTATTAAAATGACTTACTTTTTTATTTATTTATTTGATAGCCTGCCAAAATGATCCCACTGCCTGATGGAAAGCATGAATAGAATCCTGGAGTGGGGGCTACCACACTCAGCGAATGCAGGCAGTATTGTGATGCCGACGCACACCATGGCGGCCTTGTAATATGATTTTTCATGACCCTCTTAAAGAACCCCATCTCATAATGGGATGGAAACACGTGAGCTGGTAATGAATTAAAGTTTTTAAGTGCTCGGTACAGGAAATAACATATTGCCCAAACTTTTTTCACAATGCAAACAATTATTGGTGGTCAAATTAAATCAACTTTTATTAGTCCTGTCGAGATAAAAATTGTACGAGATAGATACCGCTGAGTTTCAATATCAAAATAAACTAATGAAATTTCTTGAGTTTGGGCTGTTTGGTGACGAATGCCACAAATTCTTTTTGTATCGGTGGTTTTATAATAAAGCTTAATTGTTAAGAGGAGGAGGTTAAGGAGGACGTCTAACTTTCATAGATTAAAAGAATGTTCTTATTTTGTTATAGTGAGATGGCGCGGTGGAGAGCGCTCCAGCATGGACAATCAACAGCTTGGATTCTTTTCTTCTGCATTCTGCAAGTGGCGAGAGCAACGCCTGGTAAGTAAACTCATTTCTAAAATATTTAAACCTTTCCTTATTATCCATAAGTACATCAATGGGAGGTGACGTGACTATGAAACATTTATACTATAGCCTACATGTAAGAATTTCAATTTTAAAAGTCTTTAACCCAATAGCTCTTTTGTCAACATCTTGGTCCAATTTCTTCACTTCTCCAAAATCGTATTGCCAAAATATTGGCACTAAAGACAGTGTATTATTTATTCATCAGCTCCGACACATTCATTCCTACACGATTTAGTATTTTTTAGTGTAATTGTTTTATTTTATTCGAAGAGTTTACGGATCAATTTACAAAACTTAGAACCAGTTTCGCAATTTACTGATAAAGTTCCTAATTGGCTATATTGAACTTATCTGGCAGATAGCTACAGATTTGGTTTCACAAGTCTCGGATACAGACAAATATGTCAGATAACCATATATTAACAACCTTTATCTATGGTAATAGTAGATTACTATCTGAAACTTTATCACCAAACTAGTGAAAAGACGTGCCATCTTAATTCTCTGTGTCATTATTTTGATAGCTTCTGCATCTAGAAAGAACTATCGTGTTAAATATTATGGGTTAATACGACAATTTGGTTTCTAAAGACACGATATACCTGTTTAAGTACGTTATCGCATATCAATCAAAGTAGTATTAATTATTTCATACATAATAAAAATTTGTATAAACATATTTGACTGCACGGTTGGCCTAGTGGCTTAAGTGGTCGCCACGCCGCTTCCTACTACGCCAAGTGTCGTGGGTTCAAATCCCACGTAGGACAACACTTTGTGTGATTAACAATTTGTTGTTCTGAGTCTGGGTGTTCTTTGTGTCCGTTTCATGTATGTTTGTAAAGTCCCCCGCGACACAGGAATTTATATTCCTAATGCGGGAGTTGTCTTTTAAAAAAAAAAAAATATATATATAAAAATTGATAGTCACACGATTAATTGTATTTATACTCATCATTAGTACTCTGAACTACCTATTGTGTTTACAAATACAAATTGTTGAACGGATACGGTTATTGAACAGTAATCGAAGCATATCAGCATCATTCAATAACCATAGAATGCATCCACGAATGTAACTATTGTTATAACTTTAATTCCCTCCAAAAAGTTGATGTAACAGAATTTTCACATGGTAATTATTAGCTTCAAGAAAACTCACAAAATGTGTTGTCACATTTTGTAGGGATTGTTAAACGTATATTGTTATAATGTTAAATATTAGCATTTTATTATGAACACTTTTTAACAATCGATATATGCATCAATTCTTATAATATAAGTTTGTGCAAAAAGGCTTTCTCGTTTGTATATTTTGAAACGACAAAGTTACGTCCAGTGAATAATAATTATTTATCTACGAAAGCAATTATTGAAAGAACATCGCGTTAGTTTTTAAAGCACCAAATTTTGTAAGATTTAATTTAACCACTTAACAAAATGAGTTTTGATCGAAAAAACTTATTTTTTTAAATATTATGTAACAAATTTAATTAAATGTTTCAAGTTGGAAAGTCAAGGATGTTACTTTCACCCAGCAGGGCAGAACTTATTGATACAAACATTTTAACTAATGAACTAATAGCTTTTATGTTAAAACTCGTTAGTTACTCGTTAGTTTATTTCAAGAACAAATTCCAAATTAATTGCCCAAATGCAAGAAAGTACGAGCCACAAGAATTCGCCGCTCTGCGAAAACATGCCACGGACTGTGTTTTCTAATTGGAACAAACACTTATAAGGGCAGACGTGTTTTCCTTTACGGGACCTAAAATATTATAAGCTCAGTGGTACTAATTAAGACTGTCTTTTATAGTAACCCTTAATATACTTTAAGATTTCCATGTACCTACCTGTCGGACCTACCTACCTGTACCTACGTGTGTTGTAAGCAGGTGTACACTAAACCCGGCTATAAATAAAAATCAGTAAATACTCATTAACAAATTCGATCCTGCTGTGTCTTCAATATATTAAGTTAGTTATAACCATGTTATAGTCAGCGTAAACTATTTTTAATAGTCTTCATAAATCGACATCCGGACCTCACACTGTTATGTAATTGCTGTGTTTCTGATCGGAATATATATTCTACTTATTGAGCACCGTTTTCTCTGCAGTTTGAATCGTACCTGTCGTCTTTAATCTTAAATTCATAGTATCAAATAATTAAGTCCAATGTAACTTTCTGTACGTTTATTTATGTAAATCAACAATTTAAACTTTATAATCACAACACTTACATGCGGCATCGATGATGGGGTTCGCAAGAGAGAACGAACCAGAGATACAATAAGGTGTTGCCACTTTATGACATATATATACTTATTTTAACAGATAGTTTCTATAATTTGTTATGATCAAGCTAATATAATGCCGTAACCTCTTTGTACTTTTCTATTTATATTAGCGATAATCCGCGACTATCCCAATTAAAAGCAAATATAAAATCTCCAAGAGTTTTTTTTTACTAATACAACTCCCGCATTAAGAATAAATCCTGTATTAAGAGTATAAAATAAAGGAACGATTAATAAAATAAAATAAAATTGCATCAGTTCTAAGGTACATATTTTTCTCAACAAAAATATCACTATAAAATCTTCAGTAGGTACGTCACGTTTCACAGTTACGTTATCGAAAACAATTTAATAGGAGAACCAACAGTACCATTGCAAAACCTTTAATTAATCGCGCGGAGGCCTAACGAGCTAAAGTCCAACGCACCTGTCGATCCCTTTATTTATTATTGTTTATTCCTGTGAGAGTAAGTTTATTGTCTAGCTAAACTCACCCTTATTTGAATTGGAATACAGTAACAAGTACCAACGGCTATTAATTCCACCGGAAAATAAAAATATACGAGTCGTGTAGTATATTTTTTAATTGATGCGTTCATTTTGTTTGCAGGTCCATGTGAAGTTGAGACGGGGCAATCCAGCATTATAGTTGATATAGAAGAGAGTAGAGGAGATCGTAAGTTGTGGATTAATTATTACGATACTAGTATTGTAAAAATGATTATAGAATCATCATCATCATCAGCCTATCGCAGTCAACTGCTGGCCATAGGCCTCTCCCATTGCATACCATATTTTGGGTACCACCCATCGATTTTGGGCTTCTCGCATCCAGCTCCTGCCTGCCATCTTACGCAGGTCGTCACTCCACCTCGCCTGTCGATAATAATAGACGTAGTAGAAAAAAAAATCGAAGAAAATTCAAAGAGCATTTTTAAACTTTATCGCAATATAAGCTAAATAAATTTTAACATTAGTTTATAATGATGAACCAGTGGCTTCAGAACTTAAATTACAGCAGAATGCTTCACATGTGGATTACGTTAGGAATTATGTTGTAATATACATAAATGCATAGCTAGGCTTACGTGAATCATCTACCTAACAGTCTGGAAAACATACCTATCACACAACCAGAGGTGCAAAAGTTATGCTCATCTAACTATAACTTGTTTTCATATGATTTCGTTTATTTGTTTACAGAAGTTAACCAAAGTACGGTACCATCGGTGTTACCTATAGTAGGAGAACCAGATGTAGATGTGGAGCTATCTACAGTATTTCCCAAGAGTCCTACTGTGTTCCAGCTGGATGGAAAACGTTTGCAACTACTCCAACCACTTGATAGGGATGCGGATAACTTATCGCATATGGTGTTCCAGGTATTGTATTATTCTTCAAGAAATTCTTGCTGCCCCAAGTAATTCGACAAACGTTTTGCAAGACAGTGTCGGGATATCGAAATTGTCGGATTATAGACTACAGCCTAAGACCTACTCGGAGCTCGGAAGCTCGGAAATTTTACAAAAGAGTATCTTGTAATCCGACAAAAACAAATACAATGATAAAAAATTTACGTTAACGTTTTAATAAGAAACTAACTTCACTTATCAAATAGAACTTAAAAAAAAATAACTTTATATTGAAACCTGTCAAATCGTGCATTAGTGAAGATTGTCTAAACATTTTCAATAATAATAGACAAGTCGGATTACAAGGGGTGCCAGATTTGACGGGCCTTATTGCCGGGGGTTCAGTGTATGTCGAAGAAATAGATAATGACCGATAGTTCTCAATACGAATACTGTAACGTCTGTAACATACAAGTTATTTTAGGCAAGAATAAAATGAACTTTGTTTTGATGGCATTAGGGGGCAAACATATTACGTGGGGGGATAAAGCTTTACAAATTATGTATATGTAAGCTTTATCCCCCCCACGTAATACGTTTGCCCCCTAATACCATCAAAACAAAGTTCATTTTATTCTACTACTACTATACTAGATAAAGGGCTCTGTATAGGTTCAGGTGTGTACAAACGTGAGTTTATGTTTATATATTAATACTAGCTTTCGCCCGCGGCTCCGCCTGCGTGTATGTTGGTTATCGCGGGAAAAGTAGCCTATGTCCTTTCCTAAATACAGTTCTATCGTCATACCAAATTTCATCAAAATCGATTCAGTGGTTTAGGCGTGAAAGCGTAACAGACAGACAGAGTTACTTTCGCATTTATAATATTAGTAGTGATATGTTTATTATTGGGAACTAACGGTCGTTGTTATTGCTATCAATATCGAGAGTATTTCCACTTCATAAAATAAACTTTCAAAAGAAAAAAACTGGTTAAAAGATAGAAAACTTGCGGAATTCGGTTACATAATAATACCTTTTTTTAACGTAAAGGATGCATATAATTATAACTCACTGGTAACAAGATTAACATAACATTATTACATAACACAAACGCATAAATCAGTGTGTATTTGTCACTTATAATATTTCCTAATAAATTAGTTAATATGATCAATTATTTATGTGTTTTAAAACTTATAACAATATCATATCTGTTATTTGTCATATTTTTATTAAGCTCATTAACAAAGCAAAGGCGGTAGCCTAAACCATACAAATCAAAATGTATCTTAACTCTGTGTACTGAAGTTTAAAATAGCTTGTAAAACTTTTTTGGAGCTACATATCTACGTATCAAAATTTATATGACCCCTCAGGCTTATACGATTGTTATTAATGTATGTTCAAAGTAATTTAGTCTATTATAAATGAGGTGTTTCGCAGCTGGTGTGTCAAGTGAAAGCTACAAAGAAGCGACGAACGATACCTGTGATAGTGAGAGTATCGGACATCAATGATAATGCACCCATTTTCCAAGGCACTCCCTACGAAACTAGTGTGTCTGAGGTAAGTTCATTTAAATTTAGGAGTTATCGTATTCACTACGTACTTGTTGTTAATGATATCCTTTCTATGTTGTTCGATTTTTATGAAGAGTGAAGATTGCTTTTATACATAAATAAACATTTCTGTTTAGCCTAAGGTTGTAATTGTAATTCTGTTGTAAAGGTGCTAATTCTGTTGTTGCTTCTCTAAACTGAAATTTCCCTAAAATTATTATCTTATTTTAGTGAAGCGATTTCTAAAACGCTATTTTTGTATGTATGTTTGTATTCAGATAACGTATTTTTAGTCAATCTTAGAACGTCATTTGATACTTTTAGTTGTTAGATTATTAAAGAAAGTTTTTGAACAACAGAATTAGCACCACTTTAAACAAGATACTTGTTTAAGTGGTGCTAATTCTGTTGTTCAATAACTAAAGCGTTCAAAGCATTAAAAAAAAGCGTTTTAGAAATCGCTTCACTAGCTTCACAAAGTAAATCTAAAATATATTAGATTTACTTTTTCCTTACAAGAACATCCTACAATACAATACAATCCTAGTACAAGTACAATCCTATCCTTAGGCCGTTTAATTGGAAAAGAAATTTAAATTAATATTATTATATATAACCCTCGTAATCTATCGCAGCTCGTTCCTCTCGGCACAACAATCTTCGACGGCATCAGAGCAGTGGACATCGACGCCGGAGTCAACGGGTTATCGGAATACTTTATAATACCAGGAGATAATGCGACTCTAGAAGAGGCCCATGCTGTCGATGGATACGGTTATTTTGCGATACCATTACCCCATCAAGGGCAGGTGACAGTCAACAGGACTTTGGATTACGAGCGTACACAGAAGTATCTAGTCACTATTCTTGCTTCTGTAAGTATTTTTTTAGGAATAAGTGATAATGTTTATCAGGGATTCCTATTACGATTTGAAGGTAGTTAAGAGATTTCTTGACTACCGTCAAATCATTGTATTTTTTGTTCTATAATTATACGGTAATGATGAACGTTTAAGATTAACTTAAACGATGATTTTTAAATTGACTGATTTAATAAAGTTGACTGCAGGGTTACCCTAGCGGTTTAAGCGGTCGCCACGCCTCTTTCTACTGTGCCATGTGTTGTGGGTTCAAATTCCACATGGGACATAACTTTGTGTGATCTAAAAATTGTTGTTCCCATTCATTTTTGTGTCCTTTTCAAGTATGTTTGTAAAGTCCCCTGCGACACAATATATATATTCCAATGTAAGAAATGTCTTTTTAGAAAAAAAAGATGTTTGTATTAAGATCTAATACCTTCAATTAATTTCCTTAAATATCTATCACTGGTATAAAGCCACTATCAAGTGATACAAAAATTCTTATTATAAGTTTAATTGTGTATATGTTTTAATTTTAAGACTAATTCATTGATAGAGAGACATTAAATATGATTCATAACATTACAGGATCGTTCCCGAGATACGAAACGACGTATGTCCAGTACCACAACGTTAACAGTGACCGTGCAGGATGATGATGACCAGGATCCTTCCTTCATTTACAAGGGATGCACTCTACACGAGGGAGCTTGTTTTAACCCGGAGTACAGTAGTTATGTAAGTAGGAGTTTGATTGGCCAAGGTCAGATAATCGGCCTACTTCATGTAATGTAATTGATACGTACGTGTTTAATGAAGATGTGATTAGCGCGCACAAAGAAACAGACAAGAAGACTAACTACTGTTATATTAAGTTCTGATACTTTAATAATAAATAAAAGTGGTCCTTTTAGTAGATTTTCTTCAATATCTTAAAAATACAGACCTTGACCTCTTACAATTATATTGTATATATGTATTAAAACAGTGTTAGTCGCTGGCACATTATACGATTTTCACATCCCTATATAAGCTATAAATTGGAGCAATTTAATTAAAGGAAATTGTATGCCCTCATTAAATTTAACAGGTAGCCTATAAAAGTTACAATGTAATTTATTAATTTACTGTGTATAATAGTGTACCTTTACGTACCTTGAAGAGATTGAAAAGACGTACCATATAATTTTTAAGAACTAACACTTTAATAACAGAACACGTACCTTCTTATATGGAGGCATACTTTAACACTTGTCTCAATAAAGATTTAGCACTCTCTCAATGATAGGAAGACTGGCAATTTTAAACTCGGGTTTTATTGATAAAATAAATATTGAGACACATTCATTTTCTAGGAATATTAATAAGCCTTTTCAATAATGTATTATGTAAAGAAAAGTTTTTTAGTGTGTAAATCTCATTTTCATCGGACTTATACAATGCGAGATACAGATAACTAAAGCCTGTTGGAAAAATAATTGGATTTATTTTTACTACACCCATTATGAACTACATGATTGGTGAGATTTATCTAAATCCGTCCAGTGGCTTTTGTGTGAAAGAGTAACAAACATCCAAATATTCTCACAAAATTTTGCATTTATAATATTTTAATAATAATACTTTTTTACATCAATGTTTAACAGACATAAAACAATAATTTGTGTGATTTGATATTAAAATACAGTGAAATGGTGTATCGAGTTATTTCATGGGCCTTCGAGCCGCATTGACATTCTTTAATGATAATTGTTGTACTTAAAAATTTATTCAAGCTATTTATCTCAATTTCAACTTCAAACTATTAAAGTTTTATTTGTCAATCCTATCCGTACTAATATTATAAATGCGAATGTTTATGAGGATGAATGTATGGATATATATTATTGGATTATATACTCTTTCAATTAAACACGGCAGCACTGATCTAGATGAAATTATGCACACAGATGGATTATAGTCTGCAATAGCACATAGCCTAATTTTTATCTCGTAAAATGTAAACTACGCAAGACAACATCGATGCAAAGAGAAGGAAAACTTGAGCCAAACCCTATACCAACCCGTCTGGCCAGCGTGGTATAGTAGGCCAAAACCTCCTTTCTAAGGAGAGGCCTATGTCCAGCAGTGGACTGTTAAAGGCTGTTGATGATGATGATGATGATGAAAATGTAGTGTTTATGTGGGATGAGCAAGGTAAAACAAAAACCATGGGTGACACTGCGTGACTCAACTAGTAAGGTATAATAAAAACAAATAAAAAAGTATTTAAGTTGTCTTACTCTTCTTACATGTAAGTGATATTATTTCCTGTTATTCAATCGTAATCACTATAAAACTTATTTCGCACTTACAGGTAAACAGCGGTGTTCTCGCCGGAATCCTCACCATCGAACCAGAGAAGATCCAAGCCGTGGACATGGATACGTTAGATGCTAGAATACGGTACAGCATCGAGAGCGGAGAGCCTAGTTCATACAACACCTACTTCGCAATAGACCAGCACACCGGCGCTGTACGACAACTAGTTCCTGTTGACACTACCATAGCTAAGAAGTTCCAATTAGTGATAAAGGTACCGTAGAATAGACATATTTAGTTTTAACTAATAATATTATTTTTGGGCATCTAACATACATCATCTAGTCCCAAACTAAGCATAGCTTTTATTTATGGGTACTAGACAACTAACATAAATACATAAACATACTTTTTTTTTTTTGTAAATACATACATATTATACATAAAAAACACCCAAACACATATATTTGCAGTTCATACAAATATTCAGTCCGACCCGGGAATCGAACTCGAGACCTCTTGATCGGCAGCCGCGTACGCTAACCACTAGAACAACAAATCAGTTAACTAGCATATAGAACTTTGGGTTATGTAATCTCTAAGACCAAAATTACGCTTGACACCTACTTTCAGGAGTGTCTTTAAAATTAAATAAGAAATTACTGTAATTGGCTTTTTATTGATTAAAGTTCAGATAAAGTTCAACTTAAAGATCAGTGATGCCCCTTTCATATCCTTGTGTATCCTGATATACATGAACTGAACATTATATAGATATTCAAAAAAATAACCTATGTTGTCCTATGTGTAAGCATATTGTCGTGTTAATGATTCTTAGTAGTTTACAAACCAGTATCTAATTCAGCCTGCTGCTGTCCCCTCCTGAACGAAAACCTCCCCCAAAGCTATACAGATTGTAATCAAAATAGTTTCATCGCTTATGCTAAGATTTCTTTTCGTTTGTAGGCCGAAGAAGTTACGGAAGCTCGACGGTTCACAACAGCAAAGCTAACGATTACAGTACGGCCGGTAGATGCAAGTCCACCAGTCGTGGGAGCATCATCGGATGAAGGAGTTATCGAAGAAAATTCACCAAAGGGCACCAACGTTGTGGATTCAAGTGGAAATCCTATCCAATTGACTGTTTCGGACCCCGATTTGGTAAGTAAAACTACAGAATCCATATCTTAAGTTAATCTTAACATCCCTACTATAATATTATAAATGCGAAAGTGACTTTGTCTGTCTGTTACGTTTTAACGTCTAAACCGCTAACCCGATCTTGATGAATTTTGGTATGAAGATAGATGGAACATTGGGAAAGGATATAGGCTCCTTTTTACCCCGATAACCAACAAACACGCGGGTGGAGTTGCGGGAAAAAGCTAGTATCCTAATGATATATTTAAAGTGAGAAAAAGTCATACGCTATAGCAACCTCGCATAGACAGCAAATCTATTTAGTATTGAAGAATAATTAAATTCGAAGTATGGAAACTAAACGAAATATATTATGCATTATATCCTATGTTGGAAGGGAACATCCCTTTAAACGTTTTACAATGATAAAGTTAGATAATCAGACACAATTTAAAAAAAAAGCCGTTGTATTAAAAGTACCGGAAAGTAATAATAGCACCAAAAGTAGTTCAAATAGACTACTCACTGTTTTCGAATAAGGTACAATTAACTTTAAAACTGAACTTTAAGGTTTAAACTAATCTTTCTTACTTTGATTACAGAGTCCAGATGATCCAAAACCAAATTATACTTTTGAACTAACAACAAACTTCTTCGACGTGGATAAAGACGGATATTTAGTTGCCAGCGGTGAAAAACTCGATAGAGATCCTCCTAATACTCCCAAATTAAGATTTCAGGTAATTTTTTACATTTAACCTATGTATTATTTTAGAAGACCTAATTTTACCTAAGAAGACCTAAGTAGCATAATATATAGTCATATTTTTGTTAAATTGGAAAGTCAAATTGGACTCATGTTAAAAATTTAGCAGAATACACGTACTGAATACCTATTTAGTTCGTACGAATTCCATGAAATTCAAGTGTCACACCAGTACAAAACAGTAACATGACCTATGACCTATGTTTTTTTTTAATTATCTCGCATCGATTAATTTTTGTTACTTGATATTTGTCAGAAAAAAACAAAAGTATAAAATAATGATTTTTTTATTCAGGTTGTAGCCCGTGAAGCGAATGGCGGAGCAGCATCAGCGCCGTACTCTTTATCAGTGCGACTGTTGGACCAGAACGATAACGCACCAGTTATACCCAAAACTCAACCTATCATTGTTCCCGCCAGCTTGGAACCTACAGCTGTGCATAAGGTTAAAAAATATTATCTTTTTAATAATTCGCAATAGTTGTTAGCTTATTATATAATGTATAGGTGTAAAGTGTAAACGAAACCTGATGGTCAGTGAATTAAACAACCTTTAGAGACTTCCAATTCAAGAGTTACAAGTTACAAGAAAGGCTCAAAAGACCAAACGTCAACAAGCTTGTTAATGTTTGGTCTTTTGAGCCTTTTTCCTCACATAATCGCAAGGAAAGAAATCTGGTGACATCACTCATTCGGTTTAAAACTTCTAAATTCGGCAAATTTTCAACAATTGATGGTGTAAAATCTAAACGAATCTTCCCGCCATTGATAGAAACACAGCATATTGAATTGAAATACAAAAACTTGAACTCACTACCAACGCTCGTGTTTGCCTCCTGCTTTGATTCGGGGTCCTTTAAGAAGGGCGTGAAAAAGCATCTCGCTCGCCATAGCATGGATCATTATGCATTGTGCACATTCGCAATCAGGATGAGTAGAGTAATTATGCAGCTACCATTAATAACAAAAAAATCTATGTGATAAAGATCTAAGACTTACAAAAACAATTTTTTCTTCTAACAAGTCTAAATAACAGATTTTCGACAATATTTAACGCGATATGTACGTTCACAGGTGGAAGCGATCGACATCGATGAGGGTGAGAACGCACGCGTTACGTACGCCATCTATCATGTGTCTAACAATGGCGGCAACAAGTTCACTATTGACCCTAACACTGGAGTTATATGTAAGTTGCACCATTTCTATTAATACTTGTCTACCAACATCTCTGAAGGTATTTCTTAGTTGATTTACTGTGACTCTAATACGCTATGATGGGAAATGTTCAATTAAATATCCGGCTCAAGACATTCAAATTAAAATATATGTGTAGCTATGTTAAAGCTCTTTCTTGTAACTAGCACCCAACAAATATCTACGAATCTATTAAGTCTAAGAAGAAAATAATTACAACATGTGCAACAATAATTAAAATTTTATAAACAGTAAAAAATATATTTCTACGCTTTCATTTCTATGAACGAGTAGAAAAATCTCTATATTCTACAGAATATTGATTATGGAATGAAAACTCCTGTCTCGTAAACTACCTCTCTAAAAAGAGTGAATCTATGAAGATTAAAAATTACATTAGTTGGCGTACGCTTCAAACATGTACTCAAAAATTTCGAATAGACCCGGCTTTAAAGCTCGTTTTGTACTCTTTAGCGATATGCTACAACTAACTTGTAGCTAAAATCTGTCTAAAATAGTTTTCTATCTGGCTGATTTGAGCAAGGCGATCAAATATTTTCAAAATGCACTTGTTGTCAAAGTGTATGAGAGTCGTGTTTTGTTTTACTTCGTGTTTGGCACTGTGTTAGCATGTAGCACCATGGATAATATTCTTCAACTTTTATTTGATTTTTTATCGATTTTTTCACTTACTATCACTTTTAGTATCATTTTATGTTATACATCGTATAAATATGTATATTATGTGTTCAATAAAAAAATAAAGTCCACAACAAAGCACAATATGTAAACAATTCTCTGCAGATTTCACGGCGTTGAATGTGTCGGTAATATTTTTCTTAATTGCACCTCTCTGCAAAGCACACAATTCTATCTTTTAAAACCAAACTTTTTAATAATAATATTATCTGTTCACAGCAAGTACAGGTCGACTACAAACCGGGGAACAATACAGTGTTACTGTCAGAGCGACTGACGCCAAAGGCCTCAGTTCTCAAGGTATCGTGGAGTTATCCGTAGCCCCGGGACCAAACACCCGGCCACCGCAGTTCTCGACCAGAGACTATTCCGCGCCTGTCTCAGAGGGCGCTGCTATCAATTCAACCGTCATTACTGTCACTGTAAGTACCTACACCAAAAAATAATTACTTTATAGGTCTTGCTACAGCTGGTAAATTTAAAAAGATTAATATTAAAAGCTTTGTTCAATAAAAAATTTCGCTCTCTCGCTCGCTTAAGAATATACCTCTAGAAGATATCTATGTATCAAATCCATTATTATAATCTGAATTAAAAATATGATAACGCTTCCCGAAAAGTATAAATGTGTATAAATTCTCTCCATGTTATGCAAGGTTTCCACGATTTTGGTCACATTATAATAAGAAAGATATCGTCAAAGTCAAAATCTATATCTTTAATTAGTTGGCATTATTTCCTAATTGATGATAAAGAAAAATATTAATCAAATAGACATATCAGAAATGTATTACTAAGATTATAATAACGATGAATATGGTTTCAAAAAACGAATGTAAAAACATACTGACAAGAGTCGGTTACAGACTAACAAACAAACATAAAGTTGAATCTAATAAAATGTTTTAAAAATTGTTAGTTTTTATTAGAGATTACGGCAACATATACCATATCATATAATCGCTTTCGATACCACGATTTCGTTTTTTTTCAGGCTAAAGACCCCGAAAATGAACTTGTCACCTACTCAATTGTGTCTGGTAATGATCTACGTCAGTTTGCAATAGGTGCCAACACAGGTATCATCACCGTCATCAGAAGTTTGGACAGGGAGGTGCTGACACGGTATCAGCTGGTAAGATGACTACTATAATTTATTATTAATGTGTCTTAACTATTTTCTTAACGCGAATAGACTCATTCGTGTTAAGAAAATAGTGACGAATCGATTAGGTCGCGCACCCTGACCAATCAGACTTCAAACTTTTGTAGGTTGAAAATATCTTAGAACCTAATATGACAAGGTCACTATCTATATACTAAACACGAATTCAGAAAAGACTAAATTAGATATTACTATATATTGTAAATATTTAAAACTGTTTACATTTTGACTCCATTTTTATACTAGGTACTATTATTTTTTCCTACTAAAGTAAAAAATATAGGTAATCTTTTGTAAGTTCCTTTGCGTAAATTGAAACTAAAACTTACTCAACACAAAAACTATAATCAGATAAAGTCTGGAACAATTCACTACTGTTCAAACTAGAACAAAGAAAGTGATTAAAATAAAAAAATATATGTGATTCTGAATTTTATTAACTTCTTACATTTTCTGTTTAAGATGGTGAAAGCCGAGGATCCTGGGAAGTTATCGAGCATAGCGACAGTTAATATCAAGGTCACGGACATCAACGACAACAATCCGAAATTTGACGAAGATTCTTATTTGTTCAACGTCAAAGAAGGTGAAGAAAGATCTTGAAGATTTTATTGTTCATCTAAAAGATTGAATCTATGCCTAGGATAAAGCTAAGGTTTACTACTAGTCTTAATTTAATTCACGCCACGTTTAGAGAAGAACATACAAATAACGTTTTGTATCCTTTTTTAATTAAGTTCGTTTTTCCAACTCATAAACTTTTAGCATATACTCATAAAATATCTTAAACAGCAACTTCATCTGTCAAATAGTGTTATATGGCAGACCAGCCTTTGCCCGCGGCTCCGCCTGCGTGTAGGTCCGTCATGGCGGTAAATAGTAGCCTATGTGTTATTCCGATATGTAAGCTATATTATTGTGAAGTTTCGTCAAAATCCATTCAGTAGTTTTTGCGTGAAAGAGCAACAAACATACGTATTCACAAACTTTCGCGTTTATAATATTAGTAGAATAATTTGTAACTGATTAAACTAGCCCTTTGGGTTTAAAAGCTCTTCTGCTAACCATGACGTTTGATAAGCCATTTTATATTTAAAGTTCATTGGAATATGGTTCAGTTTTCACTGAAATTAATAAAAACCCTCTTATATTTGTAGGAGCAGCAAATGAATTGGTAGGCTACGTACACGCGACTGACTCGGACGAGGGGGTGAACGCCATGGTCAGTTATAGCATACCGACTCACTTGCCCTTCGTCATTGACAACTCTACCGGAATGATCAGCACCAACACCAAGCTCGACTATGAACACACTAAGGTAAACATTCGTATTTTTAAACGCTTTTTATTAGCTTCACCAGTATGTTTGGAACCGACTCCTTTGGGTGCGAATTTGACCCACTTTAAACGGCCAGATTTCGTTCAAACTTTGTAGATTTATCGAGGACCGATGACAATACACTAATTTGAAAAAAAAAAAAAAATTGCCTTTCGAAAAAAAGTAGTTTAAACAAATTAGTCTTTTTTTTCAAAAAATAGTTTTAAAAAACTAAACAAACACGCTTTTAAACTGAAAAGTAGAAAATAATTTTAATGTAACAAAGCGTGTGGTGCTTTCTGAAAATATTTTAATAACGTCGCTTCACGCTTTTTACATTAAAACTATTTTCTACTTTTTAGTTTGAAAATGTATTTGTTTAGTTTTTTTGAACTATTTTTTATTATGTGTAGTAAAGGTTCCTGGAAGCTGTGAGTGTAATTTAGTAATAAAAAAGCGGCCAAGTGCGAGTCGGACTCGCCCACGAAGGGTTCCGTACCAGCAAGTAACATCATATAAAAGTTCTTGTAGTTCGTTTTTATACTAGTGTATTGATTGGATGAAAGGTATATTGCGTGTTACGATTTATGACGTATTAAAAAAAAACTACTCACTAGATCTCGTTCAAACCAATTTTCGTTGGTAGTTTACATGGTAATGTACAACATTTATTTTTTTTAGTTTTATCACTCCCTTATTTTAGAAGTTAGAGGGGGGGGGGGACACACATTTTTCCACTTTGGAAGTGTCTCTCGCGCAAACTATTCAGTTTAGAAAAAAATGATATTAGAAACCTCAACATCATTTTTGAAGACCTATCCATAGATACCCCACACGTATAGGTTTGATGAAAAAAAAAATTTTGAGTTTCAGTTCCAAGTATGGGGACCCCCAAAATGTATTGTTTTTTTTTCTATTTTTATGTAAAAATCTTAATGCGGTTCACAGAATACATCGACTGACCAAATTTCAACAGTATAGCTCTTATAGTTTCGGAAATAATTGGCTGTGACATACGGACGGACAGACAGACAGACAGACTTGACGAATCTATAAGGGTTCCGTTTTTTGCCATTTGGCTACGGAACCCTAAAAAGGGACTGAAAAGTGTAACAAGAAGTCATCTATTCGCAGTTAGGTGTGACAAATAAATAAAACGGACATCTTACACATGGATTTAGAAAGAAAAAGACAATTTTTCCTATATTGCTTACTTTAGTAACATTTAATTTTAAGTTTTTAATATTTTTTCAGGAATATGAGTTCGTAGTGACGGCTACAGACGGAGCGATAGACAAGCGCCTGGGTACAGCATCAGTAACGGTACAAGTACAAGACGTGCCTGACGAAGCGCCCGTCTTCTCTCAGACATTGTATTCGGTGCATGTTCCCGAAAATGCGCCTAATTACCCTGTTGTTAAGGTTCAGGTTAGTGCATTTGGAATTGTTTAACAGCATTCCTTGGAGAGTATCAATTATTACATCATTAGTGATACCACAATTATTTCAAGAATGCAACTTGAATGTACTCTGTGGTTTTCTACCGTACAGAAATATCAAAATCACTAACTACTTCAAGTAAATTAACATTAATAATATTATTGATATACAGTAGACAATACAACTATTTGAAGTCCCTGTCTCCCATGCTAGGTATAACACTTGTATTACAGGTGACTGTGCCCTCTTCCGCTTTATATAATCAAACAAATTGTTATACAACAAAGATATTAATAATTGTATACAATGTAAATACAATGATTATACTGATAAATTTTTATTTTTAATAATTAAAGGCTGAAAATTGAAATTGATTAAAGTTTAGGTGTGATTTCTTAAAATATCTTGCCAGTCCCCAACCCGCACTGGGCCAGCAGTGGGACTTTATAGGTTGTTGATGATGATAGAAATAATATCATTTAAGCTCAATAAGTAATTAACATATTAATAAGGAAGCTCGTATGGTTTTAGGCTGAAGACCCAGACACACTACCAGAGATCACGTACACAATTCTGATGGGAGATACAGACCTGTTTTCAATAGATCGTAAGAGCGGTTTGATTCGTACACTTCAACCCTTGGATAGAGAACTGTCGGCCAGATATGAACTGACTGTCGGAACTGAGGAGAATACCGGCCAGGGAGCGGGCGCTACTACCACCGTTGAAGTTATTGTTGATGTAAGTAAATACATTATTTTTTTATTTAGGCTATTAGAGTCGGTTATTATTTGAAGTCGGCGCTATGTGAAATATTGCATAGAGGCTTATAATTTTTTCATGTTTAGAATTCATATTTACAACAGTCTGTAAGTCAGTAAAGTAAGTATCGTTTAAGTGGTAGATTTAAATATGTACCTAGGTATATTGTCTTTTCTTTTCCATTAATTTTGTTATTATCTGATCTATTGCTTATTTATTTCGATTGTAGGCAAATCAATTTACATTTTTGACACTAGTAATACCTTTATTTTGATTTGTCATTGGCTGTCTATCTTCTTGTCTGCTCATATTCTGATTGTAAAAGCTATAAAGTCTCCATAGCATGTAAAAAAATAAAGGACTTTTCTCCTAATGTTTAGATTCGATGTAGTTTTTTTTTTTGGTTCCAGGATAAAAACGATAATGCCCCAATATTCACGTCGGTAGTTCGTCCAGTGACAATAGAAGACTCATCTTCAATAGGCAGTCTAGTCCAAACGGTTGTGGCCGTGGATTCTGACGCCACTCCACCCAATAATAGAGTCAGATACAAGCTGGTGGGTAGAGGCAAAGCTTCGATTTACTTCCACGTGGAGCCTGACACAGGAGCTTTGAAAGTACGAGATGATTTAAGAAAGGAAACAGACAGCGAGTACACTGTGAGCATCTCATTTGCGTAATTTAGTCGATTTTGGTGCGAATTCTGTTGTTTGCAAACTCTCTAAAATAAACTTAAAATCACTAAACGACGTTCTAATTATCAAACAGTGACCAAAATGGTATAGTATGTCAAGCTAAAAATGTACCTTTTTTAATTACATACAATCAAATATAGCATTTTGTGAATTGTTTTACAAAATTTAGACTAGAGATAAAAGAAGATAATTTTAGAGAATTTTAAAGTTAGATACAACAGAATTATTACTATTGTGTCCGTGTGTTGACGGATTAACAATACAGAGTGTCACCACCCCTATTTATTGCGCGGGTGTCGTAAAAGGCGACTACGGAAGACAACATCAATGCAAAGAGAAGGAAAACTTGAAACCAACCTCGTCTGTCCAGCGTGGTATAGTAGGCCAATACCTCCTTTCTAAGAAGAGGCCTATGTCCAGCAGTGGACTGTTAAGGCTGTTGATGATGATGATGATTGATGATTACTATTGTAACCATACTTAGTTTCGTTCGTAACATTGGCTTTTGTTGTACATTTGTTTTACCGTAAAGAAATGCTATAGTTGTAAACATGATATTATTAATTCCAGGTGGACGTACAAGCGTATGACCAAGGCGAGCCTGTGATGTCGTCCGTTCGTAGTCTCACAATATACGTCAGCCATTCTGCTACTGTGCCACCCGACGTAAGTCTAATTAATTGTCTATACAATATATTACTTTTATCTTTTATCTTCGTGTTTTAACAGATCAAGAATACGGAGTTTCACCACTGCTATTCCATTTAGTTGAAGTACTCATCGATGAGTGAATTTTAAGTGATTGGCAACAATCACCGAGGGTAAGCACGACGGTGCGGTCAGTTTCTAGATGGGTGACCGTTTGTGGCATGATATGTTATGAGCGTTTCTGTGATTCGGTCACGTTGCAGTCTGTGTGCTTTGTTGGAGGCCTTTTGGCTGTTGAAAAGCATCAAACGGTAAGATTACGTAGCCACAACGTGTCTTGCCAGTCCCCAACACACACATGACCAGCGCGGGACGTACGGCCTTAACCCTCTCCTCAGAGGAGCAGGCCAAGCAGGCCGCCCAGCGGTGGGTTATGGGTTGTTGATATTTCATTTTAGTTCACTAAGGAAAACTACGCTGAACAACAGCACAACAACAGCTAAAAGAAGGAAAACAAAATACAAGCCGTGCATCCAATCACTCAAGCTACCATGGTATAGTACTCGTAGGCCAGAACCTTTTTTCTAGGAAGATACCCATGTCAATTAGTAAACTATTAAAGGATGTTAATGATAATAATGATTTTACTTTAATTTAATTAACAAATTAGTTGGTATTTAAAAATGTGAAATATAATTGCAGGTGGGACTCGGTTTCGCGGATACAGTTTATACTGAACACGTTGCGGAAAACTCTCCCAACGGCACTCTTGTTAGGATCCTACCTCTTCTCAATAAGAGAGAACATTCACCCGACACTCCACTTAAGTGTAAACTTACTGAGTCTTCGCAGAAAGGTAAGAATATGCAACCTTATCTTTTTTAAATTGAGTATGTTTTGTGACTTAGTTACCATGTTTCGGTTAAAATTAATAGATTTCAGTCTTCGTGAAATAATGTAAAATTTTTGTGATGGAACCTCTTAGTCAATAATTATAACGTACAGTGCTATTACTGTGTGAAAGAAACATATAATTCTTCTTATGAGATGGTACCCAGCCGAATAATATCAGCTATTTCTGCCAATGTCAAGTAATTAACGTCTTCAACTCGTCGACGTCGTAATGAATTTAATGAAAAAAATGTGGATAAGATGAAATGGGGACCGTCTGCAAAAAAAAAAAAACGATCCCAAACTAAACACATTATAATATGTATTGCTTACGTTTATTTTTTATTAATTTTATTGAGAGTTGTTATTCCCAAAAAAAACTTCGTTTGCCCAAAGAGAACAAATTAAAGTGTATTGACACCAACCTGATTAATATTTTGTTATAGCAATAGTGTTTGGACATAAAAATGTTCATTTAAAAGTTCTATAGCAATTCTAAAACATCAAATTACTTAACTAATAACATTCTTGCAGGTATTTTCTACGTGAAACTAACAGAAGACAGAGACTGTGCCATCTACCTCAACACTAGTTCTTTAGACTACGAAACTCTTGCCGAATACTCACTAGAAGTACAACTGGAATCTATTCAAGGGCTTATCAACCCCGAGAGCAGTAAAGCGACCATCAAAGTTCACGTGAACGATGCCAATGACAACGCCCCAGTGTTTGTCTTCCCTGATCAGTCGACTATTGCAGCCGCTAAAGGAAAATATTTCGCCATTGTGACCAAAGATATGTTGTTGGGGACGAATGTTTTGCAAGTTAAGGTAAGTTTTCTTTTATACTTAAAACTACCAATGTGACTCTACTCTGGCTGATGGAAAACGAGTAGAATAGTAGTGATCACCGTTCTTATTATGAGTGCAGACAAAGCATGGTGACCCACACTATGGAGGCCTAGTTAGATGCTTCTGAGCCTCCGGTCTTGCACTCAGTAACGAAATACAAAAATACGCTTGCTGTCATATAAGGTAGATCTTCTGTGAGAGGTAGTACCGAGCCGGCATGATCGTGCTGTATAGTAGGATAGTGGGCCAAAACTTCCTTTCAAAGGAGAGGCCTATGTCCAGCAGTGGACTGTTAAAGGCTGTTGATGATGATCGTGCTGAAATCTGCGTGCATCATTACCTTGACAATTGATAGAAGGCTTCATCATCATCATCATCAGCCCATCGCAGTCCACTGCTGGACACAGGCCTCTCCCATTGCACACCACTCTGATCGATTTTGGGCTTCTCGCATCGAGGCTTGAATATATGTTTATAAAAAAATCAATAGCAACAAGGTCATCATCCAAAAAAATATGATGCAATGTATAGACTACCCTTATGAAAACATAGGACAAACTGTTAAAAAACACGAACAATGCAGATATTCAAATATTTATTATTCAAAGTAGTATTGGACCCATTAGTTATTACCTAAGCGGAAACGAAACGTTACGTAAACTAATGATTCAATGATTTAAAATAATATCTAATTATTAACGACCATATAAATACCAGTCATTAATTTCACTTTTTACGTCATTCTATAATATTTTTTTAATTTAGTATTGATTCAGAACTTTAGTGAATGGGTCACACTTACGTTAATCCGTTTCTTAGTATTGTTTCAACTGATTTTATTCATTTTATTATTAGGCAAAGGATAAAGATAGTGGGGATTATGGAAAGATAGAATATCACAAGAACTCCTGGACATCATCAGCTGAGGAGTACTTCAGCTTGGACGTTGACACGGGTGTGATCAGCAATATAAAAACCTTCGAGAACGTTCCAAAGGAAGACCTACCGTTTAAGTTCAGTGTGACGGCTAGGGATAACCCTAAGGCCGCACAGGATTATAATATTGCTAGGGCTTCAATTGTGGTGAGTGTTTATAGAATATTATTTTAGTATTCTAAGTGTTCATTCGTTCTGTTCGGTGACGGAATGAGAAAACAGAGTGCTACCGCCGATATTCATCCCATTAAATGATGAAAACGTTTGAATTTTTTGTAAATGATTCAAACGTTGTTTTTATCTGTCCCTCAAGTGGTAAGTGTCGCCATCTACATGTCATTAAGAACTTATTAAGATTATAAGTTAATGTTCTTATGTATATTTCAAGATTGTATTTAGATTAGTACATAATTAATTTTCTATAAGGAAAGGTTTTTCTCTTTGAAAAATTGGTAGGTATTGGTACTTTTTGATAAATATATAATAATATTTCAGATAAACCTCTTAGAAAAAGAAAATCAATTAGTTGTAGAAGTATCAGTTAATCCGGACACAATGCGTCGTCGTTCGCGAAGTCTTCTCACCGCCATCGAAGAGAAAACGGGTCTCGTGGCAGGACTTGAGAAGTTGACTGCAAGGCACTACTTAGGGGAGAATGGAACTCTAGAGACGGACACCAAGGGAACTGATGTTTGGTTGTATTTAGTCGACCCCAGCACTGGACAAATTTTAGCTAGAGAATCGGCTTCTGTTAAAGAGTGAGTATTTTTGAAATATTAAAAAGGTTCTATACGAGTTGAAATTGTTAGATTAGTTGGTTAAGGCTCAGCTCACACTGACTCAAAGGATCACGGTCAAATAATTGTTTCTTAGTTGAGACTAAGTCGATTGATTGATTGACTGCCTGTTTCGGTGGTGACGTAATAGCAAATGCGATTGCAGGCCTCAGGTTCGATTCCCGGATTGATTTACATATTTGTATGATTTGTAAATATTTGTTTCGAAGTTTGTGCCTTTTCTATGAATAAAATTTGATGTTGGATCGTATCTTAATCGATGCATAGAAAGTATACATGTATCTATAGTTTGGGGCTAGGCGTTTTGTGTCAGAATATTGTTCGAAATAATAATAGTTTATTTCCAAGGAAATCATACAACATATTAACATTTATAATGACGGGATGACTAGGCAGAGTCTGTGCTGTGTCTCTTAAACAAATATAGAACTCGAGTGTTTTCCTTTGGTGAAATGGCAATCAGTCGAAAAATAGCAGCGATTTCTGAGAAAGTAATGAATTTAAAGTTTTCAAATAGTCGTCCTAATGAAACTAATGATAAAAAAATATAGATAAAATGAAAGGGAACCCAATTATTCTACATCATCCTCCCGATTTCGAGAGGCCGGGAGAATGATACACAAACATCAGACCAGGCCGCCATAGTATGGGTCACCATGCTACATTGCCTACCCTCACAGCGAGTATGGGGTCCCCTATTCCTGGATTCTACCCGTACTTTCCATCAGGCAGAGTAGAGTCACTTTGGTGGGCTTAAATATAAAAACTAGCTCCATCATCAGACCCTGGTTACCATATAGTGTCAAAGTACTAGTCAAGACGAATCAAATGAGCCCAAACTCGATGGGGTTTCTATGGTCACCTTCCAGCTCCATCATCAGACCCTGGTTGCCATATATTGTTAGAGTACTCGTCTAGACGAATCAAACGAGCCCAAACTCGATGGGGTGGTTCCTATGGCGAATCTAGAATGACTGTGTTATCAAGGCATCGGATAACGGCCTGTAGCGGCAGTACGCATGCGCACGGAGCCGCGACATCCTTGTCGTGTGTTTTTGTCCTTGTCGCATTGCGGTGACAATCATATCTCTATCTATCTATCTATATTACTTGATTCGGTCACCGCGCTCAAAGCCCGCGACAAAAGCTATGCAATAGCTTAAAAACGAAATCCAAGTGAAATGCACTCTGTACACTTAGTAGACACAAACGCTTGTATTCCTTAGTGCGATAGAGAGCGGCGTGCACAAGTACGTGTCGGCGCGCCTGCAGGCGGCGGTGAGCGCGGTGCGGCCGCCACTAGCCCCGACGACGCCAGCTCGCCGCCCGCACTTGGCCGCTGCGCCGCTCGCCACGGCCTTGCCCGCCGCGCTCATCGCGCTGGCCGCCGTCGTACTCGTGGCCGCTGTGGCCGCCACCATCTACATCTGCGCCTCTTGGAACAGGTACGCTCTACCTATAACGTCCCACTGTCGGACTCGGGTCTCTTCTCAGGAGATGTTTAAAGCCATATATTATGTCTCCCGCTAGACGACTGTGGTTTGGGGACTGGTGAGACATGTTATGGCTACGTTATCTAGCGCTATTCTCTATAACTCTGTTCTATACGTACATTCAGTTGTACACACATTTGGATGAACATTAAGTGCCTTTTCAAACATTCTTATTTATTGAGTACTTACTATACTCCATTCGTTTTAAGAAAATAATGACGTTTCGATTAAGCACCGCCCTCTGATGAGTTCTTTTCGTTTATCGTTACGTACGAAAACTTGAAACTAAATTCAACAGAGTTGAAAAGTTACAATTTTTTTAACGCGCATCGTCTATTCAAACTATTGCACTGTGTTATTTTTTACTATACATTAATAATAGAGTATTATAGTAAAGTCATTAGTTTTTGGTAATCTTACTCTAGACAACATTTAATTACCCAACTATATATCTACCTATTTCTTAGTTGTTTTTACCTTGTCTTACACTTGGAAAAAAGATTTCACATTTTAGTTCATAGTAGTTCCATGCCTTAGCACAAATTGATCAAATCATTAAGTAAGAGAGCGGTGTTCATTTATTAATATATTACCAACTACTCATTAGTCATTTACGATATAAAAACACATAGTCCAAGTGTAATATCAAACGCGTGTCTTATACATGTTAGGTACAAGAAGCACAAGGAGCAGGCGATCCAGCAGTACGGCACGCTGAGCCTGAGCATGCCGCCGCCTCGCCCGCCTTCCGGCTACGAGTCCAGCGAGGACGAGCCCGCACCTAGATACGAGACGCAGGTATACACATTAGCCTACTTTTCATTAACCTCTTTATGTGTGAGCCTGCCAAACTGATGCATGAGTGGAAAGCAAGAGTAGTGGTTACCACACTCATTGTGGACTGCCTCGTTGGTCTAGTGGTTAGCGTATGCGACTGCTGACCAAGAGGTCTCGGGTTCGATTCCCGGATCGGATCAAATGTTTGTGTGATCCACAAATATTTGTTTCGGAGTTTGGGTGTTTTCTATATATAATATGTATGTATTTACAAAAAAAGTATGTTTATGTACTTACATCAGTTGCGTAGCTACCCATAATACAAGCTCTGCTTAGTTTGGCGACTAGATGGCGTTGTGTGTAAAATGCCCGAAATATTTATTTATTATTATTATTGTGAATACAGACACAGTTTAGTGACTTTGAGCCTCCGGTCTCTCACTCACCAACGAAACACGATATCACGAATGCTGTCACTTTAGGTTGATCTTCTGTGCGAGAGAAGTACTGCCGCGGCCAAACCGTTTGAGAACTATCATCATCATCATCATCATTATCGACTACCACAGTGGTGCAATAATAGCGTATGCGAGGTGCTGACAACTTTTTTAAGACAACTCCCGAATTTATAATATACATTTTGTGTCACGTGGTACTAATAATTAAAAATACAAGAGAATATATTATTCGGGATGATGTCTTCGTTCAAAACTTATTAAACCATTACTACCCTACATAATATTTGTGTTATATTTATTTTAGGTCCTGAATATGGCAGTAGATGATGCCGATCTGCAGCTGGACTTCAGTTCAAACAACCACGCTTTCAACATTCACAGTGTGCAGTATTTATCCAAAGACAATGGTTGGTAAAACAGAATGGTTTTAATTAAAGTTATATCCATACTGAGCGATCAGAGTGGATTGACTAAAACTTTTTGTGATGAAATGACTTGAATTTTTGACTTAAAAAAAGGAAGAAAAAATATTTATACTATACACCTGATCGGAACAGTAGTCAATATTCCCTGAAAATGAAAAGAGAAAGTTAGTCTTTTCCTTGACCTAAATAAGCGGGAGGAAAAAATGTATGAAAATCCATTTCTAACGTGTTTTAGCGGGAGAGAAAGTTGTATGAATTTTCATTTCTCATGTGTTATCTTATCTATGGCGCGCGCCTGCCCAAAGAGTTTTCAAATAATTTAAATATGGAATCTCCGTGCCACTGACATCCTTTTGTGAAGAATAAAAAAAAACAAAAGAAGCGCGAAATATTTATAAATATTATGTCAAATTCTAAGCTAAATTGTGTCTTACATGGTGTCTTACGTTTTGATTTTATTTTATAAATACTTTAAATGTTTCTCACAGGTGTAGTATAAAGTACTGTGTAGCACTCGGGTGAAAGTCCCATTCCTACCTCGGGAGTATTGTGGCCCTAGGCTGCGCCTTCGGGCCACAAACTGCTCCCTCGCTAGTAATCGGTCCCTTTCCTCCCTCGGTGAACAATGTACTATTTATTATTCATGGTCCAGACATTCAGTTACATAGAGCTTACTATACAACGCTATTTGTTGTCAGCCGAGTTGTTGGATTTCATTCAATGTATTCTTCCCTCTTGCAGTGATGTTAGCTTTTGCTTTTATTTAACTTAGTGTACATTTCTAACTGCAGTAATGATTAAAGTAGACACGTATTCATCTAGTATAATAGTTGAATTTTATGAAAGAATAAAATTATTCCACAATTTATTAACATTATTATTGAGTTGCTGTAGCTTATACTGACTTCCAAATACTGTTATAAAAATATACTTTCAAGCAACCTGTAGAAAAGAGTAGAATTAATTTTTAAACATTAGAAAAATATGTTAATAAGTAACTAAAAACAATATCTTTTTAGGTGAACGTAGTCCAACGATCTCCGAAACAGCGACCACAGCTCGCGCATCAAGCGTCAATGAAAATAGCGGCACTCTCAACAACCACAACAGTCAACTGTTCGAGCCCATCGCCAACAACTCGCCCGCCGTCCGCAACACGCAGACTCTCAACCGCCGAACCACTAACTCTCACCCATTAAACAACGCGATAGGAACGCTGCCTCGCGTCAACAACAACAACGTAGGAGGCGGCCTACTCGCCACTACACTAGGAAGGAAGATAAATGGCGGGAATAACCACAAGAAGAAAGCAACACAGCCTATTATGGCTTACGATGAAATCCCCGGATTGCAAAGGTTTGTTATGAAAGCTTTGTAGAAACGATATACGAATATGGACCAAAATGTAGATGTGATATAGTCCATTTTTGACTGGAACGAGTTGTCACTTTACTACGTGATTATGAATATGTTACAATATAGAAAGTAGCTATAAGCCTCACTTCTAGGTACTTCTGGGTCTGATTTAAAAAGTTAATACCTACCATAGAGCAACATGGTTGGGAGTAGCCATTTACTTTTTATATTTAGAGCTTACCAAAGAAGTGACTTTACTTTGCCTAATGGGAAGCATGAGTCATACGGAAGCCTATCCCTCTGTCAAATATAAGCCGAATTGTGTTTTAATTTTAATGTATGAGTTCGTAGTGAAAGACGATTGGTTTTATATGTGAGTATAAATTGTGTAAGTGTGATCGGAGGGCCGCTTTGCATACCTACTTACATAAATATTATTTTTCAATTCTGAGGTAGCAGAGCCACGCTGATTTCAGCACGAATGGGCCGGCTCGATCGGGGCAGTACTACCCTCCCACAGAAGACCATCCTAATAATGACAGCATTCTTGCTGTCGTATTTCGTTCACAGGCCCAATCATTCTGCATCATTCTCCTGGCCTCCGAAGGCCGAGAGAACGATGCAGAATTATCCAACCAGGCTGCCAGGTATGGGTCACCATGCTACATTGCCTACCCTCACAATGAGCATGGTGGTCCATACTCATGATTTCCACCAGGCAAAGTAGAGTCACTTTGGTATGCATAAAATATATAAAAAAGTATATATATAATCATTTTTGCGTTTAGTACTACAGCACCCCACGATTTAAGTTTTTTTTTTAAATCCTTATGCATATGTTTCACATTTTAATTATTATAACACTACTAATACTAATTACTAAAATAATTAATTTGTAATTTTGTTTCACAGAGCGTTAGACAACGATAACGTCACATTTGGCAAAAGAAACTTCACTGGTTATTACGACCAATCACCAGTTGAGACCACCACAGAGCTATAATCACCAAGAATATTAAAATATTAATAGTGATTAACAAAATGTATTCAGTCAAGTGATAACTCAAAGGATATGAATTCAGTGATTTGGAAAACTTTGTAGTGAAAGAACCGAAGTGAATTCCGTCCGATATTGTTTTATAACATTTGTGTTCAACGAATATAATATATCTTCGTGATAAGACTTCGACTGAGAGACTTTTGAATAATTTTACACTTGTGAATAACGAATTTTTAGATAATTATATTTTTGTACTTAATAATATATTTTTCTTAGCCATGGCTAGTCCTGTTTTATGAACAAATTGTGCATAATAATAATAATAATAATGTATATGTAAATATGGCATTACATGGTGATGTATATTTTTAAGGTACCTGAATTGTAAATACAGGTACGAGTACTTCTCTTGTAAACTATTTTTTAGTCTTTTTTATATTTTCATTCTGGCAACAAGTGCCATTTCTTCTAATCTGTTTTTACTCTTTCGTTAGAGTATTTACAAGTATTACAGCCAAGGTTAAAAACATTCGACTTCAGTGCTGTGATATTGTCTCATCTTGAATATCAAAACTCATATTAAAACTAAACTTCTTATATTTCGTCGTTTCTTTACATATTCTATACGAATTTTGTGCCAGTTACTTTTAAAAGTATAATATAAGGATTAACTACGCCTACACATTGCTTTCAATATATTTTCGTACTTTTTTTTTAAAGAATGACAACTACACTTGTGGGCGTAGTTATAAAATAATAATATTAGCATAATAAATGGAATGCTCAGATTTTTATATGATTTTTAATTTTTTAATCTGGCCTCAAAATGTTATTTGTGCCAAACTGATCAATTTTTTTATAATTTATTTCGTATTGGAAGTGTAAAATGTTACCTAATTCACTGTATATCTTGTAAAATAATTAAATGGTTATTTTGAATGTGAAAAATAAATTTGTACTATATAATTTTGTGGTAAAAATGTTAATATAATTTTTGAAATAAATTGATTTTTATTATTCACCTCGTGTTTTGTTTAAATTTGTGTCCTCTAACAAGCTAAAAGTCTGTCTGACAATAAAGATGAATCACAACATTCATTTTTAGGGTTTCTTAGTGTTCTATATAAGCAATGTATAATAGTTTCGTTTGAGCTCGATAGATGGCGCTGTCCCGATTTTTTGTATCGCGATATTTAGAGACTACGGACTATTATATAAATACCAGCTTAGTGAATAACCTCGCTTAGGCGTGTTTCATTTGCGACCGCGTTCTCAAAGGCGATTTTTAGGATAACGATCCACTTAGTCCTTCTAGAAGATTTCCTTAGAACTTCACAATACTTCACATATCCATCCGTCTGCCTGCGACTTAGACGAAGAATTTTTAAGGTTTATATTGCATAACTAGCTGAGCCTATTGTTGTAAATCGCGAGTAACTCGTAAGTGCTCAACTCCTTAGCGAGTAAGTTGGTCAAAAAATTTAACTTAGTTACTACTTATGTCTTAAGTTATATGGTAGTAAAAATCCTGTAAAAAAATTCTATCCGTTTCAGAGATTAGCCGGAACAAACAGACTGACTATTTTTAACAAAAATTGCATTTTTGATGTAAGTAATATTTATTTCATATTTTGCCTAGGCATTCTATACACTGCCTAATGCGCAGCCGGTAATGTGCAATGTATGGCAAGGCAAGGGTCTCATCTCAGGAGAGGATGAAGGTTATAAGAAGGTGCGAGTTGGGGACTGGTAAGACAACGTAATCTTGCTGTTGGATGTAAATAAGCCGTCCGAAGGCCTCCAACTAAGCTTCACGATTATCCAATCATAACAACTGGGATCGACGGCTTAACGGGACCTCCGAAACACAAAAACTCTCATGGTTTCATGCCACTAAAATAGCTAGGACTTGTATAGAATGCCTAGATAAAGTATATAATGGATAATAATATTTATTATATTTCATACATTGTCCTAACGCCCTAGGCATTGTATAGAATAAATACCTGAGTTATACGTTTACCGGTAACATATATATTAAGTAAAATACTACGGGCTTACTCGTACAGATATAAATAACGCAATCTTTACGACCCATAAGTGTATGAATCTGTGGTTAGACCTATAAACAAAACTAAAATTGATACGAAACCGCTCATCGTAAATAATACCTCAAGGGTTAGGCATTAACTAAAAGGTTGCGGTCAACGCCCCTTGCTGTTAAAAAATTAATGTGCCTACGAACTTGGTTTATGGTCAAACCATGTAACAGAGTCGTGAAATAGTAGCCGATCCTAATGGAAAGGTAAAAGATTCTCAAGGGTAACAGGTAAGACCGAAAACCCTTAAACCATTTTGAATGGCGTGTCAAATTGAATTTTAATGATCAATGGAATCGTTCACTTTGGAATCTATTACTCTTTCGTCAATAAAAGTTTAAATAATTTTAATATTTTGTCTTTGAAATGAATCCTCTCTGCGAATTGGAGTTTGAAATCTATACTAGTATATCTACAAGTATATTATATCCATCCATACTTTAATTATAAATCCGAAAGTAACTCTCTCTGTCTGTTGCGCTTCCCGGATAAATCGCTACACTGATTTCAATGATATTTGGCTTGCAGATACATTAATTCTTGAAGAAGGACATTGGGTACTTTTTACCGCGATAACCGACATTGATAGATTCTATACATGTGAAAGATACTTCACTTCTTTTAGTTTCTAATAGCACTCTGCGTGGATGAGTTTTCAAAAAATATATATCTAATTTTCGTACAAACAGATTGCTTGGAATAAATAATAAATAAATAAATAAATATTTTGGACATCTCACACACAACATCATCTAGTCCCAAGCTAAGCAGAGCTTGTGTTATGGGTACTAGACAACTGATATAAATACATAAACATACTTTTTTTTTTGTAAATACATACATATTATACATAGAAAACACCCAAATGTAAGGTAAGTAGGATCTGTAAGTATTTTTATGTCCATGTGGCGTCGGATTGATAGAAACCGAGTATAACCACCGCTATTCATCCCGTGAGTTTTGTTAGAAGTGAATTAGGCAGCCATTGATTTTATCTCAATGAAGGGATCAAATTCTGCAGGACAATATTTCATTGTTTTATTACATTGTTAACCCTGTCTGGTCACTTGGTATAGTAGATAAAAATCTCTCTAGAGGCTTTGGATGTGTGTTATGTGCGAGGTATTTTTAAATATATGTACATTTACCCGATGGGCGTCTTTTAATACACAAATAGAAACGTGCGTCTGATTATGTAGGATTAGTTTGAGTAAAGTAAAACGTAAACAAAAAATAATTCTAAGTCTGTTAATTTTTCATACAGTCAGTCGTTAAGAGAATTATTGCCGTTAACACTAACATCGCCTTAATTTAATGGGCCACTTAAAGAGAAGTAGGCAACCCTTACTGATTTTCATTTTCATCAACCTTAACAGCTAAGAACGTTGGGGTTCCGGAGACTTCCTATTCAGGGTATACCTGGTTCCTCGGCTCGGCTATGTTGGACTCGAACCGACATAGTAACCAACTAGTGGCATCCGTGGTTATTACCGCAGAAGACGGTTTAAGTACAGTTAGTAAGAACGAGCATGAGAGTTTCAGTAGTACAAGTTCAAGCTCCTAATGGTGCATAACATTTTTTTATCACCCAATCATATGCTGTGGTCCAACCCTTTAAATTGTTTGCAAAAGAATACACCATCATCAGGACCTTGTTAACATTAATTAATAATTGGTAGATAATCCTACCAATATTGCTCATTTGGTAACACTTCTATTGAATCCCTTTTACTGTTCATTCACCAGCTTTACGTTGGAAACAAAAATCTTGTGTTTATAGACGAAACTGGCAAAACTTTGTTTTTTTTTAAAACTTAGGAAGAAGTTTAAACTGTTGAACTTTGTATTAAAAAGGGCGCGTTCACATTTGATACTGTTTTGACTTGAAATATCGACTGTGTTCAATTTTAATTTTATTTATTAAACTTTAAAATTCGCACTGGTTACTATGTGAATATAGTATTATTTTATCATTATATATTATTACAATAGACCTGAGTACGCAAGTGAGTGTAGAATATGAGTATAAAAGTAGTGAAATCTAATCCAGCGAATATCTCGAAATTTGTATTCGTGTCTATGTGACCATACTCGTGTTATTGCGGCACCGTATGAATGTTCGGTCTCGCGTTTTTATTTTACTGATAAGCTGAAAACTGCAAACTCCGGTTTGCTTTCTAACCTGAATTCCGAGCCAAATTAACGTCCAAAAATGTGAACGTAATAAGAAAACTAATAAATGTATGGGAATGAAATAATTTCAACGCTATGTCATGAAGTCAAAACAAAATATTAGACAATAAAAAAGAGAATAGAGACGTGATATTAAATATTGCTTAAACATAAGTGAAGTCTCTATTCATCGCATGGGTGTCCAAGAGGCGAAAGAGAGCAAACAACATCACTATAAGGAAAAAGAAAATTTGAAACTGATCCTATACCAACGTGTATAGTGGGCCAAAACCACTTTTCTAAGGAGATGCCTATGTCCAGCAGCGAACAATCGCATCGACGTAAGTCTTCGGTAATGGTGGGAACTTAAGATGTATTAAATGCTCAATTTAAACATTCAACATACACTCATCTTACCGATATGATTACAGCCCCCTAGCCAATTTACAAAGGTTTTTCGCTTTATAATCTATTCTCTATTCTATTTCCTAATGTTACTCAGTTACGTGATCATAGCTAAATATTAAGTAATGGAACAAGAGAATAGAGAAAATAGAATCGGGAATAGAATAGAAAACGAAAAAAAAAAGCGGCCAAGTGCGAGTTGGACTCGCCCATGAAGGGTTCCGTAGGAGCAAGTAACATCATATAAAAGTTTTTGTACTTAGTTCGTTGTAACTTTCATCGATGTTCTAATAATAGTGTTTTCATTGAAAGAAATGTAAATTGCGGTTCATGATTTATGACGTATTAAAAAAAAACTACTAACTAGATCTCGTTCAAACTAATTTTCGTTGAAAGTTTGCATGGTAATGTACATCATATTTTTTTTTAGTTTTCACCAACAACCCATGACGTACCACTGCTGGGCTCGGGTCTCCTCTGAGGAGAAGGTTAAGGCCATACGTCCCCACGCTGGCCGAGTGCGGGTTGGGGACAGGCAAGACACGTTGTGTATCTTGCTTGCTGTTGAATGTTTCTAAGCCGCTCGAAGGCCTCCAACTAAGCTTCACGACTGCTATCTTATGATAACAACCGGGACCGACTGCTTAACGTGACCTCCGAATCACGGAAACGCTCATTACATATAATGCCACAAACGGTCACCCATCTAGGTCCGACCGCACCGTCGTTGCTTACCCTCGGTGATTGTTTCCAAACAACTAAGGCCACTCGGCTATGAGCGGTTTTTTAGTTTTATCATTCTCTTATTTTAGAAGTTACAGAGGGGGACACACATTTTACCACTTTGGAAGTGTCTCTCGCGCAAACTATTCAGTTTAGAAAAAAATTATATTACAAACCTCAACATCATTTTTGAAGACCTAAAAATTTTCGAGTTTCAGTTCTAAGTATGGGGAGACCCCCAAAATTTATTGCTTTTTTCTATTTTTGTGTAAAAATATTAATGCGGCTCACAGAATACATTTACTGACCAAGTTTCAACAGTATAGCTCTTATAGTTTCGGAAAAAATGTGGCTGTGATATACGGTTGGACAGACAGACATGACGAACCTATAAGGGTTCCGTTTTTTTCCATTTGGCAACGGAACCCTAAAAACGTTTTGCAACTTGGCTAGGGGGGCAGACACAAATTAGAATCTTAATCCTACTTTCAATAATTTACTTTATGTACCTTAGTTATTATGTATTAAATCTTAAGTTGGTTTTACATATTTTATACTAGTTCCATTTGTATGAATAGTATTGCAAAATATACATATATGTGTGAATTTCATGGTGTGTGTACAGCTTTATTTAGAACATCTTGCCGGACTTGTACGACAGACATAACTCGTAAGTTAATGTTTGTAAAACGAGTTTCAGTTAACGAAGTTACTAGAGGCGAGGGAAACATTATCCTTAGTTGCTCATATAAGGGGCGTAAGGGTCTGTCGCAACCTTATTGTACACATTGTCGTTAGCTCAGCTTAGTTCTTGATGAGTTCCTAATTGAGTAACGAGATCATGCCATTTCTTGGTATTATGTTTTAATTAAAATTATATTCAAATGATTGTTTATATTTTTTTTTTATGTAAGCCTACCAAAGTGCCTCTACTCGGCCTGAAGGAAAGCATGAGTAGAATCCAGGAGTACACCAGGGGTAGGGGCCACCATTCTCGTTGTGAGTGTAGGCAATGGCGGCCTGGTCAGAAAAATCTGCATCATTCACCCGGCCTCCTAAGGCCGGTTGAATGATGCAGAATTATTGGGCCTGCGATCTCACATTCACCAACGAAATACGACGGCAAGAATACTGTCATTATTAGGATTGTCTTCTGTGTGACGGTAGTACTCTACTACCTATAATACAAATACAAATATATATAATAATAATATAAAATATAATATTGTTCAAGAATGAAGATCGAATTATTTAACCACTTTTGACTTGTGGTCCTATGCATATAGAATTGAGACACAAACACTAGAAGTGCGATTAACGGTAAAACCGATGAATGGAATCCTTTCTCTCCTAGAAGCCACATAAAGGATTAATAATCGCCACTAATAATGTCACAAAATATACCTTAACAAATATAATTAAGGTTGCGTTTACTTGCATATTTGTATTCTAGAGGTGGCTCTTCAAGACACCGTAGTGTGAACAAACTAGAACCTCTATATCACTGCAAATGAAACATCATAATACAAAACAAAAATGTCTACGAAACAGAAAATCACAAACCAATATCATTGAAATCTATAATTTTACGATTTCGAATGATGAATAATAATTATTTCAACACATCATTATCGCAAAACCGCAACCCATGCCTTTATTTAGTAATTTCAGGGAAAATATTATATCGTAACTAGCAGCTGCCCGCGGCTCCGCTCGCCTCCTAGGGGGTATGATGTTTACCTATGAAATTGCCTTTCTTCAGTACTGGTCATTTCAAATAAAAAAAAAATTGTAATGGCTCTGCATTCTAAATTCAAATTAATTTTGTTTTAAAACCATGACATTTTATTTGAAAATACAACGCTAATCAAAAAACAATTCAGTCTTTTGTTTTTTGATTAGCGTTGTATTTTCATTACATTTGAACATTTTTCGTCATAATGGATACTTTCAAAATTCGTGTAATTCTGGAATATAGAGTTCCGTCGTCGTGGCACCAACGCGACACAAACGGCACGTAACATCAAAAACGTTTACGGAGAGAACTGTACAAACGAACGCATTACCCGTTATTGGTTTTCCCGGTTCCGTTCTGGAAATTTTGCATTGAAAAATGAAGCTCGTGTTCGTCCGGAGACTTGGGTTAACAATTATGAATTAAAGGCGATTGTGGAAGCTGACGAAACTCAATCTACAGCTGAGCTAGCAGCAGTTTTGAATGTTAACATCAAAACAATATTGATCCATTTGCGACAAATTGGCAAGGTAAAAAAGCTTGACAGATGGAATACCGACTATTACTTTTTCCAAAATTTAGACAACTTTTTAGTGGGTAAAAAATTCAATTCCCGAGAGGCAGTACAAAATGCCTTTGAAGAGTTTGTTGCCTCCCGTCCAGCTGACTTTAACAAGAAGGGCATCAATAAACTGCCAATGCGATTGCATGGGTGTTTACTTTGAATAACAGAAATAAAAAAGTTTGAAAAAATAAGTATTTTCACTTATTGCATACAAAAAGGCAAATTCATAGGTAAAGAGTAGGTAAAGGTAGTTATTTGTAATGTAATTTTTTACAACAATTCCGGCAATCTGAATAATAATTGTCTCGGTGACAAACTGCACAAATTGTTTACATTGCAAAAATAGTGCATATAATATGTATAATTTTGTGAAGGGATCTTGAGCCGACAGATAACCTTCATATAAAATCACAACGTCCGGCTCCTTCGAAATCTCCAGCATCGCATAAAAGGTTCCTCAAGCTTTCATTATCAAACCCTTTTAAATCTAAAAGCCTTTTAAGCAGGTATGTTCCTTCCAGGTAGTCAGAGGTTATTTTACTGTCTATGCTTTACAGGTTTTTACAACTAATTTATGTATTTTTAGAAAAAAGTGTTCATGATTAGATGCATAGATTTTCCTAATATATTAGGATATTCCTAATATATTTCCTATTATATAAATTTTGTCCTATAATATTATATAAAATATTAGGCCTATAGGCCAATGATTAATTTGTCCAATCTTTGCATGTAATCTATAATAACAGAGATGGAGACAAGTGAAAAGGAGTTACATGATATAAAACGAATGCGTATAATATTTTCAACATAACTCATATGATTAAGACCAGTTTGAGATTGTGCTGTAGTAATTACTATATAGCGAAATTGTTATATTATATAGACTGCACGGTTGACCTAGTGGTTTAATCGGTCACCACACTGCTCTCTACTTCGCCAAGTGTCGTGGGTTCAAATTCTACGTGGGACAACATTTTGTGTGATTCGCAAATTGTTGTTCTGAGTCTGGATGTTCTTTGTGTCCGTTTTATGTACGTTTGTAAGATCCCCCGCGACACAGGATTTATATTCCTAATGCGGGAGTTGTCTTTAAACCTAATAATAATTTCAATACAGTACTCAGTAATGAACTATTTTTGCATTGCTAGTGTATCATAAGTGGATTGTGTTCTCGGCGCCAATATACGTCGGAAATCTGAATTTTCATCCGTAGGAAAATCTGATATAATGGGGAAAAGAGCTTTTTAATCGAATGTGCATGTAAAATAGAGCGTGCGAGTTATGCATCGACACGAGTCGCTAAGACTATTTTAATGACGTTGCATTATAATAAAATTTATTTTTTGTTTTATTTTTGACTGCCTCGTTAGTATGGACTGCTAATCAAGAGATCTCGGGTTCAAATCCCAGGTTAAAAAAAAGATATCTGACAAATGTCATCCACGAGCACCCCGACAGATGTCAGTTCTTTCATTAAAGTTTTTAATCTCTTTTTGGCAAAATGGCGGGTTTATTTCGTTAATCACATCACGGATTTCGAGTTTTAAGGCTGCAATCGATTCTATTGGCTCCGCATAGACTCTGTCCTTAACATAGCCCCCCAAAAAATAATAATTAGTGGTGTTAAATCTCACAATCTGGCTGGCCACTTAACCGCTGAATTTCGTAAAATTATGCGTGAAATTTTATTTTAGAAAACTAAGTTCTTGTTGAAAAACCCGTTAGCTTGGTAACGAATGCGATTGCTGTTGAGGTCTCGTGTTCGGTTCCTGGGTCGGACCAATGTTTGTGTTTTCTGCAAATTTTTGTTTCGGAGTTTGGGTGTTTTCTATGTATAATATGTATGCATTTCCCAAAAAAAATATACATTATGTATTTAAATCAGTTGTCTATCAGTACAAGCTCTGCTTAGTTTGGGGTTAGATGGCGTTATGTGTCAGATGTCCGAAACATTTATTGTCATTCTTATCTCAAAACTCATTATATTACAATGTCACTATGTTATTTCTGTAAAGGTTTTTATTTTTAAGCAACACGCCAATTTTATACATATGGAAACACTATTACTTTAATTGTACCTTCACTGAAAAACAGAAACACATATTATTTCACATATAAAGTTCGTAAAAAATACCTGTTTTAGTTTTATCTATTTCCTTTACTCTTTATTATTATCCTTATTTCCAACAAGCACGTTTTCAATGTAGTATAAGTATGTCTTGAATACCCAATGGTTAATCTTAATTAACCATTTCCTTTAAGTCAAGTCACCTTTCGTCGTGAATGTTTAAGCAGTAAAGTAAATAAATAAATTTTTTTTTTTTTTTGAATAATTAATAAATAAATTTCGTAAAATTACGATTACAGCAATAAGGCTGACATGTATGTAAGTATGCATGTTAATATCTGTAGAAATGAATTTTATCAATAAAAAATATAAAAATAAAATAAATAGTTAAATATACTTTTTTAAAAGAGAGAAAGGGAAAGAAAATAAGATGTGTATTATGCCAGTAATTTGCAATCGACTTTCTTCTGTGTAATCGTATTAAAATAGGAAAAAACAACTGTTTTGATTATTAATGCGCGTAGGAGGTCCTTATTTTTCGTTCCCTGTGCTAGAACTAATTACAGAAAGACCTCATTTATTTTAAGATCCTGCCATGCGTTCAACACCATCATTGATGCTTGCAACTGCGATGGCTGCATCGATAGGTTTCACCTTTCTCTAACTAAGTTTAAAAACAAAATTCACGATTATCTGGCCCCTAAACTACAAGTAGTATAGATATGTTTGGTTTTGTTTTCTTTTGTTTTTATAATTTTAGTAAAACGTTATTCCTTTTTTTACTTTTTGGCGCGAAATGTAAAATGAATATGTGGAAACTGCTTTGGATAATGTATAATTTACTTGTTTGTTATTGTTCTATATTTTGTATCTGTTTGTTTCCCTAATAAATCAAAAATAAAAATAAAAAAATTAAGTTCGTGTTTGCTGTTAATATATTATTACAATGAGTGATTTTAATAACAAACGCGAGAGCTAAGAGAAATTTTAAAGAATTAGGAGGAGCAATAGATTTTGTATTCTCTGGATGATTTGAAATCACATTCACTGAGAACTTGAGCCTGGTGGTTATGGAATTTTTAATAAGAAACATCTTATAATTCGGGCTATATTATCTACTAGCTTTCCGCCCACGGCTTCGCCTGCGTCGAATTCGGTTATATCGCGCGACATGGTAAGGAGTAGCCTATAGTCTTTCCCAAGGTCTAGACTATTTGTCAAAATTGGTTAAATGGTTTAGATGTGAAAGTATAAACAGACCGAGTTACTTTCGCGTTTACAATATCTATGGCTGGTGCCAGCGACTTCATCTGCGTGGATTTCAGAAATAAGTTAAAAGCAAATAAAAAGTGTTAACGCAGAAAATTATTTCGAGTTAGATCCCATTAGTAACTTTCATGATTATTAGCTGTTTAGACAGGAATGGCAATAGACTGTAAATAATAAAAGTAGGTATTAAAAATGTTACTGCGAGAATAAAACTACTTTATTTCAATACATTTTGATAAACTACGTTTCTTGTTTTTCCGTCTTTTGCAAGAACATGGAGATTTTGTGGGCTTGATACCCGTGAGCATGCCACATAGAGTTGCCCATGGGAGAAACAGTGTTTTTCTAAGTGCACACCAGCTACTTTCAGCGTTTGACCCTGAGCTTTGTTGATCGTCATGGCAAACGCTGGTTTCAGGGGAAACTGGAGTCTCTTGAATTGGAACGGCAAATCAGTGGGGATTATCGGTATACGGGGTATTAATACATTTTCTCCTTTTGCCATTCCTGTCATAATAATTGCTTTGATGATATTACGTCCTAAGTGTGTTATTTGTAGCCGCGTACCATTGCACAGTTTTGGTGCATCAAGATTTCTCATTAAAAGTACAGGAACCCCAATTTTCAGCCTTAACTTGTGTGAAGGCACCCCAGATAATTCTAAAGAGTTCAGAAACTCTATTGGGTATGAAGTAACTTGTTCAGTATCCATGACATTATCTACCGAAAGATACTCAATCACATCACCTTCGACGTGTTCCATTATTTGGTCGTTGATCTTCCCCACTGTTTCATTTGTCGGAGCCAAAATTGCTCTTTCATATAACCATTCTCTATTTTCCATATTGGTTTCTATATTGCAATAGACCTTATTTTTTAAATCTTCAGTGGTATTGACAGTATTGCAAAAATCGCGGTTCAGTGTAATCATGCCATTACTATCTTTTGTCAAACAATCTTCTCCAATTTTCAAAAGATCAGCTGCATATAGCCCTGATTGTACATCATTGTGCAATTGTACTCGCATATTAGTAGATAAACAAAACTTTTTTACATGCACCCATAATATAGATGCTTTCAAACATGCATTTATTTCATCTGCAGGCGTACCTCTTGTGATAACCGGCAGTTTATTTTCGCAACATTCCCCCCATGATGCTTTGGTTGCCCTTGATGTCTTTCATAGTCCGATCCAGCGCTTCGATTGCTTTTTTATGGGACATCATACATTCGTCCCAAACCAACAACTTACATTGCTGCAACATTCTTCCACGCTCGCTGCTTTTGCTAATGTTACAAACTGGCATTTCCTCATGAGCCAGGTTCAATGGCAATTTAAGAACCGAGTGCGCTGTTCGTCCACCACTAAGCAAAGTAGCAGCTATCCCAGAGGAAGCTACTGCGACTGCAACACCTTTATCTTTCCGGATTTGTGCTAATAATAAGTTCAAGAGAAAAGTTTTGCCAGTACCTCCTGGAGCATCTAAAAATAACAAACCACCATCACCACTGTTAATTTTTTGTATAACTGTATCAAAGACAATTTTTTGTTCTGAATTCAGCAGAGGAAGGGTCTCCGTTAATTGTTGTCTCAATGAAACCACATTATAATCCAGTTCTCGCATTAAATCACTACTAACTTCCCAATTCTTTCTGGTCTGCTCATCCCAAAATGAGATAAATCTTTTCCTGTAATAGATATTACTTGGTCTTCAACCTTCGCCAACGCGTCGTTGTAAATGAAATCATTATAAGAAGCATTCACATTCTGTTCTTGTAGCCTGTGCAAAATATCATCCGCCATATCATTTTTAAAGCTTCTCGAAATGTCGAAAACACCTGATTGTTGAACATTTTGAGATCCTTGAAAGACTTGGGGCCACGCACATAATGTAAAAGCATTCGCAAACGAAAACATTCCATATTACTAACATGAACCGTGTATACTCGACCTAAGGCACCTCCAGATTTTACACCAAGCCAGTTCTGAACTGGCGTTCCTTGAATTCGGCGTTTCCATTCCCTTCTCGTAGTATTCCAGGTGTAATATCTCGGCATCTCAACATAGAGTTCTTGCAAAGTCATCTCTTGTACAGATATCGATAAAGCAGTGAGTGTAGTTTTGGGAGGGGAAAATAGTATCTCTTGAAAATTATTTTCACTAAAATAGACACGTTCACCGTTTTCTAGGTGCACACTGAGGTGTGTGACAGTTGGATGCCGTTCGTGTAACGGGAACTCTAAGAGCCTCCACACAGCTTCATTGCTGCTAACATAACGACCAGTCTGATATGTTTGAACTTCATCTACAGGATTAGCGACCTCTGTATTTCTAAAATTAAAAATGGCTTGGTCGCTGCCCTTATTAATATATTTAAAGATATATTTGATTGCGCGTACTGAACTGCAAGCCTCAACGTTTATGTGGGCATTAAACATTTTTGATAAGATAGGCGAATAAGGGACTACCCAACCATTATCTATAGTAACATTACTACCATTTCGGAGTTTTATAGATGCCGTTCGACCTCCGTCTACTGGTGCTCTCCTGCGATACAGTGGATATCCATTGTCATTATGGACGGTCTCTTTAATAAGTTTGCGAGGATATTTTTTGGTACATTTCCCATCTTTCATGCAAGGACTTTGAGGATTTTCAGGACCGCATGGACCATGGATCATATTCTTAACGATGATTTCATGGAGCGTGTCGTTCGGATCTGGTATTTCAGCGCTGATAATTTTGTCTATTTGATCGGGTCTCAACTTGTCTTTCAACCATACTAAAATATGCACGTGTGGTAGGCCGCGCTTTTGCCATTCTATTGAGTACATGAAGCACAATACTTCTCCAAATATGTCCAAATGTGTCCCTTGGTAATTACTGAGATTAGCTTTTTTACTTTCAATCGAAAAACCCTTGCAACTATATCATGCCTAAGTATAGCTATTTGTCCTGGCAACAGCTCGTCAACTATTTCAGTCCAACTTGGGTTACACGTAAAAGTAACGAACAAATCAGGGCGGCCATATGTACGGACATAAGCAAAGGCATCCTGTGTATATTCATGTAAATATCGAGGGCTATTTACGAATGAAGACGGTAAAATTACCATTTTACCTAAATTATTGGGATTAACATTGCCGTCATTTGCTACAGCATCTTGAAGGTGAATATAGTTCTCCGCTCTCAATTTTTTTTGATTTAATAATATATAGCGTAATCGTTCGCTTTCAACTTTTACATACATATCAACATAAAACTGATTGGCTAGTTGTCTGCACCGCGATATTATGTTAAAATTATTTTCACGGATCATGATACGGTAGGCATAAAAATCCATGCTCGACACTTTTTTATTTGCTAAGGGCAACCCTGTTACAGGATTGACTTGGGGTATTTGAAAGTGATAACCCTCTTCACCCTTGCAAAATATCAATGGATATTGCAACGCGTCGTAAAATTTGTGTGTGTCTGGTACCCTGATTAATGTGTCATTACGGGCGTATAAAACAATATCACGGGAGGCAAACTGTTCCCCAGTGACCATGGCTGCGACTTCATTAATTAATGGTGCATTATACCGTCTTTCATGTTCCCTACTTGGTGTACGGTCAGGGTGCATCACCAACTTATAATCTTCTCCCGGCATTCTTTCTAATGCTGTTCTAAAAGTGTTGATGAGACCGTTACGATGGTGCAACATTCTTTGAATTTTTAAAACAATGTCCCTTTCAACTCCCTCTATATTTTGACACCTACAATCAACTTCGTTATTTTCGTCTCCCATGAAATAAATTTGTAAAAATTTTGGTTGATCATTTGTAGAAAGTAAAGAACCAATCCTATACCTCACCTTGGATTGTGAACGTAGTAGAAAATCCAGGCAGAATAACCTCATTACCTACTCCAAATGACGTTAACTGGAAACAGCTATTATATCTCCTAATTCTGTTCAAAAAACGCCGCGATTCACTGCTGTCGTACAACAGTAAAGATTTTAGGGGCTCCGGTGTATCAGCAAGTGATGGAAATGAAATTTTCCCACCGGAACAGCACATACCTGGAGTTTCTTCTTTCCATTTTAATGCTTCACAATGTGCACACTTCTTATCCATACGTGCAATCAGTACCAATCGATGATTAATATAATCGATCAAAGGGTCATAATCAAAAGCTGCATCTTGAAATGCCTCCCATGTAGTGCAAAAGCATTTCGCCTTTGTGATTGCTGTTCAGCATTTAAAATACGTCGTCTTTGTGATTCATGGTGCGACTCTGCAGTAATTACTGACGCATGACGATCTGCATCTAAACGCCGTCGTGCTTGACTTTGCTCTTCGGTCTCAGCAGCTCTTTGACCTGTATGACGCCCTGCATCTAAAAGCCGCCGCGCTTGACTTTGTTCTTCGGTCTCAGCAGCTCTTTGGGATGCGTGATACTCTGCATCCAAACGTCGTCGCTCCTCATTTTGGATATGAGTTTCAGCAGCTGTTTGAGTTGCATGACGTTGGGCATCCAAAAGTGGACGCTCTTGACTCATCTCTTCGGTCTCAGCAGCTCTATGAGAAGCGTGACGCTCGACATCTTAAGCCATACGGGTTTGAGTCTGCTCTTGGGACTCCTGAGTTCTAGATAATTTCGCAGCCCGAGCCCTACTGTAACTACGTGCTAGATCAGACTTGCGTTTCCTAGGCATATTAGAAATTTTTCATAGTACACTGCTGAACATAATCCGCACCTTATCAATACCTGCTACCTCCTTTATACATTTATAACAGCGTATATTTGTACTAAAATGACATATATTATGCTTTTTAAATAGTCAACATCGTGGATGTCAGTAATAGCAATGTTGCATATGTGTACACAAGATTGTATGAGTATGAGTGAAAGGATACGTGAAATGATGAATAATGTGAAGTTGAGTGAAAGAGATGACGGATGAGGATAGCCTAAGGAGTGAAAGAGAGATTAAGAAAATGTTTATAAATATAAATAAAATTAAAGATTTCAAAACCCCGACTGATTGGACCGATTTTCATCAAAAATAGCTAAGAACACTCTGAGACTAATTCACCTTTCAAACAGAAAAAAAAACAAAATCAAGTTCGGGAGCTACGGTGCCACAGACAGACACACACACGCGGACACGTCAAACTTAAAACACCCCGTCCTTTTTGCGTCGGGGGTTAAAATGTAAACAAGGAAGGGGGTGTGGAAGGAGTCTTAAAGAAAATGTAAATACTAGCTAAGACGTATTTTTTTAAAAAGAAAATATAACTAAGATTTATTGAACTAATCAACTCTTTTATTCGGCTCCAATTGAACCCACCCCACGTGTATAAAAGTCAATAAACAATAAAAATATTTAAATATGTAGATATGTTGTATGATGTAAAAAAAAACTGTAAAATATTATTGATTTATCGTGATAACTTTTATGTGTACAATGATTTTTTATTTGTCCAGTTGTTACTTAAATGTTTATTGCATATTAATTACACGTATGTTTATTAAGTATAATAAATGTAGCGTATCATTGATATTACGTACTTTGTTTTGTGAAGTATTTGTAACAGATCACACGTTATGTTGGTGGTAATATTGCTTTTATTTAATTTGTCGGATGCCGTCTTGAGCTTGCGGAAGCCTTACTGGTGGCGACGTGAGTATCACAGAATATGAATGTTTGAATATTTAATGCTTCTAATTGAAATGCATATACACCAATCTTAGAACTTAGAAAACATACTAAAACACTTGTCAAAACTTGTTTCTTTCTATTTTTAACCGACTTCAAAAAAAGGAGGAGGTTCTCAATTCGTCAGTTTTTTTTTTTTATGTATGTTCAGCGATATTTTCGTCGTTCATGAACCGATTTCAAAAAATCTTTTTGCATTGGAATCGGCGTACCTTACAGGTGGTCCCATCGTCACCATATCGAAATCTGTTGATGGAATCCCAAGGAAATCGAGGGATCTCCTCAAATATCATAGGCACAATTGTCGCGATTTGGGTACCCGGAATAGTTTTTCATTGAAGTCGGTTCCTTTTTAGGGTTCCGTAGCTAAAAGGCAAAAAACGGAACCCTTATAGATTCGTCAAGTCTGACTGTCTGTCTGTCTGTCTGTCCGTCCGTATGTCACAGCCAATTATTTCCGAAACTATAAGAGCTATACTGTTGAAATTTGGTCAGTTGATGTATTCTGTGAACCGCATTAAGATTTTTACATAAAAATAGAAAAAAAACAATACATTTTGGGGGTCCCCATACTTGGAACTGAAACTCAACAATTTTTTTTTTCATGAAACCTATACGTGTATCTATGGATAGGTATTCAAAAATGATGTTGAGGTTTCTAATATCATTTTTTTCTAAACTGAGTAGTTTGCGCGAGAGACACTTCCAAAGTGGAAAAATGTGTGTCCCCCCCCCCCTCTAACTTCTAAAATAAGAGAGTAATAAAACTAAAAAAAATATATGTTGTACATTACCATGCAAACTACCAACGAAAATTGGTTTGAACGATATCTAGTGAGTGGTTTTTTTTAATACGTCATAAATCGTAACACGCAATTTACCTTACATCCAATCAATACACTAGTATAAAAACATCGATGAAAGTTACAACGAACTACAAGAACTTTTATATGATGTTACTTGCTGATACGGAACCCTTCATGGGCGAGTCCGACTCGCACTTGGCCGCTTTTTGTTAAAATTATTCGTTAATCTTAAAGTAATTCCTCTGCTAATTTCAAACCAATGTACTATTGATATTTGAAAAAAAACCCTGGATATTGTTTTCTAAATATTACTGATAGTTTTGTATTTTGAAATTATATTATTTTTTTGTGTATGACTCGACCGTCCTCTTTAAGACACGAAAGCAGGTAAAGAACCGTTCCAACTTGTTCAGGACATCCAACTTCGGAGAGGCTAAAGCTTGGTGACGCTCTCAATGTTGAGTTACCTTGCTTAGTTGTAGTGCAGTAATGTCCTGAAAAGTGGAAATGGAACTTTTCTCTCCACCGTTTCTTTACTAATTAGTATCACCTGGAAGGTCGAGACGCTGTTGCTTCAAACAGTTTTTTTACTTTTGGATATCCAAAGCGATAGCTCGCCTTATCGTGGCGTTACTACACATATCATGAACATAGTAGTACATGCACTCCACACTTTTCTTGTCAACTTTAGCAACGGCAGCGAATTTGAAACAGACAGAACAAAAGCAAGCCAGTATCGGTTAAATGAAGTACCTTAACAAAGCAAGATTCGGGGATAAAAGATTAGAACACTAAAACGGATGTCTGTACTTATTGATATCTTTTTTTGTAGACATTTTTGATTTTAATTATCACTTTCTTACTCTATGAAGAGCAGTTTGACTGATGAATTATTTATGACCAATTGCGTTATTGAATTGACTATTCAACGACACAATTGGTGTACAAACGCCATTGAAGCTAAACTAAGTATTATCAATCTGGGGGCATGGCAGTGTCTCGCCAAGGCGTGAAAAAAAGCGACACAGCCGTACCACATTTTTCTCGAAACGATTCAGGCCATTTTTGACACCCTATAACTTCGTTGTGGGTATACCTAGAAGCTTGAACTTTTTTGTAACAAAGCAAAGTGTGGTTGTATACACACACCATGTTTTATTTAACTTAGGAAGTTTAAGAAGTAGTATTTGCGAAGAAAAAGTGGAAGATTACCTACCAGAGATGGGGTGGAACGGGATGGAATAAGTATTTTATCGGTCGATCTAGCTTTCATGGTACAAGCTCTGCTTAGTTTAAAGATAGATTCTATTTTATGGTTGTAATGTTATGCTATATTTATTTACTTAACAGCATTGCCCAAATGTGGACCCTACGAAGTAGCGAGCTTTTGCGCAAAAACTTGCTCACCTCAAACATGCGACGATTTGTTTAACGACAATTTGTGTGTGGAAACAATACATTGTAGGCCTGGATGCAACTGTATCGACAACTATTTAAGAAACTATCTTGGAATTTGTATTCCGATGGAACAATGCTTTGCAGGTATTTTTTTATTTTTTTACATCTAACAAATTGGTCACAAGTTGCAAATAATTTGTAACAAAAACACTCGCTTTTTACTATAATATTCATTTTATAATATGACATTGTTACTTTCACTATTAATCGATTTCACTACTCTCATGCTATTTGTACTTTTATAATCTTGTTAAAATCTTTTTATATACACATTATTAAATAGCAAGTGATAAGGATATCTAGAATCTATTTAGAAATTGGGTTGATCACTTGTTGACAGTCAGTAAAAATTCTAAAAATTTAAATAAATTTAAAATGGTTTTAACTAATATTATCACCCTTAGAAAAGTATTAGAATCAATAGTAGTGTGAAGCACATGATTGTTTGTTAAATAGTATATTATTTTAATGCGGGTGAACCAAAAGTTCGTTTATATTAATAATGATGATTTAGAAGGCCAAAACCTCCCTTCTAAGGAAAGGAATTTGTCCAGCAGTGGACTGTTAAAGGCTGTTGATGATGATGATGATGATTTAAAATAAATTAGGATAAATAAAACTATTTATTAATTATCAAAGTACATTCTCTTTTCTTTTTAATTTAACTATTTTGACACTGCTGCAACCTGGAGCGAAAATTTTCACTGATGTCCTCACAAGTGATCCGTGACATGTTTTGCATTTCCTCTCGAATATTTTCCTTTATTTCCTCTAGGGACTCTGGGTTGCTGTTGAAAACTTCGCTTTTAAGGTATCCCCAAAGAAGGTCCATTGGGGATAAATCGGGTGGCCAGTTAATGGTACCTTGACATAGATATTTCGAGAACAGGCCTATGAGTGCGATCTCTAGGCTTTAATTTTTATACCATTTGAATTTTGTATGTAAATGTAAATCTTTGTGAAGAATATGAATCAAAGATGTTCTGGACACGCCAAAGGCGTTACACCGTAGAGAGTAGAGAGTCCAGGATTATCACGAATAGACGCTCTTACGCGCTATACGTTTTCGCGATCTCTTGATGTTCTAGGTCGGCTGGTTCGTAGTTGATTCATTGTTGAACCTGTCTCCTCGAACTTACCACTACTTACTACATACATACTTACCCATTTTATAATTAGTTGAATCGATGGAGCTCCATTTTTACGCCGTATGTTGTAATGTGTGCAAAATTTTGCGTGGAATGAATTTACGAGTATTTAATAATGTGGGCAACTGTCAATAAATTAATACTATAATTGTATATATTTTGTGTTTTTTAAAACTACTAAATTCACTTTCCATTTTCTTTGATGGTTCCGAGAACTACAAAATCAGTATGTGAGTTGTTATTCCACTATATAATTCTCTTAAATTCTGACTGGTTTGACTCTAAGTTATTATCAAAGGTTACATAGGGCGAAACCACTTAATTCCTGAACACATACAACAAGTGAGTTGAAATCTAGAATTAATCTTAACAAGTTTCAATATGTACCTACAATTGATAGTATAAGTTTTTGAAACTTATTGCAAAAGATTTAAGATATATTGCCATTTCTTAAAATCCAAGGAACTCAATTTATTACATGAAAAATTATGAGTTTTTTATTACTGAAATCGTGAAAAAATCCTTAATCTCACCAAATTAATAACATTTTTATTCATATACACCTATTACGTCAATAAAGCTGTATCAACTGCACGACAATTGTTAATTACTAATAATAAAAGATTTTTCTATTCGTGAGTAATCAAATAATCGTTTTGCAATATGTTAGTCATATTTGTTTAACTGGTTCATATTTACGTAATATTTGCTTTGAATTTTCCAGCTTGTGAATGTGTTCTTTCGTTCACATTAACATGTATTATGAATAAGCGTTTTAAATATTTTCTAGATATGTATAATCCTGGTATTACACCTAGCAAAAGGAATGCTATGCGTTGGTATCGAAGTTGGTATCAGCTCGTAAAAAGGCGACTGATGGACTCTATAACTGTTTACTATTCTGAAGCTGAATCATCACAATCTTCTGTTTCTGTTTCTTGTAACACTTCTCTATCTTCTAATCGACATGGGTCTGAAAGTGGTTGGTTAAATTCTTTTATTATTATTTTCCTTTCGTTGCACTACTAATATAATTTTATTTCATAGTTTCTATAAAAGTGTTTTCGATACGTCCATTATACGGTATCGTACTAACGAGGCAGTAGATCTAGCGGTAAGCGGATTCGACTGCCAATCAACAGATCTCGAGTTCGATTCTAAGTATTTTTAGTCTAAAGAAATTTTGATTATAGAAATACTTAAGAACGGCCTGGAGCTTGGAAGTTGGGAGCTAACTCTCGTGTCTAGGCACAGAAAGCTGTCATTCCTGTCAGGTGGGATAGCCTTCCCTCACCGGATTGTGAATGTGAGGGATACTATAATATTTTCTGCACAGTTGGATGGTCTCCAGTGAGACCTTGGTCGAAATTAGCTAACATCGTTTTTATTATGGTTAACATGTTTAATTTCTGGTGTGAGCTAAACCTACAAGCTATAGCTTAGTTCATTAAAATTCCATAGCTGAACAAATTTACAAGGGTGGAGAGCGTGTGTTGGCGATTTAAGCATCTACATATATATGTGTGTGAAAGTACGTATAGAACGCTGCCCTCCTAGTTGCAAATGTTTATGGTTTTCTATTCTATATTCAATTTTATGTCTTTATTATCTTGTTTGATTCGCTAATATTTTGTTTTGATCACGTGACCGAGTGACATTAGCCAATGAAACAAGAGTATATAGAAATAGAATGGGATATAAAAAAGAAAACAAAAAATGTATGCAACTTTGCCAAACCCAGGTAGATTATTAAAAACCATACATTTGTCGTATTCTAGAGCCATCTTGTCCAGTAAATGAACAATTTGTGAGAGATGACATCAGCTGCATAAGGACATGTGGAAACAGATTACTACCATGGGAAGAAATAGGAGCGTGTATACCATACACAGGGTGTGCTTGCAAAACTGGTTACGTTAGGAAGTACGACAACGGAACTGGACCCTGTATACCAGAGAAACATTGCCGTAAGATATTACTACACTAGCTTTGGCTTGCGGAAAACTGCTGCTGAATTTGTTGGCTTAATTTTTATCAAACAATGGTTATTGGTTACTGGGTAGGCAGTGATACCAGCTTTGTTAGAATTCTTATTTCAATTCTAAGAAGTAATTTAGACATGTTTTTTTTTGTTAATCTTTTAAGAATTGATAAAATGTTTAAAGTCGAAAACTTCTGATGGGTCCGCTTGGATTTTATATTTCAATAGACTCAATATTAATGACAATACTAACTTTAGTTGTGCATGTCACATAAAGTAACCATATCCTTCACCAAAGTCCAATCTATCAAAATTACGAACTCATTCAAGTAGGTTTATTGATTTAGCCGTAAAAGATTAATAGGTAGAGTTATTAACATCATTATAGATACAAATACTAATCAAGAATATATCATTATTAGTATTATCCCTACCAATACTATAGATATTAGAAAAAAACCTTGTATATACTACGATAAACTTTTTTTGAAATAGGTAAGTTTTATGAAGATTGTGGCATAAATGAGGTGAGCTCTGACTGCAAAATTATTTGTCCACCTCAAAGCTGTAGTAGCATCAACATGTCTTACCACTGCGTGAATCCGAAATGTGAACCTGGATGTAACTGCATAGATGGATACCTTCGAAACTCTGAAGGAGTATGTATTCCTAAAGATAAATGCCCACCAGGTAAGTCTTGTTACGTTCAATTGAAAAAAATTATATACTGTTATATAATATTAAGATATAACAATTACATAAGATTAACATTAATTTATAATTTAATTAATTACGTTAATTAAATCTCACTAAAATGAATTTTAGGTAAAGCTAAATGCAGTGATCCCAACGCCTCTCCCAAAGAATGCCCAAGTTCGTGTCAACCAACTTGTGATCGACCAAATACAAAAGGCATGATTTGTACTCGGCAATGTCTTCCGGGTGGTTGTGTCTGTAACCAGGGATACATATTAAATGCAACTAAAGGAACTTGTATTAAAAAAGAAGAATGCCCGAAAAAGCGTAAGTATTACAATTAAGTATGTATACATTGAATACTTGTACCACTGTACAAGAGCATCAATTATTATAGGCATAGGACAAGAATAGTAAAAATATAGTCACATGGCATATGTTCAAAATTAATCAATCTGCAATAACCTATTTGTTTATAGAGCAATCACGAGAAAAAAATTTTTATTTATTAAATGTAATTTTCATTACGTTTGTCAACTTTCAGCTAATCAGAAATGCAGTGATCCTAATGCATCGCCCAAGAAATGTCCTAGTTCATGCCAACCGACTTGTGACCGACCAAATACTAAAGACGTAATTTGTACCTCGGAATGTCTTCCGGGTGGTTGTGTCTGTAATCAGGGATACATATTAAATGCAACTAAAGGAACTTGTATTAAAAAAGAAGAATGCCCGAAAAAGCGTAAGTATTACAATTAAGTATGTATACATTGAATACTTGTATCACTGTACAAGAGCGTCAATTATTATAGGCATAAGACAAGAATAGTAAAAATATAGTCACATGGCATATGTTCAAAATTAATCAATCTGCAATAACCTATTAGTTTATAGAGCAATCACGAGAAACATTTTCTTATTGATGTACAACATCTATAGCCGCACGTAAAACAGATTTCTGGCCTGGCGACGCGTCGCCACGACACGCTATACGAAGGTATATATATACAGTCTATATGCAGTAGTGTGTACGGTGTGGCGACGCGTCGCCACACCGTACACACTACTGCATATAGACTACTATTTTAATAATTAGTAATATTTTATTTTATCATTATGACATATTTAGTTCCTATTACAATATGTTCTTTTCTGCATATTACTTTTACAAAATAATGGCGATGTTTCACATCTGCCAGGCGTCCCGTGACGGCTCACATTTTTTTATTAAATGTAATTTTCATTACGTTTGTCAACTTTCAGCTAATCAGAAATGCAGTGATCCTAATGCATGCATGATTTGTACCCTAGAATGTCTTCCGGGTGGTTGTGTTTGCAATTCAGGATACATATTAAATACAACTATTATTAACACATCGATTAAAGTTACAACGAACTACTAGAACTATTATATGATGTAACTTGCTTCTACGGAACCCTTCATGGGCGAGTCCGACTCGCACTTGGCCCCTTTTTTATTTTGTACACGAACGACAAGCAACATACATTTTTATTTATTATACGTAATTTTCTTTGTGTTCGTACATTTGCAGCTAACCAGAAATGCAGTGACCCTAATGCATCGCCCAAGAAATGTCCCAGTTCATGCCAACCAACTTGTGACCGACCAAATACTGAAGACGTGATTTGTACCCTAGAATGTCTTCCGGGTGGTTGTGTTTGCAATTCAGGATACATATTAAATACAACTAGAGGAACTTGTATTAAAAAAGAAGAATGCCCAAAAAAACGTAGGTATTTCGCTTTGATAAAGTGATACAGATTGAGGTAATGCACACTAAGTATGGGTGTTCATTTGTATCATTGTATCAGAGCGTAAATCATTAAGATCACAGTGATATGACATAATCTACATAATCTTTCAACAATTTTTGTCTAGTTCCTTTTTATTTGTACACGCACGAGGAGCAACATACATTTTTGTTTAATATACGTAATTTTCATCGCGTTTGTACATTTGCAGATAACCAGAAATGCAGTGACCCTAATGCATCGCCCAAGAAATGTCCTAGTTCATGCCAACCGACTTGTGACCAACCAAATACCAAAGACGTAATTTGTACCTTGGAATGTCTTCCGGGTGGATGCGTCTGCAATCCGGGATACATATTAAATACAACTAGAGGTACTTGTATCAAAAAAGAAGAATGTCCGAAAAAGCGTAAGTGTTACAAATAAGTATGTATGTATTGCATATCTATAACACTGTATCAGAGCGATAATTATTAAGGGAATAACACAAGAATACTATTAAGTGGTAAAAATATAGCTAAATAGCATAAGTTCAGAATTAATTATTCTGCTATAACATATTAGTTTGTGAAGCAATAACTAGAATCTTTTTTTTTTATTTAATGTAATTTTACTTGCTTTTTGTAAATTTGCAGCTAATCAGAAATGCAGTGATCCTAATGCATCGCCCAAGAATTGTCCTAGTTCATGCCAACCGACTTGTGACCAACCAAATACTGAAGACGTGATTTGTACCCTGGAATGTCTTCCGGGTGGTTGTGTCTGCAATCCAGGATACATATTAAATACAAATAGAGGAACTTGTATTAAAAAAGAAGAATGCCCGAAAAAACGTAGGTATTACGCTTTGATAAAGTGATACAGATTGAAGTAATGCATACTAAGAATTACTGCTCATCTGTATGACTGTATCAGAGCGTCAACTATTAAGATCTCAGTGATATGACATAATCTTTCAATAATTTTTGCCTAGCTCCTTCTTAGGTTCGTGTAGTGACGGATTAAGAATACAGAGTGTCACCACCCCTATTCATCCCGCGGGTGTCGTAAAGGCTACTAAAGGATAAACTACGCAAGACAACATCAATGCAAGAGAAGGAAAACTTGAAACCAAACCTATACCAACCCGTTTGTCCAACGTGGTATAGTAGGCCAAAACCTCCTTTCTAAGGAGAGGCCTATGTCCAGCAGTGGACTGTTAAAGGCTGTTGATGATGATGATGAAATGGCAAAAAACGGAACCCTTATAGATTCGTCATGTCTGTCTGTCTGTCCGTCCGTATGTCACACCTAGTTTTTTCCGTAACTATAAGAACTGTACGGTTGAAACTTGGTAAGTAGATGTATTCTGTGAACCGCATTATGATTTTCACACAAAAATAAAACAATAATTTTGGGGGTGAAACTTGGAACTGAAACTCAAAAAAAATTTTTTCATCAAAGCCATTCGTGTGAGGTATTGGGTGTGGGGTATATAAGGATAGGTCTTCAAAAATAATATTGAGGTTTCTTAAATAATTTTTTTCTAAACTGTAAAGTTTGCGCGAGAGTAACTTCCAAAGTGGTAAAATGTGTGTGTGTGTGTGTGTGTGTGTGTGTGTGTGTGTGTGTGTGTCCTGTAACTTCTAAAATAAGAGAGTGATAAAACTAAAAAAAATATATGATGTACATTACTATGCAGACTACCAGCGAAAATTGGTTTGAGCGAGATCTAGTCAGCAGTTTTTTTTAATACGTCATAAATCGTAAACCACAATTTATGTGGCATACGCATCCAGCCGAATCTGGATGGCTTTAACACCACACTGGGACAATACGTATTCCTGTAATTTCGATGTTCAATAACTCGACATAACCCGTCGCAAAGTATAATGCAAGCACTTACCTTGGACTGCCACGGGTGTTCGTTGAGCTTCCACCTTCGCTTGTTCAGGAGTCGACAATTCAGGGGTTTTCGATCTTGTGTACGTCACACGCGAGGGGAAATGAAAGAAGATTCGATATTTCAACTGATATCGACCGATCTAAGTCGCGCGCGCGTCGGAGGTTTTTTCACACAACCGTTAGTGGCTCCATGTTTTTCACGAGTCAGTGTTGCAATTGCAACCATTTAAGGCTGCCCCTTGCGACGAGTAATACCAGCATCGAAAATCGAAACACTGAATCACGAATTACGATATTTACACTTTACGGTAACGGAACATCCCGCCCACCAAAATGCCTATGGTATTTTCTGGTTAAACGATAAAGGTTTGGAGGACAAGGATCGATATTGTGAGTACGATATATGTTTAGATAATGCTAAAACGATAAATAAAGATACTTAAATAAGATAAATTAAATACTAAATGAGATGTTTTGATACGATAGAACTTGAAACGATTTAAGCTAGTCCTCGATAGGGAGAGGGCATAACTTAACCAACGGTCTTTGAATGATGTGATTGTTTGCTGTTTTGATTACTGCAATCCGAGCTATACCATCAGCACCAGGCAAAAGATCCACGACTCTAGCGAGAGGCCAGTGAAGCGGAGCGCGGTTATCGTCCCTGATAATCACCAGCGAACCCACTTGCAGCGGTTTCGAATCTTTGGTCCATTTGGCACGTTGCGTTAAAGAGTTGAGATATTCGTGTTTCCATCTGGACCAGAAATTCTGTTGAAAAGCTTGTATGAGCTGCCACCGATTAAGCCGATTTACGTTTACATTTGATAGATCTTGATCGGGAACAGCCGTTAGAGGCTCCAAAGTGAGAAAGTGTCCTGGCGTTAAAGCTGACAGATCGTTAGGATCAGTACTGATCGGGCAAAGAGGTCGTGAATTCAAAATAGCTTCGATTTGCACGAAGAGTGTCGTAAGCTCTTCAAAGGTTAGAACTTGATTGCCTACTGCATGAAGCAGGAAAGATTTTGAAGCTCGAATCTGGATCTCCCAAACGCCACCAAAGTGCGGAGCTGATGGAGGGTTGAATTTGAAATCTATCCGCTCCGCGCTAGAAGCCTGTTGCATGAGAGATGATAGTTGATTTTTACAACCTATAAAATTGGTACCACAATCGGCGTGTATCTCATTGCAACGACCGCGACGTGCTACGAAGCGCCGTAGAGCTGCGATGAATCCGTCTGTCGATAACGTTGAAACCACCTCTAGGTGGACCGCTTTTGTCGCGAGACAGACGAATAAGCATAGGTACGCTTTGTCGATCTTAGCGCCCCGATGCGGGCCGAGTTTGATACGAAAGGGACCACCGTAATCCACGCCTACGATTGAAAAAGGCTTGATTTGATTGACGCGGTACGACGGAAGATCGCTCATAAACGGCTGCAAAGGTTGGGGATTAGTCCGATAGCACCGAACGCATTTGGCGAGACGACGACGAATAGCGCGCTTAGCAGAAACGATCCAGAACTGCTGCAAAAGCAGAAAGTGAGTAGTGTTAATGCCCGGATGCAAGTAGCTTCGATGAATATAGTCAATGATTAAGACTGTAAGTGAGTGATCAGACGGCAAGAAAGCTGGATGCTTTTGTTCGTATTCTAAACCTGATCGTGAGATCCTGCCGCCCACCCTGAGAATACCCAGAGGGTCGATAAACGGGTTAAGCTTGCGAAACGGTTTCGATAATGGTTTGTTCGTTTTCAAGTTATGAAGTTCCTCTGCAAAGGCGCTACTCTGTACGTGTTTGACGAGTTGCATTAATGAATTGTGACTCTCGACGTTATTGAGATTCTTATTTCGATTAGCCTGATTCGGATTGCGACAATTGTCGATAAAACGATAAATGTAAGTCAGTACATTGATTAGTTTCGACAAAGACGAACAACGATTCAGCAGAGTTTCGAAAATTGGAGATTCGGTTTTGTGACTGTCATTAGAGGTTAAAACGATTGATTTTCGTATTTCAGCGTCAACGATTACCTCCTCTTCGCGCGATGGTTGATTTGATCCTATAGGCCAAGATTCACGATCTTCAGATAGCCATTGTGGCCCCGCCCACCATAGCCTGTTGTCAAGTATGTCACTCGGATACAGACCACGACTGCACATATCAGAAGGATTATCGCCTGAAGCAACATGCTGCCAGCATTCTGTAGAGACAATGTCTTGTATGTGGCTGACACGATTGGCGACAAATGTAGCCCAACGGGAAGAATGTGATCGCAGCCACGAGAGCACAACGGTGGAGTCTGACCACAGGTAAACAGCATCGATTTTGATACGAGAGAGGTAAGTGTCACGAACGAATTTGAATAGATCCGCGAGAAGAACTGCGGCACAGAGTTCGAGTCGAGGCAGGGAGATACGTTTGAGAGGAACTACTCGAGCCTTAGAACAGACTAGAAATACGTGGATTTTATCATCTGCGTCTATAACGCGTAGATAAATAACTGCTCCAAATGCGATTTCCGAACTGTCACAAAATCCGTGAATTTCGTATGATTTTGCATCGGTGCAAGTGAGTTGCCGAGGTAGTTTTAGTTGTGATAACAACGATAATTGGTCCTGATATATGTTCCATGTACGAATGACGTCGTTAGGGGGAGTTTGATCCCAGCCAACACCGAGAATCCAGAGCTTTTGGATTAAGCATTTAGCTTGAATTGTGATGGGGGATAAAAAGCCTAACGGGTCGAAAATCCTAGCGATCTCGCTGAGAATGGAACGTTTAGTACATGGCCGATCCGAAGGTGTAATTTTGAAAAGGAACGCATCCGAGGAGGGATCCCACTTGAGACCCAGAACCTTCACAGTTTGTGTTTCTGAATTGTCAAGCGACACAGAACCAGTAAGACAGTGCCCGCTTGGAATGTCAGACAGGAGTTCGGGCTTATTACTAGCCCATTTCCTGAGTTCAAAGCATCCGCGTTTGAAGAGAGCAATAGTTTGCGATTTGGCCTCTTGAGCGATCTCCAAAGAAGGAAATCCGGTGGTGACGTCATCAATGTATACATCCGACAAAAGAATTTGTTTCGCGAGTGGGAAAGAAGAGCCCTCGTCCTTCACAAGCTGTAGCAGGGTACGGCAAGAAAGATAAGGACTAGAAGCAAGTCCATATGTGACGGTGTTCAAACGGTACTCTTTAAGTTCCTCGCTGGGCGAAATCCTCCAGAACACACGCTGATAGTCACGGTGCTCAGGCGATATCAGTATTTGTCGGTACATTTGACGAGCGTCTGCCATGAAGACAACATTATGTTCTCGAAAACGCAAGAGAATTTCCAAAATGTTTGGTTGCAATTTTGGACCGATGAGTTGCGTATCGTTCAAAGATAGAGAGTGCAAATCCTTCGCGGATCCATCAAAGACAACGCGAAGGCGTGTTGTAACAGAGTCTGGACGTGTAACACAGTGATGCGGAATATAATATTTGCCCAACTTCATTTCGTCTGCGGGAACTAGCGACATGTGACCACTTTCGATGTAATCAGACATAAAGTCTACGTATTGAGATTGTAAGTCTGGGTCACGTGATAGTCTTCGTTCGGTTGCATGAAACCTACGTAAAGCGATTTCACGAGAGCCTTCGAAAGTGGGTTCTGAATCGTCTTTGAAAGGGATGCGGACTACGTATCGTCCAGACGCTTTGCGAGTATGCTCGTTAACAAACTTTCGCTCGCATAGCAATTCATCTGGAGTCAACATCGATGGGGACGGTAGAGAATCGAGTTCCCAGAAGCGTTGAACCAAATAATTCAATTCGCTATCGACATCAGGCAACGTATGCAGCAGAGTACTAGATGAAAGGCTAGTTTTACCTAAGAGAAGCCAACCGAATACTGAATTGAAAGCGGTAGGTTGGTTGACACCTCCTTTGATGTGTTGATTAAGGACAGAATCCGCGAAAACGTCTGCAGCGAATAAAATATCGATAGGTCCTGGAATATCAAATCCAGGATCAGCCAATGGCAGCGATTTAATATGTGACAATCCCGATGTGTTCAAATGCGCGATAGGTTGATCGCCACATATTTTTGATATGACGAGCATATCTAGTTTGAATAATACATGATTATTTGTACCGACGGAACAAGTGACGTCACCGATAATCGGTGCAGCCGCATCTCCCAGTCCGCTAACGTTCGCATTTGTTTTAGTCGGTGTTAAGTTTAAGCGATTTACTGCAGAAGCACTTATGAAAGTACTTTGACTTCCTGTATCAAATAAAGCGCGAAAAGATTGCATCTTGCCTGAAGCATCCTGAACTTGTACGATGGCAGTAGCCAGCAACACGGTTATGTTCGATTGTGACCTTGAAACCAAAGACGATACGATTTGATTTGATTCGATACTAGATTTATCGCGATGGAGTAAGGTGTGATGTTTTCGTTTACATGTGCGGCACGAAAATACTGAATTGCAATTCTTTAGTTGATGTGATGGCTTCAGGCAGTTAAAGCACCAATTTCTATCTTTTGCTATCGTCATACGTTCGTCAACCGAATTTTTAAGAAAATCTTGACACGATAATATAGGATGTGACTCGTTACAATAAGAACACTTACTTGAGTAAGAAACGGTTTTGTTATTACTAGCACTAGTTGAAAGATTATTATTAGTCGCCGCCACAAAAGCGTGCTGTGAGCTGACTCGCTTTGATTGAGGCTGGGTAGGTAAATACTTAAGCACAGGCTTATTCGGTTTTAACGAGTCGGAAAAATGAGTATCTCGCAATAAAGCTTCGCATCTAGATCTCAAAAAATCTTTAAGTTGCTCATAAGACGGTAATTCTACGTTTGAATAACTTTCTTCAAACTTACGGCGTAATTCTTTGTCTAGTTTCGATAAAATATGATATACTAAAACAAAGTTCCAATGTGCAATCGGTAATTCGAGAGTTTTCAGAATACTCAAGTTCTCCTCGAAAAGGTCAAGCGACTTTTGAAATTCATGCGCATTATTACTTTTAAATTCGATATTTAAAATATCCCGCCAACATGTGAAAGCCAGGGTACGTTTACTTTTATAGCGAGCGACAAGCGCTTGATACGCGTCGTGATAATGTTCGTGTGTCTTGGGAAACGCTTTGATCACCGACAACGCATCGCCACTGAGAGAAGAAATCAAGTAATGAAATTTCTCCGTATCGCTAATAGAGGTGCAGTTGTGAATCAACGCGTTAAAAGTGTCGAAATACTCCGGCCACGATTTGATATTTCCGGAAAAGGACGGAAGTACGATTTTCGGAAGACGAATGTTCGATGACGAACCACTGGGCGATTGAGGCGATTCACCTCGTGATAAACTACGATGTATCGATAATATTTGATAGTACATTTCATCAAAACGTTCTTGGATTTGATTATCCTCATTTTCGGGGTCATCCAAAAGTTCTAAAATCGCGAAGTGCGATTCTTCAAACGTTGAAGCAATTTGTTTCACTTCTTGGTGATAAGACAAAAATAAGTCGCGCTGAGAGGCATCACTCGCAGTCAAAACGCCTATTTCCAAAGCCCTAGATAACCGTTTATATGCAATAGTTCGCTTTCTACGTAAAGAAGATAAGTCCTGAATTGTATACTCAACTTCTACGGAATTCGATTTCGTTTTCTTTATAGAAGGTCGTTTGCGAGTGGAATATTTACCTATTAACGGCATTGTTGTTTAATAGACAAATTTCTATAGTGTAAAACTTATTAAAATACTATTTAATAAAGGTTCTAACAAGTGAAGCGGAACGCAAACAATAACAAAGATTTATACTACGAGTGAAGGGAAATGATCCACAATAAAATAATTTGAATTTGAAATGCACTGAACATTTACAACCTTATTACACAGTAATAAGCGCTTATTCAACGCAACTTGTTAGTTGAACGTTAAATGTATGAGTTAATGATAAATAGAATATGTTCATTCACGATAACCAGACGTTAGACGGTAGGTAAGGAACAAGTTTTTTCCTTCCACCTCACACGTTTGAGAAACGAAATGCACTAAGAAATATTTTACAATATTAATTTTAAACTGATTATTTTACTGTTGTATGTTAGTTATTTAGTTACTAGAAACGATTGTGAATGCGATTAATGATTTTAATGATAGAATTATCGTAGGCCGATAGAATTAAGCACCGATAAATGTTAGTGATTGCTTAATTAGATCCTACAATAATAATCGATTGATTTGTGTGAAATGAATTTAGAAATAAATCCCTGTTGGTGATGACTTGTGAACGATAATATGCTTATTTTGTATGTAGGTAGGTAAGTTAGCCCGATAATTGTTAAGAATTGAATATGATGCAATAACTCGGAATGCAGTTAGCTGAATAAAACGATAGATATATGTATTCCAAGATAAAACACTACGATTTTGACCATAAATACCATAAACATACGATGATAGGCAGGAAATTAGGTGGAACTCCCGGGTTTCGGCACCATAAAGATGTGGCATACGCATCCAGCCGAATCTGGATGGCTTTAACACCACACTGGGACAATACGTATTCCTGTAATTTCGATGTTCAATAACTCGACATAACCCGTCGCAAAGTATAATGCAAGCACTTACCTTGGACTGCCACGGGTGTTCGTTGAGCTTCCACCTTCGCTTGTTCAGGAGTCGACAATTCAGGGGTTTTCGATCTTGTGTACGTCACACGCGAGGGGAAATGAAAGAAGATTCGATATTTCAACTGATATCGACCGATCTAAGTCGCGCGCGCGTCGGAGGTTTTTTCACACAACCGTTAGTGGCTCCATGTTTTTCACGAGTCAGTGTTGCAATTGCAACCATTTAAGGCTGCCCCTTGCGACGAGTAATACCAGCATCGAAAATCGAAACACTGAATCACGAATTACGATATTTACACTTTACGGTAACGGAACAATTTACCTTTCATTCAATCAATACAAAATTATTAACACATCGATCAAAGTTACAACGAACTACAAGAACTTTTATATGATGTTATACGGAACCCTTCATGGGCGAGTCCGACTCGCACTTGGCCCCTTTTTTATTTTGTACACGAACGACGAGCAACATACATTTTTATTTATTATACGTAATTTTCTTTGTGTTCATACATTTGCAGCTAACCAGAAATGCAGTGACCCTAATGCATCGCCCGAGAACTGTCCTAGTTCATGCCAACCGACTTGTGACCGACCAAATACTAAAGACGTAATTTGTACCTTGGAATGTCTTCCGGGCGGTTGTGTCTGCAATCCGGGATACATATTAAATACAACTAGGGGAACTTGTATTAAAAAAGAAGAATGTCCAAAAAAGCGTAAGTAGTACAATATGTACGCAATATGTATGCATTGCATACCTGCATCACTATATCAATGCGTATTATTAAGGGCATAACATAAGAATAATACTAAGTGCTGAAAATATGCTAAATGACATAAGTTCAGAATTAATTATTCTGCGATAACCTATAAGTTTGTGCAGCAATCACTAGAAACATACATTTTTATTTAATAAACGTAAGTTTCTTTGTGTTTGTACATTTGCAGCGAACCAGAAATGCAGTGACCCTAATGCATCGCCCGAGAAATGTCCTAGTTCATGCCAACCGACTTGTGACCAACCACATACTAAAGACGTAATTTGCACCTTGGAATGTCTTCCGGGCGGTTGTGTCTGCAATCCGGGATACATATTAAATACAACTAGGGGAACTTGTATTAAAAAAGAAGAATGTCCGAAAAAGCGTAAGTATTACAATTCAGTATGTATGGATTGCATATCTGTAACACTGTATCAGAGGGTCAATTATTAAGGGCATAACATAAGAATACTACTAAGTGGTGAAAATATAGTCAAATGATAAAAAGTTTAGAATTGATTATTCTGCAATAACCTATTAGTTTGTGAAGGCATCACAAGAAAAATAAATAAATAAAATTTTCATTATATTTGTAAATTTGCAGCTGGCCAGAAATGCAGTGATCCTAATGCATCCCCCAAAAATTGTCCTAGTTCTTGTCAACCGACTTGTGACCAACCAAGTACTGAAGACGTAATTTGTACCTTGGAATGTCTTCCGAGCGGTTGTGTCTGCAATCCGGGATACATATTAAATACAACTAGGGGAACTTGTATTAAAAAAGAAGAATGTCCGAAAAAGCGTAAGTATTACAATTAAGTATGTATGCATTGCATATCTGTAACACTGTATCAGAGCGTCAATTAGTAAGGGAATAACACAAGAATACTACTAAGTGATAAAAATATTGCTAAATATCATAAGTTCAGAAATAATTATTCTCCTATAACCTATTAGTTTGTGGAGGCATCACAAGAAAAATAAATAAATAAAATTTTCATTATATTTGTAAATTTGCAGCTGCCCAGAAATGCAGTGATCCTAATGCATCCCCCAAAAATTGTCCTAGTTCTTGTCAACCGACTTGTGACCAACCAACTACTGAAGATGTTATTTGTACCTCGGAATGTCTTCCAAGTGGTTGTGTTTGTAATCCGGGATACATATTAAATACAACTAGAGGAACTTGTATTAAAAAAGAAGAATGTCCGAAAATGCGTAAGTATTGCAATTACGTATGTATGGATTGCATATCTGTAACACTGTATCAGAGGATCAATTATTAAGGGCTTAACATAAGAATACTATTAAGTGGTGAAAATATAGTCAAATGATGAAAAGTTTAGAATTGATTATTCTGCAATAACCTATTAGTTTGTGAAGGCATCACAAAAAAAAAATTTTTCATTTTATTTGTAAATTTGCAGCTGGCCAGAAATGCAGTGATCCTAATGCATCCCCCAAAAATTGTCCTAGTTCTTGTCAACCGACTTGTGACCAACCAACTACTGAAGATGTTATTTGTACCTCGGAATGTCTTCCAAGTGGTTGTGTTTGTAATCCGGGATACATATTAAATACAACTAGGGGAACTTGTATTAAAAAAGAAGAATGTCCGAAAAAGCGTAAGTATTACAATTCAGTAGGTATGGATTGCATATCTGTAACACTGTATCAGAGGGTCAATTATTAAGGGCATAACATAAGAATACTACTAAGTGGTGAAAATATAGTCAAATGATGAAAAGTTTAGAATTGATTATTCTGCAATAACCTATTAGTTTGTGAAGGCATCACAAGAAAAATAAATAAATAAAATTTTCATTATATTTGTAAATTTGCAGCTGGCCAGAAATGCAGTGATCCTAATGCATCCCCCAAAAGTTGTCCTAGTTCTTGTCAACCGACTTGTGACCAACCAAATACTGAAGACGTAATTTGTACCTTGGAATGTCTTCCGAGCGGTTGTGTCTGCAATCCGGGATACATATTAAATACAACTAGGGGAACTTGTATTAAAAAAGAAGAATGTCCGAAAAAGCGTAAGTATTACAATTAAGTATGTATGCATTGCATATCTGTAACACTGTATCAGAGCCTAAATTAGTAAGGGAATAACACAAGAATACTACTAAGTGGTAAAAATATTGCTAATTATCATAAGTTCAGAAATAATTATTCTCCTATAACCTATTAGTTTGTGGAGGCATAACAAGAAAAATAAATAAATAAAATTTTCATTATATTTGTAAATTTGCAGCTGCCCAGAAATGCAGTGATCCTAATGCATCCCCCAAAAATTGTCCTAGTTCTTGTCAACCGACTTGTGACCAACCAACTACTGAAGATGTTATTTGTACCTCGGAATGTCTTCCAAGTGGTTGTGTTTGTAATCCGGGATACATATTAAATACAAGTAGAGGAACTTGTATTAAAAAAGAAGAATGTCCGAAAAAGCGTAAGTATTACGATTAAGTATGTTTGCATTGCATACCTATATCACTGTATTAGAGTGGCAATAATAAGTAAGGTTATGCCTTTATGCCTTTAGTTCAGAATTATTTATTTATTTATGCACTTTGTACAACGGCGGACTTAATGCCCAAGGCATTCTCTGCCGGTTACCCTTAGGTGGGTGAGGCGATATTGCAGGAAGGTGCACAAATAACTAGGGAAACATACTACCACATACATAGACATATACATACAAATACATATATAAATTTACAAATGTATACATACATACATAGATACACTTTTTTAAGTGTATCTATGCATGTATGTATACTTTAAGTGTATCTATGTATAGTGTACGAATATTATTTTTAATATTCGTACACTATGACAACATGATATTGTTCCAACTATCTATTTAATAAATCTGCCATTACGTTGAGAAGGAGAAGGAGAAGGAGATCATGTACCTTCTTTTTAAACGTTTATTCTGCAATAACCTATTAGTAATAGATAATAGTAGAAGATAATTATTTATTTATTAAATGTAATTTTCCTTGCTTTTTGTAAATTTGCAGCTAACCAGAAATGCAGTGATCCTAATGCATCGCCCAAAAAATGTCCTAGTTCTTGTCAACCGACTTGTGACCAACCAAATACTAAAGACGTAATTTGTACCTCGGAATGTCTTCCGAGCGGTTGCGTCTGCAATCCGGGATACATATTAAATACAACTAGAGGAACTTGTATTAGAAAAGAGCAATGTCCCAAAAAGCGTAAGTATTTTACTCATGAATGCAGGACTATGTAAATGACACAGATCAAAGCCTTAACCATTGATACATAAAAATTGTAATAACGATTACGATTTAGTTTGCTGTAGTTCTATAAGTTTCATCATTATTTAAAACTATTTAAAAGCACTTTTATGAACTGAATGTGAGACTGGAAATGACACATGTGTTGGTATTCACTTTAATAATTACAATAGTAAATTTACAAATTTCATAAACGGCAATCCTAGGATTTTGAAATCAATTTTATTTACAGCTCCTAAATGTAATGGTGACCCCAACGCTATGGTATTTGAGTGTCCTACATCTTGCCCACCCACTTGCGATCGACCAGATACTAGTGGTCTGGCTTGTATTGCAATGTGTGATCCTAGTGGCTGTGTGTGCAAAGGTGGATATATTTTATCGAAGATTGGAGGAAAATGTATTCTACCACATGAATGTCCAGGTTAGTTATATGTTTAAAGTAAAGATAGTAGGTTTGCAAACACGCACTTAACCGCAAGTCATATATTTTGTGAAAAGAAGATTAATCTCTTATTATTGTTACAAATGTGACTTTGATAGAAGATTAGGACTTAGTATTTAGCAGTATACATCTCTAACCTATTTTGGCTTCTTTCCGAATTAACTGCCTTACAGTGCAGGAGTAGCGCTGAGCGCTGAGTAGGTCTCACTCAGGACTATTCACAGGTCAGAACAAAATAAATGTTTATGTGATCTGCAAATATTTGTTTTGGAGTATGGGTGATTACTATTTATGTAAAATGTGTATGTTTATACAAAAAAGTATAGAAGTATTTTTAGTCATCCTAACTTTCATTAACGACTGGAAAGGACGTGGCATTAACATTAATGGCGAATACATCTCTCACTTGCGATTTGCGGACGACATCGTCATAATGGCAGAGACACTGCAGGACCTGCAACAGATGCTGAATGACCTGGCTGATTCTTCTATGCGCATCGGCCTACGGATGAACTTGGACAAAACCAAGGTCATGTTCAATGAACATGTTCTACCGGAACCGGTTGCAGTACACGATACCGTTCTCGAGGTTGTTCAAAAATATGTCTACCTTGGGCAGACATTGCAGTTGGGTAGAAACAACCTCGAGGATGAGGTGAATAGAAGAATTCAGTTGGGTTGGGCAGCGTTTGGAAAGCTACGTCGAGTCTTTTTGTCGTCGATCCCACAATGCCTAAAAACGAAAGTTTTCAATCAGTGCGTCCTACCTGTCATGACATACGGAGCCGAGACCTGGACACTTACGGTACGGTTGGTCTATAAGCTTAAAATTGCTCAGCGTGCTATGGAAAGGGCTATGCTCGGCGTTTCTCTGAGAGATCGTATCAGAAATGAGGTGATCCGTCAGAGAACTAAGGTCATCGACATAGCCCACCGGATTAGCAAGCTGAAGTGGCAGTGGGCTGGCCATATTAGCCGCAGAACTGATGGCCGTTGGGGCAGAAGAGTTCTGGAGTGGAGACCGCGTCTCGGTAAACGTAGTGTAGGACGCCCACAGGCGAGGTGGAGTGACGACCTGCGTAAGATGGCTGGCAGGAGCTGGATGCGAGAAGCCCAAAATCGATCACAGTGGTGTGCAATGGGAGAGGCCTATGTCCAGCAGTGGACTGCGATAGGCTGATGATGATGATGATGATGAACTTTCATAGTACAAGCTTTACTTAGTTTGTGTTGTATGTCAAAATTCTCAATCTTAATTTTTCACTTAGATTTAAAGGTTATGCTTATCCTTTGCACAAAATGATAACAAGTCATGACAAGCAAAGTAAGTTTTTTTATTAATAAGTGTTTTAAAAAGAAATCCATTATTTATGCATGAAATTGAAGGTTGAAACTAAGTAAACTAATCACAAAACTGTCAGAAAAGTTTTTAAAAAGATTTTTTGTACGAAATCTCATCTTTATAACGCAACTCACTGGAACCCGATCGGACTTATATAACGCGAGATCAGATAACTCATGCTATCTATTGAAAAAAAAATCTGCCAAGTGCATGTCAGGCCACGCACAGTAAAGGGTTCCTCAGTCACGTGGATTCAAAATCGTATCCAATAGATAATTTTTATAGTCCAAGATCTCAGAGCCGCCAGACCTACGTCATTTGTGCAAAGCTGAAATTTTCAGGATTATTAGTACAAAGTCTTGTTAAAATGTATGCGTACCCATTAGCTTGAAAGCATGGCCGGTTCTGAGGTAGCGCGAAGTACAGATTGATAAAAACCTTACTTACCTACGTTAGAGGTGCAAAGCTAGTATTTACAAATTTTTTTAGAATATTATTTGAAATTAAAATTCATTACTGCCAGACACTTTCCGTGGGCCATTACTTCTGCCAGACGTCTTGAAATTTGTGAAAAAATTAGGTAAATTACGTTATAGTAGTAATTAGGAAGCTGAGGTATATCATCTTTGGTATTATTTCAAGAATAGAATTGTAAATTATTAAATGGTTTTTACACGCTTTTTATTAGCTTCACCTGTATGTTTGTTTGTTTGTAACCAACTCCTTTTGGTTGCGATTTTGACCCCTCTTTAAACGGCCAGATTTCGTTGATGTTGTGAATAGCTACAAGTATATACAAGTATACGAAATCTGGCCGTTTAAAGTGGGTCAAAATCGCACCCATAGGAGTTGGTTACAAACAAACAAACATATTAATTACTACAAATATTTAAAGGTATCTGGGGGGATGATTGGCCCTTCGGACTGGTCTGTCCGCATACAAAGGGTCTTAAAATAGTACCTACCTTAGATAATATGTATAAAATTTAGGTTAGCTGTAGTTTTAAATAATATTCTTAAAAAAATATGTAAATACTAGCTTTGCACCTTTAACGGTAAGTAAGGTTTTTTACCATCTGTACTTCGCGCTACCTCACAAACGGCCCCGCTTTCAAGCTAATGGGTACGCATACATCTTAACAAGACATTGTACTAATAATCCTGAAAATTTCAACTTTGCACAAATGACGTAGGTCTGGCGGCTCTGGGATCTTGCTCTATTATGTTCACGTATTAATGTGTTAATTTTGTATGTCGTTTTCCAAGTGAGCGCATTTTACAAGTTAAGTATCCATAACTCCTGAATTAATAAAGTCATCTAATCCGTTATAGTTTTCCTTCAAAGTTTATTATGTGGACCACCGTCACAAATTTTTCCAGATTTTTTGATCCAGCCGTTTAGCTTTTAGAGGGGGGGGGACGCCCTGTTTTTACAAAAAAGTGCCCTTTAAAGTGGAATTTCTCGCAAACGGATACCTGAATCAAAAAATCGTCTTAGAAACCCTTTATTGTTTTTAAAATACCTATCTAATGATACCCCACACGATGGGGTAGCCGCGAGAAAAAATTTACATCCCTACTTTACGTGTAGGGGAGGTACCCCAATTAAAAATATTTTTCAAAATTTTATTATAGCACTTTGTCGGCGTAATAACAATGCATATTCAGGCAAAGTTTCATCTTTCTACCACTTACCGTTTGGACGGTAAGTCGAGGACGGACGGACGGACGGACAGACGGACGTGACGAATCTATAAGGGTTCCGAGTGATATACTTCGGAACCCTAAAAATAATGAATTTCTTTTCACTACACCCATTTTTTCTGTACTTACTTTTTCGGGCATACAGTGTGTATAAAATCAATAATATCCATATTATATTTATACGATTATGCATATTTTCCTTAGGTGGTGGTCCAAAATGTTCTGGTAATAAAACATTCGTTGGCTGTTATGTGGACTGCCCGAATAGATACTGTCCAGGAGAGTACAGCAACTCATTAGTAATTTGCGATCCGATTTTCCCTTGTACACCCGGCTGTGGTTGTATGAACGGTTATCTAATGTTGAATAGCGAAGATCGACGATGTGTTTTGGCTTCTGAATGTCGTAAGTATAATTTTGATTTGCGATTTTGAGCCATATTGATTAGTGGTATATTTGATATAATTTATGGGACGCATCGATCTCAAAGTACTCTCGATATGTATGAATAATATTAAACTTACTAACTAACTTACTTACAATTACAAAAGGTAATAGTAAGTTTTACTTAAGTAATAATATGTGCTATTTCTTCTTTTTTTCTTTCTATTTGCGTTTTTAGCTATTAATAATAAATAAAATACAGTACAATACTTTTAAGCCGAGAAGTTATTCAAAACCTTGTATAAAATATTGAATGACAGAGTTTAAGTTGGGCTAGTGGTTAAAGCGGTCGCCACGCCACTTTCTACTTCGCGCGTGTCGTGGGTTCAAATTTGGGAAAACACTTTGTGTGATTTACAAATTGTTGTTTTGAGTCTGGGTGTTCTTTGTGTTCGTTTCATATATGTTTGTAAAGTCTCCGCGGCACAGAATTTATATTCCCAATACGATAGTGGTCTTTTATTAAAAAAAAACTTGCAATCCAGGATATGATTTTAGTCAAATTTTCAATCGTAAAATCGGAAGGTTGCGTAGTTGAAAAGTTTACTTGGACACTGTATCAATATATATTTTTCTAAAATTTTTACTTATTCTAAGCACATTGAAATTAAAAATAAAAGTAACAACTTTTTTAGCACCTATTCAATGTACACAATCAAACGAAATATGGGATCCCGCCCCTTTAAATTGCAAGCGAGAGAGGTGTGAAGATGCTAATATCTACAGCGAGTGCTTGGATCAGTCAACTGGGCCTCCAAAATGCGTCTGCAAACCCGGATATTACAGAGACGCGAACAATGTGTGTGTACCTGCTTCTGAATGTGGTGAGTCATGGAAGTAGTAAGCGATATCCATACTGAAATATTTTCAATTCGAAAGTGAGTCTGTCCGGCTGTCTGTTTGTAACGCTTTCACAGCTAAACCACTGCATCGATTTGATTTATGACTGCCTCGGTGGCGCATTGGAGGTGTATGCGACTACTGTGCTTGAGGTCTGTGGTTCGATTCCCGGGTCGAACCAAATATTTGTGTGATCCGCAAATATTTGTTTCAGAGTCTGGGTGTTTTCTATGTATAATATGTATGTATTTACAAAAAAAAGTTTGTTTATATATTTTTATCAGTTTTTCGGTAACATTAATACAAGTTCTGCTTAGTTTGGGACTAGATGACGTGCGTAAGATGTCCGAAATATTTATTTCAACGAAATTTACCATGGAAATACTGTGTACTGTACGCGGGTGGAGTCACGAAAAAAAAACTAGTAATTTATAAATAAACTAGATTTTAGTAACTTTGAATTTGAAAAAATATCACAATGTTCAGTATAACGAACTATAAAAAAGTTTAATATGGTTTAAAGTGTTGTATAAGTAAGTATAAATAGTAACTATAAAATAGCATAACAAAACTTTGAACGAAAATAGTGTTTCTAATGTTCTTTGTGATTTAAGTAAACAGACAACTCATCTGCAATTAAGAGTCACAAGTACCAAATGTGTCTTTTGAATTCTGCGCCCTAAATTAGGGCTTAGCCACGATGGGGCTAGCATATTATTTTGTAATAAAAACCTCTAAATAAATAAAGTTGAAAAAAAGGGGTTCTATTAACTTCAATCACTCAGTGGTGTAGGAACATTCATGTAACATATCTTTCTTTATTTAAGATAAATGTAATGGTGATCCTAATGCAATATCCACACAATGCGCTACCTCATGTCCACCGACATGTGCAAATCCAGATGCTTCAAATAGAATCTGCGTCGAAGTTTGTTCGACAAGCAGTTGTCAATGCAAACCAGGATTCATTCTGTCCGAGATTGGAGGACACTGTATTGAGCCAGAAAGTTGTTTAGGTACAGATGGTATTGTATAGTTGTATTTCCTCACAAGCATAATTTTGAGAGAAATAAATTCTTGTAATTTATTGCCCTCAACACCTACCTTACCTGCTTCTAAATGTGGTAACTGATTTTATCGTAAATGATATATCGATTGAAATAAAAAATCTTATTGCAGTTAAAATATCTGTAGAGCAAAATAAATTGTACATACTTTTTTCTATGAGTAAATAATTCTCTTCTGGACAAAGTTATACTTTTATTTAATTGCAAGTTACTAATACCTAACACTACTTAGCTCTAGCTGTACCTTACAAGATTTTAATTTCAGTTAGATTGTGTTTAATATTGAAACTCAAGAATTTACCAAAGAATATACAAATTGTAATTCTAGGTGGAATTCCATCATGCGGTAAAAATAAAACCTACGTGGACTGTTTCGTCGGCTGCCCAACTAATTACTGCCCAATGGATGATAGTCGAGCATTGATTGCTTGTTCCATTGCTTTCCCGTGTCTCCCAGGTTGTGCATGCAATCCAGGATATATGATGTTGAGCTTCGAAGATCAACGATGTGTTAAATCTTCAGAATGTCGTAAGAATTTTACTTTAATTTAATTCGAAGCTTTATTAAAATTATAGAACGGTTCAAAGAAATGGATAACTAGCAACTCTCTCGTTGCCAATTGAATGAGGATACCGTAGCTCCCCTTCGCTGAATCCTGAAAGGGACAACAAAGGGCGGCAACACATATCTTGAGTTACACCTATTTATTTGTGGGAAGTTACCTAAATATTCTTCATAATTTGCCCCTATGCTCTAAAATATCTGTCATACAAAGGTGGGCAGAATGATTTTAAAGAAAATATTAATGAATGAAACACAAACAATGTTTCCTGTTTTAAAATTTAAGCCCACCCGATGGAAAGCATGAGTAGGATCCTGGAGTAGGAGCCACCATCCTCATTGTTAGTACATTCAATGCAGCATGGTGACCCACACCATGGCGGCTTAGTGAGATGTTTCTGCATCTGTCAGCTCTGGATAATGGTGTATAAACTGGTATAAAATGGTGTATAAATGGTGTATCTTGAGATATGTACTGCGTGAACGAGACCCGCAGTAAACATTTGGGTTATACTTATTAAAGCTGAGGGTACGATAAAGTTTTGCATATTTATTTTCAGCACCAGTAAACTGTACAAGACCTAACGAAGAGTGGGATCCTACTCCTTCCAATTGTTACTCAGAAAGCTGTGAAAACCCAAAGACGGATTGCAGTGATAACCCTGGTCCCCCAAGATGTGTGTGTCAAAGAGGATTTTACAGAAACAAGAATGATATCTGTGTACCTGCTTCTAAATGTGGTAACTGATTTTATTAAGAATCATTAGTGATAATACTCGTACGATCAAAATTTGTGATTCAAGAATAATAAAAATTGGTAGGTAGATTTAAAATTATGTCCAATTTATTTCTTTATTTTTGTACGATTTTTTCCAAGTGAGTGCGTTTTATAAGTTAAGCTGTTCGATGACTTTTACATTTCAGGAGTTATAGGGATAACTACTGAAATGAAAAAGTCATCGAAACCCCTATAGTTTTCCTTAAAACTTCATTATATGGACTACTGTCGCGAATTTTTCCAGGTTTTTTGAACCAGCTGTTTGGATTTTAGAAGCGGGGGACGTCCTGTTTTTACAAAAAAATGCGCTTTCAAGTTGAATCTCGTAAACGGATACCTTAATCGAAAAATCATTTTACAACCTCGTAATGTTTCTAAAAGACCTGTCTAATGTCATTCCACAAGATGGGATAGACGCTAGAAAAAAAAACTCATCCTCACTTTACATGTAGGGGAGGTACCCCAACTAAAATATTTTCGTCCAGTTTTATCTTTATAGCACCAAACGTTTGGGTGGTAGGTCGAGGACGGGCGAACGGACGGACATGGCGAATCAATAAGGGTTTCAAGTCATGAACTGCGGTACCCTAAAAATGTTAAAACCCACATTAAATGATTTCAATATTCACAGTTATTACATCATAAACGATAAATATAGAGCTTAGATAGTGCTCATCAGATTTCCGATGACCATATCAGTTGCAGTGATCCAAGACGTATCTGTCGATTTTTGTAATGGGAAAAATATGATTGTCAAACCTAAATTTGTTTAAATTTATTTTCTGATAATACACACGGCGTAGATGACCAGGAGAATTATTGGGTTACTTGTGTATTTAATTTGCTTGGGATTGGCTCCCGTTTTAATTTTTTTTATCAGTCTATGCACAGAATGGTATATGACTGTTAATCTCCAAAAGTTTCAAGAAGTCCTTATCAATACGCAGGCAATCAGAAAAAAAAAGAAGTTCGGGCTGTCTATAGATGGTTATACACGTTGTATAAATGCATATGACCTGAATTAATCCACTATTATTAGAAATTACATGTACATTGTTGATCGTTCTCCTTCGACATGAGAGTCCGATTCCTGATTTGGGATTACGGTTTTGCTAAATATTTGTTCCGCGTATGAAAACTGCTATCTAAAGCGAATAGGCTTTTGCTGAATAGTTAGAATCACTATTCATCCAAACAAAATACAATAACATTTTCATTTCCTATTTATTTCTTCTCCTTATCTATAGATACAGGATGTAACGGTGATCCAAATGCAATGCGAAGTGATTGCCCAAGTTACTGTCCACCTACTTGTAGTGAGCCAAGCCTTTCTAATAAAGTCTGCATAGATGCGTGCGATCCAATCGGCTGCGAGTGCAAACCCGGATTTATTTTGACTAAATATCCTAATGGAAAATGTGTTAAAGCTGACGAGTGCCCAGGTAAGTTCTAAAATATTTATCTTTAATAGATTTCTGTCAAGTGTGAACCATCAATTTTGTAATTTATTAAAGAATCCATCCTCCTAGCCAAATCCCAAGTTTATTTGGGGTCGGCTACTAGTTCAACCGGTTTTATCTGAATTTCAGTTTTTCCACGGAGCGACTAGCATCGGACCTCCGCAACCCTAAAGGGACAACTGAAATTCGAAGATTGAACTAGTTGTCAGTATGTTTGAGGGCACTGACTTCCCAATAACGATTGCCATAGATGTTCATGACAACCGGGACCGACGGCTTTACGTGCTCTCCGAGGCACGGGCGTGAATCACCGCCAAACTTCCAAACTCCGGGCAGCTATTAGGAATTTCTTAAGAAAATCCTAAAAACACATTTTGGCCCGACCCGGGATTTGAACCCGAGACCTCTTGATTTGCAGTCGCATACGCTAACCACTAGACCAACCTGTAATTTCTTAAAGAATATATAATAATAATAAATATTTCAGACATCTGACACACAACGTTCTCTAGTCTCTCCCAAACTAGGCTAAGAGCTTGTACTATGGGTACTAGATAACGGATATAATACATAAACGTTCTTTTTTTTTTGTAAATACAAACATGTTATACATCGGAAACACCCAAACTCCGAAACAAATATTTGCAGATCATACAAACATTTTTTCGTCGTCGTCAGAGAAACTTTGTAACATGTTACGAAGAAGTATTACTTAGACGGTTCATCTTACCTAAATCTTGTTATAATTACAAAGATTAAAAAAAGATAATTTTGAAAGTCAAAATATTAAATGACTCGTCCAAGGTTACTTGAAAGTTCAATTGAACAAATGAAATTGTATCATGTGCTGATGTAGTTTACAATTCAGAAAGTAATTACTATGAAGACTCACACGTCGTACTCGTACTTATAGAAGTACGTCCAATCGTAAATGACAAGTCTAATTTTGAATGTATAAGGAACCACTCCTCACACATGCCAAAATCGAGCTATGGACCCTATCCTATTAATTACGTGTGTAGATTGGTTCCTGGTTGCAAAAGTAAGTCCTAATCATAAATGAAGATTATGTTAGTGAGAAATTATAATAACATGATATTAGCAATAAGTTATTAAACATCATAATTCAGTTATAGTCGGATTTTGGTTGTCATTTTAATTATCTTTATATATATAATTCTTGTGTGAGTGTGTATGTCACTGAACTTCTCTCAAACGACTGGACCGATTTTGATGAAATTTTTTGTGTGTGTTCAAGGGGATCTGGGAATGGTTTAGATTCGCAATTGGACCCGGTAGGTGGCGCTGCGATCAAGTTCTGGAATTTTAAAGTTGGGCGGTACGAAGTTCGCTGGGTCAACTAGTATATTATAAAGACCTTTAAACATTAATTACAACAGTATAGTCATTATTTCTTGACTGCCTGTACTTCCTGACATTGGTCGCGCAGTGGTAGCGTATGTCGTAACGGCTGCTGTGTTTGAGGTCTCGGGTTCGATTCCCGGGTCGGACCAAATGATTGTGTGATCCATAAATATTTGTTTCGAAGTTTGGGTGATTTCTATGTAAAATAAATATGTACTTATAAAAAAAAGTATGTTTATGTATTTATGTCAATTGTGTAGTAATACAAGTCTGCTAAGTAGGGAGTAAAATGTCCGAAAATTTATTTATTATTTATTTCCAGGTGGATCTCCATCGTGTGGTGCAAATAAAACATACGTGGATTGTTATGCTCCCTGTCCGAATAGTTACTGCCCTAAGGATGATGGTCGAGCACTTTTAGCATGTGACATTGGTTTTCCTTGTCCTCCAGGGTGTGCTTGCAATCCAGGATATTTAATGTTGAGCTATGAAGATCCACGATGTGTTAAGACTTCAGAGTGTCGTAAGGATATTTAAAATTTCTTCAGAATTATTATTTATTATTATTTACCGCTAAGTATACTGTGCAATCACTGACTTAGAATTTAGTATTTTAAACAATCTCTTACTTACTGTTACTGTCGTGTTCTACAACTAGCTGTCGCCCGCGGCTGTGCCCGCGTCTATGTCAGCTATCGCTATAAAAGTTGCACATGTCCGTTCTCAGGCTTCAGACTAACCGGGTACAAAATTTTACTTAAATCGGTGGATTTGTTTTGGAGTTAATCGCAAACAGACAGACAGATAGGCGTGGCGGAGGAGTTTACTTTATAATATATAGTGATTAACGAGCTTGTTTATCTTTAGCACAACAGAACTGTACAGGACCTAATGAAGTATGGGACCCCGCTCCATCTAACTGCTACGCAGAGAGCTGTGAAAACACGAATTCGATTTGTATTAACTATTACCCTGATGCCCCGAGATGTGTCTGTAAAACTGGATATTATAGAAACAGTAACGATATTTGTGTACCTGCTTTGGAATGTGGTAAGTGCACTTTATATATTTTTTCAAAGCAATTTCATACTTTTATAATCTCTAAAATTATTAAGAACAGCTTCCCTAGCTAAATTGCAAAAGTTTTTCGTTTTTTATTCTGTTCTCTTATTTCATGGGCTAAAGTTTTGTTTTGATGACATGACTGAGTGACATTAGCCAGCCCACTTGGCAAAAGTTAACTTTTAATAGAAGTTACTAGAAATACTTATTGCCACAAACGATCCGTCTGCATCTTGTTCTTTAAACTGTGATATTTAAACATCTAGTTACAAAATTCATCTCATGTGCAATGTTCTTCTGTGTAGATACGGGATGTGGTGGCGACCTAAACGCGATACCTCACAGTTGCCCAAGTTATTGCCCACCTACATGTGATGAGCCAAGTTCTCGAGGTAAATCGTGTATCGACGCTTGCGATCCACGCGGCTGTGTGTGTAAACCAGGTTACATTTTGACGAAATATAAAGGAAAATGTGTTAAAAAGGAAGAGTGTCCAGGTATGTTAAAAATATTTGTTCTATCTATATCTGAATAATAATATGTCATTTCTTCAGTTTATATCGTGAAAGTTCTAAGGCCTAATGTCTGACTGTCAAATAGAAGTTTTTGAATTTTCGGGCTAAGTTCTACTGAACATTTTATTAGTATATCTTTTTTAAAAGACAACTCCTGCATTAAGAATATATTCCTGTGTCGTGGGGGACTACATCCCACCTAGATTCAGAATAACTATTTTTGAGTAACACAAAGTGTTTTCCCGTGTAGGATTTGAACCCACAACACTTAACGTAGTAGAAAGTAGTGTGGCAACTGTCTAAACCACTAGACCTCTGGCCTACCTAAACATAATATTTATCATCGGTATAAATGACCTGTGCAGTATAGGTATGAAAGAAACTTTGTTATTTATTATACGAAAAAAGTTAAAACAAACCTTTTTGTTTTTCTATGTGAGTGTTATCTTGCGAAAAAATAAATTCGTCGTCGTCTCGTTCGTCTACATTATTTAAATCAAACACGCGACAAGCATTTTTTTTAAAAAGCTTAGTTAAATAAATTAAATTAATTCGAATTCGCCATGACTCTGCATGAATGAATTTTTGCGCCCAGATTTTTTGAGTTTTAACATATTTTTTGCTAATTCCATGGAAATGCAAGCTTTGTGGCATCCAAAAAGTTTACCTTAAATGCGTAATACTTTCTCTTCACGTGACAAAAACATGACATTATCAGTCGGACTGTTTGTGGCACGGACAGAAAGGATTAGAGGATGTCATTAGTTAATTCTCTTATGATATATTAAGCTGTTACTGACGTTTTTGTGAATACTCCAGTGACGAGAGGGGATTGAATTTTGTTGTCAAATGTATATAATAAATTATAATGCCTGTGTAATAAAATGTTGACATTTAAGACAGTTATATAATGTCGTTTTGAATGATAAATCTTGAAATGCGCGGATGAATTAATCCTTCTACTTTTTAAAATTAGTACATTTTTAAAGTTCATGATATTTGTTCTTGAAATATTTATAGACATTTAATACTCTTAATTTCAAAGACGTTCTTGAAAGATTAAAAAGGTTTAGAATACTATTTCACGTAGTCAAATTTACAATAAATTTTTTTTTTACAATGGTAAGTGATAACTTTGATCTTAAAATACACAAGTTTAAAGTTTTCATGAAAAAAGTGTTGTCTGTGAAATTTTAAAGTGAACCTTGATGCATTTTTAATTAGCAATGTTATCCTGTTGGTAACACACCAAACCTGCCTAACTAATCATTAATAAAACTGAAACTAATCAGTACTACACTATTGAAATACAGTAAGTTAGACTACATTATTTTTTCGTTCCTGTTTGAATCTCCACCGAATGAAGTTAATAAAAGAAAATTTCTTCAATCCCTTATGCCACTTCTTAAAGTCAAGGCACTCATTGATAACAGTAATAGTTTAACAAGCCACTTGAAACTTTTATTATTGTGAAAACAAAGAAGATAAAATTAAATTATCTGGTTGACTTTCGTCTTGAGGAAACTTTCTAGTTTCTTGCATTTTACGGATATGCAATAGAATAACCGCAACGCTTTGTCAGTAAACCTAATTTTCATATTTTTCATTAAGCAAATAAATAAAATAATAACATAAGATCAAGTATAAAATATAGTTAAAGAGATAATTGTAGTTTAAAAATTCCTCGTATGTTGGATTGTTATGAACTTATTCATGTTTTAATTGTTCTCCGTGACGAATAGATTTTAAGTGTTGTATGGCGGTGGCAACAGTCATACGCACACGAACACATATTGAAACACACACGCACACGTGTATACACGCATACACACGTACACACATTTACACACGTACTCGAGGCAAAAACGACAGTCAAGCGCAGAAAATGTTTGCAGAATTTAAATAAAGACAATCAAATTACATTAAATGACATAACATTCAATTAATTTAAGTGAATTATACGTAAAAGTGAAGTGGCACACAAGTTATAAAGTATTACTAAGTGAGTTTCTAGCCCAGAGCAGGTAGTATCCATACCTACATATTTCGTTCTCTTTGTTCGAATGCCTTAGAGCGAATAACACAAAACTGAAAAGTGGAAATAAATCCCGGCTTTTTCAAAGGAAATTCGATAGCTTAACTGGAAACCCAAGTGAAACAGGTTTCTTCGACTTAAGTAAATCTAATAGAAAATATTTGGTTCGTGGATTACGTTATGTTCTCGTTTTCTTTTGTATGTTAACTGACAGTTATATTGTGAAACGTTTGATGCCTTTATAATGATCAACGTGGGCTTACAAGTAGACTATTGAAGGAACTTGATTTTGTTCTGAATAAGCATTCAGTTTCATACATATAATTGCTGTTTATTTAGTTTTATTGTTTTAATACTTGTTTGACTTACGACCTTATGCATTAAATGAGCTTCGTAAATCTTAGTTAGTTAAATAGAAAATGTTTTCTTATTTGAAAATACGTCTAATCTTCATCTGCGCCTTTAGCCATCTACGAATTTACTTTTATTGCGCATTCATCATTTATAAGTACAATCGTTTCTTCATTTGCCATTTATTCAATTACATTACAAAGACTTTGTAATTTACGGTTTTTTATAAGTTTAATAGTACTTTTACATTTGCAGACAGTTTCTTAAGTGGAAGTAGTAATTAATTCTAATGTTTATTAAAATATATTCACTTGTGCTAACGTAACTTAAATAATAAAAATAAATAATAATAATAAATCACAGAATATTAGTAGTTGTACCAATCTTTTTATGCATTATTCAAATCGACTGTATTCTCGTTGATATGAATTTGGTTTTTAAACTTCCTTTTTTTATCACTACGATTACTTTATAGCAACATTTTTTTTGTTGACGAGGTGTTTTTTTTTGTTGACCTGTAGCTCCTCGGAGTATCAAGAGCAAGGGTATTTGGTGGTTCCCATAAAAACCTCCGTAACGGACGGTCACAGGTACCCTGTTTTGAGTAGGATCCGATTTTTTTTCAGAATCCCTGGCCCCCTTCGCCTAAAAAAGCACTAATCCAGCCGAAACTTGGGCTTTTCGATGCCTATCGGCCTAATCATTAAATGATACGTCTAAGTCGCAATTATGTCACTTTACAGACATTTATAAAACAAAAAAGCACGAAGCCAAGTTTTGAACTGATCCCAGCAGTGTCACATTATGGGGTGTTGATGATGATGAAAACAATGTAATACAAATGTAACGAGCTTTGCAGATCGTAAAGAAACTAATTAACAAAATTAATCTACAAAAGGGGTCATCAAATGAGCTAGCGAGTTATTGCCGACGCGACGTAGTAACTTTATATGCACATTAGTGCAGTTCGCGGAGTACTTTGTCTTCTAAATGGAGTGTTGGTTACTTTACTAAGTTACGTCATTATTCTCAGTGTTCTTTGAGTTAATGTGTTAGGAGCGTAGTCATGTGACATTCGCGTTAATCATCCTCGAAGCGAGACGCTCATAGTCAACTGTATAATTAATGTCATCTTATGAACGGGAGAAATTGGAGTGATAGAACTCAGTTCAATGCGACTGATGAAGTTATTCTACTTAGTAAAATATTCTACTAAGTAGAATAGCTATGGTAATTATTGCTTTTGAGAGTAATAGCTACTAAATATTATTTAAATTTTATCTTAATTACATCTAACGTGAAATACAGTAATATTTACATTTTTAAGTTGTTTGACTTTCGGAAAAATATAGGTAAATTAACAAAAAGAAGATTAAAATTAAAAAGTATTTTACACTAATTTTAATGTAATATTTTATAATGTGTTAGGTTTTGATTTGGTTCCGCCCATACGTCGTTAACCCGTAAAAAGTAGTCTATGCCTTTCCTCAACGGTTTGACCGTGGAAAAGTAACAGACAAATAAACACAGTTACTTTAAAATTTATATTAACAAGTATGGATTTCTTTGTTAAACATAGTGGATACATTTACCTAATAAAATAGATCGAGCAACTTTTGAAATTAAATAATTAATATAAATAAATATTTTGGACATCTTACACACAACATCATTTAGTCCCAAAGTAAGCAGAGCTTGTGTTATGGGTACTAAACAACTGATATAAATACATAAACATACTTTTTTTTTTGTAAATACATACATATTATACATAGAAAAACACCCAGACTCCGAAACAAATATTTGTGGATCACACAAATATTTGGTCTCACCCTGGAATCGAACCCGAGACCTCTTGATCAGCAGCCGCATACGCTAACCACTAGACCAACAAGGCAGTCAATTGAAATGAAATTGGTTTCTACTTGTAACTTGTCAAATTCAACACAATCTGAAACTAAATTTGTTTTACAAAAACCTTTCTTAATATAAATATATGATTGGATCTTACGTTATGATTTTGACTTCATTCTTTCTGCTTTTAAAGCAAACACAGAATCTTACAATATTGCAGTTTATTGACTGCGATAACACTACTCGTAAAACCTCCCTGCGCAAATTTATGCAGAGTATGCAATTAAAAATTATATTGTGCAAAAAGCTATAAAGCAGTAGTTAAACTTATTCATTTAAATTATTCATCAGTTTATTTCATTTTTACTATCTTTTAATAATATAAATGTAGTAAAAATAGAAGTTATCACACATATCTCATTTTTAGAAATATATCACCATTCACGGCCCAAGGTCCACTTAACATGTACTAGTTAATAGAATAGTATATACTTTATTGTACACAAATTGCACTGCTACATTTGTATGTTACAAGTATATATGTACAATGGGCGGCCTTAATGCTAAATGCAATCTCTTCCAGGCAACCTCAACCCTTCGGGTGCCTGGTGGGTCTGACAGACCCATCACTTCAAAACTTCGACGATATTTTTTAATTTTTTTAACCTAACGCGCTGCGCTTCTCAGTAGCTTCGCGATATGAACTAGCAGCCATTTTGTCTCCTCTCCCGTAATCCGCGACGCACACGCATTCAGATAAGAGGTGTTTTATGTGCGCTCGGGTCTCAGGGACCCGACCAGGCACGCGGCGTAACTTTTATTCCGTAAATTACCTTACCTTTGTCTTTTCTTGTTTATTATGTTTTGTATGGTAAATTGTTTACGAAAATAATATTTTATCAGTTAAAAATGGTTAGTAACGAATTTGGAGAGAGATTTAGAAGAATATGAATACGAAGATGTGGTTTTTGATGATAGTGGAGATGAATCAGTCTACTTGGATCTACCACATGGGTAAGATAGTGCTGAGGATGTAGCAGAAGTCCATGCTGAACCCAATAATAGTGAAAGTGATGACAGTGATGTTGAGATGTCTCAGCCATTGAGTAATTTGTCTCACGCGTCGATTTTTTTTCTTTTTATAATTTAGCCTACCAAAGTGACTCTACTCTGACTGATGGAAAGCATGAGTAGAATCCAGGAGTAAGGGCCACCATGCTCCTTGTAAGGATAGGCAAAGTAACATGGAAAACCATACTACAATGGCGGCCTGGTTAGATAATTGGATCATTGTGAATTTTTGTTGCATAAAATATGAGAATTTTAAATTATGTAATAAACATTTTGTAAAAAACTTTAGTTTTAATTTTCCAATCATATAATTTAAATGTCAGTGAAAATTAATAAAAACCCTGTATTTAGCTTTCTGACTCGTTAAGTAAGTAAAAACCAAGCATTTTGTTTACGGGTCTCACAGACCCACCAGGCATGCGAAGTGATTTTTAGGTACCAGACACCCGAAGGGTTAATAGCTGTCTTAATAACATTATGTCGCTGCAACTGAAGTTATTCATTGATTTGCTTTGAAGTTTCAATGGAAGTTTCATAATCCTTGCTTGTAATATATGAATTATTCACAAGCTAATTCAGGGTTGGTAACTAGTTCAACCGATTTTACTTCAGGTAAAATTAGTAATCAGATTTTCAATACAGTGATTAGCATCGGATCCCCGCAAACCTGAGGGTGAACTAAATTCGAAGGTTTGAACTAGATATCAGTATATTTGAGGGGACTGACTTTCCAATAATATTGCTATAGGTGTTAATGACAAACGAGACCGAGGGCTTCACGTGCTCTCCAATCACGGACGTGAAACACCGCTAAACTTCCATACTCCACCTCTCGATAGGCAGTCGGATACGCCAACCACTGGACCGACGTGGCAGTCATCATGCCTGTGTAGATATATAATATAACTAGCTGACCCGGCAGACTTCGTACTGCCTCAATCGATAAATAGAAGACCTTACCAAAACTTAACAAAAGGCATTCATATTTAATAAAAAAATGCAATTTATATAAATTTTTATATAAATTTTAAATCTTCTTATGACTTTTATAAATAATTCAAAATAAAATAATATTGCAACTATAAATTAAGATGTAAGCTATCCTATCTTTCATTTTGGATCAAACTGCACATGCTGTGCAAATTTGATTAAAATCGGTTAAGTAGTTTAAAAGTTCATCGCGGACAAACTACGTGACACGTAATTTATATATATTAAGATAAAATGAAACAACCAAGGTTCATTTTTATCTGTTATTTATATTTATATATATTAATTTTTATTTATATTAAGTAGGCAATAATGAAAGCAGCCTCAACCTTTTTCAATGCCACATATTGCACCGTGTCCAAACATAGTTTGAATCTATATACGAATACAGATAATTATGTATGAGGAGTAAGTTTTTTTTTACAAATTCCATACCGATAATGCTATAATTAAGTTGAACTAATGAAAATCATACAATATTACTCGTAACGGTACTCACTACTACGAGTTTAGCGAGCGAGAAACTGGAGTAATTTTATTTAAAAACCAGAATCGTACTAACCTTTTTGCAAATTATCAATTTGAACGAAAAATCCCCGAGTACCAGTTACTTGAATGGTAAATATGAGTCACAATGTTGAACGGCGTATAGTAGTTTTATCCTCATTAAATTGTTTACAAACCAGTTTGTAGTTCAGTATCGTCGTGTCCGGAGTAAAATAATGTTATCATTTGTGTGTTTCTCCATACTATGTTTTGTTACTGGTGGCGTATCATACGATGTTAATTCAAAAGGTACCTATTTAATGTTTCAAAAATGTATTTTACCGTCACGAATGCATGTTCATTCAAATAAATTTCTAAATCTTGGTTTTTGTCCGGAAATAAAGAAAGAAAAGTGATAATTAATTTGACAACAAAAATGCCGAAACTTCCTGTTTTTTTTTAAGTATGTAATATAATATTTTTGTCTACAACCGTAAAGCATTACCTCTAAAAATGGCTTTTTAATTACCGTTTGTTTACTTGATTATTTATTTCATTAGCGTTGATTATTTCACATTGATTAGTCAAATTTTCTATATAGCACTGCATTTTATGCTATGTAAGCTGACAGCTCTATCCCTGTCTGTATATTTTAGGGATCTGCACACACTGTGAGTGCTGTCAAAATCTGCTTACTATCGATAATCTATTCACGAAACTAGTCTCTGCAGCTTAAAATCGTGGGAGGATTAAGTTGTTAGGTGTCCCGATCAGTTAGAACCAAAATATAAATCTTGTTCTCTCTTAAATTTGTGTAGTATTGGTATGTAGTAGGTATGTGTAGTTCAAATATACCAATTAGTATACGAATTGTTAGTGTAGCATTTTGCCAATCTTTAATTGGATATTGCATATTTTGTTGTGCAGGCCGTTCAGGTATCCAACTGTTCAACTTTATGTCTATTCTAAGGTACTAACGGTACGGCAGCTTTACATTCTTCAAAAAACCCTCAGGCACCACAATTTTATTTATTTATTAATTTATTTACAACTTCATGCATTTTTGTATATAATATAGTATAGTATATAATATAGTATATAATATATTGTTAGAATCCAGAAGTGAAAAATAATAAAAATAATTATAATTCTAAACAATTTACTTTAATTCTAAACATTTCATTAATTACAAAATAATCTTAGAAATGCAATTAGACACAAACAACCGTTAATTAAGTAACGAATCTAAACAAATTACAGTTAGTTATACAGCAAGGGCGGTCACATAGGGCTGTACTAGCTGTTAGACAGCTTTCCTCGCACCCACCGCAATTCAGACAGTACTAACTTGTCAAAGACAGCTTTCCACATCTGTTAACAGAGTAGTACTAATTGTCCAAAGACAATGATCCACACTCCGCGACGCATTCGTTAGAAATGCGTCCCGATACAACAGAGCACTCCTTTTTATACCCAAGCGCAGTGAAGCGATGGCGCCAAAAAAATGACAACTACCGCCGTTGTGGCTTACACGGCCTCTCCTGACACCCTGACGTCCTCGGCAGGTCCGGGTGACCACACTTCTTCATTGTTCTCATTCCCGGTTACTGGAACATTTACAAAAAAAAGTTTATTGGACGCCTCTGTAAGTACATTATCGTCCAATTGGTCAGTTACTGAAAACAGTTATCAAATTTAGCGTAAACAGAGTTAACGAATAGTTTTCAAGATAACAGTTAACATGAATAGGAAAGGTTCGAACCTCCAAGGAAAATAGTGAAAGATTTATAATCCGCGCCAGATTAGAAACAAACAGTCACTGTTAGATATATTTAAAATAAAACTAAGTTTAGTACTAATACAAGAGTAGACTTCAGCATGAAGGTCTACCGTTACCATAAGAACAATAATATCATAAGAACAGTTACCATGAGAACAGTTACCATGAGAACAGTTACCATGAGAACAGTTACCATGAGAACAGTTACCATGAGAACAGTTACCATGAGAACAGTTACCATGAGAACAGTTACCATGAGAACAGTTACCATGAGAACAGTTACCATGAGAACAGTTACCATGAGAACAGTTACCATGAGAACAGTTACCATGAGAACAGTTACCATGAGAACAGTTACCATGAGAACAGTTACCATGAGAACAGTTACCATGAGAACAGTTACCATGAGAACAGTTACCATGAGAACAGTTACCATGAGAACAGTTACCATGAGAACAGTTACCATGAGAACAGTTACCATGAGAACAGTTACCATGAGAACAGTTACCATGAGAACAGTTACCATGAGAACAGTTACCATGAGAACAGTTACCATGAGAACAGTTACCATGAGAACAGTTACCATGAGAACAGTTACCATGAGAACAGTTACCATGAGAACAGTTACCATGAGAACAGTTACCATGAGAACAGTTACCATGAGAACAGATAACATAAGAACAATTATCATAAGAACAGTTATCCTAAGTGTCTGGGTCTTAAACATTTAAACTTAAACTTATCAAGACCACGAGTTTGGGGCTGGTTACCCTGTCCATGGGTCTTAAACCTCTCTCATCAAGACCACGAGTTTGGGGCTGGTTACCCTGTCCATGGGTCTTAAACCTCTCTCAACAAGACCACGAGTTTGGGGCTGGTTACCCTGTCCATGGGTCTTAAACCTCTCTCATCAAGACCACGAGTTTGGGGCTGGTTACCCTGTCCATGGGTCTTAAACGTCTCTCATCAAGACCACGAGTTTGGGGCTGGTTACCCTGTCCATGGGTCTTACCTCTCTCAACAAGACCACGAGTTTGGGGCTGGTTACCCTGTCCATGGGTCTTAAACCTCTCATCAAGACCACGAGTTTGGGGCTGGTTACCCTGTCCATGGGTCTTACCTCTCTCAACAAGACCACGAGTTTGGGGCTGGTTACCCTGTCCATGGGTCTTACCTCTCTCAACAAGACCACGAGTTTGGGGCTGGTTACCCTGTCCAAGGGTCTTAAAATTATCTCAGGAAGACCACGAGTTTGGGGCTGGTTACCCTGTCCATGGGTCCATTCCAATATACACACCTCATGCTCTCCACCATCCGCCATACATTGCACCACACCTCACGCACACGGGGATCAGGCCGAAGATTGCGTCTCGTACACACGGTGAACAGGCGGAAGGTTGCATCTCGGGCACACGGAGAACAGACCGCAGGTCCGCTTATCACTGAGCGGCATGCAGGACGCAAGTCCGCACCTCGCGATACAGCGAGCAGGCCGCAAGTCTGTGCCTCACCAGGCAGCAGCAGACACCAGGTCACAGCCCGGGCTCGGCTCGCGTAGACTGCACCTTGCACAGTGACGAGGCTCTCAATGCATCGTTATCATCTAAGGAAAGCATGAAAAATTGCATTAGTTTTGAATACGGTATTACTTTAACGTCACCAATATGCTTCATTATCGTCATGAATAATCAGAGCTTTTAGAAGGCGATACTAGCAAGCAAAGCTTTTAGGATATTTAAAAATAACAGTGCCCTCAGTATGTACGCAGTAATATCGTCAAGAATGTTACTAACTTTCGCATATCTCTCAGGACGCAAGACCCGGAGGATGTCAGAAAATGTTACAGAAGTCTCACGGTACTCGGTTAAGGATGTTCCCAATAATCGCAAAGCTCTTAGGATATGATACCGGGTCACCAGTTTTGGTTATGTCTGCAGCTTGACGATTGTCGTCAAGCAAACCCGAAACATGTCCAAGTATGCCCACGCAGTGAATTCGAGTTCAGGCTAATTGCCCTCCAAAGTCATTTTATGAACCAGGGCTTGTCCGACAGGTGTCGTTCAATCACTTACTGTACCTAATAGGCCACCGTCTGCTTATGGTCGATCGTCTCGAGTCTGTAGTTAAACCTTACCATTTTAACCTTTTTACCTTTCTGCTACGGCGGCCAGTCCCAATGGTGAGCAACCAAAAACACAGTAGACACTACAGCACGCAAGTACTTGTCTAACACAGGTGTACGCCTTTGGTTCGATGAGACGGCCACCCAACATGACCCGAAAGAGATCAGGCGTAGGACCGTCGACTCTTTGTACTCATTCGAGTCACGGAGCGTTGACCACAACTTTTAAACTTCGGGCCGTGACAAGCATATCTATAATTAGAAGTACACAGTATTATTAGTTATTGTTTGTTCAACCCAGAAATCGAACCTATATTGAACAGTAGTCTCATACACTAACTGTCGACCCAACAAAGCAGTCGAAACCATCACTAGTACTGACGTTTCAATAAGTACCTCTGTCAGGAAGAAAGATCACAACAACCTGAGCTGGCTCGTAACGTGCTTATGAACATGTTATTAATCTTGATCCTATATGAATGTCAGACCTTTACGATCAAGTTTGCTACAATGATTTTGTGTATGATCTTAAAATTTAACACCTGAAATAGCCAGTCAGGCATGAGGATTATCTTTCCGGAACACTAATTGGTACTCTCACAATGACTAGTGCTTAAACCTCATTTTAGCTCGGTCTAACCTGACCATTAATCATTATTGTTACACAAACAACATAACATAGTTCATTTAATACCTGACACTAGTGAGGGTATTTAAAACCTTTCATAATGTTTCTATAACATCAAGAATAGCATGCTTAAGTAGACGTACTATTAAGATCGATAGACATGCAGTCTTTACCGGTATCAATACTTTGCATTTCGATAAACATTAAAACATAACTAACAAACGATATGTTTTGCTTTATCATAAGAGATCTTTCTTTAACATTTACAATTTGTTGTTGATGTTGTGTAAAACCTATTAGATTACATTTAAAATATGAAGTTTTAGTTTGGAGTCCACTATAGAAGGTTCATAGAAGTTTCTTTACTTTTTTTTTTTTTTTGAACCATTAATAACAAGTGAAGTCACTTTCGTACTACCTACTCTGAACTATTAAATAAATTTAACATCATATCTTTAGAATTTAAACATTTACCACTGTTATAACGCTTCATAGATTTTAAATAACAGTTGACTAATGCAATCACCAGTAAATAATGTGACATAGTACATCTACCGGCGGATGATAAGAGTTCCTCAAGCTGTTTTAAATAGGCTCCGTCAGGACTAGCTCTGCTGTCCACGCACCCTTTTGCCGTATTGTGAATAGTTACATCACACGTTTATATACTCCCGATTTATTTGCTCTCACCAACCACCAATATAAAAGAATAGCCCATTCATCGAATTATCAAAATAAAAATTAGAAATGTAATTGATCATCAACTATTTCTTGTTGTCATTTTTTTTTTTTTGATCATCCCTACTATTATTACTATTAAGTGCGAAAGTAACTGTCTGTCTGTCTGTCTGTTACGTTTTTACGCCTAAACCGCTAAACCGGTTTTTGATGAATTTTGGAACTCAAATAGTCGGAGCCGCTGGCTAAAGCTAGTTGTTTAATAATGGTCAATTCAATTTTTAAATTTACGGAGAAACATCTAGTAACTTGGTGTACACACTGTAAATTGTTATAATCTGACAAGTATCTATTTTTCGTTTCCATAAATAAAAGTTAAACAGATTAATCACAACGTGTGTGGGTATTATGTCCCGTCACACTTGCTGTGTCAGTGTAACATTTTAAGTAAATGGATAAAAGTTACTTGACCTTTAAGTAATAAGTTCGGGTTGCATTAGGCAGCCACTACAACTGCTATTATTCATCATTCCTTCGTTAAAAATAGTTCGTAACCATAGCAAAGAACGCCTACTTGATTATGCACAGGTGGGGTAGTTACAAACATTCGTTTGAGCGCTATTCACTATTTACGTTATACCAAATATTCGCAATAAATGCGAAAGTAACCGTCTGTTACGCTTTCACGCCAAAACCACTGAACCGATTTCGATGACATTTGGTATAAAGATAGAAACATACACGCGGGCAATAGCTAGTACCAAATATTTGCAATAACAAAAGGTATGACATGAGGTCATTGTTAAAACTAAACCAACTACTTAAGCCCTTTTGTTAAGCCACAGCTTTGCATCAGCCCTAAGGCATTTTCGTATACGTGCCAAACAGTCGTCAATTTTTCATCATTTTAAATTGCGCACACAAGTCACTTTTGTACACTACATATCAAAATTATGTGAAAATAAATCACAACTCAACATGTAATATGATTTGATCTTACCAGTACAGCGTCAAGCACAACTCACAAGTTTTTCTTAACTGAACCTTCTAACCTTCTCTCATTACCGTGTCGGCACTGGTGGACCACATTGTACACCTTGTACATTGGCACGGATGCAGTTTCCATCGCTTAGCACAATGTTTACTAACTGGAAAGAAAGCTTTATACACACGAACACACTGAAACATAGCGTGAGGTACAAATACCCTCATTATTTTATTAAAATAATCGTTTTAAAACCGTTTGTAATTGACACTAAAAACCAAATATAGAAGTCGTCACTTCCTTTACGATTTTTATATTTGCTATGTTTTGACTTTGTTTTGATTTTTGACTGATTTAGTTTTGATTTTTGACTTTGATTTAGAGCGGATAAGAATATCACAAAAGTCGGATTCCCTTATTAAAAATCACAACGAACACTGAATTTCGATAGCGTTCAAATGAGCACTAATAGTGTGCAATGCCTTTTTTTTTAACGAACGATCGCGTTTATCGTTCCCGGGACCTCTGCGGCGAATCACTGCGTATATTCACTTTGGTTCTATATGACAGCGCGATCTATTGTGCATTTGTCAATGCTCTCTATCGTAAGACACACCTAGATAATGAAGTATAGGCAAATTAAATGAAAATATCTAACTAAATGTCGGTAGTTGATCGTTTCCCAAATATTGAAAATTAATAATTTGTGAACGTAGATCGATCCAACTTCTGATGTTAGAATCCAGAAGTGAAAAATAATAAAAATAATTATAATTCTAAACAATTTACTTTAATTCTAAACATTTCATTAATTACAAAATAATCTTAGAAATGCAATTAGACACAAACAACCGTTAATTAAGTAACGAATCTAAACAAATTACAGTTAGTTATACAGCAAGGGCGGTCACATAGGGCTGTACTAGCTGTTAGACAGCTTTCCTCGCACCCACCGCAATTCAGACAGTACTAACTTGTCAAAGACAGCTTTCCACATCTGTTAACAGAGTAGTACTAATTGTCCAAAGACAATGATCCACACTCCGCGACGCATTCGTTAGAAATGCGTCCCGATACAACAGAGCACTCCTTTTTATACCCAAGCGCAGTGAAGCGATGGCGCCAAAAAAATGACAACTACCGCCGTTGTGGCTTACAATATAATATAGTATAAAATATATAATATAGTATATAATATATAATATCAAAGATAATTATGAGAACTACTACATAAAACATTATATTGAAAACTAATTCATTTTAACAAATATTTTAGCACAAAAAAAACCCTAGTAAACATTACTCTATATAACATAAACTTAGAAAGTCACTTTTTATTTTCTTTTTAAAGAGTCTATAAAGTTTGAAAACGTATTAAAGTCTTGACGCGTATTATTTTCCTTGTAACGCCATTACTTTTATAGGCTTTCCGAATGCTTTTTTGACAGGATGATAGCTGGATACAAAGAGCTTAACGCCCTCTCTGAAATAAAGATTTACTATATCCATTTTAAGTAAAGATTTTCTGTCAGTTACATTGTCAAGTAAATATTTGAATGAACAATAGTTTTTCTTTGCCTGATGCTATATGCATGCCAAGAATTATTTTGTGTGCATTAAGACTGTAAATTTGTTATTTAATTTTTATTGCATCCATCAAGAATTAAAACTTTTCGAAATGTTTACATATCCATTATTGTTGTATGTTAAACTGCAGTTGAAAGTCCCTGTATGGGGACTTTTAACTGCTTGCGATTCGCTGAGTGCTTTGTAAATAACAAGTAGTACTAGTGATTCAAAGTCAAAAAGTCATTAACAAAAAAACGACCAACATAAAGTCAATAATAATAAAGTATATTATAACTTGGTGTAGTGTATGTGTCGCTCGCTCCCTCTGATATAATGAATTTTAACTAGTTTCATTGTTACTCGGTTCATATTAGCCGTAACATAATATTTTAAATTTGAAATAGTAATTTTGATGCCAAGACCTAAGGAAAAATTATTATTTACTTACTTAAAATATCGTTGCGTGCGAACAGCCATGTGTTTGCATGCATTCTATTATTTGTTATTTAATCATGTAGATGAATTTAGTACATTGAAAGTCTTGCGAAATGCCTCTGTCACTAGTCCAGCTCAGAAGTAAGAGAGCTAAATACGTCATTACATAGAAATAAAAGGGTTGTTTTACGTAGACTCGCATTTATAAATAACCTCTTAACTACTTTTTGTTGCAGCAAAACCTTTACAGTGCGGTCTTAACGAAGTAGCGGTTAAGTCCAGAACGATTTGTCCACCGCAAAACTGTGAAATATCGTACACCGAATATGATTGTTCCAAATACAAGAATATTTCTGAGCCCGGATGTGATTGCCTTCCCAATTATCTCCGGAACAGCAGTGGTATATGCATCCCGAACGATAATTGTCCATGTGAGTTTATCGATTGCTGTATTACGAAACTTGTATGAAGCTTACGAATTATTTTAGTCATTTTACTATCGATAAATTTTGAAACTATTTTGCACTTGATTTCCTTTGAAACGAAAATTCTTTATGACAAAAAGAAACTTATTTACTTTTTAACAGACGCAAATGTATTCAAATTGTTGAAATAAGCTTCCCGTAATTTAACTTGACTATGCTATATCAGGAATATTTCGATACTGGTTATATCTACGTAACCACTGTAATATTACTGTGTTCATATTAGAAAAATAATTTCACACACAGCATTAAGCTTTAAACTGGCAGATATTATTATTTCCAGGAATTATTTCCATTTATTTTAATTATTTACAATCTTCATTTTATTTCTTAGACAGTCGTTGAAAGCAATACATATATTTAATTCATTTGATTTGTAAAACGATGTTCATGGACCAATTTCGGAACTATATTCAACTCTTTGTGCAAAGTCTCTTTCATCGTCTCCAAACACCACAAAGGTATTAGTTGTCATTGGCATAGAAAAAGTCACAATCCATGTCAAGTGCAAGCAAGTCATTATTTGGTATTGTAGGTTTTCGATAATAGTTCATAATATTTAATTACATGATATGAAATTTTGTGAATATTTAAGACGAAAAAAATGCTCAACTAAATGTGAAATAGCAAAATTTACACGGTAAAAGAAAAAATAATTCATTCGATAATAAATAATCGGACTGATGTATCAACTCAGATAAAGAGTGGTTTGTTTGAATAGAGAATTCGAGGTATCTATTATTTGATCACAAGATACGCGGTAGTTTACTTAGGAACCGTGGTAAACATGACATAATTAAATGAAATACAACAAAATTTAACTTAACTGCCTCGGTGGTGCAGTGGTAGCGAATGCGATCGAGGTGTCGGGTTCGGTTCCTGGGTCGGACCAAATGTTTGTGTGGTCCGCAAATATTTGCTTCGAAGTCTGGGTGTTTTCTGTGTATCGTATGCATGTATTTACAAAAAAAGTATGTTTATGTATTTTTATCAGTAGTCTAGTACCCATAGTACTAGGTCTGCTTAGTTTGGGACTAGATGACGTTGAGTGTAACATGTCCTATTTTATATATTTCTTATTTATTTAATGAAAATAAGTATATTATAACTTGGATATCTGATACAACGAATTTTAACTAGTTATAGAGCTAGATAGTATATTGTATAATATAAGACAATTAATGAACATAAAAGTATGAGAACCTTAGTTTTGGTTTCTATCGCATATTTGCAAAGGTGCAAAACTAAGTCGTTTTTTTGTTGTGACTAGAGAAAGAATAATCAACAAGAAAATTTGTTCTTTCCTAAAGTATTTTATAATATTTAAAATTTACTAGATAACATAATATTTTACATTTGAAATACTTATCTTGATGCCACAATCAAAGGGACATAGGGATATGTACCTAAGGAAAAAATATTATTTACTTACTTAAAATATCCTTTCTTGCAAACTGCCCTGTGACTGCATGCAGGTGATTCGATTATTTGTTATTTTATCTGGTAGATACATTTTATACATTGAAAGTATTATACTTGTGAAATGTTTCTGTCGCTAGTCCAGTTCAGAAGTAAGAGAACATTAAGCTAAATATGTCGTTACATAGAAATAAAAGGGCAGTTTTAAGTAGACTCGCAATTATAAATGAACTCATAACTTCTCTTTGTTGCAGCAAAACCTTTACAGTGCGGTCTTAATGAAGTAGCGGTTAAGTCCAGAACGATTTGTCCACCGCAAAACTGTGAAATATCATACACCGAATATGATTGTTCCAAATTCAAGAATATTTCTGAGCCGGGATGTGATTGCCTTCCCAATCATCTCCGGAACGGCAGTGGTATATGCATCCCGAACGATAATTGTCCATGTGAGTTAATCGATTGCTGTATAACGAAACTTTTATGAAGCTTACGAATTGTTTTAATTATTTTACCATCGATAAATTTTGAAACAATTTTGAAAATTCTTTATCTCAAAAAAACTTATTTACTTTTTAACCGACGCAAATGTGACGCAGATAAATCTAATCTTTTGTGTACCTACACCTGTGTATATCTAGCACAAGGAATAAATATAAATATAAATAAATTTAAATATTTTGGACATCTGACACAACATCATCTAGTCCCAAGCTAAGCAGAGCTTGTGTTAAGGGTACTAGACAACTGATATAAATACATAAACATACTTTTTTTTTGTAAATACATACATATTATACATAGAAAACACCCATATATGTTTTAGTAACAATATTTTTAATTAAAAATCAATTGAAATAATAATATTCAACAACAGCCTTTGCCAGTGCTGAACAATATAATAATATGTAAACTCGCTGACATACAAAGCCCCGTCTGCAACTTCTTTTGCTCATAACGGGATGTTATCCCGCGGAATTTGTTGCCCATAAAAAAAGTTATAGTGAGCCAACCCTAAAAGATAGACAATCACTATCGCGGTCTTTATTTTGGAATTTTAAAGAGGAACAATTCTGTCATACATGATTTTTGCGAAACTTTAACTGCTTACGAAGCGAACGCAGCGGAAGCTCTTAAAAGGAAAAAAACCCCGATTTCGAAACTGAAAGAGTTTTCAAATTGAATCAAACTAACAAACTCTTCAGCTTTATAATATTAGTATAGCTTTTACTACCTCCTGAAATCGTATTTAAAAAAAATTGTTCAAATATATGCTCCATTTTATGCGAATTTCTAACATTTTGATGTCATTTATTTAGATCCAACATCACCGATATGCGGTATTAACGAAATAGCGAGAGACTGTCGAAAAATTTGCCCCCCGCAGACTTGCCAAGGCAGATTGGCTTTTTTCAAGTGTCGCAGCGATATTCCTTGTGAGCCCGGATGTGACTGTATACCTAACTATTTGAGGAATTCTCAAGGAGTTTGTGTGCCTGCTGATAAATGTGATTCGTGTAAGAGATTTTACTTTTATCTATGAAAGATACAATTATAAGAAACGGTTTTGAACGTGATTTCTTTAGAAATGAAAATTCTTTACCTCAAAAAGAAACTTATTTAATTTTTAACAGACACAAATGTGACGCAGAAAATTAATAATCAATTGAAATAATAATAATCAACAACAGCATTTGCCAGTGCTGAATAATATATATAGTTTTGACTGCCTACTGAATGTATTTTTCAAAAATCTTGTGCAGATATAAACAAATGCTTCATTTTGTGAAAATTTCTAACATTTTCTTGTGGTTTATTTAGATCCAATATCACCGAAATGTGGTATTAACGAAATAGCAAGAGAATGTCGAAAAATTTGCCCACCGCAGACTTGCCAAGGCAGATTGGCTAAACACAGATGTCGCAGCGATATTCCTTGTGAGCCTGGATGTGACTGCATACCTAACTATTTAAGGAATTATCAAGGAGTTTGTGTACCAGCTGACAAATGTGATTCGTGTAAGAGATTTTATTTTTATGTATGAATACAATCATCATTACAATTCGGACGCTCTTTTAAAATTATAAGGGAAATAGGCTATCACAATAAACTATGAAATAAGCTTCCCGTAATTTAACTTGACTATGCTATATCAAGAATATTTGGATACTGTTCTCAGTTATATGCACTTAACCAGTGTAAAATTACTGTGTTCAAATTAGAAATATAATCTTACACACAGCATTAAGCCTTAAACTGGCAGATATCGTTAACCTCTTACAATTTGTGAACTTGATAAAGTCTTTTAAGCGAGGTGATAAATTTTTTGGCTGTTTTATCTATTTATTTATATTCTATTTATTTCTTTTAGCTGAACCACATCAACCAACTTGTCCTATATGTCACGAGTGCATTCGTACTTGCGCCTCACCCAATCCTCCAAACTGTCCGTATCAACCAGCAAAGACTAATAAAGATGGATGTGAATGTATGGAGGGTTATATATTGTCAGAAATTGGGGGAAAATGCATCAAAATAGAAGATTGTCCAAGTAAGTATATTTTATTTCTATATTTAATATATTATTCTTAACTGTCAACACAGACAGAAATGAAAATATGCTCTTAAGAATAATTAAGATACATTTCGATTATTACGATATAACACCAATTTTAAGGTTTATTATAAGTCTTTTGTACCACGACTTATTTCCATAGTACGTGTAATTATGTTAAACTAGTCGTTAATTGTATCCCTTTAAAGAAATTAGGAATATTTTAAAAATAAATTCAAACTAATTGACCGATCGGCCTACATTAGACGTTTACTTTTCTCAACATAAACACTTAGATCCAAAATTTTTTTCTATTATGAAATAGTTTAATTAATCTTCATTTTATTTCTTTGACTGTCATTGAAAGCAATACATATATCTAAATCATTCATCTGATTTGTAAAACGATGTTCATGGACTGATTTCGGAACTATATTTAACTCTTTGTGCGAAGTCTTTTTCATCGTCTCCAACACCACAAAGATGTTAGTTGTGTCATGGGCATAGAAAAAGTCACAACCCATATCAAGTGCCAACAAGTAATTTTGTTGAATGATCTGAATGTTGCTTTAGATAAAAAATGACACATAAAATCTTGCGGACCAGATCAGTACCAAACAAATGATAAGCCTCGGAACAACGTTCTTTACACTCTTTATACCTCTCGTACTTTCCAGTTTTCAATATTATTTGGTATTGTAGGTTTTTGTTTTTTTAATATTTTAATACATGATATAAATCTTAGTAAATATTTAAGACGAAAAAATTACTCAACGAAATTTGAAATAGCAAAATTTACAGATTTAAAGAAAAATTAATTCATTTGAAAATAAATAATTAGACTGATGTATCAACTCAGATCAAGAGCGGTTTGTTTGAATAGAGAATTCGAGGTAACTAGTATTTGATCAGAAGATACGTGGTAGTTTACTTAGGACCGTGGTAAACATGACAGTATAATTAAATACAACAAAACTTAACTCAACTGCTTCGGTAGCGCAGTGGTAGCGAATGCGATTGCTGTGCTTGAACTCTCGGGTTCGGTTTCAGGGTCGGACCAAATGTTTGTGTCGGAGTCTGGGTGTTTTTTGTGTATCATATGTTTGTATTTACAAAAAAAAATATGTTTATGTATTTGAATCAGTTTTCTAGTAATCAGAATACAAGCTCTGCTTAGTTTGGCGCTAGATAGCGATTTATAATGAGCCTTTAGTTACTTACACTGTAAGACCAACAGTAAATTTGTCGAAATAGAATGTAATAATTTATTACTTTTTAGGGTTCCGTTGCCAAATGGCAAAAAACGGAACCCTTATAGATTCGTTTTAACGTTCCTTTGTAAGAATAAAAAGAAGCCAAGTGCGATTCGGACTCGCCCATGAAGGGTTTTGTAGCAGCTAGTAACATCATATCAAAGTTCTGGTAATTCGTTGTAACTTTGATCGATGTTTTAATATTAGTGTATGGGGACACACATTTTACCACTTTGGAAGTGTCTCTCGCGCAAACTATTCAGTTTAGAAAAAAATGTAAATAGAAACTTCAATATCATTTTTGAAGACCCATCCATAGATTGGGTTTGATGAAAAAATATATTTGAGATTCAGTTCTAAGTATGGGGACGGGGACCCCCAAAATTTATTGTTTTTTTTTTATTTTTGTGTGAAAATATTAATGCGGTTCACAGAATACACTTACTTACCAAGTTTCAACAGTATATTTCTTATAGTTTTGGAAAAACGTGGCACTGACATACGGACGGACATACATGTCGAATCTATAAGGGTTCCGTTTTATGCCATTTGGCTACGGAACCCTAAAAACGCTTGTAAACAATTAAATTCACTTTATTATTATAATGTATGTAACTTAAAATTGCAGGTAATTTAACTTGCAACGGTGATCCCCACGCAAGAGCAAAACGCTGCCCTCTGCCATGCCCCTCAACGTGTGATTCACCAAATGCGACGCCCTGCAAAAGAGCATGTGAACCAATCGGATGCGAATGTGAACCTGGTTACTTATTTTCAAAAATAGGAGGCAAATGTATTTTGCCGCAGAAGTGCCCTGGTAAGACTTTTATAAATTTTTAATACTAGTTTTTTAAATAAAGGTCTTCTCATATTGTCGTTGTCCGTGTGGTGACGGATTAAGAATACAGAGTTTCACCACCCCTATTCATCCCGCGGGTGTCGTAAAAGGCGACTAAGGGATAAACTAGCAAGACAACATCAATGCAAAGAGAAGGAAAACTTGAAACCAACCCTATACCAACCCGTCTGGCCAGCGTGGTATAGTAGGCCAAAACCTCCTTTCTAAGGAGAGGCCTATGTCCAGCAGGCTGTTACTGCCTGTGTACTGTTCAAGGCTGTTGATGATGATGATGATATTGTCGTTGTCAACACTTATGCGGTTTTGAATCAATACTCTTCGATTAATTTTAATACAAACAGTGTTTAGTTTTATACCAATGCCTATACCAATGCAGGTCGTCAAACATACATATGATAATAATAACGGACAAACAATATAAGTTGGACATCTTAATAACTATTCAAAACATGGAATTTGTTCCGACTAAAAGAACTAATGTCGATGCTATGAAATGCTTTCAATGCTAATATTTTACACCAGGAATGAGACACGTATTAACAATTATTTCATAAGGTTGACTTATTTTTTCAATCAAAGCATTAAAGCATCATTACTTATTACAGTTATACAGGAACAGTAACATTTTATTAACCTTTTTCTTATAGGAGGCAATCCGTGTCCCGAAAATTCCGAGTTCCGCCCGTGCAAATACAATTGTCCACAAGACTATTGTCCAGAGGATGAAAATACGGACAGTATTGTTTGTGACCCGTGGCCTAACTGCTTATCGGGATGTGCATGTAGATTAAATCACAGACGATTAAGTTACGAAGATGACAGATGTATACTAGCTTCAGACTGTCGTAAGTTTTGTATTTTTATAATCTGATAGCGTGAAATTGAATTGTATATTTTTCCTCATACTGTCTGGCAGGAGTAGATCTTTTGTCGAGATTTTTTCATATAGGTTCATGTCAAGTTAGATATTTATCTAAAATCGACTTAAATGAAATCAGATAAATTTATCTATGTTACTAGTGGACCAGACGGATATCTTGCTTAAATGAAGGACTTATTTTCTGACAAAGAAAAATCATTTTTTATGGAATAACAATCACAGTTCAAACATTTCTTTTAACCCTTCGGGTGCCTGGTGGGTCTGACAGACCCATCACTTCAAAACTTCGACGATATTTTTTTATTTTTTTAACCTTACGCGCTGCGCTTCTCAGTAGCTTCGCGATATGAACTAGCAGCCATTTTGTCTCCTCTCCCGTAATCCGCGACGCACACGCATTCAAATAAGAGGTGTTTTATGTGCGCTCGGGTCTCAAGGACCCGACCAGGCACGCGGCGTAACTTTTATTCCGTAAGTACTTACTTTTGTTTTTTCTTGTTTATTATGTTTTGGTGTGGTAAATTGTTTACGAAAATAATATTTTATCAGTTAAAAATGGTTAGCAACGAATTTTGAAATCTGTCAAGCTTTGGAGAGAGATTTAGAAGAATATGAATACGAAGATGTGGTTTTTGATGATAGTGGAGATGAATCAGTCTACTTGGAGGTGCCACATGGGTAAGATAGTGCTGAGGAAGTAGCAGCAGTCCATGCTGAACCCAATAATAGTGAAAGTGATGACAGTGATGTTGAGATGTCTCAGCCATTGAGTAATTTGTCTCACGCGTCGATTTTTTTTTCTTTTTATAATTTAGCCTACCAAAGTGACTCTACTCTGACTGATGGAAAGCATGAGTAGAATCCAGGAGTAAGGGCCACCATGCTCATTGTGAGGGTAGGCAAAGTAACCTGGAAACCCATACTAACATGGCGGCCTGGTTAGATAATTGGATAATTGTGAATTTTTGTTACGTAAAATATGAGAATTTTAAATTAGGTAATAAACATTTTGTAAAACAACTTTAGTTTTAATTTTTCCAATCATATAATTTAAATGTCGGTGAAAATTAATAAAAACCCTGTATTTAGCTTTCTGACTCGTTAAGTAGGTGAAAACCCAGCATTTTGTTTACGGGTCTCACAGACCACCAGGCATGCGAAGTGATTTTTAGGTACCAGGCACCCGAAGGGTTAAAGATAAGATTTACAAGTTCAGTTCAGAAACAGTTCTAAATTGAAACTACAAAATCGATTAAATGGTTGAGATGTGTTTAGTGACATGTGCGTATGTCACTGAACTTTATCGAAACTGCGTATAACATGCGTAAATGAACTATAAAATGTAAAGATAGCCCTTTTTACTTCACGATACATTAGCACGTATATCAAAATAGTATGACATGAAATAAAGCCTAGAAGTGATAATTTATTTCTGGATTCAAAGATTATTATAATCAGAATATGTCTCTCTCTTTTAGCACCAGTCAATTGCACTAGGCCAAATGAAGTATGGTCCGGGTGTCCATCTGAATGTTTCTCAGGGTATTGCGCAGACAGAGAATATCAAGATGCACCTTGTAATACTTTTGTGTTGAATTGTCAACCTAAATGCGTATGCAAAAGAGATACTTTCAGAAACGATTCGGGCATTTGTGTCCCTGAGTCAGAATGCCGTAAGTATTTTGACATGTATATTTTTAAGGTTGCTGAAAACATAGTTGTATATAAATAAATAATTACAACTGATTCGGACAGTGTCGGCTTAGTACCTGGTTCCTCGGCTTACAGTATCCAAGACGGCGTGCGGTTTTAGTCGGTTCGAGTCCGACATAACCATCGACTGGAGGTATCCGAGGGGATTTCACACGGAAAAAAAAGAAGTGGCTTAGTACAAACTTCTTAGTTAACAGCTTGTCGCTTGCGGCCGTTTTTACAAAGGCAAGCTTTTGATACCAGCTTTGTTTCACAAGAATTGTACTTACATGTTTACACTGCTATTATTAAATTGGCAATCACTAAAAACGGTTACAATAACATACACCGCTGTATTAACTATTCCCTTGTCTTTTTTCTTTTTTATAACTTGTATAAAAATTGTGTAAATTTAAAGTATCATAAATTTTTTACAGTAGTCAATTACGTTTTTGATAAACTTAAATATGCCTCTTTAACTTTATTATTTATGCGCAAAAGGGTATTGACAAATAAATAGTGAACAGATATTTTGAGTAAAAATTAAACATGAAGTAAATATTTTCTAATCAGAGATGAGAACACCCATTGTGCCTATAATAAATATATTTTCTAGTAACACTTGAACAATTTGGTGAAGTATACAGTCTTATTATTTAACAATTATTTCAGCTCCACTTTGCTCAGTGCCGGATTATTGTCGACGCACGTGCTCATCTCCGAATCCTCCCGATTGCATTCACGAACCTTGTGGCACCAATCAAGATGGGTGCAAATGTATGGAAGGCTATGTACTCTCTGATATTGGAGGAAAGTGCATTAAAATTGAAGACTGTTATGTGTCAACTGAAATTATCACTATAGTATAAATATTTACTAGGATTGAACAATGTAACCTTAATTTTGTGAGTTTCATTAGATCTTCTGTTTCCATGATAATAACTTGTTTTCCTGTTCTACTTAATTGCATCAACAATTTTTTATTTATGTTAATAATTCAAATCAAGACTACAACAAACCCTTTAAATATCACAGATATCAGACAGAAAACCTTATTTAATATAAATAATAACAAAAATGTAAACAAGCCGGCGAAGCTCGTGTCAACTGACTCATGCCCTTTTGTGTATGCACGGGAAAAGCCCCGCGGCCCCGTTTCAATGCGGCCAACGTTACTTGATCGTATTAACTTCGTAGTATTTGAAAGAACATACGTAGCTGGCTTTTTTGCGTATGAAAAATGTGTTCAAATAATGTGATATATGCAAAAAAAATAATGTCATATTGTAAAGAATAGTTTTATTAAAACGATTGTATAATAAACTAAAAATCATCATTTTGTAGATAACTTTATTTACCTTACACCCGTCCATATGATACATGCTGAATCCGGTGTAACTATAAAAGTAGTTAGACAAAAGTATCCCACGCGGTGGAGACCGATCCCGCACTATTCCTGGGGTTGCTCAATCAATGCCTCCACCACGGCTACTTTCCCAAGATATGGAAGGAGGCCGTGGTGGTGGTGCTGAAGAAACCGGGAAAAGACTCTTACGACGTCCCCAAATCGTACAGGCCGATTGGGCTTTTGCCTGTGCTGGGGAAGATATATGAGAGGATGCTGGTTGCTCGCCTCAAGTTCTACTTATTACCGAGGATGAGTACTCGCCAGTACGGCTTTATGCCCCAGAAGAGCACCGAGGACGCCCTCTATGACCTCATGGGGCACATAAGGGCTAAGCTCAATAAGAAGAGAATAGTCACTATGGTTTCCTTGGACATAGAGGGTGCCTTCGACAGCGCCTGGTGGCCGGCTATAAAGATACGTCTGACTGAGGAAAGGTGTCCAGCGAACTTGAGACGAGCGATCGGTAACTATCTCAGGGACCGACTTGTACGAGTCAGATATGCGGGTGAGGAATGCAGCCGAACAACGGAGAAGGGATGTGTCCAAGGGTCGATAAGTGGACCCCTACTTTGGAACCTCCTCCTGGATCCATTGCTGCATAGTCTGGAGAGTAGGGCAGTCTATGTTCAGGCGTTCGCGGACGACGTGGTGTTGGTATTCGATGGGGATTCGGCTCTGGAGATTGAGGGACAAGCCAATGCCTCTCTCGAGCATGTGCGGGAGTGGGGGATTGGAATGAAGCTGAAATTCGCACCGCACAAAACTTGTGCGATGGTAATTACGCGAAGGCTAAAGTACGATCTCCCGCGCCTCAGCATGGGTGGGATAGACATTGGATTGTCCAAGGAAATCAAAATCCTAGGGCTCACTATTGACCACAAACTTACATTCCACACACACATCACAAACGTCTGCAAAAAGGCGATAGGCATTTATAATAAGTTAGCGAGGATGGCCCGGATCAGCTGGGGGTTACACCCCGAGGTGATCCGGACCATCTACGTCGCGGCTGTAGAGCCCATTATACTATACGGTGCCAGCAGTTGGTGCGCGGCGGCGGGAGGGCTTGGCGTCCGAAAACAACTGAACGTGGTACAGCGTGGATTCGCCCAAAAGCTGTGCAAGAGCTACCGGACGGTCTCCCTGCACTCAGCGCTGATCTTGGCTGGCTTGCTCCCTCTGGACCTCAGAGTTCGCGAGGTGGCCTCGTTATACGAGGCCAAGAGAGGGGTGGGCCAGTCATGGTTGGGAGACAGGGAGATCGAACGGATGGCTCCGGCTTTAGAGGCGCCTCACCCCGCGGAGCATACGGCCTTAGAGTTCACATGTCTGGTAGACGAGGAACAATTACAGCGCACCAATAACATCGAGGTGCGCATTTTCACGGACGGGAGCAAGATTGAGGGCCGGGTCGGTGCAGCGTTATCCATATGGAATAACGAGGCCGAAACCAGGGCCCTCAAACTTGCTCTATCGCCCCATTGCACCGTCTACCAGGCCGAACTTCTGGCCCTATGCAAAGCGGCCAGTGAGGTTCTCAGGCGAGGCGAGACCACGTTCGGTATCTTCAGCGACAGCAGAGCCGCACTCCAAACAGTGACAAACCGTCACATTTTACATCCCCTCGCTGTGGAAACCAGAGCAGCCATTCAACAAGGCATGACCCGGGGTAAGGAGATATCCTTATTCTGGGTCAAGGCCCACGCAGGGTTGATGGGTAACGAGAGGGCCGACCAGCTGGCCAAGGAGGCGGCGCTGCGGCTGAAGAAAGCACCGGACTACGATCTGTGCCCTGTTTCGTTCGTCAAGCGAGGTCTTCGACAGACCTCGCTTGACGAGTGGAACAGGAGATACAGAGAAGGCGAGACCGCCTCCGTCACCAAGCTCTTCTTCCCCTGCGCGCTGGCGGCATACGGAGTCATACGCAAACTGGAAATCGCCGGCACAATGACGCAACTATTTACGGGGCATGGTGGGTTCTCCGAATATTTGACGCGATTCAAGTGTAAGGAGAACCCATCATGCATTTGCGATCCGAATGCTCTGGAAACCGTCCTGCACTTAATTACGGAGTGTCCTATATATGACAGGCAGAGATTTGATTTAGAGAATAAATTAGACACTAAGATTACAGCTGTAAATTTGAATAATATAATAAGTAGTAAAAAAAGAGAAAAGTTTTTAGAATATTGTGTAAATATAATTAAACTAGTTAATAAGAGGAATAAGGTGGATTGAAGCTATGATTTCAATATAATTTAAGATTATAAATGTAAATCATAACGTAATAATAGAAAATATTAGACTGTAAGTAACACAATAAGATAGAGTAAAAATGTATATAGTATTATTTATAAGTTGTAATTTAGTTGTAAACATGTTTAGAATTAGTTACTTAATAAGGACAAGTATTGTTTAAGAAATAAAACCTATTGCGTTATATTTAATAACCCTAGCTATAAAGAAAAATAAACGAAATAAAAATAAATAGTAGTAGGCAGGAATCCCACCTGTAAAAGCATGAAAGGCAGAGTGCAAGAAAGAATCAGTATGAAGCATGAAAGTACGAGAAGTAGCAAATGCGAGAACTGGTATGAAAGGAAATTGTAGTAATAGGCTCCGAAGAACATCGGAGGTGTTAGTAAAAAAAAAAAAAAAAAAAAAAAAAAAAAAAAAAAAAAAAAAAAAAAAAAAAAAAAAAAAAAACTATAAAAGTAGTCGTTTTCTTAACCCTGAATTAGTTCTTCCCTATCATCTTTATTTGAAGATCTTTAAAGAATCCAGTTTAAATACGAGTAAACTTTGATTGAGAAATGAACTCATAGATGATATTAATCATGACTGAGTATACGGGTAAAGTACTTCAAAAATACCTTAGTGAAGTCTCAATAATGTTAATATTCATAATTTTAAGGGCTTCGTATAAATCAAAGGGTCTGTCTACAAAGCGTTTAGCATAATGTGAAAGCAAACGTTACTTGTCATGTACATTACAGATTCCTCTCTGGATACTCACTGAATATTCTAATTTAAGTCCAGGTTTTAAACCTGAATTAATTTAGATAGTGTATGCTGTTAATCATGTTATGCTAAACAAGCTGGCTAGCAGTCGCGTACCTGGCACTTTAACCTTTGGCATGAATAAAATAAATAATATAGAGCTTGTATTATGGGTACTAAACAACTGATATAAATACATAAACATACCTTTTTCTACGTCCGTGTGGTGACGGATTAGGAATACAGAGTGTCACCACCCCTATTCATTCCGCGGGTGTCGAAAAAGGCGACTAAGGGATAAACTACGCAAGACAACATCAATGCAAAGAGAAGGAAAACTTGAAACCAACCCTATACCAACCCGTCTGGCCAGCGTGGTATAGTAGGCCAAAACCTCCTTTCTAAGGAGCGGCCTACGTCCAGCAGTGGACTGTTAAAGGCTGTTGATGATGATGATAAATTGTTTTCAGACTTGTCAATGTAATCAATATTTTGTACAACAACAATTTTCTACCTTCTAATAAAGCAATAAACAATAGTTATTGATCACTTGTTCCAAAAAACTTTGATTTTAAGTAAGAAAAATAATAAGTATTTTTGTATAAATTTTTTGGTTCCTAATAAAAATGTTTACCACAATTATGTAGGAAAACACACAAATAAAATAATAACTAATTGTTGTCAAAGTTTTTCTGAAAGAAAATAGATCGTCGTTATCAATCTTACGCAACTGAAGTTTCGTCATCGAAAAATTGGATTACAGGGTATTGTTACTCACCCAGCGTGTAGTTTCAAAAGTTTTTTATAGTGAATCCTTCCAGCAAATGTAAGAATAAATAATTGATAGAAAGGTTAATTTTTATTACGCATTGTTTTCTGCATTTCTAGTGATCCAAACTTTAAATTTAAAGCACTCCTTGCTGTGAAATATTATAAATGCGAAAGTCATCTGTCTTTCTCTTCAGTAGTTTTGCAGTGAAAGCTCACGCTTAGATAACTGAACCGATTTAAATTTGGTACACAAATAGTCTAGAGCCTGAGAAAGAACATATACTACTTTCTGTAAACCGACATATACGCAGGTGAAGGCGCGGATAAAAGCTAGTTCATAAATAAAAACAAATGCACTAAGCAAACAAGAAAAACTTGTTAATTCTTGAGGGTCAAATTTTTTAAATTAAATTCATACTGTAAACTAGTGTTGGTATGTGATTTCCTAGTGAATGTTTCCATAAAGTCTGTTTATCTCATTCTATAATTGCTTAATTTATTTGTTACGAATCAACAGGAAAGTTTCTCTTCAGCCGAAGTAATCCGTATATAAGGCAAACTAAAAATCTCAAAAATGGTGAATGATAATTCAAATTGTATAAAATGTACCTACATGGTTTCGTATCTTGTTGATAACTATTGAGTTTTTTCCTCGCGTGGAGTCCACGAACAAAATGTATATTTTCATAAAAAAATATTATTATCGGAGTTTAACTAGTATTAAATTTCAAATTCAAACAAAATGTTGAAAAAAATATACCCGACTACGTTTAAACTTTTGACAAAATGTATGTATATACATCGCGTCACCGATCCATCTATAAATCTATTGATACCTCATTCATAAAACTCAGTTCAGTAGTTAAGGCACAACGGTGGAACAAACATATACGTAGGTACTTAATATCTAAGACTGCCGAAAATATTGCCCTTTCTTTTGACTTTGCTGTAGATAAGTTAAAAAAATATATCTCAAAGTAATAAACTTACTCGTTTATGTAGCAAATTCTAATGACTTTTATACATCTTAGCTGTCTAACAAAAACTATATTTTTACTTCATCCCTATATTTACTGGATGCACAAGCAGCAGTTTGTTATTCAATTGTAGATTTGCAGAAGTTATAGCCTCTTTGCTGATTGCTTAAGACCATCGTATATCTTATTTCCATCTGCCACATTTGCTATGCAAATCGATGGATATAAATTGACTCACTTTTCAATGTAAGTCATTCCTTGCTCCATAAATTTATGAATAAACTGCTTGTAAAGCTAAACTGTATTACATTTTGATGGACTGTGGAAACTCGTATAAATTTTTATATATGTTGTTGCCTGCTATATACATTTCTAAGTGATTTATATATATATATAATACTAGCTGATGCCCGCGGCTCCGCTCGCGTCCTAGGGGTATGAAAAATAGATAGTAGCTGATTCGCAGACTTACTGAATATGCATAAAAAATTTCATAAGAATCTGTCAAAACGTTTCGGAGGAGTATGGGAACGAACATTGTGACACGAGAATTTTATATATAAGATTAATAAACGCGTCCGTGATTCAGAAGTCACGTCAAATAATATCCATCCATTTGTTGGCATAAGATAACAGTTGTGAATTTTCGTTGGAGGCCTTCAGACGCCTTAAAACATCAAACCTAGCCACAACGTGTTTTGAAAGTCCCCAAACGGCACTTGGCTTGCGTGGGGACGTATGCCCTCAACCCTCTCCTAAGACGAGACCTGAGCTCAGCAATGGGACATTATATAATAATAATAATAATAAATGTTGTTTATTTCTCTCAGAAGGTACAGTTACAATTTTATGCATACAGATAGATACAGATATTGAACCTTGTTGAGAGCTGGAGTCAGAGCTAGGTTCGAAACCTGTGTGACAGATCTCCAGGCCTCCACTGTGATCACCACCATCCACTTATCTAATCATCTGTCTTAAAAATATTACTGTTACAACTAACTACTGTTACAAAATAATGAGAGTAGTTGTGTGTGTGTGTGTGTGTGTGTGTGTGTGTGTGTGTGTGTGTGTGTGTTTATTGTAGTGAGAGTTTAGTGTAGTAAGTATTTATGTGTAAAAATACAAAATGAACGTAAGAAATACATGCTGATCACCTATTTCAATGTGCAAATTATATTTTCAGTACCTTCATAGTCTAACTCACTAAGCCATTTAGTAACTGTCTTTTTACACTCAAACCTAGTCATTGGGTACAAGTTTAGAATTTGGTTTAGTCTATTACATACGTAACTTCCCAGGAAGTAAAAGCATCTTTGCGATAGACTAGTTCTGACCAAAATCGAGAGACAAACGTTGTATTTGCGACGAACGTTGTCTAATTTAGATTTAGATCGTATTCGGTGTTTGCGTGGGTAGTAAGGATGAGGTTCAAAATAAACAATTTTTTTACAGATAGAACATTGCAGGTACCCAAGCTTCCAACCAACCTTCAGTACAGCTCTTTGGGCGCGCTCCAGCTTTAGGAGATATGTTTTATGTGTTCCCCCCCACACCACGATGCAATATTGCGTAACCGACTGGCAAAGAGCTAAATAGGTGAGTTTGAGTACCTGAGTGTCGACTACATTGCTGAGAGCTCTGAATACAAATATAAGTTTGCGCAATCTAGTGGCAAGAATATCAATATGTAAGTGAAAGGAAAGAAGATCATCTATTTGCACTCCAAGGTATTTGACAGAGTTCGATCGAGATAGAGCAGGGCAATTGCACAACGCATTACAGGAGTGAGCAACAAGAGAGAGAGAAGGCGAAGGTCTGCCTAGAGTGGCTAAAGAGAAGGTAAGGTAGTTAGTTTTCTTTGTGTTAAGGGTGAGCCGATTCCCAGATAACCAACGAGTTACTGAGTCAAGACTGAATTGAGCACTCGCGAATGTTGATTCCCAAGTATCACCGTATTATATGAGGGCAGTATCGTCAGCATACGTAAATATTGAGGTATTATGTAGCTGCAATTGACAGAGGTCATTGATATATAATAAAAATAACGTAGGTCCCAAGATACTGCCCTGTGGGACACCATTCTCAACAGAAAGTTCATCGCTGTAGTAACTATCGATCCTAACACATTGCCTTCTGTTATCAAGATAACTTTTGAAGAGGGATAGTTGATTACCTCTGATTCCGATTTTCTCGAGCTTTGCGGAAAGGATAGAGATTGAAATAGTATCGAAAGCTTTAGCGATATCTAAAAATATACCTATGGCTTTCTGTTTTCGGTCAAGTTTAGCTACTATTAGATTAGTTAAGTCGAGGACTGCTTTACTCGTGGATAGTCCAGAGCGAAATCCATATTGTTGCGAGGACAATACATGGGTTTGCTCTAGGAATTTGACAAGCCTGTTATTCATCAATCTCTCCAGTAGTTTAGAAAGTGTGGGTAAAATAGAGATGGGTCTGTAGTTGGTCGATAGATTTCTATCACCTCCTTTGTGTATAGGGTGAACAACTGCCAGTTTAAAAGCCTCAGGAAATGTGCCCGTTCTAAAAGAAAGATTACATAGAAACGTAATAGATTGTATTAAATATTTTTTAAATCTTTTAACCCTTAATTACTCGCACAAAGAATATTATATTACTGCTCGCATGGGGTCACAAATAGTATGAGTAGTTTTTAATATATTTTGAAATATATAAGTAAATAAAACTATTTTATTATTAAAGTACTTTATTTATTTTATAATATCTATAAGTAATAACATGAATTACTAACTAATTATACAAAAACAATTTAAACTAAAATAACTATCTATAATTAACAATTTGTACTAAGGTATACTGAGTAAATACTAGTATTTTTTAGGCACCCTCTGAATCACCATTGTTATACAGTTGACAGTATATGTCAGAACGATCATTGCACACAAATCTTGTATATTTCTTGCATTTTGTTGGAACGACTTTTGCAGTGGTTGGTGGAACGCGAATTCCCAAACGCATGCACTTCCAGACGTTTTTTTACCTCCTTAGAAGTGGCTCTGACTTTTCTGGCTCAGAACCTGACCCTTCAACTTCTTTTTTTATCAGAACCTCCTTCATACTCTACCAGCTATTGCGCGAAGTGCCGTTCTCTCCTATCCATGACTAACTCTGACGAAAAGACTAAACTCTTAGTCAAACGGTTTTTTTGATAATTTCATTGTATAAAGCTGTTAAAAACATATTTTTAAATTAAAAATTACGTAATTACTCGCATGGGGTCACCGCTCAAGAGTGTAGCGACGAAGCCTTCCACTTTCATTACTTGGTTGCTACTAAAATACAAACTTCGACGCGCATTATGAAGCTACCGAGGGCGCGGAGGGAATCGGGCCGGGTCAAGTGCTTCATTTTTTAATCCGAAAATGATTTGACCCCATGCGAGTAATTAAGGGTTAAGGAAATAACCGGATATGTTATCGCTACCAACAGCACAATCACTTCTCAAGTTCATTATGAGAATCTCAACTTCGGATTCATCCGTTTCCAACAAGGTGAACGTATGCTGGTGATAAGGAAGAGATTCTGACTGCTGCGAGTGAATATTGACATAGGCGTTATCAGGCAGTGATCTTCCCATATTAGCGAAGTATCAGTTAACTTAATTTACGGAGCGTTTGGGATCAAAGAAGGAAAGAAGTTCAAGAGATTGCATTGTATTTCTGGTTGTTTGTGTTATAGATTTTATGGCTTGCCAGACTTTTTTAGGATTACCCTTTGCATTATCTATTTGATGTTTATTAAATTTTAGTTTAGTAGACTTAAGTAAGTTAGCACAGTAGTTTCTATACCTTTTATAAGTAATTTTTAAGCTTTCGTCATTTGGCCTACTTTTAAATTTTAGGTGTAAGTGATCTCTGTTACGCAAGCATTTTAGTAAACCAGGGGTCATCCATTCTTTTTTACATCTTTTTCGATATGGCACCGTCTTCAGAATTGAATTAGTATTTATAACAGTATTCAGAGTTTCTGTAAAATGACAAGTCGCGTCGTTAACATCAAGAAGCTTATATAAAGAAAATAAAGAAGCTTATAAGAAGCTTATATATAAAGAAGCTTATAAGCTTTTCACGGACTGTCATGCCAAAAAAGTGCAGGTCGCTTCTCGAGACATGCCGCACTTAACAATATCATACGCCGGTCCCTTGCCACCGTCAACGTGCCAAGTCTACTTGAGCCGACTGGTATTGCAAGAGACGATGGCAAGAGACCAGACGGTATGAGCTTGATTCCATGGAAGATGGGTCGGGTGCTGGTATGGGATGCCACCTGTTCAGACACGCTGGCCCCTTCCCATCTACATGGAACCAACAACAGAGCTGGTGCGGCTTGTGAAGCGGCTGAAAAAGCTAAAGCATGCAAATACAAGGGTCTAGGCTCCGAATATGATTTTGTCCCATTCGGTGTCGAGACCCTTGGTCCGGGGGTCCCAGCGCTATAGCGCTTTTTAAAGAAATATCAAGAAGGTTAGTCGACGTCACAGGGGACCGAAGAGCTGGCAGCTACCTCGGACAAAGAATTAGTATAGCTATTCAAAGGGGGAACGCTGCCAGTATCTTCGGAACCTTGCCTAAAGGGACTCCTTATAATAATATATTCTAGTTTTATTATAATTTTTAAGGTTTTTAGTTTTTAGGTTCCAATGAACCTAAAAACTAAAAACCTTAAAAATTATTCATGTATATTTATCCTTATCCAATTATGTACCTTAAATACATTTTGCATTTAATCAGTTAATAACTAAACACAATCTATACAAATCATTTATATATATTTTTAAACGTCCATGACACAAATAAAATAAGGAGTGAAGTCGGTATTAATAATTTCCAATTCAATTTAGTCATAATCAATAACTTTTATACTACACCTGATCGGAACAGTAGTCAATATTCCCTGAAAATTAAAAGAGAAAGTTAGTCTTTTCTTTGACCTAAATAAGCGGGAGAAAAAAATGTATGAAAATCCATTTCTAACGTGTTTTAGCGGGAGAGAAAGTTGTATGAATTTTCATTTCTCATGTGTTATCTTATCTATGGCGCGCGCATGCCCAAGGAGTTTTCATAAAATTTAAATATGGAATCTCCATGCCACTGACATCCTTTTGTGAAGAATAAAAAAAAACAAAAGAATCGCGAAATATTTATGAATATTAAGTCAAATTCTAAGCTAAATTGTGTCTTACATGGTGTCTTACGTTTTGATTTTATTTTATAAATACTTTAAATGTTCCTCACAGGTGTAGTATAAAGCACTGTGTAGCACTCGGGTGAAAGTCCCATTCCTACCTCGGGAGTATTGTGGCCCTAGGCTGCGCCTTCGGGCCACAAACTGCTCCCTCGCTAGTAATCGGTTCCTTTCCTCCCTCGGTGAACAATGTACTATAGTACGCTTAAATTTATTTGTGGTGCGCTTCGAATAGGGTTTTGAATGAAGAAAAAATAAAACTGTATCGTGATCAGTTATGGATGTGTTGGCTACGTAACAAAACGCCGGTAAATTAGTTTTCAATATAAGGTGATCCAGGCAAGACTGATTATTTCTTGTGCACAGTATGTGAGCTGGTAACATTCCATGAGAAGCAGTCATGTTGAGATATTCTGACGTGCGCTGATCGCTACTGTTTTCTGAAATACCAATGTTAATATCACCGGTCAGTACAATATTATTAAAAGAAGAATAACAGGAAAGAACTTCGTTTAGGGAGCCAATAAACATTGACACATTTTGATTTGCAGGCGGGCGATAGATCGCTATCACTGCCGTATTTCCGTTAATTGTTAAACAGATACAATTTGCATCCAACAAAAGTGGTTCAACAGAGGTAACAAGAAGATGATTGTTATAATATACCACTACACCTTCATTCTGTGAAGAATGTTTTTGAGTCACTACTGAGGTGTAGCCATGTATTGTTGGTATATGGATAGAGTTCTTCAACCAGCATTCAGTGAGAACAATTAAATCCCACAATACATCACTTCTATCAAGTAATGTGAGCAAAACCATCAAAATTTTTATTAATGCTTCTGATATTTTGACAGAGAAGCTTAAACGATCCTCTATGTGAGCGAGATAATGTACTGCAATCTTCTATCATACAAACCGATGACTGAGCTACAGCAATTTGGTCTAAGTCATTATTTATGTATATACTGTATACAATCGAATTTTACTTGTGTCAAATTCTGTAACTATGCAGCAAGGATGATTTTTATACCTACAGGTAACAAACAAAGATAAAACTGCCATCACGCATAGAAGCAAAGACATGGAGTCATTAACTAAGACCATGTTTGGATTGTTAAAATGACAAATAGAACAATTGCGACATAATATGTATGGGTGAATATTGCTGTAGCAGCAAGTAATCTTAAACATATAGGTTTCTTTTAGTGTGATGTTCGTTGAGTATGAGTAAGTGAATGTAAACGTGTAATGAGTTGAGTAAATTTGTGATAACATATAAAAGCAATGGCAAAGATTAAAGTAACAAATATAACATGCAAACCCCAAAAAATAAGGTGTGAAATAATATAGTCATTGTTGCTCTGATAGGAACGTAAGGCACTGTTCTGTTTTAATTTGAATTGGTTTCTCAGTTGGGTTTCTCACTAATATCTTTCCATTTGTATACCAACACGCATAGTTCAGGGTTTTGCCGAGTTGACGGGTATTATACCAAAGTTTTTTAATAGTCGGTGGTAGATGTTCGTCGACGAAGACTGGCTGTTTGTTTCCAGCCAAACCAATGGTTTGCGTATTTAGTTTTTCATCGGGAGTACGATATTTGTTATACTTCCTAACTTTTGACAGAAATTCGTTTCTATTATTTACACAGATAAATTCTGCCACTACTGGTCTGCAAATGCCTGGCTTGCCGGGCAGTCTATATATGTCACGTAGGGCCTGCGACTGAATTTCCATTTCAATGATCTTCCCCACATCAGAGACAGCAGCCACAAGGTCCTCAGTTTTTTCCTGCTCTCTTATTGGCAAATTGCGAATTTCAATGCTTGCCACTCGTGACTGAAAATGTAAATCCTGTAGTTGGTTTTGTAGTTGTGCGATATTTTCAACGTTCTTTTGTCTTACCTTTTCTAAAATTACAACTCTGTTGACCATGTCATCATATTGTTTGCTTATGAAGGACATACTACGTTCAATTTCAGCATTTGAGCCTTGAATATCAAGGCACTGTTTCTTTAGCTCCGAGACCTCATGTACTAATTTGGATATAGTTGCGTCTTGTTCAGTTTTCCAAGAGGTCAGAAGGAGCTGCTGTTCTTCTCTCCAAGTGTTTAGCATGTCAAGCAATTCTGATCTGAAGTCATAAGATGTCTCCACAAGGCTATTTGGGGATTCAGGTAATCATTGACGTTTAGATTATGGGTTGTTGATGAAATGTAGTGATGATATTAAAAAATTTTGACAAAGTTATTTTAATGTTATAGGTTTTAGTTTGTTGTAATTTCCGACAACTCAATGATTTACCTCAAAATAGAAATTGGAAGTCTTCGACCGCCAAGTGGTTATTCAATAGATAATTTTCCTCGTCAGAACACAGGCATCTTGAGTTCCGATTTTAATATAAAAGTCTTGCTTCTCGAGAATTATTTTAAAATTATACTAGGCTTATAAAATGAAGGTAATGCAAAGTAGTCATACAAGCTTTACTCTCTGTAAAGCTTGTATGACTACTTTAGTCTTGATTGTATGTGTAGGACCATGCGCAGAATGTGGAGTCTGTTGTTTATTAGTACTTGTTTTACACAAGCAATTTCTTTATTCTAGTATTCTCTCTAAAAATGTACAATTTTTTATTAGGGTTCATTTTAATTCGTATTATTTTTATCATTCATTTGTTATGTATGTATGTAGTTTAATACTCTCGTACTATTCTTCTCTGAGTAGCATATGAATGCTAGAAAAAAACAAGATTTTATTTTACAAATTTGTTAAGAAATATGTTTTTAGGTACGTATACTCTGTAAATTAAAGATTTGATCTAGTGAAACATCAAGAGTTCTTATTAAGACTACAGAACCACGAAAAAGTAATGAGTTAGCATAAAACGAAAACTAATTTGTTATAACAGTACCCTTTATCTAAATAACAATCTAAGTATTTGACTACGGTGGATCTACTTGGTCTTCTAGAATTAAGCTTCCATTTCTCATTGAATCAAACAACTTTCGAATTTATGAACTAAGGCATCGTACGTTATATGTGTGAGTTGTAATATTGTATAAATGTTTGGATACGAATTTTGCTATGTAACTTTAGACATTAAGTTCCATAAGTGCATTAAGAGCCTCTCTTTGATGTTTACCAATAGCTTTTTTCTTATCAAAACTGGAAACTAAAAGGGTTTACGTAACCCAAATTAAACAATGAATTGAGGACGCCGTGATCTAATATTTTTGTTAAGTTGATTTATTTGCTATTTTTTTTGTTTTTATTATAAGTCATAATTTGTAGTTTTGAAATTTGATGAACTCATTAGGTAATGCGTGATTTGTAGTAATTGTTTCAAACCCCATTCTGTTTCGAACTAGGAATGAATTAATAAAAAAAAAAAAAACAATTCCAAGTGATCCTAATCTAAAGACACAATGATGTCAATTCAGATCGGTAGTAGAATGTTCCAGGGTGTTAGCTGAAAGGAGAATTTTAGAATAGATGGTTTGTCTGTCATCAACGGAGTTGACAAGCGCACATTTTTCTCCGTAGTTTAAAGTTTTAAGGTAAATCACACCAAATTGGGAACTTATAATACTAATTTAAATATTTCTTTTGTGAATCTAGCAAATGCAGTCACAGTTTAACTAATCGTAAGCGATTATCGCCGAATCCTATGTCTTACTATCGCGTCTTATAAGTCTATCATTTATTCTAAGAAGGTGTTATTACATAAATTTCTATTGATAAAATACTTTTATAAAGAAAAGCTATAAGTGGAGTCACTGACCTTCATTCAAAGGAGTTTCCATCCAAATTGAAACCGAATCTGACTGACGTAGACTCTGTTAAGTTTTCGATGACACCTCTATTTTCTGACAAAACAACTCTCAAATTTCAAAGTTATGAAACTTTCAGTATAAAGTGGAGACAAACTCTGACGGACGTTTAGACGTCAAATTGATATTTTAATATTCCCTTGTTGTCAGTTTGAATTAAATTTTAAAGTAATCTTCGTATTATTTAAGTTTACCCTTGGCTATGTAATGCTTGTGTCAAGTAGTTACAGCGAGTTTAAAAGGTCGTTTTATGTCTTGGAGATTTTTTTTGACTCGGTTATTGTTATGAACAAACTTAATGACGATAATATTTTACAATAAACTATTGAAGACATGACATGTTGTAATTACTTCAGTTCAATTTAATAAGGGTTACTATAACTCGTGTTAACATTATTTGTAAGTGTTATAGTTTATTAAACTACGGACGGTGGTAAGTATTGAGTTTAGTATAAAAAAAACAACTTATGAAATCAAATATATGAAAGCATAATTTGCTGTCTGTACTAATGATTTCCGAATTCGTGTGGTAACCCTCTCCAGAGAGAAGACCCCAGCCCGACAGTGGGCCATTATGGGTTATGTTTATGTACCTAGTTAGTTATTCAAATAGTAAGTTGCTAAATTTGAAAATGTTCATTATCGTACTTTATGTGTGTGATAAAATTACACAATATGAATAAATAAGTCGGGTTTGTTCACTTAGATGAATAAATTCCAATATGAATTAAGAATACCATTTAAGACGACTCATTTCACTTAGGTTACTATATTAGGTACCTCACTGAAATGAGGTCTCTGAGTGTACTTTGAACAATGTAGAATAAATCACTGTTATTACCAATTATTTAACTCCTATTTTTATATTATCGATGAAATCAAATTTAGTTATTTAACTTAAACATTATAATAAAATGGCATGTAATCTAATATGTTGAAGTTTTTCTCAATTAAGCCCTTAAGGGAAAAAGGGATTTAGCACAGTTTATATGGCCAGTAATATTTTTATGGCACATTAATTTCAAACTTCGTAGATATTAATGCCCATTTACACAAGTCAGGAAAGTTTTTTTTTTATATGCTTTAATGAAAAATACTGAGGCACAACCAAGTTTCCGGTTTAACATTTTATTTTTTGGAATGGTCAAGCTTTGTGATACTCTGAAAGCAGATTGATATTTCAGTTCTTAAACTTTGATTTACTGGTATACAAGTAAATGTATAGTGCTTTATGTATTGCTATCGTCTCCCACAATAAGTGGATTTTTATGTTTTGGGTGCTTAGTCATGTGTGTGAACTTAAATTACAATTATATTTTATGCTCGCAAATAAAAATTGTTATTGTACGTAAAAGGTAAACGATTAAAACAAAAAATTACATTAGTTGGTGTATGCTGCTACGTGACATGTGTATTGGTGAGTGTGTATGTAGTGTGTTTGTATAAGCGTTGGTGAAAATTTCGACATTAATGTCATAATACAAAGATAAGAAACGTACAGATTTTTTCTGCGTTATTTAGGCAGTAATTTTGATAATTTTAACGTAAATCAGTAGAGGAATTTTCATAATATAGGGGAAAGCCATTTACTAGTACGACTTTAATAAATTACTTTGAGTGACATACTACAAAGTGTCATTGAAATAAAATAGTAGATTTAGCACATTTTATTTAGTACGCCCTCTTACACCCGCAGTCCTTGTATTATTGGAAAACGCTTTCAAATTCTGTTGCAGCTGTTATTAATTCAATGTATCGGAAATTTGGTTCTTTATGTATACATGTACAATTATTTATTATCGACAGTTTTCTTTGCCAATAAATAAGACTTTACATACAAAAAATTCTGGTAAACAACTGATCGATGCTTCTCATGACTACAGGGCTGGCCTCTTTCTAGCACAGAGAATTAGCATTGCCATTCTTTTGGAAACGCTACCAGTAAGCGATGATGCGGGGGAAGTTTTTGATGTTTGTATGTGAATTGTAAATTTTATAGCATATTTAAAGGTCTATCTAGGTTTGTCACTTGTATACGTTATTATTAAAATATTATTTACTAAATAATGTTTATGATATAAATTACCAATTTTTTAACTATTTTAATTTCACAATCACATATAAAGATTACCAAAACGACCCTGGTATCAGTTATCGGACCAAAATAAGAAAAATTACTCCAAGTCAACTCGTTTATAAGAAGAACCTCAACGTACTAGGGAAGGTTTTTATGTTGTCCATAAATCAATCCAAAGGAGAGATCTCCCTAAAGTTTTTGCCACAATCCTTGTTCAGATATAGATAGTCACTCTTTAAAAACGAATAAATTTACTTTGAAATACAAAAGACTGGCTGTAATTCTTGTTTGAAACAGTTTTTTAAAGAAAAAAAGATTGTATGTACATTACCTATCAACCTGTTTTTGGTTTTTTTTTACAATGATAAGTAAAGACTACCTCGTTGGTCTAGTGGTTATTGTATGCGACCGACGATCAAGAGGTCTCAGGTTTGATTCCCATGTTAGGCCAAAACTATGGTTGTGTTTTTCTTACAATGAATTTTTAACAACAGCCTTTAATACAAAATGTGCTGGTTTAACGCACGTGCCATGGAGAGCACGTTAAATTGTCAGTCCAGGTCATGAATATCTATGGCAATTTTTATTGGAAATACCTTCGAATTCTCTTTCCCCTCAGGGTTATGGAGGTCTGACGGCAATAGCTCCGTAGAAAAACTGAACTAGTAAAGACCTCAAATAATCTTGAAGACACAATTGGTTCGGAAGATAATGACGATTCTAAATATAGATATATAGCTTAGGTTACAACTATAAAAGCTTAACTTAAATTGATTATAAAACTCGTATTTATAGAACATTAAGGATATCTTTCAAGACAGTGTTACAGAAAAACACAGCGAAAAAAATACCCATTGCTGGAAGTTTCTTTATCGCACTCACCCATTTACAAGTCAAATAAGTCCTAAAGAAAATATCCTACGACTCCACTTAGTCTGTACTCGCCTCGTCAAGTAACGTTCGATGGTTCGATTAATTAGTGATATTAGTTCCCCCTCAAACTCTAACTAAATAATTGGTTACGATAAATGTTATTCTGCCAACTGTAATTGGTTTTCGTCTTATTTGTTTGTTCACGTTGATTTTCTTTTATTTGTCTATTTGATCATTCTGTTTATGTGTGTGTGTCAGATAATTTTGTTTGTGTTTGACTTTATTTTTTTGTCCTAGCTCTTGAAGTTGATTGAGTAGCGTGAAATTATATTGAATGAATCTTTGGCTAGTTTAGTTACATTTTTTCGTGTTCAGTCACAAGTCTTTTGAATTTTAATTATATATAAGAGATTATTTGATTCAGTTTTAGATCAAATATTATATATATTAAAATATAATATAAATATTTTATAATGTGCCAAATCATGCCTAGTGGACACATGTGAAATAAAATCTTTATTAGAATATGCATAGGTACATACGTGAACAATCACGACAAATGTAGTTATCGCTTACGATCCGATCTTAGACTTTCTACCGTGTCGTATTTGGTTATTTCTGATCTTGTTTTATACAGTCAAACTTTGTACCGATAATAGACATTTCATAAAAAGTTATTTAAATTAATTTAATAGTATTATGGGTGTTACCAAAATATGCATAACACCAACGTTTGTTAAAATCGCAAACCACACGTCACTACCTATTAGTCTACTTCTAATTTGTAGGTACATTTCATCCGATTCAATATAGCCATTTAGGCGTAATTGTGAAAGAAATATCCATCCAATTAAATATTCATATTTTAAAAGTAGTGTCATCTTCCGAGCCTTTATTCCCAAGTTTATTTGGGGTCGGCTACTAGTTCAACTGGTTTTACCTGAATTTCAGTTTTTCCACGGAGCGACTGGCATCGGACCTCCGCAACCCTAAGGGAGAACTGAAAGTCGTAGGTTGAACTAGTTGTCAGTATATTTGAGGGCACTGACTTCCCAATAACGATTGCCATTGATGTTCATGACAACCGGGACCGACGGCTTTACGTGCTCTCCGAGGCACGGGCGTGAATCATCGCCAAACTTCCAAACTCCGGGCTGCTAATAGGAATTTCCTAAGAAAAACCCAAAAACACTTTTTAGCCCGACCCGGAATTTGAACCCGAGACCTCTTTGATTAGCAGTCGCATACGTTAACTACTAGACCAACGAATCAGTCTTATTTTTAAAATAGTGTCGTATTAAATTAAATAGTACCATAATCACAGGTCAGTCGTATTCAATTCATAGAATTTAAGAGAAGCGTTTTTAAATGATACGTATGTATATAAGCAAACCATTTAAAATTTACTTACAACTAATCACATTAATCTGTATGGATGTAATGTAGCCGCTTTCTCTAATGGCTTTTACCAGGCTGTACCACTATAGAGATAAAAGATTTCGTGTCAATTTCAGTAATAGAGCTAAATGTTTCTCTTTCGTTGTAATCACTTAAATGTCACTGCAAGCATGAACGTGGTTTGAATTGAATATGAAGAATACGTATGTTATTATTATTACGATGGTTTTATGTGATACATACGTTGAATTGTACGTGACTTAATTGAAAATGTAATGAAGATATGTTACTGTTTTAAATATAAGTCAAGATAAAGCAAATTATAAAGTTCAGATGAGTTTAAAAACTACAATTATAAGTGATTTTTTTAGCTCAAAACTGCACGAACAGTTAATATCAATGGAATAGTTAGAGTAGTGAAATTTTTCCTCATACAAGTATTCATTTAGGCGCATAAATCTTGCTGTTAAATTCTATACCTTTGTAAGATTTTCTTGTACAACTGTTGCTAAGTATACAATACATATAATCGTTGATTTCTGTTTTTGGTTGAAGTTTATGTATTCCAAGTGTAATAAGACTGTCCTATTATCTATATATTCATGGTATCTAATACGAACAATTCTTGTAAATATAAATTTGGCATTTTGGGGTTTTCGGGGCTGAAACATTGATTTAAATTAATCTTATGTTTGGAAAAACTTGAACATTCGATCTTAAACAACTCGTTAAATAACAAATAGTGATAACCGAGCCAAGCTCGGTCACCCAGGTACTAGTCTATTATATTTAGGTATTCATTACCAAATCCTACTGATTTCCATAGAACCCGATTGTAGATATTTAATAATGGAACAGTTTACATCAAGAGGTTAGTTCGTACCCGTTGGCAATGAGATTCATTCAAGCAAACAGGTTGTATTGATCAACGTTTAGTTTGTTTGACAGCAATTAGGAAGATAATGTTGAATCGTTTGATATTGCTTTCTAAGGATTGTCTCTCTCTTTGGTCAAAATAAAGCGGTTAATTTGTAAAATGTCTTTTGATTTATACAACAATTTGAAATGTCTGTTTCATAGCTACTCGTACACTCGGAACCCTTATAGATTCGTCATGTCCGTCCGTCTCTCCGTCCGTCCTCGACTTACCGTCCAAACGGTTAGTGCTAGAAAGATGAAAGGATATGTTTCTATTACGTCGACAAAGTGCTACAAAAAAAATTGGGGTCCCTCCTCTACTCGTAACGTGCGAATGTTTTTTTTTCTCGCATCTACCGCATTGTGTGGGGTATCGTTGGATTGGTCGTTAAAAAACATCGAACGAGGCAAGGTTGCTCAGACAATTTTCTTATTTAGGTATCCGTTTGCGAGTTATTTCACTTTAAATATTATTTTTTGGCAAAAAGAGGGCGTCCCCCTCCCCCCTCCGGCTAACCGGCTGGCTCGAAAAATCTAAAAAACTTGTGGTGGTAGTCCATGTGATGAACTTCAAAGGAAAACTATAACTGCTTAGATAGTTAGTTCAGGAGTATAGAGGCCTAATTTGACGACAAACTTGATACGACGACTTGACAAACTCGTACAAAAAAAACAAATAATAATTTATGTAAATATAACAATTACCTATTGAACATCACATGACATTGTATATGACTACAGAACCCTATTTTGTACGTGGTCTAACACGCACTTAAACGATTTTTTACTTGTAATAAATATTTCGAACATTTTTACACATAACGCCATCTAGTCCCAAACTAAGCAGAGCTTGTGTTATGGGTTCTAGACAACTGATATAAAAACATAAACATACTTTGTTTTTTGAAAATATTTACATATCATACATAGAAACACCCAAACTCCGAAACAAATATTTGTGGATCACACAAACATATGGTCCAACCTGGAATCGAAGCCGATACCTCAAGCAAGCAGACACATACACTACCACTGCGCCCCCGAGACAATAATCGATAGGTACTATCTTACCATTAGTAGTACTTTATTTTATAAAGAACACCTACAACTGCCTCGTTTGTCTGGTCCTATCCAATCCTGCGTCCTACTGTTGTTGGAGAAAATCTTAATAGCAGCCCGGCGTATAGGAATTGACGCCCGTGCCTCGAAGAGCACTTTAAGCCCTTGGTCCCGGTTGTCATTAACATCTATGACAGTTATAGCGAACTTATGGGTCGAGCTAATAAAAAACCACGGTGTACACTATGGGAGTCATATTTATTGTTCAGGAACTCATTCTTAGCTATCACTCTAATATTGTTTAGTACGTTATGGATGTCGGTACCGACTTACAGCTTCGTTATATATCCTAAAACCTATCACTAAAATGCATGTCATCACGTCTTAATCTCAACGAGATAAAGACTGTCCGGATTCTACGTGATCGACAATAGACTCAGAGATAAGCCTTATACCTCTATCGCACTTCTAATACATCTTAATTTTATAGAAGTCAAAGCTTTTTACGAGTTACTTAAATAATCACTGCCAAAAGAAACAAATATTTAAGTGCTTTTAAAATATACGTTTTCATTTATTTCTACTAATTGTTATAATGGACTTTTAAACAAGACAAGCGTGGAACGAAATTAGTTCCATCTGAAAAAATTTGGACCGAGCATTTTTTGGCAGATAATGAATTGAATTATATGGAATACGCAAATCATTCTTTGTTTAAAAAAATGTTTTATTATAATGACATTGTCTTTAAAAGTCAGATTAGATTTAGATAAAAAAGTATTTTTAAAGAAACTCTCAACACTAAGGGCCGAAACACATAACTGCGTTGCGGCGTCGCAACGCTAAAATCGGCAGTTTGCGTTGCGGCGTCGCGAAAAAGAGCGTTGTACGGTATAGTAGTGTAACCAGTTCCTCGTGATTTTTTATTGTGGATAGACGTGTCTCTGCTATGGATCGTCGTAAGAAACTTATTGCTTATTTGTTATTACGAAGACATTACTCTGTTTTAAATACACAACAAAGAAGATACTGGATACATCCATCTAATAAGGCTATTAATTCCGATGGCGAATACTTTCCTCGAAAATACAAAGCATTAAGGATGGATGAAAAAAAAATCGAATGAAAAAATCGATGTCAACGTCAGACATTTTAATTTCAAAATTTGCTTTCGAGTTGACGCGTTGTGCTTGCAGGAGTGATAGAAACAAACTGAATCATTGTCTACAAGTATGACGTCATAACGCTGAAATTTTGCTAGATTCGGCGCTGACGCCACTGCCAAATTTTGCGGCGCGGCGTCGCAACGCGGTTATGTGTTTTCCTCAAAACCTCAATTCTTTTCCTTTTAAATACGACTCATTATGAATATACATTGTGTGTCGAGGTAGACTTTACAAACATAGGTGTCACGAATACAAAATAACACCCAGACTGAGAACAACAATTAGTGGATTACGAAAATTGTGTGTCCCTTGTGGGATTGGAATCCGCTACACATTTTTCGCAGTAGAAAGCGAGTGACGTGGCAATCACTTAGTTTTATAATATTTCAGATACCCTATACAATACCTAAGTAATGTATTATTTAATGTCTGAAGCGTATTAATATTACATAATAATATACATCCATTACTTACTTTTACCAAGATATTCTATACAATCCCTAGGGGTTGTATAGAATTACTGTGCGAATCCACCGGCAATGTGAATGATGAATATATTTTGGTCTGTATTCATTAATGTTGACCATTTTACCAATAAATGTTGAATTAATGAAATATTTTTGTCATAAAAATAAACTTATTTAGACTTATGTGAGATTAGATTATAACCTGCCTTCAAGTGCCAGATATACTTTGTAGTTGTGAGTCATTTTGAATTAGATGAGATTGATTCGAATTGTCCCCTTATATTGCAATTACCGGCTGCGCAGTGCGCATTATATAGAATACCTAGGCAAAGTATCAAAATGATATTTCTTACATTACCTACTAAAGCAAGAGCCCAGAGCCGCCAGACCTACGTCATTAGTGCAAAGCTGAAATTTTCAGGATTATTAGTACAATGTCTTGTTAAGATGTATGCGTACCCATTAGCTAGAAAGCGGGGCCGTTTCTGAGGTAGCGCGTAGTAAAGATGGATAAAAACCTTACTTACCTACGTTAAAGGTGCAAAGCTAGTATTTAGACATTTTATCAAGAATATTATTTAAAATTAAAATACTTATTTAGTTTAGTTATATACTTATTTAGTTTAGTAATATACTTTTTTATTTAGTTATATACTTTTTTATTTAGTTAAATACTTATTTAGTTTAGTTATATACTTTTTTAGTTTAGTTATATACTTATTTAGTTTAGTTTTATACTTATTTTGTTTATTTATATACTTATTTAGTTTAGTTATATACTTATTTAGTTTAGTTATACACTTATTTAGTTTAGTTATATACTTATTTAGTTTAGTTATATATTTGTTTAGTTTAGTTATATACTCATATAGTTTAGTTATATACTTATTTAGTTTAGTTATATACTTATTTAGTTAAGTTATATACTTATTTAGTTTAGTTATATACTTATTTCGTTTAGTTATATACTTATTTGGTTTAGTTATATACTTAGTTTAGTAATGTACTAACTTATTTAGTTAGGTACTTATTTAGTTATATACTTACTTAGTTTAGTTATCTACTTATTTGGTTTAGTTATATACTTATTTAGTTTAGTTATATACTTATTTAGTTTGGTTATATACTTGGTTAGTTTAGTTATATACTTACTTAGTTTAGTTATATATTTGTTTAGTTTAGTTATATACTTGTTTAGTTTAACTATATACTTATTTAGTTTAGTTATATACTTATTTAGTTTAGTTATATACTTGTTAAGTTTAGTTATATACTTTTTAATTTAGTTATATACTTATTTAGTTTAGTTATATACTTATTCAGTTTAGTTATATACTTATTTAGTTTAGTAATATACTTGTTTTGTTTAGTTATATACTTGTTTAGTTTAGTTATATACTTATTTAGTTTAGTTATATACTTATTTAGTTTAGTTATATACTTGTTTAGTTTCGCTATATACATATTTAGTTTAGTTATATACTTATTTAGTTTAGTTATATACTTATTTAGTTTAGTTATATCCTTATTTAGTTTAGTTATATACTTGTTAAGTTTAGTTATATACTTATTTAGTTTAGTTATATACATTAAGTTTACTTAAATACTTGTTTAGTTTAGTTATATACATTTAGTTTACTTATATACTTGTTTAGTTTAGTTATATACTTATTTAGTTTAGTTATATACTTACTTAGTTTAGTTATATACTTAGTTGGTTTAGTTATATACTTTTTAATTTAGTTATATACTTATTTAGTTTAGTTATATACTTATTCAGTTTCGTTATATACTTTTTAATTTAGTTAAACACTTATTTAGTTTAGTTATATACTTATTCAGTTTAGTTATATACTTACTTAGTTTAGTTATATACTTATTTAGTTTAGATCAATACTTATTTAGTTTAATTATATACTTATTTTGGTTAGTTATATACTTACTTAGTTTAGTTATATACTTAGTTGGTTTAGTTATATACTTTTTAATTTAGTTATATACTTATTTAGTTTAGTTATATCCTTATTTAGTTTAGTTATATACTTGTTAAGTTTAGTTATATACTTGTTTATTTATTTATTTATTTATTTTTGAAGAAGGCTTACAGACTAATATACTTATGGTTAATACAATTAAGTTTTTAAGTTGCTAACAACAAGCCTCCGTATGTATGTTGTACATATTACACCGGTCTCAGTGCTATTTATATAATTAGAAGTTACTTTTTGGTTATATACATGCATAAACAGATACAAAAGTAGACAGACAAATAAGAAAAATAAAAAATTAATTATAAGTGAAACTAATGGTAAACCTACAGAAAAACTACAATATCACACAAGAAAATATTAAGATTATCTAAGAGAGCAATCTGAAACACAATTTAAAATTATATATATAGACAGAACATATATAATACTTATTTATAACTGTTTTTTTTTTTTTTTTAGTTAACAGTACCTACGTACAACATATATTTTAACTAACTAACTAATTGTTTGAGCACCGCACACGACACCTGCATCAAAAAATGGCCTCGATAAAAGCTGCCTAGTTAGTTATATATATTTAGTTTACTTATATACTTGCTGCCTGCTGTTTAGTTTAGTTATATACATTTAGTTTACTTATATACTTGTTTAGTTTAGTTATATACTTATTTAGTTTAGTTATATACTTACTTAGTTTAGTTATATACTTAGTTGGTTTAGTTATATACTTATTAATTTAGTTATATACTTATTTAGTTTAGTTATATACTTATTCAGTTTCGTTATATACTTTTTAATTTAGTTAAACACTTATTTAGTTTAGTTATATACTTATTCAGTTTAGTTATATACTTACTTAGTTTAGTTATATACTTATTTAGTTTAGATAAATACTTATTTAGTTTAGTTATATACTTATTTTGGTTAGTTATATACTTACTTAGTTTAGTTATATACTTTTTAATTTAGTTATATACTTATTTAGTTTAGTTATATACTTATTCAGTTTAGTTATATACTTATTCAGTTTAGTTATATACTTACTTAATTTAGTTATATACTTATTTAGTTTAGTTATATACTTATTTTGTTTAGTTATATACTTACTTAGTTTAGTTATATACTTATTTAGTTTAGTTATATACATATTTAGTTTAGTTATATAGTTACTTAGTTTAGTTATATACTTATTTAGTTTAGTTATATACTTATTTAGTTTACTTATATACATATTTAGTTTAGTTATATACTTATTTAGTTTAGTTATATACTTTTTTTTTTAGTTATATGTTTATTTAGTTTAGTTATGTAATTTAGTAATACTTATGTATGTAGTGTATGTCAAAATCGTACCCAAAGGAGTTGGTTACAAACAAACAAACATACAGGTGAAGCTAATAAAAAGCGTGTGAAAACCATTTAATATTTTACAATTCTATTCTTGAAATAATACCAAAATCAAAATCAAAATCAAAGCATTTATTTCAAGTAGGCCAGTTACAGGCACTTTTGAATTGTCGAAACAAAAATGTAGCTACAGTCCCAGTCACAAGACATAAAAACTGTGAAACTACTGTAGTTGCCCATTCCCTAGCGTAGATCTCTATGGAGAAGAACGGGCAAGAAACTCCATGGACACTCTTTTAAATCAAAATGTTTTTACAAAATCATGGTTACATCATTCATGTTGAGATGGTACATTATGTGAGAACGATGTAGCAAGACGTGCACGTTAAAAGTGTCCATAGTACAACAAAAATACAATTGAAAAATAAAATAATTAATTCAAATAAGCCGTGGCAACTAAGAGATGACCAGTCACAACTGACAGCGCCCGTTCACGAACATGACGCATGGATCCGCACCATTCAACTCAACCATTTTGAAGGGAATTAAATGATCAGACACACGTGCCACCATCAGCGTGACATTTGAGTGAGCATGACATACTCTCAACCGCCAGGGCAGATTCAAGTCAAGAAAAGACGTAGGTTTCCAGTGAATGATAGCTTGAATAGCTTCCTAGTAGCGATTATATAATACTAAAGAGATTGAATCTATACAATGCAAAGAAAGTTGTACAATCTTCAGCAGCTCCAACAATACCATTTAATGCTATCAATTTATGCGCCCCTGTCCTTGTGAAGCAGGACCAGCATTGAGCCAAGCATTTTTATCAGCGATATAATCGCTCAACTAGTAATATGCTTGCTTACATAGTGTGCGTTTAATGCATGTTTTAAATTTTGTCTCATTCAGTTCAAGAATACTTTGTGGAATTTTATTATAGCATCTCAAACAGTACCCCATAAAAGAAGCTGGCCTGGCTGGCTGGCTGGTCTAAAGCCTGGCTGAACTAGTTGGTCCCTATTTCTAGTACTGTAATTATGTTTGTCACCTCTTTTGCCAAAAAGATGAAGATTTTTCCTGACGTACATTATGTTTTCGTAGATGTGTTGACTATGTACCGTTATGATGCCAATATTCTTAAACAGTTCCCTTAGAGAATCGCGCCTACGAAGATTATATATGGCTCTGATGGCTCTTTTTTGCAGAATAAATATAGACTCAATATCTGCAGCCCGTCCCCATAACAAGATGCCGTAAGACATTATACTATGAAAGTAACTGAAATAGACCAGTCTAGCGGTATCTGCATCAGTAAATTGACGGATTTTTCTAATAGCATATGCTGCTGAACTTAGCCGCCCCGAAAGAGATGTTAAATGAGAACCCCATTGTAGCCCTGCATCAAGCGTAATCCCCAGGAAAACAGTTTTATCTACGAATTCAAGTTTCTCTTTATTAAAAATTATATCACAATCACTACTCTTAACATTCGGTAAAGCAAATCCTATGCATTTGGTTTTTTTTTCATTTAATACCAAATTGTTTGCTGTGAACCAATTCTGGACTTGAACTAGGGCATTAATTACGTCATCTAGATTTTGGGCCCGTCTTTTTATCTTAAAAATTAAGGAAGTGTCATCAGCAAATAACACCATATTTTGAGGTTGATTTTTTAATAAATATGGTAGATCATTTATATATACTAGAAAGAGGAAAGGACCCAATATTGAGCCTTGAGGAACCCCCATTTTTACTTTTAAACCCTGTGAATTAACACCATTTATTTGTACATATTGTTGTCTATCACTCAAATAAGATTTAACCAAATTCAGTGCAAGTTTTCCTAGTCCGTAATGCTCAAGTTTCAAAAGTAATGTGTCGTGATTTACGCAATCAAATGCTTTGGAGAGGTCACAAAAAATTCCTATGGCGTCTTGGGACTCTTCCCACGCAGTAAATATATGCTTTAATAAGGTTACACCGGCGTCAGTTGTACAACGTCCCTTGGTGAAACCATACTGTTGATCATGTATGATTCTGTTGGTGTTAAAATGATCGAGCATTTGATTAAGCATTACCTTTTCAAAAACTTTGCTAAAAACTGGTAACACGGATACAGGTCTATAATTATTAGTATCTTTACTGTCCCCGGATTTGAAAAGAGGTATTACTTTACTGTATTTCATTAAATCAGGGAAAACTCCTTGGTCAACACATAAATTAAAAATTAAAGCTAAGTATGGGGCTATAGTCTCAAGTATGGATGTACCAAAGATGATATACCTCAGCTTCCTAATTACTACAAATATTTTTAAGGTGTCTGGGGGGATGATTGGCCCTTCGGATTGGTCTGGCCGCATACAAAGGGTCTTAAAATAGTACCTACCTTAGATAATATGTATAGAATTTAGGTTTGCTACTGTGACGTAGTTTACCTAATTTTTTCACAACTTTCAAGACGTCTGGCAGAAGTAATGGTCCACGGAAAGTGTCTGGCAGTAATGAATTTTAATTTTAAATAATATTCTTGATAAAATATCTAAGTACTAGCTTTGCACCTTTAACGTAGGTAAGTAAGGTTTTTATCCATCTTTACTACGCGCTACCTCAGAAACGGCCCCGCTTTCAAGCTAATGGGTACGCATACATCTTAACAAGACATTGTACTAATAATCCTGAAAATTTCAGCTTTGCACTAATGACGTAGGTCTGGCGGCTCTGGGCTCTTGGTCCATACACGTTTTAGGCATAATATAGAATGCTGAATTATAAAGATTTCCATCAACACATAAATCTAATTTCATTAGTTTACTGACTAACATTAAAAATGTGATTATTTTACAGACTCGCTCTATATGGGACCTGTATGTGTATATCGTAATATTGGGATCTATTATCATTATACGAGGATACTCAGAGCATGAAACCCCTCTTACGATAAAAGGTAAGAAAAACAAATGATCAATTCTAAATTTGTTTTATTTAAATGGTTTTCTAAATTTGACTTTAACTTAACTAGAATTTTTACAATGTTTAGCTGATCAGTCTTCGTCACATTCCTCATAATTATCCCCCAGGGCAAAAGTTGTAAATACTTGCTTGATTTCATAAATTTTTTGAACTTTCTCGAATACTCCTCCAAGTTCACTTTTTTCCTGTAAATTAAATAGTCACGTTATGACGAAAATTCTTTTCATATTTTTAACGGTTTTATAAATACAATATTTTTGTTCATAATATTTTATAGGAAACATTAATTGCAAGTTATGAGGTCAACAAAAGCTTAATTAATTTTATTATATCGCAAAGGGTACAAAGATTTATCTGTTAAGATGTTAGATTCCATGACACTACTAGATTCAATACAGAAACTTGTCTTCGAAAATGTATTCATATATACTGACAAAGCTAATGCTCAAGATTGGGATGGTTGGTGCTCTTTGGAAGAGGTCTTTGTTAAGCAGTGGACGGCAGTAAGCTGAATCGTAAAGTTAATATGCCAAATAAAAAAGTCAACAATGAACATATTACACAAGTAAATCAACGAGTAGTCTCAATAATTTTGGAAAACAATGGGAAAGGCTATTTTTCTTGACTTTTTTATATTTAAGCCTACCAAAGTGACTCTACTCTACCTGATGGAAAGGTTGAGAAGAATCTAGGAGTAGAGGTCACCATCCTCATTGTGAGGGTAGGCAATGCAGCATGGTGACCCATACCAAGAGCCACCGGGCTCACACTCACCAACGAAATATGACATCAAGAAGAGTAGAGAGTGTGAGGGTAGTACTATCCCGGTCAAGCCAGCCCATTCTTGCTGAAATCAGCATGGCTCTAATACCTATTAAGGAGTACTCTACCTGATTTATACCACGGTCTTTACGCCCAATTTAAGACGCCAACTTTCGAACTCCGAGATGTTATTAAACATATCTTTAGAAAACTCAATAAATACTTTGGGCCAACCCGGAAATCGACGTGTGGATATATATATATATATACATGTATTATTTAAATTCTAACAGCTATACTAACGAGGCAGTTTAGTGGTTTGAATATGAATATATAATATTTATTATGTGAAATATGAAATATATGATTATGTTTATTCATCATCATCAATCAGCCTATCGCAGTCCACTGGTGTACATAGGACTTCGATCGATTTTGGGCTTCTGTTATGTTTATTAGCACTTCTTATTTCGCTCATATTTACTCTAAAAGAACTTGAACCGTGTAAACTTCAATACATTCTTATATAAAATGCAATACTGAAGTAAAATAATATAATCCCCAACCCACGAACAATAGCCGTGTCAAGAGAATGGTCGAGACCTGGTTTGAGAGTCAAGTTTGCACTTAGCCGCCGTGTCGTAACTGTTACTTCAACAATAGTAATTAGAAAGGCCGTAATAACTTGACGTCGTAACTCCGCACCGAGCTTACTTATTAAGGCCCTTGACATGTAAACCGATGTACGGTTTAGTACAATTTTAGGCAATTTCGTAAGTGTTTCAGAAATTAGGAGAAGACAGGTAAAACAGATTGGATTCTGGAATTACTTCTGTGTAGGACAAAATTGTTCAGATAAGGTTCTTTACGAATGAAGAACACGTTTCGTCTTCAGCTAAACGACTTTTAACAGTTACGTCAACGGAGTTTTTATGGTTCGTTAGCGCGGCTTCTCAGAGTTAACAGGCTTGACGATGTAGCAAAATGTCAATAAGGGCGATGTATGCTAATAACTGTACGGTAGATTGTTTGAGTTGTGCAGCGTATAGAAATTAACCTTTACATTGCTTGTCTCAGTGAAATCGTAATTATAGCCTTGATATATTAGGCGTTTACCATGTAATATACAAAAGTGTATTTCGTTTTATTTATTATTTTAACTTTTAAATTTTTATTGTCACTCAGATGTAGGTGTTAGTTATTTCAAAAAAATATTCTAAATGTCACCACTGTAATGATAGTATACATTTGGATGTAGAATTAGTATGTACCTACATATTATGTTGTAATCATCAGTTTTTCAAACTGGTTTATTAATGGAAAGCTACATTACCGTCCAGTGCTACAGCTATTTTTCATTATAACACCTTTAATTACACACATTTAAAATTTATGGAACAAATTTTCTGTTCATTAAAGTTATAAATTATTTATATGAACAAATTTTTTTGACTTTCGAAACTAAAATTGAGTCATGAAAAGTTAGGTAGAGGTTGCTTGTCTTTGTGAACAGATTTTCTCTATTTTGGAACTTAAATTTAGTTACGATGAGGTAACTATAGGCCAACAGACATAAGACATTCATTTTGATAACTATTACAGCTCCACGTCAACAAGTAACGAAAATATAACAGAGTTTGCGAATACGCTGACACGATATTTAAATCAATGATTGTGGTATTGTTAATATTATTCAAGATAACTCATTTTCAGTTACAAAAGGAGAACTCATTATTTTGTAAAGGCGAAAGGTTCTTAAATACAGTGCTCCTTTGAAGTGACGTCTTAACATTTCAGATCGTGGCTGTGGAGGTGAACAAACTTAGTCATCGCTGCGTTGCTTGCTCTTGTAAGTAAGACGTAATACACAATACACCTCTCTGTTTATTGTTATTATGACTTTATGTGAAATTGTTTTCTGTGGTTTTTAGTCATCATGTGGTTTTAAAGTCTTTATTATGATGACAATTTTTTTGTGTTCCAAATCAGATCTACCTATTGTAAATGGAATATAAATATGTCACAACTATTTGATTCTTATATCCCTATTTTTAATTTAAAAACTAAAACTAGCAACATGTGAAGGGTTAGCCCCAACGATTAAACTAATTAATCCTTTTCAGTTGAAAGAAAAATCTATAAGATTTTTCTTTCAACTATATAAAATTCTCGTGACACAATGTTCGTTCCCATACTCCTTCGATACGGCTTGACCGATTCTTATGAAATTATGCATATTTAGTAGGTCTGAGAATCGGCCAACATCTATTTTTCATAGCCCTAGGACGAGAGCGGAGCCGCGGGCATCAGCTAGTAATATCTAAATCTTAGTTTGAAGATTTAAGGTTTTCGAGTTTTTCTTTCAATTTCTAATGTTTGAGTGTTACATACATATTGATTATATACAATCGTTATAAATTACTTACAACAATCCACGGGCAATACGCAGTGCTGTAACCCGTCATGGAATACATAGCCTTCCTTGCAATCGCAGCTGTTGTACCGACAGCCACTCAAACATGTCTTGTTAAGTTCTTTATAGTCGGAACAAGAGTTGCCGCAGTGGTTACCACAACCTGTTGTAGCGTTGAAGTCCGATCGGCAGCTGGCTGCAAGTAGTGAAATACAAATATTAGCCATTCTCTTTACAGTTTCAGTTTTTTTTGCTGATCTTGAAAGTTGAAACGTGATGAGATATATAATCTTACTCAATGTATGTTTTTACTCACTACAAATACAATTATTCTAATCTACTCATAATTTATAACATTTACTCTTAAACTATATCAGTCGTTGACCGTAATTTCATTTGATTATACGTAGTAGGATATTAAAGAGCTTATAACTTTTACCAAGATGCAAGCTGCCAAATTCAAGTAGTAGTTCTAGCTATTAGTAAATTAAACCAACCAACCAATTAAAATTTTCGATAAAATATATACAGCAAATGTCGCCCGGACCATTATTACGAATCTATTGTCATCTCATTCATTAAAATAGATTCAGTAGTTAAGACCCTACGGTAGACCTTATAATCAGGTCTGCCAAAAATATTATTTTTAGTTTCGCCGTAGACGGGTAATAAAGAAACGTCTGAAATACTTGTCAGAGCCCTGTAATAACACTTTCAGACCTTTGTGTAAGAAATTCAAAATATGTAATTTAGCATTTATTATTCAGAAAAAGACTCCGATCATAAAATAGAAATCAGACTCGAAGCAGATAAAGACACTGAAAACTTTTACTCAAACCTTCAGGAGAGTTAGAGAGTAGCCGATTTATACATTAAACAAATATTATCTAGTATGAAAAGGATATTTTGAATTATTTTGGATATCAGCAAATGAAATGAAATTACGTTTTTAATTACTTTAATTGGTTGCGAGTTAAAATATTTAATATAGATATGTGAATAGAAATTATGATTATTATTCAAATAGTGTTAGGGTGTGTGTATTTAACATAGTGCTTATATATATACAGGACATATTTAATCTATCTATATAAAAATGAATTTCTGTTCGTTAGTCTCGCTAAAACTCGAAAAGGGCTGGACCGATTTGGCTAATTTTGGTCTTGAATTATTTGTGAAAGTCCAGAGAAGGTTTAAAATGTGAAAATGTGTAAATGAATTTATGAATTGCATTTTTTTTATTAATTATGGATTCCTTTTGTTTGTTTTAAGTTTATTTTATACAAAAGTTTAGGGTCTTCTATTGTAGTAAAACTAGTGGAATTATTATGCTACTATAATCCATCCAGGTTGTATTAAAGTATTTAGTAAAACAACTCGAAAATATTTTTTTTTACTTGTAGGGGGAGCGAAAGAGTAAACATGTTGTTTATATAACCAAGAGGCCCTCCATCAGGTGTTAAGAAATGAGTAATGCATTGAAGTAAAGTTTGTTCAGTGTCACTGAATATTACCTAATATAAGGAAAATTATAAGTCTTTATTGTTTTACTTACAGTAAGTTTATGTACATAATACTCATACCCACAAACCGCAAACTTGACTCAGTTCTTACTCTGCCGAGTTTGTGAGACTTCAAATAACAAACTTATGCTACCTAGAATTCTTCAATTTCTATACCTCATTTAAGTTCGTATTAAACGTTGTCTTTTGGGTGACATTAATTAATTAAAATTAGATTTTAGAAATACGAGGCGAAAATAGAAAGTGAAGACAAATTACGTTGAGTCAATAAACTTGAGATCGAGACTATAACATCGAATTGACTAAAACGAAGCATCGAATTAGTCAATTCGATGCTTCGTTAAGTTTTTGTGCTATAAGTATTTTTATTCAAACGATTTAATAATTAATTTCAATCGAAACAGCCTATTTAATTCTCAGACCTGATTCCTTTTAAAACGATTTTCTAGAACCGATCTAAATACATATCTTTATAAGAAATACCTACTTGGCCTGAATCCAAAATTTGTAACTAATCTGTTCTTAAATGTTGAGAGTTAAGATAAAATATTAAATCTTAAGTTTTGATAGAAATGCTTTGAAAGTAAACGTAATTTTGTTATTGAAAAGCGTAAGTACCGTTTTAATCAATTACACTCGTAAATGTTTTATTTATTACGTGGTGGGTGACTTTCAGTTCAGGTGATCTCTGTCACAGAAACACAAGTAATCCCAATTCACCGTCTCTTTTATGAAAATGGATTGGACTTGAAAGGTAAATTTCAGTGTTTTTAGATAGAAATATTGCAAATTTAAAGTGAGGCAATACTCACGGCACTCAGTCTTCGCTATGCATGTTCCATTAGTGTCTCTCACGTAACCATCTATGCACACACATTCTGGTTTGCATAGCGACGTGGCTCCACCGCATCTGATCGGATATCCAAGATCTTCACAACGCTTTGGCCCACAGTATGAGCACTCGACGCTAACTTCATTTTCTTTGCATATCACTGGAAATATTGTAGTCTATTGCAATAAAAGAATGAACTAAGAAACGCAAAAATGTAACGTACTTTCTAGAATTAAAACTACACTTTCACAATATTATAATGTTTTACATCAATCAGTTATTAAGTTCATTGTTCTTTTTCCTTGTTAACGAAAGGGTTACCTTTTCGTTAACAAGGAAAAAGACAGACAGGACAATTCTGACGTAAAAGGAATCTTCTAAGTAAGTTTGTAAGTGGTAATTTACGTCAAAAGATTTTGCACAAGTTGTGAGAATGTTATATCCTTGTAATTTTATTTTGTGTATCAACACAAAATAATCTAATATATAAAATAACACAAAATAAGTAAATAAGAATATGGTTGTTTTAGCACTCATAAATGCAATACTACGACTTCACGTGTTATTCTTAACCAAGTGAAATACTGGTGGCCACTGGCACTTAAACGATGCCAACGGACTTGCCTCTCATAGCTGCAGTATCGTGAGCAGTGTTAGTGACGTATTATGAGTTTTATACACTATATCATGCATATCATACTTAGTGTCTTAGTGGGTGCTACATTAACAGTGAGGACCGGAACCACCAGTCCTAAATTCTGCTTATGCTTTCTATCAGGGTGAGTAGAGCCATATTATGTATTAGATAATTTCTAAGAACTAAATATATTTCGCGCAGTGAAAACATGCAACAACTAAATATCGAACATCCAATAAACTTAGGAGTAACTACGAAATAAGTACTAATCCTGTATCGCAAATCGCAATATACAAGTTCTCGCAGATGCGAGAACTTTAAGAAAATAATGTCTAGTATTTGTATAATTATTTAAATTATCCTTTTTACAAGCACAACGTACGTTTCTACTCATAGAAAAAATAAGAATCTTCTAGTTGTTGTCGGGTTGCTACCTTTTAATTTAAATTAATACCAAATTTTTGTCTAGACCAGGGATCGTCCCTTTGTGTTGGAAGGTTATGATACCCGTTCCTCTACAACGGTTACTCTGACGTTTTACTATAACTATTGTAGTATCACAATCGTGTTTGCAATAAGGAAGGAACAGTGCAGTGTAGTGATGCAGACATACGAGGATCTAGATATCTTAAGTACGTTCAAATATTATCTGTATGCCGTGCAAGGAGCATTAGTGTTTCACCTCATAAAAATGCATCCGGAAACTTGTTCAACGCGATATTGCAACTAAAATTTTGCACCTGCAGTATATTTTGATACGTGCCTTTCATACGAAATATTTGCATAACAAAATTCTATTTGTGAAATTTGTGTGCGATGAAAAAAGTTATATCTATGTATTAGAAAACTCAGTTCGTCTGACTGTTTTATTCAAAGGATTTGTTTATTCTAGAGATACACAAATATGTCATCAAGCATTGGAAATTACAAGGTTTTCCCCTGAATTTAAATTAGAATTAAAATTTAAATTAGATTTAGATTAGTAAATTTCTTTGCGCTGCATTTTTTTTGTCTTGTGTTTGTAGATCTATACGTATACGAAACATATAACTTTATTACATACCCTAATAAGTAATTTGCATTGCAAAATCCTTTATAATGAATTCGCTATACGCTGTAATAAGCTCTAGCATTACCCTCGTCTACAAAAGTATTCTCTGTTCTCATTTCTTACAATTATGATGCGATGTGTTTCGTTGTATGTCATTTTGTAGCGTTTTGTGACAATGGCCCTTAATATGTTTGTGTTCTCTGGAAATGTTGTTTATATTGACATAAGGGTTTAAATTACACTTGTAATTGGGTATCTAAATTCTGAATATGTAGAAAATGTGGTGGAGTTAGGTCTTTTATGGTATCGCTTGTTTGCAGTGTACTGTCATAAAAAATAAATATGTGCTTAGTTGTTTTGTATGTAGAAAAATAGAGCATAAATCTTAATTTTTTCGGCATTTGGCTTGCACTATGTATTTAATTTAAAACAAGTTAAATCGAATTCTTACTAAAAAATCAAAACAGATTTTGTAATGCCATTTTATTAAAAAATATGTACTTTTAATGCTGATTTTTTTAATCTGACACTTTAACATTTCGAAACTTTTGCTAATGTTAAATCTTTTTTTATTTAGATTACGTCTGATATAACAAATTGTTAAATTGTTAAATATTTCGTATATTTTTACACACCACGCCATCTAGTCCCCATACTAAGCAGAGCTTGTATTATGGGTACTAAACATAGCACATAAACATACATTTTTTGGTTTGTAAATACATACATATTATACATAGAAAACACCCAAACTCCGAAACAATTTGTGGATCACACAAACATTTGGGCCGACCCGGGATTCGATCCCGGAACCTATTGATCGGCAATCGCATACGCCAGCCTAGTGGTTGGCGTATGCAATTGCCGATCAATAGTGTCTAGTGACCAACGAGGCAGGAATAAATATTTTTGCATGAAATTGAAGGCTGAAACTTAAAATTGAGTCAACTAACCACAGAACTGTCAGAAAAGTTTTTAGTACAGAATCCCATCTTTCTAACGCCATTCAGTGGAACCCAATCGGACTTATACAACTCGAGATACAGATAACTAAAGCATCTATTGAAAAAATAATGGGTTGCTTTTTGCTACACCCATTATTAGTAATATTCGTGTAAATCTAACGCTCAACTTCATGCATTCGAAAGTTAATATAAACAACAAAATCATATTTTTTAAACTTTTGTCTGTCTGTCTGTTTGTTCCAGGTAATCTCTGAAACGGCTCGACCAATTTTGACGGGACTTTCACTGGTAAAAAGGTGATGACATAAATCTTCTAACCAGGGTAACTCCGCGGGATCTTTTTCTTTTTTTTTTTTTTTTTTTATAAAAGACAACTCCCGCATTAGGAATATGAATTCCTGTGTCGCGGGGGACTTTACAAACATACATGAAACGGACACAAAGAATACCCAGACTCAGAACAACAATTTGTGAATCACACAAAGCGTTATCCCACGTGGGATTCGAACCCACGACACTTGGCGCAGTAGAGAGCGGCGTGGCGACCGCTTAAACCACTAGGCCAACCGTGCAGTCATCTAGTATATAATATAATAAATTTAATAATAATTATTATCTATTTTTTTGGACTTAGGTAATTATTATTTAGAAAATATAAAAGCTTAGCGAGCTTATATTTAACGAAGCAAAACATGAAAGTTGATGTAAATAACTACTTACATGCACTATGTATAAAGTAAACCCAACACGTGGTCACTAAAGTACTCACAACCCACTTGGACATTTTGACCACGAACGTCCACAGCGGTCCTCAGTCACAACACAAATGATATTTCTTTACTAGGTATTTAAATTCAATGCAGACCCTACATGACATTCAAACTTTTCCTCCACAGTGAATAAATTCACTGGATTACTCAATACTACACAATTCACTTAATATTTTCCTCGTCTAGTCAGGTAAACAGACTCACGTGGCATGTTAGTCGTTAACTTTAATTACTTTTAAATTTAAATTTAGATCAATTTTATCCGTCATTGTGTACACTAGATAAACCTTGATAGTCATGTGATAGCGGCCGTACTCGCCATATTTTTAGGGTTCCGTTTTTTGCCATTTGGCAACGATTCATAGATTCGTCATGTCTGTCTGTCTGTCTGTCCGTCCGTAAGTCACAGCCGCGTTTTTCCGAAACTATAGGAGCTATACTGTTGAAACTTGGTCAGTAGATGTATTCTGTGAACCGCATTAATATTTTTAAACAAAAATAGAAAAAACGCAATAAATTTTAGGGGGTCCCCATACTTAGAACTGAAACTCAAATTTTTTTTTTTAATCAAAACTATTAAAATAACCTATGGAATATCTATGGATAGGTCTTCAAAAATGATATTGAGGTTTCTAATATCATTTTCTTCTATACTGAATAGTTTGCGCGAGCGACCCTTCCAAATTGGTAAAATGTGTGTAATTTTAATTTCTAAAATATAAAAATGATAAAACTAAATAAAAATATGATGTACCATGCAAACTTCCAACGAAAATTAGTTTGAACAAGATCTAGTCAGTAGTTTCTGTTTAATACGTCACAGTCATAAATCATAAACCGCAATTTACATTTCTTTCAATCAAAACACTTATTAAAACATCGATGAAAGTTATAACGAAATACAAGAACTTTTATATGATGTTACTTGCTGCTTTTTTTATTTTGTCAACTCTCAAAGAAACCAAATCAAATCATAAATTGTTATTTTCAGACTATAAAAGTTTTTATTATTATGGGAATTATTATAGTCGTTAGATGCTACACGTTTAATGAATATTTTAGAAGTTATTTTTTGAAATCTACTGGCAATCGATACCAACAACCTAGCCTGTATAAAACTTTTTAACATTATGCACATTATGCCTACAATACTACATTTTTTATAATAAGACACTATTAAATTTAAACAAAATTACTCTAGGAAAATAAAAAAAATGAAAATTAGTAAAGCATTAGTAACTAATGATTAATTAATAAGACAGGGGACAGGGGAATCCCAAGAACACTATAATAGGTATTTTGTGCGGGTCATTCCAAATGTATCCATATTTGGAATGACCCGTGTTGAAAAGTGATCAATTTTATGTAGTTTCTATCCGGAAATTGATCACTTTTAATCAAGAGATAGTAAGTGTAATGTACACATTACATAACAAAAGAACTTTTAGGATGAATTTTAATATCATCATCAGGCTATCGTATACCACCGCTGGACATAGGCCTCTCCAATTTTTATTTTACGAGTAATAAACAAAACATAAATATTTGCAAAATCTATTTGCAAACTAAAATATTGTTTGCAAAATAACGTCAACGCCACGAAACTATTTTTCCACCTCAATTCCTTCTAAATTGCACCACTTTATTCCAAACATTGTCTTCACCACAAGCCATTACTTTCCGGACGAAATCCCAAATATGAAATTGTAAAAAGGCGTCCGGTGACACAATATCTCCGGCGTAGACAGCTTCAACCGAATTCTTTCTATTTGTCTCAATATACCCTTAGCGTCGATCAGATTTCTTTTCAAAAGCCTCTTATCCCGTTTCCTCGTGTTTATAGTTTTTGCACGGGTTGCGGAGTGTTTGAGTGCTTATAACAATTCAATTTTTCTTCCGTTGAAATTTGATTGTAACTCAATATTCCTAACTGCATGATCCTTGTTAGAAATTACATTTTTATTTCATAGTGGTAGTGGTAATCTTTGTGGTTAAATCTTTACATTATCAGTCAATACTTTATCTATACATCATCATCATCAACAGCCTTTAACAGTCCACTGCTGGACATAGGCCTCACCTTTGAAAGGAGGTTTTGGCCTACTATACCACGCTGGTCAGACAGGTTGGTAAAGGGATTGTTTCAAGTTTTCCTTCTCTCGGCCTTTTATCTATACAAATAAATTAAATTAAATTGTCAGCTTGTAATATGACCTAAACAATATTTAACTAAAATTCTTTACTTAAGTACATTAAAAAACAATGTTTAATTTTTTGTCTGTACGTCAGTTTATGTCCCGGTTAAGCTCTGAAACGGCTGTACCGATGTTGGCAGGACTTTCATTTGCAGTTACTTGATGACACTTATGTCATCAAGTAACATAGGCTATTTTTTTTGGACTAGCTTCCCGATTTTACTGGCAATTTACAACATAAACCGCGGGTGACATCGCGGGACTCAGCTGATACAAAGTAAAAGTTTATTTACCAAATACCTCTCCTGAGAGAAGATCCCAGTAGAGCAGTGGGATGTTATGGGTTGTTGATGATTACTAATGAGTAAAATTATTTTCAAATTTAAGTTACCAACGGTGATTTTGTTTAGCTAGTATTTACTAATTAAATTTGTACGCATTGTCTTAATAACTCTATAATTTTATTGGTATGAAATTTAGAAAGTTGAGCTTTAAAAAACAACTTGCTTTACTGAAAATTAAAATTAATAAAAACTATCGAAAAGAAAGTTATGTTTTAATATTCGCTAAGAGATGTCATTTAACACAGTTGCAGGAAATTTAGTTTTTTGAGAGACAAACTGAGAGGTTTTTAATAACATGGAAGGTAAAAAAAACAGGCGCTTTACGCTCTGTCGGATATTAGAGATCATAAATATAGAGCAATTCTATTTAGGGTTTCGTATCCAAAACATCAGAAACAGAAGTAACAGAACCCTCGTAGTTTCCGTAGGCTACTACACACTATAACGGAGAGAGTGCCACTGGTCGTGCTACTTGCTTAGTGTGTAGAAGGCCTTATTCATAACTGAAGTGATACCAGCAATGTGTAATAAGGGAGTCTGAGGATAAATAAAATTAACTATATACGTTATTTTTATGGGTGTACTAAGGGCAGTAAAGCCACTGTGATATCAGCACAAAACAGGCCAGCTCAATGAAGGCGGTACTAAACTCTCACTGAAGACCAATCTAAAATGATAGCATTCTTCCGGTGTGTTTCTTCGATAAGTGCAAGACCGGAGGCCTAATGTGCAGAAGCTTGACTGCTATAGTCACTACAATGCAACAGTACTGTGTAGTAACAGTAGTATTAGTAGTAGCATATTAAATCATGTTTAAACTTCAATTTTAAAAGTAAAAAACAAAAAGTTACACTAAATAACAAGGCATTTTCTTCAAAATTACAAGGGAAAGAAAATAATCGAAATCATATTTTTATAATCATGTTTTACAAAACGGAAAAAATTGAATTCGTACATCCGTTTTACAACATAAAACGGTAATACCTTTGGTCTATCTTCAGTACGTGATGAGTTACTTATTTATTTAAACTTCCTGCAAACATATTATTACACAAGGTGGACTTAATGCCACAGGCCTTTTCTTCCAATTAAACCCTTGAGTATTGCAAAATTGTATAAGGTGTGTTTAAATACGATTTCAAAAAATGTATACACATATAAATACACATTTACTCATATACATACACATACATTTATAACGTGAAAATGAGACAAACATACAACACATATAAAATCATTTTCCCATTAATGATATAGTATATAAGAGTAAGGAATAGGTTTACTCATCTCGTATTTCCTTGCATTCTTAGGGGTTTTCCTCAAATACCAGAATACCTTTTTTACTCAAGTTGGGTAATTCTGACAACAAATAAACTTTGGAATTTCCGAATACAGTAACAGCGTGTAACCCGAGAATATGGATTATTTGATATATTGTCAATTGATGTCTTTCTCCTATTGTCATGCGAATATACCCACTTACCTATATAGACTGTATGGCTAGACTTGAAGTAGACATTTATAATGGTAACATTTTCCTCATTTCGTTCCATCTTCGTGCTTTATCCCGTGTAAAAAAAAAGCTGCTAAGTGCGAGTCGGACTCACCCATGAAGGGTTCCATAGCAGCAAGTATCATCATTTATAAGTTCTTTTATTAGTGTATTGATTGAATGAATGGTAAATTGCGGTTTACGATTTATTACGTATTAAAAAAAAAGATCTCGTTCAAACCAATTTTCGGTGGTAGTTTACATGGTTTTGTAAAACAAATTTTTTTTTTGGTTTTATCACTCTTTTATTTTAGAAGTTACAGGGGGGGGGGACACACACACTTTGGAAGTGTCTCTCGCGCAAACTATTCAGTTTAGAAAAAAATGATATTAGAAACCTCAACATCATTTTTGAAGATCTATCCATAGACCCCACACGTATGGGTTTGATGAATTTTTTGAGTTTCAGTTCCAAGTATGGGGACCCCAAAACGTGTTGTTTTTTTTTCTATTTTTATATAAAAATCTTGATGCGGTTCACAGTTTACATCTACTTACCAAGTTTCAACAGTATAGTTCTTATGGTTTCGTAAAAAAGTGGCTGTGACATACGCACGGACAAACAAACAGACAAACATGACGAATCTATAAGGGTTCCGTTTTTTTGCCATTTGGCTACGGAACCCTAAAAATATTATTGAGAAGGAAATTTTGTCTTTTGATAGAGTAAAGATTGTTCTGATTTAAAAAAAAAGTTGATTAGCAAAGGGCTGGATTGTGATGACGATAGAGAATTAAATAATAATAAGATATTATCGCTAAATAACTGTCCATTCAGAAAGCATAGAAATAGCGACACAAAAGAAAAAGAAGTAGAATGTTGCTTAGCTTTTCCAAATTCAAGAACCAGTATTTTAATAAAATTATTTTTAGTCGTTCAATTTATCTATTACGTACGGGTATTTACGACAATTCACACGACGCCGTTCTGCTCATGAAGGGACGTGTTTGTAAATAATGGTTTGCATTGTTGCTCATTCAATGCCTATTTTTCGCTTGTTACAAACAATCACATGTAGAGAAAAACAATTCTTCTTTTGCAATAACAAAAATTGACATGAAATTCTTAAATATACTATTTTGGTTCTCTATCAGCTTCTTAAAACTTGAGTTTTTATGATTTAATATTTAAACTGTTATTAACTAAGAACAAAAGAAAATAAAATGTTTATATCGTTATCAAACGGTCTTCTCTTTCTGCCACTTATATTTGATTATTGAATTCATTAATTAGATTTATTCGCGATTTCAATAGGTTCTTCATAACAATATGAGCAAATATTTTTTATGCTACACCTGATCGGAGCAGTAGTTAATATTCCCTGAAAATGAAAAGAGAACGTTAGTCTTTTACTTGACCTGAATAAGCGGGAGGAAAAAATATATTAAAATCCATTTCTAACGTGTTTTAGCGGGAGAGAAAGTTGTATGAATTTTCATTTCTCATGTGTTGTCTTATCTCTTAAGAGTTTGCATATAATTTCAATATGGAATCTCCGTGCCACTGACATCTTTTTGTAAAGAATAAAAAAAAATACAAAAGAAACGCGAAATATTGGTCAAATTCTAAGCTAAATTGTGTCTTACATGGTGTCTTACGTTTTATTTCATTTTAAAAATACTTTAAATGTTCCTCACAGGTGTAGTATAAAGCACTGTGTAGCACGCGGGTGAAAGTCCCATTCCTCCCTCGGTGAACAATGTACTATTCAATTACTTTTTTGACAGTTATCGTTTTTATAAATAGGAAAATTATAGACGAATATCATGAATTTTAAGTAAGGTCTCTATACTCGTATGTACTTTACAGCTCCTCTATTATTTTGATGAGTCTTACTAAATTTATTTCTACCATGAATTGCAAATCGTAATATTGTTAGGACTGAGAAACAATTAATACATCATCATCATCAACAGCCTTTAACAGACCACTGCTGGACATAGGCCTCTCCTTAGAAAGGAGGTTTTTGATAATAATAAATAAATAATACATGGTATGAAGAAAATATAAATAATATAATAGGGAAAACATGCAACATTAAAATCGTTTCAAAAAGAATTTTCATGTAATTTCTTCTTATTATCCAACATTCGGAACTTTTACAGCTGGTTTCAGTATCTAAGTCAAGTGACTGCAGTTATTTTTAATGGAAAAACTAAAACAAAGATGTGAAACTTCAAGAGCTGAAGAGCGTTTAGTACTTAAGATATGAATTGTGCAGATTTCAGTCTGGGGAAGGAGCTGGGCAATTTCTGACTTAGTAAGTAAATAACTCTAGAAGTCGACGCTGTTGCAAACTACTTAACTTTTTACATAGATGTAATTTATTTTAGCTGTACAAAGCAAGTACAATGTGTTCAAGAAGCTTAATAGAAAATAAATATCTTATAAGAACTCTTCAAGTAAGTTAGTAATTGGGCGAGCAAGTATTTTTAGAAATAGGTGTGTTATTGTAGTGGAATGGGTAGGTACATTATCATTATTATCTCAGCCAAAAGACATCTCCCAAAATTCTAAGCACAACAGCTGTTCCAGTGCTGCTCGCATCTAACTGATACTGCGACCTTTATCAGGTCACATAGATTTCATAGATAAAAAGAAAATCTTCTGTGTATTTAACATAATCTGAACGGTTAGTCGATTCACACACTGCCCCACGCTCCATCGCATAGCGCGGAGTGGCAGATTTTAATATTGTATGCAATTACATCGATTAATATAGAAAACACGCCAGGTCCAACACACCAAAAACGCGCTATGACGCGTGAACGCGTGCCGCTAGCAGATTCGGGATTGGCTGTCCGCGCCTACGCGCGTGGGCGCGACGCCAGTGTGTGAATCGCCTTAGCCTAGTAGTTTGAGCGACAGACAAACAAAATTATTAACAATATTATATAACATAACATATAAGCAAAGTCACACACACACACTTAAATTTTATTTATTTGTATGATGTTTAGAAAATAAGCTAATATTATTAAAATGGAATCAAAGTAACTAATATGTTTACCACACATACATTAACTTCATACAACAAATATTTCTTAAAGAACAACAACAAAAAGCCGAAAATTACTTTATGTATTTTAAGAATAGATAAGTTCAGTTAGCAAAAAGTAATTAAAGCTTCAAACACTCAAAAGGGGTAAACGCTCTGAAATTATGTTTGCAAAATTATAATGGCGTGCTTAATAATTAATTCCGAAGTGAGTATTAGTATAACAACATTAATAACAATTAGCTGAGTTAAAAGTTTTCATCAAACTTCAACAGTGATCAATTTCATCACGTCAAGAGGTTTGAAAATAGCTTATCGCCCATAATAGGCTGCATTTCCTTTAAAAATAATATTTTATCCAAAATAGAATAAGTTTGAAAAGCATCGAAGTGTAGCATTAAGGTCAATACTTCGTAAAAGAAAAATATTTGCATCGAAGTTTTGTAAAAAGAACTTTTTTTCAGAATCAAGAAAATATTTAAAAGGAAAGAATGTTTTCTTGGAGAAAATTTTCGCAAGTTCACTGAAGCGTAGATGAGGGAAACCCAAACAATTAAAAACGATAAAAAATTGGCCAAGTGCGTGTAAGGCCAGGCATAGAATAGTTCCGTAGTCACCCATAATGGTAGATAGATTTCAAATCGTGTCCATTAGACAATTATTATGTTAACTTATTATTTCTTTATTTTTTAACGAAGTTTTCCAAGTGAGTGCATTTTACAAGTTAGGCCCCTATAACCCCTAAAATAAAAAAGTTATCAAAATCACTATAGTTTTCCTTGAAAGTTTAATATATGGGCAACTATCACGAATTTTCCCAGATTTTTTGAGCCATCAGTTTAGCTTTTAGAGAGGGGCGGGGGACGCCCTGGTTTTACAAAAAAGTCCCTTTTAAAGTAGAATTTCTCGCAAACGGATACCTAAATCGAAAAATGCGAATCTTTAAGGGTTCGAAGTCATGAACTATGGGACCCTAAAAAGAAGCAAACAATCTAGGAATAGGGTATATTAACTTTTAAAGCTAACATTTCTAGAGATTTTTAAACTACAGATTTTTAATTAGTTATACCAAACGCTTTGGTAGGTGTTTAGCCGAAATGCCTTTTAAAATTATTATACAGTCACTAAATGTAAGACATTAGGTAACTAAATACAACTTTTGTTAAACATTGTGTGGGTGAATGTTTACTTTAGTTCGTGCAAAGCGTAGGTGTATCATATTTTCAAAACTCTAAATTTTCATGTAAAACTGTTTCTAAATTGAAATCACTTCAACATTTTGAAGAGACTTAAATTTAACATATTAATGGAGTTACTAAGTTCTTTATAAATAAAATGATGAATGGTAGTTAATGACAGGTGAAGTAAGTAAATATTAGATTTCTGAATTCGAGACGTGTTGTGCTCAAGCGTGACCTGTACCTTTATTTTAGGTAATACATGTTTCAGATGTGTCGGACATGACTCGCACCGCCTGGCACAATCAAATATAAATCATCCTTAACTCTGTAGAGGAAATTCAGTAAGTTACTTTTTGTTGATGTTTAGTATTCCGTCCTATACTACCTTTTATTGTATGGTATACACACACATATATCTAGACACTCGAAATACTAGCGTGTGCCTTGTAAACATAGTTTATAGTATACGCATATTGCAAAAAAAGGTATAAATGTATTTATATCCGTTCTCTAGTTTCCATAGTACAAGCTCTGTTTAGTTTGGGACACATAGTGTTGTGTGTGTCAAATGTCTGGAATATTTACATATTACATATTGTATTCTAGTAGTCTGCCTTGTTTCCATGCGTACAATGTGTGAAGTTATTATTATTGAAGATTAGATTACTTTTGCAAATAATTCATGTATATTTATTTAAATTTATTAAATGTTCAATTCTTAAATTTAATGGTTAGTCAAGCATCTAACTGCCTTGTTACTATCGCAGATTACAGAACGAAAAGATTAATCGATTGTCCTTGGATGTCGAATAAAGTAGATTGTCTAAACTGTCAAGTTTTCATTAATTCATAATCAAAGTATCATCAAATTATTTGTCAAACTTAGTGAAGTTCAAATTATTGATTAAGAGATAAGATTTATTCAACGTCAAATGTGAATATTGAATCTGTAATCGACTCCTTTATAATATTATTGAAAAGGATCTGAGAGTAACATTGAAAAGAAATTCCTGAGAATCGTGATTTGACCTTTTGAGGTATCTACAGGTTCTTACTCTTACTTACTTACTTCTACAGGTATTTAAAGGAAATTAACTTTACCTAGAAAATCTTGCTATTAACGTTCAACATCAAAATAAAATAATAGCAAAAAGGTAAACTTTAAGGAATTTTATTCAGATGAATGAAATAATAATGAGATGACTACGATTTTAAATGAGATAAATTCAAGCATTTAAAAGATTCGTTAAGTTACCTATTAGCATGTACCAGTACGAAGTATGTTTAGAAAATATGTAACTTTTACTGTGATTTCTGTAAATCACAGTAAAAGATAAATTATTTGAAAAAACTTTTAGAGATCTAACAAGTAAACCACCTGTAAAACACTATATATATATATACTTACTATATAAGTATAAATATATAGATATCCTTACTAATATTATAAACGTGAAAGTTTGTGAGTATGGTATTGTATGTATGTATGTTTTGTCGTGCTTTCACGCAAAATCTACTGAATGGATTTTGATGAAACTTCACAAGTATATAGCTTACGCAAGTGTAGCCGCCGGTAAAAACTCGTATATATCATAAGATAGCAGTCGTGAAGCTTAGTTGGAGGACTTCGAACGAATTAAAAACATCCAACGGAAAGATTACGTAGCCACAACGTGTCTTACCAATACCCAATCCGCACTCGGCCAGCGTGGCGACTTATGGCCTTGTCCCTATTGAGAGCCGAGCCCAGCAATGGGACCTTTTGTGTTGTTGATATAATTGATATGATAATGAATTCAAGGAGGAATGCTATTGATTGACTCCTACATCTCGAAAAGTTAATCCTGCACGTTCTTTTGGATGTGCGATGGTTAGTGGACATCTTAATTTCAAGTGGGAGCGGATTCCAAAGTAGCACTACTTGCACAAAGAATGAAGCGTTCACGAAGTCTGAGCTCTAGGAAGGACGCAGATGAAGTGGATTATTCATTGAAGGAAATTTTCTGTTGTGATTAGAGATCAAGAAATCCTAGTAGGGATCTATGTAAATGGATGAGAGTAGGGAGTTGAGGTATGAAAACAGGGTCATTCATACTCGCTGATTGCGCCGTAGACGAATTGATTACCATTTTATTTGGGAGCGTAAAGACACGCGGTCACCCTTGCAAAGATTATGAATGAATCTAATCGTAAATCAATATCTGCATAAAGATTCATTTTATAACCTCTACAAAAATAGAGAGCAGAGAGAAATAAAAATAATTATATATTTTTTATATCGAACTAAGTGGCGTGCAATTGGAGAGGCCTATGTCCAGCAGTGGACTGCGATAGGCTGATGATGATGATGATGATGATGATATATTTTTTATAGCCCGGAGTTCGGTCCTGGATTGCCGATCGCTGAATAATAAATTAGATCGTTATAGTAAAATTGCATTTGCATAAACTGAACACAAAGAGGAACTACTGATTTAATATAGTCCAACATTCAACTTTTCCTATTTAAAACTGCACCGGTTACAAAATTGCACAACTTGATGCAATTAAAAATGACTCTCGCTATAAAAATCCGGCTCAGCTCTTTCAATATGAAACTTTATTATGAAGGATGGAAAGTTTTAATAATCCCTTGCGACAAGCGTTGAGGACGTCCAAATCGAGATGTTGTAACCTCATTTCACACCGACCGGGTTTTATTCATTCATTTTTAAGGTGACAAGTCAGTTTATTATTAACTAGATGAGCCCCGTGGTGTTAACCCCGGTCTTTTAATTGTACCTTCAAAACAACCGTGAGTAACTCCGCTAGTCAAAGTTAGACTAAATCAAAAGTAATATAACTTAAGCTCCTCTTTATATTAACGGCTATCTGCCATTGAAAGTTTCATCGAAATCAGTCCATTCATTACAGATATTAACTAGAATTAACAGACGAACAGACAGCCAAACTTTTTAAGTTGTGTTTTTGGTATAAGTACCGTATACACTTAATTGAAACATGTACATACATGCATTTAGTGATAAGATGTTAATTTTAATTTATTTATAATATATCATTAATATATCATCCTTCGATATGTTTTATGTAAAATATTTAAAGTCTTAGATGCATTACTCATAGTAAATTTATAGTATTCCTTCTTTTGTACCTACATTGATGTTGTTCTATAGTCGTCTGTTACGACAACTTTGTGACGAAGAGGGGTGGTCATACTCGGTATTCTTGATTTGTCACCATTAACATAATTTATAGACACAAAATCATATTTATTTTCAATATTATCATATAATATTACATGTATGGTTGCCGAAAACTGTGAGGGTTGGAGGCCTTCGTTCAGCAGTGGACGGCGGTAGGCTGAAAAAAATTATATATAACATTACACCCCTTACAGTTTAGTGAATGACAATCAGTCAAATATATGTGAATGAGCCATAATGTTAGACTTCCGAAATCCATACTTCAACGAATATCTCACAAAGTCATTGAATGATGGAACTACTACGGCAAACGGTTAATAGGAGTAACTGGCTTCACCACTCGCAGACTCACTCGACTTCTGAGAAAAGATATTAAACTAGTTAGTAACATTTTTATTATTCCCTCACAAGTTTCATTTCAGTGGAAGTCGACGAACAAACGCGGAATAGTGGACATTATTCGGTATGTTTATTGGTGTTGTACTCAAAAGTAACTTATGTTTTTTTTTGTTTCACCCTAAGCAAATAGTAATATAAACATTAAAAGTTTTAAGACCAACTACAAATATGTGTTCGTTGATAGTTTCGATACTTACTGTATCCCTGTTCAGAAACTTTTTACATATAAAATACTGTACTCTATTATATGTCAGTTAGTCACACCAGTGTTAAAAATTCTAGACCTACATCCCGCAAAATGCAAAAACAATCAAAAATTTTAAATATATACATTTCATTCTTTAACAATATTATTATGATTATAAAACAATCATTCGACTTAGAACTTTTATGTTTCTAGAATAAAAGAATTGCACCTTATTCAATTGAATTCTCTGTGAGCACAAATTGAATTATGTGTTATACAAAGGATTCCAATGTATAATAATAATGTAATAGTGAAACGGTACGACAGGTATACAGGTATCTAGCCTGTCATATCCAAGTCTTTGTTGAAATTCGCTACCTTTGTTAGGATTTACAAACTGATGGGTAGGGATGGGTTGATAATTTTCTATTTAGAAAGCTGTGATAAATTGTAAATATTGAATTAATCTCGAAGGAAACTCGCATAAAATTGAAATAATGAATATTATTAAGAAACCAAATTGAATAATCTTTTTCATTTTAAATATTACATAATATTTGTTATTTAGCGCTACTTTTTTGGATTAATATAATTTGAAAGTTTACGCAACCTATATCCCGACGCTTTAAAGGGGTCATTCTACTGCACTTGTAGTCACGGGTGCACTGATCTAGGCTTGGGTGAGGTGTGGCTCTTGTTAGCGTTGATGGGTTTCTTTAAACTTTTTATCAGTACATAATGTATTACTATTTTTATCAAGACTTATAACACAAACATCGATAATCTTGATCACTCGGTCACTCCTTTGATTCACTTAGCAAAGACCACTTAACCCTGTGTCAAGCGTCCTGCCCACTTGTAAACATACCGGTGTGTTGACCAACTGCATTGTCCACGTAATTTGATCGGATACGACATAGCACTGAGTTAACTGAATATTGGCAAATGTAATTATACCAAACAGACCCTGTATTGATATGGACTCGAGAGCTTTTCAACGGATATTGAATGATGAAATCAAAATAATAATTGAATTTTACATTCACAACACTCGCAGATCTGTACCTACTGGAAAAATATGTTGTACTATTTTATAGGCATTTATATTTGATTACAAAATAATATATGATAAGAATGAAATGTGTTGCCTTATCGACTTAATTTAAGATCATTTTGTTAGTGCTCTATTAAGTGTTTGTAAATACAATATTACTACGACCAAGTTAGTAAAACAGAACATGAAAATAGCTAACCTAATTTTATTACCGCTGAATAGGGAACCTACTTGTCAACACAGGCGTAAGTAGTTTTTGTCTACCATATTACATGGCACGAAAGAGCGAATTAACCGGGTGGTTTCAATAAAAGCTGTAACCAACTCCTATTGTATCTCACAAAAGTGGAGCAAGTCAAATAATGAGGTTTAATTTAATTAACATTTTGTTAATGGTGCATTAATTGCAATATCTTCCGTGTTGATAGAATAAACACAGTAAAAGTCATTAGCGTTCACAATAATTAAAAGTGTCAGTTTCCCCAAAGAAATTTCGCCTAAGAACTGAAGTAACCGATATAGTAAAGAGTATCAGCACGCTGAAGTGGAAACACAACTAAAATTTCTTACAAAATATTAGCAATTTAACTACAAGTACAATGTGCATTTGTGAAATACTATGTACTAATACGTTATATTTTAAAAAAATTGGTAGTGATTTACTTTTTTCATCTGTTTCACACTCAAAATATAGTATAAGTAATGTAGACTATGACCCTTACAACTGCCCTTTGTTAGAAAAAAATATCCGACGCTAATGGTGGAATGTTTTTTGCTATATGAATTTCAATAGTCTGCAGTTAATATTTCTATTTTCACTCTCTTAGTGATTATTTGAATCGTATTCAAGAGAGCGGGTGCATTGTGTTTAGCCACTTGAAGTATATTAATAACTAAAGTTCGTTGCAGTTGTGTATAGGCTTTCAATGCAAATGCCAGTTTGCATTGTTTGAGAAATAACGCATGGTTTAGCAAGTAAAACTGTGTAAGCAAATGTATTGTTAATGTTTAAACTGAAGTAAAAGTAGCTTTCAATTTAAATTAAGTGCTAATTGCTTTAATTCGCAAATAATTAACTGAACTACCGAGTGAATGAGAATGAAAGCATCTCATTAGATTGTCAATAATTAATGTTGTTTGTTCAAATAAGTACGATAGTATTAATCATATAATTCACATCTCAGTAAAGTTACAGTATTTTATGTTTTGATGAGAGTCAAGTCGTCGTCCAGGGGAATATGTTTTCCTTTTTAACCGACTTCAAAAAAAAAGGAAGAGGTTCTCAATTCGTCGGAATCTTTTTTTTTTTTTTTTCTTGTATGTTCAGCGATAATTTCGTCGTTTATGAACCGATTTAAAAAAAACTTTTTGCATTGGAATGGGCGTAGCTTACAGGTTGTCCCATCGTCACCATATCGAGATCTGATGATGGAATCCCAAGGAAATCAAGGGAACTCCTCAAATATCATAGGCACAATTGTCGCGATTTGGGTACTCGGAATAGTTTTTCATTGAAGTCGGTTACTTTTGTTAAAATTATAATTGAATCACATATAGTTAGTTCTTTTTGGCGTCACAAACGCAGTTCACCAGTTTTGTGTTGCGTTGCGTCTATGTATTAATACGTGAAACAAAAACATTGTAACCCTTTTAACGAAAATCATGCGAACGTCAGAGTACAAAATTTGAGACAGTTAAGGTTTATATGGAGGAAATGTACACAAAAGTAATAAAGAAGATAATGAATAGGGTCGAATTTAAACTAATTAGCGACCACTAGTGCTCGTCTACATTAATACGTATGCCACATTAGATTACTTTTTTATTTGATTAGAATATTTGTAATAGATAAATACATAAATAAATAAATAAAAACACTTTAATGTATAGTGACTTTAAAAATTTAGTAACCTTTATTTTCTACAGAGTAATAGGTTGAAAATAATTTTACCCTCTTCATTTGATTAAGATTTAAAATTGGTATCTACGAGTATTATTTCTTGAATACATTTAATTTGTTTATATAAAATTAGTAGGAAAAAGATGTTAAATAATATTTTTATAGCTTTTGCCCGTGGCTTCACCTACGCGTTATTTTGATGTATAACTTTGACAGATTTTTTCACCCCTTGGGGTGGAAATTTTCAAAATCCTCGCTTAGTGCTCGGCTACGCAATCCTCTAGGAACACACCTGCCAAATTTCAGCATTTTGCGCCAAGTAGTTTCAGCTGTGCGTTGTCTGTCAGTCAGTAACGGAACAGTTTTATATATATTGATTTCATAATTTATTGACAGTTAACCAACCATATGCTAACCAATTAAATAAAGATATGAGTAGGTATATGTGTAATAAGTAAATATTTTGGGCAAGATAAGCAGAAATAAATATCTGTCATGATAATATAATAGAGCCTGAATAAAATGTGTAACGTATAAAGAACCACAGCAGAATAAGCCAAATGACTGCTATTTCATGTATTATTTGCGAAACACTTGCCTCGGTGACTAAGTGAACACTGTTATGGTTTCTTGTGATAAGAAAATACAGTTAGCCGAAGGTGACAGAAATATATTAGGGTTCCCTCCCACGACTTATAACCGTAACTTATTTTACGTACCTACGGCAATTTGTACCTTTTGTGGTATTTTGTCTTCATTTTCTCTAGGATAAAAATTGTTTTTTATGTATAACTATAAGCCCTTAACTTAAAATTCCCTATTGCTTGACTTCTCTTAGTAAAATCTTGTAACTCTTTTCATTATTTATTTATTTATTTATTATTATTCACTAGATTTTACTACAGTGTGAGGTTTGAAAATACAAAATACCCAGAATGTGAATCGGTAAAATCGATAAAAAAAATTCTTCCGAGCCTTTATTCCCAAGTTTATTTGGGGTCGGCTACTAGTTCAACCGGTTTTACCTGAATTTCAGTTTTTCCACGGAGCGACTGGCATCGGACCTCCGCAACCCAAAGGGAGAACTGAAATTCGAAGATTGAACTAGTTGTCAGTATATTTGAGGGCACTGACTTCCCAATAACGATTGCCAAAGATGTTTATGACAACCGGGACCGACGGCTTTACGTGCTCTCCGAGGCACGGGCGTGAATCACCGCCAAACTTCCAACTCCGGGCTGCTATTAGGTATTTCCTAAGATAGTCCCAAAAATCGATAAAAGATATGTGTTTAAATTCGCAATGTGTTATTTATTAGTTAGAGCCTAAATATTAACAAAGTTTTTTCTGCTATACTATCGCGAGATAATAATAATAGTAGACTTCCAAGACTGAAATACATTATAGTAGATTATTTGTTTGCAAAAACCATAAAATAGCTAAAATACGCGCGTTATAGTATTTATAGTGTACAAGAGATCTCTTACATTTTAAATTACACATTAGCTGTAGTAATAAGCTTACAAAATGAGTAGTTTATAATAAGCTTGTGCACACGCAGAAGTACACAGAACACTGCATTCGGCTGGGTAATGGCCTCATTATGGTTGAGTACATTCTGGAATTATTTCTTCGCTATACGGTTATTCTCTGAAATTGTAGCCTTCATTAAAGAAGTTAACTATGAAGAGTCTCCTGTGGTAGATTGTTTTACAGTTAATGAAGAATAGTAATAGCCACTGACAACAATTATGCGGTAAATTGTGTTCCTTTATATCTAACCGGTTGGAAAAATATTAATGGTGACTAAGTCGTCTTTATATTAGCATTGTTGAAATCATAGCATCAACGTCATGATGATCATCATCATATTTTTCTACCGTTTCTGTTTTTCAAACTTATTATCGGCATGCAAAGAAGAAACCAGGTGAAATCTTATTTAGAAAATAAGATTTCACCTGGTTTCTTCTTTATAAAGCTGACTATGTGCCAGTCTTATCATAAAGTTGCCTGATATACAGCTTTAGCTCAACCTAATTGGAAAACAATTTGTAATATTTGATTTCTTTATTGAGTGTGCACGTAGTATAATAGCCATATTAGTTTATATAACCTCACTACTAAAACTTCTTTAAACACATAGTTAAATATAAGAATATTATTATAAATTAGACTAGAAACCAAAATTCTTTTTTGCAAATATATTATTATTTTTACTGTTTCTGAAATGGCCAGAGTTGCGTGGTTGTGAAGTATATTATTGCGTGATTACAGGCGCTATTAGTATAAAAAAATAAAAAGCGGCCAAGTGCGAGTCGGACTCGCCCATGAAGGGTTCCGTACCAGCAAGTAACATCATATAAAAGTTCTTGTAGTTCGTTGTAACTTTCATCGATGTTATTATACTAGTGTATTGATTGGATGAAAGGTATATTGCGTGTTACGATTTATGACGTATTAAAAAAAAACTACTTACTAGATCTCGTTCAAACCAATTTTCGTTGGTAGTTTACATGGTAATGTACAACATATATTTTTTTTAGTTTTATCACTCTCTTATTTTAGAAGTTAGAGGGGGGGGGACACACATTTTTCAACTTTGGAAGTATCTCTCGCGCAAACTGTTCAGTTTAGAAAAAAATGATATTAGAAACCTCAACATCATTTTTGAAGACCTATCCATAGATACCCCACACATATAGGTTTGATGAAAAAAAAAATTTTTGAGTTTCAGTTCCAAGTATGGGGACCCCCAAAATGTATTGTTTTTTTTCTATTTTCATATAAAAATTCTAATGCAGTTTACAGAATACATCGACTGACAAAATTTCAACAGTATAGTTCTTATAGTTTCGGAAATAATTGGCTGTGACATACGGACGGACAGACAGACAGACAGACAGACAGACTTGACGAATCTATAAGGGTTCCGTTTTTTGCCATTTGGCTACGGAACCCTAATGATATTTAAATTTACAAGACAAGTATATTGTATTGTATATTTTTCTTTAATTCAAATGTTATAGTATATTGTCTTAGATTCTAAAATATTATTATTTATTGCATGATTGAATAAAATTTTAAATTATTGTAGGCCTAAATGGCAGAACATAGCGGATCCTTGACACTTATGTAAACATCATTATTTATACCTATGTTTCACAATAAAGAATTGATTGATTGATTGATTGATTGATTGATTGAAGTAAATAGCAAGTTATTGGGCAAGTAAATAGGCAAGTGTGTAGGCAAGTAAATGAATAAGTTATTAGGCAAGTAAATAGGGAAGTATGTAGGCAAATAAATTGGCAAGTAATTAGGCAATTAAATGGGCAAATCAATAGCAAGTAAATAGGCAAGTAAATAGGGAATTGAAGAAAGCAAAACAGGTAAGAGTCGCAAATACAAAATTAGTGAGCCAGAGCGAGAGAGCAAATGTCGGTGTGTATGTATATTGCACATTGTTTAATACTTGCTTGTATTTGAGAATTTAACGTGCGTTAGTATAATTATGTGAAAAGTACGTGAGCTAGTACTATTGTATACTGTATGCGGCTGCGTATTACAGCTTTTTAGTAAGAAGTCAGCGTGCTGTGTTATTATTTACCAGTGTTTGTGAGTAATTTTATATCATTGTTAAACAAATAAACTTTGTAATTATCCTACCCTTGTTATATACATACATATATTCATTTCATTCTTTTGTCGATTTACTTAAGTTTCACTTCTATCGTGTGTGAATCACACACACACCTTTTATAATTTATTCTATTTGATAGAGATTTGATATATCACTGTCATTTTGTAACTTAGAATAGACATTCAAGAAACTGTCGCCGATATACCTCAAAAACTATGGATTAAAGCAAGAAAAGTCTATTTTTCTTTTTTACTTCTGTTACAAATTCGAATCTAACTTTAGTTTTAATTAAAAGTATTTGTGAGTGTAATCATAAGAAATCCAGTCCATGTTCGCTGAGTGTCTTAATTTTCTAATGGGGTGACGGCAAGCTAATTTGAATGTTATTCCTATGGATTAAGGTTTGATATCAATTAGTATCTGATTTCTGAAATATCGTTTCAATTTGATTAAACGAAATGGATAAATAAGTAAAGGAAGTGGCGGTTGATTTCATGCAAGATAAAGCGAATATATGGTTGAGGAGATAACATCATACTCCGTTCTTGATATTTTTATGTTCGTATGGGCAAATACTTGTTTACTAGCTATACTATTTAAGTAACCATTTTATACACATGTAGGTAAAAATAAATCTAAGAGATTAGTTGTATCGATGTCTATACCTTATATTATAGATTTGAAAGTGACTCTGTCTGAATGCTTGTCTGTTACACTTTCACGATTAAACTTCTGCAACGTTTTTAATGAAATTTGGTGTGAAAATACTTTGTTTATTGAGGAAGGAGCCGAGTTAATTTTATCGCGAAATACACGCTGGCTAGCAAGCCAGTATTTCTTTTATTCGGCGATGACATTATAATTGTTATCATATGAAGTAAACTTAGATCAATTAATCAAATTTAAGTAAAATTAGAAAAGTCATGAGACTTATTGAAGATTGCTTAATTAATGAAGCGTCTACAAACGGCATAGTTTAAACAAATATTTTATAAAATTAAATTACCTTGCTCTAAATTGATTTCTCTTTCAATCTATACTCTGTCTCTTTATTTCTCTTCTTGTATTTACAACTTATTTATTTCAAAGAGTCCAAATTTGACTATTTGTTATGTCTTGGTAGTAATTTTTAAATTTTAAAACCATTTAAAATCATATCTATAAATACAAAGGTTGAGGATTCCACGGCGGGCACATTTTTAATGGAATTAAAAATGTATGCGTGATTGATATCATCTACTATTAAAAAGTACTCTTGCTTTTGCATTATTTTTGTACTAGTATGATACTGAGAGTCGAGAAGAAATAGTTTATTTTTAGAATATAAATGGACAGACACAATATTGAACTGAAGTCTAAATTGTGTCATCTAATTTGCTATAGATTTGCTATAAATTTGATTTAGCTTTTATTTCTGAAGTACTTCCAAAGATAAATACATACAGACTTCACATATACTATTAATAGCAAAACTAATGAAAGGAACTAATTAATAGGTTTTCAAGGATTTAAAAATAATGATTGGGCCTCTCCGGTCACCTCTACACTCACCAACGAAATACGACAGAAAGAATGTTGTTATTATAAGGATGGTCTTCAGTGTGAGAGTATCTAGTACTGCCCCGGTCAAGCCGGCCCTTTCGTGTTGAAATCAACGAGGCTCTACCATTATGTATTCTGTGGCTCTACTGTATATCAATCCGTCTCTTCCGTGTAGACATAGGCCTCTCCAATAATTAATAGACACTGTAAAGTTATACATGAAGGAAATTCCATTAACAGCCTGTCATTATCAAACGGTCACTCTGTTGACATTCTATAGGTTTTTAAGTGCTATTCGTCCCACACATAACAATAAAACATTCGAACGACTGTTTGCGATAAATTTTAGGAACAAACTACGACCACTATGTAAGCACGAAACGTACACAGTCGAATAATACTGTGATTCGTGTCAAAAAACCGACACCGTGTTAGGAAAGGACGGGTACTCGTGGTAAGGACCAAATAACACCGAATAAGTTGTTTACATACCTACTCGTATTCGTAACTATTTGTTATTATTAAAAATCGTGAAGCTATGACGAAATAAATATGCTTCCAGTGTCACTTTTTTTTCAATGCAATGAAACAGTGTTGTTTTTTGTAATGAAGTAGTATCACTACATATTATAAAATAAATAACATATTAAGTCCTTCGGCGTGTCTGTCTGTTCGCAACCGGCTCATAAAACCCTACCGATTTAATAAAATTTTATACCCAGATAGTCAAAAACCGCAATAACCGACAAAGACGGCGAGTGGAGCCGCGGGCGAAACGTATATAACTTAAAGTATTTAGACAATCTTGTAATGTTATACCTAAAAAGCTACAAAATATATACATATATAATATACAATTGGATTCAGTAGTATTTGTCTACCAGTCTAGTTTTCACTATGTTAGAAAATTATGCGATAGATTAGAATTGAGAAATTAAAAAAGTTTCTGCACGGGTAAAGTATGATGAAAACATATTGTCTAACGTTATGAAAATTCGACTAATTTGAGGGCACGGTCAATAATGGTGTATTTTTTATATAAATTCGTATTTAAGCCTACCAAACTGACTCTGCCTGAGGGAAAGCATGAGTAGTATCCAGGAGTAGAGGGCAACCTACAGGAGTACAGCTCATTGTGAGTGTAGACAATGCATCATAATGACACATAATGAGCTAGATGCTTCCACATCACTGGACCTCCGGCCTCACCAACGAAATACAACAGCACGAATTCAGGTTGATTTTCTATGAGACGGTGGCACTGCCCCGGCCCATTTGTGTTGAACTCTGCGTGGGTTTACTGCAAGCCCTATGTTTATTTATTAACTTTATAATATGTAAAACACTTAAATAAGTCAAAAACCCTTACTATAATAAGTTTGGACCTAATTCGTGCGGTACCGTCATAGTTATAATATTTACAGATATTGACGAGGGTTGGTTAGTGTCAACAACAACCCATTACGTTCCACTGCTGGGCTCGGGTCTCCTCTCAAAGACTGTTAAGGCCATACGTCCCCACGCTGGCCTAGTGCGGGTTGGGGACTGGCAAGACACGTTGTGGCTACGTAATCTTACCGTTGGATGTTTTTAAGCCGCCCGAAGGCCTCCAACTAAGCTTCACGACTGTTACCTTATGACAACAACCGGGACCGACTGCTTAACGTGACCTTCGAATCACGGAAACGCTCATAACATATCATGCCACATACGGTCACCCATCTAGGTCTGACCGCGCCGTAGTTGCTTACCCTCGGTGATTGTTTCCAATCACCTAAGGCCACTCGGCTATGAGCGCTTCAACGTTGGTTAGTGTAAGCCTAGGAAATACTAAAGTAATATGTCGCCATATTACGAAACCTTTACATTATTACCACATGTATACGATCTTTTACGTAATCGAATAATATAGGCTGTAGGACTCTTTGCAATAACTAGAACGAACATTTTATCTTAAAGATAATATAGATCTAAGTACACCTATACACAATCTATAAGATAAAATATGACATCAAGTTATATCAAAAGTATATAGTTATATTATCAAAATTATAAATCATCTTTATCTCGCGTTTTGTCGATTTCCTCCATCTATTGTTTGTGAACAGTAAGGCTTTGTCGACTATGAAATGGCTGTGATTTCCTCAAAATCATGTAGTTCTAAGGAAACAGGACTTTGTGCCAATACGCAAGGAAAACTAAATTGCGTGAAAATTGTTCAGACGCTAATGGTTATTGCGACGTTTTTGCGTCGAATACCGTGACGTAATAAAAATATTTTCTGATGTCAATCTATAGTTTCATTTCCATAAGTGTTTCCGTTTCGGATTTGAAAAATTAACGTAATGCATTATGGAGTGACAATCGCGGACTTTTTTGTAGACCTTTTTAAGATGTACAATACTGTAGTACATTATTTTGATCTATCTCGTAGGGTACAGCCAGTGTTTGCAATATAAGTGTAAAAAACATCACATTAGAAACCTTTAAAATTATTATCTACTATATTATGCATGTATTATACATAAAAACCTTCCTTTTGAATCACTCTACCTATTAAAGAAAATTTCATAAAAATCCGTTGCGTAGTTTTAAAGATTTAAGCATACAAAGGGACAGAGAAAGCGACTTTGTTTTATACTATGTAATGATATACATTTATATAATAAGTTAGTTTGTTCGTGTATCCACATGCGTATGTCGATTATCGCGACGAATCGTAGTTTATATATAACGTACAACTTTTTATAGCGGTTTAGCCGTGAAAGCCTAATAGAAAGATAGAGTTACATTTGAATTTATAACATTAGTAGCTTTATAGGGCTCTTTAGGGATCCTTATCTCCTAGATCTACAGATGTATTATATAAGTCGTAAACATAACAGGATTATGATATTTTGAGTGGCGTTTTATAGCACTCCTTTATGGAACGTAATAAAATGAAAAGCATACTAGTGAAAAAGCTGCAATCGTGTCAACACATGACACAGTAACATTAAAAATCTTAGGTATCACGCAATTTCTTTGGCAAAATCCATTAGTGTTATGTATGACACAGTGTTGTATGTTATGTGCTGCTAGATGGGGCTTTTAAATTGGGAATAAAATCATCAAGTGCTCACAGCCGAGTGGCCTTTGGTGATTGGAAACAATCACCAAAGGTAAGCAACGACGGCGCGGTCAGTTCCTAGATGGGTGACCGTTTGTGGCATGATATGTTATGATCATTTCAGTGATTCGGAGATCACGTTATGCAGTCGGTTCCGGTTGTTATCATAAGACAGCTTTCTGCCCACATTGCCTACTATTTCAATAAAATATTATGTAATTATAATAAAGAACGTATATAAACTGTTACCACATAGTTATTGATCCATTGAAGTGTCAAATTTTGGTTGAAATTCAATTTCTCTTTCCCAAAGTGCTTTTGCCTCATCCATTCAATCCGTCTCCCAATTCGTTGACTAATAAAGAATACATAAGGCATTAAGCATTACTTGTATATAAAAACGAGTACTGGTAAAAAAATAAGTGAATACAATATAAAAGTAATATGATTTAATAAAATACCTTTTATTCAACACTATATCACGGCTTTTCCAGTAAAATATTACATCGAGCGTCCATAGGCAGAAATTGTCGCCCCATGGACACATTAAAAGGAATATCATTTCACTAATGGACCGCTGTTTATATGTAGGTGTGGAAAAAGCGGCATATAAACATCTCTGGGGCGCTAGTTTAATACAAAAACGTGTTGATGCGAGAAATATTATCATTATCATATATTTATGCGAAGGTTTTCGGTTGCTCGGTAAATTAACTTTTTCTTTTCCATATTCCAGATTCAAGTGTCTAACTGTCTAATTTTAAGTTAGTTGAGTTCCATGTACCTGTCATAATTGACGTGTGGTGATGGATTAAGAATACAGAGTGTCACCACCCCCGTTCATCCCGCGGGTGTCGTAAAAGGTGACTAAGGGATAAATTACGCAAGACAACATCAATGCGAAGAGAAGGAAAACTTGAAACCAACCCTTTTTTTTTATGTGTGGAAAATCATCATGGACCGTCACCCCACCGGGGGTTACGGCGAGGTGGTGTGTCGGACTTGAACCGACTAAAAAATACACAGTGTGCCCTCTCCGCGCTTCTCCGTTTAGGAGGAGGAGAAGTCCAGGGTGGGATCTCCTTCTGAACTTCTCCAGCGCCTGCCCGCTCCTGATGCGGGCACCGTCTCTGTTCGACGACCCTCTCTTAGGCGGCGTCCGGCACACACCGACGCCGCCCCCTCGCGGCTGGCCACATAATGCGGATGGAGGGAAAACCCGTCCCGTCCACCCGCGGCCAAACTCAAGGCGGTATGAGGTGCAGATGTTCGCGCCTCCGCCGCCCGAGTCGCTGGCGGCGAATCAGGTCCGATTGGATATCGTCCTTCCGGGCCTTCTCCGCCGCCTCCTTCTGCGTGATTACGTCCTAAATAAATGAGCTCTCGCTGCCAGCCATGGAACGAACGACGGCCGGCAGTGAGAGATCCCCTCCGATAACTTGAAACCAACCCTATACCAACGTGGTATAGTAGGCCAATACCTCCTTTTCAAAGAGAGGCCTATGTCCAGCAGTGGACTGTTAAAGGCTGTTGATGATAATGACCTACCCTAATTAGTATGGATTTTTGAAAAGTACTCTTGAAATTAAAATTTAAGTAAATTTCATGGCCACGTTTATTGTGTTACGGGTTACATCACTAGTATTAAAAACATAGACAGATAGACGATGGTCAATATGTCGACCCACACTTTATTGTCAAAAAAAAACTTAAAACTAAGAACAGGTTGCAATTGTGCTTTATAATATTAAAACCAGTAGAACAAAAGTGGCTGTTTACTTCCACGTTCATTCCCAAACCCGCAAGAGGTTATGGGCCCAGACACAGAGCAAGTCCCAGAAAATTAAAACCACGGAAATAAAAATCAGTGACGAAGCTACGTCATCATCTTATAAAAAAGGTGCGTTTAAAAGTGACTACTACATTAAAAATAATAATGGATGAATACAATGAAAACAAAATAGAAAAATTAACAAACGGAGAAACATATCATATGTGGAAATTCGAGTTAATGATATATTTGAGAGCACATGGTTTGGAAGAAATAACCTTAAAATCAGGAGTTGAGGATGAAAAAGGAAAATTTCGGATTAATGATGCTAAGGCGCAGAAAATTATATTAAATACAATAGATAGAAAACTAAAAACACACCTAGTATACTGCAAAAATGCATATGAAATGTTCAAAAAACTTTGTCAAATATTTGAAGGCTGTGAACAAAGACACAAATCATTGCTTCTTCAGGATTTCTTCAATTTTACATACAATAATCAAAAAATATCTGAGCTAATATCACAGATTGAAAACTTAGCTATGAGACTTAATAACCTAGGACAGAAAATTGATGATGAAATGATAATATCTAAAATACTTACATGCTTGCCGAGTCGATTCAGTTATTTTGTGACAGCTTGGGAATCCACACCGGATGAAAAGAAAAATTTGAATAACCTAACTAACCGATTATTACAAGAAGAATCTAGAAATACAGATATTGAAGAAAAGAAAGTAGCATTCAGAGCTGAAAATAAGAAAAGAAAATGTTTTAAATGTAATAAAATAGGACACTTAAAGAAAGATTGTAAGATGTGTGGAATCTGTAAAAAATATAATCACAATGAAGTGGATTGCAAGTTCAAGGCCATTCAGTGTAAGTTTTGCAAGAAAACTAACCACAAGGAAGAAAACTGTTACTTCAGATCCAATAACAATAAACACACTGTCGGTAATGTAGCATTTTTCACAACAAAAAATAATAAAAAGGAGGAATATACACTAAACTTTATAGTTGATTCTGGTTGCACAGCTCACATGACAAGTAACAAGAAAATTTTAACTAATTTTATACCTATGGAATCTGAAATTCTTATAGCAAATGATGACAGCATGTTAGTATCAGGAGAGGGCACTGTTCTGACATCTGTTTGTAAGTTAGAGAAAACTCTTTTAGTTCCTGATTTAACCCAAAATCTAATGTCAGTACATGCGATTACCAACAATGGTGGAACAGTAATATTCAAAAAGGAAACAGTTGAAATTTATAAAAATTCAGAATTAGTATTGATCGGAAAAAAGAAAAATGGTTTATACACTGTTGATTTAGAAATGGATGAGTATGCAGGTAAATTATTATTGACTCAAAACATTGGATCAGCCTTAGAATGGCATGAAAAACTAGGCCATCCTAGCAAGAAAGTATTAGAAATATTACCACAAGTTGCTGACGGTATACAAATTATTAACAACAATAATATAGAAAATTGTGAAGTATGTATTCAATCAAAACAAACCAGATTACCTTTTAATACTACTAGGACTAGAGCATGTAGACTTTTGGAAATTATACATACAGATGTTTGTGGACCATTTGAAGAGTTAACACATGATGGATATAAATATTTTGTAACAGTAATGGATGATTATAGTCATTTCACAAAAGTTTATTTACTAAAACAGAAAAGTGATACAAAAGAGTGCATAATAAATTATATTGAAGAAGTAGAAAGAGAAAAATCTGAGAAAGTAGTACACATAAGATGTGACAATGGTGGTAAATATACCAGCAATAACCTGAAACTATGGTGTAAACAAAAGGGAATTCAATTAGACTATACTAAACCTTATACACCCCAACTCAATGGAAAAGCTGAACGTTTAAATCGGACCTTAATGGAAAAGGTTAGAGCTTTACTGTTTCAATCAAAATTAAGTAAAGATATGTGGGGTGAAGCACTATATTGTGCTACATACCTCTTGAATAGACTGCCAACTGAGACATTAAATAATATAACACCATACGAGTTGTGGAACAGGAAGAAACCCAACTTGTCAAATATAATAAAATTTGGATCTATAACATGTATGAAGCAGCTACATCCCAATATTAAAAAGTTAGACCCAAGAAGTAAAAAATTGATAATGGTGGGGTACACAAACAATGGATATAGACTGTGGAGTGAACGGGAGAAAAGAATAGAGACAGCAAGGGATATAATAGTACTTAAGGGAGATAGAAGAGAAAAAGAAACTAGAGCACTAAATAAAACAATAACAAACTTAGAAGAGAACATCAACCCAGAAGAGAACATTAACCTAGAAGAGAACATACACCAAGAAGAGAACATCAACCTACAAGAGAACACCAACCTAGAAGAGAACATCAACGTACAAGAGTACATCAACCTAGAAGACAGCTATAACCTAGACGAGAAAAACAATCTAGAAGAGAACAGTGAAGATGAGGTTGAAGAAAAGGACTATGTACTAAGACGTAGCACCCGAAGAAAAAAGAAACCAATTAAACTACTAGACTATGCTATGCTTTCCTATAATGAAGCGGTTACATCTACAGAAAAGAAAAATTGGGAGAAGGCTATAAACATGGAGAAGGAATCTCTACGAATTAATAACACATGGGAAATAGTTAATATAGAAGAAGCTAAAGGATCGAAAATACTAACAAATAAATGGGTGTTTTCTATAAAAGATGATGGTACTTATAAAGCAAGACTGGTTGTTAGAGGGTTTCAGCAAGAAAACATAGATCACGAAGAAATATATAGCCCTGTAGTGAGCCAATCAGCTCTAAAAACTATATTTGCAATAGCAGCTTCTATGGATTATGAGATGATGACCTTTGATGTAAAGACTGCATTCCTATATGGAGAACTCAGTGAGGATATTTTTATGACTATACCAGAAGGATATGAAACATCACCTAATAAAATATGTCGTTTAAAGAAAGCATTATATGGCTTAAAACAGGCTCCAATAACATGGAATAAGAAATTTACTGCAACTATGCTGAATCTAGGATTGAAACCAACTCAGACAGATCAGTGTGTATTTTCCAATGATGACAAAACTGTAATAATAGCAGTATATGTAGATGACGGATTAGCTATATCTAAAGATAAAGAAAAACTGGTAAAGATATTAAAATGTCTAGAATATGAGTTTAAAATAAAAATTTATGAAAAACCTACAAATTATATTGGATTTCAAGTAAAGAAAACAGAAGATGGAATAATGCTTAGTCAAGAAAAATACACAGAAAGACTACTAGAAAGATTTAATATGAAGGACTGTAAACCTGCCAGTACACCATACAATTCAGATAAAAAGAAAGAAAATAATGGACCAGTAGTAACTAACTTTCCATACAGAGAATTGATAGGAGGACTTTTATATTTATCCACTAGATCTAGACCGGACATCAGCCATGCAGTCAACGAAGCTAGTAAGAAAATAGAAAATACTACTAAAGATGACATTGTAGCAGCAAAGAAAATTCTAAAATATCTAAATGGAACAAGAGAGAAAGGGATAAAGTATTTGAAAGGAGGTGAAATATCAAATCTTGAAGCATACTCCGATGCAGACTACGCAAATTGCACTGAGACTAGACGCAGTACGACCGGATATATTATTATGTTAGCCGGTGGACCAGTAGCCTGGTGCTCCAAGAGGCAACCAATTGTTGCACTCTCTTCGACTGAGGCGGAGTACATAGCTGCTGCAGACTGTTATAAAGAAAGTTTGTATTTAAGATCGTTTTTAAGTGAATTAACTATGCTTGATATAAAAACATTGTTAAATATAGATAATCAAAGTTCAATTCAATTGATAAAAACAGGTTCTTTCAATAAGAGGTCGAAGCACATAGATGTTAGATACTATTTTATTTATGAAAATTATAAAAAAGGAAGGCTTAAGATTAAATATTGTCCTACAGATATGCAAATTGCTGATTTGTTAACTAAACCTTTGTTAAAGAATAAATTTGAGTTTCACTGTAATAAAATTGTAAAGAAATATTAAAAGCAGTTAATTATAATATTTTAAGTGTGATAGAAAAGGACATAATTAGAAATAGAAAACATTTAAGTTGTGAAATTCATATAAGTTAATTTTAATAAAACAAGATACATTTATTACATAATAGATATATAAGTAAACTATGTATAAAAATTATATGCATGTACTAGAGAATATAACTGGTAGTTATGTATTCTGTGCATGTACTAAGTTAATAGAGATTGTTAGTAGTGATTAAAGAAACAGTTAGTAAAGTATTTTTAAATTATGTATGTATAAGTATATGTAGCATATTTAAAAATAGGAGAAGGTGTTACGGGTTACATCACTAGTATTAAAAACATAGACAGATAGACGATGGTCAATATGTCGACCCACACTTTATTGTCAAAAAAAAACTTAAAACTAAGAACAGGTTGCAATTGTGCTTTATAATATTAAAACCAGTAGAACAAAAGTGGCTGTTTACTTCCACGTTCATTCCCAAACCCGCAAGATATTGCAGATATTGAAGCCATGACAAAATATAAGAGAATACGCATATATTCATAAGATGTGAGTACGCATGCTATTGTATGTCTGTGTCTTCATACGTGTTACAAATGCTTATTTTTTATTAATTAAATTGTCTAGTTCTAGTGAGTGAAGCTAGTCCAATGTCAGCAAGAAATGTACTCCTTGGATAGTTGAACAAAAATCTGCCTACGTTTTTTATTGTTCTATAATTAATTTGTGTATAGGTATTGTAGAAAATATTCTAAACTACCCACACACAAATAAAATATTTTTCAAATTTATGAGTACGGCGAAAGTACATGAACAAAGTTATACGTGGGCATTTCGGTTTTCCCTTTTGGTTTAAAATATTCCATACACTCATCAGATAAAAAACATGCTTGTAAATACATACTTCTCGTGTGCAAATGTATGAGTATGGTGAAGTGTACATGGACAAAAAAGGCTTATCGGTTTTCTCTTTTGGTTTTAATATTCCATACACTCATCTGATACAAACTATGCTAGTAAATAATTACCTTTCATGTGTTGGTCTTTTTAGTTTTTACTTTTGTAAATGTTTGGTAAAACCCAACATTCATTATTAAGAGACCAGACGCTTTCAAGCTCCTAAAATATTAGAGACGTTCATAAAAGCAACCCCACGTTTTACGTAGGCTTGTTACATTTGGTACTATTTTTAGACCTTTTGTGGCTCTTGGGTCTATTATTTCGTCTCACATCACACACACACACACATATATACATATAAATACATGCGTGTATGTGCATCACACACATGCGTCTATGTCCTCAAAAAGACACACATAGACATGTTAAATGCTTACATTTTGACGCTCGTAATTTTTAATTTATTTATTTAATCCTTATGTATGTATGTATGTTTGTTGATAGATAGATAGATAACTCTTTATTAGCACACAAATTTACAGGGTTAAAAAACAAAAGAGGAACACATTAATCAAATATAGAGTGTACAAAGGGCGGCCTTATTGCTAAAAGCAATTTCTTCCAGGCAACCTTAGGATGGATCAAATGTTGTAGAGACAGTAGTAGTTGAATATGCATTTTTGAACCTATTATTTGCTTATTATTAAGTACTATACCATATTCATATTCATTCATACCATGCTCTTTCACGCAAAAACCACAGAACGGATTTGGATGAAACTTTACACTAATATAGGTGATATATCAGAATAATTTATAGGCTACTTTTTAATGCAATAATCGAGAGACACGCGGGCGGAGCTGCGGACTAAATCTGGTATTTTATATATTTCCTTTACGCTGATCTGTAGAAAGTATAAGTGCCTAGGATTTGATATTTTACCATAATGAATAAATCTTTTTTTTAGCTGGTTTACCTGCAGAAATGCGGTTTAGGGAGGTTCTGCCCTCTCTCTGCCCATATCTCTAACAGACGTAAAGCAAAATTAGGTTGTACCTTCATTTTTAAAATTTCTTTATTATGTACTTTATATTTTAGAGTGAGTGGAGCAACTGAGTGGAGGAAACATCTGTAATGGCCAATATAGGGTCATACATTATTATAAGTTGTAATTTGATTTGCATGTAAAACGAATTATATTACTAACGTATTATTTACGAAACTAGGCAAACAACTTTATATAATTTAAGAGACCTATCTTCTTCAGTGGACTGTTATAGGCTGTTGATGATGATGATGATGATGATGATGATCTTCACAATTTAAACATTGCATGCAGTCAGTATGTTCTCCCGAGCTGTTTTGACTTGCTTGTTTGTTTTCGTAACTAAAGTCGTAATTGCTTTACCGCAACCGATTGAGGATATACCTTTAGGGAAGTCTTTTAATTAATTACGATAAACTAAAACTTTATTGTTTCCTCATACTTAAACTATATACTTTAGGCATACGTGTTAAGGTAATAACACGTTACTTCCATGAATCGTTACTTTTTTTCAATTCTTCTTTCAATGATTCGAGTGAACATGAAGACATTTGTTCTACAGTAGACAACAATAGGTTGATACTCATTTTCAAAATGAACAAGGCACTATGGAAATGTATTAAGAAAAACGTAGAAAATCGAGAGACAACATTTTAAATTTAATTCACTTCTACGTTTCTCTTGATTCAGGAATAATCACACTGGCAGTTGTAAACACTGGCAAGTGCTTTCCAATATGTCTACATAGTAGTTTTAGGATTTATGATTGTAAGAACAAATTCAAGAGTTTGAAAACATATATATATGTAACCACGAGAATTTGTAACCACTTTATACGAGCATTTATAAAACTTTCAGTTTTCTCGATTTTAACAACTTTATATAAATAAGTGAATTGTATTGAGATAGTAGCCGACCCCGAATAATCTTGGGAAGAAGAAGTGAATTATGTAAAGCAATAAGTAATTGTTTAGATTCTTGCTAGTTTTAGTCTTAAGTAAAGTCGAAATGTAGGGAAGGTCATTACTAATTTGTCACTTTCGTAGCTGATCCCTTTGTTTAAAGTAATCACTGAAATCTGCATAATTAATCAAGATATTTCATCTGAGGTTGTCTTGTAACTTCAAGATTAACACAGGCTTCAAGTTATGTTCTAAATGTAATTGAATATAGCCGACGTTGCATTTTTAATTCGGAATACAATATTAATAATAATCTTGAATAAAAACGTTATGAAATAACTTGTACGAATTAAATACAATTTAAAACACTGCAAATTATTTGATAGTTAAATTTGTTCCATGGAGATACAAATGAAATCTGTGATGAGAGGTAAAATATTGATGTATTTTTTTTACACCAAAATAAAATAATGTGACGTATACAAAAAACATACATGCAATTTTTATTTGTTTTTTCCTGTCATGTCTGAAAAAATAATCACGACAATTCTAATTCCAGATTGTCCAAAAAATTAAGTGTACCTCTAGTAGGTACATTTAATTTTAGTAGTACTTTTGAATTATGTTCTTAGATATGTGAAGACTTCAAAGACCTAATGTGCCAGGATGCAGCTGTAAAATAAACTTTCTGAGAAATGTAGACGTAGTTTGTGTTTATATAGATGATTGTTGTAAGGTAATGCCCTTTTAATTAATTTACTTTCATATTTTGTTTTAATATTTTTATACTTGAATTCCAAATGAATGTAGTAATTCAATTAAGGTTAAGGTAAAGCTGCCCCAATCGATATAAACAGGTTTAAAAGGCAACAGTATTATATGGAAAACAAAATCATTTTGTAAGATACTATTTTCCGTGTTTCTATATGCTCATACGTAAATAGTTCATTGATTTTAACGTTATAGAATGCAAAGGGAAATGGCATGGCACTTTAGTTATTAGTTATTAGGTAGTAAGTATTAGCATTTACTTATTTTAGTGTCTTTTACCGAATGGTAAACGAGTTCTGTAAGATATGAAAATTTTGATTTTTCCTTTAATTTATTCTACATTTGTACAGTATAGTTTCAAGTTAAGTTTGTTATTCAAGCTAAAACAAAAACGATTCGTTAACAAACACAATGTTCAAAGAAAATAAGCAGCAAAGGAGACCCTTATTGCAGCCATTCCTGCTCTAGGCGTAAAGATGCTTCCCGAAGCACTCATATCCGGCACCGGGCAGGAGAACCTTATCGCATCTCCAGAGAATCCTACGTAACGCGCCTCACCGCCATGATCGTTGCGTGCCATAGCAGCTTATGTTAGATCTGTATCTTACTCATGTTATGAGGATATGAATGTAATACATGCTTAATACTTTTGCATGTAATTTATTTTTAACAAAATAATGTAATCACACCATTACATATTAGTAGGTGTATTATAGCTATAATATTAAGTTGTTTGATAGGTAGAAAATAAATTATTTTTTTGCAACAGTGAAAACATAGTTCATATTTCCAATTATTTTTACAATTTTGTACTGTAAAAATAACTTTGTATTAACTTTAACTTTAACTTTGTATTGTACTGGGAAAAGAAAAAATAAACTCTTCTTGTGACTAATTGTGTATTTGAATGCCTTCCTTTATCTTTTATTGAGTCACTTAATATGGGTAAGGTCCTGGACAAAAAGTAGGTATATACTTGATTTCATAACAGAGAGTTGAAAATCTGGACTTGATAAAGAAATTATTTCTATACTAGATTAAAAATTGCGGTTACAAGCTTCTGCGGCATACTGTGTTGGTGTCAAGATTTATATTCTACAAAAAACAGTATCATTTGGGAGCACTATGCGGTATATATAATTTTAGCTCTCATTCCATTCTGAATGAGATATAATTGTATGCATGCAGATATAGGTTGTACTAATTTTCTTATAGCCGTTTTCACTAACATCCCCCAAGTTTAAGGGGCTACTTAGAGAGAGTTCAGAAGCCCTTAGTAATATTTTCGTTTTCCCCTTAGGAGTCACCTAAGTGTTTAGTTCTCTTAAAATGTAGGGCTACTAACGTTATCGGACTCATCAGGTATAGTTTGTGACAAGGGGCATTAGTGGCCTATAAACTTAATAAACAATACATGATATAGACTATGGAAGCAGGTGGCGTTTGTATCTAAAATATGTAAGCAAATATTTTGCTGCAGTTTCTGAGCTGCCTCCCGCGTTTTATCCCTCAGATTAAAACTAATTTATGATTCAACCCACAGCTGCAGTTTCACCGAAAACTAAATAAAAACTTAATACGGATGTCGGAACTTCGAGTTTAGGAAAATAAATCTGGTTACTAAGTTACACAGTTAAAAGTTTTGATTTAGTCGTAAATAATGCATATCTTTTGTGACGTCTATTAAATTTATCATTCTTGTTAGAATTCTAGAAGGTGTATCGTATAATTAAAAAAAAAAATATCTTGTCTCTGCTGCCTCGTTGGTTAAATAGTTGTATACGTATATTAATCTTATTTAAAATGCCAACACATGGAGATGAAAGTAAATTAACATAATAGTTAATTGAGTAGCCTTACAAGCCCAATTATAGCTCAACATAATACGACTTTTACCTGGAAGCACATTACTTTTGAAAAAAAAACTGGCAGTTTTTTTCTGGCGATTCAGTTATCTGGGTTTTACTACTAATAACCGTGGAATATTTTCATACGGTAAATCCCAGATTTATTTGTGATCAAAGCCATCATTTACAATCATAAGCAGTCGCATCATTCATATTCAACATAGTATTTTTTAAACCTAGTAAAGTCGTGCATTGTTTGTGTATTTGGATAATTATGGGTAGCTAATCGTAAAGCAAGCTATTGACCGGACCAACGGGTTTGTCTTATAAAGAGAATCATCTTCAAAACTAAACATTAACGTCGCACACATCACGCAGTCATCATGTTCTCCCGAGTTGTTGTTATTGGTTTATTCGTCCTTGTAGCAACTGTGGTAAATGCTACACCGGTTGAGGATAAGCCGCTTGGTAAGTCTCATAATGTTGATAACTTTTTTGTTATATATAACAATGTTGTGGCAATATTTGTGTATGACTTTAAATTTCGTAGTACTTTATTATTATTTTTATTTCAATATATCATTATAAGTCTTATAATGTTGATGACTTTTAGTTGTATGTTGTTACATACAACAAAAAAGTCACCAACATTATGATGTTGTTATGTTGGGCAATATTTATGTATGACTTTAAATGTTGTAGTTCTTTTTTAATCATTTTATTTAAATAAATCATTATGTACTGGTTTTTTCTCATATGACTGACACTATTTGGAGACCTATAATTTGTGATAAAATTCTTGGCATGAAAACAGAAGTTACCTTGTTCTTGTTGCTAATCGATATGTTTAATATTTTGTTTACGTGTTTTCTTTAAAATTATTTGTTATGGCCTTTAGCTTAAAAAACCGAGTACAAGCCGAGTATGTATGTTTATAATAATTAATAAAAAATTGTCATGTACCTATACTAGGTACATGATAATTATTTTACGGTAAGGGTTTTCAGTTTCCTATTTCACTAAATGAAAACAGAAAGAATATATATATGTTACTTATATTCACACAGATTGTCCGAAAAATGAAGATTACTACAAATGCACATTAGAAGTCTGTTTCAAGAAATGTGCAGACCTTAAGAACCCACCACCGTGCCCTTCAATTGCTGCAGGTTGTTTCTTGCCAGGATGTGAATGCAAAACGAACTATCTCAGAAATGAAAAAGGTGTTTGCGTTCCTACGAAAGATTGCTGTAAGTTGATTTGAACTTACGTTATGTGAAAGTTATAAATTAATAACAATGATTTTTAATGATGATTACACAATACATCTGGGTTTGGCCCGCGGCTCCGCAAACGTGTATGTTGGTTATCGCGACAAAAAGTAGGCTGTGCAAATCCGAGGTACAATGTATCCACAACTGACTCAGTGGTGCAGTAGTAACGTATGCGACTGCTGTGTTTGAGGTCTCAGGTTCGATTACCGGATCGTACCAAATTTTTGTTTGATATGAAAATATTTCATTAGGGGTTGTCGTGATGTCCGAAATATATTATTATTACTAACTGATGTCCGCAGCTCCAATCGCATTCGTTTTGACCTTTCTTACCTAGGAGTACAATAAAAGGTTTACATCCTATTCTCAGACCTACTGAATAAACACACAAAATTTCCTAAGATCAATGAAGCCATTTAGGAAGAGTTTGAAACCTAACACTGTAATACGAGATTTTTATATAGAATAAAGACTATATAGATGTGATGTAATCATGAGATGCTATTTTTAATAGCTTGATTTTTTAGATCGTGATGTTTTATATTGTTATATTAAAGTTAATCACATAGTAACAGGATAATTCAAGCTCGTAAATAATATAGTGTTTATGGCGATTTGTATGACTTGTTGATAGGTCCAACTACAAACATAGAACATCTAACATGTATGGTTTCAAAATATACCTACAATTTTAGGATCTTAATATAAATATTGATTTATTTTTTGTTTTTAATTATAGTAAAGATTCTTATACACACACAATAAATAAATAATAAATATTTCAGATATCTAAACACACAACGTAATCTAAAACTGCTTCAATCTAAGCACAGCTTGGACTATGAAAGCTAGATCGACTAATAGACTAATTATATAGGTGCCTACTTTTATTATATTGTCTGCTACCGACGCAGTCAGTATAATTCCTTTGTAATTACTGGACAATATAAATATTTGCGTGTGACATTTTCAAATTCCCTTCCTTAGGTTACAAACGTACACTATAATCTTTCTACAAACAAAACCTAATTTATTTTAACTGGTACTTTTAATTTTATTTCTTTCACAGAATGGTACTTGAGATCTCCGATACAAGAAAGAATGGAATAAATTATTTTAAATTATTTATTGCGTATTATTGCAAACATACTATCATAACTACGGATTACTAAACTAAAAGAAAAACGTATTCAATAAAAGTTCTAACTATTATAAATGTGTGGTATCATCTATTTCTTGTGTTACCCGTTGCCGGATTCACACAAAGCTCATAGCTTAGAGCCACCGCAGACTAGCTTCTTTTAGCATCGGCGATCAGCGATTTGGCGACTGCATCGATGCTGCATCGCGCTTTAGCGAGACTGCTCAGATGCCAAATCGATGCTAACGGCATCCGAATGTGTGCGGAGAGTGGCGTTCAGCTGCTGTGTCGCGCTTCTAAAAAGCGACTCAATCTCCGCGTTTGGCGTTTTTAAGTGTGCGGTGTGGAGCGTTCGGTCGCCGTATTTAGCTTCTAAAAAGCGACTAGTTGCCGATCGCCGATACTAAAAGTAGCTAGTCTGCTAAAGTGTTTTGTAGATGTATATCTATACTAATTTTCAGCATCATAACAATCCGTAATGTCCCACTGCTGAGCTCTGTGGGTCTCTACCCACAGAGCTCAGCAGTGGGACACTGCTGGGCTCTCTAGCCCAGCAGTGGGTTTTCAGGAGAGGTTACTGTTCGATGTTTTTAAGCCGCCCTCAGGCCTCCTACTAAGCGTCACAACTGTTATTTATGATAACAACGGGACCAAAGGCTCATAACATATCATGACACAAACGGTCACCCATCTAGGCACTGACCGCACGGTCGTTACTTACCCTCGGTGATTGTTTCCAAACACATAAGGCCACTTAGCTATGGCTACAGCCACTTTGCTATACTTATATTAGAAAGAGGTAAAGTTTGTGAGAATGTTAGATTTATTAAATTGATGAAGAATGTTACATTGATTGTCTGCTTGATTGACTGCCTCGTTGGTCTAGGTGTTAGCGTATGCGGCTGCTGATCAAGAGGTCTCGGGTGCGATTCCCGGGTCGGACCAAATACTATTTGTGTGATTCACAAATATTTGTTTCGAAGTCTGGGTGTTTTCTATGTATAATATGTATGTATTTAAAAAAAAGTATGTTTATGTATTTATATCAGTTGTCTAGTACCCATAACACAAACTCTGCTTAGCTTGGGACTAGATGATGTTGTGTGTCAGATGTCCAAAAAAAATATGTCCAAAAATATAATATTGTGCACCCTTAAATTCTTTTGGCAATGAATTATACAGTACATATAGCTAACATTATATGAAACATCAAAAATACATCTGATTAGATGAGAACTGTTTCAAGATAACCACTTTTTAAGGAATACATTTCAAATATATGTATTTATTTTGTAATTCAATTGCCCAGGATGGGTAGGCATACTAAAGGCGGTCCAGATGGCGTAATACCAGTTATTCCTGAACCCCTTCTATTACAATCACAGAGTAGCACACCGTGTGGTTTTAGTCGGTTCGATTCCGACAGTCAACCCCACTGCTAACCCCGGTAGGGTGATCCGTGGGGGTTACCACACGTAAAAGAAAAGCATTCTACAGGCGGTCCAACTACCCATTGAAGGTCGTGGAAAGTCATTTGATAAGGGCAGTACAGAACCTGTTGTTGTGGAGAGTCTCGGTGGATTCCTATGTCTTGAAGTCTTCACCTAAGATGATAATGAAGCATCCCTGTTATACATTTTTAATTTATGCTTATCTTAATGTAAAATAGTCATTGAACATCCTCAATGACTTGATAAACAGAATTGAAAAGTGAAAGGCAACACCAGTATGAATACTTCCACAGTGAAGAACAAAATAACCCAGAACTTTCGCGTAAAGAAACAATAACGTCATACAGGAAATTAAATACGCTCTCGACGCTTTCCAACAGAATTTATAGAGGTACTATATCCTCGAGGATCAAGAACAGCATTACAGGAATCCATGGCTTCCCTTATTTTAAAAACACGCCTTTGAAATCTAAAAAACGTACAAAATAGTAGTGCTAAAATCATACTAAATCACTAAATTTAACTATTCTATAAAACATATTGCAATTCATAACAATAATAAAGTTGAAAGTTTTAAGTAAGAAGTGTAACGTAAACATGGAGAATCTATTGTCAAGACCTATGCGGATTGACCACAAGTAATATCAGCTTTTGACCACCACCAGTTAACACATTGTGAGAAAGAAGTTTCATAAAACACCGCAATTAACCGCTCGCATATTATAAATATTATTGAAGAACATGAACACTATTTATTTTAAAATCCAAAGTTTATTTAAAATTAAATTAAATTTAAAACAATCGTTTTAAAACACTGCAACATGTAATTGACACGAATCCAAATTAGGTTACATATGTTGCACGGTAATATTCGCCAGATATATAGAGCTACATTACCAACCGTAAGATAAAACAAAAAACAAAAATAACCCCCAAAAACACCTCCAAAACTCAATTTACATAAAAATCAACATTTCCTTTTCATTTTCAGTTCCGACCGCAAAAAACAAACTTTTTCAAAAACCCTCGGTCGGCTACATTAATACTATTTCTGTTTGAATTTCGACACGAACACGAATTTTTGTATACATTCGTGACTGTTCCGTTTAAATATTTTGTGATATTCCATAAACAGTCAGTTGTAATGGTCGAGATATTTTAAATTGCTTCATGAATAGAAAAGGGAAGTTAGCGCACTGGAATTGCGTTTTATTATCGTAGTGCGAGGTTATTTCAAAGTGATTGTATAGAGCGTTACCCTTCGGATCAACACCAGGAGTAAAATGGAAATGAAAAAGGAAACAACTCATTCAAGTCATAAAAAATTAAAAAACTCCCCTATTCAATCTGATGTATTCTATGGATGTTTACAAAACAGGTGTTATGATGAATTTAGGGTTAAGTAAAATTCAAATAATAGCAAGCTCTTACAACCTATTATTAGAGACGGCTACAGAACGGCAGGAGTAAGCGTGGTGGTCAGTTCTTGTGCTTTGAAGATGTTCAAAATAGACACATGAAGGGCTGCAATACTGATCCCCAAAGATGGGATGAAAAGGCCGGTTGCTCTGAGTGGAGGTGCTTTATTAAATCCAAAGTTAATTACTTCGGATTTTCTTCGCTCCTCAAGAGTGAAGAAAATCCGAACTGGTTACCAAACACGATGCTCATAAATTTAAATCACTAGCAGTCATTTCTAATAAATATGTGGGTGGTGTCCTCACGAGCCGCCACTGCCCACGCAACTTTACTTAGAAGATTGTATACTGTAGCCATCAGAGGGCATTTGCATAATCTGATCATCCTGTAAACTAGTAGTAGGTAGCGGTCACCACAGCCAAAATCGTTTGGGAAAAATATATATATACCTGTTGAAATTTAGAAAATTTAATATTTATTTCAGACTAGCTTTCCGCCCGCGGCTTCGCCCGCGTGGAATTCGTTTATATCACGCGACACGGTAAGGGTAGATTAAACAATCTTACATGATTTTATGTTTAATAATAAGGAACTTCGACACAAACTTTCGTCCCCTATTTCAAACCCTTCTACCTTTATTTTTGCGATAAAAAGTATCCTATGTCCTTTCCCAAGTTCAGTTCTATCTTCATACCAAATTTCAACAAAATCGGTTCAGTGGTTTAGGCGTGAAAGCGTAACAGACAGACAGACAGACAGAGTTACTTTCGCATTTATAATATTAGTAGGGATGGAAACAGAAACAAGCAGCAAAATCAATAAAAAAATATTCCATTACACTATTCATCAACAGCCTTTAACAGTCCACTGCTGGACATAGGCCTCTCCTTTGAAAGGAAGTTTTGGCCTACTATACCACGCTGGCCAGACGGGTTGGTAAAGGGTTTGTTTCAAGTTTTCCTTCTCTTGGCAGGATGTTAGCTGCTTTTTTTGTTCCTTTAGTCGCCTCTTACGACACCCATGGAATGAATAGGGGTGGTGACACTTTGTATTCTTAATCCGTCACCACACGGACACTATTACACATTACACTATTACATATATTATACTCATAGATATGTAAAGTTGATATTTCATTTAACCATTCATTACCTGGTATAATCGCGATAGAACGGATTATATTGGTGGTACGTGATTTACTGAATCATGTCGGTATTAAATAATAATTTGATGTGTAATATTTTCTTAATTTATACCTACAAATAAATATGATTGTCTGTAATATTGATTGTCTGTTTGTAATATCAAAGTTATTACTTTTCACTAAATGAATAAGAAAGGATATACGGTACTTTCATAAACATTGTTCTTGTTTGTCTACCTGTTAAATAGAAAAAATAAGTTGTACAAATTTATTTTGGAATCATAAATGCTTAGGTTGAAGTCTCTTCAAGTGAAGTTGAAGTCTCTTCTTGTCAACACTTTCTGGTTAGAGCAAAACATAGAATTAAATAATTATTTATGACTAAAGGCTATTCGTCATTGGTGGCAATAGACCATTCCATGAACATTCATATATAGTATCAAATACGCTGACTTATATCATTACCAGATATGGCTATAGAAATCCACATACATCATAGTGTACGTATGTTTCTATAGTTAGGATGCAGTAGAGGCGTGTAATTTGCGCAAAGTTCAAATTTAAGGAACAATGGCCAGCATTATTCAGGCTTATATCGTTAGTAGAATTCGTGGGCTATGCGTTATTCCTGCTATTCGTGTGTGTGATACCAAGTTTTCTTTATTTGGAACTAACACGCTCACTGCAGCACACATAAATTCTGTTCTAATTCTACTTGAGTTCTTTATTTATCTTCCTTTATTTTTAAATAGAATACTTAATACTAAGCGAAAAATCCAGTTACACTTACAAATACATCTATTCAAGAAATGAAATGGAAGTCTCGGATACTAATTTAAAACTTGCCGCTGTTCACTAAATGCACTTATTCACGGTATTTACGTAAAAAATCAAATTTTAACATTCTCTTCTGTCTGTTTGTTCGTTTCAGCTAATTAGTGTTCCTATTGCCCGAAGCGTGAAGTTATTTAGAGTGAATAATTTTTTATTATTAAAAGTTCATTTTTTAAGAACTTTCAAAGAGGATTTCTTTAATACACTGTTTTTCTGAAACTTTAACCGTTTGAGCAGCGCACGAAATGAAAACTCTTAAAGTCAATTATTTTCCTACATTTTCGCAATTTTTTTTATTGATCTTCCGGTCCTTTTGTGTAGTGTGATGATATGTAAGTTTTAGCCTATGTCCAGCAGTGGACTGTTATAGGCTGTTGATGATGATGATGAAGGGGTTCAAGTTATGCTCAAATATGTAGTAGGTAAACACGTTCCCTCATAGTTAAATCATCAAGAGTTTATTTGTAAAGGAAAATGAGGAGTTCTTGTCTCAACACGGGGCATTATGCATCAGTAAGTCAATACAACAGCGCGGTTGCTGCTTTGTTTGCTGACGAAAACTTGGTTCTAACTATAACTTATTGGTATAATTATACGTATAGGAACTATCGTTTTCGCTATAGGTATTTTTATGAGCTAAGAATTATGAATAAAGAAATAATGAGTTAAAAATATGTTAAGGTTATTTGCATGGATAATCGATTTTTAGTATCTCAATAATATTTTTTTTAAGTAGCAACCAAATAGTTAAATTGAACTAAGTAAATTTACTCCTCAGTCAATTTACAAATATGTAATGAGGCACTTTCAGGATTAATTTTGACTAACTTTAGACCATTGACATATTTATCAGCATCATTTTCTTGTCGTTTTGACTATTCTGTTGGGAATCAGTGTAACGTGTAAGATTGGAAATGGTTTTAGATGATATTTTATTGTTGTTCATCCTCCTATTGGTTATATTCATTTAAACTATAACTATGATAGTACTTTAATAAACAAAAACTTTTTCATCCTAGTCTATGTGCTATAAAAAGGCTGATTTTTATTTGGTTTATGCTACTAGTTAAAAGACAAGAAAAAATTTCTCAAAAAAACCACCATGCATCACCAAGCTCACTATGTCTGCTTTACTTTAGGCCAATACCTCTTTTTCAAGGAGAGGCCTATGTCCAGCAGTGGACTGTTATAGGCTGTTGATGATGATGATGATGTCTGCTTTCCTGTGTCTGTTGACATTAATATACTTTGATTTTTGGGAAAGCACAAAGGCTATTCTTTGCCGCGATAATCGACATTTACGTAAGTGGAGCCATAGTTAAAAACTAGTAGTTGATAAATTGACTTTATACTGATAAATCTAGACCTGTTATTTAGCATTTTTGGGTTATTCGGGGAGAGAAATAAAATGTGTAACTTATGTTAAGAATATATTTGCCGACAGGGGGTGACGGTAGCTTACATCTATTTATATAAAAGTTATTATTTTACAACTTCCGTCACAATATACATTATAACATACAAATATTATTAGTATAATAGTCGAAGATTTTAAGCACATTAGAATCACGTGCAGTATACGCAAATGTTCTCACATCTTTCTTTCGCTATCCGATACTATGAGTGTCGGTCACTTACCATCCAGCGACCAGTTTGTTCGCTTGCTCCGAGTACTAATAAAAAATAATAGGTAATTTAAATTGCTTGTGATATAGGAGGTGTCAATATAAGTATATATCGAATTACATTAACCACAAACAGCAATACAAATTTATACAACCCTTATGTATGTTGCGCTATAAAATAGTACCCATCTTGTAGTTAGTTTTTATGTATTGTACTCACGTGTTCCTGCACTTACAACAGACGCTTTTAGAATGTAGATATAAGTACTCAGCATTATTGGTATTTATTAATTGAAGAGTATTCTGAAGTCACGTACATACTCGCTTGTTTCGTTATTTCCGTTTCGCTTTCAACTACATTGAGTCTCATGTTTCGAGTGCGTTAGCTGAGAACTGTTTGCATCAGGGAACGTTATTCATTACCGGTATAGAATCGATATTTCAGTATTTACTTATGCAAGTGAACAGTGCTTAAACAAATAAGTTATTTTATGTACTTTTTTGGATAAAAATAATAATATGTATATGCAAACATTGAGTCTCTATTCAACACAATTTAATTGAAATATCTCAAAGTTTTTACAACGTTTATTTTAAGCGATGTTAATCCTGCCGACTGTAAGTGCCTTTGGTTTGTGGTTGAATAATTTATTAGATTCTTACTAGCTGATTCTCCCGGCTTCGCTCGCGTCCCAAGGGCATGAAAAATAGATGTTGGCCGTATCTCAGATCTACGGAATATGCATATCAAATTTCATAAAAATACGTCAAACCGTTTCGGAGGAATATTCTAACTAACATTGTGACACGAGAATTTTATATACAAAACTAGCTGTTGCCCGCGGCTCCGCTCGCGTCCTAGGGGTATGAAAAATAGATAGTAGCCGATTCTCAGACTTACTGAATATATATAAAAAAAAATATAGGAATCGGTCAAACCGTTTCGGAGGAGTATGGGAACGAACATTGTGACACGAGAATTTTATATGTAAGGCTAACTGATGCCTGCGGCTCCGCTCGCGTCCTAGGGGTATAAAAAATAGATAGTAGCTGATTCTCAGACTTACTGAATATGCATAAAAAAAATCATAAGAATCTGTCAAAACGTTTCGGAGGAGTATGGGAACGAACATTGTGACACGAGAATTTAAGAATTTTATATATAAGATAAGGATGCAAGTGGTGAGACTAGGAAAAGGCCTATGTCCAACAGTGAAGGTTTTTAGCTGAGGTGATATGTTAAGTACTTTTTGAACTGACTTCCTGAACTGAAATCAATTGAAAGTAAGCCGATGATAATAATAATTCACAATATATTAATATCTATTCTGAAGATATAAATAAACGATAAAATTATTTATCTTACATTAGAGTACATTTAAAAGAAAATATCTTACCATTTTTATTCTAGAAATAATTTTACATTTAAATGCATCAAGTTTAGGGTTATCAAATTTGTCTTTCAAAATATACGACTTCAGTTAAATTACGCAAACATATTTTATTAAAGCTGAAACATTAAGAAACTGGAGATGAAAATCTTTATCGCCCAGGTCTTTTAATTTTCTTCTCTAGTGCTGAAAGTTTATTTTTAAATTACCAACTTAATGCTGGAGCAAGCTAAAATAAACTATAAACAGTTGACTTGATATATATTTTATAGCCTCGTTTCAAATATTTATCCTTGAGTTTTGGTTGTAAACCAAATCTTAAGAGAGTGTCCGTATATGCATAGGGCATTCACAGATCAAGTGGAGTGATGCGTTGTGAAAAATGACTGAAAGCTAGAAGGCGAGGATCGAACCAAAAGTGCGTGAAATTGGAAAGGTCTATATCTAGCAGTGTATTGCGATAGGCTGTTTTTTTTTTAATATTTTTAATATTTTGGACATCTGACACACAACATCATCTAGTCCCAAGCTAAGCAGAGCTTGTGTTATGGGTACTAGACAACTGATATAAATACATAAACATACTTTTTTTTTATAAATACATACATATTAGACAAAGAAAACACCCAGACTCCGAAACAAATATTTTCGAATCACACAAATAATATTTGGTCTGACCGGGAATCCAACCCGAGACCTCTTGATCAGCAGCCGCATTCGCTAACCACAAGACCAACGAGGCAGTCAAACAGCTGATGATGATATTATACATATAATACATGATTGGAGGCTTATGACTGAACAGTGTACTCACAATAAGAATGGTAACTTCTTCTATTTGATTCTACTTTCGCTTTCCATCAGGTAAAGTAGATTAGTAATTAGCCATCATCGGTTTGATGGCAGACGTTTAGCGTCGAAGTTACATCGAAGAGAGCTTGAGGGATATCTGCCCTTGCAGTATACTGTTATCGCCGACTTCGTCTGAGTGAAATTTGAAATATTTAAAGTTTTATCCATTATCTGATCACTTTTTTGTTTAGATTTTCTATGCATAATAAAAGTTCCATATGCTTAAGTCCTTAACCAATGTCCCTTCGACGTCGACGCATATAAAACTTTTAATTTATAAAAAAAAATTACTAAAAAACATATTGCTGGGGCAAGTACGGTTCCTTTGATCGTATTAAAATACATATGTTCACCCAAAAAGCATAATAAGATATATTCTACATGATAGCTTTAATCCACGAAGCTTATTTCTTTAAAAACATCTTCGTTTTTACTTTACATGTAAGAACATTGGGGCAACATCAGGTGTACTACATATTGTAAGTTTATGACTTGAACCGGTGCTAAAAAGAAATATCAAAAGATAAGGTTATCTGAAAGCTAGTAGGTATATTTAACACTGGCTAATCGAAGAAACATCGAGGGCTGCTTACTTTTATCCAACTTTTTTCTTGACGCTCAGCTCCTGTTGATAATAACGTGATGTTATCCTTACAAACATTATCAATACGAAAGTAACTCTGTCTGTTTGTCTGTCTGTCGCGCATTCACGCTAAAACTACTGAACCGAACTAAATAAAATTTAGTTCACAGATAGTATAGAGCCTGAGAAAGGACATAGGTTTTTATCGCAATAACCGACATAGATGCGGTCGGAGCAGTGGTGGAACACTAGTATTACATAGATCTTAGTCGTTTCTTTATTACTAAGACCATTATTCTGATGTAGCTGGTCTACTATGCTATAATAGAGGAGACTACTTTTCGTGATCAGCCGTTTGGTGTAGTGCGGCGCTGATGGGTTTATCTAGATAGTCAGATATCTGACCAATCCAGCTCTTTGGAATTCGTCCTCTGGGTCTATTACTATCTTAGGAACCTAGTAACCCACCGCCGAGTAGTTTACGATCGCATATTGGTCAAACAGACCAACTTATAGAGTTTCTTGCCGGTTCTTTTCCATAGGAATGAAGTTTTAGAAACGAGCAACTAGAACCATTAATGTGCCTGACATGTTCATTTTGAGATTTCGCTGCCATTAAAATTAAGAAATGGACTATCTAACATTAAAATATTTAGTTTGAACAATTAGTTCCTAAAATTAACGCTTTCAACATAACATGTAAATTATATTAACTTAAAACATACATAACTTAGAGCCTGTTCCGTCTCATTTCCTAAGTTAGTTCTTAGAAGGCCTCTTACAGAAGGGAAACACGTGTCAGATTCATTTCCTGATACTCGAAGATTGTATAGCATGGGTGTGGAAACTTGCTCATAGTATACTTATACTGATGTTTATCATTCCTCGAATAACGTATCTATTTAGTAACTAAGTAGATACATAAGACTAGGTTCTAGTATCAGCTATATATTATGTTTATATAAAAGTCACCAAAATAAGGTCGAAGAATGGTCGCAGCTCGCATTAGGAATATACATCCTGTGTTGCGGGGAACTTTACAAACATAAATGAAAAGGACACAAATAATACCCAGACTCATGCATAAGGTATCGTTAGTAAGTTCTTGATCGTCCCCTGGTTATATATAGGCTATATGACGTATCACCGAATCTAATATGGTACCCTGTGGCAGTCATAAGGTAAGTATTGTGTTAAAAAAATAATTTGAGATAAATATACCGTGTTTGGTATCAGTATAAAGGTCGTTACTTGTACATTTCACCCATAGTCACGATTGGCTAAAGTATTATGGTGCGTTTCTATGTACGGCGGATTACTATGTCTTTTCAAACTTGAATATGTGTATCTCTGTACACGGACAAATGTGTCGATATGCTTTAGTTTAGTTTATACTTTTTTATGTAATGTTACTATGAATATATTATAGTATCTACCTTCAACAGAAATAGAATCATAACTATACAAGTCATTACTTTTTATGACTATTTCAAATGAATATGTAATCATATAGTCAGACTACAATTTTAATAAACAATATCATGGCGAAACCTTTTTTGAAATGAACAACTGTTTCAACTATCATTATTTAAACATTTTATATGTTATTTCAATTAAAGCAATTAAGGTAATGGGTTAACGTGTTATTATGAGCTAGTCCGTATTCTGATCACGTTTAGGGTTCCAACATCTTGCTCGCATCCTTTCGTAATGTACGCAAATGGATTCCGGGCCCATTTATATATCAATTGCTATCGAAAATTGCTCATTTAAAAGTATTAAAATTAGGTTAATGTCTGTGTTCTCGCGAATTCTAAATTATTAAAATAAGCTGGCATTTGAAATGATAAAAATTAATTGAAATAAGGGTTTAAGTTATGCTAAAGTTTTTAATTAAAAGTTTGACTAGTCTAGAAATTCTGTTACTTTGTATCTTTAGGCTTTCAGTTTATATTTACCCTTGGATTTAAGAAGATATGTTTAATGAAAAATTCTAAATTTACCTTTCTGTAATCAGATAATTGACTTTATTAATTTTTGTTTCGGAGTTTAGTGACATGACATGTGTTACCAAAATATGAAATAGAGCAAATAAATGTTAACAAAAGATAAGCTCTAAAAATACGCTCACTTCGTCAAAACAAATTTAATTTAATTCTTATTATTGATCACGATTAAATATTAATGTCGACAAATAGTGAAACAATGTACATTGAGTTATTTTCCATTTAATTAAAAATAGTATTCAAGTATTATTTTGTACAATCTACCCCTCATCTCATTTGAAACGATTAGGTTCAAGAGAAAAGTATAAAAAAACATATTCAACTAAATGTGAAAAATATCTACGATAAATTGAATTGTTTACACTACAAAAGTGCTATACATCTGAGCACAGTACCTAAATTAATATCTGTAAACGAGAATACATTGAAAGTTTGTACACAATTTTTAAAAGTGAACAAAATCAACTTCATTTTACAAAATTGAGAAGTTGATTTCGGAGTAGGGCAAAAAAGAAACAGTGTTTTTTCTTTTACAATTCACGAAGTCAATTGTTTTTTTTCTGACGCTAGTTTAAATTAAATTTTGTTGGGTACCGTCCGATAAGACAACAAAAGATCAGTCGACTCAACCCCGATTAATAAAAACTTTTTTATATGAGGATTCAATTATTGTTAACGTTAAAATGAAAGTCGAATTTCTTTCTTTAGAAATTGAATATCTTTTGTAAACTTTTTTATTGATATAAAATATAAATATAAGTAAATATTTTTTTGTTTGAATAGCAACGTCAATTCTTAAGTAATATCTTATATATTATAAGAAATAGAAACAGGAAAGGCAACCACAATTACCCAATTACTTTAGGATATAAAATACTAGCATTTGCCCGCGGCTCGGCCTGCGTGTATGTCGGTAATTGCCTCAGTAAGTAGCCTGTGTCCTTGTCCTCTTCTCAATATCTTTTTTATCTAGGTTCTATACTGAAAATATATCAAATCAGTGCCAAATGAGCGTGAAAGCACAACAGACAAATAGACGGACAGAAAGTATCACGCAGGCAGAGTATAGTCACTTTAGCTTAGGTAGGCTTAAACATAAGAAAAAAGAAAAAAAAATTGTATTTGTTCAAAAAATTTCACTTTATTTCAACCCTTTAAAAAACTACCAGTAATTTTAATAGGACCTACAGCAGACGTAACTGAGAACGAAATAGAATTAATTATTCATTCAAAGTGTTCTGTGTGGAACAAACCACATTTTAAACTGGCAGCCAGTTAACAGGAGGAATTGTTGAAAGAGTTTCAAACAAATTAGTAACTTAATCTGTGTTGAGTCATGTTTTGGCTCGCTTACTGCTAGATTTAAATTCGTGGTCAAATAGAAATCGTTAATTAAGAACGTTCTAATAATTTTTTTCAGAAAATAGCTGTATTTCTACAGCTCATTACTCTGATCAGAAATGCTGAAGTTTGATAATTTCAGCTTCAAAAAGTTCACGACTTGACATAAGCCTCCTCAGTGAACAGTTTTAAAAGGCAACATTATAGAATTACAAAGTTCTTGACTGGTGACCGCATACCGGAAAACGTTTTAAAAATATTTGTTTTTCTAAGATAGATCAATATTCAAGTCTAGCCTAATTCTAAACTTCTCTTCCCGAAAGGACTAAAGAACATCACACCAAAACCAGCTCACATGTTTTAAATATTCAATATTACGGATTTTATTGCATAATTTCATGACAATTTATTGATTGCCCTTTAATTTTGTTCGTTCCTTAAATTACAAAAAAATAAAGTCCTATTTTCCAAACTTCTCGAAGCAATTAGAACATGTTGCGAACAATGTAACATAATTAGTTGTATAGAAAAAGTTATACAACCTAGACTCAGCTTACAGTTTCATTTAGTAGTGGAGTTAATGATCCCAGACACAACAAGGTTATCTCTTCTGGTTGAAGAGTTTTTATTACCACTCAAATACATTCATCGTTCTCGAAATTGTTAAGAACAGAAATCACAAGATTATTTTGTTTAATAATGAACGCCTCATTATCGGTCTTCTTTTTAAAACATTTTATAACAATCAGTGTTAGTGTAATTCTGGCTTCATTTATTAAAAGAGATTACAAGATCTAGTCATGCAATCAGTAATTCAAGTTTGTTTTATATATACGAATATTTGTAACCCTTTCACGAAAAAAGTCTGATGGAATCTGAATGAAATTTACCATATAAATCAAATAAAATTTGGAATAGCACATGGGCTACGTTTTATCTCGATTTTTTTGGCATTTCCAGTAGGATAAGTATGGTACAGCAAGAACTGCAGGTTTAGTTAACATTACGGGGCGCAGTTATTACAGTCATATGAAAGAAATAGTCATAGAGTTCCACTGAAAATGAACAGGTAAGATTAGATGACATACGAATATAATAACATATTGTCTAAGATTGACGTAGTCAAACTTATTAGTGACTGACTCAGTAGCCCACTTTCGAAGATAAAGCATTATTCCAATACCACCACAACAAATGTCGTCTAAAAAGCTATAATGAAACCACCATTAAACTTGTATAAAAACACAATAAAGCCGTTTCTAAGCCCATAAAGGCAAGCCATAAAACTTTCAGTGTAACAGACAAGGGCTTCGTTGGTAAGAAGCAATTTTTATTGTCTTTCACCCAGATCGAGTATTTGTTTAGACGCGTAATGTGGGCAAGCCTTTAACTTTAGTGATGTGGATGTGTCGATGAAAGTTGTTGTTGTTTTGATAACATTATCTTGATTTAACTACAGTCAGAAAGGGTATTCGTTGAAAGGGTCGTTAAGAGTGAGATTAATTATGCAAGTATTTTATGTTACGACTACCCATGAAAAGCTGTTATGACACTGGTATCACCTTGAAATTCTTAATGTTATTTGTTTCAAGAATTCAAGATTTGAGATATGTATAAACATTATAATTGTTAAATTAATAACGTTTACAGTATTTTGTATACTTACATTAAAATATTAAAGTTTGATTTGAAGGATTTGACTTGAATAAGAATGTCATATTTAGGCAATCCTAGGTAACGGATGCCGTTAGATTTAAGCCAATGAAAGAATAAAAGGTTTTGCACAGTTTAGAGAACATTTACATGTGCAGCGCCAGTCAATGGCAGATTGCAGGTTGTACTTTCTTTGTCAGAATAGTATAGGCACTATCAAAGAATACTTATTAGAAACTGTATATTAATCTGCCTGAAGCCAGTCTTTTCTCATAACATTTTATATTACAAAGATTAATCTTATTGCAGGATTATGGTGGATTCCTAAAAATATAACAATGGCTTTTTGAAGACTTTCATTAGGATATTTTCCACTTATATATACGTCTCTATTACGCTCTATTATACAAGCATTTAATATGGTCAGATTTATTAAAGGTTCTTTATAAAGCAGTGGTTCGTTTTATTTTAAAGAGACAGAAATGTAATCATGTGTATATTATTTGATTTCCAACTAGTTCTTTATCTGAAAAGGGATTTTTGACTCTATTTCCACGGATGGAAATCCCTAATAAATAGCGTTAAAACCCCTTTCAGAAAATACAATCTATATACATAAAAGAAAGCCGTGTTAGTTACACTCAAGAACGGCTGAACTGATTTGGCTGAAAATTGGTGGGGACGTAGCTTAGAACCAGGAGACGGACATAGTATACGTTTTTTTTTTTTACTTTACTTTTTTCATGAGCATATTTCACGGCTTCGAATGTTGTTTAACGTGCTTAAATACCTCCAGCGATAACATTGACTTTGTTTGTTTACGATCTACCATACCACGAACTTTGTTTTACTCGGAGAGGAATTAGAATGTACCCCTGTTGAATCCCCAACAAAAGGAAGCATATGATACATTAATAAAGGCAAGTGATGATGGAAATAGTAGTTAATATTTTATGGATGCCCCTGGTGGAATTGGTAATAAACTCCTCATGTCAGTATTTTAACCACTGTTAGCTAAATATGTATAAACACACTAAATATGTAAGTATTCATTTATTACTATATCACGAACTCATTTATTACTATATAACGAAGCTTCATCTATATTTAAGATTTAGGTTTGTTTAGGATCAGATGAGATTAATCAATTCACTATCCTAGATTACGAACAAAGTGTATAATATCTAAGAACTCAAATCGAGAAGATCTCAAGAGCTTTATTATTTATGAAAGTTAGACATTAAAGTGATAATAGCGATTTAATCCTCAAAGATCTGTTTGAAAGTAACATTTTTAAATAAATATGATTTAAGCTAATTTAATAATCAGTTAATATATAATTATTGTCGTATATAGGTATATTTCTTTATTACTCTTATCATTACTTGCGACATCTATACTACTCCTAGTTGGTTGGTTGGTGGATAATAGATAGCGTTGTTTCCTAATCAATAAATATGATAACCGAGCGAAGCTCGATCGCTCTAGTACTATCTACCTTGGAACTTTTCAAGAGAAACAGTTCTTTTATACATCATTTTCTCGTATCTTTAAGTATTTACGCCAGAGAACAGTTTTATTGGAAATATTTATCATTTATTTATAATTGATAAGTCGATACGACGTATGGCCTTAACCCTCCTCCTCCTAAGAGGAGCCCCGTGCCCAGCAGTGGGATGTTATGGGTTGTTGATAAAAGTAGAAGTCATTCACTAGTCTTTGTATTTCATAGAAATATGTAATACACATGATTTAATTTTTTCTCTACAATATTTTACTATGACAATTTTCAAAGTATGCAAACAAAATAAGTATAAAATACGTAACCAAATAATTATATCGATAACATAGCTAAGACTCCCTAATACTATGTGATCTTTTACGATGGTTAGTGGTCGGAAATAGAAAACCATAACTATCTTGAATCTATTTCCTTTTTAAGATTGGCTATAGACATGTGAATCACTTTAGATTATTTATAGGAGTAATCCTATTTGTTATGTATAGATTGCAGTTTTATCATAGGCAATTTATCTTGATACTGTTATTTGAGTGAGCATATTTATAGTTCACTGCTGACTGTAAAGCTCAAAATAGAGGTGTGGAGTAGGAGTTTTGGTCGTGCTTTTCTTCAAAAAAGGTGACAAGACCTTATTGAAGAACTATCGACCCATTTCCCTTCTAAGCCACATCTACAAGCTGTTTTCAAGAGTCATCACGAACCGTCTTGCGCAAAGACTCGACGAATTTCAACCACCGGAGCAGGCCGGATTTCGGAGCGGATACGGCACCATAGACCACATACACACAGTGCGGCAAATTATACAGAAGACCCAGGAGTATAACCAGCCCCTGTGTCTAGCATTTGTGGACTATGAGAAGGCCTTCGACTCGGTTGAGATCTGGTCTGTTCTGGAGTCCCTGCAGCGTTGTCAGGTAGATTGGCGATACATCCAAGTGCTGAGATGTCTCTACGATACCGCCACCATGTCCGTCCAAGTACAGAATCAGCAAACAAGGTCCATACCATTGCATCGAGGAGTGAGACAAGGGGACGTTATTTCCCCGAAATTGTTCACAAATGCAATGGAGGATATGTTCAAGACGCTAAACTGGAAAGGACGTGGCATTAACATTAATGGCGAATAAATCTCTCACTTGCGATTTGCGGACGACATCGTCATAATGGCAGAGACAATGCAGGACCTGCAACAGATGCTGAATGACCTAGCTGATTCTTCTATGCGCATCGGCCTACGGATGAACTTGGACAAAACCAAGGTCATGTTCAATGAACATGTTCTACCGGAACCGGTTGCAGTACACGATACCGATACCTCGAGGATGAGGTGAATAGAAGAATTCAGTTGGGTTGGGCAGCGTTTGGAAAGCTACGTCGAGTCTTTTCGTCGTCGATCCCACAATGCCTAAAAACTAAAGTTTTCAATCAGTGCGTCCTACCTGTCATGACATACGGAGCCGAGACCTGGACACTTACGGTACGGTTGGTCCATAAGCTTAAAGTTGCTCAGCGTGCTATGGAAAGGGCTATGCTCGGCGTTTCTCTGAGAGATCGTATCAGAAATGAGGTGATCCGTCAGAGAACTAAGGTCATCGACATAGCCCACCGGATTAGCAAACTGAAGTGGCAGTGGGCTGGCCATATTAGCCGCAGAACTGATGGCCGTTGGGGCAGAAGAGTTCTTGAGTGGAGACCGCGTCTCGGGAAACGTAGTGTAGGACGCCCACAGGCGAGGTGGAGTGACGACCTGCGTAAGATGGCTGGCAGGAGCTGGATGCGAGAAGCCCAAAGACGATCACAGTGGTGTGCAATGGGAGAGGCCTATGTCCAGCAGTGGACTGCGATAGGCTGATGATGATGATGATTTGGATTTCAAAATAATTTCCTTCGGTCGTTCCACGATGGAAGTACTTTAATTCATCACTGTTGCTAATCCCTCTACTTATAAGGGTCACAGTACTGGTATGATTAGTGGACATAGAACATTAATTTAAATTGTGAAAGTCTAAGTGTATTAATAATGGCTTTAGTTAAGTTTTAACAGTATATAATTTCAGACTTGTGCGGTGATGGATTAAGGATACTAGTGTCACTACTCATATTCATCTAGAGGGTGTCATAAGAGCTAACTAATAAAGATAAGAGAAGGAAAACTTGAAATAAACTCAATAGCAAATCGTTCGGTCAACGTGGTATACTGAATTTTCCGTTCAAAGAAGAAGCCTAGGTCAGGCAGTGGATGATTAAACAGGTTGATGTAACGTGATGCGAGTACATTTTAACGGTCGGTAACGGATCATTAAATTTATTTTATACTTATACAGCCAGGCCCAGTTTTACATACGAAAACCGTGCAGAACGTGCTTAACATCAAAATGCCACGTCATCGCGTTAAATTTTATACATCATTTTGCTGAATTACTTATTGTTCAGGCTGATTTTTGTATAAAAAGGGTGCTTTCCTACTTAGCATATATTTTGTCACAATGTCACATTACCGTACGCAAGCAATATGCAGTGTTTTGTATTTAAAAAGGGAGTAAATACATAAATAAATTCAGTGTCGTACATAAAACGTGAGTTTGAACCAATGCATAGACTTAAGAGGGGGTAATTCCGATCTTAGATTTGATTTTTACACTCGAAAATATGCCACAAATAATGAAACAAAACATGCCCGTTACCACCGAATTAATTTTAATTTTATTTTAATTTTATTGTAATTACTCGTAAATTTTACCATATTTTTTTAAAACACGAATAGAGACCCTTGGTAATATATTTTTATACAATGTATTACAATATTGACTCAGTAATATACATATTTATGTTAATAAATTGATTTTAGTGTAAAATTAGACGTAACTTTGTGATTCTTTTCTATCGATAAAATATTACAATTTTATGTTTTCACAGTCCCTTTCAAATATAATGTAATCCCTACTAATATTATAAATGCGAAAGTAACTCTGTCTGTCTGTTACGCTTTCACGCCTAAAACACTGAATTGATTTTGATGAAATTTGATATGAAGATAGAACTGAACTTGGGAAAGGACAAAGGCTACTTTTTACTGCAATAATCGAGATACAAAGGCCAAAGCTTTGAAAAGATTATAAAAATACATAAATCGTAGATGTCAAAATGTATCACTGTTTATCTCCTGTCAAAACTTCACAGGTTGCTAGGCACAACACACTTGCATGGCAACCATAATGATAGTTTGTAAATGACATATAGACCACTAGACCAGGGTAGATAATTTTTGAAAACAAATAAAATTATAGTAGGATGAAGCCTATTGAATAAAATGAAAAATAATTCACGGGCGATCTGAGCTCGAGAAGGGATAGGGGGGAGGTTTTCGGGTCCTTTGAGGGCCCTTCACACACTGGCCAAGGCTCCACCGTCACCGCGCGCGTGATCTGCTGCCACGCGCCTACGCGCGTGGGCGCGTGGCCAGTGTGTGAAGTCCCTAAGCGGGGCGTGAAAAAGCATCTCACTAATCCGCCATAGCGTAGTAACTATTCAGTAATCTGTGGCCATAGTGTGGGCCGCCATACGTTATTGTCTGCATTCGCAGCAAGTGTGGTAGCCCCGACTCCTGGATTCTGCTCATGCTTTCCATCAGGCAGGGTAAAGTCACTTTGGAAATCTAAATATATTAAACAAAGGTTAAAAAACGGTTTATCTCAATTTCCGGCAAAACAACAAGCCCTATGGAAAAAAGTTAAATGGCAAAGTTGTAGGTAATTACAAGATCTACAACTTTTTAGGGTTTCGAAGTTTATGACTTCGAACCCTTATAGATTCGTCATGTCCGTCTGTCCGTCCGTCCTCGACTTACCGTCCAAACGGTAAGTGCTAGATAGATGAAACTTTGCATGAATATGTATTGTAATTACGTCGACAAAGTGCTACAGTAAAATTATGAAAAATAATTTTATTTAGGGTACCTCCCCTACACGTAAAGTGGGGATGTTATTTTTTTCTCGCGGCTACCCCATCATGTGGAGTATCATTATGTAGGTCTTTTAAAAACATTACAGGGTTGTTAAGACGATTTTTTGATTTAGGTATCCGTTTGCGAGATATTTCAATTTAAAGGGCACTTTTTTGTAAAAACAGGGGGTCCCTCCCCTCTAAAAGCTAAACGGCTGGCCCAAAAAATCTGGAAAAATTCGTGAAAGTGGTCCATATAAAGAACTTTAACTGAAAACTATAACGAATTAGATGACTTTGTTGGTTCAGGAGTTATAGAGGCTTAACGTGCTTACTTGGAAAACGTCATACAAAATTAACGCATTATTACGTAAACATAACAATTATCCATTGGATACAATTTCTAATCCACGTACCATTATGGGTGACTGACGAACCCTTTCCTATGCGTGGCCTGACACGCACTTGGCTGATTTTTTATTTACTCTTTTTTTTACATAACCTCAAATTATTTGTAATAATTAAAAAAAACAGTTTTTGGTTTCTTTTTTTTATCTTTTACAAATAAAATTTAGTGTTTAAAACGAAGTTTAGTGAAAACTTACCTTTTTTTGTCCCGAATATACTGTAATTTATTTGATTTGAAATATTAATTTTTCACCCTATTTTGACTTAATATCGAAAATTCACCCGTCAAAATATGTACTTTTTTCAAAAAATAGGGGTGTTTTCTGTTTGATGAAATCTCCACTTTCCGATGGTGTAATCCCTACTAATATTATAAATGCGAAAGTAACTCTGTCTGTCTGTTACGCTTTCACGCCTAAGGCGATTCACACACTGGCGACGCGCCCACGCGCATATGCGCTAGGCAGCAGATCCCGAATCTGCTAGCGGCACGCGCTCACGCGTCGTAGCGCGTTTTTGGTGTATGGGACCTGGCGTGTTTTCTATACTAATCGATGTACTTGCATACAATATTAAAATCTGCCACTCCGCGCTACGTGACTGAGCGCGGGGCAGTGTGTGAATGGCCTAAACCACTGAATCGATTTTGATGAAATTTGGTATGAAGATAGAACTGAACTTGGGAAAGGACATAGGATACTTTTTACCGCGAAAATAAAGGTAGAAGGGTTTGAAATAGGGGACGAAAGTTTGTGTCGAAGTTCCTAATTATCAAACATAAAATCATGTAAGATTGTTTATTCTACCCTTACCGTGTCGCGCAATATAAACGAATTCCACGCGGGCGAAGCCGCGGGCGGAAAGCTAGTATACATATATATAAAAAAACATCTATCGCACCTGACCCGAGGTAACGGGCATGTTTTCTTTCATTATTTGTGGCTTATTTTCGAGTGTAAAAATCAAATCTAAGATCTACAATTTATCTTTGTACCCCCTCTTAATATAATTACTTTTTTTTTCAAATAATTTATTGTAATTCATTTTTACATTAAGTATCAAGTTTTATTATTTTCTGAAAACTAGTTTTTGAGAAAATAGGGCTTTAGACACTTTTACAGTAAGATTAAATACGATATGCTTAAATATTTATTTAATATAATTTAACCAACTTTATTGTAGTATCTACATCAGGTACATGAGCACAAATGCGTTTATAGTACAAGTGACGGCGACATAGGTAAGAAACTTAATGTTTAATAACTTGGACAGTTTTTATGACACTTGTGATTTTATCAATGTGTAAAAACACTCATCACATACTAGTATTGAAAGGCAATAATCAAATTACGTCGTACTTTTCAATACCTATTTGCCAAAGTACAGCTATAATAAAGTCTTTATTAATTAACCTATAGTAAGTAGGATCATGACCTTAAATGTAAATTTTTGCTAAGGTGTGACCGTTTTAACACAATGAAGACATTTGGATCAAGGACCTTTAGAAATGATGTTATTATGATGGCTCATTCCTTACTTTTTTATACCAGGGTTCACAATAAAGAGGCCGCCAGGAAATAATTTTAGCATAAAGGAGATGTTTAATTTAACGTGCGGTTAGATTCTCATTTCTAAATAAATGGGGCTTAAGATTATTTTCAAGATAGAATACCTGTTCAGAATTTCGTGTTTTGATTTTGGATACGATTTGAGAACTGAGGCAGATGCTTGGTAAGGTGTAAATGAATAGAGGTTTCGGGAAATTCTCATCTATAGCATAGTATGATATGATCTGTTAAAAATATATAGCCGTTGATAAAAATATGGTTTTAATTTGTATTTATATTGATTTCAATATTAGTATAAAAAAACGTTACTAAATTTCTATTTATAATTATGTTAAAGTTCAATAGATATTTATTTTTCCTGAATCTAACTTGAGAAAACAAAGTTCATTACGTATTTCTTTTCCTAAATATAACTTGGCTTTGTATTTCCCAAGATACTATTCTTGGGAAATACAAAAACTAACAGAAAACATCCAAACAATCTAGCCTCACCATCGAGATGAGTACATTTCAAGCAATAAGAATAAGATTACGTCTTCAGCCGTCAAAGAAAGATTGCTTAAAAAGAACCAAATTATTCCAATGAGACTATCCAACAACATTAGAGTATATTGACCCGGAGAGTATCGACTTGATTCCCTGATGACGTTCGTTAAAATCCATTGCTTCGATTCACACCGTAAATTGCATCAAAAGAATTGCGACGAAACCAACTTCGAGTCTTTCGTTAGTGACTTCTCCATTGAAAGTCCAACGCCGATAACTAAGTCTATTCAGTACCAATTTTGGTTGACTGAAATATTTCTCAAAATTTTTACTAAATTAGGACGTTTGGGAATAAATTTTCAATAAAAGTTTGAAAATTTAACCAAACAGCAACTTCAACAGTTTCCGAGCCAGGGGACACCCTTTAGAACTAAAATATATTAGAGTTACATTGCTTTAAAAATTATGAAACATATTTACCAACAATTTGCTACTCCGTCAGTTACGTTATTACGGTAATTACGTTTTGGGTCTTTCTTCTTCCAGTGCCTCTTCAATCCTGAAGGTTGGCTGTACTTCTCTTCGTAATTGGACAGGCAGAACACGAGGCCACAAGGCGAGGTAATCAATTAGAGAGATGGTTGATGTTGGGAAATAGCATACACGCCAATCAGTGACAGAATTTCTATATTGCGATACAAAATCAGTAGTCATTAACCCATAGTTCGCATTGTATAGTGTCAACTTATCGCCGTCCACTGCTGGACCAAGGTGGGAGTCCTTCGTCCAGCAGTGGACGAATTAGATATTAGACACATAATGATGTAATGATGATAAGGAATTGATACAGAATGATGTAGTACGTTTTGTTGCTCTGGATGGAAATATTACCATAATTATAAAAATAATACATATGCTAAGATTTGTGCTTTAATATCTAAAACTGATTTACACACTAATTCATGAAATAGGTGTGTTTAAATGAGAGGATAATCCTTAATTCACATGAATATGAAACATCTTCTTAAATAAAGTAGATATAAAACAATAAATTTTGTTCTTAACTATTTACAAAATATATTTCAAAACCCAATAAGTTTCAATAATGCGAGTTGGGTTTCCAATACTGATTTATTATACAACTTTATAAAGTTGCTAACGATAATCGAAGTTGACTCCATAAATAATTGAAAATATAAAAGTGTCCGAGATCACATTTCATTTTAATTGAAATACAATTCTTAAGACAACCGCAATTGATCAAGTTTGAATAAAAATAAGCCCACTGTCGACAGGATTCTGTGGAGTAAAGCGATTAAGACCACTGACCGATGACCGTTGTGTTGGGACGACTAAACTTTTTTAATAAAACCTACTTTTTATCGCTCTGGAATAAATTTGGGTAGGGAATGGACCTTATAAAAAAATTTGGCTTTAACAAATAATGTATGTTTACGTAGGACAGAGTTTGCAATAATTAAAAGGTTCAGTAAACAATTTAATAATATTATTTCAACTCCAGGTACCTTTTTGTATATTATTCTATTGGTTTAACGTGGTTTTGAGGTGAGCAAGGGCAGGGAAAGTTTTATCATAAATACACACTAATTAATTCATTTAAACAGCTTATCAATCCGTTTTAGATAATTACATTTGGTAGACTTTTACTTACCAATAACATCCATTTAAAAAGTATGAATACTTCTTTAGAGAAGTTTTACACCTCGTGTCAGATTTGTTTTTACTTTATAATTTTTTAAAATGTTACAAAAGTGTATTTTATACTTCGTAAAAACTAACATCCAAGATGCGCTTAGCTTAGTTGAAACGTTAGGAATAATAGATTATTATATGTAACTATAACATGTAACTGCTTAATGGGTATAATTTAATACACCTTTTTACATTATAACTTACAGTTGTAAATTAAAAAATTACGTTATAAAGTGCATTATGTATTTTAGTATGAATTTACATATTATTATTAACTGCACAGACTGTAGTAAGAATCTAAAAATAGATTAAAATTAAATTTAATGATTAAATAAATCCGTTCAAAATAACTTTTAAGCAGCAGCCGATTTCAATTCTCTCATGGGTGAAATTTCGAAGATTTATATCAAATATAATTACTCAAACTAAAGTATACAAAACAATTCAAATGCCTCAAAATTCTGAGTGTAATTATATCTCTCTTTTCGAACATTCATTAACAAAAGTTTTTGTTATTATGGAAACGATATTTCAAAACAAACTTATTAATTAGACTCGGATAAAGTTGCTTAATATTTCAGCAGCTTACACTTACTTTACCAATTTTAGAGTATTAAGACTTCTTGTTTGTGAGTATAAATAAGATTATTACTATCGCATGTTTTAACAGTTCCCGAAGTGTGAAAGGAGCGTCTTCTGACTCCCTGTGGACTTTGTTGTCTCTTATTATAAATGGATAAACAAAATTCTCGGGTTCTGTAAAGATAAAATTATAATATTGAAAGGTTCCTGTAATATCGATCCTAATAGAATGAAATTGAAATTCATTTGTTTGTTGTCACAGGCAATATCTATAGTACGATTAGGCAACAGTTTAGTCTCTTATAGTACCAATTATTGTGAGGCAGTTTGTATTTCTAGTCTATGATGACTATGTATGTATCACAAAAATACAATACATAATAATATATTTATTTATTTACACTAAAGGTTATCAATTTCTCTTTACCTAGGACCATTTTATAACACCTTAAAAAAGATAAAATCCAAAGTATAAGAGGTTGTCGTTGACTGCTATACTAGTATTCACCCCAAATACCCCAATTTAAACTTTTTAACCCCAAAGGGGTGAAAAAGGCAATCAAATTTGGTCTTGGATTTTTTATTTCTTATTCTGGAGTTTGGTTGTAAGTGAAGCCGCGGGCATCGAGTACCTAGTCTACATTAAAATAATAGTACTCACTTACAACATTTCCATTTAAAATAAACGCTTGTACAAATAGCAACTTTCCAAAGATCTCGCCGATGGAGCGTTATTTAAGTATCAAAGTTTGCAAACACCTGCTTCGAAACAATGTGGGTGCATAGCTTCTGAATTGCATCTACAAAATGAGTTACCAAAGTACACATACTTTCTTGCAACTGCCTAACTTTGATAAATTGCTTCGGGACAAGAAACTTAATACATTATCACACGGCATACAAAGATTTTGAGTTTCAATGGCTATTGAGTATAATGTTTTAAAGAAGACCATTTGGTCTACACACATTCTTTACTGGAAAATATTGAACTAGGTTTTCAAATTAAGCATTTTAGAAACAAAAGTATGTCTCTATCAAACTGACTGAAATCTTATGATGTTTCCTTCAGATAATTTATTAATTAAAACTTTATTTAACGAGAAAAAGATCATGTATTTTTAATGTAAAGCGGTCTGTGTAAATCCTGATTTTACAAAGTCGGAATCGGCATTGTGGGAGGGTCATTAAAGAAGCAGAATCTAGAAGATTTCTGTTGTGGTTAGAGGACAGATAACGGAGGTATGGGAAAAGATACGTTGATTAAAATGGTGAGTTGAGACATGTGAATAGGGTGATAAGTGCCCATTGATTGCGTTGCAATTGAGTAGGTAACTAGTTTAATTGGGAATGTAAAGCAAACACGTGGTCGTAGTTCCAAAGATTAAAGACGTATTAAATGCAGTTTTGAATAAGTCGCTCTAGTTTATTCTGTTTTTTTTCCTTTTTTTTACCTTATATCGTCATAGATGTACATAGGTACGTCGTATCGATATTACAGCATAATATAGAAAAAATAATTTTAATCAAACGTCGGAAATCATACTAAAATACAAAATATTTACACAAAATTATACAAGGTTTGAACATTTTCTATCGTAAATTCATGTATTTGTTCCGGTTCACGACAAAACAATATCTCAAATACGCTTTTACTGTATGTATAAATTCAACCGCACATAAATAAACCCTGTAATAAAAACATTACCAAAAAGGTCTCTTTGCCCAGCCTCCCTTAAAACAACGCTCTACATCACTTTGTCATGCAGCAATGCTGTTAACAAACTGAATATTTTCCTAAGGAAAAACCTTCAAAATAAAATTTTTATTTCCTGCTACTTTATGAATTTCATATTTATGTTTTCGTAATAGTTAATTTTATATTTCAGGTGCCAAGTGAGAGTTGGGCTAACTCAGGAAGGGTTCTGTATCTATACATTTCAAGCGTCTTACGTCTCTGTCTATTGTCTTAGTATTAGGGGTTTCAGCCCTTAAATACGAAACTCTAAAAAGGAAGAAGACTGTAAAACTCCAACAGTGGAATAAATCAGACTGTTGATAATTATTATAATTAGTTTCTTTTCTTCAGTGAGCTCACTAAAGTGCATATTCTTATGTTCAATCATTGTATAGTGTAGAGTCATCTATGTGTACAGGGGTATGGAAAAAGCATGCAGTTTAATTCCTTTCTCTTCTTTGTTGGTTACTTTGTTTTGCTACAAGAATTATTCTTAAAGGAGCATTAAAAGTAATTAGTCATTTGAATTCAAGAATAACCATAAACCACTTGTATGACAAATCGCAAGCACAACAAATAATTAAACTTGTTCCTTTTTGAAAACCTTGTCTTGCACCTACAAAATTGAATATAAAAACGTTTATTTATAAAAGAGTCTCTGATGAATTCTATACTTCATCATTAAATAAAATTGAATTAATCTTGTTCACGAGATTTCAAGTTCCTGACAGCCACTTTTCATAAGTAGGTCCACTCGTTTTAATCTTATCGAAAAGCTGCGATGAGCAGCCGATAATCCAATTAACGGTTAAGTAAAAAACAGGGGGATGTAAAAGATAATTTTAATAAAGTGCCGGTGTAACTTTGAACATTGTCAGGCGAATTGAAAAGTATACTTTTTACTCAGACTAATTGATGTTCCGATAGATCTAACGTTGGAATGCGTTACTTTAAATTTTCCTGAGGCTGACGTAACAGAATTGTATATCAGATCATTTTTGTTTTTGTATGCGATACGTAAGTACATATATATGTTTATGAAATTTAGTAAAAGAAGTGGATGAGAGGAAAAATGCAAAAAAGGGTTCCGTGGTTTATGGTTGCTGTCAATTTTCTTTAATGTATGCAGATAAGTAAACACTGAACTATACTTATGAATCTACCTCAAGGCTTTTTACATTTGTTAAGATAAAGAATGTTTGTGAAGTTACGTGACATATACAAATTCACTGAAGTATCACCGAAGTGATAGAGCTGCGTCATCTTCTCAGCTTAAAGACGTTAACTGCTGAAGAGAGCTTGTTTGGCACTTACAAGCTGTATTAACCGGAATGATTTCACACTTCAACAGAAAACTGATGTCATACCTTGAATAAAGAGTTTTATACAAATACCTATAAATATGCTATTTATACTAATATTCACTATGACATGTGTTTATATTTTTTTTTAATTGATCAAAATTTAAACTTAAACTAACTAAACTAACTTAAACAAAATTTAAACTAAATAAGTTTAAAAACAAAATTCACGATTGTCTGGCCCCTAAACTACAAGTAGTATAGATATGTTTGTTTTTGTTTTCTTTTGTTTTTATAATTTTAGTAAAACGTTATTCCTTTTTTTACTTTTTGGCGCGAAATGTAAAATGAATATGTGGAAACTGCTTTGGATAATGTATAATTTACTTGTTTGTTATTGTTCTATATTTTGTATCTGTTTGTTTCCCTAATAAATCAAAAAAAAAAAAAAAAAAAAAAAATATAATGTACACACCATTTTTTTTGTGCAATTAAGATGTATGTAGGTAATAAACTTGGGACCAGTTCACCTCGAACTGTAATTGTATCGATTTTTTTTTCTTATAGGTCACATTACATGTGCTAGCACCCCAAAATTTTGCACATTAACTCTTTTTTTAATTGGTTAGTTTATTTATAGATATAAATTAAAATATAAAGTTAGTTTACTTATAGATATAAAAAAACTAAACAATTAAAAATATTGTATGTTTAATTTAATAATGTAATCTTTCAACATTTTACCTTTCATTGTTCTAAAAATTAAATTACAAAATTTGGTTTTCGATGAGCCTTATTTTTTTATTAAGCGTTTATCTTTCTGAGAAGTCTAATCCACATACGTATATTCACTTTTCTACTTTGATTATTTCTAAAAACATGATCTTGAGTTTTTCATTTGCGGATCTTATTACGCGCACAATTTATAGCTGTTATAATGAGTTAGAAAGAAACTAATTAAGAGATGAAATGAAAACCTTCCTTAGAAGAAAGTTTCTTATATGTAGATAAGGGTTCTAATAATATTTTAATAATATTGTTCGTGTAATAAATCAACGTAATTTTTTAATCCATATTACTCGCTTTCAATGAGACCTTTTCTATTAATTTGCGAGAACCGAGAGAAATTCGCCTTTTATGTAGACAGGTACGAATGAGAGCGCTTTTATTTGAGCAACTTTAATACTTCTTACAAAAGGTGCTTTCAAATGATGGGTTTGTATAGGAGACTAAATAATTAATTAAATCTTTCAATTAACTTACAAAGAAAAAAATAAATAAACAAATTAAGTACTCTTAAAATGAATGTTAGTTGATTAAGTATTTATTATTGTTGTAATTGAAGATATTATAACGATTTAATGTGTAGCAAATATGAGAAAACACAATGCATTTTCTACTTATATTTATTTAAAAAAAAAACTGATTTATAAAGAAAAATATGTAAACAGCTGTTATCTTATGATATCAAGGACCTACTGCTTAACGTGATTTTCAAATCATGGAAACGCTCATAACATATCATGCCACAAGCGGTCACCCATCTAGGTACTGACCGCAACGTCGTTGATTACCCTCGGTGATTGTTTTCAATCACCTAAGATCTCTTGGCTATAAGTACTTCAATTGGTGATATTAATTAAATAAAACCTACTAGTAAAGCCATATTTTAATAGTAAGTTTTATCTAAATTGAACTTATTACGAACGCCAGTCGATTAATGAATGAAGAATAACTCAATACACTCAATTATATATATATATATATATATATATATATATATATATATATATATATATATATATATATATATTTAGAAACAAATACCTTGTTTTATTACAAGAAGTGCACAGGCTGATTAATTGTAATTGATAATGAATTTTCATTTTTCGGATCGTACGAGATTGCAATGTTAAGGCCGCTGCATACGTGACGGGATTTAAGACGGACGGGACGTGGACGTGGTTGCCTCGTTATAAACGGGGCCGTGATGTAAATGCATACGCACCGTGACTGTGACTCGGATTTAACGTGCTAGTGTTGTGAACAAGGAAAGATGGATTTTTCATTTCATGAATTGGCTTTAATTGCTATTGACGTACTAAACATCGTCGGCGACGATGTTTAGCTCGTCCCGTGCGTGCCACGCTCCCGTTCCGTCCGTGTCTCCGTGAAGTATGCATTTCCTTATACATTTTGTATGAAACGATGTTTGCAAAACTTCCCGTCCCGTCACGTCCGTGTAAAATCCCGTCACATAATATGCAGCGGCCTTAATATAGCTTCCATTAAAATATCTATTGTAATTTCTCTTAGCAACCATTCTAACTGTATTTTTTAAGAGGATTACGTTCTGTCCTTACTTATTTACACCTTAGTATAAAGTAGATAGAATAAGTTCATTTTCTATCATTTTTGTGATGGCTGATATCAATACGGTTACATTATTATTATAATGACTAAATCTTATGTACTTTTTTGTTGAGTTCTAACAAAACGGTCGTTAAAGACAAATAAGATCCTTTTTAACACAGCCTTTATTATACTTCTACCTTCACAATCCTAATATGCCTTGGTTTACTTTTCTACATAACAGATTGTTGTTGTGACAAAGAAAATATGATATCACGAGTCACATTTCAATTTCAGTGATATGTCACATGTGACTGTTGCTAATCATTTATTTGATATATATTGTTATTAGCTTGATATATTACTTAAATTTATTAAGTTCACTTGAATTGCCGTAAAAGTAATTTATTCAGTGACTATTATATTTGAGACTTAGTTTAGAATCCTCCTGATCCTAAGAAGTCATCCTTACCTTTATTTCTACCCGACGAAAAAGAAAATTTTTTGTACTCAATACAGTGTTTCATTTTATAATAATTATATAATAACCTCCTTTAATTACTAAAACCCCATTTAAAAGCTGTTAACACAGTAAAATATTTTTGGCCGCCTAAATTCGTGAAATCTACCTATGTGCTACGGTTTAGCAAAAATGAAAGGTAAACTGAAATTATGGTGTTGAATTTCTTTATGATTTTTTATTCTATGATAGTAGGAACTTAATGTAACCCTAGTTAGTTCCGCCTTATACAAGCTGCGGTTAGAAATCCTGCACTTGGTTTAAGTTTTAGTTTTCTAATGAAACGCAAAAGCTTGAATAAATAGCTCACAAAAAAATAATTAGCCGTACAGAATCAACGCACACAACCACAAAAATGAAGTAATGAAAACGTAATTAAGGTTAATTTTGGTCAGATACAGCTTGCTCCGTCAGTGGTTAACCTGTACCAACTACTCGTTTAGATTTATTGAGTTTTCATACAAGATTTACGAGTGTCATTTATTATTCACTATCTGCGGTACAATCAAGATTTATGGCACACTTTTCGGTATGGTTTTATATGAATAAATAAACTATTTCTTTGTAATATTTTGGCGACTCGCATGATAAGTATCTTTGTTGACCGAAGTACCTGAATATTTGAACATTTTGCGAGACGTGACGTAAATGTCTACCAAGATATTTTTGTCATTTATCTGGAAAAATCTATTACTCTGTCATAATTTTATTCTCTGTGTGTTATAGTCTTTTGTCACACATAGTGTTAAATATTATTAATATTACACTATTGGCGTATGATCAGTGTAGCTGTGTAGTAATACTTTGGTCTCAGATGAACAAAGAAATCAACTGAGACAAATTCTCGGAAATACTATAAGCATAATATTCATTAAGCATTGGGTTATGGTTTGATTTGCATCCATATTTAAATACATAAGTAAATAGATTGAATCAAAACACTTTCTTATAGAAAAAGTACTTTTGACTTTTAGTGGAGATAAGACGTAATAAACGTCCTCTCTCTCGGATAATGATTTTGTTAAATTTCATGACGAGAATTTGTATAGATTTGATTATGAAAGTGTAACAATGGAACAAACATATAATGGCATTTAGAAATATCCCACACGATGGTTTTCTAGAATTGGATAGGTTTTTTAGAAACATTGAGAGGCTGCTAAGATGATTTTTAAGGTTCTGTAGCCAAATGGCAAAAAGCGGAGCCCTTATAGATTCGTCACGTCTGTCTGTCTGTCCGTCCGTATGTCACAGCCACTTTTTTCCGAAACCATAAGAGCTATACTGTTGAAACTTGGTAAGTAGATGTAATCTGTGAACCGCATTACGATTTTCACATAAAAATAGAAAATAAACAATATATTTAGGGGGTCCCCATACTTGAAAGTGAAACTCAAAAATTTTTTTTTCTTCAAACCCATTCGTGTATATCTGGGTATCTATGGATAGGTCTTCAAAAATAATGTTGAGGTTTCTAATATAATTTTTTTCTAAACTGAATAGTTTGCGCGAGAGACAGTTCCAAAGTGGAAAAATGTGTGTTACAGGGGGGGGGGGGCTGTAACTTCTAAAATAAGAGAAAGATAAAACTAAAAAAAAATATGTTGTAAATTGCCATATAAACTACCAACAAAAATTGGTTTGAACGAGATCTAGTTGGTATTTTTTTTTTAATGTGTCATAAATTGTAAACCGCAATTTACCTTTCATTCAATCAATACACTATTATTAAAACATCGATCAAAGTTACAACGAACTATAAAAACTTTTATATGATGTTACTTGCTGCTATGGAACCCTTCATGGGTGAGTCCGACTCGCACTTGGCTGCTTTTTTTGATTAAGGAAACCGTTTGCGAGTTATTCAACTTTAAAAAGTTAAAATTAAAAAATATGATGAACTTTAAAAGAAAACTATAACGGCTTAGATAACTTTAATAGAAAGGTTGTAAAATACGTTTACATGGAAAAAACCAAGTAATAAGAAAACAAAATAATTATCTATTGGAAACGATTTAAAATCTACGGTGGGTGGTGGCTACAGAACCCTATTCTATTCGAGGCCTGACACGCACTTAGCCATTTTTTATCAACACCGAACTATATTTCTCACCTGAATCCTAATGCAAATTGTCTTACACCACAGAATACCTAAGTACCCTTTAGTACCAGTACAGAAGACACACTCCGAAAACTAAATTAAAGAAATAGGGACCCTTGGTGTCATTCCATTAAGTTCAATTCAGATTGCACAGCGCCGAAGCACCAACGATTATATTTACATAAAATTGCGTCTCTTTCTATCATGTAACTCTTATCTGTTCTAACTTAATCAGGCATGTCTTCTTTTAAAAATAATTTTAATATGGATTTTTCTCTAGCACTTTACTTAGTGAAAAAATAACTGTAGGTACTTTTGTCAACAAATGACGTTTTAAATAATATCACATCAAAATATCTATTCGATTCGTATGTATTTACGTATGAAACGAACAGATTAGTTCCTACCTAAAATCTTTTATTCAGACATCCGTAAACAGAACTTTAGCTTTTACATACATAATGTGGGTATCGAAAAGTATAAAAAAATTCAATAATGCGCGAGAGCGACGCGGCAACGAACGTGACGCGTATCGTGCGTAAGCGACAACCCACCGGAATGGCCTGCGCGGCAGGCAGGCGGCCGACTATACCTAAAGTGCGGAGTGACACTCCCCTGCTTACACTACGTTTACCGAGACGCGGTCTCCACTTCAAAACTCGTTTACTAAAGATTGTCTGTATAATATTAACATACTACTCACCAAATAGTTATCAAATTGTCAATTCATGCAAGACCCATCGAGAGAATTATGACCTAATCTTCTTTTTCGAACATAAGACAACTGAGATTATAATGTCATTAAATTATATTTCGACCAGATGTCAAAATTTATTGCAAGGGGACTGGCTATATTGACTGCCGTAAATTGCCCATAAAATCCGAGACGGTCGACTTTATGTGCTCTTGAAGGTGAGATTTAACTTATCATATAATAGATTTGAATTACAATATTACGGACTGTAATTTTGATATAGTATGTAGCAGATACCATTTATATTACGACCCTGTTATGATCTATAGATCGTAATAGAGTTTATCAAGTGGCTTAAAGGAGAGACCGTTGGTATAACATTTTATTGACAGTGCCTCTGAGCTGTAGTCTTCTACATACTTTGTGCTATATTAAATTTTGCTTGAAATAGACGTCTTTTTATTAATATTATTTTTATTACTTTTAAACAAACCATCTGACGTCATATATTAGCTAAATTTTATGAAATAACAACCCATAAAAAGTAGAATTACAAGATTATGGCAGTGTTTAAGTGTGCTACTTCTATTATCAATTTAATTAAAATAGGTCTAGCCGTTTGAGCGTGATGAGAAACAAATTTGTGAGATCAAAATGATTAAATCCCATTTTATAGTGACACAAGTATCAAAATGTACTAGTCCATAGTTGTTTAGTACGTGAGTTATTTTGTGAAAATGAAATAGCAGGCAATATCACACGACACGATAACTTCGTTAGAGTGTTGCGATTCCAATTTGCTACGTTTGAAGGTATTTTTCATATTTGTTGGAAGTTTTTCGCAACTGCTGTACATGAACGCTAGAATTTTTAATAACCATAATGTAACTATGTACACGTAACCATATTTTTATTTGTTTATTACTAACTTGTCACTTAACTGGATATTAAAAGTGGTATTTCAAAGACGTTAAGGCTAAGCCTTGCCGGGTCGGTAGTGCGATATGTCTCTAGAATTATCTTAAAAGACAAGGTAATTATAACGATAGTAAAACTGGCACTAACAAGAACATAGACATTTATGATACCAGTTATAACATACGATGCTTTTAGCTTATTAGACAATATCAAGTCTAAGGTTATGTATGGAGTTAATGTGGTGTAGTTTTCAAGAATAATACTCTCATGCAGTGGACATATCTACTCCTATAATTCATACTAATATACTAAACTTGACAGTTACTCTTTCTGACTGTCTGTATCACTGTTACGCTTGCATGGTTAAACCGCCATACCGATTACAATGATATATAGCATGGAGATACTTCGATTCCTGAGAAAAGACATAGCGACTCTAATAATAGGTCACATCATTCCTTTTATGTATGTAATCAATATTTGTAAATTTAACTCGTAATTAATCGTTTATATTATTTACTACCTTTTACTAGGTAATTTAATTTTCCCTTCTTCTCGACTTTTAATACACCAGACACTACCCTACACTTTCTCTCAATCGTGTCCTCTCCAACCTATGGTTGTCTGTAAGAGCGATAAGGTCTTGACTTGTACCTACATATCTAGTTTTAAGTACTGTGTGATTACCTGGTGTACAATAAAGTTATTATTATTCTATTTAATTTTTTTATTTTCGCAAGGTCTATTTTCATTATATTTACATACCCAGTGTCATTCTCATAATTAATATATAATATAATAATACCAACATCTCAAACGATATGATTCATCAAGTCTTTTAGGTACAGAGTAAGCTGAAGAAGTAAACATACGTACACTTGAAAATGTAACCCTAATAATACTGTGATAATAACCCTATTTCAAACGTGGTCGCTACACAAAAAAGACATTTCACAAAAACGGTCAATTAGTATAGTTGAAATTTAAACAGCGTCAATTTTCCTTACCTTTTTACCTATTTTATCCTTATATTGTCACAATAAATACAGGGTCTGACAGACCATAGGACGGTCAGCCGGTCACAGGTTATTGGGTATTGCATAAATCTTTTAAATTATGGTTAAGTCTAGTATTAAAATGAGTTTAAAGGAACTCGTAAAATTAATTTTGAAATTGTAAGTGAACCTTAGAATAATTTATTCTAAGGAGTGGACTTTTGGACAGTCGTAATAATTAAAGGCAAGTTTTTAAGAAACACACTTAAAAATAATACGATTGCATATTCTGCTACATCACTAAACATATAAAGAACTTTTGTGGAATTATGTAAACTACTTTTTTTTTTCGACACAAGATGCCTTAAACAATGGCGAGGTCATGTTGTATATACATGTTAGATTCTCTCAAACTATCTATACAATACACTACCATCTCAAACTACCTATACACTAAGGTTACAATAATAACAGGCAACGTAGAAATATTGTTTTTATCGTGTGGTCAGTTGTCGACGGAGGTGGTGAAACGGTCTAGTCAAATATTTTAGCAGAGATCCTACTGAGTAAGCTAAATAACGACTGACATAAAAATTTCAAAATAAATCAATATAGGCTGTCAAAATAGTATACAAAAGCAACATATCTCTATCACACATACAGGTAATGGAATTAATATTAATAGGAAATAAAAATGTTCGTATCTCTACGGTTCCCAAGGGAGTGGAAGGAAATCAATTGATAAAGTTGGAATATATAGTATTCCCCTGCAGACGATACGTTTTCATTTGCTTGTCGCATCTAGAGTCTGTGATTGGACAGAAACGGGAGATAAATTCAAAGGAACGTAAAAGTGGATGGTATTCTGTTGAGTATTCCGCTGTTTCTGAAAGGAGTGTTATGATGTGCAAAGAGGCAACTTTGTATTTGGTTTGATTTTTATTACTTAGGGTTCGTTCAGTCGCTTGCTGAGCTTTGTGTTTTTATTTTGTTTACAAATGTTGCGGAGGTTCGGAGCTTAGACTATACTGTACGTAAAAGTAAATTTTGATTTGTTTTTCTGTACCGGTTTGTCTGTTAGCAACTAAGTGTAATTTTGCAATAAAAAATGTAAATTATTTAGATAAACACTCAATTAGAATCCTTTAAACTCTTAACATATATTTTTATATATAAATGAAAGATAAAATTATAAAGATTAAATCATATACATAACGAATATTATTTTATTAATCGAACCTATTGTAATGTATATATAGTATATCTGATTCTATTTATTTTAATTATTAGAGAATTAATTTTCACAATTGGTCAGCATCCAAACAATGGTAGCTTTTTGCCGACGGCTCGAAAACCGCAGCTGAGACTTACTATTGTATTTCTATTAAAATTTACTACGAGCATTGTATTCCTCAGCTATTCAAGATTAAGAACGAGAAATTCGCAAGGAGACGTGGATGTAACTTCATGCCGATGTATTCAATGACGTAAATAATCTTAAAATTATCCAATCTTAGTTCAATCTTAAAATTATACATAAGTACCCGCATTGATGTGGATAATTTTGCATAATAATTTATATGCATAAATAACATCCAAGTGTCTATATGTAATATTAAATTAGCAGTTTGTACTACATACATATGAAAGTTTACACGGTACTTACATCAAATAAATATTTAATAAAAATTTGTCTGTCTCTCTGCCTGTTTGTTTTTGTTTTTTGTGATGACAGGACTTCCACTGGCAAAAAGTTGATGACATAAGAAGTAACTTAGGCTTATTTTTTTAGACTAGCTTCTCTCTGCGGCATTACTCGCAATTTACAATAATAGCCTCGGGTAACACCGTGGCACTCAGTTTATTGCTAATCGAAAACATCCAATAAAATTGTCAATCTTTGAGATTACGTAATCAAGGAGCAAAACCCGTTTTCTATAACATTTATAAAATATTCTACAAGCAAAAGATAGTAAGTCTTCTTATCCAAAGTAAGACGTACTTAGATCACATTGGACTAAATATGTAGATACATATTTACACATAATAAATACAATTCCCCGTAGTACTACTCAATACAATCAAGGTCTCTTTTTCGGGATACTCAACCTCTAAAGACCGTATCTCGGTGACAATACGATTACACTCCTAATCTCTGTTTTCTCGAACTTATTTTCCCTATAATTGACTTTTCTATTTGACCCCCAACATGAACCTAATGTATACTAAATGCAATTATTAGATTCGTTCACACGTACGCTTTTTACTGCAAGAGTCGGATCGAACGTGAGATAAATAGCTAATATCAGGGTTTTGTGGAGAGCGATATTCATTTAGTTGGCCACAATTACAGGTAAATAAAATGTTACATGTTATGCGAACTACTGTATTTTTTCATCACTACAGTCGGTGTTGACGTAGAATGAGGATTGTTAAGAAGTTTGGAATTTAGAAAAGTGTTTTTCAAAAAGTAATTAAAAGGCATTTGCTTTTTGGAAAGAATAAATAAATAAATATTTCGGACATCTTACACACAACGTCCTCTAGTCCCAATCTAAGCAGAGCTTATAATGGATACTAAACAACTGATATAAATACATAAACATCCTTTTTTTTTTGTAAATACATACATTTTATACATAGAAAACACCCAGACTTTGAAACAAATATTTGTGGGTCACTCAAATATTTAGTCCGACCCGGGAATCGAACCCGAGACCTTTTGATCAGCAGCCGCATATGCTAACCACTAGACCAACAAGAATGTAATACAATATTATCAATAATAATGACGATCTTATTGGTCTAGTGGTTAGTGAACCTGACTGCTAAGCAAGAGTTTGTGGGTTCAATTCCCACCCAGGACAAATCTTTATGTGATGAACACGATTATTAGCTCTGTGTCTGGGTGTAATTTAACTATAACATTGAATTTTCGCAGCAGAGACATCACACAGATATGAGAACTTTCTAGAATAATTAATTACTAATTTGCTTATACTTGAAGAATGTAATTTTTTTAAAGTTAGCGACTGCACTGCAAATAGTAGAGAACCTTTTAATATTTCTACATTTTTAAAATAATATAAAAAAATGTTTTTGGAATTATTATAACTCATATAAAAGTGTATTACATGTTTGTTTAAAGAAATAACGAAGTTTACTACTCGCAGGCAAGCAGACAACTTAATCGATAGGGCCAAAAATTTCAGGAGAGAGAGACTTCAATGGCCATTAAATGATTTAATAAATTAAAATTTAAATAAATTTATTTATTACTTTTGCATACAGTCAAAAACTTGTTATGCTGCATATATAAGAAGTGTATAGTTTACATTTTGTATTTTTAAATTTTCTTTCTTAGATTTATCATAGATCTAAATGACTGTGATTTTGGATCCTGATTCAGGAACTTTTGTAAGAACAATTTTAGATTTTCTTTGTCTTTTAAAGATTCTTTTTTTCAGGGACGTGTAAATATAACAAGTGAATTTAAATCTAGCACTGAAATATGTAATTAAATGATATACGTAATACCTTTGTCTACATTATTGATTATAGAAGCGTCGGAACACACGTTCGACTCGCACTGATCTAATTTATATTAGTAGCTTGATAACATCATAGAAATTGCCTGTATAGTCCAGCGTAAATCAGAACTTTATTACTGAAATATTGCGAACGAAATATTTGAGATCCAAATTACCTACAGCTGTGTGAAGATAATTGAGAATAGATCTGTGGATATAATGAGAAAATATCAAAGCGCTGATCAAATAAACTATAGGCATATATCTGATCCAACAGATTGCCTTTATAAGAGGCAATCTAGCTGACCGAGATAGACAAGATCATTCCCTTAATAGACGTATGACGATCTCTGGTAAATAAGAATGCTTATTTGTTTATTGACTTCATTTGGCAATAGTCTTTCTTTATTTTGAAAAAAAAATAAGCATTGTCTTTAATCAAAATAATAATTGAGGTAAAATGTCTATGTCATTTGATATTATTAATATTGAGACATTAGACTGCCTCCGTGGCGCAGTGGTTGCATGTGCGACTGCTTGAGGTCTCGGGTTCGATTACCTTGTCATGCTGCATTGTATGCTTTCACAATGAGGGTGATGACCTCTACTCTTGGATTCTACTCATGCTTTCCATCAGACAGAGTAGAGTCACGTTGGTGACGTCGTGAAATATTAGTGGCGATAGCCACAACGTGAAAACACCTTTGCATGTATTCTATTTAATGTGAAATAAATCATTTCATTTCACACAAAATGCTTGAGGTGCATTTCGCTAGCGCACATATTACAAAGCCTGGGAGCTCCACTGATACTGGATAATTCAGAACACTTAAATTTCGAAAGTTCAAATAAACATCGTTATTTAAAATTGAAAGGTTTCATATTTCACTTGGTACATATTTACATTCGCTCTTACAAATATTTTTGTAGCAAAGTCTAGTAAAGTAATCCTCTTTATTGACATTTAAATAATAATGTTATTAAAGCACTGAATAATCTTTAGAAAAGTATTATAGTCTGTTTTTTGATCAAAATAAATGACTGCAGGGTTTAATAGATATTTAATTCTGGTGAAGTCTAAAAGGTCCCTTGTTTGATAACTTGTTAGTGATTTAGAAAATATTTATCTTCACTTACCGGTTGTGAACTTGTAACTCATTGTGTCCGTGATATTGCGGACAAGTCGCAAGAGTGTCGCCTTCGTTGGTATGAACACGTGTGGCGGCAACCACCCAGCTACGTAGGAAATAAATGTTTGGCCATGCCACCTCAACCGGGCCCCGGCAAAAGGAGTAGATCCAAGAAGTGCTGGCTTAACGTCGTAAGTGATGATATGCGTGCCAATGGTCTTACAACGCGGGATGCTGACGACCGTATGAAGTAGAGGAAGAACAGTCGGAAAGCGGATCCTTTGCGTCTCCAGACGCAACCGGGAATAACGCTCGGATAATGATGATGATGACCGGTTGTAACTCATATAAATATCGACTAAAATTTTCAGAAATTTTCATGTACAGTTTATAAATCCAAATGTTATGACTATGTATAAATTATTATCATTACATTATCAAATTTACTATTAGTCATACAAAATAAATCTAAAACTTTTGAATAGGCTAACTATGCTTTCGATCAGTTTTTGAGACATAAAAAACCCATGAATTTATTTTGAGGACCCCTTTGAATAACTTCAAAGAGTTCAAGTATCATTAAATAGTTACACAAAAAGGTTTATCGGCCACTATGTTTTTAAATAAACGATATCGTGAAATGAAAGCAATATAGACCAACTCAAGCTAAATTAGTCCGACTTTATTTGAATAGAAATACCAAGATAGAAATACCAAGGGGATGCCACAAATAAACACACCAATGAATACAAATAATGATAAATTACTTCCAGTAACATAATTAAGAAGCCAATTTTCCTTTATTGATTGTAACAATTTCCCCACATTGAAATAATGTTTTCTGTACATTTATCTTTATTATGAGAAAAAACTTTTGCTGTGTAAAAACATTTCAATTTTTGTTAGTAGAATAAAAGAGTTTGTTTCAGAAATTGCTTTTGGTTTGGCTTCATAATTATCTCTCACAACATAATATCGAGATATAATGTACATTAAAATAAAAAAAGTTTTGACTAAAAAGTTTTAACATGAAAATTTTCCTTTGTGATTGTGATAATATCAAATTCATATAAAGTCAAGTTAAATTGAGAAAAGAAACTCTCTAATAATACGTTATTTTTAAGCACCCGAAAATAAACCGATTCGACGTCGATGTAGCTTATTTAAAACAATAACTAAGATAAAAACTGTGCACTTATTTTATATTAAAGCAAGTCAGTACATAGAACGTCATCCTAACTTAAGTGTTTACTTATAACGTATTCAATTTTTCAATAATAGGTAACTCATAAATGATCATTTTAAAACATATCAAAACTTTATTGAAATAATAATATTATTCTAATAAAATTTTTAAAGTTTCTATAAGAAATTATTCACAATAATGTAAACGTTTGAATCCCACAAAAGCACTAACTTCAACAAACAAAATCGTTTTTATTTCTTTTGCGATAAAATTACATTTAAGTTTAAAATTTCAATCAAAGTGAAGTACTGGTCTTCGTTTGACATCTGACACGACACTTCCCTAACAAGTGTAGTATTATTGAGTTTTAGAGACGGCTAAACTTGCAACACTCGACCAAGCCTAAGAACTGTTTTTTTCAGAGTTCAGAATTCAGATTTTTTAAATACAAAAATATATCATTAATGAAAGAACTTTCTGGTTTTTGTGAATAATTTTATATCTACAAAAGACTAATTTAATGCTGGATTAATGTGTATCTGTATGTTATATCAAAAGGAGAGTTTTTTACTAAATGCATAGCAAAGCATATACGGTACATATATCAATAAGCCATTAAAAAAAAAAAATGTCTGTCTGTTTATTACGGGTAATATCTGTTATAATTTTGACGGAACTTACAGTGGCAGAAAGCTGAAGTAACCTAGGTTATTTTTTAGACTAACTTTTCAGCTAGTCCATAAGAATACTTAAACACTGACACTATACCATAATATCCAAACATAATATAGTTAATTAATTTGAAAATGAGTTAAGAGTTATTATTCTTTAAAAAAAGGTTGTAACTTTCCATTCTAAAACTAAACTTCCGTTGATGGTTAACCAGTCAGTTAAACTTTTCATTAAATTGAGGGGCTCCTAACTACATCGCTTGTAATAAACATGTTGCACGTGTCAAGATACCCGCCATGAACCCCCTATTACTTTGTTTTCCCAAACTTTGACAGCATATGGCTCTTGAAAAGGGTACATAGTGAGTAAGACGTGGCAGATGTTTAGATAAATAGTTTCAATTAACAGTAGAGATGGATTGGCATTCAAAATTTTTATGATTCCTTTTTGGTTTCTAAATAAAAAATCATCCGCTCGATTAGATGTAATATATTTATATTCCTATTTTTTAGTTTTTAATGTCATCACATTCGTTGGGTATGGTTATAGTTTTTATTACAAATTTACATGTTTTATTAATGTGTTATGGAGCTTAAACGATTCTTATATCAATTACATTTTAAGTATTATAATTTACGTATCATCATTATCAACAGCCTTTAACAGTTATCTGCTGGACATAGGCCTCTCTTTAGAAAGGAGGTTTTAGCCTACTGTACCACGTTGGCCAGACGGGTTGGTATAGGGTTGGTTTCAAGTGGAGGCGGAAGTGCTCGCCGACGTTTATCGGCGAGTGGCTAACTACCGGGCGGAGAGTGGTGGAGTTGGACCTCCGCCCGAGGACGTGCGCGAGTGGCGCGAAGCCGCTCACCGAGCCACGATGGATCGCTGGTCGGTCCGGCTGGAGACTCCACGTGCTGGCTTCGCCACCGTAGAGGCGCTTCAGCCGGTCATCGGCGAATGGGCAGTGCGGCAGCACGGGACCCTTACCTTCCGACTGACGCAGGTTCTTTCCGGGCATGGTTGCTTCGGAAAGTACCTGCACTCGGTCGCCAGGAGGGAATTGAGTCCCGCCTGCCACCACTGCGACTGCAGTGAGGATTCGGCTCATCACACGCTGGCGGTCTGCCCCGCATGGGAGACACAGCGCCGGGTCCTCACTGCAGTCATCGGAGGGGATCTCTCACTGCCGGCCGTCGTTCGTTCCATGGTCGGCAGCGAGAGCGCATTCACCGCGGTCGCAACCTTCTGCGAGGACGTAATCACGCAGAAGGAGGCGGCGGAGAAGGCCCGTGAGGACGACATCCAATCGGACCAGATTCGCCGCCGGCGACTCGGGCGGCGGAGGCGCGAACATCTGCGCCTCATGCCGCCTTGAGTGTGGCCGCGGGTGGACGGGACGGGTTTTCCCTCCACCCGCACTATGTGGCCAGCCGCGAGGGGGCGGCGTCGGTGTGTGCCGGACGCCGCCTAAGAGAGGGTCGTCGTACAGAGACGGTGCCCGCATCAGGAGCGGGCAGGCGCTGGAGAAGTTCAGAAGGAGATCCCACCCTGGACTTCTCCTACTCCTAAACGGAGAAGCGCGGAGAGGGCACACTGTGTGTTTTTTAGTCGGTTCAAGTCCGACACACCACCCCGCCGTAACCCCCGGTGGGGTGACGGTCCATGATGATTTTTCACACATTAAAAAAAAAAAAAAAAAAGGGTTGGTTTCAAGTTTTCCTTCTCTTTGCATTGATGTTGTCTTACGTAGTTTATTGCTTATTACGTATGAAAACAAATAAATCATATTTCGATGTGGTTCTCTTCTTATGGTAAACGCAATTGGTAAGACCAAATGAAAAAATAATCACGCGTGTGTTTTTTCTTTACTTTAAATTCATAATTCATACTAATATTATAATTTCGAACAGAACATTTCGAGTAACATCCATATGTTATATGTGTATCTATTACATCCAGTATATTAACTAGTATTGGATGTATTAAATTAAAGGTTACTTTGCGGCCTTAGTAATTTAAACTTTTAAAGTGAATTTTATCGTTGATTTAATTTTTGATAGTAGATTTAGAGTTTTACATTAAAGTGTCACGTCTGTCATTATCATCACAGTACTCTTGATTATTTGTTAAAGGGTATTTCCATTATTATATCCATTTATTATATCCATTTATGATATCCATTTATGATATCCATTTATTATATCCATTCAGTACAAAAACATTAAGATTTTCGATCATATATTACATTCATCAAATAAATTTGAAATACCACTCAAGAAAGTTTTATACTGACTTATAGTCGTTAGAAATTCATTTACTTTACTAAATCAAGAAATGAAAAACGTATCTATAATTTTTTTTTTCATAAATCTTACCTAATGATAGATAACCGGTAATATTCTTACAACGAAACACAATTTTTTCTCTTTATACTTCAAGTTCAAGCACCCTGATATACGATTAGAAAGCTCATATAATACCTAAGCCTTAGCGTCAGCTTAAGCCGTGAGAACAACAAGAAATACTTGCAAGTTACTAACAAAGCCTACAAAATGTACCCGTAAAGTTTCTTACTAACTCGCAGCCTTTCACGGGTATGTGAACAATAAACCTAACATTTTATTCAGCGAAAGAAAAAGTTGACCCCGATAACAACAAGTTAATGACTTAATATTTTAAGGTCCTTACATTCGCATATTCTTGAAAAAAATGGGCCTACGTTAGTCATAAAGTAAAAAATTTACGCGTAGCATCACCATTTTACTTTTTAATATAGGCGTTTACGTACTCGTAGTGTGTCTGCAGTCAGTGTAGCGTTTATACTGTCGGGAGTGGACGTCTACGTCGTAGATCGCAAGCGTGCGTAGCATCGTAGATCGCGCTGCAAACCAGTGTAGAAAAATTCGATAGAAAGTATTAGATTTCTAGAGTACGTAGTTATTCTTGTTAGTTCGCGTGTTAATTAGATCGTGTTGTGTATTATTTTACTGAAGACTATTATAAAATAAAAGTAAGTAGTTCAAATATAAATATTTTTTTCTGAACTTCTGTATTCTCTTCATTTATTTACGTATATATTAACTTATATATTATATAAGTTACATACAATTTTTTTTTGCGATTGATTTTCGTTTTAAACATTTTTTATGTAGAAATAAAAATTATTTATTGGAGCGGCCTATAAATAAAAGAAAATCAATCAGAGAATTTACTTTTATAAAGTTTATTTTTACTGAAATAGATTTATTGCAATTTGTACACTTTGGTTAATATATTCGTGATAAATTTGGAAATATGTTAGTTATAAGCTAAACTACTGACGTCGTCTATAGTGGAGAAAAAAAGAACCCTTTAAACAATGTCATAAGTCTTTTTCTGGCCGATTGAACGTAAGTATCTTTTTCAGAAATGGGGATTAAGGCTAAGCCACTGCGTCGCTTAGTAAATATTCGCTTCGAAAAAGATTTTTCTATACCAATAATTTATTAATAAGTCGTAAGGTTCAGAGCAGTAATCCTTGCCGGTGGGTTGACGGTCCCTTCCTATAAAGAAACATGTCAAAAGAGAAACGTTTTGAAGTGTCAAGTTGATCTGACATTCAGTAAGTGTGTTAGAAACAGTGAATAACTTCGTATTGCTGTTGTGTGATTGATGTTATATTAAATAGGATGCCAGAGTTTATTTTACTTTTTATTTATTTTATAGCTTTAACCGGAGGCTTCGCTCGCTGTATACATAGCACAATTGAGAATTTTTCGTTTTTTTTTTTTTTTTTTACCAAGACAATAAGACCGCAACTGGGATTCATACTTCCCAGTCCTATGGGGGAACTCAAAGGAAGGCAATATACTCTGTGAATTTTGAGTTACAGGTATCCATAAACGGTGGGTGCAACTTTCAAATGAGCCTTCGTCATGTTGAGTAAAAAAGAAGATGACTCTGTATTATAAAAACAATTATAAATGTCTGTGCAATCGTTACTGATATTATAAATAAATACGAAAGTAACTCTGTCTGTCTGTCAAGCTTTAACGCCAAAGTACTGAACTGATTTAAATGAAATTTTATACACAAATAGTTGAGTTTTTAAAAGGACATAAGCTACTTTTTACCATGATAACAAATATAGACGGAAAACTAGTGGACTACAAAAGTGAATGAAAAGTTAATAACCAACTTTCATAAAAAACAGACTTGTAAAGTCACCCTCTTATGCTATACTAACTTGTTCCCGAGGTTTCGCCCACCTGTTATTCCGATGTATAAAGCTTTATTCATTCAAACTTTGATTACTCTTTTCACCTTCTTAGAGGTGGAATTTTCAATAATTCTCTCTTTATGCTCGCTCACACTCCTCAAGAAACGCATGTCTAATTTCATCTATCAGTAACGGAACTTGTATATGTTATTACATAATAAATATTTCGGACATCTTACAAACAACGTCATCTAGTCCCCAACTAAGCAGAGCTTCTGCTTAGTTGGGGACTAGATGACTATGACTAGTATGGGTACTAAACAACTGATATAAATACATAAACATCCTTTTTTGTAAATACATACATATTATACATAGGAAAACACCCAGACTCCGTAACAAATATTTGTGGATTACACAAAATATTTGATGTGACCCGGGAATCGAACCCGAGACCTCTTGATCAGCCGCCGCATACGCTAACCACTAGACAAGCAAGGCAGATTAATTCAAACGAATTTAAATTAATCGCATGTTAGTTATGGTATGGATGCTATTTCATTCAGTTTGTCTCTTACCCGTACTAACCGCAAAATCTTAGCAAAATCCAAATAGTAGGAGTTTTTCGCACGAGTTGTGGTTTATTTTTACGGTAATTACAATTACACCCAATCGTCCAATAAAATACTTACATCTAAAGTGGAAGACGTAGCCAGAACAAAAATGACCCTCATGTGTTCGGAGATTGTACACATAATACATTTACTACACGGTTGTAAGTGGTCGTCACCCCGCTTTTTGGAACCCCATATGGAACAACACTTAGTGTGATCCAGAAACTGTTGTTTTGGGTCTGGGTGTTCTTTTTTTGTGTCTATTCCGTTTTTTAAGGTTCGTTAATTTGGTAGTTTAAGACTATTTATATAATAGGCAATTATATATGACTGTTCATAGTGTCACCACCCCTATTCATTTGATGGGTATCGTAAGAGGAGACTAAAGGAACAAAATAAGCAGCTAACATCACTGCCAAGAGAAGGAAAACTTGAAACAAACCCTTTACCAACCCACCTGACTAGCGTGGTATAGTAGGCCAAAACCTCCTTTCAAAGGAGAGGCCTATGTCCAGCAGTGGACTGTTGATGATGATGATGATGATGATGATGATGATGATATAATAGGCATCATAAGAGGTGACTTAAGTATAGAGGAGAACGAAATACAACTAAGTTTTAGCGAAATTATATTTTAGATATGTGTGTGAAGATATTTCTATACTAAAGTTAACTAAATCTATTGAGTGATTTCATCGTAAAAGCGTAATAGACAGACAGACAGAGTCACTTTATGATATTAGTATGGAAATTTGCCACCTAAACATTGTCACTTTAGATCATGAACAGAACCTATATCACCTGTTCCTCAAAAGAAACATTTCTAACTAAAATACACATATTGACTCCATATCGAGACACTTGTGACCCACAAAACTTAAGAGTTTGCTTATAAATGACACAGCTTATGAGTTATAAACTAAAGTAATCCAACATCACAGTAAGAGACGACGCAATAACAATGAATCCATCACAGATTGTAACAAATGTGCCATATGTAGGTACAGGCTATCTCATAAATAAACGTTGACGCAATATAGTAACTAATATGGTGATATAAATAACCCCTCCGCAGGACGCATTGAACGGCTAACTTTTCACTCGTTGTCGTCTGTCGTGTCACGTGCGTGGATTAGTTTGTTTTGATCTCAAAACAAGCATTTGTTTTTTTTATTATACTTTTTAGGGTTCCGCAGCCAAATGGCAAAAAACGGAACCCTTATAGATTCGTCAAGTCTGTCTCTCTGTCTGTCCGTCCGTATGTCACAGCCAATTATTTCCGAAACTATAAGAGCTATACTGTTGAAATTTGGTCATTCGATGTATTCTGTGAACCGCATTAAGATTTTTACATTAAAATAGAAAACAAACAATACATTTTGCGAGTCCGACTCGCACTTGGCCGCTTTATAATTACTTACTTACTATTATTTAAACTTTTATTGTAGACCACATGGCTTGCACCCAAAAAGTTTTAGCAAGGCTTAATGTTTTCATAAACTACACCTAAATCATATTATGAGACTTGGCGTTTCGTTACTAACACAAAAAATAATTATTACAAACCGCCTTATTGTACTTCAGAGAACTAAGTATATATAACTTACTGCTAAGTTGGTACAAGTGGTGGCCTATCACTAAGAAGCAATCTGTTACAGGCAACCATTGGAATACGGTACGGTGACATATGTGTGTATCTTTAAGTTTTTCCGTCAGGAAGGTACACGTCTCAATTTTAACGATATCGTAGTTATTTAGAAATCATATAATATTGAGAGTTGTGCAATTGAAATTTTATTCATATAAGTTTGAGTTCACTATTAAGGTATTGTTTGGTATAAACCAAACTTAAATTATGAGGGTTAATAACACGCTCAAACGCTGCCATAATTTGTAAGACTGATTAAGTCACTGTTATGATGATAGCCTTAAATGTATTGATTGCGATCATCGAAGGAAAGCAGTGGTTATGTGAAGATTACAGCTGGTGTAAGCATTTGCATGTATGTATGTACTTATATATATATAATATATATAGGCATGTATATATATATTACGTATGCATATATTTAAGAGATATATAAATCTCAATAATCATCTTCTGAAACTCTTAGTACGTACTAGCTATGATTAATTTGGGTACATAGACAACCAAAGTATTATTGATACATACATTCGTGAAAATTATAATCATATACATCTTACTAGTCTTTACTACTCCCAAGATTATAATATATAAGGTCGGTTATTTATTTAGTGCGACTGGCATCGGACCTACGCAACTCTGATTTTGAACTGAATTCGAACATTGAACTAGCTTTAGCATTGACTTCCCAATAACGATTGTCATAGATGTTCATGATGACTGAGCCGTAGGCTTAACGTGCTCTCTGAGGCATGGGCGTGAAACACCGACAAATTTATTCACTTGGTGCTAATATTAAGAATTCGCTTGTACCAAAATCTAATAACACATTTGCCTCGACCAGATGACCCGTGACTGACATACGCTAACGGCTAGACCATTGGGGCAGTTTATTTTTAGGTCTTATTGAATTTCAATAAATTCAAATGTAATAAATTCAAATAAGTCTATACACATTCTTACACAAATTTTTAAGTTTTTATATTTATCAAACACGGCGTTACATGACGAAGACTTATCACAAAATACTTAGTGACCGAAGCTGGTATCAGATGATATCAATTCTTTTTTACCAGCTGTGCTCGCAACTTCTGCTAAATAATGTTAATGTATATGAAAAAGTATTTTGAGATAAAAATGTGTTATACCATTGTTTTTCATACGATTTGTAATTGTGGCCATATCAACTCAAATTTATAAACCAATTTTAAAGATAAATAGTAACCACATTGTTGACTTTTAGGGCACGTTTATATTATGAGAAGATCGTCACTATCATGAGATGGCTGCATGGCTGTCGCGCGGTCTAAGTTGAATACGGCTGCGCGGCTTACATCGCTAATATTCAAGTGATTCCAGGGAGGCGACCGCGCGGCTACCGCTTGTACAAATTACAAAATAAATTGTTCGCTTTGTTTAACTGTTGCCTTACATCCAATAATTCTATTATGGTAGTCTTCTTTTGAAGTTCCTATTGAATTTGTCTTTAAGGTTTGTGAAACCAATTATTGCTCTTCGTTGTATGTTTATTCAATACTGGAAGGCCCACGCCACATCGTCTGCCACAAATTATTGGCCGTGTTCAAAAAATGCTATAATGAGTCCACCATAAAATATTTATGCTGTCGTGGACTTCTTTTTAGAACTTTGAAATTACATAAATAACTCTTCCATACATTGTTTTTTTGAAACCACAACCGTTTACACAGCGCACGCAATTAAGGCTCTCAAAAGGAATAATTTTCTTCCACTTTTGCAACATTTTTTATTAGTACTCCGCCCTTTTTTGTTTTAACTATATAATATATAGCCTTCCTTGTAATCATAAGTATCCAACACTGAAAGATTTTTTCAAATCGGAAACGGGATACAGGAGTACTTTTTGAGCGCTTTCATCCAAACCAACAAAAAAATAATCTTTATAAAATACAAGCTGATCCGGCGAACTTCGTACTGCCGAATTTTGAGGTTATGTTTTCATTAGCATAAAATAATAATTCCAGAATTTAATCGCAGCGCCCCCTACTGGATCCAATTGTAAACCTAAACCATTCTCGAAACCACTTGAATACACTCAAAAAGTTTCATCAAAATCGGTCCAGTCATTTAGAATAAGTTAAATTACAAGCACACGAACAGAAGATTTATATGCGAATTAGGAAATAGAAAATTTAAATAGTGCAGAGGAAAGAAATTAGAGTGGAGTTCATGAATATTTCAACCAATCTCACATTGAGTTTAAATGAAATCAGGTATAATCAGAAAGACAATAGATAATATCTGTAAGCATCACCACGTATTTCCAAAGTTGGAAAAATATAAGTATAATACTAAAAACATACTAGATATCGTAAATATAACTTTTTCTACACGATCGAACCTTTTGCTGATGGAAAAACTTTATTCAATTCTTTCTATTACATTTCAATAGATACTAGCTGTGTCGTGCGGAATTATCCGTGGATTCTGTTGATCTTGAAAAGGATATAGTTCACTATATTTTGCATTTTTCTTCAATTTTGGTTTTGTTCTTTTTTTTTCTAAAATAAAATTAGCCTAGGTATTGAAATGTAGTAATTTCAAGGTAGTAGAGTCACGTTGATTTCAGCACAAACGGGCCAGCTTAATCTTAAACGGGTCGGTACTATTTTCTCATGGAATAAAAAAGGATAGCACTCGTACTGTCTTTTTTATCGGTATGTACTAGGCCTGCAGAAGTATTTTAACAACCACAAATTGGACGCCGCGTTGCATTATATACACACATATATATATATATCTATATTTGGTGACAAGTTTTCCTGAATTCCGTGTGGTGACGGATTAAGAATACAAGTTACACCACCCCTATTCATTCCATGGGTATCGTAAAAGGCGACTAAAGGAACAAAATAAGCAGCTAACATCACTGCTAAGAGAGGGAAAACATGAAACAAACCCTATACCAACCCGTCTGGCCAGTGTGGTATAGTAGGCCAAAACCTCCTTTCAAAGGAGAGGCCTATGTCCAGCAGTGGACTGTTAAAGGCTGTTGATGATGATGATGAGGCTTATACAAAAAATGTTATCAATGAAATAAATCACTTTATCATAGATTTATCAGGGCTATTGAGACTTAAGATAATAAATATTTAAATATAAAGATTTTGGACATCTTACACACCACGTCATCTAGTCCCAAAATAAGCAGAGCTTGTGTTCTGGGTACGTAACTTTTTCTTTTTTTTTACTACAAATACAAATATAATTTATTCACGGCTTATTCTTATAAAAAACTGTCACAAACTATGGATTAAAACTGTTATCATTTTAAGTAGATTTGTGTATCAAAATTGAGATGAGGATTGATCAACTTACTCAAAGATTATCTTTTTCTTAAAGATATTGATTTACTTGAACTTACGAATTCTTGAGAGCTACTTTCACATATAATTATATATTAATGTACATATTGAAAGAACCATATTTATAGTATATATAAAGTTGCTTAAGAATTTACAATATGGATATTATTGAAAAAGATATTATGTTAGCTTTGTGCTAACAAAATCAGGAAAAAAAGACTGTTCAATATTCGTGACTCTCTTTGTATGAAAATACGAACTAATCTATTAGTCGAAGTTGGATGCTGAGCTTCTGTACTAAAATTTGGTTGTATTATTATGTGACTTTATAATCATATATTCTATTAATTTGGCATATATTTTCTTTGAGGAGTGTAGATGAGCACTAAGAGAGGATTTTTGAAATTTCTATCCCTAATTGCCAACCCACTAGACCAACGACCAATCGTTGGTCTAGTGGTTAGCGTAATGCGACTGCTAATCTCTTGATTGTCTCGGGCTCAAATCCTGGGTCGTGAAAAAAAAAGTGTTTTTGGGTTTTTCTTAGGAAATTCCTAATAGCAGCCCGGAGTATGGAAGTTTGGCGGTGATTCACGCCCGTGCCTCGGAGAGCACGTAAAGCCGTCGGTCCCGGTTGTCATGGCAATCGTTATTGGTAAGTCAGTGCCTCAAATATACTGACAACTAGTTCAATCTTCGAAGTTCAGTTCTCCCTTAGGGTTGCGGAGGTCCGATGCCAGTCGCTCGGTGGAAAAACTGAAATTCCGGTAAAACCGGTTGAACTAGTAGCCGACCCCAAATAAACTTGGGAATAGAGGCTCGGAAGATGAAGATGATATTCTACCATATCAATATGCACGTACATATATACAACAATTCTGTTACTGACTGACTGATAGACAACGCAGAAGCTAAAATATTCCTTGAGGAGTATAGATGAGCACTAAGAGAGGATTTTTGAAATTTCTATCCCTAAGGGAGTGAAAAAGGAAATCATAGTGCAAACTTGAGTTTAAATTTTGTTTTGTTTCGAAGTCGTGGTTATCAGCTAGTATTCTTCTAATACGATATTACTTATTTGTGACTTAGAAAGCTACAGGTACGGATAATCTTAAATTGATAGCGTTGCAATTTAGATGTAGGCCTATTCACTATGATACCAGTACAGTGTTCTGTCGGTCTGAACACGGGGTCATGTCAGCTACCACAATTTAGGGTTCCTTCATACATTAAAGGAACACAAGATGTACCTATATATATAGAGGGGGGGGATGCCCTGTTTTTTTTTATATTTTACATAATTTCGTTTTACTGTAACACTTCGTCGACGTAATCTATAAGGGTTCATAATCGTAATCATGGACTACGGAACCATTAAAATGTGCCATACTGTTAAAGCAACATTGCATGTTCTACGTTTGTATGTACGGGTCACGTAACTACACTTAAATCCAAAGGTATATTATGATTATACTCAGAGTAGACGAAAATAGCCTTAACTAACAGTTTTAACTGACGTAAATACGAAACAAGACCTTATAGTCATGTAGCTATAGTAGAGAATTGCTTTAAATAGTATACAAACTAGCGGTTGCCCGTTGGTCTAAGTTTAACCATAATTCATTAAATTTTGAAAGTTTTGTGTTATTCATCAGTTTGTAACATAACTTTAGGTATTTATTCTCAATATAAGTTTTACTATTTAGTCACTGCTTAATAAAACAAATTTGTGTAAATTTATAATAAACTAGGTTTTGTTTGAGGTTGGTTATGATGAAAAAACATTTTTCTGCATTTCAGATCATATGTCAGTAAATTCTCCCTGTTTTCCTAAGCAGTTGTTTCATATAGTGAACTTTTTAAGTATTCCTATGTAGCATAAAATAAAAATAAATAATAAAAGTAATTGAGTGATTGGAGACTGGCAAAACACGTTGTGGCTACGTAATTTTGTTGTTGGTTCTTTTTAAGCCGCCCGAAGGCCTGAACCTAAGCTTCATGACTGTTATCTTGTGGTAACGACCTGGGACCGACTGCTTAACGTGACCTCCAAACTACGGAAACGCTCATAGCACATAACAAGCGGTTACCCATCTAGGTACTTACTCTCAGTGATTGTTTCCAATCACCTAAGGCCACTTAGCTATAAAAGCTTCGTGACATAGTATCCTACAAAAACAGAAATATTTACTTACAAACAATTTAGATTTTCTTGCAACACAATAATAACGAATGAATAACATCATGATCTTCTCAGATTTTATTATTTCCAATTTTATTTGGGGTCGGCTATGGTTTTACCTGAATATCACTTTTTCTACGGATCGACTAGTATCGAACCTCCGTAAAACTAAGGGCAAATTGAATTTGAAAGTAGTTGTCAGTTTATTTGAGGACACTAACTTCCGAATAACGATTGCAATAGATGTTCATTACAACCGAGACCAACGGTTTAATGTCCTCTATGAGGCACGGGCGTAAACAATCCGGGCTGTTATTTGATAAAACCCAACAAAAGTCTAATACGGGATTCAAACCCAAGACTTCGTGATTAGCAGTTACATACGCTAGCCGCTAGTCTAACGAGGCAGTCAATAAATGAATAATATCAAGGCGCGGTAAATATATACATTTATGTATTTTACAAACTAATTAAGAAACTTTAACATACAAGACCAATTTAATCACTCCATGAGGTTCTAAGCTAATCTTGTTCATGACTTCTTAACAAGGAACTCCTGGGTAATGGCATCAATTTAATACTGTTTAAGTACACCGGCTCATCCCGTTACTTGAATGGTAATTCGTAACTAATTTCATTTGACCTTTGGAAGAGAAAACGTCGAACTGATATGATTACGTTAATGGAATAAAGAAATGTCGAATGTTACTCAGATTATGGAAATATATCGTGTTTGAGATCTGATAAAACGAGTAGGGCAAATGAAATTACATTTTCTTTCACCATTTCGTCACTAACATTTCTATACATTCAGATATTGGTATGAAAAAGTTCGTGTATTTTATGTATTATATATCTATAACAAATATTATTATATGATTTTTGTTTGGTGATATACGAAAAGATTTTCTAAATCTTTTAAAATTTGAGATTATAAGAATTTGAGGAAGGTTAGAGTCAGGGTATTTTAAGTCACTTTTAAAAGCGAAAATCTTTACTAATGCGAGTTTCATAAATGTGAAAGTAACTTTGTCCATCGGTCTGTCTGTCACGTTTTTAAACCAAAATTACTTAACCGTTTAGAATGAAATTTAACACATAGTCTAGAGTCTGAGTAAGGACATATGTTCATAATTCATTTATATTTTTTTAAGAAACTACTATTTAAATGAATCCTAATCAAACGAATCATTTTATGTCTATATTAATATACCACAAACGTCACTACTTGTTGAATATTATGTTACTTAACCAAATTTATTATGTTTCCATTTCGAACGCGGAAATTTATATTGAATAAAATTTTCTACGTATTGTTTTCGGGTGTATGAATGGGCTTTGTTAATATTTTCAGAATGTTACAAAATGATGAAAATGATTCTGTAAAATGTTGCTAAAGATTTAAATTATTATTATTTCTTATTATTCTATTCTTCATATTAGTTTATTCTCTGAATTATAAAGTTATTTTTTCATTGATAATGTACAACATTATGTAACACAAACAGTGAGTATTCATTTTCAGAGATTTAACAAAGAATTACTTGTGTTGTAAATTGAAAGAATAGATAAGGGTTTTGCTAATTATGGTTTAAGACATACATGAACCAAGAGGTTTCCTTATGATAAGTGGTCACTATTGTCTATAGGTACCTGAATTTAAAAGTCGAAAGTATATGTAAAAGGGATAATAGGTCATCAATAATCTCACGCACTTGGAAAAGCATTAAAAGAGTACTCTTTTAATGCTTTTCCAAGTGCGTGAGAGCTAGGTACCTAGCACCAGTTTCTATGAGAATATGATATTACAAAATTAATACCTAAAGTCATTTAATTTGTACCAGAGCATGGCTTTCAAACCGTTTTATTTCACTCGTCCTCCCTCCTTCTCTTCCCTATTCTTAATTATTTTAGTGAGAATTAACGCAAATATATAAACATATTGTTCATGAAATAGTACAAAATCCGAACATCCAACAAACGAAAAGTAATTGGAAATCATCAATATCCATTTCAATATATAATAAAAACAACATGATCGTCCAGACCCACAGATCCGATTTCCTGTCGATCTTCATCAGTTAGCCAGCGCTTGAAAGGAACGGCTATCCATTTTGCAATTTTACCCAGCAAATAATACCGATGACTGAAAATAGTATCCGACAGATTTTATATATATTTGAACGAAAGTAATCCCAAGTTCAATAGCCTTTAAGAATATAGATGGAGTCTAATCAAGATAGCATTTAGGTAAGTATATGTAACATGGGGCGATCCTGCCAGCTGGTAGGTGATTAATTTTCTTGTTTAGTGGTCTAATCTGAGGGGTCGAGACTGAGTGCAGGTTGATAGATTTGTAAGATTGGATACGCTATATATCTTTAATTCTTCAAGTGGCTTTTGGTAAAAAAAAGTGGTTTACTATAAATATATATTGAACTAGCTGCGCCCCGCGGTGTTACCCGCGTATTTTCATGATAAAATGTAGCCTACATATGTAATTATCCAGTACTCATTTTTAAATTAGTCATTTACAAACTATCATTATGGTTGCTATGCAAGTGTGTTATGCCTAGCAACCTGTGAAGTTTTAACAGGAGGCAAAGACTGATACATTTTGACATCTACGATTTATGTATTTTTTTAACCACCTAGCTTTTACAAGTGTATCTCGATTATTGAAGTACAAAGTGGCCTGTATGTTATTCTGATATATAAGGTATATTACTGTAAAGTTTCATCCATATCCGTTCAGTAGTTTTCGCGTGAAAGAGCAACAAACATACATACACACATACATACATACATACTCAAAAACTACGTTACGTTTATAATACAAGAAATTTTATCAGGTATGTGAGTTATGTTTTTCTTAGTCGTCTTTCTTTTAGACCTAGCTTGAATATCGGGGTGATTTGTATATGTCTACGGCCTATCTGAGTGGTCTTTTACGCCGCCTGCCTTATTAGGCGAGTCATTCGAATGCGAATATGCTTGTTTGTAATTCTGGGGTGTTAATCAATGTGTTTTTTTTGTAGTTTTCTATTTTTCAATCTCACTAACGTACGTAAATGAGAAAGTTTATGAGTTAAAGCACACGATTATAACCTCAATGGTCACTTAGTATACTCTCCACCGTAGACGAGGCCTCTACGGCCAAAGCCACGGGATTTATGTTGCTATTTATAATTCTAAATTTTACGCACTAAAACTCGTCCAAACTTCAGCAGTTAGTAGCAAACTAGTTAGCAACTTCCTACCAGAATTTATTAACAACTTCATTCATTATTTTATCATTCTTCATTTTTTATCGTCCTTCTTGCTGCAGTTGTTTTTATTCACTGCAAAGCGTATTTTTTTGATTTATGGATATGACAATTAATAAATAATAATTGACATTAAAAGTTAATTATTCAATCAGAACTAAACTAATCAGACACCGATTATACGATTATACGATACCTCTGAGTGCCGTAGTAAAAATATTAAAAATAGTAAAAATAATTCCCCTGATCGATTATCGTGATGTGTTATTTTGACCTGAATGCAGACCTCCTTAATTAACAAGATCGCCTTCTCAATAACTGCATTCGATTCGTTTTCAATCTTCGCAAGTATGACCGTGTGTCTGCTTTACGTTCCCAGCTGCAATGGCTCCCAAATTCAACAGCGCCGCAGTTTGGGTGCACTCACTTCTCTTTTTTCTTTCCTCTACTACCCATCGTTACCTACTTCGTACCTCACTTTTGTCTCTTATGCTCAAACTATGATCGAAACCTTCAGTCAAGGAACAATATGCTTCTTCTTTGCCCCCCTCACACCTCTAATTTCATCAATTCTTCCTTCTTCGTGCAGTCAGTTCTTCTATGGAATGCGCTACCTACCGAAATCAGGATGTCCACAAACCGCCTCACATTCAAAATGAAAGTACGTGATCTACTCCGGAATGAATTGGCAGAACGGTCACAACGATAATAGCCGACTGAGTATCTATATAATATATATAATTAAATTTATTTATATATGTACGTTTGTATTTAATTTTATTATATATGTATATGTGTGTATGTTTATTTACGTATGTTTATATACATTAATATATTCAACAGTAAATTTGTGTAATATTACTCAGAAGTATTTAATTTGAAATGGTCAACTTCCATATTATTTAAGTTCTGTGTTGATAGACTGGCTGAGTCTCGCGGTTTATTTACATGTATCTAAATATATATATATAGAATAGCCGTTACCTATACTATAATATTCTACAATCTTAAATGTGCATTATCTTTTCTAGCGTACGTTTTCAAAAACTTTTGCCTAATAATTTTGTTACTGCAAATTACTTATACATAAGTAAGAATAGTAGAAAAACTGATGCAATGAGTATAGGTTAAATATTAATTATAAACTCTAAGAACTTGACGGAGATTATTATGTAAAACTAAGCGATTTGATGGTAAACATTACCGTTTTCATTCAATACTCTACGCGACTCAGCGCGACATCTAAATTCTCTCACCTCGATTTTAGGCAAAAATTGTTCCTTGGGATTGTAGAATCCGCAAAAAAGTCCATTTAAGTAAATATGCCCGAGTCACGGTGAAATTAGGCGCACCCTGTAACGTTATTAATGACTTTCCGATATTGCCCTCACTTTGCCTCTGAATTTAATAACCTGGCCGAAATTTAGAAATCGCCGCATTCTTTTTATGATCATTCTTGGACGTTGACTTGATTATGTTGAGTTTTAAGATGTTTCAAAAAAATCTGTTTATTTCTTCTTTTATGGGACGGAAATCTATATAAATTTATTGACTGCGCGTTTGGCCTAGTGATTTGAGTGGTCGCCACGCCGCTTTCTACTTGGCCAAGTGCCGTGAGATCAAATCCCACGTGTGACAACACTTTGTGTGATCTACAAATTGTAGTTCTGAGTTTGAATGTTCTTTGTGTCCCTTTCATATATGATTGTAAAGTCCGACGCGCCCCTGGATGTATATTCCTTATGCAGGAGTTGTCTTAAAAAGGGAAAGAATTCAAATGTCTGTTTCAAATAACAGCTTTTATATGGAATAAAACATGGAACTTTAATTGAAAACATTTATATTTTAAGTATATGTCTGTCGGTTTATGGGTTTTCTCGCACTGATTTTTGACGGGATTTTCACTGGCAAGTTACTGATCTTAAGTCTTAAGATCAGTAACTTGTAAAAAATAAATGTAAACCAAGTTGTTCCTCTTTAGACTTAAGAGGAACAATTTGGGTTACATTTATTTTGGAAAACTTACTATTTTCGTTATAAAAATGCATCCATGTTCGCGGGTTAAACGTCAGTTTATTAAATTGCTTTAAAATTGATCGATTTGTTAATTATGCTGGGTATTGTGCAATAAGTTCATCTTATTCTTTAGTTGTCTGACTCAAGGAAGCGAATATAATATAACCCTAAAAATAATATTTTTAGCAAGATTATTTTTTTCCAATGAAAAATATTGCAACAAAAATGTACATTCAATTAGTACATTGAAAATGATCATTCGGTTCAAGCTTCAATAAATATAAATTTATTGAAGTTTGATCCGAATAATATTTTTTTCAGGAAAAGCTACAACAGTTTTCCCAAAATGTATGTTCCATTCCGTGGCAGCCAATTCCTTTGTTCTCCTTTTGCGGGTCATCAAATACAGCTTGTTGCGGTATTGATGGCTCTTATGACCTGCCATTAAGACCGTATGGTGTCAATGTTTCGCAGTTCGGTTAACGTACTCCATGTGGCTCTTTGTATTTCACTATCGAACGAGGTTTTGTTTAGTAGATAATTGACCTGACCTAATTCACTAGAGCTGGCATATAACTTGGAAAATATCTAATAATATCACGTCGTGTCAGCTGTGAACTGGTTTTTCCATAAAATAATGTGAGTCATAAAAAAAAAGAATATTTTGTGGCTTCAAATCATTTTCTTTCGTCTTATATCTGATATTCCTACCTCCGCTTTTAAGCTCTGCTTACCTCACTGACTCAGTAAAAACAACACTAAAATCGCTAAAAACCTATTTTTTCAGATCATTTAGATCCATTTGACCTGAAGAATAGATTTATTTTTTGATACTAGTATTACACGAAGGACTATCACGCTGTTCTCCCCTGTTTCTTTTGTAAGCACATATTTTAATAGTATAAAAAATCTTAATGTTATGAGGGTTTCATGTTAAAAGTGGGTATAATGCTGGAATATAAATGCGTGTTTAATTAAATCACCGATGTTTATACAGATATAATTTTTATGTTAGAACCTACTACAATCGTATGGACGTACAAGGACGTATGGCCTTAACCCTCTCTTGAGAGGAGACCTGAGCCCAGCAGTGGGACGTTAAGGGTTGTTGATGATGATGACTACTACAATCAAAAAACACAAAAAATAATTAAACAGTCTTAAATATAAAACATTGCTTTCAATTATATTCTTTAAAAACTGCTTTATTTTAAATTAAACGTCCTTCTGACCTCAATGACTTCAAAACATCATTTAACTTAGAGATTAATATAAGACATTAGATAGCGCCTGACCCCCATCCAAACTAACTTTGCTGGTCAAAGGCAGCCGATTAATGAGAAGCTTTATAGTCTCGAGACGAGTTTATACTTAAGAGCTTATGCACTAAGAAACAATTGTTGGGACTTTGATCACTTGAGCGGCTTAAAATATTGTTTGCAGTATTTATGTAGTATTTTTCTGTGTAATTTTTAAAGTGAAACAATATATCCCAATTCACCACAGTTCCAGCACATGAAACCAAACCCAAAGGTCATTTTGCTCCTTGATAAAGGAGTTTTGGGTTTTGGTTGAACCCAAAAACACTAATTATACCTTTATACGTTAAGAACTGTTTGGGGTTTCTATTATTCATAATAAAAATTCTAGTCATGCTTTGAATATTTAAATAGCAATTGTTTAATTTGAAATTATTTTTTCAGATTCGGAATGCTACAAAACATGAGATACAAAAATATGAAGGTAAGATCAATGGTTTGTATTGAGTACTTTTTTATTCGAATGCTAATTTTAACTAGTTTCAGTAACGAAAGTACAAAATATAACATTCTACACAGAAACACTTTTAATATTATTTATATTTAAACAAAATATTCCGTAGCTAATAAGCAGTACTTAGTCAAACGTAAAGCCAGGTAATGAAATAACATCAATTAAGCTAGCACTTGACATTAACAGAATGTTTTACTTTTACATATATATAATCTCGGGATAATTACTTTCCATCAAGCGTAAAACTCGAGAACATAACATAATGAACGAAAGTTATAAAATGAGAAACAGTAGACACATGGCTTACGATTTATGGGTAATTCCTTGGTGTTATTCTGTTGTTCCTATTGCCATCGAAGTCTTGACTGTGCAGTCTTATCAATATATCATTTTTATTTAAAGCAATTATTATTACATTTACATCAAGGGAGATGAAACTAAACATGTTTAGGTAATAAATTATTGTGAATCGCGCATTTTTTTAAAAATATCTATGTTTGGATAGTATTTAGTAAATATTTCGTAACGAACAAGAGCAATACTAAAATATTAAGGCATTTTTTGTTAGTTACCAAGTTCCCTTATAATATTTTAAGTAATATTACATCTTCATTCATTCATTCTTCTTCAAATTATTATGAAGTTCGTATTAATTAATGATTTAACATCCATAATTAATAATAAAATCTCATGATTATTAATTATTGAAACCGAAGGATTAAAATTTAACGATGTGTATTGATTTCTACGAGTATTTATATTAACTCGTCTCCAATCACATACATGAATGTACTCATATGATATCTGAATATATATTAAATGAATATGAAATGACTTGGTCCTCCTATCTATAACTAAACACACTAGATATGTTTTACACACCTCTGTCTAAAAAGGTAGGTTAACCATTCACATTTCAATAACTATATATTTGTGTAAGAAGGCCAAAATTTTAGTCCTTCTTACACAAAGATTATGTTACGTGTCATATAATAGTAACCTCTTAACTAGATATAACTTGAGTTAAGGTAGTAGAGCCATGCTCATGCACAGCATGAGCGAGGGTGGTACTACCCTCTTACAGAATACCAGCATAGAAGAACAGTATTCGTGCTGTTGTGTTTCATTGATAAGCACCTTAACAATCCCTCATAATATGAGACACCATGATCCATTGTTTGGCAGTGTTATAGTTTGCATTCGCAATGTTTGATTCATCCGCTAATACGTGAACGATACATCACAGGAGCCATTTTTTTACAAATTTTATGATAGACAAAACAAAAACCGCTTTGAGGGCAGTGTGTGGACACACACTGTTTGTTCTTGTCCAATAACAAACGTGTTTTGTATTGCCGGCGCATCGGCTCGTCATAAAACCGTCCTGAGTTCTAGCGGTCACGACAATCTACTCGAAACATCGGCGGCCGGGATGACGGCTCTCGGGTGACAGGCGTGCGGTGGACACATGGCCATATAAATGGACGTATCGCTAAATCGGCGCCGTCATCTCGTTCTCGGTGACGGTCCGGTGACGGCGGCAGTGGAGAAACGGCCTTAATCGTGAATTCTGCTAATGTTTTCCATCGGGCAGAGTAAAAAGTTTGATGATTGGTAGACTTAATTGTAGATGTATGAACAAAATGATTACAGTTAATTTAAATTATATATATCAAAAGTTGCCAAGTTATGTTTCGAAAATGAACTAAATAAACAATAGTTTATTAATGAAAGTAAATGTAAAACAAGCTTTGAGCTGAAACGCTAAAGTAATCAGGTCTAGTGCGTTTTAGTTAGAGTGCTGTCTATAAAGTTGGTGGATGGACTCTGTTGTTATAATAAACAACATTAAAACTTTGATTTTAACATTTCCGTAGTGCTTTTGGAGTGTTCGGGTTGACTTAACCTATCAGCAGGATTGACTGTCCTTAGAGATTTGGTTATATGCTTTCAAAAGTTTGATAATTTTTACTGGTTGAATTATTGCGTGTACCTAGAATATTTCATTTTATTATATACTAGCTTTCGCCCGTGTATCTCGATTATTGCAGTAATAAGTAACCTATGTGTTATTTTGATGTAAAAGCTATATTACTGTAAAGTTTTACCCAAATCCGTTCAGTAGTTTTTGCTTGAAAGAGCAACAAACATACATATATACTCAGAAACTTTTGCGTTAATAATATTATAGTAAGGATATCAAAACCTGAAATGATATTTGGTCTAGTCTAGAGTATAGTCAAATGTATATCTTGTTAGAGTCTGTTTCTACCAACTACTATTATCTATAGTAGACGATGAAGTGATGTATAGTAAAGGTAGTTATAGAAGACCTTTTCCTTTCAAATATAAAGGCCCAAGACAAAGGTTAGTTCTATAACTTTTATCAGTTTAGAAAAATTGCTCTTTCGCCAAGTTTGAGCCTTTTGCGTCTTGAGTAACAGGCCCCTTTTTCAATTATTTGTCAAATATTTAGTTTAAGAGTTGGAGGTGTATAAAAGCCTATTTATTACATTATATGTATTCCATTGCTGAACAACTTGAGAAGCAGTAAATTTACACTAAATTAATCCATAATCTTTACCAATAACATGCATAAATGAGAAAGTCTTTGTCTTTTCTTTACGCCAAAACTACTGAACGTATTTAGATGAAATTTATTATACTGATAGTCCAGATCTTGAGAAAGTGCATAAGCTACCTTTATCGCGATACACGACCTACATGTGGCAGGGCCGCGGGCAATACTAGTACAGTATAAAATAAACAATAATATAAATGATTGCTGGGAAAATCACAACAAAATGAAAACTCAAACTATGTTTATACATAAGTAAAACCCATAACACATCGAGTATTTAGCCATGCACATTCATATCCTAAAAAGTGTTAATTCCAGTTTGACCTTATCACCCCTCTATCTGTCGTAGCAGGATGCATTACTTTGAGTTTCGGTTCCAAACAAACCGAGAACACACGTTAATAAGATCATATACAGACTAATATAATAAATTCGAAAATCTCTCTCTCTGTGTGTGTGTCTATTACGAGTTTATAGCTAAGCCACTGCACCGAATATAATAAAATTTAACATAGAGATAATTTGACTCTCGAGGAATAACATAGACATACATACTCTTTTACCTATAAACTGCCTCGTTGGTCTAGTGGTTAGAGTGCAACTGCTGATCAAGAGGTCTCGGGTTCGATTCCCGGGTCGGAACAAATGTTTGTGTGAACCGCAAATATTTGGTTCGGAGTTTGGGTGTTTTCTATATATAATATGTATGTATTTACAAAAAAAAAGTATGTTTATGTATGTATCAGATCAGTTGTCTAGTTACCCATAATACAAGCTCTGCTTAGTTTGAGGACTAGATGGCGTTGTGTGTAAACTGTCCGAAATATTTATTTTTCACAATATTCAATATGCACGTAGGGGAAAACATGAACAAAAGCTAATCTTTTATAAATACAGAGTATCATCACAAACAAGACAAACCAATCACTATAATGAAACTGTGATGAATATCCTAAAGCTTACTAAGTTGGAATTAAATTAAGTCTACTTTGAACGTGTGTGAGTACTATGTACTAGGAAGCTATTCAAGCTATCATTCACTGAAAACCTACGTCTTTTCTTGACTTGAATCTGCCCTGGCGGTTGAGAGTATGTCATGCTCACTCAAATGTCACGCTGATGGTGGCGCGTGTGTCGGATCATTTAATTCCCTTCAAAATGGTTGAGTTGAATGGTGCGGATCCATGCGTCATGTTCGTGAACGGGCGCTGTCAGTTGTGACTGGTCATCTCTTAGTTGCCACGGCTTATTTGAATTAATTATTTTAATTTTCAATTGTATTTTTGTTGTACTATGGACACTTTTAACGTGCACGTCTTGCTACATCGTTCTCACATAATGTACCATCTCAACATGAATGATGTAACCAAGATTTTGTAAAAAACATTTTGATTTAAAAGAGTGTCCATGGAGTTTCTTGCCCGTTCTTCTCCATAGAGATCTACGCTAGGGAATGGGCAACTACAGTACTTTCACAGTTTTTATGTCTTGTGACTGGGACTGTAGCTACATTTTTGTTTCGACAATTCAAAAGTGCCTGTAACTGGCCTACTTGAAATAAATGCTTTGATTTTGATTTTGATTTTGAACGATGCTGGAAATATAGAGAGTGACTTGTTCAATGCGCTGAAGTATTTGTTATCAACTTTTGAAGCATTCTTACCTGCCTACCAAAATTTAAAGGTAAAGTTACAAAATTGTAATAATTCTTGGACTGTTCGAGAATTCGGCGTTGTTGTAAAAGTAAGTTTTCGGACTTTATTAAAGGTAAAGACTTGAACAAGATAAAAAGTTACACCGTTTTTTACAAAGAAAAATTAAGTAGCGACGAATTTTTAAGTAGTCTCTGAATCAATTACTAAGAGAATACATTAATTTTCAATTTGACGTGTAAGGTAAAGAATGGACGCAATTGTTTTTGGGCTATTAGAACATGCCATTTTATTTAAATTAACAAGAACTCCAAACACTCCACTTTTTTATTAAAATGTACATTATTTTACAACTTGTTAGGTTCAAAACAGTTCAAAGAAATACCTAAAAAAAACTTTATTTAAAATTAAATTAGAGATTTTATGAAGCATTGGAACGACTGTTTGAAAAGTATACAATAAAAGTCAGTTTCTAGGTCAAATAACAAAAAGGTTTTAAGAAAATAAGTATTATTTAATTCTTCTTCTTCTTCGTCGTTCCCTCAATGCTGAGGATCGCGACCACAAGTTATAAGCTTCCACTTCGTGCGGTTATACGCAGAGTGGACCGTATTCCTGCGTCATATATGTTGGTTTAAGTAATAGACGGAAATGATACATAGATATGCTGGACCAGCGAATTTCAGATATGTACCGATTATCGAGCACGTAGGATTCCGACTGTCATTTCCTTGTTGATATTAAGACGTGTTTATTGTGCAATGTAACGATAGATTTAGAATATATAATGTAGGTATAAGATCATAACTAAGAGATTCCATGTACATACCTTAGTACGTAAGGTTAGATAATAGTACAGTGATTAATTAATAAACATGGCTCCAAAAGAATACACGATCATTGTTATTCGGTATCCACATATAACTAGCCATAATCGTGGACCTCTACGACGTGACAATCAAGAAGAAATAAGTTCGCTATAATTGGTGACCCCGACAAAAGAACAAAGAAGAAAGAACCCGACAACTGAACAAGAACGAAAACATGAGGTCCCTATAATTGGTGACCCCGACAGTTGAACAAGTAGGATGAAGACACCAATCGCTAGAATTGGTGACCCCGATAGTCGAACAAGAAGGATGAAGACACAAATCGCTATGACCCCGACAAAAAGAACAAAGAAGATTACCAAGGACCCGAAATTGAACTAAGAAGAAACCGAAAATTGAACAATGAAAAAGCAAGTAATCGTACCTTCTGAAGGAGATTATATAGTGAACTTGTATAGCAGTATTGCATAAAGGACGAGCCACGTTTATGGTTCATGCAGTGAGGCTATCTTCGCTCTCCAAAACAACAATGATCATCATTCAAGTCTCAACCAGCCAGCAACCTCGGCCTTAACAGGGATACCACACCCAGGACGCGACCGCTCCAAATTGGTTATCCCTTCGGCCTCAGAAGCGCCCCGACACAATATGGACTTCACGCAGCACCACACACCGCTTGTAATTCCAACGCTCTGGAACCAGCGGACTTCAGCCCCGACTCAGTGGGGACTAGCGGCATACATAAGTGTTCTCAAAATGAACGTCTGACGCCGTTTCACGAATAATAGAAGTAATCTCTATGCCGTCAACGCTAGATTACGACGAGAATTGTCGTGTGCAGCAGAAATGTCAGAATTAAAGAAGTTGCCTGGAGAGGCGTTAGAGCAATATAACGACAAGACGTATTACGATGATTTCAGATCGCAGCTAAAGCATGATATCAGTCGAATACTGCCGTTACCGAGGCTCGCTCTCCAACAATCAGGTAAATCTATTTCTTTCGTTTATCCGCCGTCAAAGTGCTGTGGGCATGTATTCAAGTTGTCCTACATTCAGTATTACGATACTGAGAAGTCCAACCAGGAACCAACATATATGACGAATTCCTGCGTCATATATGTTGGTTTAAGTAATAGACGGAAATGATACATAGATATGCTGGACCAGCGAATTTCAGATATGTACCGATTATCGAGCACGTAGGATTCCGACTGTCATTTCCTTGTTGATATTAAGACGTGTTTATTGTGCAATGTAACGATAGATTTAGAATATATAATGTAGGTATAAGATCATAACTAAGAGATTCCATGTACATACCTTAGTACGTAAGGTTAGATAATAGTACAGTGATTAATTAATAAACATGGCTCCAAAAGAATACACGATCATTGTTATTCGGTATCCACATATAACTAGCCATAATCGTGGACCTCTACGACGTGACAATCAAGAAGAAATAAGTTCGCTATAGACCGCAATGTGCATGCTGCCGCCCACCGCCTCCTTCACAGTATCACTCCAACGTGTAGGTGCCCTGCCTCGAGCACGCCTGCCGTCCATTTGCCTAACAATGATCTACTTCTCCACACTGTGCTTTATTTAATTAGGCTGCACTTAATTGATTTTCTTTTGGACTCGTTAACTTTTGACTTGATCCTATTTAAGTTTTAGGTTACTTAAATCATTATTCTTACAGCATTGCTTCTAAGGTATGGACTAATTATTTGATTGCAAAAATTAATTGCATTGAATAGAAAAATGCTTTTTTTTTCACATTGAATTTCAGCAAAGTAACTCTACCTGATGGAAAGCATAAGTAGACTCCAAAAGTGAGTCACCATACTAATTTCAAAGTGGTCAATGCAGCATGGTGGCTTAGTAAGGTACTTTCTCACGCCCTGTCTAATTATTTTGTGTGTATGCAAAATAAAAATAATATTTTTTAAATTAAAAATAGTTAATTATGTAGTCGGTGTGTTTGCCATGCTACGGATTAACGGACTAATAGATATAGCGATAAGAGACTAAACAAATGCATACACTTTCTGTTTTTCAGAATACTTTCAACGGATCATAAAACTTTTATATGTTTGTTTCTTGCTCGACATACACAGTATTTTTTATCTTTAAGGGAAAATATATAAACAGATTAAAAAATACTATTAAAAGTTATGTTATTATTCAAATTTCAAGGTATTCAAACTATCCTATCAAAAATATTATGCGTTAGTTATGATTTAGATGACTGTTCTTGAAACAAAATTTGCACAGTAAATAATCATTCTCCTGACCTCTTAGGAAACATAGTGGTTGGTTTAACACAGTGCTTGATTTATGAGTTATGCTCGAACTTGTGTTAAACTTCTAACTTAATTCACCCACTAAATATTTCAGGCCGTTTTACATAAACCAACCACTAATGTCTACCAATGTACTTACTAACATCTTTAGTATCTCAAACTAACCAAACTTGGGGTATTTATTCACTAGAACTTTAGTTGCACGAACTTTTAAAGTACTTTGGTACTGTTCGTGTAACAAAGGTAGTTGGATGAGTTCAGTCCAACAAATGGGCATCGGACGGAATTAAATGGCAGGCAAACTGACGGCCTCGGATCTTTTGTTATGCTAATATTTGCCCTCCGGAGATGACAAATTGTGATGCATTCAGTAAAAAGCCCGACGGACGTACGATGACAAACCGTGACAGATATAGATGTGCACAAATAAAAACTTCCTATCTTACAAAAACCAATCCTTGGGGGCCTCGATTCATGGCAGATATGTGTTATGTTGTTTAAGTTTCTTATGTTGATGCAAAACACGTGTAGAGTACGAGTTTGTAATTGTAGTTTAAGTTACAAAATGTTTAATCCATCCAAGAAAAACTTTAAACAACAACAATTTAAGATTTTAAATGTTATTGTTTAAAGTTTTTCTTGAATGGCTGCAAGGATTGTGTTCTTGAAGTAAATGCGAAAAACAACTAATACATAATATGTGCATAATATGTTTTTTACATTACGATCTATATCTAGTTAAAGGTGGTTTTCAAAGCTAATAATGGCTATCGTTGCAAAGTTGTGAGTCTCTACTGATATAAATGCGAAAGTAACTCTGTCTGTCTGTTACGTTTTCACGCCTAAACCGCTGAACCGATTTTGATGAACTTTGGTATAGAGATATATGGGACCTCGGGAAAGGACGTAGGCTACTTTTTACCGCAAAAATCGACACACTCGCGGGCGGAGCCGCGGGCAAAACCTAGTTTATGTATATTTATTTAATGTAAGGGTACGTATAACAAGACTATTTGGGCTTAAATAGAGCTACGTTAACTATCCCATTAAATTTTGAAGTGCTTTATCACTCAAAGTTTACAAGGACACGGGATAACTTATAGTCAAGCCTGAAACAGTACCTATATATACTTGTATATCTTAGCTTGATAGTTCTGTCGATTATTTAACCGTGCTGAAAGTGTTCAAAAGTCAGGTCAATCACAGCCTTAATCTTTCGTCTGTTACACAATTGAATCATTAACACTAATAAAATAGTAAGTCAACAACAAGGCGACATAACAATAGAATATATTATAGAAATTAAAAAAAATAAATGCATTTATGAAGCAGTATTATAAAAGGTGTCTTACTTTAAATATAACATGCTTTGCTTAAACCCAAGGAACTAATTTATTCAAATTGATTTAAAATCAGCTGTTAAGTTGGTAATAGTATAACGCACAGATCATAGAAATTAAATAGATTCATAAACCATATGCAAACTAATCAAAAATTCCTAGCTAGGAATAGTAATGTAATTTCCTGAATCTCAAAATGTTTTCAATGTAAACTTTTGGAGCGAAGATTAAAGGATTAAAGTAATATCCTAACGTCATTTCGTATTTAGTCTTGAACCTTTGCTTTCACGTGTCACCTTTGAGCTGAACCTTTTTCGAACCGTTGACAGGGCACAGAACACACATACGGTAAATTCGGTTTGAAGTCCCGTGAGAAAAATACATACGGGTTAGTGTCACACTGAAAACAAGTTTATTTAGTCCCTGAGTACATAGGAAGCTTTAGGTATTTTATAGCAGTATTGTATATTTACTTCGTAACATTTTAGTGAACGCTAGGATTAAGCTTTAAAACAAACGAGAAAAGAACAACTTAGTAAACCTTGGTCTAAAAGGTCATGGAACTGAGTCATATTTTTATTACTACTTTTGCTATGGTCATCGGTCATTTCGTAAATTTTATTTCTTTTGACTTATTAAAGTTTACCTAAGCTGTAATTAGGTAACTAAACTGTAAATAATGATTTCTTTGTCTTCTTTATTTGTAAGTTGGATGAAAACAAATTAATTCAGAGAAGGGTATTATGTGCGACCTAAATCGTAAAGTTCAATAAATACTTAAAAGGTGACGTTAGAGTGGCCAATGTTAATAAGAGAAAACCTAAATGTCTTGTCAGACTTAATCGTTTTCCTTTTTGCAGTATCTGTATAAAGTATAGAGAGTAGATTCTTGAAACAATTTAGTTCCTCTCAACAAAGTGCCGCTTGTGTTAGTTTGGGACAGTAAAAATTCACGATCTTGCGATCAGGTGTGTCGAGAGTCGAAGTATCGTTCCAAGTCATTTGCCTAACGGTTTTTCAAAACTTTGGATAGTGGAGGTACCAGACGTGGCTTTCAATAAAATTAAATTTCGGACATCTTAAAGAATGAATTTTGAAGGTAATTTCCCCACTTTTAGTTATATAATATTAACTTTAAAATGTATGCTCTAGCATAGATTTCTAACTCTAAAGTATTTCAGGATAAAAAATATAAAATACTTTCTTATATATAAGAATAAAATTGTTTATTTGTGTTTCACCGATGTTTGAAGTTTTGTTTTATAAATGGAAATTAACATTTTTGGTATAAAAATCTATTTTTTTAAGAATTCCTATATGTAATGTCAACCTTGTTCGTAACTGATACGGCCAAATTTTTCTCAAGGGCTTCTGAGACATGCCAGTATTAATAAAAAAGCAAAATATCTAAGAGAGGTCTAAACCTTGTGCCCGGAGAAAACGCAACTCGACACCAAAAGTAATCCTCTTATCCTAATATGAGATGGTGGAAATCTTTTTATAGAACCAGACATGTACATACCCTGAATATAAGTGCAGTATACGTCATATATGTACGTGTACACTCTGGTATATACTTCTGTGTCACCCGCATCAAATTTAAGCTGGGTATTAGGTGGCTTTTCTCGGGGAATAAATTGCATTATACACTTAGTTCCATCGGCTTACTTGGTAGTAATAATCTTATATAGATAATGAAGCATGTTACAGCTGTTTTATAAGATAATACCTACTATATTCATGTGAGACAAATATCTTGAGTTATATCAAAATTGAGTAACGATATTTGAATCATGTAAACTATTAGCTTTTGCTCGCGACTCCGCCCGCGTATATGTCAAATGTCACAGCATTTTATAGCATACCAGCTTTGTGTCGCATCCGTGTATGTCGATTATCGTGGTAAAAGTATCCTATGTCCTTTCGCAGGCTTTAGACTATCTGTAGACAGAGTTACTTTCGCATTTAGAATATTAATAAGGATTACTATCATAAATAATGTAGTTTTTACTTATAATAATCTTAGCATAGATTGAATATTGCTGACATATTATATTTGAGAATTTTATTTGCTTCATCTGAGTCCTAAAACTTCTTTAAATTGCAACGGTTGAATGTATAGGCGGCGCATTATGAGTTCGAATAAGGCTTACTAATTAAGCTGACCACTCCCTCGCAATTGGGGATAATGTGTCCGCTTTTTTTCTCGGCCTAAAGACATCTTTTGCAAAGTGGGCTATTTGTTTCATTAATCGCGGTTTGGTTTTGGTTGTAAGTGAGTGGTCGGTTGATACCTACTACTATTGTGATGTCGAATCGGTTGAGTCTGTGATGTCTGCAAGTTGTATTTAGTGAGGCTTCCGTTTCGTATATTAAAAACTGTCATAATGGGAAACATTTTGAGACTTTCAAGATATTAATTACACGTATACTCAAACTTGTAAACATTTGTAGTTTAAAAATATATTACTGTCTAGCACAAAATTAATAGATTATTCTAATGAAACAGTTAAATAAAAGTATTTAGAATGAAATTAATCTTGATTAAAATTTGCCCTTCTGAGACAAATATTAAATATCTGTTTTTAGAGTTTTGGCATTATACTGTGAAAAACAATTCTAATGACAACAGTATTATATCAGGGATTGTTCTCTGTGGTGTAGTGTCGTATCAATTTCGAAGTAAAAACTTCGAAATTGATACGACATTACAATGCCAAATTTATCCTATGTTATGTTGTAGAACTGTATATTAATATATATACAGTTATGAATAAACCAATATTATTTGTTATTAACAGATAAACATACTTTGCCTTTTTGTTTATATTATTTAAAAATTGTACGAACGATTGAAGAAACATCTACCCCAACTAAACAAAGCATATGCCATCAAAATCATAACTTGTAAAAAGTCCAAGTTCAGCTGACCCAGTTCTTCTACCGTAAATAGTTGTAAGATCCGTATAATACCAAGTCAGTTAATTTATTAAGTAACCACTTGAGGAAACATCTGTCTTAAGTTATTACGTAATTAACTAACCTAACAACATCTTATAGTGACTATATTTTGACTGCACGGTTGGCCTAGTGGCTTAAGCGGTCGCCACGCCGCTTCCTACTACGCCGAGTGTCGTGGGTTCAAATCCAACGTAGGACAACACTTTGTGTGATTCACAATTTGTTGTTCTGAGTCTGGGTGTCCTTTGTGTCCGTTTCATGTATGTTTGTAAAGTCCCCCGCGACACAGGAATTTATATTCCTAATGCGGGAGTTGTCTTTTTAAATAAAAAAAAATAAAAAAAAAAAAAAAAAAAAAAATTAAAAACTTTTGGTTTTACGTAATTATGTTGACTTTGCAATCGCACTAAACAACCTAATTTAATTTAATACGTATTACCTCTGAGATACACATACATGGAGTTTCCATGCGATTGCCAAGTTAATGCTTATAAGTTTCATGTAAGTTAATTAAAACGTAGTTTGTGTATATACCTTGTATATCACAGTAAGACCCAAATGGTTGCCTGGAAGAAATTAGGCCGCCTTTCTGTAACGCACCACCTACGCCGGCCGCGGTTGTGCTTATTAGTGTTAGTTATTAGTTGTATCTTTCAGGACAATTTCAGGCCATATAGTCTACCTAATACTTTGTGGGATTTTATTAGAACTTTATAATATATGTCCCATTCTTATTTTCATTCCGTTGGCCATATTACAAGTTATCTTTGAACAAGACTAATTATACCTTAATAGGTACCTATCTATATAAATCAAACGTTTATATTGCGCATAAGTATACTGATTCATTAACTGAACATTAAAAAAAATATTTTAAATAAAAAAAATGAAAACTAAAACCGAACTACGACAAACAACGACGCTGAAAAGTATGAAACAAGATTTGAACAACATAGTACACAATGATGAGTGTACAGAGATACACATAGTTAAATTTGAAAAGCCGTAGCCACACGTTCTTAAAGTGTTATGGTATGTTTCTATGTAACGTGTAGCTACTTTTTGTCGTAGTTGGGTTTTAGTTTTAACTTCTTTTATTGCTCAACTTGGCATCGCGTACCTGCAAATAATGGAGTATTGTGTATAGTTTTGACAGTCTTTTATGAATCACATAATATAAAAATAAAAGTGTATTTTTTTTAACACTAGTCTAACAAAAGACTCTGATTACAAGTATTATAATATTGTATTGCTTCCTCACGGGCTTACCATTTCTCATGTTACTATACTTTTAGAAGAACATCTCAATTCTTGATCATACTAAGTGCAATTTAAATAAATAAACAGAAAAGTAGATATAAAGTAGTTGCAAATGGAAATCTGAAATAATTGTTGCTACAGAAATTCTATTTCACGGTTTCAGTATCAATAGAGCTGTGGGGTTTGCGGGTCGTCATACCTCGAAACATTCCAATTAACATCATCCTTTTTGGTTTCAGTGTGGTTAACCCATTATTAATATAAGCAATATTACAAATTGTCAATTATAGTAACCGAACCGATTGTCAATTATAACCGAAAACCTTTGGCTATCGTTCAATATAATATTATCTCTAGAATTTCCAATTTTTGCTGGATTGACTTCTTTACAGTGGGATTCAGCGGCATCCCGCGTACTTTATAGCTTTTTATGGAATTAAAAATAATAAAGTTTACAATAGTTATAATAAAGTTTTTATTGAAAACACAAAAATCAACAACGCCTTACTTACTAATAATCGACTAATTATTTCACTATTTCGGCTACTTATTTATTAATAAAAGGGCCGCAAGATATTGCTGGATCCCACTTTGCTGGATTGCAAATCCCTACTCTAGAAGTACGTTTCATGATTGATTTTTTTTTCTATGTTTTTTTCTTTAAGAATGATATAACAAATTCCATTTAAATATATCAATGTCTAAAAACTCGAAATTTTTTCTCTATCTTGTTTAGTCATTATCGTGTCGTCAATACTCGGAACTTTTAAATTTAATTTTCGTGAAATAAAATAAGTGTAATATTTTATTTATATTTTCAGTTTTAGACCGAGACTAGATAAAATAAAACTTACTTATCCCCGAGACGTATAACTACTGACTGAACCAAATCCGACAATTTCAAGACTCAGCGAAATCATCAACAGTAAGGATTTAGTAAACAATCACGCAATTTCACCGGTGAAGTCAAGTTCTTCATAGTGTACAAAGAAATATTTTGGACTAAATTAGTGATAGTTTTGTTAAACGAATGGTCATTAAAAATAATAGAAAATGCACATTGCAAAATTATTGTTGCTTTTGTATGCTTATGTATTAAGTGGGCAATAAATCTTTGGATTTGTTAAAATCTGTAGTAAGCTTAGAAAATAAAAGAATTTAAAGTAGCATAATATATAACAACATAAATATATGATTGTTTATATAGTATCATAACATTACTAATATTACGTTTCTCTGTACTCAGTTTTGTAAAATTATAATCAAAAGCAAGATATTGTAGCGTAATTGTATATATTATTGTATTGTACATAGAATTAAGATATTTTACTATTATTTATTATTGTATTAATATTATATATCTATGAGTGTCCCGAATTTTATTTCATGTATTTAAATAGTTTTGTTACAAACGGACACTCTTATTCTTTCAATATTATATATTACGTGCGCGGTGGAATGTGCCGGCGCAGGTGCTAGCGAGGGCTCGATCGACGGCCGCTCAGCCAGTCGCATTCTATTATCGACGCATAACGCACGCCCCTCTCGCTCGCGCTCTGTGCCTCCGTATTCGCTTCACGTAACTATATACTCTGTGTTCGTACCTTGCTTTTTTCTGTGCTTTCTATCTGTAAACTTTCTTAAACTTAAAACTTTCTATCTTGTGTGATTGTGTGTGCTTCTCCTTCTATTAAACTGTAACTGTGTAAGTGAACTAGACTTTTAATTTCACCGCGCTATCGCTATACCTTCTATACGCGCTTGCTATACGCTTACCACATCTACACTGGTGACCCCTACGAACACGATGACCACCCAGGAAGAGAAGACAGACTCGGTTGCAACGGCGTCGGCCGCAGTTGACCCGAGTTTTGTATACCGCGTTGGAGTGCGGGTACCCCCGTTTTATGCGGAAAGGCCGGGGCTCTGGTTTGCACAGCTAGAAAGCCAGTTCGCATTGGCAAACATAACCACCGATGCAACCAAATTCCACCACGCGATTAGCGGGCTCGATCCACAGTACGCCTGCGAGGTGGAAGACATCATAACCGCCCCAGCCACGTCCAACAGATACGAGAAGCTGAAAGCAGAGTTGGTGAAGAGGCTGTCTGCGTCTCGAGAAAAGAAGGTGCGACAGCTCCTGACCCATGAAGAACTTGGGGACAGAAAACCGACCCAGTTCCTGCGACACCTCCAGCACCTGGCAGGGCCAGGTATCCCGGAAGAGTTCCTGAGAACGATCTGGACTAGCCGATTGCCCAGCAGTACGCAGTCCATAATCGCATCGCAGAGCAAGGCACCTCTAGAGGAAGTTGCTGAGCTGGCTGACCGCATTCACGATGTGGTGCCGGCCAGCCCATACGTAGCTGCGACAGCCCGACCCAGTACTGCAGGGAACAGTGACCAGATGAGTGGTCAGATCGCCGAGCTCACCCGACAGGTTCAAGCCCTTGCGACACGCATGGACAGGATGTCGCGCCCGAGACAACGCGCTTCCAGCCGCGACCGACGTGGACGCTCACAATCCAGAATAACGGCGTCTAACTACAGGAAGTTTCCAAACTGTTGGTACCACTATAGATTTGGTGACAAGGCTGCCAAATGCGTCCCTCCGTGCGACCAGGGAAACGGGAGCGGCAGTCATTGATGGCGACCGGTGACTGCCACAACTCAGGTCGCTTATTTGTGACAGACCAGGTAACCAAAGTGCAATACTTAATAGACACCGGTAGTGATGTATGTGTTTACCCGCGATCTTTGTTAAAAGAGCGCCGTAATAAAACAACTTACGAACTCAGTGCGGCTAACGGCAGTGTTATTAATACGTACGGTTATTTAAATTTAAAACTAAATTTAGGCTTGCGCCGCGCCTTCACCTGGCAATTTATTGTAGCCGACGTAACAAGGGCGATTATAGGAGTAGATTTTTTATCTTTCTATAATTTAATTGTAGACATAAGAAATCAGCGCCTCATCGACACGGACACTTCGCTTACAACCCGTGCTTTGCCTGCCCGTCCTTCGGATATTATTTCGTCGGTTAAGGTTAGTATAATTGGTGACAGTACATACCATGACATACTCAGGGAATATCCCGACATTACCCGACCGTCAGGTATACATCGCACACATACACATACTACCTTACACTACATACGCACTACCCCGGGCCCGCCTGTGGCTTGTACACCAAGGCGTTTGGCACCTGACAAATTAAAAATCGCTAAGGAGGAGTTTGAATCTATGCTCGCTAGTGGTATAGCCAGACCTTCCGACTCACCTTGGGCTTCACCCTTGCATCTTGCGCCTAAGAAAGATAGTGGGTGGCGTCCTTGCGGCGACTACAGAATGCTCAACGCCCGGACCATACCTGATAGGTACCCTATCAGACACATCCACGACTTCTCTCACAACCTCTCAGGATGTAACATCTTTTCAACGTTAGATCTAGTTAAAGCGTACAACCAGATTAGGGTAAATGAAGATGACATACCAAAGACAGCAATTACCACACCATTTGGCTTGTACGAGTTCCCGTGCATGACGTTCGGGCTTCGCAACGCAGGACAAACTTTTCAACGTTTTGTTGATGAAATGTTGCGAGGCCTCGACTTCTGTTATGGGTACCTAGACGACTTCCTAGTCTACTCAAAAGACCAGAAGACCCATGAAGGCCACCTTCGACAGCTGTTTGCTCGGTTGCAGGACTATGGTATGGTGATCAATCCGAGCAAATGCGTATTCGGAGCGGCTCAGGTAAAGTTCCTAGGTTACTCCATCACAGCTAGCGGCACCAAACCCCTGCCGGAGAAGGTCGAAGCCATCAGCAATTTCCCAGCGCCGAAGACAGTACGTGAGCTTCGGAGATTCCTTGGGATGATTAATTTTTACAGGCGGTTCATCCCAGACGCTGCTCAACTCCAAACACCACTCAACGCGCTTCTTCAGGGATCTGTCAAGGGTTCTCATCCCGTAAAATTTACCCCTGAAGAAGACCAGACGTTTGCGTCATGCAAAGAAGGCCTCTGCAAAGCAGCTATGCTGGCACACCCTGACACCGACGCTAAACTAGCTTTGGTGACAGACGCATCCGCCACCGCCCTGGGAGCTGCTTTACAACAGCTGAAAGATGGTGAGTGGCAGCCCTTAGCCTTCTTTTCCCGCAAACTCAGCACGGCCCAACAGAAGTACTCGCCTTACGATCGCGAGCTTTTGGCGATATACGAGGCTATAAAGTATTTCAGGCATATGGTCGAGGCTAGAGACTTTGTGATCTACACGGATCATAAACCGATCTGTCACGCCTTTCGTACGCGCAAAGACGAATGCTCCCCAAGGCAGTTCAGGCACTTAGATTTTATCGCCCAGTTCAGTACAGACATCCGACACATCTCGGGCAAAAACAATATCGTTGCGGACACACTATCGCGTGTTGACGAGATTGTCCGCCCCGTCGACTTAAACGACTTAGCTAAGTCCCAAGATTCTGATACTGAACTGAGACAACTACTTGAAGGTGTCACATCTTTACGCCTGAAAAAAATTGTCTTGCCTGATTCTCAGTTAGCATTATACTGCGACGAAAGCAACCACAAACCCAGACCATATGTGCCAAAGGAATACCGGCGCCAAGTTTTTGACAGCCTTCATTCCTTAAGCCACCCAGGTGCGAACGCTAGCATTAAACTAGTAACGGAACGCTACGTGTGGCCTGACATAAAAAAGGATTGCAGGGAATGGGCCAGAAACTGCCTAGCTTGTCAAAAAGCTAAGGTAACCCGCCACGTTTCTACTCCCATAGGCAACTTTCAGCTACCGCGAAACCGATTCACGCACATCCACATCGACATGATTGGCCCGCTGCCCGTGTCACAAGGATATAGATACTGCCTCACCGCCATCGATCGCTTCACGCGATGGCCTGAGGCGATACCCATTCAAGACCTTACAGCGGAAACAGTGGCCAAAGCTCTTCTTTGTGGGTGGATCGCTCGATTCGGCTGTCCGATTAAAATTGTCACGGACCGTGGCAGACAGTTTGAGTCTGCGCTATTCAAGCAACTGTCGGGCCTAGTCTGTTTTGATCACCGCAAAACAACCGCTTACCACCCTGCCTGTAACGGCATGATTGAGCGGTTCCATAGGCAACTAAAAGCAGCCATCACATGCCATGGTAACCAAAACTGGACTGAATCCCTACCCTTAGTCTTGCTAGGTATCAGAAACGCCTTCAAAGAAGATGTACAGGCAACACCAGCTGAACTGGTATATGGCGAAACATTGCGTCTACCAGGTGAATTCTTGCATGCAGATGACAGCAACACAACAGATGTCACAGATTACCTGGACAGACTGCGAACATTCGCCAAAAACCTGCAACCAGCTGCGGCCTCACGTCATGGCATAAATCGGCCAACCTTTATCTTCAAAGACCTCGCCACCACCTCACACGTCTTTCTTAAAGACAACGCGTCAACAGGTGCATTTAAACCGGCGTACACTGGACCTCACAAAGTCCTAGAGAGGGGGGAGAAGGTCTTCAAACTCCTCCTTGGTAACAAAACAGTTGCAGTATCGGTAGACCGATTAAAACCGGCCTACATACTTGCAGACTCACCCACCACACCAAACACATACGCTGACACTTCACAACATAACACACCTGTCACTAATCCTACGACCAAAACCGACGAATCTCGTGTCCGAACGACGCGGTCAGGCCGTAGGGTACACTTCCCCGACTATTTTCGCCCTTGACGGTCTCCAGGGGGGGCTGGTGTAGCGTAATTGTATATATTATTGTATTGTACATAGAATTAAGATATTTTACTATTATTTATTATTGTATTAATATTATATAACTATGAGTGTCCCGAATTTTATTTCATGTATTTAAATAGTTTTGTTACAAACGGACACTCTTATTCTTTCAATATTATATATTACGTGCGCGGTGGAATGTGCCGGCGCAGGTGCTAGCGAGGGCTCGATCGACGGCCGCTCAGCCAGTCGCATTCTATTATCGACGCATAACGCACGCCCCTCTCGCTCGCGCTCTGTGCCTCCGTATTCGCTTCACGTAACTATATACTCTGTGTTCGTACCTTGCTTTTTTCTGTGCTTTCTATCTGTAAACTTTCTTAAACTTAAAACTTTCTATCTTGTGTGATTGTGTGTGCTTCTCCTTCTATTAAACTGTAACTGTGTAAGTGAACTAGACTTTTAATTTCACCGCGCTATCGCTATACCTTCTATACGCGCTTGCTATACGCTTACCACATCTACAATATCATATTTATTACTATTTGCATAAATGGTTCATTCTATTCATACAATTCAAATTCACAAGCAAATAAACACTAAAACGCATTTTCATAAAGCATTCTTGTGTGGTTGTTCAATTATTTTCAATACAAGTGATACATACCTTGTAGAAATATGTATCATATGTATCCAAAAGCTTGTTCATTGAAATAAATAAAAGCTTAAATTTCAAATTAGAATTATATTTTATTTTCTTGCAGAGGTAATTTACAGTTATGTTTATAATTTCACCTTTTTATTCAGAACTGCTAAACGTGTTGACGACAGGTGGAATGGCACCGCACGTCGCACCGTTTTGAATGCTTCGACGAACCTTGAAAGGAACCTCCTAGTGCCCCGACGGATCCCGTAGCTTAGATTTCTTTCAGATGAGTGAATGTTGACACTTGGTTTTTTTAAGGCAAAAATTTTCTGGGCACAGCTCAAATAAATGAATGTCAGCGAGCGATTCAAGATCAAAACCGCGTAGATCGTTTAGAAGTAGAGATATGGAGCACGAAAGCTATAAAAGCACGAAAAGTGTACAGCAGGAAATTACGTTTTAGTAAAACTCGAAAAGGGTGAAAGTTGGGCAATTTCAAAATATTTGGTTGAATTTATATTACAAATCACATTTTGTGGCAACAGTTTATTACGTCGTTTAACTAATGTGCTTACCACGGAAAAACTTTCTCAAACAAAGATTTGTTATTATATTTACTTTACTTATTTGCCTTTGCTTTAGATTTATAATACCAGCCTAGATGAATTTAGTCTCAAATCTATACTAATACTAGCTGTGTCCGCGGCTCCGCTCGCGTCTTAGGGATATGAAAAATAGATGATGTCCGATTTTCAGACCTACTCAATATGTACACAACATTTTATGAGAATCGGTCAAGCCATTTCGGAGGAGTTTAACTACAAACACCGCGACACGAGAATTGTATATATACTAATATAATAAAGCTGAAGAGTTTAAAGAAAAGAGTTTAGAGAAAACTCTAATGGAAGCGCTGGAGGAAAACCCATGTGACATAGGAATCACTTGGGGGATCCCAAGTGATTCTGTCGTCAACATCTAATGGGGCCTAGATACTATATCACATGGCTAAGCCTGTTACGTCTTCCACTCTTGCCTGTAATTGCAGCTGGAGATCAGTATATGTATGTATCAGTGATACGCACACTGAAGATGTTGACTTTTAAGGTTTATAAATATTGATAAAAATAGAAGAGATAAAATTCCGCCTTGTGGGACGCCAGTGTCTGCACTGGCGTCCCACAAGGCGGAATTTTATCTCCGAGGCGTAATTTTATCTCAGAGGCCGCACCAACTTGATGATAAGTCATCAGCACGAACGCATTGCTGTTGCCCCCGAAGATAAGAGGGTTCTCCTCCGATCCCAGTATTTCAAAAGAAACCATAAGATATTCAATGATATATAAGGGGAATTCGTGATTGAAGGTATCAAAGGCATTAGAGAAGTCGACTAAGGTCAAAATTTTATATTATATTGTATAGGAACGGAAATAGTGTTCCTCCATCACTAAGGGAGGATCCTCCGACCAGGCGAGGTGATAATGCCTGGCGGGTCACTGACCAACAGTTGATGTTGGGATGTTGTAAATATGTTAATCGGCGCGAGAATTTCTCTATTGCGATTTAGGATTAGTAGTTACTTCGTATAGTTTATGTTTTCTTCGTGGTTCAGTGTTTCATCGCTAGATGGCGCTGTTGTATATTTTTCGTCGCACTGCGTTTGGAAGTCGCCCTAAGTCGCCACAATATTTTATATCATAAGCAATGTCTTTTATATTGAACAGCTCGTGACTTTTCAGTACTTCCTGTACATTAATAAGTTTCACAAATTTCATAATGTGTATTTTTCAATGAAGGCATAAGTAATTGCGAATATTGAAGATGAAAATGAAACGTGGTAGGTATGTCTGATGTACCTTTCGTCTAGTATGTCTGTCTTAGTTATCTTTCGACACACACAGATTGACGAGGATCAATGTGATTTCACCATTATACTAATGTCAAAGAAGAACAATAGCCTATTCGCCTCCGTTTCATATGTAAATCGTATTCCCGAAGCAAGAAATATTTACTACTAAATTTGGGCTTGTGGATGTGGATGTGAAATATGACACGGCGTAGAAGAATATTTCTTTTCCATTAATTTTATAGATCCACAAACAAAATCTAGTGATTATATTTATTTTGTGATTGTGTGTAATATATTTTTTATATAATTAGAGCCTACAAAAGTGACTCTACTCTTTGATAATAAATTTGACATTCCATCAGAAAAAACTACTATTCAAACGCAAACCTCCTTAAATTCTTAATTAGTTCCACACAACGAATTTGTTTAGATAAAAGATTTGATAATGAAACTGTATACGATATTTAGTTTCAGGTGCTTAGGTTACATATTTTCTTTTAATCATTAATTATGTATTATTGTATACCTAGGAAAAACTTTGAAGAAAACTATTTCAGATACTAATATATACTAATCTATTTCCCTAATTTTACACAAGAACAAATCAAAACAAGGGAAACAATATGGTACGTCTAAATGAAAATTAAGAAGTACCTTGGCTGATTTTCATTATCTCTTAGTCCCAAGGTAGATACGTGCTTACATTGTAAGAGTAAATCAAGCCTAATTTACACAGAGATTTGTTTCCTGCTATGTTCGAGCTCTCGCCATACATCACGTCTAAGCACATTTAAATTCAACATGCTATTCCTGTAATTCGAATCAAGCAATTCCAATGTCAATTAGATCTCTTTATTTGAATAGGATTGGTTTATTACTGACCAGTAATTAGTTGAAGAATGTTTTTTACAATTCAGAAGGCAATGATGCGGACTGATTTTTTTGGGACTTTCACATAAATATTGGACAAAATAATCTTGGTTTTTGATTCCATTTCCTAATGTAGGTTGAAACCATATTGTTTTTCATTTATCATTATTCTCCGTAATAGAAGACTTTAATAACAGTCGTACCACTGTTTTACTTGCACTAAATATTATTATTTTAACTCATTCTTCACACATATAACTACATTTATCATTTTATCAATAAAAAAACGTGTATTAGTGTTTCACGAATAAAATAAATTCTATTTCACTTAATATTAGATATCCTAAAACACACACCACAATATAAATAAAATGACAATAGATAAAAATAAATAAAAACTACCACGTCGAGAAGCTCTCAATCATGGTCGGAAACAATTTTTCATTGTTATTAGATAAAGGACCGATTCTGAGCGCCTCGGAGGTCGGTGGGTCTAACTAAGACATTGTCAGTTTTCGACTTGACTTATGACATGAATACGTAACGTAACTGAACGCGTTCGGATTTCGTAACATTCTTACGAAAAATTGTGGCTGACGACTATTGTTTTCATGGAGAATATTCTGTAGATGTTTATTTATATAGATGTGTATTTATTTATAGGAATGTATTTAAAAATCTAAAAAAAATTATCTTCGACGAAATAATAATAATAAATAATAATAATAATAAAACTTTATTTACCAAAAGCAATATAGCATAATAACAGAAAATACATTAAACAGGTTTCTTTTCCTTTTTAAATTTTAGATTAACTTTATGCCTAATCATACCAAAACTTCCTACACTAGGCACAGCCTGTCCTGTAGAAAGCTTTACTCACATTTAATCTTGAGATGTAGATGTAAAATAATTCAACACCAACCAAATAATAAATCTCAAAACCAACATTCATGAATTTCAAAACAATTAAATTAATTTAAAATAACAAATAAATAAGTACAATTCTGAAATAAATTATAATATTAAAAAGTAACTATTAAATCACGAAATGTAAAAATATATAAATAAATAAAAATAAAATTCTGTATAATTATTAATCACATGCAATCCAGTCATAAATATACTGAAACAATTTGCAAGGTATAAGAAATATTAATCAAGACTTTAACAGCAGCAATTATCCATTTAGATTAAGACAATGATTTTAGAAAGCTTTCTGTTTGGTCATAAGTCCAAGCAAGCAGTTCATTCTGGATTATCAATTTAGCTTCACCTGAAGTTACACCGGCCAGGCTACGTACTTTGTTAAACCTATTATAGACAAAACGTTTCATATAAGCACAGAAACGCTTTGCAAACATGGTATTAACCTTAAGGAGAGGGAGTTTGTAGACCCGTCTGTTGATCATGTCTTGATAGTCCTTAGAGTTGATTACTTCCTTGTGTGTGTTAAGTGTAATTTTTAGTATGTAAAGTCTCCTGACGCTCAGTACTTGAGTTTCATCATACAATAATGTAGTTGGAAACCTAAAAGATTTTTTTATCATTGTTTTTAACACTGCACGCTGAGCCCTTTCCAAACCTATTAGGTGTGTGATTTGAGTGCCTCCCCAGGCTGTAATGCAGTAGGATATAATTGATTCGCAGAGAGTCTGGTAGACAGTCCTTAACAAGGCCATCGAAGCAACGTCTCTGAGTATTTTCATAACGTAAATAACTTTTCTGACCCTTGCAGAGGTAGCTGCGATATGTTCCCCAAAGGTGAGTTTTCCGTCTATGATTATTCCCAGATATTTTGTTGATTTTACTCTATTTATCCGTGTGCAATTACAGCCTGACGGTGAAAGAGTTGTAATATCAATGCAACACGCGTGAGCTACAATGTTCAATCCTATCGGAGGAGCCGATGAAGCATTCTTATAAAAACAAACTACGTTTGTCTTATCGATGTTAAGTGACAAGAGATTACCATTCAGCCAATTCACAACTCGATTAAATCCAATTTGAGCAGTATCGAATACCCCGCTCCATGTCCGCTCATGGAATATAATAACTGTATCATCTGCATAGTTAATTATTTCTGCGTCGCCACTGTGTACCTTTGCTGAGAGATCATTAATATATACCAGAAAGAGTGTAGGACCCAAGACACTGCCCTGCGGTATTCCAAAGGTAACCTCCTGTGTGCCACTGAGCAAACCATCCACTTTCAAACATTGACGGCGTGAGGTAAGATAACTGCGGAAGAAATCCAGAGCAATTCCTCTGATTCCAATGCTTTCCAACTTCTTCAACAAAATGGGAATAGACACAGTGTCAAAAGCCTTGGCTAAATCCAGGAAGATTCCCAAGCAGGACTGTCCCTCATCAAGGTATTTGCCAATCATATCAGTCAAAAGAACAACTGCTTGTTCCGTTGAACGACCCTGACGGAAACCAAATTGGTGATTAGACAGTAACTCGTGTGACTCCAAAAAGCTAACGAGTTGTTTGTTAACTATTTTTTCCAGTATCTTGGAAAATACACTAAGAAGGGAAATGGGTCTGTAATTATTAGGGCTTTCTATTTTTCCCCCCTTGTAGACTGGAGTCACCGTTACCATTTTCCATATGTTTGGGAATACTCCCGAAGAAATAGCCAAGTTCAAAATGTATGTTAATGGCTCAATAATATGGTTCTTTATTAACTTCACAAGTTCATTCGTAACTTTGTCGTGACCTGGTGCACTATTATTATTAAGTTGTAAAATGATACTCTCAACTTCCAATGGAGTAGTTGGATGAAGAAACAAAGAATTTGAGGAAGTGACAGGAATTTTAATTTTAGAAGATAATGATATTTCTGTTTCATTAATCTGAGATAGTATCTGGTTGGCCAATTGTTGTCCTAAAGAAGAATAGAAGGAATTACAGTAGTTAAGTGAGTTTAAAGGCGTGTCTTTAATTTTGCAAAGTTCATGAGCATTAGCTTTGTTTGTAACAGTATGTGTCATTCGCTTTATAGCATTCCATAATTTGCGAGAGTTATTAGCGTTTTGTTTAAGTTCTTGTTGATCATATTGTAGTCTCAACTTACGAATAAGGTCTTGATAAAAATTTCTGTATCGTTTGTAGATGTGTTTTTTAACTAGATCGTCTGGATTTCTACGGACCTCTCTGTGAAGTTTGTCTTTGTGTGACGAGCATCTAAGGAGACCAGGGGTCATCCATGGTTTAAGTGTTAGTTTTGAGCGGGTGATCTTCACTACTCGAGTATTTTTTTCTATTATAGAATTTAGATTAGACATAAACTCCTGAGTAGCGGCGTTTATGCATAGTTTGTTATAAACTGGTTGCCAGTCAGTATGCTGAGTCTCGAGTAAAATAGCTTCTAAATCAAGCTTTGTTCGAGTTCTTTGCCGTTGAGGTTTAGGTGCTTCTAAACTAATGCCTGCCATCACCAGATCATGATCAGTCACTGATGAAGTACAGACCAATGATTCCAAAATATGTTTAGTACTAATAAAGACATGATCAAGACACGCGTCGCCTCTGGTTGGTTTATCAACGGCTGACCGGTAACCCAGGTGTGCCATTAGACCCAAGTATTCTGAACAAGCATTAGGTTGACAAATATTAATATTAATGTCCCCAGCAATTACTTGACAAGGGCTCTTTGGTAAACCAATTACTACTGATTCTAAAGACCTCGTGAAACTTTCCGTGTTTCTAAAAGACGGAGATCTATATACACCCAGCAAAGCAATGCAGCCAGGAATAAAAACTTGTAAGCAATCCGCATCGTCAAGGTTCGGCTCGCACACCTCCGGGGTCCAGCACCTCCTTATATAAGCCACCACTCCTCCTGATTGGTTTATGTATTTAGTAGAAGAAAAGTGGTGGTAGCCGTCCATCGAAGGAACCACCGAATTGTGTCCGAGCCAACACTCTGTCAGCAGTATTATATCAAATTCCAACCCCAATCTTTTGACAGTGACCATAAAGTTGTTAAAATTTTGAAATATGCTTCTAATGTTATACGTTAATATTTTAAATTTATATTTCGAGATAACTCGCTCACTAGTCCAGTCAATAAAAGCTTAACTTTGCCATTTTGGTTGAACACCTGCAACCAACGCCAAAATTTCCGTAAATCTTCGTAGATTAATATACTAAAATTGCAGGGTGCTGCAATACCGGCAAATGGTGCAAATACATTGCAAAAGGGTGCAAAAATAAGATTTTCGTCTATATCTCGCGATTGGCTGGAAAAATAAAAAAAAATCCTACTACCAAATTGTAGGAAATTAAATCCCCTACAACAACTTGGAAACGTATTTTCGCGTATCTCTCATAGTTTTTGCACAAAATGCATTTAAAGGTGCAAAATGAAAAAAATGTTACTATTAATCTTTTTTTTTCATATTGAAGTGATACTACATGTTTCATTTTGATTCAAATGATATGTTTCAGGCATTTTTTTTTATTTATTTACACCTTTTTTCAATTACCTAATAATCTTAGAAAAAAAAAAAAAATGACTAGCTGACCCGGCAAACTTCGTACCACCTCAGAATAAACATTATAATATTATGCTTAGTTATTAATTGATACTGATAAATTGACAGCAGTGCCACCTAACGGGCCCCGGCCGGTACCGCCACAATCGCTTTTTTCCTGCATTTTGAATCTGTAATATCTCCAAAAATATTAATTTAAATTACATACTGTAAAGGGTCATTTTAATCTATATTAGATGCTCAAAGTATTTAAGGTACATAATTGGATAAGGATTAATACTGTATTGCATAAAATCGTTTCGTAAATAATCCATTATTTCTAGTAAAAGACAGAAAGTATTGTAGAACTTCTTAAAGTGTACAATACTGCAGTACATTATTTTGATCTATCTCGTAAGGTACAGCCAGCGTTTGCAATGTCAGCGTAAAAAAATGGGTTTATTTACGACATCACATTAAAAACCTCTAAAATTATCAATGTTTCTCTACTTTTATGCATGCATTATACATATAAGCCTTCCTCTTGAATCATTCTATCTAGTAAAGAAAACGGCGTCAAAGTCCGTTGCGTAGTTTTAAAGATCGAAGCATTTATACGGACAGACAGAGCGTGGAAGCGACTTTGGCTTATACTATGTAGTTATAATTTAATTTTAGTTTATTTTTTATTGCATTGGATTCAGAGCAAAATTACATTTGAAACGTATATTTGCAGTATATATTACCTCTCCATTTACCTGCGCTATTATAAATTTAATTTCAGGGGGACGTTTATAATAATATATCACTGGCGGAGAAAGAGCGTGGTATATTTTATATTATTCTTTCTACTACTATTCTACTCTTTTGCTGCCACTGATTCCAATTTTCTACAGTAAGAGTCTTCAATTTAAGAGTGAATAGGTAGAATAAGACAAATATGAGACCCTTGCGCTCGACTTAAATAATTCAAGATCTATAGGATAGGATCGAAAAATACCCATGTGCTCGAATAAGACCATACGTTTCCTAACAAGAGCGAAAGAGATAGAGATTCAGACAAAAAATGAGAACCTTGCGCTCGACGAAAATATTACCATTGAGAACACACACACATGCGCTTGTTTTTCTATCTCGCTGAGTGCAATGAGTAAGACTGCAGCAGAAAATGCTCAACTAACTGTTTGTCACTTACTGTCACTATACTCCAAACTGTCGTTTCAGGGATATTTCATTTTTGTGCGTCTTACTGTCCAAAAGTGATTTTTTACAAAATAAACTCGATTCACTGTTTTCAATTTAAAGGAAACAATAAATCCTTCATTTTTATGTTCTATTTGTATGAAGAAAACGTAAGATGCAACAATTGTTGTGAAAAGTATACAATCCTCTCAGGATTGCATACTGATTGTAGTGATTGGTCTGGTAAAAGTGAGGACCTCAGTGAAATGGCTAAGAAAACAATTATCACTGTATGTCCAGAAATTTTACAGGACTAAATAAACTCGTTACGAAACAAAAAGTTATCTACTACCGGACAAATTCCCTGATAACGTTGTATCAGAAATACCTCCACTATTAACTTGCTTCATACATAAATTATTATTAAATGATGAAAATATCGTGTGAGATGAATGTCCTGTTATCCCAAAAATAGATACTATTGCCTAAAGTATTATTTCAGCACTTCGTCCTAAATCCTTCATTCGTTTCTTCAACTAGCTGTTGAGACATACATTTATCGAAAATCAGAATCGATGTTAGTTATCAATCTACTAAGCAAACTTTGTGTTTGCACATCATACCATAATATTTAGCTTCATAAAGCTTCTAACCTCAGAAGACTATAATTACTGATGCTTTCCTTCAATATGTCTTTGATAATACTGACCGTAATACAAGGTGGGCCAAAAGAAATCACCCTATTGAAAGATGCTCTTATATTTGCAAATGGCTGCCAATGTCAAATCTGTTTTGACATTTGTAAACTAGACAGATGTAGAATACAAGTGAACAAGCCATGGAGCGATACACTCCCCACGGAAATCGGAATAATCGTGTCTATTCTTTTGCGTAACAATTCGTCTGTGGTGTTGGCGCAGCGTGAATTCCATCGCCGATTCCCCGGTCGTCCGGCAATAACTGCGCAAACACTGCGCCGTTTGGCCAGGGACCACAAGAGATGCTGCCAAGAGTGTCCGGCCCCGGAGCGCCTATTCTGCCAAGAATATCGCAGCTGTTGCTGAGGATGTCGAGCTGTCGCCAGAAACATCGACCAGACGCCGTGCCTCGCAATTAGCCATCAGCCGGTCGTCCCTAAGGCGAATTTTGGTCAAAGACCTGCGCATGTCCATGCGTCAGCTGCTGCCTGTCGATCACCAAACGTATGTAGCCTACGCTCATGCGATTCTCAATCTCGAGGACGAAGTAGACGATTTTTCGACTAAAATAATAATGAGCGATGAGGCTCATTTCCACCTCAGCGGGTACGTGAACAAGCAAAACTATCGCTTCTGGGGCACCGAAAATCCACGAGTGTAGCACGAGGAGCCATTATAATCTGTTAAGTAATTAAGTGACTGCATGGTGCGCTGTTCAAGCTGGAACAGTCATCGATCCATTTTTTTTCGAGGACGTCGCTGATCAAACGACAACAGTGAACGGTGCGCGCTATATGGCCATGTTAACCGAGTTTTTTCTGCCACAATTGAATGAATTAGAACTGGAGGACATGTGGTTTCAACAAGCAACGGCACACACTGCGCGAGACACAACTGATATTCTGAAGGCGGCGTTCTCGGGTCGCCTCATCTCTCGTTTTGGCGATTTGCACTGGCCCGCAAGATCGCCCGATTTAACCGTTCCAGGCTTTTTTGTGGGGTTTTTTGAAGTCCCGTATTTATGTGAACAAGTCCGAGACCCTGGAAGCCCTCAAGGACAACATTCGAAACGAGTGCGAGAATCTGTCGCCCGAAGTAATGAAAAATGCCATAAAACGAGCCCGTATAGCAATCGATTGTGGCTGCGCCCATTTGGCCGATATCATTTTCTCGACTTCACTAATAAAATTCTAAAGGTTCAAATAAACATAATCAAAAAACAAAATCGTAGTTTTTCATTTGGAAAAAAATTGAGAGCCAAACAACATCGGATGACTTCTTTTGGCCCACCTTGTATAAGAACCTCAGGTAGTAAGGAGACTTATCATTGTTTAGGAGGCATAGCAGTGTACACACTAGCAAGTAGTGTTTGATATAATAGAACTCCAATCATATGTAAAAAAATCTGCAGCGCAATTAGCATCTACAACAGATATCACCGATGAGATGTATGATGAGAGATTGCCTTCTGGATTAAAAACATCACCTATGCAGATCTTAGTAAACTATGTTTAGGCATTTCACCTCTTGTATCACCATCGTTTAAAACATTTCTATCAGGCATATTACATGCCTCCCGTTCATTAGATGACCATCCTCTCAAATTTTAAAATTTGCGCTGAATCCGATGGAATAAAAAAAATTTAAAAAAAAATATCATATCAAAAAGGTATAAATAAGTAAACAAATATAATAATTAAATCCCAAGGAAACATGTAGGATCGCTTCAAAATGAAAAAAAAAGATTAATAATAATATTTTTAAAATTTTGCACCTTTATATGCATTTTGTGCAAAAACTATGAGAGATACGCGAAAATACGTTTTCAAGTTTTTGTAGGGGATTAAATTTCCTACAATTTTGTAGTAGGATCTTTTTTTATTTTTCCAGCCAATCGCGAGATATAGACGAAAAAGTTGTTTTTGCACCCTTTTGCAATGTATTTGCACCATTTGCCGGTATTGCAGCACCCTGCAATTTTAGTATATTAATTTACGAAGACTTACGGAAATTTTGGCGTTGGTTGCAGGTGTTCAACCAAAATGGCAAAGTTAAGCTTTTATTGACTGGACTACACAGTGTTCTGCAATCTCTATCCTGTGGCACGTAATATTAAATGTATTATCAATATCTTCTATGAAATCAGTGAAAACCATGAGATTATATAAGTGGAGTAATATTCTGAATAGGTAGCCACAAGATAGATACCGCATGTGAACATGTTTTTAAAAATTAAAAAAAAAATCATATAAAGTATTGTGATTGATGATCCTACTAAAAAAAATCCAATGGGCGATTGAGTAAGAAGAAAGTTTAAAGAGTTCAGTCATATTTATTCATAATGGAAATACAACACTTTGTTAGTTAAAAGGAACGATCAATGAAAGTATTTACCTTAAAGTCTCCTTTTTCAAAAATCTGTAATACTATTTATATTTTGGACTCCGTTGATTCATAAACATTGTACTGAAACTTGGAAACGAGCTTGAAAATTCATTGAAATAGCTATTATTTAATAAAAGGGCTGACATAAATGGTACTATATGTAATTTATACCACCTACGTTATTGGAATGTTTGCGTTCGTCCGGCAATGTAATAAATAAACAAAATTATTCATATTGAAAAAATGTATAATACTTTGGGTTTACACTACAAAGAGGCAAACTTTTTGCGAAAAAAATATTAAAGAATAATTATTTTTCATTTCTATATTCTAGACGGTTTTGGTTATTGTTATAGTATGACTATATCCTTATTTATTAAAATAATAATATTTATTTGCTCAAAAAGGAGTTGCCAGCTTATCTATCTTAGTCTTAGTATTTGGTAAACATAATTTGAAATTTCATATAAACAGATAGAGTTAAAACGACGATGTCTGAGTTAGTAAATACTGTGTGACAGACACTGACGCCATCCCCCACTAAATATGTTGAACCTTATAGAAACAGTTTGATGATGTATGCAAGATTAAGCAAAATAATAACAATAAAAACACAATTTTTATATATAAACTGAAATAGAATGCAAAAAACAAAATAAATAAAAAATATGAGTTTGTGTGCGTTTGTGTGTATATATGTGTGCGTGCTTGTGTGTATGATATAGTTTAAAATTTAATAATATATTCTTATCTTAATAATAATATCATACTATGTGATATTGAAACGCAGATGTTCCATTTATCCGACTCTTATTAAATTAACCCTAGCCATTATATTACCGGAGATACTACATCAAAGGACATATTTACCTTTAATCTAGAAACAACATTATCCCGAGAGATAGAAAAATTACTTTTTATCGTGGAAAGCCGTAGGAAAATTTAAGTAAATAATAAAAGAATATCTATGACAACGGACATAAAAATAATCATTACTCGATACTAATATTTTAAGAATGTCTCAGGTTATCAATTACAAACGGAACAAATAAGCAAAAGGAAGCCACCTCACATTTTTTCCTTGTAATGAAATTTGAAGATAAAGCACTTTCCCCCTCGCAAAAAATATATTAACGAGTAAATTAAACATCTCATTCCTTTGTTATTTCATAAATAATATACGATAAAATGCACTGCCTATCCCTTGATTTGTAAGAGGAAAGCTGTATAATCTAATATTTACAGTAGAAACCACGGGCGGTCTGTAATTATGACGTACGAAGGTAGCGTTATTTGCAAACCGTAATATTTATATAACACATTTATTCGTATGGAAATTTTAGGGAATAATGAAAAGGTTTTATATTTATTTTTGCGGGTGAGAGGTGGAAAGGTGCTATAATACGCTTTTTATTGTAGAACGTAGCTGTAAGGCTCTGCATGTTTAATAAGCGTTTATTTTTGATATTTTTAGAGGTTAAATTATATGTACTGCGTAAAGATTGGGTACTTAATCTGTATAGTTCTCTTCAAGTTAGAAATACAACTATTGAATTACTTATTCTATATTTCAATGACTATGATGAATTAACTTAAATTTAATGATAATTTAATAATAATCATGGGTTGTTGATGAATGATATATTTAAGTAAATCTGTGAATGAAATTCAGAATTAATACAGTATCTTTTTAATCATTCATCATCATCGCTTATAGCCAAGTGACCTTAGGTGATTGGAAACTATCACCGAGAGTAGCAACGATGGAGAGGTCTGGGTGACCGTCTGTGGCATGATTTATTATGAGCGTTTTCGTGAGTCAGAGGTCACGTTAAGCAGTCGGTCTCAGTTGCTTACATAAGATTACAGTCGTGAAGCTTAGTTGGAGGCCTTCGGGCGGACTTGGTTGGTGGTAAAAAGTATTTTTTATTTTACGCTTCGTTCCATCATCATTCCTCGCGACATCATTTCCATCCCCATCACTTAGATAGTTGGCAGTCCACAACAGTGGTTTTTCCCGAAATTTCCTTCCTCGCAAATCTAAATTATGGAATGAACTGTCGCCTACGGTGTTTCCGGACCGATACGACTTTCAAACCTTGAATAAAATAGCGTCCCTTCTTAAAGGCCGATAACGCACCTGTGACTCATCTGGTATTTCAGGTGTCCATGGGCAGCGGCGATCACCTACCAACAAGTGATCCGTCTGCTCGTTAGCCTCCTATAATATATATATAAAAAAAGTTTTTCTTCTTTTCGCAGTGATGCCTTGTCTCTATTTAGTCTCTGTTTACCCTCCCTTAGTCACTGTTTACGGTACTCATGGGAGGAATAGAGTCACAGATTACACTCCGTATGTTTGTCCGTCACCATACGGCGAGTGAGTATAGTCCCACATAAATCCAATATTGTTCAATATTATTACTAATAGCGCAGCGCTCATAGCCGAGTGGCCTAAGGTGATTGAAAACAAGGTAATCAAATTCAAATTCAAATTCAAAATTCTTTATTCACTTAGGATGCAATACATCTCTTGTGACAGGTCAAGATTCTACATGTACATTTATGCCATGTTCGCAAACAATAGGTAGAGCCGGAGAAAAGAACATGGCAATAAAAACTCGCGGCCACTCCTTTCAAATCGCCAATGTTTACATAGTTTTAATGTTTATAAACCTGATATGGGGGTAAGGTGCTGCCACTAATATAATATACACCATGTTAGAGGACTGATGCAAATTATAGTGATTAAAAATTAGAACATAATTAAGCTAATTTAAAAAAAAAAAAAACAACAGCCTCAGTGGGTACAAAATTCTTGGAATGTTAGTCAGATCACGCTACTACCAAAAAAGTGCAGTATCAATGAAAGACGTTGCAAACACATGGGATAACTGTTCCTATTGAGAGACTCCAATGCGTGAACTGCATAACCGGTAAAAGTTATGCAAAAAATCTAGGGATGAATTTTTTCCCTTTTAAAGTACTAAAAAAGACACTTGTATATTTATGTATACATACATATATCTATAAAGTTTGACTTATTTTTTTTTTTATGATAGACAAATTAGTTCACTCAGCTTAATACGATACGATACATACTTGATACGCAAACGAGGTTAAGCGGATCGGCTAGAATAGATTTCATTTTCAATTGATGCGGAATATCTTGTATTTCATATATTCTATATACCAAGGTACAAGGAAATACATTGCTCAATAGTAGCTGGTTTCTACTGCACGAGTTGCGTAATGGCTAAAGTAATTGCCACGGTTCGATTCGCTCACGAGAGAAGTAGTTGCCTTGAGTCTGGGTTTTCTTTATGTTAGTTGTTTGAATGTTTCTTAAGGCCCCAACAATGTAGGGGATTATCTTGATGTTCATCTGCTTCTAAATAAAATAAATAGATCTACAGACGAACGGCGCTCTCTTCGTTTTATTTATCAGCGAAGAGAATAGAGTTGGACTTTTCTTTTGAAATATTTCTACTTACGAGTAAATGAATGAGGATTTTTCATAAAAAAATCTGATATGTCAATTCTATTTCTATTCCTTTAAGAAGTATTTAATTAGCGCTTGCTAATTGTGCTAATTGTAGTGCTTATAGAGTTTACTGCCAAGTAAATTCTATAATAATAATAAAGCTTTATTGAATTTTACACAAGTAAATTAATTAAGTAATTCTACTTAATTAATTCACAACAAGATGAAAAATTTATAAGTAAAAAACATTCTCATACAAGTGGCAAAAGTCAAGCGCCTGATGACGCTAAACAAAAAAGTTACAAAAAAAATATGAAAAACAGAATAACGGACGTGAAAGAGAACATAAGCGAGACCCTTTACAAACGTAAAATACACATTATTGGAGGGAAACAATGCATAAATCTTGCTTCCACACTAATTTCCACCAGGCAGAGATTGAAATTAAATCAACACAAATATAAAATATCATCAATGTTAAAGCCTAATGCGTCAACAGAAGAAATTCTAAAATGCTGTAATGACATAGCAGATTGCGGCAGTGATTATTTGATTGTTTGTGTCGGCGAAAGTGATCGTGATCCTACCAAGTTATCCATTGACTTAAGCACGGCTCTAAAACAATTCAAAAACATAAATATTATAATGTTAAGTGTAATAAAAAATACGTCCCTCAATGAAAAAACTTTAAACAATAGAATTAAAGACTACTGTAAATACTTGTCTAATTGTATACATATAGATAACATCCAACTAAAATATTACAACGCAAAATATCAAAGATCATACCTACATACTATTTGCAACAAAATTAATTTTTACATTGACTGTAATGATTACAGCTCTCGATACTTGTATAAAGACAATTTAACGGCGGACACTACATCATATCACTTTCCGCATATTGATGTAAAAAAGTCACTAACAGTAACCACTACTAACACTAAACAGTTCACTTTGCAAACAACTGTAGACACAACGAACAAAAAGGGCACTATACCTTATTATATCCCAAAAACAGAACAGCGCAGACAGTCTAAACCACAAACAAACCTAAAGACAACACACAAAAAAGGCACTATACCCTACTATTTTTCAAAAATGGACCTAACAAATAATCAAATTAACAACAAAGGAATTCAAAAAGAAACATTTTTTCGTGAATAAAAGAAACAAAACCACAATTACTGTTTTTCATCAAAATATAGCAGGAGTATTAAACAAACTCAGTCAATTGGAAATAAGTCTAGATGAATTAAATAAAAAATTACCCATTGATGTTATTTGTATGTCAGAAACCTTTGTGAAACAAGGAGACGAACAGAACATCTATCTAAAAAAATATAAATTAGCCTGTAATTTTTCCAGAAAAAATACTAAGCGTGGAGGTGTCTGTATATTACTGCATAAGACATTAGATATGAAATCTTTAATTATTTGTAAAGATATAGCCACCGAAAAAACATTTGAATGTTGTGGTATAGAAATTCCTATGTTAAGCTGTATTATTATTTGTCTTTATAGAATACCTAACATAAACGCAACAACCTTTCTTGAAAACTTAAACCTATTATTATACAAATTAACATACAAAAATAAAAACAAAAAGATTATAATCACCGGGGACATGAATATTGACACCTTAAAAACAAATAAATATACAACTGAATTAAATAATATTCTATTTAACTATAATCTCACGTCTTACATAAACTCCCCCACAAGGCAAAATTCATGCCTTGACCATATTTACAGTAATATTAAAAATGCTTCCAGTCAAATTCACTACCTTTATCTATCAGACCACAATACTTGTCAAACACTCAGTTTTAACACGTCAAATAATTTAAATCGCCTTAACCATTGGTACATTCTAAAAAAGTGCTACGATGAAGACAATATTCTTAAATTCCGTGAATGCTTATCATGTCTCAGTTGGTCAGACGTATACAATGAAAACGACACTAACAACTCTTTTAATTATTTTTACGACACATTCTGCATGTTTTATCATCTCTGCTTCCCCACAGTTAAAGTAAAAATTAATGCTAACTTATCAACTCCGAAGTGGATTACAAAAGGATTATGAAATTCATGCATTACAAAACGAAAACTAAAGCAAAATTGTTACGTTACAAAATGTAAAACAAACTTATTACACTATAAAAAATACGACAAAATACTCAAAAAGTGCGTCAATGCATCAAAAAAGAGAATTAATCATCTATTTATAATAAAAGCTAAAAATAAATGTAAGGCATCTTGGAACATGAAACTGTGAACTGTTACCAAAGCATTAAAGCCATTAATTATAATAGCAAAATCATAACATACTCTAAGCACATTGCGGAAAGTTTTAATAATTACTATACTACATCAAATACTTCGAACAATAATACTAAATGTAATCTTGACAATATTAATTCTATCGCCTCCTCTATATTCTTAAATCCATGTACACCAACTGAAGTAATAAACACTATTAAAAGTCTTAGTGATACAAAGTCAACAGGGTATGATTCAATCTCTACAATGGTGCTTAAATCATGCGCAGACATAATATCAATACCTCTTACTTACTTGGTTAATAAATCATTTACGCAAGGAATATTCCCTGCCAAACTGAAATTTTCAATAGTAAAACCTCTCCATAAAAAAGACGATGTTCTTGAAATAGGTAATTATAGACCAATAACGTTAATACCTATTTTTTCTAAAATATTTGAAAAATTAATGTATAGCCGTATTATTACTTTTATTAATAAATTTAATGTTATCAAGGAAGAACAGAATGGTTTCCAAAAAAATAAATCAACAACCCTTGCAGGTTTCACCCTAATGAAATCTATTACGGAAAACATTGACAATAAAACACCTGTAACAGTAATATTTCTAGATATGTCGAAGGCATTTGACTGTGTTAACCATAAAATTCTTATGAATAAATGTCAACGATATGGAATCAGAGGATCTGCTCTAGACTGGATAGAAAGCTACCTGTCAAACCGAAGTCAATGCGTCGAAATCAACAACCTCAATCCTAATTTAATATCAATCCCTTTGCGATCAAATTATCGACATAATAAAACAGGCGTTCCCCAAGGTAGTGTAATAGGACCTCTTTTATTCCTATTATATATCAATGATCTTCCAAATATAACACGTCACCAATGTATATTATTCGCTGATGATATTTCAGTAATTGTTCCCAATATTAACAAAATGAACTATGAAACGGAAATCAACACAACTTTACATAATAATAAACAATGGCTCACATATAATGACTCAAAAGTTAACCTAAATAAAACTAAATACATTCAATTTTCTAACTATAAAACAATTACTACCGACGCCACCTTAAGATACAATAATATCACAATTAGCAGCACTAGTACCATACAATTCTTGGGTATTACCTTAGACAATAATTGTAACTGGAAATTACACATCAACAATGTATGCACAAAAATTAATAAATTTGTTTACGCTTTAAAACAACTAAGAACAACTGCTACAGAAAATACAGCAATTACAGCTTATCATGGTTATGTTGCATCGCTACTACGATATGGTTTACTATTGTGGGGCAATTCAAGTTTAATTCATGAAGTATTTCTGTGCCAAAAAAAATGTTTACGAGCTATTTGCAATTCTGAACCTTTAGATTCCTGCAAGCCGCTATTCAAAAAAACCAAAATACTTACTGTAAGCTCTCTTTATATTCTAGAAATTGGACTGTTTGTCAGGAAACATCCACAGATATTTAAAAAAATCTGCAAAAGCAGTCTCTTCAGTCAAAGAGATCCGACAAAGATTGTTGTGCCAAAATGCAGGACAGCCCTTTATCACAAAAATAGCATGTTCATGTGTGTTAAGGTTTATAACAAACTGCCCCAAAAGCTAAGAGAACTGCCATTAAAATTGTTTAATGCACGCCTAAAAAAATGGCTAACTGAAAAATGTTTCTACACCATTAAAGAATTCTTAGAGTCTAGAATAGAATAGAATTGTATATATATATTTATATCTGTTTGTAACATTTATTTACCTTTTGTTTTCCTTAGTCCTTTTCTTGATGTTAGAATTATTTATCGACAACAAATTTAATGAATACTAAATTTTAAAATTATAAGTTAAGTATGTAAGTGAGTTCTAATCTAGTTATCGAAGTGTAATACCTAAGTAGGTATATTTTAAGTAGATTCCTTTCACACAATTTTTTTTTTTTAAATATTTGCATGCTATCTATATGGCGAAATGTGTCTCGCACTTTAAACATTAAAACCACCTATTGTAAAAACCACATTTTATGCAAATAAAGATTATTATTATTATTATTACATAAAATGAAAGAATCCACTTAACATCTACTTTGTAGTACATATTGAAGGTATTGTAAAATAAAGATAATTAAATAAAATAGGTTATTAGAACTTTGTGTGGACCCCTTGCAGGTAAAAGCCTCCTCCAAGACATTTGATGTAGTCGTCATTCCTCAGTAGTGTCTTCTTAATAGTAGATTATTATTATTATAAGTACAATTAAACTCTGTATGGACCACAATAAATACGAACCGAATTTATTTAAGTTTATTTATTAAACACGTTTAATTCTTTACACTAGTGGTTGCCTAGTGGTCAAGACTTTATCGAAAATCCCAATTTTTTTTTTACTTACTGTACTTCTTCCCTGTAAAAACTTAAACTGACTTAAACCATAAGTTCCATACTCCGGTCTGTTGTTAAAAATTTCTCTTAAGGAAAACTCAATTACATCTTTATGCCGATTTTGAGTAGTGCCTTAGATGTCTTGACTGATCGACGCATATGCTAGCAACTAGACCGACGAGGCACTTCAAGTAGTAATTAGTATTATTTTAAGATATTAATAGATTTAAAGAAAGTATCAAATATTCGTATTTGTTTCTATACTTAAAATTTAGTTTGTGTTCTTATTCACCAATCAGAATTAATAAAATCATATTCAGTCGAACAAGCCATCACGAAGTAATATTAAAGTAAATCTAATCTTATGTACCTATAATGAAAAAATAATCTTATAAATATAATTTAAAGCTTCATTCCACGAATTACGTTATACTTTGCAAACATGTATTTATGTATGAACAGCTATATTGATTTCGTTTATAATATATAGGTTCATATGACGTAATATGCAAATGACTATAATGCCTTGCATTTATATCTCACTTTAGCATAATACTTTAATACATGTTGTCGGCTTCACGCTAAAATGAACGGATTTGTATAATAGAGGCTCAGGTTTATTTCGCCTTACATATGACGGTTTAATCTTAAAGCACAACCCATTCAGGTTTGTATGTTATTAATTAACTGTTTTAATTAACTATTGTTGTGTTGTTGGGTAATAACTAGTTGGTTTTACAACAATGGTCTTAGGGAGTATTTAATCATACCGACTTTACTTACTGAGTTTTGTTTGTCTTACAAAACGATATGAGTTATTTGATATTGAAATGCTAATAGTTATACGTTATTTAGTAAATTATTGTGATGTTTCAGGCAATTATTCGCTACAATGACTGTCGTATACAATAACCACATAATGTGGTTTGTAAATCAATTGAAACTATAAGTAGCTTACAATTTAATTAGGCATCGTGTTCAAAGGCTTTAAGATATCATACGATATGATAAATGTTATGTAATCAGTTATATATCTGAGTTAAAATGTAATCAATTTCCATTGAAAAGTATATACATACAGTTGATGATGAAATATTGTGACTTATATACCATCAGTCAAAACGTACAAGTTTTTCTTTTTCTTCTATTGGCCGTAGCCTAATATTATACAGCTTGTGCGAAGTTGCCGTTTATTTTTAATACTTTAAATAAGAACAAGTTCTTGTTCATCTAATTGTTAGCGTATGCAACTGTCGACTTTGAGATCTCGGGATATGAGATCTTGGTTATTTATTTTATGAAGCTGGATATTGGAGTGTAACCATTTTTAATAGTTAACGTTTACTGCAATTTAGTCAAAAGTTTTTTCAAGTAGTTATATAAAGCCGGTTCCAAAAATAACGGGTCAGTCACATAAACCCGAATATCTCCCGAACTACGTATGCCATCCTAATGAAACGAAGACTGTTCAATTGAGAATTTAATTATACAGATAAAAAATAAAATAAAACTTGGTTACACCCACAATATTAATCTTAAATTAAAAAAAAACTAAAGTAGTCATATTTTTCTTAAGATTACATTTTTTTTATGATTGTTTTTTTGCTGTTTTTCATCACTTTCTTCATTTAATACTTTGTATTGCCTCCACGAGCTCTTCTGACAGCTTCCAGGCGATTAGGCATGCTGTACACCAAATTTCGGAGCCGGTGCTGAGGAATACCTTCCCATTCCTCCACCAGTGCTTGTATGAGCTCGGGAAGCGTGATTGGTGGGGGGTTTCGACCTTTCACGCATCTCTGAAGCTCGTCCCAGGCGTGCTCGATGGGGTTTAAGTCCGGGCTTCGCGCTGGCCACTGCATGAGTTCGATACCGACCTCTTCAAGGTAGTCATGTACAATTCTGGCGGTATGGGGACGCGCATTATCATGCATTAATATGCCATGCCGGTCCATCCTGGCCATGAAAGGACCTACATGTTCATTGAGGATCTCTTCCACGTACCTCTCTGCATTTAGAGTTCCATTTTGAATGAGCACCAGCTCGGTGCGGGCCTCAGCAGAAATCCCAGCCCAAACTTGTACGGAGCCTCCACCGTACGCCACTTTTTCCTCCACACACGCTTGATGGAAGCGCTCCCCTGGTCTTCTGTACACCAACTGCCTACCATCATGCTTATAAAGCATGAATTTAGACTCGTCCGTGAACATTACCCTAGACCAATCGTCTAGTGTCCAGTTTAGGTGTTCGCGCACGTATCTCTGTCTTGCAATTCGATGTCCCCGTTCCAGTTTGGGGCCATTTGCGGGCCTCAATGGTTTCAAATTTGCTTCAGCAAGACGTCTTCTTACTGTTTGAGCGCTTAAATTGCCACCTCCAAAGCGAATAAAGTGAGTTTTTAGACCAACAGCAGTTTGAAAACGATTTCGGAGCATTGTAGCCACCAGTTGTCTGTCTTCCCTGGCCGTTGTGCATCTTGGTCTGCCATTTCCTGGTCTTTTAAGGTGTGATCCGGTCTCTTGGTACCGCTGGACTACCCGCTGAACAGTCGACAAAGATACACCAATGTTTCTGGCTGTTTCACGCTGGCTCCGCCCAAGTTCCAAAAAAGTTAGGATTCTGGTACATTCCTCTAGCGTGACTGCCATGCTTCACCTCACAGAATAATAATTATGCACGTGGAAGACGTTCACGATATTTTTTTTTGTGACAGAATAGAAATGGAAAGCATCCATAATGACATGAAACAAAAATTTTGTTTTTAAAAATAGTCATTTTTTTAAATTTTGTTTTTCTAATGAAGTTTTTTTCATCAACCAGTTTAAATAATATGCTATTAGAAGCGCAACTAAAAAGTCTTTATTCTGTTTTTTATTTCATTGATCTAGCTTTTACAGTTCTGGAGGTATTTCAATTTTTGTGACTGACCCGTAATTTTTGGAACCGAGTGTAGTTATTATGACACGGACTAAAAAGTAAAAAAATATTGACCTAAGAGAAAACATTTTCAAATCTTGATACATTTTTATTCTCACTCTACATTCAAAATCTACGCCTATAGTCGGATTTTTAATTAGACGATATCCACTGACGTTTACTGTGTTGTCAGTTTTTGATGAAATAAAAATAGTGTTGTGACATTAGAATGATTGAAAAAACTCCTGAATGAATAAAATTAATAAAATTAAAATTAATTAATAAAATAAATAAACAATCCTAAAGACGCCTTTCAAATTCGCATTTCAAATATAGAATCCATATTTGAAAAAAGATATTGTAATGTTGGAAAGAGTACAAAAAAGGGTAACTAAAATGGTCTTCTCTTTGTAAAACATGTCCTATAAAGAACGTCTGCTATAACTTAATCTACCAACACTAGAACCTCTGTTCTAAAAACATAAACAGTTCTGTTCATAAACAACAAAAAATACTTTTTTATTTATAATTAAAAAAGTATTTTTTGTTGTTTATGAACTCTTTTATATTTTCTATTAAACAAACTTTTATGTCATGTTTTCATTGACATAAATCAAAGCCGGAATATTCCAATGAAAGAATAAATGTAGTATGGGGAAGGGGCCCGCCCTCGTAAGACTTTGGTTAAAACCTCATACCTAAACATTTCTTTTGGAGGAACGGGGGTGAAGCACCATGGAGCCGTCAGAGACCCATGTTGCCACTTTGCCTCAACAGGAATTAACCCAACCTGTTGAGGGTTGTCAGTCTGGACTCCGACCAGCTGACTTAATGCAAGGAGGACAAGAGGGTGCCAGCCTTCTTGTTGGTATGTGAATGGCAAATTATGAAGCTGTACATAGCGCCTCAGCCATCAGATACGTAACAGAATATCCTTGGTATCCGATGACAGTAACTCTACATAAAATATTGGTTTGAGGTAAAGAGATCATTAGAAATTCGGCGCTTCCAATAGGCATGCTATCCGGACAGGCTGGTGAATCTAGAAATAAATTTTAGAGATATGATCGGGAACACCATGCCAGAAAGTCAGGCCGCGAAAAACACATGAAAGATCTATTTAACAGGGCACTTGTGTCGTCTGACCCCTACATTTCTGATGTAAGAGTGAAGAAGAGGCTACAAAAATTAGAACGTAAGCCACTACCAGTGAGGGCTTTAGAACTCCATACCAACCATATCAAACACCAACATCAGATTTATATGAACCAGATGATGTAAATGATCTCTTTGAAGATTGTTAGGATTTAATTTTTACATCCGACTTTCACAATTGATTCTTTTTAAAAAAATATATAAATAGGCAAAATTTTCTGTCTGTCTGTCACTCAGTTCGATTCGTTTATTTTTAACACAAGTGCAAGAAAGTACAACAAACAAACAAACAAACCAAAACAATAGAGCAAATCTATTGATTTCAGTAATTTGAAACACTAGAGTGAAATTTATTGACATGTATACTGCCAATACCCTTCCTGTTTGCTTTGCCTTTGTCCACAGACGAGTAATATCTCTATTAACAACCCTAAAACCAAAAAAATATTTTTTTTTTTTTGAATATTTACAAAAAAAAAACATATCTTTTGATCAAAGCACATTTGAACAGCAGGAATTCTCGTCTTTCATATTAAATTTATTTATCTTTTTATTAAAAATATAATAAAAGGATGGTTGTTTTTGGGTCATAAAACATAATGCGCGGCGTTGAGCCGTCAAAAAACTGATTGTTGTCACATACTACTAGTATCTTATATCAGAGCACTTGACTGCACGGTTGGCCTAGTGGCTTAAGCGGTCGCCACACCGCTTCCTACTGCGCCAAGTGTCGTGGGTTCAACTCCCACGTAGGATAACACTTTGTGTGATTCACAATTTGTTGTTCTGAGTCTGGGTGTTCTTTGTGTCCGTTTCATGTATGTTTGTAAAGTCCCTCTCGACACAGGAATTTATATTCCTAAGGCGGGAGTTGTCTTTTTAAAAGAAAGAAAGAAAGAAAGAGCAATTTTATACAATTTCATTCTTATATACTTATAATATTCTTTTATAGTTTAAAATGATCAACTATTCACACTCATTGTGCTATCGGCCTGGACGGTATCTCCAACAGTTTTATTAAAAGGTACAAAAGTATTTTAGTCGAACCATTAGTCTACATATGTAATTTGGCATTCTCGTCCGGCATCTTCCCAAAGGCTTTCAAGCGAGCACTCATTCATCCTATTCATAAAAGCGGTGACAGAGACTACTAAAGCTACTTTCGAATTCGCAGTTTGGTTTTCGCAGAAATAGGTCTACCGATGACGCAGTACATGAGCTAACAAATCATATAGTTACTAACATGGACAAAAAGAAGAAAGTGTTAGCCTTTTTCTTAGATTTAGCCAAGGCATTTGACAGAGTCTCTGTCCCACTACTGCTAAAAAAACTGGAGGGGATGGGTGTTCGTGGTGTGCAGCTGCAGTTTTTTGCAAGTTACCTCACAGATCGCTCGCAATGTGTACAGATTGATGGAGTGCGAAGTCATGAACTTCCTGTGGATATAGGGGTGTCCCAAGGTAGTATCCTCGGACCGACCCTGTTTCTAATTTTTATAAATGATCTTTGCCAATTGGATATATCTAACACCGGAAAAATAATCACTTTTGCAGATGACACCGTATTAATTTTTCATGGCGATTCTTGGGGGGATGCGTATCGGAGTGCCCAGGATGGCATGGATAGAGTCACTTGTTGGCTAAACTGTAATCTCCTGTCACTAAATGTTGATAAGACTAAATACATAGCGTTCCAATTTCGAAATTCAAATTTTGTAACACCTCAACCCATCATTGCACATTTATGCAATAGTCAAAATATATCCATTATTCCATGTACCTGCAAAGAATTGCAATTGGTAGATACAATCAATTATTTGGGAGTCACTATTGATAAAAATCTAAATTTCGGAGCACACATAGATGTATTAACTACTAGAACTAGAAAACTAATTTACATTTTCCAAAACTTAAGACATGTATGTGATCAAAAAATCTTAAGAATAACGTATCTCGCCTAATGCCATATTATACATATTTTTTTATATTTTGAGCTGTATTAATCTAATAACACTCACTCACACACACACACACACACACACACACACACACACACACACACACACACACACACACACACACACACACACACACACACACACACACACACACACACACACACACACACACACACACACACACACACACACACTTTTTTGTTGTATACTAGTACAAGCTACGAAAAATGTTATTATTTTTTGTGTGGGAGGTGTGAGCCTGGTGATCTGTAACACAGGTTCTTCCTACAACAGACACCAGTCTCTCACAAAGGAATGTAGCCTCACTGAACTGTTTTTAACCTTCATATTAATGTAACTACCTTTGTGATGAGAAAAATAAATGCATTATTATTATATTATTATTGTTCATTCATCTGATTGAATGAGAACTGAACGCATCACTATTACTTTAAATATGGCACCATTATTTTACTAAGTGACATTAGCTACTGTCAGGTAGCTTCGTCTAATTAAAAATACGACTATAGAACGTAGTAGGTAGGTGGTGTGAGTAGTATTTTTTCAAATATTTTTTACTTAGATAATTATGATATCATTAGATTTGCTAAGTAAATGCAGCATTTATTTTAGTACTCTCTACCTCATCAATAGGTAGGTCTTTTTTTATTGTTGTAATGGAATAGGCGTTTGTCTTCCGTCTCACCTGATCAAAAGTGTAGATGAAGACGAAGGTGGTACACGCCCATCTAGAAGAAAACTGTTCCCTCTACTCTTAAAGGCTCCAGAGTTCAACTTATCAGGAAAAATAAACCATCTAGCATTTTAATTTAATAATAAAAGCTTTATTTAGTGTAAATACACTTTCGCTGAGTATAAGAAATGTTAAACAACAGCTGAAAATAAGCAGTAACATGCATCGTTTCATGTTACTGTAACTTTGTTTGACTTCAAAAAGATTTGAAGCCAATACAGGTAACTTCTCTATTTCAAATATTTTAGGAGTAATGCTACAATATTGACATGATAGTTTATGGAAAGATAAACATAAATAATAAGATTGTAAGTATATAATTTACTAATAATAATTTATCAAAATATTCTTCATACTCGATTGTTTAGCTGTTTAACAGGATTTGCAATATTTTTAATCGAATTGAAAAAAATAATTAATGTTTGGTGCAAAATTGTTAACTTCACAGCGACAGTTTAATGGAAGTTTCAAATAAAATATAATTATTTTATAAAGACATACACTATAATAATGGTATATATATATACATATATATAAACTAAAATATTACATTACATTCAAAATTTGTGTCTAACGATAACCAAATTCTCCATGCTTTTATAACCAGAAATTACATTATTCAAAACTGTCACCCCGGCGAATATTTAAATTTGACAGGAGACAGATTTTAAACTATATATCCTTTATCAATTATAATTAGAATGGGTTAACAGGAACTTTGACATCACCATTGACGTAGTTCTACATAAATAAATCTGAGTCACGATCAAAAATATTCATATTCAATTTATAATGCTATAAACAAGAGTTAAACAAGTTATTGCCTAAAAACTAGGAAAAGATCCTGTAGATTAAAGCAAATTAAGAAGTACATAATATCAATTTTTTATTGGTTTGTTCATACAGGATAGTTCAACTTTCGATCTCAGTGCCGAGGTCCGATGCCGATGCAATAAAAACTGATGTTCAGGTAAAACTAGGTTAAACTAGTAGCCGGCGCCAAACATTAAAACAAAAATGTTAAAAACGCAACATTAGTAATATTCAGATTTAGCACTAAAGAAAACATCATAAACTACTGTTCTTACTTATTGATTTTGAATGAAATATATTCGACAGCGTATCGGTATTAGGCAACCTTTTGTGTCACTTCGAATTTCGCTTAATAATGATCCTATTAGACTTCGTACTTACATGGGAATGTATGAACGACGCAAGTAGTTGTAAGGTTTCGTAGAGCGACGTAATGCATTAGTCGTGTTACAGTTCTGTTATCGAGCCATTGATATACTAAGGTTAAGCGACCTCAATACTGATTGTATAATTACATTTTCAATTAATACACATACTACATATACGTAGATATTGTAATTGAATTTGGGGATCTAAGAAAAAAAGTTTGATTGAAACACATTAAGTACTTGAGCAATCAAAAAAATGGGCCAAGTGCTTGTCAGGGAAAGAATAGGGTTCCGTAGTCATTCATAACGGTATGTGGATTTAAAATCATGTCCAATAGGTAATTGTTATGTTTACTTATTATTTCGTTTTTTTTTGTACGAAGTCTTCTAAGTAAACATATTTTACAAGTTAGACCTCTACAACTCCTGAACTAATAAAGCTATCTAAACCGTTATAGTACAATAAGTACTACCATCATGATATTTTCCTTAGCTTTTAGGGGGTTGGGGAATTTCGACCTGTTTATAAAAAAAAATGCCCTTTGAAAATATAATAACTCGCAAACGGATAACCTAATCAAAAAAAAATTCGCAGTAACCTCTCCATGTTTTTAAAGGACCTGTCGTTTGATACCCCACACGACGGGGCAGACTTTTTTCATGATTTTATTCTGACACTTTGTCTATGTGATAAAAACACAATACCATGCAAAGGTTCATTTTTCTACCACTAACTGTTTGAACGGTAAGTCGAGGACAGATGGACGAACATGACTAATCTATAAGGGTTCGGAGTCATGAACAACGAAACCCTAAAAAGGTTTTAGTTTATTCAGAGAACAAATTTCTGCAATGTTTAAATAAAGTTTTGAACATTTGTCTTGCTTGACATAATACAAAAATATTGACCTGTTAAAACCCTATACATACCACAGATAAGATAGGAAGAAAAAAATCTTTTGTATTGATACTGTTGTAATTTTCTTTTATTTTATCTCTTTTAAAACCTTGATTAGTAGCTAGTTAATACTATAGATTAGTACTATATTGTGTTATTAAATATCAAGGAATTTAATATTTTAAATAACTAACTTTTTAGCTTCACAAAGAAGTTATAAAACCAATTTTCAGGGCATAAACCCCTGAAAGTTTAAAATATTAAGATTTTGATGGCGTCTATTTGCAAGACAATATTTTAAATTATATACATGTACATTATATTTTGCTGTGATACTAAGATCGATTTTATAAGATTAGGAATACACATGCCCAGAGAGTGAGTTTAAAAAAAATCTTATGAATGCAGAGAACCACTAAAGTAGTAGATAAGTCAGCGCATTGGCTTTCAAATGAAGCAGTTCGTATGCTTTCCAATGCGGTATTGAGTCGGAACTCACTGTAGCGTTGACAAAAACTGACAGATCTTAGAAAAGGATTACGTTTGACACAGTTTTCGATTCGAAAGCCTTTGTTAGCTACTTCGGGTTCCGTTAGCTTTAAATTTATACTTTAAATTTTAAAAAACACTTCGTACTACAAGTACTCGTATCATACAGCGATAGGATCAACTATACATTTTATGTTTTTAAACCAATTTAATTTTATATTTCAGACATCAACCACATTTATCCTGCTACTCCACTTATCTCTTCACACAGTCGACGAAGGACACGCAGTAAATCCAAGTGAGTATAAAAGTACTCTCGTTTTGTTAGCTTAATATCATTCTGTTTACTGCGACCGTAATTTGTAACTTTTGTAGCGTAATAAAGCGGATTTTCGCTTCTTTGAATGTTTTTGAACCTTAATCTACAGAGACCTTTAGTGTCCGATGCCGCCATTGGCGTTTATTAAAAGTTTTTCTTTTGAGAATATTATTAGTTTGGAACAAAGAACTCCTAGTTCACTTTGGATTAATATAGAGTAAAAGTTACGAAGCAAAAGAAAGGAAAGTAAGCTTTATTATTATGTGAGATGACAGAAATGAAACAAAAAGGGTAAATGCCTAATGGTATAAATGTGAAAGTGAGTTTATTTATTTCTTTGCTACAATTTCCAGGCTTCTCAACTGATTATCATGAAATTTTGCTTACAGGGATTGCACAGACAAAACAATCTAGTATACCAATCTTAAAGACATTTTTACTGTAGACATTTTCATTACTGTAAACCTACATTAACACGCATAAAACTGGTATTATGATGATTTGATGATCTGCTGAACTCTATCTTATACTAAAATAAGTATAAAAGAACTTGAAATAAAAGTTATGTCGCACTCAGCGAAATATTTTATAAGAACAAATGTGTTTATTTTAATGTGCAGAATCCCAAAAAAATGTGTTTTAGAACCCACGGTAAATGCTATGCTTAGTGCCATATTACGTAAACTAGAAATTTAGCAGTGTAGTATAGTATGTCACACAATGTTATCTGTACCTTCCGCGTAAAATACAATGAGTATAATATTTGTTACCTGTGTAATAGTGTCGCAATACTACCTACTATTGTAGTGACGCAATAAATGTGTCATATTCTTTTTGCTTCTCTTGTTTACAAATGTATATATAATTCGTACATCCTCTCGCAATGGCTAGGGTTTTCACATGCCCGACTGGTTAGATTTGTGGTTAGCGCTCTTTAATAAATTATGCATCTATGACCAACTCAAATGTTACATCCTCGCAAAACTTTTCATAGTTATTTACAGGTTTACATAGTTTCATTTGGAATGAATTAGTATCGTTGTGGTTTGAACTAGTGTATGTGTAAAGAGTGATACATAGATTTTTACCTCTGATTTCTCATGTATGGCTATCTCTATTACTTTTATATGAATTGAAAAATGTTAAATAATATAAATATGCAACCAAGGTCTTAATTGCTTATTTCATAACATGAAGCTCCTCCACGATCTTGTTAAAGTAAAGAGAGCTTTGAGTGCATGTTTATTATTAAAATATGTTAATATCACAAGAATTAATAAACAAGGGTAGAAAGCTCCATGAGTGGTATGTAGAATTTTTCAAAAGGTTTATCTGTTTGTCGTGTTTGTTTGAAATGCTGTACATATGACAATGTCAATTTCAGAGAATATACTTCCACTATTCTATGAGAGTAATTTAGAGCTTTCCATGAGCTTAAAGAGGACGTTATGTCGTCTCACTCCTCATTCGAAGCACGCTTATTTAGGTGATGGCTATATTTTCAGTTTCACGACTTCATACAATTACTTCTTGACGATATTCATGTTCCAACCCGTATGGTTGCTGTCAAATGTATTCAGCGTTTATAGTCGTTTACATGAGACTTTTCATGTACCTAAATTTGCAACTAAATTACGACTGAAACCGATTCAAACAGGTAAAATAATTGTCGCTACTGAGTTGAATGTTAACGCAGTCGATTTACTTGTTTGCTAGTCTTTAATGATTAGTTATTGTGATTATACACTAGCTTATAGCTAAGCCTTAATAATGTACTTAATTAATTTATTCGAGTGTTTATGAAGAGTCCACTAGTAACTACACTCTAAAATACGTACTTAAACATAAACTTTTGCGTCCCATCAGAGAATTTTACAGAAAGGAGAAATTATTGATTATCGTGAGAATAGGATACGTGTAGTGTGATAAATACACAATATACAATTTTGTGGTCTCATCGATCCATCATCGATCCATCATCATCAACAGCCTTCAACAGTCCACTGCTGGACATAGGCTTCTCCTTAGAAAGGAGGCTTTGGCCTACTACACCACGATGGCCAGGCTACTATTACTGATACTGATTTTTGAGGAAGGACATAGGCTATTCCTTACCGTGATAAACGACATACACGCGAACAGAGCCGCGAGCATAAGCTAGTATAACATAAGATTAATAGCAAAGTTCCTGTATTTTATATTGAAGAGAAAATTTGGTCCACCCATTTATTTATAATATTAGAAAGACATCAAACATTCATAATTTGAAAGTGCCTATTCAATATATTTTGCGATGTCAAACATTTTACGATCTAATTTTATGTGTATTATACTCACGTCAACATGAACTCTTTTATTGGTGACATAAAAGGCCCGATGGAATCTTTCAATATGAGACATGAGGTATTACGGTTATTACAACTTAGATTAGTTCAAACATAAATAAAAAATGTTTACTTATTTCTTGTATTTTTATGGCATACAGAAACTGAATTTGTTGAGAACCAAATCACCTCTAAATTCAATCAGTTAGTAGGTAGTTGTTTATATTTTAGTGATATAGGACACACTTTGCGACACTTCTTATTCTTAATGACATGACAAGACAAGGATTTTTACGTCATTGAACAAAAAATAATGACACTAGAATGAAGAGTTATAGCGCATTATTACTACAAAAACTATTTTTATTCAAAAAGTTGCATGTGGTTGGTACTGAATCATAGTAAAATACAAGCTATTTTAGACTAGAATTAAGTTACAAATTCACAAAACAGAACTGGCTAACGACAAGCAGCACCAATGGGTTGATTGGGTTATTACGAAGCATGGAAATAATAAGAATTCTCAGTATCCTATTGGTTCGCTATAGGAGACTGTAGTCAATTTTAACGTTAAAGTTTGAGAAATAATAAGTGTGGTAACTTACACATACAACGCGAGCTAACATATACAACAGTGCCATCTACCGAAGAAATACAAAAAAATCACGGAGCAACTAATCCTGAATCGCGATATAGAAATTATCGCGCCGATTAGCCAATACACAACTGCCCAACATCAACCGTTGGGCGGTCCGCCAGGCATAATCACCTCGCCTAGTCGAAGGATCTTCTCTTTGTATTGGAGGGACATGGTATCCGTTCCTGCATATAAGCATGAGGATTTTGATACACATAGTCAAAAAATAACTTTATTTACTGAATAAATTTGACGATTCTTGTATAATACTGAATAGGTAAATAAAATATTTTTTAATAATTCAATTTTCTTAAAGTTTTCATAATTTAACTAATTAAGAATTCTCGACATGAATTTCTGACACTACTGATATAACCTAGGGGTCGTGGCAATTTTAAACTACATGATACTCGCGTTTCTAAGCTTTAGACTAAGTGAGGCGATTTCTAGGAAAAGATACATATATGTTTTGTAAAACTATTATTTATATTACTTACAGTAACCTTAACTATCGTTTTATAAGTGATTGCTTAGTAAGTATTTTTTTAAATTTTATATGTAAATTAAACCGTGAGAATAATCGTTGCAGTATTTTGTTTAGGTTTCCATTCGCATTATAATATCACGCAATCTTTAACATAAATAGTATTTACGTGAAACTTCCCAAAAATATAACAAGATAAAACGACAATATAAGTTGCGGTATTAGGTAAAGATATTATCATTCATGTTCAGCCGATTATGCCGTTGGAGGAGTGTCAAAACATCACGGAGATGTTTACCCAAAAAATTATACCGCAAATAAAATTTTGTGTAACGCAAGTTTATCTACAATTTCGTTCAAAATAACGTCTTGAATATCTCATTTGACGCCGTTGAAGATTACGGTGAACTTCAAGTCGACGCCTGAGGATTTTTACATAAAATATTCATCATTGCCAAAGCCCCAAATCGCGTGCTATGTTCGTCACCTCTTTTTTTTGACGTTTCATTTGTTCCCTCTGTTTCATTAAGCACAGCCGTTACAGCTTTTATTATATCGTTGTAGGGTAATTACGGTGTACAATGAGCACCTTTGTGTTTTTTATTAGTTTATTATGTGTGAACATCACATATTTGGAACAACGAATTCGTATTATTTGGGTTATTTTTTTTTCTTTTTAATTTCGTCAGTCGTCACTGAATTTGTGAATTGAATACGCAAAATTTAAATAACATTATTTCTTAATTTATCTATGTACCGTAAATATATATTTTTTGTTAAAAATTTGCACTGCCAAGACAAAGAAAACTTGACAACCCGTCTGTCTATCGTCTGTATGAGAGACCATTCTTTCTAAGGAAAGACCAATTAATAGGCTATTTATAAAATCGTGACAAACTCTAATCACAATCATCTTCCTAGCCTTTATTCCCAAGATTATTTGGGGTCGGCTACTAGTTCAACCGGTTTTACGTGAATTTCAGTTTTTCCACGGAGCCAGCGGATCATTGGACCTCCGCAACCCTAAGGGACAAATGAAATTCTAATCACAGTGATTAATTTATTTTCTACAAACATATTTAACATTAAATTACATTCCACTGAAATGCTACCTAGCTATATGTATGTATACACAACGCTCACTTTGACATACACCATTATTGTGTAATGAAATATATTACATTCTAAAAATCGTTCAAATAAAAATTAGAACAAGTCATTCAACAAGCTACGAATTCTGACATTTATGTCCTCTCATCATGCAAACATAAGAATTTATGTTTACAAATTGTAAAACTTAAACAACATTTTACCAAGAATTGTGAAATTATTTTATTACTCTCAGTAATCATTAACATTATTAGTAAATTAGCTTTAAGAGTCGACGTAGATTTTGACGATTTAAGTTGAAAGTTTTTTTTCTATACGAAATCTCTACGATTAATGATACTTTTCTCCTTTAGAATTAGATAGTGAAAATGTTAGATAAATATTTCTTAAATTATAAATTATCTTTCGGACATCTTACACACAACGCCATCTAGTCCCAAACTAAGAAGAGTATTGATTAATAAAAATCATGTATTATAGTTTCTCAAAAAAATCTATTTTCATATACGAAAACGGGATTAATTTTGGATTAATTTTGTGTGTGTAAGCTTTTGATAAAAGTTTACTTCATTTGTTTCAATCCTCAGGTTGTACGTGTCTCCGCTTCAAGTCGACGTACGCGAAGGAGCGCGGCACGTTTAGCAGTCCGGACTACCCGCGCCCCTACCCACCGCGCATTGACTGCCTTCTCTACACGTTCATAGCGGCGCCTCACGAAATCGTCGAACTCGTCTTCACCGACTTTGATATCTATAAGGGACACCTTGAGTAAGTGATTTGAATTCTAATCCAAATTTTCCAAGTGGAATTTTTTTGGTATTCGAACGCTAACGAATTAAAGCAATGTATACATATTGGCAACTTGTTGGTAACGTCACACATCACTATCATCACATTATTTCTTGAAGTAATTCTAATTTCATAAATATATATTGCAAAAGCATATATTTGAGTAATAAAACTTTATTTACAAAATTTAATTAATATCCAAACATAAGATTTGTTTTATAGATTAGTTAGTTACCAGTACAGTACTTTTATTGAGAATATTTATTAATACAAAGTATTTAATCAGAATAGGCTTACAGAAGATGTCAATTAGGTAATTAAGAAATGCAGTGATTTTAAATTTAAGTATTCGCCTTTAGTGATAAACTTTTGACGAATTCAAGTAATGGCTGTAACCTTTATTTACATCGTCGTCACATTTGTTGTAATAAAGTTGCGATGTAAAAGTTTGAAGACAGGAATTTGCGAGCGTCATAATGCCCATTGAATTGTAAGAAATCCTTGATTACGTGACTTTCAATTATACGACCAAGTTTATTGTTTTTCGTATTTTTATTTTTATTTAACTTATACAAAAGCTTCGTAAATTAGAACCTGTTTTATGTTTTCTTTATGTAATAAAACAACCTTACCTAATAAAATAACAGAAATTCAATTGTAAACTCTCATTTTTGTAATTAACTTAAAAAATGTAATAACAGGCGTTCATTGGACTTTATGTTATATGAATAGAAGTTGACTATAATTCTCATTTTTTAATTTCTTATCCTTCTCAAAATAAAAGAAAAAGTACGATCAATATGAGAGCAACTCTCTTTTTCTGAAGTTTTTTAAAAGGTAATTCTGTTAAAAAGACGTTTGTTAGAGTTTGAATTTAAATAAACAAGTATTAAATAATAGGGCGCGATACAAATAAAGTCACTAACAAAAACCCTCGCCTGTAAATGAAATGAACATCCGAAACCAATTACTCCTACTTTCAATAATGAACAAGTATCTAAAAGCATTGCAATCAGCTTGATTGGAATCGAAAATCAGAATAAAAAAGAATTATACACCTAAGTATATTCGTTGATGGTATTTTGAGGTAACGTACATATGTTACAATAGCAACATCAGGAGCAAAAAGATTCTCATCTCAAAATTGCTCTATTCACTCCGCATCCGAAACCAATTACGACAAAATTAATGTTCCCTACTCGTTCGTGTTGAGCAATTTACCAACGTTTCTCGCTCATATTTCGATAGTTTAGATTAATTCGCGAATAATCTTTACGATCATTAGGATCGTGTATTACATGTTATTTAAACACTAATGAACTTATGTTTTACGAGAAATACGAAATTGATTATTGAAATTTGAAATTTTACCTTGGGTATGGTGTTTCCCAGACTAAGAACGATGATGATAAACGAATGACGATAGGTTCATGGTCTCCGAGTACTCGTTCTATGTTTAAATTACTTGCTTAGCCACTGCAACAAATAACAAAAAAATAGTAATCATTATTAAATAGAAAACATGATTCTAGTGTTCTAGGCAGGCTAACAGTAGGCGAGATTTTAAGGTTTTTTTTTTGCAAATTTTTTAAATATTATTCATGATTTTTTAATTTTTGATATTTTATTTTAATATGTTTAGGTTTAAATGTAGAACTAAATGTTGTTTGAAATATTTCAACTTAGATTCGTGTAAACAGATAATTGTGTAGAAGAAACACAGTCTTGCCAAGCAAAAAAGTAAGCCGAACCATTAAGGTTTGATGGTAATATAATAGATTTAGACTCCTTGAATTATGTCCATTATGCAGGTAAAAATATACCAATTGCTGTCGTTCTAGAGGCTATCCAAAATTTTATTCGTGTTATTGATAGAGGACGCGCTCTTTGAACCTCGAACACAAACAATTGCACTATAAACAGCACACGGTAGCTTTTCAAAGGTTGTGAGTGTTAAATTTTAATTGGTGATTGATATATTCAGAGAGAGAGTATATATATTGTGAGCTATAGAGAGCTGGTATTCAATCGCACCCATTAAGGCGTACGTAATTTCTAGTTAATTGTCTGTGGTTATATAATGCTTTAATGGTAGTTGTTTATGTAAAGCTATCACTGGTACTAATTAGTCATGTATTGTAAAGATAATGAGTTTTAGATAGAATAGGTTATTGGAGTAACTAATCCACACTAATATTAGAGACTTGGAAGTTTCTCTGTTATCTTATACGGCTAAGTCGCTTAACCGATTTCAATTAAATTTGTCAACTTTGATTCTTAAGGAAGGCATCTAGTTCCAAATTAAGCACCATGTTTGGCTGTGATGTATGTTTAACAATGACTTCGTAGGATTACGTATTAGACAAGTGATATAAATATATAAATAGATTATATTGTAAATAGGAAACACCCAAAACTAATATTTGTTTATGTTATAGACGAACAAAGGGTACCTTATAACTGGTATTTAATTTTAAATATTCTTGAAGTGCCAAAATATTTTACAAAATGTATCTTAAATTCGATGAACCCAAAAAAGTATAATTACGAACTTGATTTTTTTAGGATCCGCGACATAGTAAAAGTATACCTTTTGCCACCTTTTTAAGGTATTCAAAAATAATATTTTGCTTTATTGTCCTGGCAAGTTAATTTTCTAAGTAAGCTAAAACCACTCGAATATTAAACAAATCGTACAAAGGTTTATTGAGAAAATCGTCTACCAAAATATTGTCCTAAATAACGAAAAAAGTACATTAACCTTAAACCCCAATACACTGAAAGAAAAATGTGCATTTTCATTACGAAATGATTTTCCAAATAGAAAATACTATATAAAGTTGCAATGTAACGTACACTTTTGAAAAACCTGTAAATTCAATTCAATTACTTTTCTATAACGGTTTTAATGTCAATATCGAAGTCCTCATAGTGTCACTACCGTATTTGTAAATCTTTCACAAAAAATATACCTATATTTTAACATCGACATCCGAAGTAATATTTTAATTGAAATCGTAACCCTTGTCCATTCATGCCATTTTTTCAATTCAAGTAAAAGATTTATTCAAGTAAAAAAATCGTGAACAAATTGGCAATGCGCTTTAATTATAAAAGCGCGGCAGAGTGGTGACAATTTGGCAGGATTCAATAATAAATAAAAAGTGTAATATATCTTTGAGGACACTTACTTTTAAGTAACGTTGGCCATAAATGTTCATGATAACCTGGACCAATAGCTTAAAGTACTTGCATAGGCGTAAAACACCGCTAAACTTCCATACTTCGGGCTATTTTAAGGAATATCTTGTTAGAAAACTCCAACAACATTTTCAGCCTGACCCAGTATTCGATCTCGGGATTGACAGTTGCCCATGATGATCGTTACACCAACGTGACTTTTTACTTCTATATTAAATATTAGATTTGAATAAGACAATTTTTTTATCATACTACCGTATTTGTAAATCTTTCACAAAAAATATACCTATATTTTAACATCGACATCCGAAGTAATATTTTAATTGAAATCGTAACCCTTGTCCATTCATGCCATTCATTAGTTGAAATACATTTTTTTAAATTTATTTTAATGACCTTAGTTTTAACGACGCTTTTAAATTTATTCTGTTACTTATCTTTTAAATTAAATCTGTTTATTATGTGTGTGAAATGAATTTTCTAAAATTTGTTGGATAGCAACTTAAGAATTTTACGGAGATACAAATATTTTTCAGAATTATTTTCATTCATTTCATTACATTTTAATTGGTTTCTAGACGTAGTAGTTGGTAGTTTTATATTTATAATTTAAAATATTAATTATAAAAAAGATTTTTTGTAAAAGTTAAAATCTAATTTCCCAAAAAGGGTAATTTTTACATATATTAACAAGGCCCCCGAGGAACAAAATCGTTTAGTACTATTATGAATATTTTTTATTTTCCGGCTAAATCAATGAATATACACTTATTGTTTTTTTAATAATGTATTTTATAACTGTAAATTCACAAATATATAACAACTTTTATTTTTATTCTTTGGAAATAACTGGATCATACGATTTATTCAAGTAAAAAAATCGTGAACAAATTGGCAATGCGCTTTAATTATAAAAGCGCGGCAGAGTGGAGACAATTTGGCAGGATTCAATAATAAATAAAAAGTGTAATAATAATATCTTTGAGGACACTTACTTTTAAGTAACGTTGGCCATAAATGTTCATGATAACCTGCACCAACAGCCTAACGTGCTTGCCGATATAGGCGTAAAACACCACTAAACTTCCATACTTCGGGCTATTTTAAGAAATATCTTGTTAGAAAACCCCAACAACATTTTCAGCCTGACCCAGTATTCGATCTCGGGATTAACAGTTGCCCATGATGATCGTTACACCAACGTGACTTTTTACTTCTATATTAAATATTAGATTTGAATAAGACAATTTTTTTAATGTAATCTTGGATTTAAAAGTAGTCGAAACGAGAAATAACTATGCAAGAGTTTTTTGCTTCTGTAAAATTTGCATTTGTCTTTAACGATTTTATTTCTCCCGACCTCGATATTTTCTAACACTTAAGTAAGCTGAACTGAATTGTCAGAACTGTTCACAGTAACAACAATCATATGACGCGGCATAAATAGGTATTTCTTGTACTTATAACTGTCTGTTTTTTTTCTTGTAACTTTTTACTTTAATAAACTATCGGTTCCTTCGTCCCACGTAGTTTTTGAAACAAAAAGTATTTCTACGACTTGGGCCGTCATCCGTTGAAAGATTTACTGTCTTTTTGTTTCATTCGTTTGAAATAAGAAAGTATCGTGAGACGAACTGTGAAGTAACAACCTTCATAAGTTTTTCTTACACAAAAAGTAGTCATTTATGTGGTATGTATACATTACTATTGTATAGGTGTATCTTGTATTATGATTGCAATATAACCACCAATGTATTACTCAAAAATCTTAAAAGTAAACAAAAATCTAATATTCCGAAATTATTAGGTTTGGGACATATTATTTTATATTGAAATCTATGAGCACTGGTGGCCGCTAGAAACTTTTAAAGTATCTAGGTTAAACTTATTTTCTTTGGATAAATTGCATACAACTGTCAAGATACCTCACTTAATTTTACCGTCTCGATGTGTTATAAATTTACATTATGATTATGAACTATTCGACTTCTACACAATACCTAACAATGTAAGCGGTCAAAAATCACATTCATATTCAAAAAATGAAATGGGTTTACAGTTAAACGCGTACGGACCATTGCTCAACGCTACTGATACTGGGAAAAGCCCCATTTCTCTTTGCATAATTTTGATGAAATCGCCTAAGCGATGTCATTAGGGATTTCAATTACTTTTCCTTGTTCTACGTGTATATACTTTGTTATATTTATTTTCAGATTTTATTTATGTGATAATATGTTATACTTGTTTTGTTGTTGAACATACAAATAAAACTTCATAAATAAAAGAATCACCGCAAACCCCGCAACCACGAGAGGCTTGACTTTAGAAGTTAAAAAAAAACTCACTTACCTTTAGTATTAATTTATTGACAACTGTCGTTCGATACAACTCAGTAATGTATAATAGTTAAGTTTTATCAAACAAAACACACATGAAAACACTTATACGTTGCCACTACCTATAAGCCCAAATTATCAACCAATTTACACAATTTCAGTTAAGGGTTAATTTACGATATATTAAATATTTTGAAAAATATTCTTATTTTTGTAAAAACCGACACAAAAACTGAAACACCGAAAACGATGATAGGTAATTAATTTGCTTGGGTATGTAGATTATAATGTTAGAAATGTTTAAGTAGATTAGAGTCAAATATCTGTAAATCAATCTGTTCTTGAGCCTTAGGGAGTCTTGTATGTATTTATTGGAAAAAAGTGTATGTTAACTTTTTTCAGTGGCTTTGTCAGACTGTACGTCAGTTATCAAGGTAAACCAAGTTTCATCTAAATCCGCTAAGAAATTGTTGCGTGAAAGAATAACAAACAGCCATACATCCAGCCTCACAAAATTTTGTTCACGACTTCACTTACGTATATGTCGGAAATCATGGTAAAAAGTAGTCTATGTTTTATTCTGATATTTGAACTATATTATTGCTAAGTTCCATCTAAATGCGTTCAGTAGATTTTGATTGAAAGAGTAACAAACTTTTGCACATAATCACAAACTTGTACATTTGTAATTAGTGGGAAGGATAGGATAAACGGCCTGGTTACTTTAGTACGCGCTCTGTCTCATTTTAGATATGGCATGTGACAATGAAAATCACTCAGTACCTATTTATTTTGCTCAGGTAGATTCTATTTATTGTTTAAGTATATTCTCCGATTATTCTATGCGCATTGGCCTATGGGTGGGACTAAATTACCGTTATTCATCTGACACGCTTCTTCCTATCCATTTGGATATACAAGCATGTATCTATGTGAAATGCATTATCCTGACAATATTCACATCATAAATTATGTTGCTAAAGTGTACCTCTATTGATCATATGACGTGTTGTGGTGACGCGACTGTCATTGCGTCATTACGACTAATCGTGCGTAACTAACAAACGACGCGTTACAGAATATACTCGCCGCTTTTGTGTGGCTGCCTCTACGTGTATGAAATATTAGAGAAACGTAAATTTAATTAAATTTAGTGCGTAGAACCACGTTTGCCGAATAATGATATGAACATTATACTGAGAAATCCTTGTCAGATTGTTTTATCACAGTTGTAATAACACCTGCGTTGATTTTTTGATCCTATAATACATGCTACAGAAACATTTTAACGGATTTTGACAGAATTTATTTCGAACGGAATGTACATATAGGTAGTTTGAGAAAAAAAACTTTAAAGGCATTGAACCCATTATTTTTCTACATTGTTATATTTGCCTATTCTTTATGATAGAAATGAAATAATTATAAAATTCATTTTATAATGACAGGCTTCGTGTTGAGACGTAATATAGGTATATTATTGGTATTATACAAATGTCAGTCGTAATTATTTTCAAATATTCTGAAAAACTCGGTATTCATACTTACTGATATTATGAGTTTGAAAGTAATAACCACTGAACCCATTAGTATGAATGTCGTTACAGAGATAGACAGATTGATATTGAACGAAAGTTTAAAATAAGTAAATATTTGATATCAAATTACGTAAACGCTATCTAGCTTGGTTTGAGATAAACGCGTAAAACTATGCCTTTACAGCTTCAAGAGAATTCTTTTTCATCTCATTAAGCGGATAATGCTGTCAGTCATGAGCGTCCTTGAAAGGCCTTATCCAGAAAATTACAGAACGATTAACAGTGATTGATGAATCTGCTTTGGTATCTTTATTTATAGTTCCTTACAACTAAAAATAAACATAGACTTAGTTGTGTTGGCGTGGAAGTACAATAAGATGTGCAAATTGTTTTTAGTTTCAAAAACTGTGAAGAATTTTGGTCAAGCTTCGAGTTATTTAAATAACTAAATTAATAATAATAATACGAACAGGAAGATTTGAACCATAGATTATTATTTGTCTTTACAATTACAAGACTCTTAGTACGTCAAATGTATATATGTATATTTATAACATGTACATATTTATACATGTGTATAAATGTGTACAGTTTATTTATACACATTTTTGCTGTATACCTTAATCAATGCCCGTATAATTATTATATGCGATTCGCTAATGATTCCCAACTACGCATGACTATGCCCTCACATTTCCCTACTATCGTCTTTTCATTCAGAGTATGCTGGATGAAAACTCAGTTTTAATTTAAGCTCGCCTTTATACGTGACTTTTCTTGTAACTTACATATTTATATCTTGTATGTGTACAATAAATAATAAATACAATAAACTATTTTTTTTAAATATATTTATCAGTTTCAATTAGTCTAGTGCCTAAATACTAAGTTAATATTTTTTACTACGGAACTACTTATAATCGTATGTTTTACATGGATATTATTTTTATATATTGACGTTGCTGGATTACAAAACAAGATATAATACTTAATATATATAAAATACCTTTCCTTCTAAAAAAGGTTCTATTCAGGATATGGAAAATTACTTAAGGCTACCTAAGCCGCGGGATAACGCTAAAAAATTTTCAGATATAATATTGGTGGTTTCACCCGTGCGGGTATTAAAATTGATGTTATATTTTCATATAAACGTGTATCTCGGCTAAGAAATATTCTTTCTACGTAGCATTTTTTAACCCACGAAAACCACTTAGGTAGTTGCGAAAATCTTTTATTTTTTCAAATCAGTTTCATCGTGCTCTGAAATCATTTAAATGCACGCCGTCGGATTTTATGCAATATTCTGGATCTATTTTATTTATTGGTCTGGAAATGGATTTAATAAAAGTTGGATTAAACGTTAGGTTTTACTATCGGGATATAATAATTCGATATTACAGTTTGATACATCGACTTCAAACAATTAGAATATGATCGTTTTTGGTGAATTATTAATAATGTCTTTGTTAAAAAATATATTATAATGAAGAAAATACACTACAGCAATACAAATAAAAACAAAGTTTGATTCATTTGAGCTTAAAAGTTTAAAGTTTCGTGTTATAATCAATTCACTGTTAAGTTTAACGATTTTATCCAGTAAATTATGCAACGTCATATTTACGGTACTTCAATCAGAACGCTCACCAATAAATATCACAGGTAACCAAAACGTAAATATAAAGTGATATTGCATTTCGCTTGATTTTATAAATAGCGTGAACTGTAGTTCTATTAGGGAATTAACTTTTAGACTTTAATTGGGTCAGGCAAGGCTCACTTGCAGGGATTTCGATAGTACTTACTAATTAAATTATTGAAAATAGTCTACATTTACTTCTTCTACTTTTAATTAAATTGTTTCATGAAAATTTTAATGCTTATAATGTTTAAAACACACCAATAATATTTATCTGTACAGACAAAAAAATAATAGTCATTTTAATGTTTGGTCATATACTTATGTAACGAGTAATATAAGGTATAAAGAGATGACTAAATGTATATATATGATAGAAACAAAATAAAATTAAATGTAGTTTTTAAAATGATTAAATTTTAAATGTGATAATATTTAGATTTTATTATATATAGGTATAAGTTTTCAAAGCAATTTTCGAGCTAAATAAGGTGCAGAATTATTATTAAGGTATGTATTTATTAAAAAAAAAAAATTGACGTAGGAGCTAACTTTTATACGTATGAAACAAAAGCCACTTAACAAAAGCACATCAAAAATGGTCCGCTTGTCAAAAGCTTTACGCAGCAAAAGTGCCAAACTACTCTGTTGTTAATCGCAAGTCCACTTTTATTCTATACACTTTATTTTTAATCGAATTATATGACAGCCAGTGGAATAGTGAGAAACATGAATTCGATTTTAAATAAAAAAGCTCAGTACATTGATTATAATAGTAAATACAATCATCATAAAGTCAGTAGTAGCATTAAGTCAAAATTAATTGTTTTAATCATTATCAACAACCTTTAACCGGATTTAGTGACTGCTATAAAAATACTTTGGGTATATTTTACGAAACTAGTTAATCTACTTACATTTTAATCAGTTAGTTCAATGTATTTACATTATTCTTACTTCTGAACCAACTGAACAGATATGAAATATAATGATTATTCCTATATTCTACAAGTAAATGGTTTCGTCGAAACTCTAATATAATAAGTGTAATTCTTATGTTTACAAATCAGCAAAACAGTGACAATGGCTGTTGTCATTAATTTGTAGTACTACGTTATTGCATACATAGATGTACCCACGTCCTGCAATTTGATTTAAAATAATGTAATTTAATTTGAGTTACTTACCCCATAATTATTTTATGATACGAGTAGATGAAAATATGATTTCCACTACGATCAGCTCAATGCCTGTTTCAGTAAAATATTTTTATGTAGAACTAAACAATCTCAATAATTTAAAGAAACAACCTAAAACATAAATGCTTTGTACTCGGTCCACAAATAAAAAAAAAACGTTTTGTTTAAGTGAAGCCGGCAAAACCGTGGTCAATGTTGGTATTCCCAACAATAATTTTATAGTTTTAAAACAGTATACAAAGCGAAATGCTTTTGTCTTATATTTCCTTTAAATCTATTTCACCTTTGTAAATTTTCAACAAAGTGGTAATTAAATCATGTCATAAGCAATTGGAACGTCTATAAACAATTCTATATAAAATTAAATCAATTTTAATGTTAATAGACTATCTGAAAATCTACTCTCTGAATAATTCTACCAGACTACGCTGGGTTTAAATGCAGGGTAATAATTTTGGCAGTCTATGTGTGTTTAGAATGTTACCGATCGTTTGTGGCATATTTACGGTATGGTCACGTTAAGCGTTTGGTCCCGGTTATGTTTGTTAGAGACTTTCGGGCGGCTTAAAGACATCAAACGGCAAGATTACGTAGCCACGATGTGTCGTGCAGGTCTCCAAACCGCACTCAGCCAGCGTGGGACCTATGGCCTTAACCCTCTCCTGAAAAGAGACTCTATGGGTTGTTGATGATGATGATCATGATGAACCAATAAACAAATTTTCTTGTTAACAAAGTAAAATTAAAAAAAAAGAAATTCAGTATGTTTGTCATAAGTCTGGTTACTATAAAACTGGGTATAATACAGTTACAGTATAATATAATCTAGTTTGCGATCAGAAAACTGGTTGTTACATGATAATCACTATTTTTTCTTTATTTTCATAACCAAAATTCATTTTCCAATCGGTCTGTCATGAAGATTATGACCACCATACGAAAAACCGCGAAACTTGACTATTCTATACAAACCAAAGAAAGCAAATTTATTATTAACAAACAACCATTATATGTCTAATCTATTAAAATATTTTTCACTGTATACGAGACGGGTGATGTACGTGAATAATTTGTAAGCGATGGCGATGCCGACTCGTCCGTCATATTCGTCATCAATCACCTTCACCCACAACGTTCACCTGCGGCTGTTACATGATATTTAGACATTCAGAAACTTAATCCTGAAGTAAATATGTATATTGATTGATATACTATTTATATATTATTATGACTATTCTAAAATTTAGACCTAAAAGAAAGCAAAGAAAGGATCCGTAACATCGACAAACGTGAATAAAAGTTGTTCCTAAAGAAAATTTTGTCGAAAATTTTAGTTTGTAAATGCATAACTTTCAAAAAGTGGTGAGAAGAATGTAAACCCGTCAGAATGAATCAATTCAGTGCCTACCAATTTATGAGCTATCGACATAATAAAATAGGTGTTCCCCAAGGTAGTGTAATGGGACCCCTTTTATTCCTATTATATATCAATGATCTTCCAAATATAACAAGTCATCAATGTATATTATTCGCTGATGATATTTCAGTGATAGTTCCCAACATTAACAAAATAAACTATGAAACGGAAATTAACACAACTTTACATAAAATTATACAATGGCTCACATATAATGACTTGAAAGTTAATCTAAATAAAACTAAATACATTCAATTTTCTAACTATAAAACAATTAACACCAACGCCACCTTAAGATACAATAATATCACAATTAACAACACTAGTACCATACAATTCTTGGGTATCACCTTAGACAATAATTGCAACTGGAAATTGCACATCAACAATGTATGCACAAAAATTAATAAATTTGTTTACGCTTTAAAACAGCTACGAACAACTGCTACAGAAAGTACAGCAATTACTGCTTATCATGGTTATGTTGCATCGTTACTACGATATGGTTTACTATTGTGGGGCAATTCAAGTTTAATCCATGAAGTATTTCTGTGCCAAAAAAAATGTTTACGAGCAATTTGCAACTCTGAACCTTTAGACTCCTGCAAGCCGCTATTCAAAAAAACTAAAATACTTACTGTGAGCTCTCTTTATATTCTAGAAATTGGACTGTTTGTCAGGAAACACCCGCAGATATTTAAAAAAATCAGCGAAAGCAGTCTCTTCAGTCAAAGGGATCCGACAAAGATAGTTGTACCAAAATGCAGGACTGCCCTTTATCACAAAAATAGTATGTTCATGTGTGTTAAAGTTTACAACAAACTACCCCAAAAGCTAAGAGAACTGCCCTTAAAATTGTTTAAAGCACGCCTAAAAAAATGGCTTACTGAAAAATGTTTCTACACTATCAAAGAATATTTAGAGTCTAGAATTGTATAAATAGTTAGGAATCTATTCGTATGTTCTATGTTCTATGTTATGTGGGTGGTTTCCGCACTTAGTCCTTTAAGTGGACCATTGTACGTGAGGGCGGCCATCACTCCAGCCAGCCCACCTCCCTCCAGAAGCGGATAAGGTCTCCAAGCCTGTTCAGACATTCTGCAACAGATTTGGGAGATCCAAGGGTGTTTTTGCGTGTTTCGGTGACACCTGTGCACTCAATGAGTACATGTGACACCGTTTCCTCTGCCCCTAAGCATGCCCTGCATAGGGGACTGTCAGTTATGCCTATGGAGTGAAAGTGTTTGTTTAGTGAGCAGTGTCCGGTGATAGTTCCTGCCACCAGCCGCAGACTGTCCCTGTCCAAACGCAGTAAGCGTTTGGTTAGTTTATCATTAGGAAGTGGCATGGCTTCCTTTGATTGTCTGCAGCCTGGGACAGATAGCCAGTGGTGTTGTACTTGTGTGCGGGTAAATTCTTGCAGCCAGCCACGGAGCTGGCCGAATGGGACGGGCACGATGGGTTCGGGTCCGAAAACCGCCGCGCCCGATCCCCTCCTAGCCAGCTCATCAGCCGCATCGTTACCTAGGGATCCGCTGTGTCCTTTTATCCATTGTATTGTCACTGAATTCCTGCCGGAGGTCGCAACGCGTTCTAACGCGTTGTGACAATCCATTATGAGTTTCGAAGTGACATGGGTTTTATTGAGGGATTTAAGTACCGATGCACTATCAGAGACTATACGGATGTGTGAGTCCGTAATTTTCCTTGTCTCTATAGCGTGGGCCGCCAGGATAATACCCACGCATTCCGCTTGGAATACAGTGTTGAATCTGCCTAGCGGCCTCGATACCTTGATGTTGAGTTCGTCTGAGAATACACCTGCTCCGGTTCCTGAGTTGGTTTTGGAGCCATCGGTGTATATTCTGAGTTCATTTGTATCTGATTTGTCGTGTGGTTCTTCATCTAGATGTATATTATAGTGCTTCTGAAAATTAAATTTCTTCAGCATCCTATCGTTGGGTGATGTCAACATTGGTTGATGTGTGATCGCTCGTTCTCTTATGCGTGTGTGTTTGATTCTGGAGTCATTTCCCAGTGTGCCGGCATTATGAAGTCTAAACGCTGCTAGTGCTGCCTCCTCTTTAACAACTAAGTGTAAGGGTGGCAGCCCCAGCATAGTTTGCAGTGCGGCTGTTGGTGTGGTTCTCATGCTACTAGTGATAGCCACGCAGGCGTATCGCTGTAGTTTTTCTAGGGTTTTTTGGCAAGTAACCAAGTCTGTCCTGGGCCACCAGACTAGGGAGCCATATGTTATAGTTGGTCGAATAACTGTGGTGTATAGCCAGTAAGTGGCCTTGGGACTGATGCCCCAATTTCTGCCAAGCAGTTGTTTGCATTGCCACAGTGATATACTGGCTTTTGTGGTAATATATTCAGTATGTTTCGCCCAATTCAGTTGTTTGTCCAAATAGACGCCCAAGTATTTGGTCTCTGATGTCAGGTTTAGGGTAGATCCGTAAAATCGTGGCAGTTGCAATTTTGCCAGCTTCCTTTTTTTGGTAAAGAGGACTAATTCTGTTTTTGTGGGGTTGACTGTGAGTTTATGCTCTTTGCACCAGTCCTCTACAATTTTCAAGGATTGACGCATGAGGTTACACAGTGTGTTTTCGTGAGTGCCATTTATTATTATTGTTATGTCATCGGCATATCCTACGGTGAAGTAGCCTTTGTCGTTTAAACCACTTAGGAGGCTGTTCACGACGAGGTTCCACAATAAGGGCGAGAGGACACCTCCTTGTGGGCATCCCTTCGCTACAATGGCTCTCGTGGTGTCATTCACCGTGACTTGTATGGCCCTTTGCCTGAGCATGTTGGTTATCCAACTGCACAAGGTAGGGGCCACACTATGCCTTTTAAGGGCTATGTCGATGCTGTGGAACATTGTTTTATCAAAGGCGCCTTCTATGTCTATGAAGGCGGCCAGTGCTGAACCTTTGTGGTCTATAGCGCATTCAATCTTGGAAATCACACTATGCAAAGCGGATTCTGTTGATTTCCCTATTGAGTATGCATGCTGTTGTTTGTGTAGCGGTACCATGCGTAGAGGTCCATCTCTGATGTATCTGTCGCATAGTCTTTCTAGGGTCTTCAATAAGAATGATGTTAGGCTTATAGGTCTATAAGCTTTTGGTTGTGTGTAGTCGGTTTTTCCCGGTTTTGGGATGAAGATAACCTTCACCTCCCGCCAAGCGAGAGGGATGTATCCATGTGCAATGCAGGCTCTGTAGACCTCCACTAGCCATGGTTTTAGGGATTCGATACCCCATTGCAAAAGGGCCGGTAGAATGCCATCCAGGCCTGCGGATTTATATGGTTGAAAGGACTTAATAGCCCACGAAATCCTGTCCTCTGTCACTATTTCGCGGGCTACAGTCCAGTCGCTGTCAGTTGGTTCCGTTCCGGTTTCTTCCTTCCAGATCTTTTCCTCTGAGAGGCTACAGTCTGGGAAGTGTGTTTCAAGAAGGACCTTACAGATTTCGTGGTTTGTTTGTGTAAATGTGTTGTCAGGCTTTTTTAGCGCACCGAGGTTGCGATCTTGGTCGCTGGATAGGATTTTCCTCACTCGGGCAGCTTCGTTGTTTGATTCGATGGATTCGCAGAACTTCCTCCAGGCTAGTCTCCTGGCGTGTCTGATTTGTTTTTTGAAGGTATATTGGGTTTCCTTGTAGAGTTCCCAATCATCCGGATGTCTCGAGTTTTTGGCTCGATTGAATTGTTTACGTAGTGTATTTCTGAGTTTTTCGAGTTCAGCGTTCCACCATCGGTTGGTTTTACACTTGGTGTACGGAACTCTTAGTTTGCAGCATTCGTGATATGCCTCTTTGATGTAAAGTGTCAGCTTAGTCACTGTATGCTCTATCTGTGTGGTGTCTGTGATTGATGTGCGTTGTAGATTACTAGCTATTAATGAAGCGAGAAGACGCTTGTAGCCAGGTATATCTGTCCGACGCGGATTTCTTTTCGGGGTTGGCTCTATTGTGTTTACTGTTATTGTAAAACGAATTCTCCTGTGATCTGAGCAGGAGAGTTCGTTGGATACACGCCAGTTTGATATACGATTTGTAGCGTTATCTGTTCCTAGCGTTAGGTCAATGATGGATTGTCCCCGGGCTGTGACCCAGGTGGGCTCTGAGCCCCGGTTTACTATATTAAGATTAGTTGAAAATAAGTAAGTGGACAATACCTCTCCTCTGGTGTTTGAAGTGTCGCATCCCCAGAGCTGGTGATGGGCGTTTGAATCAGTGCAGATAATGAGATCCAGCTTGGCGCCCTCGCAGTAATCCACAAGGTCGACCATCTCTTTCGGTGGGCAGTTTTCGTTGTCGCCTGGCATGTACACTGATGCCAGTACCATGTCAGGGTTTTTCTCAGCATTCAGAAGCCTGACAGCCGTCAGGTCCCTGGAGCAGAATTGCGTGAGTGTTGTGGTCGGGATGTCATTTGGTATGTATGCACAGGTTCTTGGTTTATCTGTACTGTGTGTGTTTAGAATTAGCTTACCTCCGATGTTACTGAGGCCGCATACTCTGTTGTTCCTGATCCATGGCTCTTGGATCAGTGCGATGGTTCGGGGGTGTGTCTCCAGCGCCCTGCGCAAGTTGGCCGTGGCAGTCTGGCTGTGCTGGAGATTCGCTTGTATGACTTCGAGGGGGCTGGGTTTGGGCGATGGCGGCACGGGAGAGGAGTCAGTCCTGGTCCGATCCATCGGATCCGTCCTCCACTCCAATCTCGCGCCTGCCATCGCTCGGCGAGGACGAGAGAAGCCGGTCCGTCCACCCCGGCGACATGGGTGTCAGGGTGTCCGTCTCGGCATCCTCCATCGCCGCTTTCGCCATTTCCTCCTCCAGTCGGGTCATGTCGTCGTTGTTGTCAGTCTGTGTCGTTGTCGGTGTCGTCGTCTGTGTCGTCGTCTGTGTCGTGGTCTGGGCTACAGAGGGAAGGCTCTTGGGGTAGAAACGGACGTATATCGAACCAAGTAGGTACGATACTCGACGCTCCCGCGCCAAGACCCTCTCTGCATCCTCCGGTGGGATCCCCAGGGTCAGGTATGTCCCCGGGTTTTCACCACCGATGGATGTCGCTCTGTAAAGCGACCACCGACCGATGTCGTACCAAGTGTTCTGACGGGTCAGAACACTCTGGAGCCGCGCTATATCCCCCTGATACCTCGGTACGAAAAGCGCCGCTCTAACACGGGTCGGTATGTCAGCTTGCCGCATGACTGTCAGTGTTAAGTCAGTGTTAGGAAGCCGAATCCTCAGGACGTTCTCAGTCAACCAGGCCAAGGCACCGTCATCCTCGCACCATATCTGCACCGTGCCATCCGCTACCCGTGGGTAGCCACGGAAGGCCGGGAGGGGCGCACCGGGATCAGTGTCCATGACTAGGTCTTCGAGCGCTGTCCTGATGTATTCAGCCTCGTCGGTTGTCATGTCTCGGGTTGGGGGGGAGAGGCAGATAGCTACGGCAAGCCGCGCAGGAATGTCCTTTGTGGCCAGCGCATAGGTTCTTTGCCCCCCTTGAGGCGGTTGGGTCCTCACACGTTTGGCGTCGCCCTGGAGAGTGCTCGGAGAAGCCGTCTCATCCGGGCGCACCCTCTTTACCGCTCCCATGCCGCTAGGGCCCGGTTGCGGATCAGAGGTGTCTGGCCTTGATGTTGTGGCCAGAGACGCCTTGTACGCGGCCCCAGACCGCTTTCCCCTTTTCCGTCTGGGTGGGTTGCCACCACTGGGTAGTTCCTGCTTTTGCAAGGGTTTTTCGCGCTGGGTTTCCCCTTCGCGTACTTCCCCTCGCGCGAGCGATTCTGCGTCCGGTCGCTTTTCGCGCTGGGTTGCCCCTTCGCGGACTTGCGACTGGTCGCATACTCCTGTTTCAGCGGCCCTTCGAGCATCGCGCTGGCTTACGCCTTCGCGGATATTGCTCGTCGGGTCGCCTACTTTGCTGCGTTTGGTGGCTTTTCCACGCTTGCGTACTTTGCCACCAGGTGCAGGGTTGGAACCACCTGGGCCGGCTTCCTTACCCTTAGTCACGTTAGTGTCTTTGGCACTCTTCCGTACGAGGCTCTGTTGCCAGACACTCGCGGAAGACGTACCTGGTTTTTGTCCGGGTCCTTGTGGCGCGTGTGTCGCAGCCGGGTCGGTGTTTTTTGGCGCATGTGTTGCAGCCGGTTGTATGTCGATAAGCGCATGTGTTGCAGCCGGTTTAGTGTCTGTGGGCGCGTTTGTCGCAGCCGGTGTCGTGGGCGCTAGTATGTCAGCTGCCGGTCGCGCTCTGAGCGCGGATGACGTCGATGACGTTGGGAGCAAAAAGGTGTCCCCCCCCAGATTACGATGGGGACTGACCTTATAGGTGTGGGATTCCCCGGCCTGGCCGGGACCCACCTGGGGATTTGTTTCAGCTTTGTGCTTCATGATTTTTGGGGGGTTTTGTGGGCTTTTGGGATTTGAGGTTACCCCTCCTCTTGGATCGAAAGGAATTTTGCTTTGTTCGGTCTCACTCCACTACAATGCGCAGTGGAATAAAACCGAACAAAGCAAAATATAGGGATGATAAGGAAGGAGGGAGTTTATTGGAATTTGGATCATGGAAATAAAGGTAGGGGTCACCCTTGGTCTGGGATTTGACTTCAGGGAGCTTCTCTTGTCCGGGTCCGGCTGCGGGGCCGACCGCCAGGGAAAAAGACTGTCGGTCCCGCAGACGGAAACTGGCTATCCGCAACCCGCCAACCCGCTCGGTCGCATGAGAAGAAGTGCGTACACGCTCGGTTTGATTCGTCGCAGAAGCACGAATGCCGCTGTGCATCCTCAAACCCAGCTGCCCGAGGAATCTATTCGTAATATTTATTTAGTTATTGTTTCCTTTAGTCTTCCCTTCTTTTATTTTTGTTAGAATTATATAAAGATAACAAATATAATGATAGTCATAAGTTATGTGACTTCTAAACTAGTTAATCTAAATGTAATATCTAATTAGGAATATTTAATGTAGATTCCCTTTAACAATTATTAAATATTTGCATGCTATCCACTCAAACGTGTTGACGTCAAACATGCGAATTTCAATATAGTACAAATTGTTTTGACAATCGTCGTCGCGCGTCAAGTGGTCTCAAGTACTCAAGTGTCCGCATATGTTTACGTTAACTTTTTATAAACATTTCGTATTGTTTACGTTTTGATGTAGTGTTTATCTTAATAAGTGTTTAGTGTTATAGTGTATAAAATAGTGTATATAGTGATAACAAGGTCGTTATTTTCATTATTTGGAAAAAAAAGTACGCCCGCTAACCGTTCAAGGTCAGTGATTTTAATTCATTATTATAAACAATTTAGCTTTCTTTATCTAATTAAGTGTTTATAATTAGATAAAGAAAGCTAAATCGAATCGAAATGATTATTTCATTTATTATATTTATGCACGGATTTAGAGAAAATCAAATATCAAATAAATTTTTAACCTAAAAATCCCCTCCATTCTGAATGTCATAAATCATTCCACAGGTAGGCGTAATTTACATTTTTGACAGCCACAGTAGTGCAGAATACTGCATTGTACTAATCTAGTATTTTAACAGTTGAATGGCTATCTATATATGGCGAAATGTGTCTCGCACTTTAGACATTAAAAACCACCTATTATAAAAACCACATTTTTTGCAAATAAAGATTTATTATTATTATTATTATTATTATGAAAATTTAATAAAGCGCAGTAAGTACACAGTTGATAGTTTGTTACCTTATAACAGTTTTGGTAACCCTATGAATTTCCTTTCTGTACAGATTTTACCGTAAGCAATTTTAGCTCCTGACACCGTTTTTTCTAGCAACTTGTGGTTGAAAAAAGAATAGCCAAAAACTCATTCAAGTATGTATGTTGCAGTTTATCATGTGATTATCACGATTTTTTTTTTGTACATGTTATGACTTACTTTAGTAAACAATAAAATAATAAATAAATTCATGAAATAATTTACACAGCACAAAGTAAACAGCTGTTTTTTATCTCAATAAGTTTTGGCCGAAATTGAAAATAGATCCTTCTAAGAGAAAGTAACTAGCTTACAAACTTTTATCGCAATCACTATATCTCAACCTGCCGGCATATCGCACAATAGTGTCAACGTATTTCTCTCTTGACTCTCTAGATATCCAAATAGGTGTCCAATTGTATCGCACACGCTCGTTGCTACAAATTACAACCGTACAGAAGCGTGCGGTGCACATTGTTCGAAAACCAATCCTTTTTATTGTTTTGCGAAACACGAAATGTTTTCTGGTATTGTTTCAAAAAGTGGTTCTTTATCTTTTTTAATGTTATATGGATTAAATAACCCATGCTGTATTGCTGTAAAAGGTTTAGCTCTACGTAAATTGTTCATTTATTTTTAACGTATTTATGGAGTTTTTAAAGCCCCATTTACACTCGGTATTTCTGAGTACTTGTGTTGATCGGGTAATTGTAGGATACTCGTAAGATTGTTCATGTAAACTTTGGTGTAAGTTTGTTTACATGATTAAAAGTTAATTCATTTAAATTATGTACTATAAATTAGGCCAGTTGTATGTAATGCATAATACTAATACTTGAATATTAATTTGAGGATACTAGTCTGATTAAGTAGTTTATTCTATTGGGTGAAGTGATTAATTACGATATGCAGTCAATCCACTCGACGATATAATCCTGTCCGCCAGGGGTATAAAATTGTTTTAAAATTGTTGCCTTCGTGATATATTCATGCATAATTATGTACGGACATCTCTGAGTCTGGGTGTTTTTTGTGTCCGTTTCATGTAAGTTTTGTAAAGTCCCCCGCAACACGAACAAAGACAACTCCCGCATTATCAGCATAATGCGGGAGTTGTCTTTGTTAAAAAATACTTATGTAAGAATGTAATTATGCCGTGTCATCAACACTCTGATCTAACTAAGACTAAAGTACAACAACACTGCGGAAATATGGAAAACTTTAAAAAAACTATACCAAGCTGTCATACTAGCGTGGTATAAAAGGTCCAAACCTTTTATCATAAGAGCTGTTATTGATAATGATGATGGCATAGGAATAAAGTCATAATGAAAGGTATCAACGAAACAACAAACTAAAAAATCTTAAGAGTTTCTTTTATATACATATATAGCCTACCAAAATGGCCCTGGATGCCTGATAGAAAGCATGAGTGGAATCCAAGAGTCCACAATCCACTATACTTGCTGCGACTGTAACAACTAAGTATTTTAGCCCAGACTATGACGGCCTAGTGAGATGCCTTTTCACGCCCCGCTTAAAGGACCCAGGTTCATAGTGGGAAGGAAACACTTTAACTGATTATTATTACTGCAGACTTCTCAAATGGCATTTTGATTAAGTTTTTAGTAGAATAACAAAGCTCAGTATATCTTTTCGTAGAAACAAACTAATGTTTGATTAATTTAACCAGAGAATGAAATTCAATTGTTTTTGGTTAATATTGACATACAAAAATGTTCCAAAATTTAAAAGGTCGTCGTGTGCTTAAACAAAATGAAACGTTTCGCAATCAGAGGAAAAAAGGGTACTTCTTTACGATTTTGCTTTTATTTATTTATTTATTTTTATTTATTTATTTATTTATTTTTTGAGAAACTTACAGACATATAACTAAGATGTATTATTACAAGTAAATAAACTTATTGCTAATAACAAGTTTCTGCATATAAGTACTCTGAAGAGAACTGTCGACTTAAACATACAACAAATAAACATACAAAAAAAAAGTGTTAATGCCAAGATATTGCAAAAAAAAAAAAAAAAAACAATCAAGTGAGGTACAAAGACAAGTACAGTAGAGAAAGAGTAGTACAGTTCGAGTGCCGTTTTATGTTTCAAAAAATGATTTAGTTAATTTCCTCCTAACCGTGCTCACGCTGGTGCAAAATAGGTCTATGTCGTGATCTCTTGAAAGTTCATTAAAACTTTTTGCGCTTCTCAGAGAGAAAGTATTACGCCTGTAGTTCGTTGTTGCAAAAGGTATATTTAACAGGGGTCGTTGTCTAAAACCAGCCCTGTTCACACTTATTTGCACCTTAGCAACAAGCTCGGAACAGTCGACTGTACCCTGAGCAATGCTTATCAAATAACCGATATCATTAATGTAACGTCTGTGTTCGAGAGGCAAAAAATGAAATTTCTTACAACTGTGGCCGTAATCGTCGGGCCATTGCCGCGCCTTAAAACTAAGAAACCGCAGAAATTTTACCTGGACACCCTCAATCCGTGACTTATAAATGTCATACTGAGGATTCCAGACTTGAGACGCGTATTCTAAGTGGCTGCGTACGTATGAGCAATATAGGACTTTTATTGGCTTAAGGGATTTGAAGGAAGTCGTGGTTCTAATTATAAATCCAAGTGCTTTCGAGGCCTTTTTAATTATATGGTCAACGTGTTGGTCATAGAGAAGTTTACTATCTTGTGTAATACCTAAATCTTGTATACTATGGACTTTGCTGATTAACTGATTGTTAATTGTATACCCCGTGCTTACAATGGATTTCCGACGGGTGAAAGTGACATGAAAACATTTGGCAACGTTTAATTGAAGTTTATTATGACTACAATATGTCTCAAATCTCTTCAGATCATCTTGCAGTTCATATGTGTCGGATAGACTTCGTACTACTTTATGAATTTTCATGTCGTCAGCATATAAAAGAATGTATGAATATTTAAAACAGTATTTAATATCAGAAACGAAAAGTGTGAACAGTAGAGGTCCCAAAATTGATCCCTGAGGAACTCCGGATGGTATGTAACTCCATTCTGAAGTGTATCCATGCAGTACAACAGCTTGTGATCTATTTTCTATATAAGATGAGAACCACCTAAACAGATCTCCGTGAATCCCTGACATGTATAACTTTTTCAGAAGTACTTGATGGTCTATACGGTCAAAACATTTACTGTAATCAGTATAGATAACGTCTACTTGTCCTTCACGCTCCATACCTTGTGAAATAAATTCATGTGACAAGATCAGATTTGAAGTAGTAGAACGATTCCTTAAAAAGCCGTGTTGTTCTTCAGAAAAACTAACTTGTAACGCCGCATATACGTCAGTGTAAACTAATCGTTCAAGAATTTTAGAAAAGAGACATATTTTAGATATAGGGCGATAGTTTTCAATGTAAGACTTCTTTCCTTTTTTGAATATCGGTGTAACAAAAGCTGATTTCCAGATTTTTGGGACTATACCCTCGGAGAGAGACCTCTTAAAAAGAATGCACAGGGGTACAGTTAAACCAGTAGAACAACTGACTATAAATATCGGAGGTATAAAGTCCGGCCCTCCCGATTTAGATAAGTCTAAGTTTTTCAGTAATGTCAACACACGAGACTCACATATTTCGACTGTGCTAACTGCTAAGCCATTACTAATGTGATGCTCTTTAGTCATTATGTTTTGTGTATTAGGGTCTCTGGGCGTGTGATCTGGTTGTTGAAAAGTTGAATAAAAGTATTTGGCGAATAAATTGCTGATATCTTCGCCCGTACAAGCTGTAATATCATTAAAATGCATTATGTTGGGGTATGTATTGCTTTGTCGTTTGCTCTTAATATAAGACCAAAATGTCTTCGGATTCTTTATAATAGAAGATTCAATTTTGTCTATGTAAGTGTCAAAACAGGATTTTTCCAATTCAATTACTCGTCTGCGAAGTAATGTAAAAGAATTGTAGTCTGATAAATTACCATATTTTTTATATTTTTGATGGTACTTGTATTTTTCTTTTAACATTTTAATTAGAGCCGTATTGTACCATGGAGGATGAGATGACCGTTTCAAAGATTTTAATGGAATGTATGTATCTCTTAGTTCATATAATTTATCATAGAACTTAGTGACAGCATTCTCTAATGATTCCGTCAATAGAAAATCGTGCCAATTAATTCGTTTTAGTTCGGAATTGATAGCTTGATAGTCTCCTCTTGAAAAAAGATACCGAGATGTTAATTTTTCACTTAGTTTGTGAAGTTCTACATAACTGGTTTGGATAAGCAAAGGTTTGTGATGAGCATCAATAGGGGTAGATAGAGGATCATTGCTTTCATTAACTTTAACGCAGTCATTAGAGAAAACCAAGTCAAGTAATCTACCGTTTTCGTTACGTATTCCGTTGTATTGAGATAAATTCAAAGTCTGAACGTTGTCAAAGAAATCAATTATTTGCTGACTAGTTATATTTTGTGGTATTAACTCCTCGTTTTCAATGCTATTGCTGGACCAGGTAACTTCATTAGCAAAGTTAAAATCCCCTATTATCATAAACTTATCCTTTACGTGTGTCAACATTAACTGGTTTAGTTTAACATTAAAGTTATTCAATTGAGTATTATATGCATTCCCTAAGTTTTGTTTACATAGATACAGTGCACAAATATGTAAATTATAAGTTACCTGCGGCTTTGATCTCTTTATAATGAGTGACACCCATAAGTCTTCAGCTGAACTACGCCACTCAGGTCTCTCGAGAACCGTAAAACCACACTTTACCGCGATCAAAACACCACCGCCTCGCTTTTGAGCGGTACACGAATAATCTCGATCTCGCCTCCAGACAATATACCGGCCATCAAATAGTTCACTACTGTAAAAACTATCATCTAACCATGTTTCTGTAAGCACTATAACATCATGGGAGTTCAAACACACGCGATTAAACACATTATTTATTTTCGTACGCAAACCACGAACATTCTGATAATATATACTAAGTGTAGCCATTTCTGAATTGAACAATTACATGGTAAGTTACTAAACCGTGAAGAATAAATAAAATAATTATAAAATATAGATAATCTAAAGTGTACGACGCTTTAACATTAAAAAACTGAATTCCGAGGGTAAACCATAATAATCTTTCGGATTCTCGTAAGCACAGTAATGCACAGTGTCTAATTGGAGGAAAGTATGAATGCCGCCCGTGAACAAAAATACAACACACGAACCACAGGAGTAGCCAATTACTATAAATCGTAAGACAAAGTAAGCGGTAATAGAAATTGAGTCTAGTTGTGTATATTATGCGACTTATATCCACTGAAAATATATAGGTTTTGTTAATAATAGATTTGCCTAAATGCACCGTGAACACATAATGCGACAGTTGGAAAACATATATAGCAGAATTCCGTTTACGGTTCTCAAACTGTAATACTCCAGTAAACAAAATTGTTATATTATAATATAAAAGAAATTTTAAATGAACTAAATTATTTTTGCTAAATCTTTTTTCGAATTCACAATAAGCACAGGGGATGTATCCGTTTTTCTGACATGTATTTTTGCAAATTTTACCCATATATATTGAAAATTTTTTTCTGCTGCGGCCCTCTTAGTTTTGGATAATAAATACTTATTTTTTAGGGTTAAGTGGTCATTCACGTAGATTTTGTGGTTTCCTTGCAGACCTATTTTTACTGTTGATAGGTGAGAAGTCTTCGACTCCAGCCTTGCCGCAGCCACAAAATCTTCCTTTACGTAGCGGTTACAGAAATTTACTATAATTGGTTTTACATGGTCATTTTGCAGAGATGGTACTCGAGTTATAAAATTTATTTGTTGTTTTGTAATCCTGTAGTTAATTTTTTCACCAATTTTTGATACAATATCGAATAGGTTTTCATTTTTTGCCTGCGGTATTCCCTTAATTTCGGCATTGTTCATTCGTGACCATTGTTCCCTTCTTTCTGATTCTTCTTCCAACTTGTCCATCCGCAACTGCAGCCTGTCCACATGATCCTGAACCTTTTCCATTTGCCCGATGCGCTGTTCCATTTCGTTGAGTTTTACACTGAATTCTTTAACAGTGTCATTGAACTCCTTTGTGAGGGAGGACCTTAAGTCAGCGAACTCGCTCTTCAGGGTCAAGATCTCTTCCCTTAACCCCTCCAAAGGAGCTAATTTGATCGACAAGGCACGAATTTCACTCACTATGTCTATCGCAGATTCTGGTTTTGGAGATCTTGGTGAACTTGTTGCTGGGGCAATGCCAGAGAGTTTACATTTCGAACAACGCCATGTAAGCTTTCTATCTCCAAGCTTCCTGTGACCGGCCTCGGTAATGCCCGCACAGTGAAAATGTAATGTTTGGTTACATGCTGTGCAATGAACACCCTCCGTCATTGCTTCATCACAGGCACTACACTTATGCGGATTCATATTGATGCAATATCTAGTAGGTAGTAATAAAATAAAAAACAAAAGAAAAAGTTTGAGAAACACTTTTTTCTTTCGAAAGACGACAATAAAACGACTGTTAGCGGTGAGGTCAACGACCCGAATGTTGAAAATTTTTAAGTAACTGTATTTTTTTTATTTACATAAATATACAAATTCGACTTCCTTCGCTTTTTTTATAACGTAGTGCTTAATGATCCAGAATATTCATTAAATATTGACATGGGTGTCGTAGAGTAACACAGATTAGTAAATTAGGCAGAAAACTAATAAGGTTTATTTTCACTAACTGAGTCTCGCGATGTTATCCGCGGTTATCATTGAACATCGCGTTTAACGCCACGGAGAAAAGCTAGTAAAAGAAAAAAGCCTTACTTACTCCTTATATTATCAGCTTTCTGTCATTGAATGTCTCGTCAAAATCTGTCCAGTTTCAGAGATTACCCGGAACAGACAGAAAAAAATTATAACATTTTTTTATATGAGTAACGTGTATACTTTCACATGCATTTAGTTAAAAACGGTTCATTTGATATTAGAAACAGACACTTCAATTTTATTTATTTATATAAAGATAAATAAATAAATAATAAATAAATATTTTGGACATCTTACACACAACATCATCTAGTCCCAAAGTAAGCAGAGCTTGTGTTATGGGTACTAAACAACTGATATAAATACATAAACATATTTTTTTTTTGTAAATACATAAATATTATACATAGAAAAACACCCAAACTCCGAAACAAATATTTGTGGATCACACAAATATTTGGTCTGACCCGGGAATCGAACCCGAGACCTCTTGATCAGCAGCCGCATACGCCAACCACTAGACCAACAGTGCAATATTTTTTTAAGTCAGTAACGTGTATACTTTCATATAGTTAAAAACGGTTCATTAGATATTACAAACAGATACTTCAATTTTATTTATTTGTATAGAGATGTATAAATATTGAAATATCTAATAAACTTTTAAAATCGAATTATTAAACAAAGGGCATACAATAAAATATTTGTTTATGTAAAGCAAGTTTGTACTCGGATTCTTAATTTCCGATCAAAATAATCTTAATTATGATTAAAACCATTGAAATTTAATAAACAAAGAATTAAAAGAAGTAGATAATAGTGTAACGTTTCATTATAATTACAACTTTAAAAAGAATACAAGTAGCGCGATCTTTTATATACATATTTTTTTTATATTGTACTAGTTTTCGTCCGCTATTCCGCCCGCGTGTATGTCGGTTATCGCTGTAAAAAGTCAAGGGTATGGTAACCCTATTCCCTTTCTCAGGGATTTGACTGTCTGTGTACCAAATTTCACGAAAATCGGTTCAGTACTTTTGCCGTATACGAGTGACAAGACAGACTTTTTACTTGTAGAGTTACTTTCGTATTTATAATATTATTAAGGAAAAGATATCAATTACTAAACGGTGGTCCTGAGGGGCAGTTAGGAATAAAAAATTGCCCTTTTTAAATTGATAACGGGGTCTAAATTTCAAATGGCTGTATCTTTTTTACAAAAGGTAAATTAATCGTTTCTATAAAAAGTTTAATCTTAATTACTGTGCAATCCATTCCCATTAATGTTTTACATTGCCTGTTAAAATTATTATGAAAAATATTTATTTATTTATTTTCAATTTACAAAATACATATTGTCATTTACAATAACCGGCCCTGCATCGTTCCCATCGCAAAAGTGCCCACGATACTAGAATTTTCGCCTCGCTGAATTGCGATGGACATTATTTGCACCAAGAACGAGCCAGAGTGGGAGTCACCATATGTTAAAACGTGTTATTTAAAGTCTACATTGGTTTTTCCTTTACGTTAGAATCATGCACGTTATGTAAATATAAGTACACACAATGCTATTTGACCTTTTGAATAGCTCCCAAGCTATATAAAGCCCCGCTTTTACTGCTTTAAAGTAAACTGCCGAAGGTTATTTAGTCCTTAGCCCTTTTTCTATAATTGAAGTATACAATTTATAATTCTCGGCGTTTTATTCCGAATTAATGTGGTTTCGTAATTTTGAGGAAAGATTCTCATCAGGAGAGATTCTCATTTTTTTCCTTTTCATACCATTTCTACATAAATTTAGGTACGTACTTCAATTTTCACTCTTTTTTTTTGTTTACTTTTACTCTTTCCGCACAAGGCATATAGTAGAAAATAACAAAGTGTTCTTCCATGTAGGGACCTAACCCACAATACACAGAACATTATAAAGTGGCGGAGTGAGGAGACAAGTATCAATTAGTTGTTAGATTTTTCTAGAGTTAAAGAGAAATATACTTTTATTATATCAACACCCCCAGCTAAGTTGCAAAGATTTTGCCTTGTGTATCCCTTACGCCTCTATTCTCTTGTTTGATTGACTAATATTTTGATGTGATCACGTGACTGAGTGACATTAGCCAATCAAACAAGAGAATAGAGGATTCAGCGATTGCAGAACCAAAAACGTTTGCAACTAGACTGGGAGGACTGTATAGATAACTATTCGAAAAAAAATGTATTCAAAATCGACAGTGATAAGAGGGAGTGATTATGTAATCACAGTCGAACTAATGAAAAAGCGACAGTTTATTTCTCAATATACTTTTTGGATAGTCATCAGGGATCCGTTTGTGCAGTATTTTTTAATTCTATCCCCTTGGAACAGAGTAAGCTGTACAAACAAGCTTGTTCGTTGGGCTTACTTTACAGTTTGCCTAACAGTCCTCTGCTGCTAAATCTCCAAAGAAGAAGTAATGCGTTTCCATTCCACTGGTGCTTGGATTTAGGTGCTAATTGGAAATTCTGGTTACAATATCATACACAGCAATTATTGAGTTTATCGAGTACAGAATATTTATTAACCTTTTTCTGTAGTCACTTTGGCATGGCATGTTCTGATTGTTATTTTTTATTTACTGATTTCAATTTGGTCACAACAGTTACAATAGGCAGCCAAGTAATATTTTTGATGATATCATCATATCTAGAATGGATTTCATACTGATGTAAGATTATAATTCTGTACAATGTAGTAAAGTAAATTCTAGAACTTTCTTATTAATAGCTATAAACACATAGAAATTCTTGTTTACGTTCACAAACCTTACATCGAGCTAATAACTAATATTTATCAGTACGATCGATTGAAGATGAACATATTTATTAACGGGTGATATTTTATCGGTGTGGTGACGGATTAAGAATACAGAGTGTCACCACCCCTATTCATTCCGCGGGTGTCGTAAAAGGCGACTAACTGATAAACTACGCAAGACAATATCAATGCAAAGAGAAGGAAAACTTGAAACCAACCCTATACTAACCACCAACAAAGCGTGGTATAGTAGGCCAAAACCTCCTTTTTAAGGAGAGGCCTAAGTCCCGCTGTGGACTGTTAAAGGCTGTTGATGATGATGATGATATTTTATAACATTAGGTATTTTTTAAGTAAAAAACTATTTTATAGACAAATACTTTCAGCTTTTTCAAAACCTAAATCAATGTTTGGGAGAATCGCATTCAAAAATTATCGCTCATAATTATAGCACCGCTCATTTATCTTTTTGAACGTATTAATACACTATTTATTCCCACAGAATTATAAATCACACGCGATATTATATGTGCACAAAGAGCATCACGGACAATGAGGTCTGTATCTTTTCATTGTGTAGTGATACGAGAGAATGAGAATAATGAATAACATGCTGAATAGAGCAGTTATAATATGTCTCTGCACACTCACACAATGCTTATACGGCCGGTCCAATGCCAGCAAATAGTAATATCGAACACCACCATGTCAGGCTGTTGGCAATGAAATGAACAAAATTAAATGCAACGTGTTCCTATACACACACTTTATATGTGACTATAAGTACATTTATAGCTTTAGGAGCGATGTAGTCACTAAAAAGGGTTGATGAAGGGTTCCGTAGCAGCACGTAACGTCATATAAAAGTTCTTGTAGTTTGTTGTAACTTTGATCGATGTTTTAATAATAGTGTATTGATTGAATGAAAGGGAAATTGCGGTTTACGATTTATGACGTATTAAAAAAAACTACTTACTAGATCTCCTTCAAACCAATTTTCAGTGGAAGTTTGCATGGTAATGTACATCATAATATATGTTTTTCATAGTTTTATTATTCTCTTAATTTAGAAGTTACAGGGACACACACACACACATTTTACCACTTTGGAAGTGTCTCTCGTGCAAACTATTCAGTTAAGAAAAAAAATAAATTAGAAACCTCAATATCATTTTTGATGACCTATCCATCGATGTACACGTATGGTTTTGATGAAAAAATTTTTTTTGAGTTACAGTTATTTATTTATTGTTTTTCTATTTTTGTGTAAAAATATTAATGCGGTTCACAGAATACTGACCAAATTTCAACAGTATAGCTCTTATAGTTTCGGGAAAAAATGCCTGTGACATACGGACGGACAGACAGACAGACTTGACGAATCCATAAGGGTTCCGTTTTTTGCCATTTGGATACGAAATCTATCAAACCGAAATTGAAAATACTTTTACCAATAGAAAGATACATTACTTGTGAGTGTCATAGGATTTAACTTCACCCAAACGATTACCGTGATACATATGTCATGACACTCAGACGAACCTGTAGGCATAAGCTAGTATTTCATAAATTATATAATAATATGACATCAAATGTCAGTGTCTACGAACACGTTGAGTTCAAGACATTAAAGTTAATTTCTCTTGTAAAGAGGAATATTTAAGCTGTGCAACTTCGCACTGGCAAGTTACTTGTGTAGTAAAACTTTGAGGTAATGAGTTAAATTCGCTTTATGATGCCAGGTAAGCATTAACATATTCCTGGAAATATGAACCGAAATGTTTTGACTTTTAGCTGAAGTTTCCTTTTAGTTTTTATTTTATTGTTTTTGTTAGGGTTCCGTAGCCAAATGGCAAAAAACGGAACCCTTATAGATTCGTCAAGTCTGTCTGTCTGTCTGTCTGTCTGTCTGTCTGTCCGTCCGTATGTCACAGCCAATTATTTCCCAAACCATCAAAGCTATATTGTTGAAATTTGGTCAGTCGATGTATTCTGTGAACCGCATTAAGATTTTTATAAAAAAATAGAAAAAAAACAATACATTTTGGGGGTCCCCATACTTGGAACTGAAACTCAAAATTTTTTTTTACATCAAACCTATACGTGTGGGGTATCTATGGATAGGTCTTCAAAAATAATGTTGAGGTTTCTAATATCATTTTTTTCTAAACTGAATAGTTTGCGCGGGAGACACTTCCAAAGTGGAAAAATGTGTGTCCCCCTCCCTCTAACTTCTAAAATAAGAGAGTGATAAAACTAAAAAAAATATATGTTGTACATTACCATGTAAACTACCAACGAAAATTGGTTTGAACGAGATCTACTGAGTAGTTTTTTTTAATGCGTCATAAATCGTAACACGCAATATACCTTTCATCCAATCAATACACTAGTATAAAAACATCGATGAAAGTTACTACGAACTCAAGAACTTTTATATGATGTTCCTTGCTGGCACGGAACCCTTCATGGGCGAGTCCAACTCGCACTTGGCCGCTTTTTATACATCTATACATACAAGTGTTTTTATTTTATACATTTAATTTGTATTTTTTGCTACAAAATTTCTTACTATCAAAGCATTATTTATTTACTAATATCTCTTAATAAGTACATGTGTATATCGGATATAACGGCAAACATTATCCGGATATTAAACACAAATACTATAGCTTCTTATTTGTGAAAAAAAAATCTAAATCGATTTAATACCTAATGAGATTATACGACTTAACAACACAAACTTTATCTCTTTGTAATATTAGTGGAAATCACAGTACTGACAAATAAAAAAAATGTAACAGTACTGGCCTCACTGCATACAGTATTGTAATAATTGAATCCTGAACTCGAAAGGACAAAAAAACTCATTTGCGCTGGGACATGTTATGAGATTAAACCGCTCGAGTTCGAATATGTTCGCAACATTGTTTATACCTAACTGAAGCATACCAGTCTCTAATTAACTTCAATACTATTGACCACAATTACTCTCCATAGTGCTATAAATATTCAAATACAAACAAGACGAATTTTCATACAACCGTTAGGGGGTGAAATTTTGTAGATGCCTGAAATACATAAAACTGTATGTCGTTTCAGCGGTTTCTGCTGTGTGTGGAAAAATCCTACAATTAGTTCAAGTAAATCAGTACAATTAATCGAACTGAAGTGTCTTCTTGTTAAAACGTGTGGCACTGTCAACATAAAATCAATTTCATGATTTTTTGTATCTATTTATTTTGGCCAATCTCTACAGCGGCTGGACTTATTTTGACGGGACTTTCACTGGCAAGACTAAAATTATAGTCGAATTTACTCGAAAATTGTCCTTTTCTATAACAAACTAAGGATTGAACCAAGTGGCATGCATTTGGAGAGGCCTATGTCCAGTTGTGGACTGCGATAGGCTCATGATGATGAGGATTACAATATAATTAATATTAAATAAATAAATAATCTGTAGAACTAGTCTATGTTTAAGGATGTCTACGAAAACATCAAATAATAAGACTACGAGTAAGTAATACTCACCTACTAATAATAACCTACTGAGTCTATAACAAATTTTGTCTTCGTTTGAACCCGCAGACTATCAAACTATTGGCTTTGTTTTTTAAGCACTTGATTAAAAAGATACAACGAAATAGAGCAACTGTCAAATATATTATACAAAGTATTAAGTTTAGACTATGAACACAAGTCTATATTGAGAACTAAATTTGTTAAAACTTTTTGTGACATAATATTTTCAACTCGCGATATTTTAATATATAATATTTTTTGTTTCGCGATTCGAACATTTCTGTTACAGCATATGTAGTTCAGGGTATTTTTTTAGCTTATGCTATACTTTAAAAATACTCCTTCAGAACGATTTAATTAACAAGAATCCAGCTTAGTGTACATTATTCATACGGGGATCAACAAGGGGAGAAGTGTACAGGATAAAAGCGCCGAAAAGAGAAGAGAAACTTGAAACGATCCCTATTCTAGCATATCTAGTACCAGTCTGGTCAGTGTGGTATTATAAGTCAAAGCTCTCTTACTAAAGAGAGTACCATATTCGTATAGTGAACTCCTTAAATCAGTTTCTGATGATGATGATGCTTCATTTATGTAGGAATGTCTCATTTATTACATTGGTTGATTGTAGGTTCATCAGTCACAATACATAACATCTCACAGTTGGGTTCGGGTCTCCATAACGTCTCCACGCTGGCTAAGTGTGGGTTGGGGAATGATAAGACACATTGTGGCTACGTAATCTTGCTTTTGGCTGTTTTTAAGGCGCCCGAAGGCCATCGACTAAGCTTCACTGTTATCTTAAGATAACAACCGAGACTGACTACTTAACGTGATCTCAGAACCAGGGAAACGCTAATTATAAATAATGTCACAAAGTACTGACCGCGCCGTCATTGCTTACCCACGATGATTGTTACTAATCAGTGTTTCGGTGGCGCAGTGGGAGCGTATGCGACTGCTGAACACGAGGTCTCGGTTTCGATTCCCGGATTGGACCAATTGTTTGTGTGATCCGCAAATATTTGTTTCGGAGTTTGGGTGTTTTCTGTGCATAATATGTATGTATTTACAAAAAAATGTTTGATTGTGTATTTATATCAGTTGTCTAGTACCCATAATACAAGCTCTGCTTAGTTTGGAACTAGATGGCGTTGAGTGTAAGATGTCCGAAATATTTATTTATTTATGAGCAATAACTGTACATATTTATACAAAATATAAACAGGTTTTTCAGAGTATATATATGAAACTAATAACTAAAACAAGAAACTAATACTGGAACTAAAGGAAACAATGCTGGATACGCCGGTGTCATTTCCTTTGTTTCCACATGTGAATTGGTTTTACAAATATATGCTCTGCCGTTGTAAGCAAAACATTGTAAACTATAGTCACGTTCTAAATGCTTATATTATACTAACGTTTTAGTCGAGTTAGGGATTTCGCTAAGCACTAAACGGTTTAGTGTTCAAACACGTTCCCTATACTGCACAAGAAACTTTTATGTTAAAAGTTGAAGGTACATCCTCTGTAATGACATTTTGTCGGCGCTTACCAAGCACAGAATTCTGTTCTGCTGGCGCATAATAGTCACTTCTCGACCTCGGGTTATAATATTAGATTTTAAATTAACTATACGAATAACCGTAAATGTTCCAAAATATATCCAAAGGATTTTTTTTGGTTGTGAAATATATTTTTTTACTTCTTAAATATAAATTAATTAACTGTTTTTAGACTTTCGCGACTTTTACACATACTCATGTTTTTACTGTAAACGGGACTTATTCGCGATAATAATTTTCTAAATTAATTAAGTTTAATAACGTACACTTAAAAAAATAGTGGCTATTGCCGTCCGTGAACACGTGTTTTTCAAATCACTTTCTATTTCCAACCCCTTGGAGATATAGAAGTCAGAAGTACATAGTGATACCAAACCTCGACCGCCAGCCTCGACCCAGACTTTTCTTACTTTTTCTATTCTTTCAGGTCCTCCCTGAACCAATCATCATCAACATCATCAACAGCCTTTAACAGTCCACTGCTGGACATAGGCCTCTCCTTAGAAAGGAGGCTTTGGCCTACTATACCACGCTGGCCAGACGGGTTGGTAGAGGGTTTGTTTCAAGTTTTCCTTCTCTTGGCAGTGATGTTAGCTGCTTATTTTCTTCCTTTAGTCGCCTCTTACGACACCCATGGAATGAATAGGGGTGGTGACACTTTGTATTCTTAATCCGTCACCACACGGACTGATTGAACCTGAACCAATGCCACGCCTTATTAGACTCTATTCCGGAAGAAGACATTTACCCTCATCGACGATTAATACTTTTTTATAATTTTAAATCTATCATTATTTAGGTTTTTTAGCTTTTTGTGTAACATTGCCCTAATGGAGGATATTTTTGCAAATGTACTTCATTTGTCGACTTGTTTTCCACTTCAACCACATCACTAGGGGTTAATTAATCTTGTTTCCTTAATTATAATTTCCCAACGGATAAACTCGCTTTTTAGTTGTTTGTTTGTTATAAAAAGACAACTCCTGCATTAGGAATATGAGTACTGTGTCGCGTGGAACTTTACAAACACACATAAAAAGGACACAAATAACAACTAGACTCAGAATAGCAATTTGTGGATCACATTATGTGTTATCCCATGTGGGATTGGAACCCACAACACGTCGTGCGGTAGAAAGTGGCGGGCACAGCAAGTGCTTAAGTATGTAGGTCTACATAGTTTTGAAGATTTGAGATTCATTTCTACCAAATATCGTAGAACTATTACTATATTATTTGACTTTTAAAAAAGTTTATATGTTTACATAACATGCAACATAATTTCGAAAACCACTCTGAAACGCTGATATATTTAACTGTTCATCTTATGGCTTATAATTTTCACATTCACAATCTATTCCTGTTCTAAAGAGGGTATTGATTCAAAGCATTTAGAATGAACTGAAATATGTACCAGTACAATAATCATTGATTGAACACCTTTTTATGAGGGAATGTTTTTTTTCGAAATATATACTTACTCGTTCAAGTTTCAGTCTTCAAACGAAGTCTTTGAAACACTTAGATTGTTTGTGTTATGTCACGTTTTAGGTTTTTTTTTATCGAAGGGTGTGTTTAAAGTTCCTATTTCTTTTACATACTCACATGAAAATTTATAAACGAATATTTTGATTTTTAATAGTATTACAACATTACCATAACCATCTCAGCAAAAAGACTGCTGTTTATTGACCGAAGCATTATTTCTAGAGTTTTTAATGTATTTATTAAAATAATTACTTTGTTCACAGTTGTGCTCAAGGAGATTACTTGAAAGTATACTCAGAAGGCGGTGTACACGGACCGGGTCCTCCTGGAGTGAACGAATATTCTGCATGGTCACGAATCCTGTGTGGTAGCAGAGTAGATGCCCCACCAGCTCTATACTCTCATGGACCTTTACTGGTGCTAGAGTTTCACACAGCCGCTAAAGTGACCAATTCAACGGGTTTTGTGGGAAACTTTAGATTTATCGACAGAAGTAAGTTGGTATCCTAGGGACAAATTTTCCAATATTAGAATTTTGAGGTTATAATATATAGAATTCTCTAGAATTCTAGATATTATAAATACTAGAAGTAGAGTTTTACAGAACTTTAGTATTTTTTTATTTCAATAATATCATAATTACACATGTTATGTGGTTAGGGAATCCGAGTGGTGATGGATTAAGAATACGGAGTGTCATCACTCCTATTCAGCCCCTGGATGTCCCATAAGAGGTGAATAAAGGATAAACTACGCAGAGCAAAGAAAAGGAAAACTTGAAACAAATCCCGTCTGGTCTGCGTGGTATAGTAGGCCAAGACCTCCTTTTTAAGGAGAGGCCTATGTCCACTAGTGAACTATTAAAGACTATCGATGATGATGGTGATGACATATTATATTCAAAATGAGGAGAACATCATCTAATGCTCAATACTTTTGTAACTTAACCATTGGCTAATACTCAAAGATAACCTTTTATTTGAAAACTCTTCAAAAAATATTGCACACAAGAGGATATTATATTTAGAGGAACAATTGACTTTATGTGGTATATTCTATTTTGAATTTCCGGGTATAGAAATAAATCTGTACAGTGATAGTTTAAGTTAACTATAACACCCCCTTAGCAAATCTCTTATGCTTCTATTGTATTGTATTTTTAACTAATATTTTGTTTCAAACACAAGATTTAGCGTTAAGATAAACGCCATTCCTACACGTTTGTTACTTCTTTAATAATATTTACCTGTGTATGTAAACGGACAATAGGACGTAATAAATAACTAAATGGCCAACCTGGAAGGCGCTTAATAGGCTGCGTACCCAGGTTGGCAGATCTGGGGACAATCTGACAAAGTGGGGATTTATACACCCAAGCGCAAATAAATGCGACTGTGGCGCGTCACCACAGACAATGGACCATTTGTTGACATGCCCATCGAGCCCAGATTCGTGTACGCTTGAAGACCTGCACCAAGCAAGACCAAACGCAATCCGCGTCGCCGAGCACTGGGCCAAAATAGTGTAAAGTGTTGCCATCGACACGATAAGAAGAAGAATAAATAAATAAATCGGACATCCTACACACAAACCCATCTAGTCCCAAACTAAGCAGAGCTTGTATTGTGGGTACAAGACAACTGAAATAAATACATAATTATACTTTTTTTGTCAATACGTACATTAGAAAACACCCAGACTCCGAAAGAAGTATTTGAGACCTCAAATACAGCAACCGCATACGCTACCACGGCTCCACTGAGGCATTATTACAATACAATACCTTCTATAATAATAATGTTCTATTGGGACACATACTTCGGTTTGATGACACATTAAAAATTAGATTGAATGTTCATCCTGTTACTTTTTCTTTTCTTTATTGTATGTCGTTAATTTTATTACAGTCATTTTTTGAGACAAATTCAGAGCTGTCTGTCTCTGTCCAATACAATCAGCGCCCGTAAATATACCATTAATTTTCCTAATGTTACAAATGACTTGAATAATGACGGTGCTAAATAAATGATTTGAAAGCATCCGAGATTTTACTGATAAATTGACGTAAATCTGTATAATTTTTAGTAAATAATAAGTGGTTAAAATATTGATTGTTTTAATAAAATATTAATTACTGAGATTAAGTTTTGGAGAATAGATCTAAAATTTTGAAAAGAGTTAACATTTTTTAAAAGTTTGTCAGTGTTACCGCATTATTAACCATATATGTATTTAGTATTATTACCGCATTGTTAACTTGTTTTATAATCTCAAACTTTGAATTTAGCAGACCTAATTATTTACCTACCTTTATATTATAGATTATACTGTTGAAGTAATAAAACTCCTTTTGATAAGAGGAGTATACGTCTTAGTTGTCATTTTAAAATGCACTAAAATTTTTGTTACTTTTTGTAAAAGACAGCTATCGCATTTTTAACATACATACTGTGTCGCGAGGATCTTTATAAACATACATTAAACGGGCATAAAAGAACATACAGACTCCGAACAACATTTGGTGAACCACACAGCGTTGTACCTTGTGGGATTTGAACCTACAACACTAGGCGTAGTAGCAAGTGGCGTGGCAATTACTTAAAGCACTAGGCGAACTGCGCTGTTGACATTAAATCTTATATTTAATTTTAGACCACTTATATATCCTTATCTTACAAAGAAAGCAAACATTTTACTCACGTACCATATTGAGTTCTAACCGTCGATATCTGAAGTTTTCCAATTTTATAAAACTTGTGTCTGTTGCTAGGAAATTTCGAGACAGATGGCGTTCGAGTTCCAGAGACGTGGTGCGATTATTTGTTTCACTCACAGCCAAACAGGCCGGCTCACGGAAAATTGTATAGCCCTCGGTACCCGTCTAGCTACCCTAGCAATGTGAGATGCACTTACCATTTTAATGGAAGGTAATATGTCAGATTTGCATAATATTCATGAAATACTAATAAGAAAATTTACATTTCACTTTATTAGCTTTGTTTTTGTTTAAGATTTTTTGTTGTATAAAATATAAGTGAAAATAAATAGCATCTAATTTTTTTTTTCTTTGATTAATAATCTTGACCTTATTGCAAATTTATAAATTAAAGTGTAGTTTTTGAGCATAAATATACATCTCATATTTTTAAACAAAGCTAAATATAATGCAAAGCTATTTCTATTCTTAAAGCCAATAACATACCTACAACAGTTTTCATTAATTAAATTTGTTTGTAACATACTAAACATAAACTTACTATTTTAGACAAAGCCAACGGATCAAGTTAGTTTTCGAAGAATCATTTCTCCAGAAAGGCGATGAGAGGTATGTAAAACTTGCCTTGATACATAGGTACACTATTCAAATTCTTGTTAATCATATAGTACAAGAAACATTTTCACAATATTTTTAAAATTATATTTCAACCCGATTTATTTATATTTTAACACGATTTTAAGTTGTTTGTTATAACTTTGAATGTGACTTTTTCTATAGAACTTTTGAGAATTTCTACTTGTCCCATTTCATAAAAACTCACATTGCTCATTGCTTTTGCCTTGTCGTATAACTTTTGAACTTTTCAGTTGCCTCAATCGCGCAGATATAATAAAAGTATTCGACGGACGTACTTCATCGGCGCCAGTGCTTGCCTTGTTGTGTAACGAAGCTATTGGTAAGGAATACTTCTAATACTCAAATAGTATTTGAAAAACTGTAGATGTCAGATAAAACTTTTTAGTTATTTAAGTACTTAGTCATATTAAATGCAGAACTGATGACCGTTGGGGTAGAAGAGTTCTGGAGTGGATACCGCGTCTCGGCAAACGTAGTGTAGGACGCCCACAGGCCAGGTTGAGTGACGATTTGCGCAAGATCAAAATCGATCAAAGTGGTGTGCAATAGGAGAGGCCTATGTCCAGCAATAGACTGAGCTGGGCTAATGATGATGATGATGATGAAGTATTTGAGTTTACATATATCTGATGTTATACATGAGAAATGACTATTTTCACCTTAAAATAAATTAACTTAAAATTGTTATAAAATTTAAATCAATAAAGTAAGATACCTTAACTTCGAGAGTCGATAAACATGTTACAATAAAAACATATTATTATGATAGAAATATACATATACAAAAATGCAGAGGCATTAAATACGGTGTGCTGTGATTTAGCTCAGGCATCCTAAGCGAAATCCTTGAGTGAGAAGGAACCTACTTTGTAAGTGTTCGTTATTAAAATTAGATCAAACTATAATTACTTAGTGTACAGAAGTATTAAAAGTATGTTAGTAGTTCACCCATTGAATCGAAAAACTATATCAGGTACCTTGTTATACTTTAGTTTGGAGACTACTTCTTGTGTTTCTTGTTCTTGAAACAGGAAATCTTAGAGAACTGTGTTGTATGTACGATTAGTGTGTTAATCTCTTAAAACTTAGTTCAGTTGCGACAGTCTCAAGTTTAAGCCGTATTTCAGGTTTACTTTGAAACTAACCAAGTATTGTAGGCACTATATAGTCTTTGAATGTAGATCAGTATTTCTATAAAAATAAAACTAATTGATTTCTTGGGTCTTACTAATTAAATAAAACATCATTTTGTTTATGGAATGTTGTTGTGTTGACGAAACGGTAATATGTAATGAATATTGGTAAGCTAGATCTTCTTTCTTTAACTAATACCTATATAAAATTCTAGTGTAGCTGTGTTTGTTACCAAACTTATCGTTGATCGATTCTTATGAAATTTCGTTTTATTATTCATTATATTTGAGAATAGGACGTGAACTATTTCTATAGCTCCAGGTAATTAAGGATGAAACGGAGTGGAGCTGCGGGCATCAACCTGTAACAACTATAAAATTCTTATCGTGAAGAATAAATTTAGCACTGGACGTTCTGTCTCTTTATTTATTTTACTTATCTTAAAAAAACAATTGTACATTAACTATTAAACGAAATAATTGCCTTAATAATTAAACACTGAAATGCTTGATTAAATATTGTGCAGGTTACGAGATACTATCGACTGGGCCAGATTTGATGGTGCAATTTACGGCAAACTCCGATACTCCAGGACAAGGATTCAAAGCCAGCTACCAGTTCCAAATGGATGATGATACTAATTCAGGTTTAGTAAACAATAATTTATTAAAAAAATCTAATTGAAATGTCTTTTTTGCACTCTCTTTAAGCTATTTATTTTTATTTAAAGAATTATGTAATGTGTGAGATTTAATAAAACATACTCATACAATCCTTTATAATTTATATATATGTTACAATGTATTAAACTATGAATACCTACCAGAAAACCTCCAATGTTATATTATGTTTATATTACAAGTATCTGAACAAAAATCTAAAGAAGTAAAATAATTAATTTTTGAACTTCAAAAACAATTATTTAAAAAATGTGAACATTTGTGGCTTGAGCTTTAAAAACCTAGTGTTGTTTTAATTAATCAGATATATATGTCAATTATATTAAACAAAATTTAATAAATAATCTTTTCGTCACCTGTTAATTATAATCACAATAAGTTATAAATAAATAACTCAATATTTGAAACATGTAACACACAACGCCTTCTAGCTTCAAACTAATCAGAGCATGTAATATAAAAGGTAGATTGACTGATGGTATACTTATATACTTTGTTTTGTTTTTCATAAATACATACATATTATACTGAATTCAACTTGATAGAACCCGAGACATCAAGCAGAGTATTCGTATACATTTATACCACAGATCATAGAAATACAGATGATCTGTGATTAATACTAAGCCACCGAAACAGTCTATTCTAGTCAACATATTATTTTAAAAAGTTAAATTTATCAAAATAAGACATAAATAATCACTGTTAAAATTCTAAAAAATGTCGCAGTAAAAGTAAAAGTTTTAATGTCCCATAACTCAGACGCTAATTTGGGCCATTACCGCACAACCACTCTGATTTCCCTATAGGTTACGATTACATAGTAGTTGTATTAAAAGCAATGAAATTAATACTTTGAGGTTTTCTAAAGTTTACAGTGCTCTTTATTTTCTTTTTCTTTTCTGAGTAAGTTTTATAAATAAATTTAAAACATACTAGATAACTTTGACTTTGTCAACAGGTAATTGATAATATTCTCATTTGTAGGTCATAATTGCGTATCGAAAAAAATAAATGAAGTAAAATGTTCATATTCTTGGTAATTTGTTGATTCTCATTTTGAAATTGACGAAATAGAAAAACAAAATAGAATTAGTGGGTTTTATCAAGATTTGCCTGCAAATATCTACGTAAAATCTTTATCTCTCTACTTTATACAGTTGAAGAAAACAACAGATAATCAGGTCAATCTATAAGCACTGTTGTGTTCAATGTCCTTCGATATTCTGATAAAGATTTCATACAATCTATAGGTACTTAATTTGAAGATATTGTGAGAATTATTGTAGCCTATTTCCCACAAGACTTTTGCGGTATATTATGCTTGATAGTGAAGAATCTTTAAAACTTTCCTAACAAAGTTGATAAGTTACTTAAAATGATAAAACTAAATAATAATATAGATATTTATCATGTAATACAATAAAACATAAATTGATATTTCATACTGCCAAGAGGTTATAAGATTCATACATATACGAGTATATGAAGTGCGTTATCTAGATAAATTACACGATATTCATGTTAATAGCAACAATATCACACAGACAAATCCCTGAAAAACAGTGAGGTTATGGTACAACAAATTTTATTTCATATTAATTTATTTTTATAGCGATTTAACGGAAAAAATAATATCTTTCTCAGATGGAGATATTAATAAGAAATCAACCACAGCGGAGGGAATATCCGGCTTAGGCCCCGCTGTAAGCGCGACCAGTAAGTATTAAAATAATGCCACCATTTAAAAACACCGTTCCAGCGTTTTCAAAAGCAAAGTTCCCCCATATATTATAATTTGAGAGGTATTTTAATATTAAATTCATATCAAACTCAGCACTTTTTGCTTGTAATCGAGACATCGTTTTATTTCTTTTGGAATTGGATTTAAATATGCTCTAATGAATCAAGTTGTGTTGTGTGCATTAACCAAAGACTACGAGAGCACTAATTAGGATTTTTGATTGCAAAAGTTATGAGTTATCTTTGTGTCAAATTTCAAATACATAATTCCTTTTAGCTGTTCTGGCGTACTTTTAAATTTGCCGTCAGAGATATATCGAGGCCTACTAAGTTCATACACTTGAATAAAAGCTATGCCATATTTTTAGTATTCTGTTACAAGAACTCTCAGCCGATAGAATCGCCCTTGATCACCCTATGACACGTAGCCCTCCCCTCGAGTAAACACGTTTTTGTTTGTTGTTCTTCTAAGATAACAATGGTTCGGCTCTGTTTATGTGTCTGCATCTGATAACCAGAGCGTTGAGTTAAGGAATGTCCACCAATAATAGATTTACTGTTACAATGGTCGTCACAAAATGAGAAGCCCGTTTTGACATTTGTCATCGTGGCGATTAATTCGTGTTTTTGAGTGCATTTTTTCAATATAAAGTTAATCTTGATGCTTATTTAAGATACGCGTTGTGACAGTGTATGGATAACATAGTAATTGAATAGGATTATGAATTTGATTTTACAATTTCTTACATAGACGCTCATACAAAGTTATCGCGGCATATGAAATGACAAATGTCAAAACGTGCTTCTTATTTTGTGACGACTTTAGAAGCCAGTGCGACATAAAATTTGGTTTGGACCAAACCCTTGCTAAACCAAAACTTTGCTTACAATGGCTTGTCACTCATAAGGTAAGTTACTATATAAAAAGAAGTAACGGTGTGTGTGTTTTCAGCATCATCTTGCCACCAAGTATTTAGCAGTGATAAAAGCAAGACGGGTAAATTAACTTCGCCACTGTATCCTTCACCGTATCCTATGAAAACGCAATGTCATTATGACTTCCTAGCGAGAGGAAGAGAAAGAGTGAGGCTCGTGTTCGAAGATTTCAGTTTGCAGAGAATATCGGAACATATTATTGAGTGAGTATACATAGTGTATTAATGTAATGTGTGTAGTGTTTTATTACTTGTCTGTGCATTATATGACAGAGGTAGGAAAAGTTCTTAGTGTATATAGACATTCAATACTAATAACCAAATTATGGTTCTCGAAATTTATTTTGACATACATACATCATCAACCCAAAACGTCCCACTGCTGGGCTCGGGTCTCCTCTCAGGGTTAAGGCCATTTTTTGACACTTTGTACTAAATTCCTACTACTATTTTATACTATCACTAGTTGACCCAGCGAACTTCGTACCGCCCAACTTTAAAATTCCAGAACTTGATCGCAGCGCCACCTACCGGGTCTAATTGCAAATCTAAACCATTCCCAGATCCACTTGAACACACACAAAAAATTTCATTAAAATCGGTCCAGTCGTTTGAGAGAAGTTCAGTGACATACACACTCACAGAAGAATTATATATAATAATATATAAAGATGGTTTATTATACAAAGTCTTTAAGTTTTCAAGTTACAAGACAAACTGACACCAGTAGCTAGATCTGCCCATGATTACTTAGGGAAAAATATATGGCTCCACATATTTCTTTTTTTTTTAATTTTATTCTTTAAATTTTTAAATAGATTTTTTTTTTTTTTTAACAAAAAACCAGAGCCAACTTGATTTTTTTACGAAATGTGGTCGATAGCAATGCTATTCCGGTTGCCTATAAAAAAAACAGAAATTTAAATAAATGTGGTTATGTTTATATGAAAAATCTCATAAAATCTCATTTTTAAGAATTTCATTTTTTTTAACATTAAGAAATGAGATTTGTTTTTCTTTTTTCTTTAAGTAGCCATGGATTGTGGTGTTATTGTTGAATTTTGGGACACGTTGTATTTTATATACAACGTACATACATACATGACTAATACGCATGTTTAATACGCATACGCAAGGTTTATGTTAGATAGACGATATCGTTAATTTAATATTAAAAATATTTATTATTTATAATATTAAACAATAACAATAATAACTTGTACTGTTTGTTATAATAATATTGTACATATACAATCTAATATCATAATAAGCTTATGAAAGTTCTCAAATTGCCGAGGTCGATTGATCAAGAGGACTCACAAAAGCCGTAAATAATGCACGAACCAAAAGAAAATAAAACACTCCAAATGATGTCGAATAAGCAAATTCACTTTGTTACAGTTGCGAGAGTATGGATTCTTTCGATGTATTTTTGTATGTAGATGGTCGTCTCGAAAAGATGGCATCATTTTGCGGCAACGATATACCAAAACCAATAATGTCAAATGGACCCAAGCTATCTATCGAATTCCGTGGGATATACTCTTCCAGACACGCCAGGGGGTTTAAGATATCATATTCTTTTGTTGAAGGTGAGTTTTCTTTTCATCTTAATTTTGTATGTGCGGTCATGCATTAATGTTGTGTACTATATGTGATCGGTACAATAACGTTCGGGTTATTTGACTGGATAAATCGTGACTATTTTTGGTCCCGTCATCAGCAGATGTTGAACTATTTTATTCACTCTATTACGAGTATGTTTCTGCTTGTTATAACCCAGAATAATCCATTTGTAAAATTTGCTTGACATTTACAAAAAAAATGTTTAGAAATCGATTATTGAAAAAAATAAATTCTAGAAAATATAACAGTCATTATTAGTTTAGACCGTGTATATTGGGTTCTTTACTATATGCATAGAGAATGACTTAGTAAAGCTTTGTGATACCGTGTTTGAACATTGAACGTTGCCTAAAGCCTGTGGATTTGGATTTCATTCGATTAAAATAGCACAACAGTACATTCAGTAGACATCTCAATATTCTCTATCAGAACGAGGGAGCGTCGAAGCTTGCGTATCTTATCTATTATTCTAGATAGAACATTGGAATCTGATTTACGCACATTGTATTAGGAAGTAATGTATTAGGGAAAATATACTAAACATAGTTACAACTCTAACAAATTAGGGTACACGTTAATTCATGTAATATTAACTTATATCACTATTATGAATGATTTATATCAACATTATCTCAGCTATATCCACTACTGGACATTGGCATACCCGGTTGTTGTGGAAAGACTTGAGGGGAGCTCAAGCTTTCCACAAGAACTTTACCTGTGCTGCTCATATTCAAGGAACCATTTTGTAGATTCCCTGTTTGTATTTTGTGGATTCCATGAATTCATTCAACGTCATCTTATAATTTTATAACTGTTAGTTAAAGACATAACAAACTTTATCTTGTATAGCTAATCGAAAGAGTTTAGACAAACTGTAAGGAGCATGTAGAAGTCCCAACACGCAGTACGAGAATATCTGATAAATAACACTCATTTTATTTGCTGTTTTTTGTCTGAACGCATTTAACGCATTGCTCAAACTCACCGTTGCAGAGTACGGTCCGGTAATATCAATCGAATCAGTAGTCCCTTTAAGGAAGTTTCACATTGAATTTCATTTGAATTAATTTTGTACACAATAAACTTTAGATTTATTTTAAGGAAATACCTAAATAAAATAAAATAGTAATAACAGATTTTTAACAGGTCTGGTGGTAATAATATAAAACAATTGGCACTAGTAGTTTCGGTAATTGACGCATTCAATCAAAGAAACAAACCACACACATATGAACATTTGTCTCAGTAACTTTGTGAATTATTTTTTGTAATAAGTGAGAGCTAGAATAATATACTACTTTCTTACATCGTATTATATATGTGTCAGATGTTACTTGGATAAACTTACTAGATGTTTTCATTATCTCTATGAGCTGAATATTATAACTCGTTTTCTTCGTCCTGTAAATGAGTGTTAAACGTGTAGGATTCATATTAGATTTAAGTCAAGCACATTGGTGAATCATAATTTATGTAATAATTTCATTTATTTAATTGCTGCCTCGATGGCGCGGTGGGAGCGTATGCAATTGCTATTCTTGAGATCTTGGGTTCGATGCCCAGGTCGAATTAAATATTTGTGTGATTCGCAAATATTTGTTTCGGAGTTGGGTGTTTTCTATGTATGTATATAATATGTTCATATTAACTAGAAAAAGTATGTTTATGTATTTATATCAGTTGACTGGTACCCATAATACAAGCTCTGCTTAGTTTGGGACTAAATGGCGTTGTGTGTAAGATGACCGAAATAATTATTATTAATAATTTTCAGATTACGGAATCGCTACCGGCAGACAACTCTTAGAATTTCCATGTGCCTTCGTATTTAATAGCAGTGAGAGAGTCAAAGGTGTGATGACGTCACCCAATCACCCCGGCCTCTATCCACGGGATACAGAGTGCAATTACTTCTTCTATGCAAACGAAAACGAAAGAGTACATTTACATTTCACTTATTTCGACGTCGAAGGTGTGGTCCCGTAAGTACATTTGAATAGTATTCGCTTTTTAAAGTTAAGAGGAGTTCATTATTATTCAACAGTTGAACTTTCTTTAGAAAAACTTTGTAATAAGCAATGAACTGTTTTATTATACTGATTATTTTTAATATAAATTAGTGTTAATTACATTCAATATAAAGAGTTTCTATACAGTAGTAGTATGCCGTTCTATATACATGTTATCGCTGAATTCTTTTTTTCAAATATGTAGGGATGACTACTATATTTTTTAATTCATATTGAATAACACTGACAACTATTATTTAGCAAATGGACAAACTGGTTATCTGATGTAAATGACTACCGCTACAAGTCAAGTGAGATGAATTGGCAGATGGGGTGGATTTTTAGGGATTATTTTTTAGGGTACACCTGGTTCCTGGCATCTAATACTCGAAATGGCTTGCTATTTATGGGTCGAGTCGTCCACCGGTGGGTGTTATAAAACGAATTTCCGCACAAACCACCAATTTCAGTATTGGAGTTTTCACGTCTAAACTTAACTATTTTTTGTGTTCATAAATTATTCTAATAATTATTCCAGTCATCAATCATAGAATACGAATCACATTTTAGAAAATCTAGTATAAATTGACGTCAAAATACATCAACACAAATTTTAAATAACTATACACTATAGCTATACAATTATACATATTCTATATACCTTTATTTCTTTTCACAGATGTGAAGCAATATCAGCTAGTGACTACCTCCAATTTTCCCACCAAATGATTGAAGCTCAAAGCCACAGATACTGCGGACAAATAAAAGAATTACAGGTTACTTCACAAAAGAACTTTTTAAGGATTACTTTCAGGTCTAACGATCGGTTGGATGGTACAGGGTTCAAAGCCAACTATATATTCTTGAGAGACTCCGAAATGAATAGTATGACTATGCCAAACACAATAGATACAGGTATGATATATTATGGTATAGTGTTGATACATGTACTAAATGTATACTTTAATGTTTTATAATGTTGTTTAATCTAATTTAAAAACAAAGACAGTTTCGACAAGTCATTATTTGCTTAAATTAAAAATTCTATTCTAAAAGAGGACTGTGAATATATTGTTCTTTTTTAATTCAAAATTCAAAATTCTTTATTCACTTAGGATGCAATACATCTCTTGTGACAGGTCAAGATTCTACATGTACATTTATGCCATGCTCGCAAACAATAGGTAGAGCCGGAGAAAAGAACATGGCAATAAAAACTCGCGGCCACTCCTTTCAAATCGCCAATGTTTACATAGTTTTAATGTTTATAAACCTGATATGGGGGTAAGGTGCTGCCACTAATATACTATACACCATGTTAGAGGACTGATGCAAATTAGAGTGATTAAAAATTAGAACATATACTAATTTAAAAAAAAAAAAACAACAGCCTCAGTGGGTACAACATAGTAGGAGCATCTACTTACAACAAAGGTAAAAACTATATGTGCTCAAATGTTAATAATTGTCTTACTAAAACAATCAAACGATTTTCTCAACATTATCATGTGTACGAATCATAATGTATTAATTCCCTAAATATTCGACTGACAAAAAGCAGCATAAAAGTAAAATAAAATAAAACATATTTACTTGTTTCAGGTACTTCAAATTGTATATCTAAATATCTAATATTGGTATGCATGTGCCAACTTCTATGGAATAGCAGTTGAAGAAGAATCTTTGTACAGGCAAAATAATTTAATAAATAAAAATATAAATGTTTTGAAATGACTTTTATTTACTTTGTATAAGTATGTGAAATCATATTTGTGTATGATCCTGCTAAAGTGATTCCACTATACCTGATGGAAAGTATGAGTAGAATCCAAGATCACCTTCTTCTTCCTAGCCTTTATTTTCCAAGATAATTTGGGGTCGGCTGCTAGTTCAATCGGTTTTACCTGAATATCAGTTTTTCCACGTAGCTCCCTACATCGGACCTTCGCAACCCTGAGCGAGAACTGAAATTCGAAGGTTAATAGTTGTCAGTATATTTAAGGGCACTGACTTTCCAATAACGATTGCCATAGATGTTCATGACAACCTGGACCGACAGCTTAACGTGCTCTCCGAGTCACGGGTGTGAATCACCGCCAAACTTCAATACTCCGGGCTGTTATTAAGAATTTCCTGTAAGAAATATTCAACGCGACTTGACCCCACCCCGGACTTGAACCCGAGACCAGTATTCGCATACGCTAACCTCTAGACCAACGAGGCAGTGCATTAACGTGGTGATCTAAATTATGGCGGTCTGTAGAGATGCATCATTTTTGTCATAATAAAAAATATTCGAATGCTTATCAGTTTATGCGCATTAAGTAGTAAGTAAATACCTACTACATAGTTTTAGACTAGTAATGACTACATAAACATAAGTTAATTGCTGTACACAATTATTTCAATAGTCTTTACCACTATTAGGCTGAGAGGCGACTGAAGGAACCAACTAAAACAGGCCACAGCACTACTAAGAGTATAAAATCTCTAAACCCCTAACCCTACAACTATCCGGATTGCTAATACCGGTAGTACTGTTGTACCGGTAGTACACCGGTACAACAGTAGACTAGTACAGTCTATTGATAATGATGATGATGGTGACAACCAAACAAAAATCTACTTCCTAAAGAAATCCATAGAATCAGTGGCAGTGAAAAAGGTTTTAAGCGTCTACTTTGCCTGATGGAAAACGTGAAAAGAATTCAAAATAGTGATCACCATATTCATGTAAATATTTATATGTCAAGCTATCTGAGTCCCGCTGTGTTACCCGTGGTTATTGTCGTAAATCTGAGTAAAGCCGCAGACCGAAGTTAGTGTAAAAAAAAAGCGGCCAAGTGCGAGTCGGACTCGCCCGTGAAGGGTTCCGTATCAGCAAGTAACATCATATAAAAGTTCTTGTAGTTCGTTGTAACTTTCATCGATGTTTTTATACTAGTGTATTGATTGGATGAAAGGTAAATTGCGTGTTACGATTTATGACGTATTAAAAAAAAACTACTCACTAGATCTCGTTCAAACCAATTTTCGTTGGTAGTTTGCATGGTAATGTACAACATATATTTTTTTTAGTTTTATCACTCTCTTATTTTAGAAGTTAGAGGGGGGGGGGGGACACACATTTTTCCACTTTGGAAGTGTCTCGCGCGCAAACTATTTAGTTTAGAAAAAAATGATATTAGAAACCTCTACATCATTTTTAAACACCTATCCATAGATACGCCACACGTATAGGTTTGATGAAAAAAAAAATTTTGAGTTTCAGTTCCAAGTATGGGGACCCCCAAAATGTATTTTTTTTTTTCTATTTTTATGTAAAAATCTTAATGCGGTTCACAGAATACATTGACTGACCAAATTTCAACAGTACAGCTCTTATAGTTTCGGAAATAATTGGCTGTGACATACGGACGGACAGACAGACAGACAGACAGACAGACTTGACGAATCTATAAGGCTTCCGTTTTTTGCCATTTGGCTACGGAACCCTAAAAAATGAGTCTAAGTTGAAGTAACTTAGACTAAGTAAGGAGTCAAGTTCCTCCTTAGGTCATCAGCTTTCTGATATTGAAATTCTTGTTAAAATCGGACCAGCCATTCCAGAGATTAGCCGGAACAAACGGACAGACAGATAGAGAGACAGTAATTTTTAAAAAAGTTTTTTTATGTCCGTACACACTTTGTTACGTATTTAGTAAAACACTGTTCATTTAATATTACACACAGACAGACCAATTTTGTTTATTTGTATAGAAAACCACCACGATTGATTGGGCATTTTATACATAAATTTACTAAATTCCTACTGATATTATAAATGCGAAAGTAACTCTGTCTGTCTGTTACGTTTTCACGCCTAAACCGCTTAACCGATTTTGATGAATTTTGGTACTCAAATAGTTTAGAACCTGAGAAAGGACATAGGCTACATTTTACCGCGATAACCGAAATACACGAGGGCGGAGCCGCTGGCTAAAGCTAGTTAATTATAACTTCATCAAGTTTAACAGCGATAAGAAGAAAAAAAAATACTTTCTTTGTTTATTCAAACTACGTAACTGAATTAAGTTTCAGTCTAACGTCTAACAAACTTTTGTCATAACAAGATTTGTTAGTCAATAAATATTTATAGCAGGCTATTTTAGTACACTATTGTCAAAAGAATATTGTTTCAAGCAAAGTTATTTTATTCAAACAATAATCTCATCAAAAACGTAGACAAAACGGTCTTAGAACTGTTGTTATTAAGAGAGTAACAAGTATCTGTGAAATGCTCATAGCAGAGTAGCTTTAGACGATTGGAAACAATCACCGAAGATAAGCAACGACGGCGCGGTCAGACCTAGATGGGTGACCGTATGTGGCATGATATTATGTTATTATGAGCGTTTCCGTGACGTCAAGCAGTCGGTCCCGGTTGTTGTCCATAAGATAGCAGTCGTGAAGCTTAGTTAAAGGCCTGGGCGATTTAAAAACATCCAACTTCCAATTACGCAGCCTGTAGCCACAACGTGTTTTGCCAGTCCCCAACCCGCACTCGACCAGCGTGGGGACGTATGTCCTTAACCCTCTCCAGAGGAGACCCGAACCTGGTAGTGGGAATTTATGGGTTGTTGATGAAGTAAGTATGGATGAGACAGATTATTCGTCCAAAACCACTGTTATAATTTTCTGCTGAGGCGTTCTTGACTTATAAAATACTGGTATTTCCAGTGCCTCATATATCAGTACCTGTATCAGTATATAGATTGCACCTTTGAAGCAGAAATAAAATTTAAAGACAACCAAGAAAAGGTTTGTATGATCAGCTGTAAATCGCGAGTAACGCTTCGGAGTGATGTTAGTCTAAATAAATAGCCTACTCTTTAGGTCATCAGCTTCTTGCCAGTGAAATTCCCGTCAAAATCGGTCTAGCCGTTCCAGAGAAACGGACCGACAAACATTTCAAAAATAGCTTTTTGGTGTAAGTAACGTATATACTTTCAAATGCATTGAATAAAAAACTGACAATTTGATATTACATATTAACACTAAAACTTTTTTTTATTTGTATGGGTTGTCCAATCTTTATATATATAATTCTTCTGTGAGTGTGTATGTCACTGAACTTCTCTCAAACGACTGGAGCGATTTTGATGAAATTTTTTGTGTGTGTTCAAGGGGATCTGGGAATGGTTTAGATTCGCAATTGGACCCGGTAGGTGGCGCTGCGATCAAATTCTGGAATTTTAAAGTTGGGCGGTACGAAGTTCGCTGGGTCAACTAGTATTAAATAAATAAACAAAGGACAAGCTCTAATAAGGGCCACCGCACTAGTGTGCCGATGCTAAAAGTAGCTAGTAGCTACTTTTAGCATCGGCGATCGGCGATTTGGCGACTGCATCGATGCTGCATCGCGTTATAGCGACTTCCTGCGTTCGATCGCGGTATCGGAAACGCGAGTTTAAGCGACTGCTGAGATGCCAAATCGATGCTACCGGCATCCGAATGTGTGCGGAGAGTGGCGTTCAGCTGCTGTGTCGCACTTCTAAAAAGCGACTCAATCTCCGCGTTTGGCGATTTTAAGTGTGCGGTGTAGAGCGTTCGGTCGCTGTATTTAGCTTCTAAAAAGCGACTAGTTGCCGATCGCCGATGCTAAGAGTAGCTAGTGTGCTGTGGCCCTAAAGTGTATTTATTAAGATTAACATACTGTTTTCGCTGAGACTAAGACATGTTGGATTACATATTATATTGAAAATTTAACCCGCAACAGGCAAAAAAAAATACAACAAGTGAATGTACCCTTGGAATAATAATATGTTCTGTGAGTTTTATCATGCGATTATTAAATTATTGAAAGAAAGAAAACACGTTTATTCTGACATATACTGGGCAGAGCACTACACGGTTTGAACAGATATAGAACAAAAGCAATACAATGGTCTGTGCTATAAAAATATTTCCAGAAAGCCTACTTCGAAATAAAAAAATCTTCATCCAAATTGGTCTTTCGTGCGGTGATGCCTTATAACATGATTCCTTTTGCGTCAATGGCGATAAAATCTAAGAATATATATCCATTTAGATTTATTTAAGGACTACCCTCACATTAAATATAAATCTTGTGTCGCGGGGGAGTTTACAAACATACATGAAACGGACACAAAGAACACCCAGACTCAGAACAATATTTGTTTATCACACATAAGGTTATTACATGTGGGATTTGAACCCACGACACTTGGCGCCGTATAATTTTATCAGTATAATTAGATATTTATTTCAGAGTTTGAAAGTTTATACCAAATTTGTTGGGATAAGTTATTATGAAAATTAATTCTCCTTCGTTTCAAAACTTTGATTTGTAAGTTATGAAACGTTTGAGATCCATATTAATTTGTTGAGATATTAATTTCATCTTTAATAGAATATCCGTATGTGAAGTAACCGACAATTACTGGTTTAAAAAAGTATGTTCGACAGACATATAAATATTTATGTTGAGTTGTGTCAATTGTTTGTTATATACCTAGTTTCTGCTTGAAAGTGAACATTTAAATTCTATCTAAAAAACATCTGAAAAGCAATCAATGAAAAAAATGTATTTTAGTGCTACTTTTATATGTATTTTCGAAAACATTTTGAAAAAAAATATATACAAGTTTGCAAGGCATATTTGCAATTTTTTTAAATTTTTCTTCTCAGATACATACTGTTACAAAATTTTTCTAACCCTTATTGAATTTAGAGAATGAAGTTTATTGCGGTTGAAGTTATAAACTTTTGAAAATAAAGACTTTTGTCAGATTGATTGATGACTATAGTATTGTTATAATACTGAATATCAAATTGAAAGTGGAAACAAACAAATTTGTTCTATCTTTTATACTACTTTACATAATATTATATTAAACTATTATATAGTACAGAAACCCGGTTTTAAATTCTAAACTGAAGGACAAAGTCATAAATATGTGTTTTATATGGAAGTAAATAAATTTTAATTGTTCGTAATTATATATATAGCAAATAATACGTTCAAAAACTATACATATTCAACTACTCTCTATAACATTTTGAACCATCCTAAGCTTACCTGGAAGAGATTGCTTTTGGCAATAGTGCCGCCCTTTATGTACCTACTACATATCTGACTTATTACGCTCTTTTTTTTTTCTTTTTTTTTGATATATTAGCTGCCAAAAAGACTGCCCTGCCTGATGGAAAGCATGAACAGAATCCAGAAGTGGAGGCCACCATCCTCACTGCCACAACGTATAGTGCAGCACGGTGACCCACACTACGGCGGCCTAGTAAGGTGCTTTTTCACGCCCCGCTTGAAGACCCGGGGTCATAGAAGTGAGGAAACACATGCGCTGGTAGAGAGTTCCAGGTTTTAACTGCTCGGCACAGAAAGGAAGAGCCGAACCGTTTGGGTCGAGAGCGTATGTCAACCACTCTGAAGCAGTGGCTTCCGAGGCCAGCACGTGTTGCCCTGTATAGGAAAGGGGAAGGGGGGACCAGTTGGAACAACTCTTTAGAACACTCTCCATGATGTAAGCGATAGAGGACTGCCATGGAGGCGAAATTTCTTCGCAGCTGCAGGGGCACAAGGGACTCGGTGACTTCTTTACTGTCGATAATGAAAAGTTTATCTTTCATGTAACTCTGTGATATGGTGTACAAATAAAGAGTTACCTTTCAATTTATCTATCTATATAAATATATTAATCTGTAGTTTCTTCTGATTATTAACTGTAACGGATATAGAGATTTACTATCATTACTATAGGTAAATCTAACTACATACTTCGAAAGTACAACATGCAGCTCATTATTCTGGGCTTAATGTGACCCGTTTATACATTTTTTCCAGTTTACTACTTTTTGCTGTTACTACGTATAAAAACATAATTTATGACAAGCATAAAATCCGACACGTGATTTGATAGTAATACAATAACCAAGTACGAAATTTCTTACCTTTAGGCCATACGAAAATAATTTATGGAGGCGACGGGCTATACCCGTTGGACCGTAAGAAAGGACTGAAGGATTCACTCACTAGATTGTTTAAACGGAGCCGTGATGTGGGTAAAAGTGACATTTAAGCGGCTTAGTTCCCTGAATATACGCTCCGATGATTGTGACCGTCATTTCTGCACCAATTCTATTGTATAATATTAGATTGTAAAATCAGTTTTCTGGTGATCTTACAATTTATGCTGAAACTGAAAATGGAATAGCGTTTACTCTAAGAGTCAAACAATACACACTTATTGCTACTTGCACAGAAAAGACAAGTTGTTTTCCAATTTACATAAAAATACTTACTATAGTATTATTCTATATCTGTCTTAAAAGTCGACTAAGGGAGCAAAGTAATCAAGACAAAGGCATTGCAAGGCAACAGTAAACATGAAACATATCTTACATCAATCAGATCAGCCTGGTCTATCAGGCCAAGGGTTTCTGTCTAAGGAGACCATGACTACTAATGGACAATGAGAGTCTGTTTGTGCGACGTAACGACTAAACAAAAAGCGACTTTTTTATCACAAGTTTTAAATAGTTTATAAAATATTATATAATTTTAACAAAAAGAAACCGACTTCAAAGCAAAACTATTCCGAGTACCCAAATTTCCTTGGGATCCCATCATCAGATCCCGATATGGTGACGATGAGACCACCTGTAAGCTACGCCCATTCCAATGCAAAAATAATTTTTGAAATCGGTCCATAAACGACGAAATTATCGCTGAACATACATAAAAAAAAATAAAAAAAGATTCCGACGAATTGAGAACCTCCTCCTTTTTTTTGAAGTCGGTTAAAAATCTGCGACAGATCGTAACAAGTTGCAACTAAAGGTTAATTTAAGACATCTATCTATAGACTGTAGTGATCAAGTGGCACATTTGATTGTTTGTTTATTTGATGTACAAGACCAAATAGAAAAAAAATATAAGAGCATCAGAATTATTCTGAATCGCTTTTGAAGCCGCTTTTTATATGGACTGAGTTCCCGCAAACTATAGTGGAGTGTAATGAGTTCAGAAAGTTGTCAACTAGTGATATGGGTGCTGTTAGACTGTGGGGACAGAGATGTTTTCTAAAAAGCTTTCCTTTTGAGTAATCCGATTTCCTTATTACCATAACTTCGATAGAATCTACATGTAACTTTCAAAGTCAGTTTTTTTTTAATTTATAGACTTTACTTATGTAAAACAGATATTTATCTAAATTTGTGCTGTCGTCTTTAGTTGGTGAGTCTGAAATCGGAGGCCCAATCATTCTGCATCTTTCTCCCAGTCTCCGGAGGCCGGGAGAATAATGCAGAAACATCTCATTTAGCTGCGGTGGTGTGGGTCACCATGCTGCATTGAATGCACTCTTAATGAGGATGGTAACCTCTACTCTTTGGGGTTCTCCCAAGAGTAGAGGCTACCATCCTCATAAGTAGTAGTAGTAGAGTAGAAACTCGTGCTTTCCATCAGGCAGAGTAGAGTTTGGTAGGTTTAAATGTAAAAAAAATACAGTTCTACCTTCGTCTACAGAAATACTTCAAAAGTAATTGTCATGTTTGTTCTGATATCTGCCAAAATGAAATTCAGAAAAATTTCAGCTTTCAGATTTCTGTGAATTCTGAAAGCTGAAATATTTCTGAATTTCATTTTTTTTCCAACTCGGAAATTGTATTTGGATTTATTGTTATAGTAAATATAAAAAAACGAAATTCAGAAAAATTTCAGCTTTCAGAATTCACAGAAATCTGAAAGCTGATTTTTTTCTGAATTTCATATTTACTGACAGATATCAGAACAATAAATCCAAATACTATTTCCGAGTTGGAGTTCTAAAGATAGACTTGTGGGACTTTTTAAGACTCCAACTACACCTTATGATTTTAACAATATAAATATTCGTATGACAACTGCGAACGATGCATCGATTATTTCTCGTACTCTTTAAGGTATGGTCGTATGGAACGAGCTAAATGTATTAAGTATATTCACCCATCCATGTCCCACTTTTTTCTATCCTTTTGGTGGTTATGTTAATGTATCCAACCTTAGACTTAACCTCACACATAAAAAGAACCTAAAAATTCGTATTGTCGTATTTCGTTGGTGACTGAGAGACCACTCAGTCACTCACTCACAGTTGGTAAATGATGAAGAAAAATCTCTATAGGCAGCCATGGAGTACGTCACTTTGGTGCTCATAAAGAAAATAAAGATTTTTTTTATCTGTAATCCCACAAAAATATATTAATAATATTACATTACTGTTACTAGTATAGATATTATACATATTAAAATATTTCAATACTTAGTGGTCTTAATAATCAAATTAGTATACCACTCGACAAAATAGTTTTGCTATTGAAAATGAGATCACTGACTCTTCAGTCAAGGGAATCTTGTAACGCAAACGACTGTTGTCGAGAATAACGTACCCTTTAAAATATTAGGTATTTAAATAAACAGCAAAATGACACAAAATGAAAAATACCCTTCTAACAAAATTAACGTGACTAATAGGAGATTTAAAAGGTTGAGTTTGAATTAATGACGTCGTCTCGTTATCCCAGCCCTGGCAAATATAATTTGTTTGGTCATGTTTCAAGAGAGACAGTTTTATTGAAGTAGGTACGTGTACTAGGTAGTTGAAATATTTTTCTTTGAACAATATTTCTACATTTAAATATATAAAATATAATTTTCACATTTCATGACCGAACAATTTAATTAGCGGGGAAGTTCTACCGGAATGAGTATATTTTACTAAATGTTTTCCGTGTGAACCGTGAAAACCGTGTGGTGACGGATTAAGAATACAGAGTGTCACCACTCCTATTCATCCCGCGGGTGTCGTAAAAGGTGACTAAGGGATTTATATTGTCTTGCGTAGTTTCCTACGTAAGACAATATCGTCGTAAAGAGAAGGAAAACTTGAAACCAACCCTATACCAACTCGTCTGGCCAGCGTGGTATAGTAGGCCAAAACCTCTTTTCTAAGCCCTATGTCAAGCAGTGGACTGTCAAAGGCTGTTGATGATGATTGATGATGACTAAATGTTTTATATATATTTATATAATATATAAGCCTGTTAAAGTTACACTACTCTGCCTGATGGAAAGCATACAGACTCCAAAATTAGTGGTTACTATACTCATAGTGAATCCAGATATGCAACAATTTAGTATGATGACCCTATGACGGTCTATATAGATGTTCCTGCATCATGGAGCCTACGGTCTGGCGACCACCAACGAAACAAAATAGCACGAATGCTGACATTATAAAATAATCTACTGTGAGAAGGTGGTACCGTTCCGGTCGAGCCGGCCAGTTCGAGCAGAAATCCTTGTGACTTTACTGCCTTCTTCTGTTTTATTTATTGCAGGATTTACAATATTGAATGTAAATAATGTAATAAACAATATGTGTGGTGACGGATTAAGAATACAGAGTGTCACCACTCCTATTCATACCACGGGTGTCGTAAAAGGCGACTGAGGGATAAACTACGCAAGACAACATGCAAATGCAAAGAGAAGGAAAACTTGAAACCAACTCTATACCAACCCGTCTGGCCATCGTGGTATAGTAGGCCAAAACCTCCTACTAAGGAGAGGCCTATGTCCAGCAGTGGACTGTTAAATGGCTGTTGATGATTGAATGTTTATAAACTACTGCAAGTACATATCATATCCCATACCATATTTTCTTAGGTATTATGTAATAATCAAGATTATGGTTAGAAATTATAATAACATCTACTACTCACTGCCTATATCTGTAAGTTAATTTTATACTAAATTAATATAATTTAACTCACGTGCAATAACAATTCAATTATACAACCGATGTCTTTTTATTTTAAATGAATTTTATCTTTCGTATTTTATAAATGTCTTTATCAAATTGCAACATGTTTTCAAATGACCAATCTCTACAAATGAATTATTTCACCAATGTTATTTTCAAAAATCAATATTTTTACCTAAAGATACCTTCTTTAGTAAGACCAAAGACTTTGTCTGCTAAATATAAACAAAAAAGGCTCCTAACAAGAATTTTATATGGTTCATTAAACAAAGGTGGGCCCAGACGGACTTCGAAATGAAATAATGCGGTCGATGGTAACCGGTTCTAATTTTCCACGCGAATTAATTCCAGAGCAGATACTTTCTAGGAATGTCAATAGATTTCTTTTAGTTAAGTCATTTTGGTTAAAAGGGTTTGACTTTGTACTGATAAATATTTACGCATATTCATGATCAGTTTGTTTCATAGATTAACACCTAAATTCCGAAACAAATATTTGCCTGTCAAAAACATTTCGTCCGATCTGTGAGTCGAAACCGAGATCTCAATTCAGCAGTCGCATACGCTGTCACTGCGCCAAGGCAGTCGGAATAAAAAATACCTACCTATATTTAAAGCAATCGACAGAAGCATCAGTTTTTTATAACAACATCTGAAGAACAAAGTGGGTCAAAAATATCTGTATCAAAGTTACCTTTTCTGTATATAAATATGTTACATTATATTAACAAACCAAAAACGTCCCACTAGTGGGCTCTGGTCTACTCTTAGGAGAGGATCAAGACTACGTCCCCACGCTGGCCGAGTGCTGGTTGGGGACTGGCAAGATAGGCTGTTTTTAATAATTCGTGCCGTTTTGAGGTTTTTAAGCCGCCTGAAGGCCTTCAACTAAGCTTCACGACTGTTAACTCTATATATCGTCTAATGAATCATTACATTATTCATTACCTAGATGGGTGACCCTTTGTGGCGTGATATATTATGAGCGTTTCCGTGGGTCACCCATCTAGGTACTGATCGCGGCGTCGATGCTTATCCTAGGTGATTGTCTCCAATCACTTAAGGCCACTATGTTATGAGCTCTTCATAGTATATAAATATATAAGGATTCATATAAGAATATTACATAGGTACATAATGTAAGAGAAACGCTCCCGAAAATGAAGATAAATATTGTTGCTAATGATGTCTTTCATTGTGAGCAAAGAAAATATCGATCCTGATAAAAAAATGTTTTCATTATTTCTTTTCAATATCATTTACGCTCCATCAGGTTTAAATTTAACTAACTTAATGAAAGAAACACATAAAATATTATACATAATATACAATTTTCAATCTCTGCCCGTGTTCATGTTGGTTATAGCGGTGACCATTCACCGCTATAACCAATATGAAGCATATAGGCTGTTATAGCCTATGTGCTTCAACAGTGATCCAAGTTTGCATACTTAATTTAATTGTAATAGGTGCAGCGTTTTAGCCGTGAGCGTAACAGACCTCTGTCTACTATATATAAATATACTATGAATTTATACTAATTTAAAAATCTGAAAGTGTATAGCACTGCTTCTAATTATACAGATAAAAAATATAATGCGAGCGAGAAGGACCAAACTTTTTTGTATGTTCATTAGCCAGAGTCTAGTTTGCTTGAACATAACTTTTTAGCACACTTTATCCTTCATCCTTTGTTATGATTATGATTAAGAAAAGTTTAGAATACGGGTAAAATAATACGTAAGAGTTTAATTCAGGATAAGTTTATTTCGTAATGTATTCAGAACTTCTCAGAACTTCAGAAAATCTGCCCTAATTTGATAACTATCAGAATAGGGGTCTTTTGTTCTAGACTTGATGATTCGATATTCAACAACAAAATTTTCATCTAGCTAGATGTCACAAGAATAGCGTCTTGTGACCTTATTAACATAATCATTATTAATATGAGTTAAAATTTGCGACCAACGAGCAACATAGGTTTGCGGACGGGGAGAATAGCAATAGGTATCTTTTTTTCGATACAAAACAGTCTGTCTGGTTTTTTTTGTAGGGGTGGGGGGGTGCTGGGGATCTTCATACGTATACATTTTAGACTCATATGTAAAAAACAAACAAATGTCAATATGAATTGGGGTATTTTGACAGGAGATCAATTAAAGAAAATATAGTATAAATAAGCTAGAGCGCTTTTATAGTACCGGAACTTTTGACCGACATTCGCCATATTACAGATTCTTTAAAAGTTAAATAAACATTAAAAAGTCAGTCTTAAATTGATGCTTATGCTTAATGTTCAGAAATTATATCCAAGGTAGTCGCATCAACAAATTAATAATAGTACTACCCTTGAGTAGAACCTGAGGAAAAAGAAATACCTGCATTTACTATTAAACGCGTCATAAACTTTGACAATGAGTCTTTTATTACAGGAATTATGTTTTCTTAGATTTTATAGAATGAGAGTCTTAAAAATACATTTAAGGTTAGCTATAAAATTGTTACTATTATTTACTACTAGCTGAGTCCCGCGGTGTTCCCCACGGTTACTGTTGACGCGAGAAGCACCGTAAAGCGACGCTAGTCTAGAAAAAATTGCCTTATTTTACTCCCTATGCCACCAGCGCCAGTGAGAGTCCCAACAAAATCGGTCGTTCCAACAAAGCCGTTCCAGAGAATTTTCTTTTGACTAGCTTCACTCCGAGGCTTTACTCGGGATACAACAATAATCACGGGTAGGACCACGGGACTCTGGTGTAAGTAATAAAAAGAAGTTACGTTACTTTGATTGAAGTTATTCTGTTATCTTTTAAGACCGTCTTTTAGTCCGTATCATTGGCGTTGAACTAGTTCAAATGTCTTACACACGTTTTTTCCACAGCGAAAATGTTCTCATGTTACCCGTAGCAGTTATTAATAAAAAAATCGGCCAAGTGGATGTCAGGCCACGCACAGGAAAGGGTTCCTCAGTCACCCATAATGGTACATCATCATCATCATCAACAGCCTTTAACAGTCCACTGCTGGACATAGGCCTCTCCTTTGAAAGACGGGTTGGTAAAAGGTTTGTTTCAAGTAAACGAAAGTTACCACAATGGTACGTGGATTTAAAATCGTATCCAATAGGAAATTAATATGTTTACGTATTAATGCGTTAATTTTGTATGACGTTTTCCAAGGAAGCGCATTGTAAAAGTTAAGCCTCTATAACTCCTGAACTAACAAAGTCATCGAATTCGTTATAGTTTTCCTTCAAAGTATATGTATCATTCACGATTTTTTCCAGATTTTTTGAGCCAGCCGTTTAGCTTTTAGGGGGGACGGGGACAGGACGCCCTGTTTTTACAAAAACGTGCCTTTAAAAGAAGAATATCTCGAAAACGCATATCTAAATCAAAAAATCCTCTGAGAAACCTTAAATTATTTTTAAAATACCTATCTAATGATACCCCACACGATGGGGTAGCCCCGACTAAAAAAGTCATCCCCACTACGTGTAGGGGAGGTACCTCAAATAAAAATATTTTAATAATTTTATTAATAATAATAATAATAATAATTCTTTATTGGATGGCAACGAGGCCCAATAGGTTAGTAACAATGAACTTAAGACTAATGTTAGTAGCATAATATGATAAAAGTGGATGTAACAATTAACCTGGTCTCACTAACATTCTGATTGCGTGACGCAGCCAGGGTGCGTCAAGTCTGTTGCTTAGCATAACTATTGTAGCTCTTTGTCGACATAATTACAAGACATATTCATGCAAAGTTTTCATCTTTCTAGCACTTACCGTTTGGACGGTAAGTCGAGGACGGACGGACGGACGGAGGGACGGACGGACGGACGGACAGACGGACATCACGCGTCTATAAGGGTTCCGAGTCATAAACTTCGGAACCCTAAAAATCGGGTAAGTGCGTGTCAGGCCACGCATAAAATAGGGTTCCGTAGTTATATACAATGTCAGGTGGAATTAAAATCGTGTCCAATAGATAATTGTTATGTTTAAAGTTAAATAACTCGCCAACAGATACATAAAAAAAATATGGCTGCCATCGTGTTTACTGTAATTGTGATTCGCCATGACCACGCCATAAGCTCGCTATACTAGTCTTTTGGAAACGCTACCAGTTAGATGATGATGAATTCTTTGACGTTTGTATGATAAAAATTCTAGTTTTGTAATCTCAGTTTAAACCTTAAATGTTTTTAATTTCAAATACATAAAACGTTAAAGTGCCTTTCATTTAGTATTCGCCCACCCAAGGCCTAAAAAAGTTTGACAGTTAGTCCTCTTTACTGACATAGGGATTGCGGTCTTGATAATATCACAGGTCAAAATGAATTGAAATATTTAAAATACTTGCTTTACTAAACCATTACTGATTCGCAAATAAGTGAGATATTTTAGTACTGAAGGTAATTATGAGGTACTAGCTATCGCCCGCTGCTCCGCCCGAGTATATGTCGGTTACCGCGGTAAAAAGTAGCCTATGACCTTTGCCAAGTTCAGTTCTATCTTCAAAATCGGTTCAGTGGTTTAGGTGTGAAAGCGTAACAGACAGACAGACAGAGTTACTTTCGCATTTATAATAATATAATAGTAGGGATATTAATACATAATTGGTACTGGTATTATGAAAATACGTAAAGGGTATATTTTCTTGTATTTGTAAGAATGCTTAAAAGGCTTCTTCCTGATGGTAAATATGATTAGAATCCTAGATTAATGGTCGTCATCCTCATTATGAATGTAGACAATGCAGAATGGTGTCAATGCAGCATAGTGACAATGCAATGGTACATTATGTTAGCCTAATGAGATGCTTCTTCATGATTGGGCCTCCGGTCTCGCACTTACCAACAAAGTACGACAAAGATTCTCAAGAGTACTTTCCATAATATACATTCGTAATAATGTTATTTAAAAATTACATCAGCATAATAAAATGTTTTGAGAAATTCAATTACTTTCAGGAAATCATCTTTAAATATTTCATACTCATATACAGTTTTATACTTAAAAGTCCTATATATTACTTTTAAAGGATAATGTAGGTTTAAGATTTTTTTCTACCGTTAAAGGCGATTTCAGCGGATTATGTTTAACCATTTTTTGTGCGTATAATATCTTGGTGACAGAAAGTGAGCTCGTCTTCCTAAAGCGATTGGTAAATTTGTAATTTGATATATTTTATAATAATAGTATCTTAAATATCTTTATTTTGCACCGGATCACTTAACATGGAACTTAATGCTAGGTCAGTACAAGTGGCGGCCTTATCGGACCGAGGCAATATGTTACATTCAACCATTGGATGGAAATAAAGAACGAATTGGGCAGATGTATAGGGTAGGGCAGATGGAAAGCATAAAAAGAATATAAAATTAATCCTTCACATAATAATTCTTACGTACTTACTAAAACAACGTTATGGAAACTTATAAATCTACAAAACTAAAATAAAAATAAGTCATATCGTTTGTCGTTTTGCTTAACACGGAAACAATCTTTATGTTTTATTATTGACAAGAATTAAACAAACAATGGTGCTTTGTTACTATAACTGATTTGGATATTTTTCCATGTTTATAAAATACTCATTTATCTATTTACACGTAATTTCTGTATGTTAAAATAAATATTATATCCTTGATACTTATATTATGAAAGGTAAAGTTTGTGAGTTTGTAGGAATAATCTCTGAAGCTACTGAATTAATTATGAAAATTATTTCACCAATAGAAAGCTACATTAGTATTGTAGGCTAAATATCAACCTTTTTTTATGTGGCAACATTTATGTGGCATCCGGGGGGATTTCCGCACGGAAAAAAAAAGGCTAAATATCAACGCAAAACATGATCCAGAATACACTTGGCATAAGGTAGTATATCATAAAGATATACATATAATGGAATAGTCAACTTGACAAACCACCTTTTCAGGGTAAATTCTTTCTTTTAGTCTCCTAGTCCATCGCATCGGCAACCTGTTTTGAGTTTTATACATACTTAGATTCAATGAGTTCATTTTTGTAAGCTTGTAGGCGTTGCTTTTAATCATCCGCTAGACACTTGCCTTACAATATTCCGCTTACATTGCTTGGTTGTTCTAAATTATTCATCGCATGGGCTTGTCCGACCGTTCTGTCGCACTCAACTTTAGTATCCTCCTGTGTATGGTACTTACAGAATAATATATGATGCTGTACAGTATTACGCACGTGGACACAGATTATAGTGAAGTTTAACAAGTATAGATCTAATGCAGATTTTGTTTTAAAACTGTTTCCAGAATGAAAATTCAATTACTGTTAGATAAAATCTAAAACAAACACTGTACCTAACTACTTTACAATGGAGGATTCAGTTTCTATTATTTTTCGTGATTTTTTTTGTAATCACATCAGACAGTAGTTGACAGCCTGCTAAAACAAAAATGATCATCAGCATTCGAAAGGCGCCCAATTTTATTATTGAAGTCTACGTTAAGAAAGATTCCAAAACCATTTTCCCATTGAATTTTATGTTAACCACACAACTCTTGAGTAAAAATATCGTTCAGACTAGCATTCAACTTCAAGTGCATTTTCTACAATTACTGATTTCCTACTCTGACAGCTTTTCACAATAGCGTTACATACTTTCATCTTATAACCAATAGATGGCTTTTTTGTCAAAGTGGAAATTACTATAATTCTGAATAGGACTCTTCTTACAAAGAAGGCTTGGAGATATTATTGCAGAGTATAATATCTTTCGGCTTTCTTTGTGGCTATAACTCGGTAATGTCTGTCATGTTGGTCTAGTGGCTGATCAAGAGGTCTCGGGTTCGATTGCCGGGTTCGCCCAAATATTTGTAATATCTACAAATATTTGTTTCGAAGTTTGGATGTTTTTTACCAAAAAAAGTATTTATATCAGTTGTCTAGTTCCAATAGTATAAGCTCTGCTTAATTTTGGACTAGACAATATTGTGTGTCAGATTTCCAAAATATTTATTTATTGATTTATTACTGTTATAGAAATATACACATTGCCGAAAAATAATGATTATATTTCTTATCTCCTAAAGTACTATAATAATATAAATTGCGGCAAATAATTCCATTGAAAATATTCCCACCTGTATTTCCAACAGTAATAAGCATGATTTTTAATGAAAGATAAAGCAACAATTTCCCTGATCTAGATCGTTAATTATTCATCTTGGCTAAAATTTATTAGCACAAAAGAATGCCTCATGAAAGTAACGATGAGCGTACGATATTCATTTGTTTTCATTAGCGAGATAAAAGAGCTACTACAGGAACTCACGAAAATTTTGAAGACTGCCTCGTTGGTCTAGTGGTTAGCGTATGCGGCTGCTGATCAAGAGGTCTCGGGTTCGATTCCCGGGTCGGACCAAATATTATTTGTGTGATTCACAAATATTTGTTTCGGAGTCTGGGTGTTTTCTATGTATAATATGTATGTATTTACAAAAAAAAAAGAATGTTTATGTATTTATATCAGTTGTCTAGTACCCATAACACAAGCCCTGCTTAGCTTGGGACTAAATGATGTTGTGTGTCAGATGTCCAAACTATTTAATTTAATTTATAGACTTGGCTTAAGTTATATTAATATATCGTAGTATGACGTAGATATTAACTATATTCAATAGTTTTTTTCAAAGACAACTCACGTATTCGTGTAATTAATCAAATCTGTACAACATAAATGAAATGAATACGAACAACACCAAGACTTAGAACAGCAATTTGTGGATCACACAAGGTGTTATACCATGTGCGGATTGAAACCAGAACCAGCAGAAAAAAACGGCGATGTGTGTGTGAATGTATTTGATATGTGCTATGTGTGGAATAATGTACAATGTGTGTAATTTTCGTATGTGCAATGTGTGCAAAAACAGTTAACACTTGTATTGTCTTACCTAGAAACGTAGTTAAATACGGAGCTGATCAAATCCAATGAGAAGCTCACACAGTCTCTGCGTGCGTCATCATCATCATCAGCCTATCGCAGTCCACTGCCGGACATAGGCCTCTCCAATTGCACGACACATAGTTCGATCCTCAACTACTCGATTGAAATATAATTGACTAATTAGTAAACAGTAAGTATCCAAGACATGTACAAAAATATCAGTTCAAATAATAAAAATATTAATAATGATTGTATATTGCGGGTTTTTTTCTTAAATAAGATATGTAACCTTCTCGAGAGAGTTTTCATTGTTCATAAACTAAAAAGATAATTAAACTAAACCTTTATGGATCACTTGAACAGTAACTAGATTGGAGTTTCGCTGGTAAAAATTTGCTATAAAAACCTACTACGCTATAAAATTTTACTTCTTTTGCAGAGAAGTTAGCGCTTCATGGTCTTATAAAATTTTGATTTTTTCCATGCAAAGAATGCATTACTGGGTTATTTTAACTTTTATTATCTGTGACATGCTGTTCTAACACATTCATTTTCAACTGCTTTGTTGGTCTAGTGGTTAGCGTAAGCGGCTGCTGATCAAGAGGTCTCGGGTTCGATTCCCGGATCAGACCAAATATTTGTGTGATTCACAAATATTTGTTTCGGAGTCTGGGTGTTTTTCTATGTATAATATGTATGTATTTACAAAAAAAAAGTATGTTTATGTATTTATATCAGTTGTTTAGTACCCATAATACAAGCTCTGCTTAGTTTGGGACTAGATGACGTTGTGTGTAAGATGTCCGAAATATTTATTTATAACTAGCAGATCCTCAAAAGCTGTAGCCAATTGACCTTAGGTGATTGAATGCAATAACCGAAGGTAAGAAACAACGGTGCGGTCTGCACCAAATAAGCTCTTCAGCTTTATAATATATTGAAGTAATTAAAATTAGAATTTTCGAATTTTTATATATTTTACAGACGACTAATTTTCGATTTTCCGTGGTACCGCTTAACTGCTATGCAGGCAAGATTAATAGCATATTACGGTTTTGTTTACTGGCAGTCATTATTCAATTAAATATCAAAGGCGGGAATATACGATACGCTGGTAAAAGAATAGTATAAGAATTTGAATTTAATGTTAAAATTATAAATTTATTACTATCACATTTCGCGTCGGGAAACATATCTCACTAGGCCGCCATAGGGTGGATAGTGATCCACCCTATACTGCATTGTTCTGCTTGCACTCACAATAAGGATAATGACCTATCCTTGGTTTCTATTTATGCTTCCCTTTAGGCAAATGCACTTTGATAGGCTTAAATATTATCTATACTAATCTTATAATCATCATCATCAGTCTATCTCAGTCCACTGCTGGACATAGGCCTCTCCCATTGCACACCACTTTAATCGATTTATGGCTTCTCGCATCCAGCTCCTGCCAGCCATCTTGCGCAAATCGTCACTCCACCTGGCCTGTGGGCGCCCTACACTTCGTTTGCCGAGACGCGGTCTCCACTCCAGAACTCTTCTACCCCAACGGTCATCAGTTCTGCAGCTAATATGGCCAGCCCACTGCCACTTCAGCTTGCTAATCCGGTGGGCTGTGTCGATGACTGTGATAACCTCCAGCTTTTAAGAGCTCTGGTGTAATACGATCCTCTCTAGGGGCTTTTTCATTTTTAAGCTGTTAATCTTTTTTTAATAATAAATAATAAATAAATATTTTGGACATTTGACACACAGCATCATCTAGTCCCAAGCTAAGCAGAGCTTGTGTTATGGGTACTAGACAACTGATATAAATACAGAAACATACATTTTTTGTAAATACATACATATTATTCATAGAAATTATTATATATTATTAAATTACACCTAGACTCCGAAACAAATATTTGTGAATCACACAAATAATATTTGGTCCAACCCGGAAATCGAACCCGAGACCTCTTGATCAGCAGCGCTACCCACTAGACCAACGAGGTAGTCCAATCTTATAAAGAGGAAAGATTTGTTTGTTTGTTGAAATCTCTTGATTTTGACGGGACTTTCACTGGTAGAAATCTGATGACTTACGACGTAACCAAGGCTTATTTCTTTCAGACTAACACCGCTCCACCGCGTTAGTCGCGATTTACAAACATCTATGTATATTTCTCGTGTCACATTGTTGCTCATGATGTACACCAAATTTTTAAAGTTTTTAAATGGAGGTATGTTTTGCTGGCGTACCTAAGGGAGGATAGTTTTGCTAGCGTGTATATGGGAGGATAGTTAACATGGCTTTTAGACTAGACCATTAAGATCCGAGCATTAATGAAAATAATCGCAGACGAACTAGCGTGCGTCAGCTAGTTATTCTATAAAATTCAAGAGAAAAAAAAACAGATTTGCTTCTAGTATATGTGTGTTTATGTTTAGTTTCACGTTTATTACTTGTGTCAGACGTTTTAAAAATAACAACTGTATTTTCATGCAAAAAAAATATTTATCGATATCTCGAGTTATCGGACTCGGAAAGGTCAATCGGGTAGCTTAAGTGAGGTCGTTACAGGACTGGCAACATCGGTTTGGCGTTTGATATTTGTGACATGCCATTAATCATGATCGGAGAGAAAAGATAGCCAGAGGACAGATAAAAGGGGACGTACAAAAGACAGTTGTTGATCGAATCGCCAGGAAGCGAACTTGTGAACCTGGTTCTAATCAATTCGCTTAATAAATTTCTGTGATTCGTTATGGCATTTGGCAACGTTTGTCTAACTTTCGGTCAAAATATTTTCAAAAGCCCGTGTACAAAAAAAACCGCATAAATACAAAGGAATTTTTATTTTGTTTTTTAAACTATGTAACATGATAAAAATACCATTCTCGCTAAGTCCGCAGCTTTTGTTTGTAACCATTAAATAAAGGCAGGACTCAAATATGTGTGAATTTTGTACTGTGAAAATTAAAAACAACTTTTTTCTGCTGGTGTATTTTGAACAAACCAACTTTCCGTTCACATTGAGACTAAAATATAAAAACACCGGTGTGTAACTCTTTGTACAATTAGTATTTTCAAGTCAGCAGAGTCACGCAGATTTCAGCTCGACAGGAGCGGTACTAAAATTCTAGATCTTTCCTTTCATTAAAATCGTATCTGAACAAAGACAATGAGCTTAATAAACATATGTCATAATTATCCACGTTGCGTGAATAATAATTCGATTATAGGTTTTAATTCCATGCGACTTTTTATAGGTTTTTCATCCATCCGTTTAGTTTTTAGAGGGGCTTTGTTTTTAAGAAAAAATGTCCTTTTAAGTTAAGTAAAGCTCACAAATAGATACCTCAATAAAATAATCGTCTAGGCAACTTCTCAATATTTTTAAAAGACCTAACGATAACCCTTACAATGAGGTAGACGCAAGAAAAAAAAATCTATAATTTATGTATAGGTACTCCATTTTTATTTTTTTATTTTATTGAAGCACTTTGTCGTGATAGAAACATATCCATTCAAAGTTTAATCTTTCTAGCACTAAGCGTGGTAAGTCGAGGAAAGTTTCTGTCTGTCTGTCAATCTGTTTGTCTATTCTGTTTTTTCAGGCTAATCTCTGGAACGGCTGCACCGATTTTGATGCGACTTTCATTGGCTAACTGATGACATAAAAAGTAATTTAGCCATATTTTTTTAGACTAGCTAGACAGCGGGTTTCTTTGCGATTTATAACATAGCCGCAGTCAACACCACGGTACTCAGTAATAAATATAATAAACCTTAGAACTGTAGACTTTACAATTAAAATACAAACCAGTACTGCCCTCTTTATATAATGTTAAAAACTTTTTACGCGTGTACTTACAACATTGTTCTAAATTTTGTAGAACGTTACACGATCAGAGTTTCGAGTAGTACTAGGAAGAAACTCTAGATGGCGCTGAACACAATCTTAAGGTTTCGTTATTTTATCTAGAAAAGTTGATTTTCTTTATGAGGAAAATTAAAATATACATCTTATTCAGTTCTGTAATTTTCTTTGTGACGTTAATTGGTTTAACTTTTCCATTAACTATGCAAAACATAGTTCTATTTTTTCATTTATAAACCCTTGAAATTCATGAATATATTGATATGTCTGATTTTAATATATTTTACAGGTAAGTCAAAAACCTTGGTACTTTGTATTTAGATATCAGTAGTGCCTACAATCGGTAGTCCGTGTAACAAGAATCAACTTTAATAAAAAACAATTATAGAACAAGCAAAAATAAAAATTAGAAAACCTCCCGCAGATTAAAAGAAATTCCATCTCTAAGATGCCCGAAACAAATTAAAATTGGTTCATTCGTTCGGGAGCTACGGTGCCATAGCTACATATTCATACACCGATATGTCAAACACCCCATCGGTATTAAAACAAGTCTTCTTCTACGTCTTTCTAGCCTTTGTTATTCCTAATATTATTTGGGGTCGGTAACTTGTTCAACCCACTATATCTGCATAGCAGTTTTTTCGGCGGAGCTACTGGCATTGCACCTCCGCAACCCTGAGGCTGAACTAAATTCGACGGTTTAACTCTAGTTGTCAGTATGTTTGAGGGCACTTACGTCCCAATTATGATAGCTATAGATGTTCGTGACAACTGGGACCGACGCCTTAATGTGCTCTCCGAGGCACGGGTGTGAAACACTTCTATTTACGCTAAGAGTTTCTTGTTAGAAAAACGCAACAACAGTCCGACCCGGGAATCAAACCTGATACTTCTTGATCAGCAGTCGCATACGCCTACCGTTCGATCAACAATGCAGGCAATTTATGGAAAACTAGTAAAAGTTTTTACTTAGTTTAACTACCAGACCAGAAATCTAGTACGGTAGAGGTCTGGTAGAAGAATTACTCTTCCATAATCATGTACTCTTAGGTACTGATAATTGTATAGTCATAACCAAAAAGTAAAATACCTTGCAATAGTGAGTTTCCAGAGAAACATATATAAAAAACAAGGAAGAGTTTGTAGGGCTTGATTTCATAACTTTATCATTCCATGACAAATGTTGAACCGATATCGATGGATTACTTTCAAAACAGGGCCCAGAATTATGACACTGGTATCTTAATGTTAGCTTAACAGATAAAGCTTAACAGACGAAGATTGATTTTGTAACCATTTCAACTGCTCTCCTGTTATCTGTAAAATAAAATGATTTTACTTACGTTATATATTCCAAATAATTTAACTCCCAGTGCACTAAGCCAGAAAGGAACATCTACAACAAAGCGATTAGGTAAATAAGTCTTTTCCCCAGTGTAATATGCATCAGAAGTTTTCGGAGATTGGTCTTTTGTAATTAAGCATGTTTCTCTTGTTGTCATGTTACAGTACACTTTGAAAGATTTCAATGGTAAACCCACATAGTAAAATACCCGTAAATTAGGATAACTTATAAAAACAATAGCATGTTACATAATCCTTACTAATATTATAAACCGGCCGTCCATTGATGACGTGATCTTTTATTAGCCATTTTTTAACCCCCCCCCTCCCCCTTGGTGATACATGGTGAGGTTTAAGACACCCCCCCCCCTTCCCCTCTATATCACGTGTATTTTTAGTACCTACAAAGAAGCTTATTTTTTTTTAATATTTATAAAACAGGTATAAGTATCATCTAATTTTATTATAGAATACTTAAAGACTACATTAATAACGTTCAGAGGTAGATGGAAAGGAGATAGGTTGCAGATTGTTTTTGATTGACATAAAAATTAAAAAAAAAGTGCGAAATCTTTTTTGTACTAATACATGAATATATTATAATATCAGTATCCTCGGACCACGGATTAGCAAGACTTTCTTCAACACCAATAACTGTATATGCATCTTGAAAGTCAGTTGTTGGCACAGTGCTTTGTTGAAGATGGACATCAGTTTCATCAAGCCACTCGGTGTCATCATTTTTGCGCACTACGCAGATAATTTCTTTCGATCTACCGTTCGATCGTCGCGCGAGAATGCGGAAGGGAGGAAAAAATTTATTACTATTTAAACAGTGCTTCGAAGCACAATCCATTTAAAATTTATCACATAACAATCCTCAAGGCCGTATTTTATTCTCGATATGATGCAAAAAGAGGTTCTAAGTAGTATGTACTCGTCATCTTAGTGACGAAAGATTTTTTTTGGGCCGATCGTCTTATTACAGGCAATTTTCTTAAGTGGCAACCATCTAAGATCTCTTTGTTCGCATTTTCTCGCCTGGGCTCTTTTGAGGAAATTGTATCGCATGCCGTGAATGGATTAGGGAATTCGGTCGTTAATTAACAATGTTTGTATTCTGTATTATTTCTCGTTCGTCAAAGTACGAATGTTATTTGATGGATGGTCGTAGAATATTGTTCTCGGTGCAAGAGCAGTATTCATAATAAGTTTTTTTTATTGTTGAACTTACTTTTATTCAACGAATAAATAAAGTTATATGATAAAGGAGTTCAGAAATGATTGTAATTACGACTAAAATATTCCAAATCTTTGTTTCGTATAATGTTTTCAAAACCTTGCGTTTTTTTATTATCACAAAAAAATCCTGAAATAGTGCTCTGTTGGACACAGGGCTCTGTTAGAAGGAAAATTTTGGCCTACTATACCGCACTGGTTAGCCAGCAGACTGTTTAAGACTGTGATATTTCTGTTTATTACCGCCATACCACACTCTATTATTACAGGTATCCAATTCAACACACACATTATACAACCAAAATGCAACATATATATATATGTTGCATTAGTTTGTTTCGTATAAAAGCATATCAGAAAAAAGCAAAATGATGATGATTCTCAAGTAAAATGCAAAATAATTTCGTATAAAACATGAACATTTAATTCTTGCTTGGTTTGCTATTTTTCAACAAACTTGTAATTGACTGCTAACATTAGTTTAAACTTGTATAAATGTAACAAGTAGAGCGGATGAAAAAATAGTTAAATTAGTCATATTTAATCTACATTTATATGAAAATCCTAAATACTTTTAAGCGGTATAAAGTCGTAAGTCGTAAAGAAGAAGAAGTAAGCGTCGTAAAGAAGAAAAACGGTTTTAACATATACATTTACATTATGATTTCCGACTTCTCATACCAGATAATTTATAAAAGAGAGATATGTACAATTCTAATGACATTCCTTTAACGTCTGTGATTGGCCTTAACGAAGTTCACTAAGTGCTTACTTTTGTTAAGCTTACTACACTAATTAAGAAGTTGTTCCATCAAAGCGGTATATGGAGGAAGTGACTTTGAGATGTAGAAGGCTGAAATAAATAATAATAATATATTTATTTACTAAATATTAAACAATTTCTCTTAACCTAGGACATAATTTTATACAACCCTAAAAAAGATAAACTTCAATGTATAAAAGGTTGTCGTTGACTGCTATACTTAACTAGTATTATCTGTGTTACAGCAGCCAGCGTCTTCCACCATATATGACACTCGTTACAATTTTATGTGCAAAACAAAAATGAAAATACGCTTAATTGACAATCTTTGGTAACTTTAAACAAGTTCTGAAGTGGAGACCGCATTTAGATGAACGTAGCGTAGGATTCCGTGCATCTAAGTGGAATGGCAACGGATATAAAACAGTAGAAGAAATAGAATTACTACATTTAATAATCGAACTCGGAGGAGCACAGTAAAGGAGGTATCTGAAAGAATGATGTACTACAAATTGTTTACATGTATGTACAGTTACGACTACCAGAGTCTCAGGTTATTAATAGAGAGAGAAATAAAAAGACAGATGCAATGAAAACATAAAGTTTCTATGGGCACAAATCCGTTACCAATCTATTCGTTTTGTAAACCACCGCGAAAACTGTACGAGAATCCTTAAGTAAAAGTTGACGTTAAAGTTTATTTTACTCACGTACCGAAAGAGAATAGGCAACATATGAGCACACGTTGGCAATGCGGTCACGGATACAACTGAAGATGTGGTAAGAAATTTCCTTTGTTTTGTAAACTTATCGAAAACAAGTTGTAACGGGTACTACATTGTTTAAGAATTTAGTCATCTGGCTAATAATGTTTAGATACAGTGAATAATACGTAAAATAAGTTCTAAAATACATTAGAATTTGAAAAATTTTTTACATAACTATTACGTACATGATGTTCTTTAACCACATATCCATCCATCCTAAAATATCTGGACAACGTGAATAAATTAGATTTAGGCTTTAATACACTATATTAATTATATGTTATGATATCACCAGACAATTACTATTCGTAGTTTGTCTTTGGAACTGGATTTTCTTCGATCTCAAAAAACTACTGCTACCTACTAGTTGATTGTTAATTGACAGTTGAAAGAATTCAAAACATTTATTTTTGCACGCACGGACAGGCATGCTCGAAATATTGATACGTATGTTTTAAGTGTACACCTTATTTTCACACTTGACAAAGCAACATTTGATTCCATACACGTAATATAGTCTTCTTTGTATTGAAATTTTATATATAGAACAGGGGACATTCTTTTTTATTTAGTAATATTCTCCTACATTTTTACAGGAAAATTACAATGCGTTCAAAATATTTGTCATAGCATCGAGGTTTTAGGGAATAACACAACGTCTACATGTAACGGGTACATTACCTACTACCTATCAAAGTGACTGTACTCTGCCTGATGGAAAGCATGAGTAAAATTCAGCAGTAGCAGTAGGGGTTATCCTCATTTTGAATGCAGAAAATGCAGCATAGTGACCCTCACTATGGCGGCCTACTGAAATGCAACTGCATCATTGAGCCTCCGCTCTCACATTCACTAACGAAATACGACAGCACCAATGCTCTCAATTTTAGGCTAGTTATCAATGAAAAGACTATTAATGCTGAAGACCGATCGATATATAGTTATCGTTATAGATTTATATGCTCCATCCATTGAAATATCAATTTATTCTATAGTTCCTTTATCTCAGTCATAATTCCTATAAGGTCCCTGTGGCGACTACCTCATGCAGCACAAGCGAAAAATATATAACAGCGCCATCTATCAATAAAACACTGAACCACGGAGTTACGAAGTATCTAGTAATCCTGAATTGTGATATAGAAATTCTCGCGTCGATTAGCATGTTGGTCGATTAGATTAACCGTTGGGCCATGGCCCACATGGCATGAACACTTCCCCTGGTCGGAGGATCCTGCCTTTGTGTTGGAAGTACAACACCAGTCCCTTCACATCTCTATAACACGACTGCAATTCAAGTTAAAAGGAATTCTCCACCTCAATTGTCACAATAAAGGTGATCAGTATTTGAAAATGTTATCTAGGTAAATCTAAGACACACCAGTTGAGCACTAGAAAGCGTAGAGTAACTTTGTACAATCAACTTTGAATATGGCCTGCACAGAGCTCTAGCACGGTAGCTTCCAGGAACTTAGTTTGTGTTGGTATCACAATACTCTGGAGATATGTAGTTGCATGGAAACTATGTACATAATTGTTTATAGCTTGAGAATAGTAAAAGCATTACTTAGGCACACCAGTTACTAGAACAGATAATTTCTAGATTTATGGAAGTATAAAACATTAAAAATAATCAGATTCATCGTAATGTACTGAGGATAGTAGGTGCTCGTTGTGAGCCCGTTGTTGATCATGAGGACGTACATCCCGAGTTCGTGCTGACTCCAATTACCTGCATTAATGGTTAAACAATGCACAATTTTTTAGCTGACCCCGCAAACTACGTATCGCTTTACAGTCGATTCAACGTCACTGAATTGTTTTGAATTCTCGGAACCCCTCCGTTAGGTATTATTACGAATCTTTTGTATGGGAATATAGAAAAGTGTTGTTTTTAGACTTTATCAGATATTTTTTTAAATTTTTCTCTCCGTAAGAACCATCCTCGTACTTCACTGAATATTATGAAAAATCTGCCAAATGCATGTCAGGCCACGCACAGTAAAGGGTTCCTCAGTCACGTGGATTTAAAATCGTATCCAATAGATAATTATTAAAGTCCAAGATCTACGTCATTTGTGATTTCGTATACTTGTAGCTATTCACAACATCAACGAAATCTGGCCGTTTAAAGTGGGGTCAAAATCGCAACCAAAGGAGTTGGTTACAAACAAACAAACATACAGGTGAAGCTAATAAAAAGCGTGTAAAAACCATTTAATAATTTACAATTCTATTCTTGAAATAATACCAAAGATGATATACCTCAGCTTCCTAATTACTACAAATATTTAAAGGTATCTGGGGGGATGATTGGCCCTTCGGACTGGTCTGTCCGCATACAAAGGGTCTTAAAATAGTACCTACCTTAGATAATATGTATAAAATTTAGGTTTGCTGTAATTTTAAATAATATTCTTAAAAAATATGTGAATACTAGCTTTGCACCTTTAACGTAGGTAAGTAAGGTTTTTTACCATCTGTACTTCGCGCTACTTCACAAACGGCCCCGCTTTCAAGCGAATGGGTACGCATACATCTTAACAAGACATTGTACTAATAATCCTGAAAATTTCAGCTTTGCACAAATGACGTAGGTCTGGCGGCTCTGGGATCTTGCTCTATTATGTTCACGTATTAATGTGTTAATTTTGTATGATGTTTTCAAAGTGAGCGCATTTTACAAGTTAAGTCTCCATAACTCCTGAATTAATAAAGTCATCTAATCCGTTATAGTTTTCCTTCAAAGTTTATTATGTGGACCACCATCACGAATTTTTCCAGATTTTTTGATCAAGCCGTTTAGCTTTTAGAGGGGGGGGGACGCCCTGTTTTTACATAAAAGTGCCCTTTAAAGTGGAATTTCTCGCAAACGGATACCTGAATCAAAAAATCGTCTTAGAAACCCTTTATTGTTTTAAATTTTTAAAATACCTATCTAATGATACCCCACACGATGGGGTAGCCGCGAGAAAAAATTTACATCCCCACTTTACGTGTAGGGGAGGTACCCCAAATAAAAATATTTTTCAAAATTTTATTATAGCACTTTGTCGGCGTAATAACAATACATATTCATGCAAAGTTTCATCTTTCTACCACTTACCGTTTGGACGGTAAGTCGAGGACGGACGGACGGACGGACGGACGCACGGACGGACGGACATGACGAATCTATAAGGGTTCCGAGTGATATACTTCGGAACCCTAAAAAAGAGTTAGCGAAATCGGTCCAGCCGTTCATGCGTGATGGCGTGACCAAGGGAAATAGGGATTAATTTTTATATTTATAATATAGATAGATTTTTAAAGTACCTTAGGCCATGAAATGTAATAAATAAGTAAAATCTTGTCATACATACACGCTAAAGTTATAATACTGTCCTTGCATCGATGGCTTCAAATGTTGCATACGTAAATGTAGCTTCTCGCATAGTGTTACATTGCACACTGTATGAATAAATTATTTATGTTTATATTGGAGACTTTGACACACTAAGGCGATTCACACACTGCCCCGCGTTCCGACGCGTAGCGCGGAGTGGCAGATTTTAATATTATATGCAAGTACATCGATTAGTATAGAAAACACGCCAGGTCCAACATTCCAAAAACGCGCTACGACGCGTGAGCGCGTGCCGCTAGCAGATTCGGGATTAGCTGCCCGCGCCTACGCGCGAGGGCGCGTCGCCAGTGTGTGAATCGCCTAACTCTATTTTATAGTTAGCTATTTACTAGCCTAGAACGTCTCTTAAAATGTTCATTGTGTGATAAATTATCCATTTCATTATCCAAACTGTGTTTTTAATAACCATTAATATCAGATAAACCCTCATGACTGGTGAATTTTAACCATGGCGTATACGATATACAGCTAAAGGTTATTTCTGAACATTTTTTACCATAAATTATCCACTTACATCCTACTTATATCATAAACGCGAATGTTTGTGAGTATGTATGTATAGAACGGATTTGGAAGAAATTTTGCAATAATATAGCTTATATATCAGAATATATATTATGTACATAGACTACTTTTTACTGCAATTATCGAGATACACGTAGACGAATCCGCGGGCGAAAGCTATTTCTATAGTAGTATAAACTTTAATAAATTAATATTTGATAATTATAGTCAGAGTCAGCAAAAGTGTCATATCTATTATATATATATATTATATATATATTATAAGTGTCGACGGTTTCGCTGCAATAATGCGGAAGCGTTGTGCTTCCATGCTGGCGCGCCTCCGTTCCTCCTCTAACAGCATCCTGAATGTATTTTCAGATAGGTAGGACTCCTCCCTTATGACAAGGTGGTTGTATGTCCACACTTGTTAATTTGTTGGTATGTACTTATATATGTTATATTTTTAATGTATGTACTTATATGTTATATTTTAATGTATGTACTTATATATATTTTCTATACTAACACTAGGTTAAGTCAATGTAACTAACACAGTATGGATTCAAGGTCCGAAATAAATTATTTGAATTGAATTGAATTGAATTAATTTTTCAAAATTCGCCAGTCATCGTCTACCATCACAAAGTTTCATTTTTGTTTTTTTCGACATGTCAAAAGTATTATAAAAAATGTGCTAACAAAATTTATAAAGCAACTTGCTTATATATAAAAATTTGATCAAAGATATTGACGCATAATTTTAAAATAATCAACATGGAAATAGAGGTTAATCAATCAATGTCTGATCTGAATCCTCCGCACATCCCATCTTAATCCTTAAACTCTTCAAGTGATTCATTCATCCTGTATAGTGTTCATTAAATTCCTTGTGAGCAAAAAATCACTCGGATGAATCATCATCCGAGTGATTTTTTGCTCACAAGGAATTTAATGAACACTATGAGTAGTTTTCAAAAGTTAGGTATTTGTATAATGATAAAAAGTTTGTAAAATAATTAAATAATTAAAAAGCTACGTATACGATTGATGTAAGTGTCACTACAGGAGATTTTATATTATATGGTAAACTAGGTACTGATTTAGTTCACTCGAACTAAACCCGGGTGATTGCCTTGGGGTGGAGCTACTAGTAGGTTCGTAAAATAAAACCACACTGCAACTTGATCTATGGTGTATGTACCATTTATTCAATCACCCTCTGGTCCAATTGTTCACAAATAAATATTTACATCGACCTTATTATATACTATGCACGGTAACCAAACCATAGCGCGACATAAAAAGAGGGCACAACACCATCTATCGAGACCATAGGTAGTTATAGTCTGTTTTATAGACTACAACTGAAAATAATAAATAGTTCACTGAAGTTGAGTTACCGTACATCATGAACATACCGCCCACCAAGGACATTTAGTGACAGAATGTCCTTCACAAAACAATTTTTTATAACAATATGAAAACAATTATATAAATTTAAGTTCTTAACTATGTATAACAAATTGTGAGTTATGCAATAGCTGAGTGACCTTTAACATTTCAAATTATTAAACTAGCAATATCAAGTATCTTTATCAAAAGATATTTAAACTAAAAAGACAAAAAATTAAATAAATGTGACTAAAACTTTAACAATTCTATTTGAAAATATAATAATAAACAGAAATGTAAGTATTTATTCAGCCACTGGCAAAATACATATTTTGTTTGTGGGCCGTTTAATAGTAGACCCCTTTGTACGTAATGTGACCACGCGGGTGACATTATCATGCCCGGGGTGTTTATCCACTATGCGACCTAATAGCCAACGACTTGGAGGCAAGTCGTCTTCTTTGATCAAAACTACATCTCCTATTTTGGGCTCGGGAATATGAGCTGTCCATTTGTATCTATTCATTAAATTCGCAAGATATTCGCGGGACCAACGACTCCAAAATGAACGCAACATTCTTTGAACAAATTGCCACCTTGACAATGAACTAATAGTAGAATTATCATGATTGTAGTCGGGTACAGTTACTAAGGGCTCCCCAATCAAAAAATGCCCCGGGGTTAATGGCATAGGTTCCCCAGGATCATCAGTGTTAATCACACTTACAGGACGCGAATTAAGACAAGCCTCAACTTGGGTAAGAAACGTACTGAGTTCCTCATATGTGAGAGTAGACTCACCAACGACTCGTTTGAGGTGGAATTTGGTAGACTTGACTCCGGCTTCCCACAAGCCGCCGAAATTGGGTGCATGAGGGGGAATAAAGTGCCATTCCGTGCCATTTGCTTCTAAGTGCTCGGCGATAGTAGGTTGAGCCTTAGTTAATTCCTGGAGTTCTCGAGAAGCACCCAAAAACGTGGTGCCATTATCACTCCAAAGCTTAGCGCAATGACCTCGTCTGGAAACGAACCTCCTGAATGCCGCTATAAACGCTTGGGAGCTCATGTCGCTCACAACTTCTAAATGTATCGCACGGGTAGACAAACATACGAATACGCAGATATAGCCCTTGTAGGCTCGATGTCCACGACCCTTTGTAGTTCTAATGTTTATCGGTCCAGCATAGTCAACCCCGCTATGCTGAAAGGGTCTGGTTGGCAAACAACGAACCGATGGTAGGGAACCCATCAAAGGGTTATTTACTTGAGCTCGTTGCTTCGCGCATATTACGCATTTCTTAACGCACAGTTTTACTAATTGCCTCACTCCAATGATCCAGTATGCTGTCCTTAAGTAATTTAACATCAGTTGAGGACCACCGTGCAGTGTCTTAACGTGTGCGTCTGCGACGAGGAGTTGTGTAAAATGCGCAGTTTTAGGCAGCAATATTGGATGCTTTAGTTGTTCCTCTAATGGTGCCTTTTCTATTCTACCTTGAGCTCTCATCACGCCCTTGTGATCAAGGAAGGGGCATAAAGATTTCAGTTTACTGGTTTTCATTTTTAAGTAACCCAGGTCCTGAATCTGTTTTAATTCCTGTTCAAATGTATGTTTTTGTGTCACCTTTATGCAACAATCTAGCGCTTCTTCTATTTCTTTATTCTTCAAATAACCTTTATTTTGTCCTCTCTTCATAAAACGTCTACTATACGAAATGACTCGTGAACCGCCTGCTTTGCAGGGTGGTTCGTCAACCTTGAAAGGCAACTTTACTACGTACCTTCCGTCTTCTCTTCGTTTGGTCGTATCTTTGTAAAGCTCTTCACAACGTTGTTCTTCTGGTGTAAGTATTTTTCCTTTGTCTACTTTTTGTTCTTCGATTTCCCAAAATTGTTTTAGAAGATCGTCTTCCCTAAATTGTGCATGCATTACCTGTATGTTTTTAGAAATATTATCTTCCTTGGCCTTAGATTCGCTATCTATGGCTCCAGACAAAATCCAACCCAGAGTTGTATTTTGGGCAATCAAAGTGTTAGATGGACTCTTCGCCATGTCATTTTTCAGAATGATACTGTAGACTTCGGCCCCTAATAATAAGTCGATCCTAGTAGGTTGATCGAAATGAGGATCCGCTAGATTTATTGCGGCTATGTTTAACCAATCAAAGGCTCCTCTATCTATACGTCTATCGGGTAAGTTCGATGTTAATTTTTGAAGAACGTAGGCGTTTACAGTGAACTTGAACTGAGGATCTACCCTTGACTTCATCATTAATCGTACCATAAACCGTGCAACGACTGATTCACTACCTAACCCTGACACGACTCCGCGAACAGGTATCTTTTGTAGTCTTAGGTATTGAACAGTTGATTCTGTTATAAAACAAGCTTGAGAGCCCTGGTCAATCAGCGCTCTTATTACCTGATAGTCGCCCGTCTTGGACTCTGCTTTAACTAGCGCTGTGGCCAGTAACACCTGTTGAGGCATAAGCATATTTTTAGAAAAACAAGAGACCACCGTCGACTCACTAGTTGAAGCATTAGTGTCAACGTTAGCTTCTTTAGGGGAAAAACTCTCATTTACGTGGGGTGTTACATCTACATGCAATAAGGAATGGTGTCGCTTACTGCATAGTTTGCAACTGGTTTGCTTTTTACAATTTGTAGCCATGTGATTACTGCCCATACAATTAAAACACATTTTATGGTTTGCTACAAAATCGCGCCTGTTGTTGACAGGTTGTTTGACGAATTTCTTGCAATAACATAGTTTATGGTTTTCAGAACAGTATTCGCAACGAACATGACTTGAACTCACGGCTACCAATGCTTTGGAAGTGTGTGGACTGTTAAACTGTGGAACCATGGCCCTTTTTGGTTCTATGCATTCTAGCGCGCGAAAACGGGTTTCAATGAAACTAGAGAATTGTTTAAAAGTAGGCAATCCGTTCAAATCATTACCGCTTATATGTAATTCCCACTGCTTGCGGGTGTCAAAATCGAGCTTGAATGATACGATATGTATAACAATGACATCCCAAGTGGTCACATTGACGTCCAAGTTTGCAAGTGCACTGAGACAATCGTTCGTCGTGTCAAGCATTTCTTTTAAGGACGTCGCTGACTCAAAGTGCATACGTTTTTGACCAAAGAAACGTTTTAAAATACAATTGACTAAGTATTTTTTGTTACTATACCGTCTTTCCAACTGTGACCAGCACTGAACATAGTTAGAGTCACTCACCGGAGTATGCCTCACCAACTGTTCAGCTTCACCCGTGAGATGACTCTTTAGATAGTGCATTTTTTGCACATTGTCTAAACTCGCGTTATTATGCACAAGTGACACAAACAAATCCCGAAATGTCGTCCATTCGCCGTACTTGCCACTAAAATTCGGTATTGTAATTTTCGGCAATTTAGCGAGATTAGCTTTAACTGAACCACTGCTATCACTACTTGTGTTTATTTGTTTAACGTTACTAAATTTTTTTAACATAGATTTCATTATACTGTTATGAGTGACATAGGTGTCCTCGGTTCTATCATATATTTCTACAAGTACATCTTCTTGCGTTGAATATTTTTCTCTAATCTTAGTATAATTTTCTTTAAAAAGATCCCAATTCTTTTGTAACAACTCTTGTTTGATTTCTATAAATTCGAGGGTTAGTCTGTCTTTGGGACTCTTTTTAAAATTAGTCAGACCCCTGTCTATTACTTTCTGCAAGTCTTTTATGGGTATCGTTTCCATAATTGCTCGAAAAAGCACTTACGGTTATGACAAGAGAAACAAATTAATTCATTATTTGACAGTAAAAAAAATATCTCAGTTTCTTAATAAATCAATCTATAGAGGAACCGAGTAAAGTTACTAATACGATTATTTATTTTCGAGAAAAAAATCATCAACAGTGACTAAAATCACCGAAATCGACCTCTCTTGTTTGGAATCAATCTAGTATTATGTTGCTTTATTTGAAATAAATATTTTATTAGTTGCAAGAAAAAAGTACAAAAAAGAGATTAAGCATTTAAGGTTTCTATTAATTCTCACCAGAAAGTCATAATTTAATCTTAAACATCATTAATTTTTAGCGGCAAAAGTTCCATACATTTTAGTATGGAGAAATAATTTGCAATAAAACAGAGTTCACGCGATCGAAAAATTCAGTGTTCTCCGAATATTCAAGGCGAGCGCACGCTCGTTTTTAGCTCCACACGCACTGTCACGCACACAGAGATTTGATTGTTTACATACGACGACGTGACTGTGTGTAACTTTTGATAATATTTGGTAGGTCTGAGAATAGACACACCAATCTTTATATTTTAAATTATTATTAACCAACTTCAAAAAAGGAGTATTATTTGTGTTTTTTTTATTGTACATTCATTGATTACTCTGTCAATTGTGGACCGATTATTAAAATTCATTTTATATGACTGCCTCGGTGGCGCTGTGGTAGCATATGCGATTGAGGCCTCGGGTTCGATTCACGGGTCGGACCAAATGTTTATGAGATCCACAAAATTTTTTTTTTTAGGTGTTGGCTGTTTTCAGTGTTAGTTCATAGGGAAACCCTAAAATTTTATAAGCACGTTATAAATAGTTATTATATATTTTTTTATTTTGTAATGCTATTCCAGACGCAATATCTGAGCTGGTAGCCATCATTTCGTAATGATGAGGGCAGTAGTAGCGCATGCGACTACTTTGCTTGAGTAAGGATTCAGGTTCGATTCCCGTGTAGGACCAAATATTTGTGTGATCCGCAAATATTTATTTCGGGGTCTGGGTGTATTCTATAGGTAAGCAACAAAAAAAGTATGTTTATGTATTTATATCAGTTGTCGAATCAATAATATAAGCTCTGCTTAGTTTGGGACTGGATGATGTCGTGTGTAAGATGTTCGAAATAGTTGTTTATTTATTATTGTAATATATTATACTGCCTTGTTGGTCTTGTGGTCAGCGTATGCAACTGCTAACCAAGAGGTCTAGGGTTCGATTCCCGGGTCGGACCAAATTTTTGTATGATCTGCAAATATTTGTTTCGGAGTTTGGGTGTTTTCTATGTATAATATGTATGTATTTATAACAAAAAAGTATGTTTATGTATTATAAACTGCGAAATAAATATTTGCGGATCACACGAATATTTGGTAGATGATATTCTGTGTCATTCGTCTGAAATATTTATTTATTGTTATTTATTATAAACTAGCTTTCTGCCCGCGGCTTCGCCCGCGTGGAATTCGTTGATATCACACGACATGGTAAGGGTAGATTAAACAATCTTACCTGATTTTATGTTTGATAATAAGGAACTTCGACACAAACTTTCGTCCCCTATTTCAAACCCTTCTACCTTTATTTTCGCGATAAAAAGTACCCTATGTCCTTTCCCAAGTTCAGTTCTATCTTCGTACCAAATTTCATCAAAATCGGTTCAGTGGTTTAGGCGTGAAAGCGTAACAGACAGACAGACAGAGTTACTTTCGTATATGTGTGTTACCTTTAGTCGTATCTTTCAAGATGTTCAGCTGATGATGGAAAGTAATACTACTCAATAGTTTGGTCTTGGATGATTAGTATTTCACTTTTATACGTATGTATAAACCGCTAGTCGTATTTATGTTTTACTAGCTTTAGCCCATGGCTCCGCCCGCGAGTGTGTCGATTTTCGTGGTAAAAAGTAGCCATGTCCTTTCTCGGGGTCCCATATATCTCTATACTGAAATTGATCAAAATCAGTTCAGCGTTTTACGCGTGAAAAGGTAACAGACAAACAGACAGACAGAGTTACTTTCACATTTATTTTAGTAACATTATTGCGTAAATAAGCCGTTTGCATTAAATATATTTGTTGATTGTAACAAAAACCCAAGCCTCCATAAATAACTAAATGGTTTACATTAGACCATTGAGTGTTGAGTGAAATAAGAAACTGATAAAGATTTCTTTAAAACAAACTTCAATTTGTCGTGCTCACAATAAACCGAACTGTTGAACAGCACAGACGAAGACGTGTTTCATTATCCTCTGCGCCAATAATCCCAACAGGTTATGGGCCCAGGCTACGTTATTAAAAAGTAGTACAGTATTCAAAGTGATTAAAGTTAACAAGAATATTTTTAAATATAAGTATAAATTATATTCAAATTGAATTCATGAAAGAAGAGAAATATATACATGAAGTCATGGTGGAGCGATATTGTATTTGAATTTTCGTATCAAATCAAAATAAGACGACATGGATAAGGTGGCACAATTATTGTTAACGCTACCTACTTTCTACGATGGCGTTATAACAACTTTAGAAAAAGAGTGGAACATTTAACCGTGAAATACTACTGCATTCAAGAAAAGATGATTGAAGAACATAATGTAATGTAAACCATATTCCAATCAATGATATGTTATCATTGGTTCTGACACTTCAGTTCATAAGATTTTAAAGTTGAATAACAAGCAATGTGGTCGACGAAATCATATCAAGAAAGATTGTCATTCTTTCAAGAAAAACGGTTGTAAAAGCAGTGCCAGCCATAATTCCCTCGTAAATGATGTGCAGATTTTCAACAGAAACAAGGAGAGTTTCATTTATTCAAATTCAAAATGTGAGTTATATAATTAATTAATTTATGCAAATAATAATACAAATTATTATTTTTTAGTTTCGAATGCAACGGAATCATACTGTATATAAACAGGACGTATTTCATCATACATAATACGCTACGAAACCCAATAAAAATCGCAGTTGTGAAGAACAAGCATATCTCACTTGACAAAGGAAAATTTAATATTACAGTTAATTAAAGATTTTAAGGTATTACTATTTCGATGAAAAACATTCAAGGAACAGGTATGTCAATATTTTGTAATAAACTTGCAAGTTTACAAAAACAACAAATATTATAGGTCTGGTACCAGCACTAACAATATGTTGTAATATCTTTAAGTAAGTTGTTCTAATTATATTTAATTTAATTATGACTAAATTACGCCTGTATTCATATTCAACATGCATACCTATAAGTTCTGGCATCAACGCATAAATGAATTTGAATTTACCCTAAAAGTTAAATAGTCATATTATCGATGATGTTATGCCAAATAACGATTATATCCTTTATAACCATCACTGTTCCAATATCAGAATTGTATACGTGCTTCAAACGTTACAATTCTGTTTAAAGTTTAACCAAAATTATCGTACAATAATATTACTTGTGTAACTTAAAAGTACGTATTTCCAAATATTTTGTGTTGATAAAGGAATGCATTTATATCAGTATCTTAAAACGCATAAATCGTACACTAACTGAAGTACCATATAAATTAGTTTCAAGTAGGTACAGAAGTCAAAAGTGCGAAAGAAAGCTGTACTCACAGCCAATTGTAGATCCAATATGTTTCCCATTAGAATTTTTTAATCACGCATGTAATTAATATTTAACGCACAGAAATATTTACTTTAAATAAAGCAAAATTAACTTTTATTTAAATTACCTTCAGAGCAGCATTAAGTCAAATATTTGTCGCCTATTTCACTAATTGAGAAAGAAACCAACAAAAAATGAGTAAGCCCAAAATAATCAATAATAAAATAATATACAATGTATTAATAAAAAAAAAAGGTCAACTAGGCACAAAAATTAGTTAGCCAGAAAATAATCCGGCAAAGCTAATGTATGCCAAATAAAAACAAAACAATAATAAAGCCAAAAAAAATAATGCAGTAAGGCTGATTTATGTTAAATTAAGAAAAATAAAGTATTCAATGAGCCTGAAAATAATCTGACAAAGTTGATATATGTATATCAAATTTTGAGCAAATAAAAAGAAACTTTATATGTAAGCCTGAATACAAATAGACAAAGGTAATCGATCTAATCAATATCGATCAAGGCGTTCTTTGTACGCCAAATATATTATAGTCACCAATTTTGTTTTCCTGCTAAGCACAGGAGCAAGACTCAGTGAAATAATTATTAAAAAGGTGTAAGGAAATTTATGTATCTTAAAAATTTAAGAACCTTTACTATCACTATAATTATATATTTTTATTACACCAAAAGTTTTAATTGCTAATTAAAAGACTAATTGCTAAGGCAAATAGGCAAAGCGATATACAATCACTTCAAAGCAATCAAAGATGGTATTTTGGAGAAAGATCTAAGATTTAACATCTTCATATACAGTAAAGGATAATTGTTCAATATAAAAGGCAATGAATTTGATCATATCATACAATACAAAACACGTTTTGGTTGCTAAAGCCCTTACCGGGAAGATTTTATTTTTTAATTAATTTTGATATTCGTTGGTAAGTGTGAGACCGGAGACTCAATCATTCTGCGTCAAACATTTTACTAAGTTGCCATGGTGTGGGTCACCATGCTGCATTGTATACACTCATAATGAAGATAGTAGCCCCTACTCCTAGATTCTACTTATGCTTTCCATCAAGCAGAGTAAAGTCACTTTGGTAGGCTTCAATATATAAAAGAAAAGCCAGAATACCATTGTACACAGGAAACTTATACATACGTAAAAAAAAAAACATATAGATATATATACGTATTTGTAATAATGCTATTTCAAATAAATTATATAAACAAAACCAAGTGTGTAATAAATTAAATAAAACGTTAGGTGGTCTCAAACAATAATTGTATTGTTAGTTTGAGTTCTTCAATGTTGTTGTTAAAAGTTAAAGTATGGGTCTTTGAAAATTGAGAGGTGGATTCTTATAAATAAATATTAGACCAAAATTGTATAAGTGTGAAATTGCATATGTAAACAAACACTTCATGAATAATTGTAAATGACATTGCATTGTGACGATGTATTTATTTAAGCTAAAAATATTTACGGTTTGATATTTCCGAATACGATTTCGAGAATGCAAGATCTTTATGGTTTGAAATAAATAAAATAAATTATCCGTGGTATCTACATTCAATAGTCAAAAATGCAATTTCATTATATTTATATCAATACCAATCCATTTATTTATCAATATCAATCAATTACACCATGCTTTAATCCGTTTTTTCGAAGAATTTCAAATGTATCTTATGAAAATGCAACTTAATGCCTGATTTACTTACACAATGATTTCTACACGAGATATCTGTGTATCTATCACTGTGTTTAAGTAGATATCAGTCTGAAAATAACGAATAGTTATCGAAAGGTTTAAAACATCATTCTATCGATTTAAGATTTATTAGTATTTAAGTATAACCGGTTACGGTTATTATTTTAGTTTAACGTCTGTACTTTTAATAGACATTGAGTAATCGGTTACGCAAATTCTATTTTTTCAAAGAATTTAATAATTGTACTAATAATGTTATTGTGTGCTCAAAGACGAGTGTAATATGGCATAATATGAGGCTGTAAGAAAAACAGTCAGTATGAAGTTGCTATTAAGTAGCATTTCAATTCAAATGAAGGGAAATAGTAAATTTATTACTATTCCTAATATTGTCTAAAGCCATAAAAATCGAAACATGTCGATATCAAGTACACTCTTTAATGGAAGTAAATCGCTACTGAACTCATAAAGTTAGTTCAAACTTCTGCAGGAAGTAAAGCGATACCTTTCCAAATTTGTAAGATATAAGACACAAATTTATACTTCATTGATGTATTAGAGAATGATGCGAAGAATTTTTTCGTAACGCTTGTATTAAAAAAAAAAAAAAAAAAAAAAAAAAAACTTATACTTTAATTGAATTTTAATGTAGATATTATTTGAAAGTAAATGTGAAAAGGAATTAAATCGCTGATCACAATGTACAGTTAGTAACTAACTAATATTATGTTTACAAAAGCGATACCCTTATAGGAGTTCCCAGATGTAACAATCTGAATTTATAGGTACCATATTATGTAATAATTAATGTTAAAACTGAAATGTTAAAGTGGCACCATCATTGTATGCGAGAGATTGTCTTCGAGCTTTAAGGCCGCCACTTATACATACCTAGCATTAATTTCTTTTGTAATTAACTGATATATTTGCAAAAGCGACATCCATACAATTATATTAGATTTAAGACAAAGTATGTGTTTATACTAATTTTAAAATACAGACAGATGTGTTGTTGGGGAGTTTGTTCCTCCGCTTCTTCTTTCCAACTAAAACACTAGGAAGTGGTGATGGGGGGGGCGTTTCTGGGGTCTGTCTTATTGTTTTATATGAATAATTAGTTTCAAAAACACTATCACTCAACTTAATTTAATATTACGAATTGAACACTTGCATTTTTTGAGGGGGACTGTTGATTGTAACAAAAACCCAAGCCTCCATAAATAACTAAATGGTTTACATTAGACCATTGAGTGTTGAGTGAAATAAGAAACTGATAAAGATTTCTTTAAAACAAACTTCAATTTGTCGTGCTCACAATAAACCGAACTGTTGAACAGCACAGACGAAGACGTGTTTCATTATCCTCTGCGCCAATAATCCCAACAATATTAAAAAAAAAACACAGTCCTCTGCCTCTTCAACCTGTCTATTAAACTCAAAACATAACGTAACTTAAAAACTACTGCACCAATTTTCATGATGTTTGCAGCAATGGATAGATTGGTTTTAAAGGAGGGTATAATTTGTCAAATTTTAAATGTTTTTTAAATGCCTATAAGACCATGTATCGTTAATCACACATTATTGACATAATAAAATCTTACACTGAGAGTCACTAGTGTAAGATTACGGCCAATTACGGGTGCGACCTGGATGAACGCTCTGACGTATTATAAAATATTTATTTAAATAATATTGTGTAATAAACAATTTTATTCTACATATTTCATGTAGAATAAAATTGTTTTATATGTCTACAGTATTTATTATGATAAGGATTAATATTACATTGTTCCAAATTACTTTGAAATTATTATTCACAAATAAAATAATAAAGAAATATTAAAAAAGTATTACTGTAGGTTATTCCTAATTTATGTAACTCGTAAACTTTTGTCAATATTGGCTTTATTTATGTGTTCCTTTAAAATAATAAAATAACATTAATAAATCTTCTTTAAAAGGTAACCTTAATTATGATGAAAACCGTATTTAAATACCTTGCGTATTTAAAACGATCTGAGTTGACAGACAATGCACGCGAGCAAATTTATTTTATACTGTGTAAAATTATTTTATAATCTTTGACCATTCGATTGGTATACAGAAAGTATTATGACTTTCTGTTCTGAATGAATCCTACGGGCTTTACGTTATGGCAAGATACATTGCGTGCGTTGTAAGACATTAAAATACGTTCTACAAAGGCGAACAGTTGATGGATATTTAACATAAGCAAAAAACCGAAAGTCGGTGATTGCTTGCTACGGTATGTATGCGACAGTGCGCGATGCGTCTGTGTGCATGTAAAATATGTATGTGGGTGTTCAATCACAAATTCTCACGCTTGGTGTCGCGGGCCTTAATATATTGAGTAGGCCTTCCATATTTAACAAGGAATAAATCAACCAAAGATTCAAACAAGTTTTGTTTACAATAAACTTTAACTATAAAACAGCAAAAGGACAAGGGTAAAATTCTTAAAATTTTACAAGTGTTTGAGAATAAACTGTTTACTATCGGCGGTGATCGGGCATGGATTCCCCGTTCCCCCGTTTCTTATAAAATTATTCTAAGTCCTAAAATTAACAAGCAACTTTAAACTAAATAAAGTCCTTTTTCTTCAATCAGGATTTTAAAACTTCTAAGTTCAAATTTTCTGATGTCGACAAGATAAAGTTAAATGTACTCACGTTTGCACTTCACTGTAAATATACACAACAGGCTTACTGGTCACGCCTGTTGATGCACTCTTCGATCACCAACTAATCATATCGATACCTCCCACGTAAGTTGTTGTATGCCACAAAAATGACTTTTTTCGTTTTTACTAAAACTATCCTAATTTTGCCTTATTCCATGCATTCAAAGTGAAAAAATAACCAAAATACGTTTTTTTTAGGGATTTGCCAGTCGTATAATGTTGTAACTTTCGAACGAGAACGGACTACAGCATTGTATGGACCTTTGCAATAGTTTACGCGGGGTGAGTGATAGGAAGAATTACGCGCCCGCGGCTCGTATTGGACACATACAACATGCTACGCCGGACTTTCAACCGGTCGCACGCATGTAGGAACCGTTTAAGTTTTTCAAAGTAATATATATACGTAATTAAATTACTTCAAATATAAACTATAAATTGTACAAATATAATAACAAGAGCGCGTAGACTATGTGATATGGTCAATAATACGAGTACACAAAATAGAAACTCCGAGACACCCATTGAAATAACAATGTTTCATTTGATGAAATACAACTAAACAGTTTTCATGATTCAAGTCTCTGAAATTTTACAGTATATTTATTTTTGTAATATTTTATTAGCATTAGTACGGTTACTGTTAGTCTTTTGTGGTGATACTAACCTAAAATGTTGTATAGACTACTTACAACAGTATACGTCGTTAAGCATTTATTAAAAATGTTGTATGTAATACATACAACATTTTACGTTTAAATAAAAATAAAAATATTATTGTACGTGATAGATACAACATTTTACTTCGGGAGTTCTTATACAAAACTTTGTTGTATGGTGACATGCTATATTTTACTTTGCTATTCCGTTTTTTTTTACTTAAATTCGAAGTTGTATGTCAAAAGTCTTTTCTAAAATTGTATCTTGCTATATATAAAATGCTTTGCCCTGGCTGACTGACTTAGTCCCGTATTACAGAACGTCACTCAATCCTCAAGCATAACTTAAAACTAGTTTCAAAAAATGAAATGGCACTAATCCACTTTTAAGTAATGCTTGAGTATTACGTGATGGTTTGTAATACGGGCCTTTATGATCTACCAACGCAGGTTACACAGCCTAAACAGCTGGTCCAGCTATGCTATTCTCACTACGAGGTGCTCGTCGTCGAGACAGACCCTTGCAATAGTGTCGCGACAAACAAAGCTGGGGCAGCCCCACACAAGGCTTGTATCCTTAGAGAATAGCACTATTGGAGAGGTAAAAGCTGTATGTGTTCCTTATACGATGTAGGCATCTGATAAGAAAGGATTTCCCGAAATTCCCAAGAGATTAGGAATTACCTGGGTTGCAATCAAATTAAAACGATAATACTGTTTCAGAGTCACCATTACCAATAAGTTTTAATAAATCTAAATTAAAGGGTTAGTAAATAATAGATGAAAACATCTTTGAGAGCTTAGAAGTAGCAACAGATTCTGATACTGCAAATCTTGAGACACCGCACCCTCCCTCTTCTTGTAGTATCAACCACTTGGACTACGACTGTGGTTTCTGCCCATAATATATACAAAAATTTTTTTTATCAGCATTCGATATTTCACTTAAACCCTCACCAGCATGTATTTATAGCTGCTTGACGTATACAACCATGAACAATAGTCCATTATCGGATATTACGAATAATAGTCCTTCCATAAGCGACCGCCGTTGTCCATCAAGGAAAGATAAAGGCAATGTAAGAAAAATACATTTTAAAGAAAGGATAGATAATAAAAGAAAGTGTTTACGTAATTTGGGATAAGAATATATGTCCAGAAAAGGTTAAAATACAAGAAATTAGCAAGATGGGCCCACCATGTCGCTGCCGCAAGAAGTGCTTTGACAAATTAAGCGAAGAAGATTTTTCAGAGTTTTTGGAGCTTAGGTGATCTATAAAAGCAATGGATGTATGTGGCTAATTTATTAAAATAGCAAAATAAACGTAGAGTTTAAACAGATACAGTTTCAAGACGTAAGTACACGTTAAAATACTCAATACCAGTAGGTCATAGCAAAGATCATAATAATATTATGATGTGTGCAAAAAATACTTTGTCTGTCAGTGATCAGGTAATTTATAAGGCTCTAGAAAAGATGGATACGACAACGAGAGTACTAGACCCAGATCAAAGAGGAAGAAATTCAAACCATCCTGTAAAAAAAACAGTTTCTGTTATAACCAGTGTGTGTGATCACATTATGAGCGTGCAGCCGGATGAGTCACATTATACGAGGCAATGGTCAAACAAGCTATATTTGGATGAAGATTTGAATTCTTTAAATTATTTGAAATGTACAATGAATGGCTTCAGGCTAACACATATGACACCCTGAAGTTGACTGGTAGAGAATACCTTGGGCATTAAGTCCGCCGTTGTACAAATTGCATAAAGAAATAAATAAATACTTTAATAAATATAACGAGAAAGCTGAAACCGAAAGTCAATATAGAGATGTTGTAAATGAAAATTTTAAGCTCAGTTTTTACATGCCTAATAAAGAGCAATGCGATCAATGTTACATTTTTAGAAATACAGACATACTGAAATCCTGAACAGCAAATATTTTACCCTCAAATAGTATAGTACCCTCAGTCAGTGCCCTCAAATATACTGACAACTAGTTCAATCTTCGAATTTCAGTTCCCCCTTAGGGTTGCGGAGGTCCGATGCCACTCGCTCCGTGGAAAAACTGAAATTCAGGTAAAACCGGTTGAACTAGTAGCCGATCCCAAATAAAATTGGGAATAAGGCTAGGAAGATGAATAGAAGCTCCGCTTAGTTTGGGACTAGATGATGTGTGTAAGATGTCCGAATTATTTATTTATTTTACTGTCATTATTGTTATTCTAAAAATAATGATAGTTTTCACTGATTGGAGGCTCCAATGAAACTAAAAACTAGGTATAAATGAAAGTAACTAAACCGTTTTTAAATATGTATCAATGCGAAAATAATATTTTCTGATTCCTATTATAAATATAAAATTATAGAAGTTTATTCTTGATACTGTTTTTTTATTTTCTAGTCTAATATTTGTTTACTTAGAATAACGCAAACCAAATTTTTTTTTGTAATTGATATTGTTACTTACAGTGGAATGAAACTTATATTTTTCAATGTATACAGTTGTAAGTACTATAAACAACAACTGACGAAATCTAAACTCCGCGGTAAAATGTTGTAAGTAATAGATACGACAACTGTCGCAGCCTGTACTCCGCAGTAAAATGTTGTATGAACAATATCTCAGAAAATATACATAATTTATTATTTATCTTTCAACATAATCAATAAAACTAAAAATTACATTAATATACCAAATTTTACAATAATACATTAATAAATGCAGTTTTTAGTCGAATTGGAATGTTTAAAATGCTCTACTGTAAAATTGCAGTTTTGGGGATACAACAACTTACGTGGGAGGTATCGATATCCTCGCTGGATCAGCAACTAGTCATCCTCGCTGGATCAGCAACTAGTCATCCTCGCTGGATCAGCAACTTGCAATCCTCGCTGGATCAACAACTCGCCCGCCGTCGCTGTGTTAAGGAGCCGCGTACCCTTTATCTGCAGCGATCCACTGCGAGTACGCGGAACGGTCTCACTGACCGTTAAAAGGGATAGTTAAGCACTATCCGCGCTATTATCCGGCTCGAAGGACCAATGATTTAGTTCACTCGAACTAAACCCGGGTGATTGCCTTGGGGTGGAGCTACTAGTAGGTTCGTAAAATAAAACCACACTGCAACTTGATCTATGGTGTATGTACCATTTATTCAATCACCCTCTGGTCCAATTGTTCACAAATAAATATTTACATCGACCTTATTATATACTATGCACGGTAACCAAACCATAGCGCGACATAAAAAGAGGGCACAACACCATCTATCGAGACCATAGGTAGTTATAGTCTGTTTTATAGACTACAACTGAAAATAATAAATAGTTCACTGAAGTTGAGTTACCGTACATCATGAACAGGTACCATAATGTAAGTTTCAAAATACGTCACCAGAAACTGAAAATCTAAAAAAGTACCTGTTAAGCCTCATTGAATATTATATATTTTCTTTTACTACTACAAGAACTAAAAAAGTCTGTCATAGAAAAGTCATCTGGTCCATTAAAACAAATTAGTAATTAAGTTCAAACTCGTACCCAGAAATTCGTTGAACGTTGTGAGCTTTCGTATTATTCATTAAATTGCGAAGATAATCAGAAACTTAAAAAAAAATAACAGTAGCCGAGAATCCACGTAAGTGGTGTGCAATCCCGCCGTTCGAAGGCCGGGAGAATGATGCAGAATAATCTAACCAGACTGCCATGGTAAGGGTCACCATGCTACATTGCCTACCCTCACAATGAGCATGGTGACCCCTACTCCTGGATTCTATTCATGCTTTCCATCAGGCAGAGTGGAGTCACTTTGGCAGGCTTAAATATAAAAAAAAAAAAAAAAAAAAAAAAAAAAAAAAAAAAAAAAAAAAAATTTAGTAATTGCAATTTTAACCTCGTTATGGTTTGATCACATTTTTATGAGATAAAATGTTAAATTATTATATACCTTGGATGATATTCTTTGTTATAGATTATTTTTGCGACATGATACATATCAACAAGTTTATATATATTAAAATAATTTTAGTGACATTACTTTATACTCTAAAATTGAAGAGTAAATACATTTTCAACACAAAATAAATTATTAAGAATACAGTAGACAGTACATTTTAAAATTTGTTGGTAACAAAAGGAAGGGTGCTTAATAATAGGCAACTTTGTAGCGCAATCTAAATTAGAGCTTCGATAATCTATTTACAACTGGTAGCGTATTTAATAACCAATCAAATTTCTAATCAATCATTTTACATCAGCTATACCTATTTAGTTTCGTCTTAGGGAATTTAAACAGCAAAGGATACTTATTTAGAGATCAAAGGACATCAAGATAATGTTGGGGTGATAAAGACTTTAGTTTATTGCAAGCGGGTTCAAATAATACTTTGTTTCCTACGGTCAACGGATTATCAACCAAAATTATATTTGTTACCGCATGCGGCACCATAAAGTGTTAAGTAAGTTTACAAAACAGTGCATTAGTCCAATTTTAAGTAGAAATTGTGATACTTATGTTTCTCATTTCAGTTCATTACTTTTTAGCAGTCGGGTTTTTTGTTTCTAAAATAATTATTTTAATAATATCACGAAAGGCATTTATATATATATATTTATATAATAAACCTAAAACATGAACAGACAATTGCTCAAAACTTTGTATTATAACACTAACCCACTTAATTACTTTTATGCTTTAATAATACTTAAAATGCTTTTAATCACCATTTGATGTTACCTAAAAAGCTTTTAATTCCTGGAATCTTTTTTTTCTAGGAATCTCTTCGCTGGTGTGTACTTACTTCGGATCTCCGGCTACTCAAGGGCTTAGAAGTTAGTGCATTTGGTGTTTCTACTAAGAAAAACACCCCTACGGCCTTCTCAAGCGACCTGCTCTGAGGAAGACCCGAACCGAGTTATTTCAGGTCCCCCTAAGAATCGACGACGCGTCAATCTGGTCTCTATCCTTGGGAAAGTCTGGTTTCCCCTTGCCAATAGGCCTAATCATTATGTGTTGCGGTCTGATTTCAATTTTACGACCAAGCCGTGTTTCACCGTTCACTAACCAAAGCAAATAATCAGTCACCAGAGGTCTCGACTGTTTGGCAGTAAACTGCAGCTTTTACCGTCGTCTATGCTTGGGATCAGCCATCTCCCGATCCCGTTTAGTGTCCTAAAACCGAGGGTAAGTGGTAAGCTTTACGTCTACAGGATGAATGATGGGGTGATAACTCTATGTTTTAAATTCGTCAACACAGACTACGTGTATACATAAGTTCAACATCTCTAGAATTTTTGGGTAAGCAATTTTCAAAGTCAGTCTTCGTATTCGAACTTACTGTTCCTAAATCGAATTCTAAAGTTTGATGTCAACAATATTTGATAATTAATGAAATTCCGTCAAGTTACAGTTAAGATCCCACATCATAGTTGTAGATGACAGTTTTGACAGGGTCATAATAATACGCGTTTGAACCTAGTAAGGGAACTTTTTTAATAAATAAATATAAATATTTCGACCATCTTACACATAACGCCATTTAGTCCTAAGCTAAGCACAGCTTGTATTATATGTACAAGACAACTTTATAGATAAACAAAAATTTTTTGTAATTACATACAATAATGTATAAATAGAAAACAACCCAAACTCCTAATCAAGTATTTGTGGATCCTACAAAAAGTTGGTTAAATCCAGAAATCGAACCCAAGACTCTCAAGCACAGCAGTCGCACACACTTCTACAGCGCCACCGAGACAGTCAGTCAGTTTATGTGATAGAGATCCCGATGTACATTAAAATGTTATGTGCCCTGATTCTATTTAATATAGGAGTATAACAAAAGAACTTTTTGCTTAAGTAATTCTCGTGTGTAAGTCAATTCAAACTTAGCCATCAACTAAAAACTGAAAGATGATTTGATTTGATCAATTCATTTGATAAGTTTTAAAGATTTTATGAAAAAATACTCGGAACATACATACATTTTTAATAGCCGTGAAACATCTCAGATGCAATTAAATATTTAAAATCTGTTTGTATTATTGTTATTTTACATCTCTCATGTTCGGTAAGTAGGTTCTTATTACCTCCAAATGGAGCTCGTAGGTGACTTATTAGCGCTCTAGGGTAATAATGTAGCTAGAAAAGCTCTAGGGCGGTAAGTAATTAAAAAAAAACACTTCTTTCTTTCAAAAAGTTCGCGTACCTCTAACCATCATACTGACAATAGACATCATGCATTCAGCCCAATGACCAAAGAGGTTGCTCTGCTATTCAGCCTTGTCTTTGTGTGAGTATAATAGTCATCAATTTTAAATATCTTTTAAATTTCGTTCTTGAAAAAAAAATTTTTCTTTACTTGATTCTTTTTAATGAAAAAAGGCGAGAATAGAAAACTTTTACTATATTCTTATAATGCCGATTTTTTTCTACTTACCTCACAATCGAGATGTAAAGCAGAATAGTTAGCTCCTCCTCCCATTAGCACCCTCGAACTATAGGCGCCCTCGCTGCGCTCGTGCGCCTAAATATCTCGGGCTGCAATTGATGCCTTACAACATTGTTTTTTTTTATTAAAGATTCGCCAAAAATTGTTTACATCGAACCTTATAAATAACTTTATAAACATGCTACAGATAAAATAATAAGAATGTAACAATTACTTATACGTAAATACCGTCATATAAATTTACAAATTTCAATAAATACTATTTTCGTTAAATAACTTTAATATCATTTTAAAATATAAATGTCGCATCACCGCGATCAACGCTGGCGGCGACTCGTGATTCGCAGTGGTGGCATTGGGCTATAGTCCTCGGTTCTATTCAATTCAGATACCCACCAAAGCAGCTATACCCGGTTAGTATCTGAGTCATTCGATAAGTGACACAGTCTACCCACACTTCGAAATTTAGCAGACTAGCACATTAACTAGTACAGCCCTGAATTTCGAGCCTGGCCTGACAAGTCTCTAGAGTTTGCTTATGAGCGTTCGGCCGTAGCATTCCAGGCTCATGGTCTGGAGTAGCCTCTTAACCATTACGATAGAACGACGAATTTCGGCCGAATGTCAAAGAGGGATAATATGGCCCACTTAAAAAACCTAAGTTTTTTATAAAGGTTCTTTATTATTATTTTTGTCTTTTTAATACCTGTGTAGAGACAGAAAAAATCCCGAGTCTGTGGAGAAAGTCTAGGGTAATAGCTATTCTTAAACCCGGTAAATGCCCAGATGATCCGATGAGCTACCACCCCATTTCACTTCTGTGTCACACGTTTAAATTACTAGAGAGAATGTTTCTTAACCGCCTGGGTAAAATCATAGACCCGAAATTGATCCCCGAGCAGGCTGGCTTCAGACCAGGGAAGTCATGCTGCAGTCAAGTTTTGAACTTGACTCAATACATAGAGGACGGGTTTGAGGCTGGAGAGGTTACGGGAGTCGTCTTTGTGGACCTATCGGCAGCATACGACACCGTAAACATACGGAGACTACTCTGGAAGGTGGGGACTATCACTGGTGATACCAAATTCGTCCGTATCCTTAGCGAACTCCTGCGTAATCGGAATTTTCAAGTCCATATGCTTTCCGATAAGAGCAGATGGCGCTGCCAAAAGAACGGACTACCGCAGGGTAGCGTACTGGCCCCGATCCTCTTCAACATCTATACAAATGATCAACCATTGCTCACGGACACAAACCGATTCGCTTACGCGGACGACTTGGCGCTCGCAACTCGAACCTATACCTTCGAGCAGGCAGAGGTAAATTTGACAGCCGCTTTGTCCAGTCTCGACACTTATTACGATAAAAATAGTATGAAACCCAATCCAGAGAAAACACAATCCTGCGTTTTACATCTGCGCAATAGATCAGCGAATCGTACTCTCAACATCTCCTGGCGAGGCACTCCCATTGCTCACTGCAGCCATCCAAAGTACTTGGGAATCACCCTGGACCGATCGTTGACGTTCAAAGTGAACTGTGAAAAAATAAAACAAAAGGTTTCTATACGGAACAACCTACTCCTCCGTTTAACATCCTCGAAGTGGGGAGCTACACCTTCAGTTCTGCGTACCACAGGGTTAGCATTGTGTTTTTCTGCAGGCGAATACTCGTGCCCAGTGTGGCAGCGATCTGCCCACGCCAAGAAGGTGGATGTAGCCCTGAACGAAACATGCCGGAGAATAACTGGATGTCTGAAGCCGACGCCGCTGGAGATGCTGTATCCACTAGCAGGCATTGCCCCCCCCAGTAGTCCGCAGAGAGGTAGCCTCCGCTATAGAAAAATGGAAACAGGAAACTGATCCTAGACACCCAATGTATGGACAAAACCAAACCACGAAAAGGCTGAAAAGCCGAAACAGTTTCCTAAATATAATTCCTGTGGATTCCAACAACCCTCCCAAAGCCAGAGAAAACATATGGCGTAAAAGGTTCCCTCTCTGCAATTTTGTCCCCTTAGTCGAAAAACTACCTCCGGGAGATAAACTTCCCTGGCCAACCTGGAAGGCGCTTAATAGGCTGCGTACCCAGGTTGGCAGATCTGGGGACAATCTGACAAAGTGGGGATTTATACACCCAAGCGCAAATAAATGCGACTGTGGCGCGTCACCACAGACAATGGACCATTTGATGACATGCCCCACGAGCCCAGATTCGTGTACGCTTGAAGACCTGCACCAAGCAAGACCAAACGCAATCCGCGTCGCCGAGCACTGGGCCAAAATAGTGTAAAGTGTTGCCATCGACACGATAAGAAGAAGATTATTATTTTCATTCAAATCTTTATTTTTTTTTGCATATTCGTCATAGTTAGAATTTTTCTTTAGAGGCACAGTGTGCCCCGCGTGGTCCTAAAAAACGCTTGCTTGTATAAAATGTAACTTAACGCAAAGTATAAAAGATACACCTAGATACCGAAGGATGAAACGAACGCGTGCTGAGGCGCGATCATCAGCTAGTATATTTACAAAAATTTAATTCACAGTTTACGTCAATATATTATTTGACTGCCTCGTTGGTCTAGTGGTTGGCGTATGCGACTGCTGATCAAGAGGTCTCGGGTTCGATTCCCGGGTCGGACCAAATGATCGGCAAATATTTGTTTCGGAGTTTGGGTGTTTACTATGTATAATATGTATGTATTTACAAAAAAAAGTATGTTTATGTATTTATATCAGTTGTCTAGTTACCCAGTTACTCTGCTTAGTTTGGGGACTAGATGGCGTTGTGTGTAAAAATGTCCGAAATATTTATTTATTTAAATATATTATTGTAAGTCATATAAATACTTCATTTAAAAGGTAAAAAGAAAAAAGTACAAGTCGTCACTATCTTTTTTACAGCTTTGTGAAATTTAAAATTTATGGTTGGTAAAAATGTATTTCTATTTCAGAAGTGTAAAATATATTCATAACACAGATAGCAAAATGCGATGCTGAAATATCATAAAATTTTGTATTAAAATTTCAAAACAAACTTTGCCAGTCGTCAAGATGCTAACTTTTGAAGCATATTAAATATTTATTAAACTAAAAGTACAATCTGTTTAAAAGTATATTGCAACAGCATAAGTACATTTTTATCTTATTTCTTAAGGTAATCAGTCACTTGTATGTTTTTACACTTTATATAATCTAAATTGGTTCTAAATACTAGTGATTAATATAAATTTATACATGCGTAAATATATATTATATTATATCATTTGAGTGAGATTAATTGACTAAATAGTCAAGAATTTAAGGTATATATTTGGTAATTAACTTATGCAAAATGTGGATATTGATTGCCTTAAAGAAATGTTTATTAAATATTAACTATTTCGATAGTTTTTAAGTTTATTCAATGCAAGTTTAAGATAATAATTTCAATATATTTTCTATTACTGTCTGGTACAATCAAAACATGCAAATTTAAACAAAAAATGGACTCAGTTAACAATCGAAAAGAATAAAAAGCTGACAAATAAAAATGATTTATATTTCGGAAAAGTCGTTTTTAGAAAATCAGTCTCTTGTATATTTGCAATTAACAACTTTTCACTAGATATCTTTGAAAGTATTTATGGTTACATAACAAAACAATTTTTTTTTGTCTGTCTGTCTATCTGCCTGTGTTCGTTATCTCTTTGTATGTATAAAATATATAAAACATAACATGTGTAATACAACCCTACCAATTCTAAATATTAATGTTATAAATAAATATTAAAACCCATTTATTTCAACTTTGGAAGAAACCTTTCATTTTGAATTCTAATGAATGCTTTACATTTTAAAAGGTCACGCCTTACCTCATTATTTCCTCCAACGATAATTATACTGAAAGTGTTCCGGCGTAGATTTCGTTTTGTTTGAGGTCCAGACATTTTTGCGGTTTCGTTAATGTTTGGTTCGGTGAGATTTATGTTACCTTGGCAGAATAATAAATATCATACCATACTTGACAATGTGTTCAAAGCTTATATATAACAAGCTTAGCCCTGTGATGTTACCGTAGGTTGTTGTTAAAGCTAGTTTTACACTTAGTCAGCAGAAGCAGGATCAGGAGATATAGTTGCCATAAAACTTTAATGTCATTATAATAAAAAATAGTTTGATCAAACAAAAACCGACTTCAAAGAAAACCTACGAGTATTCCGAGTACCCAAATAGCGACAGGCGTGATTACGATATTGAAAGAATTCCCTCGATTTCTCCAGGATCCTTTCATCAGTTTCCTTATCATGGGACCACATGGGAGGCACCAGCCTTAAAATAAAAAAATATTATTAAGATTGCTTCACGCCATCGAAAGTTCTGAGGCAACAAACTTTAAAAACGGTCGAATTGAGAACCTCCACCTTTTTTTGAAGTCGGTTAAAAGTGGTTACTGTACCCTCCGCTACATTAGTAGGTAAATACATAAAACTGCATCAAAAAATCTAAAATTTTAAATCAGCATCCAAAAAGTACCACTATCTTATTTAAGACGTCTAGCTGCAAATGAAGGTACTGGATGTAATGTTATTTAAAAAGTTTAACTCCCTCTTATTTTGCCTGAATAAACTGAGACATAAGATCGTCTGTAGATAAACATTATTTAATTAAATTTATTCTAGTAATGAGTCTCAGACATTTTTATAGTCTAACATAATAATATTATACACATCATGTTTAACGTATATGTCTACAATGTGTTGTACCAACATTACATTTGTTAATACATAAATATACATGTTAAGGGGCCCCCGGAGGCTGAATTGTCCATACAAACGGTATACCAAGATCATTTGCAGTATAAACATATTTCCACGATGATATGTTGATATTCGGACTTAGACTGTATTTATTTAGGTTATAACGTCTTTATTTTTAAAAATAAACTTATCTAGAATAAAATAAAATCAAATTAAATTTTACATATTTTAAATTGTAAATGTCATGTTTTCATTTTGTTTTTTCCTGTCTTAAAAACAAAAATATTTCTAATATTGTTCTACAATAACATATCTCATATTATTATGCTACTACTTACATAAAATAAATCGAAAAAATATTGAGTTTTCATTCGTGGTTTTCGAAATTACGAAACACGTCCATATTTTCACAAATTTCAAGCAATTAGTAGTGCTATCGCATCAAAAAATATTTCAATGTCTGTGTGATTCGTGTCAGTAAAATAATGATAGCCGAACCTTTAGAGAGAGTCCGAATTACTACGAATGAACGTCAATCCACATACACACATACAGCGGTGCACTCGTATCTACGTTGTATTTTGTCAAACAGAGACAGCAATATTTTACGAACAAATTTCAACTTGCAGTTTCGAGTGTCGTACGCCGGCCTCATAAAGCAAAAAAACAATTGATTTTTTGAAGTGAAACTTCTTTAGAATCGTAGTGATTTCAAACCGGATGCAACGAGAAACGACACGTAAGAGACACAAATATGAAATTGGTGAGTCAGAGCGAGAGAGCAAATGTCAGAGTGTACAACCAATCGGAAATGACGTCATGTAAATTCATGAGAGAGATTGCATTACCAATTGAGATGTTGGTAAAAAATACCAGATGTAAAATTAAACAATATTTTATTTATGTTTATCTATTTTTTTACACTTTATACAAAGTGTAAAAAAATTACACTATAATTTTGACCTTTGAAACAGAGATAAAAGTCGCGGCAAAGATGGCGTCCAGCTGTCAAATTTAAATGATTAATAGTGTAAATAAAGAAAAATGTACTTTATTAAAAAAAAAGCGTCGTTAAAAATATTCATCTGATTCTTTTGTCGATTTGCCGAAGTTTCACTTCTATCGTGTGTGAATCGCGCACACACCTTTTTTATTTATCTAGACAAAATTTAAATATATTTTGGAACTGCAGCACTGATCTGAGCGGAGCATTCACTGATCACTCACATATAGCTGACCTCGCCCCGCCTAAAACAAAAGCCGCTGATTTTGTTGAAAAAATCTATTCCATTATGAAATGTAGTTAAGTGATAAATCGTTCTTTGTCTGTAAAAATATCCAAGGAAAAGTGATTTGTACTTTCATATCATATCCTTTCATATCATATCCTAAATTAGTACACAAACATTTACGTCGGTTTAATTTTAAGCCTTATTTCTTCAGACAATAAAGATATTACAGACTAGTGATAAAACTTTTCGTGCGAAATATTATGTTAGTTGCATTTAGAAAATTGCCAACAAGTTTCGTGACTTCGTCCAACAGTAGTGTTAATTTTAAAAGTTACTGAACAAGTGTCGCCTTGGAAAAATGCAGCAGAGCAAGAAAAATATATAATGCTAGTAGGAAATTGCATGTCTACGATTAAACATGACCTTTGAAAGCGAAATGTTTGAGGACATATTTATAGGTTGCAATTTATCGAATGTCGCCGTCATGTTAACTTGTAATATTTTTCTACATGATAAAGTCTCGTAGAAATAATGTACTTGCCGTTGCTTTATTCGTAAGAGTAAATTATCATTTAATAAACGTCTAATCTGTAATTTCTGGTGTAATTTCTGGTTAAAACTGCCTCGTTGGTCTAGTGGTTAGCGTATGCGGCTGCTGATCAAGAGGTCTCGGGTTCGATTCCCGGGTCGGACCAAATATTATTTGTGTGATTCAAAAATATTTGTTTCGAAGTCTTGGTGTTGACGTCGTCGTCTACGCAGCACATGTAATGGAATCTCTCAAAACCAATAATTATTTTTTCTCCATTTTTGTAACCTTTTTGTAAATAATCCACTCCTTTCGCCTATAGCCTATAGCCTCCTCATTAACTGGGCTATTCAAATCTGAAAATATTTATCTAATAGTATAGAAACACAACAACTACACAACACAAACAACACTATTACTTCATACGTTTATAAAACCAGCAAGTTTTGTAAAGCGTTCATAGGCGAGTAGCTAGGTGGTTGGAAACAATTACCTCGGGTAAGCAATGACGGTCAGTACATAAATGGGTGACCATTTATGTACTGGTATGTTGTGAGCGTTTCTGTGATTTCGAGGTTATATTAAGCAGTGGATCTCGCTTGTTTGCAAAAGATAACAGTCGTGAAGCTTAGTTGAAGTCCTTCAGGCAGCTCAAAAATATATAAAGGCAAGATTACGTAACTACAACGTGTCTTAGCAGTCCCCAACCCGTACTCGGCCAGGGTGAGGTCGTATCGTCTTAACTCTCTCCTGAGAGGAGATCTTAGCCCAGCAGTGGGACATCATGGGTTGTTGATGAATGAAACCAGTGGGAATGGGTTACTTTGATCAAAGTTAGTGTCGATACCGTTATATTTGTAACAATACTTATTTTTTAAATGTCAACCAAATGTAAAATAAATAGATTTAAGTTAATTAAGAAACTTTGAAAAACGTAATTGATATAGCTACAGTAATTATAGAATGTTCAATTTGTGTTAACAAAGCGTTAATTAACTTCAAAATTCGTTAATAATACAATAATATTTCTTATTTCAAAAACAAAGTTCTTAATTGAATAATTTAACAGAATTTAACTTAAACTTATAATTGCTGCCAATCAACGGTATGTCAGTCGAGATTTAGAGTTAGCGTTGATGTATAAATACTACTAACAGTAAATTGAGAATAATAAACGAGAATCCCTTTTTACCTTCTCTTGTAAACGTCGAAACTACTGTCTTTCTGGTGATTCCTACTGTCATTCTAGATCTTGACAGTTGTCCGATTGTTTTGTGAATGCTTTTAGGCGTTAAAGTGTTTAATGTTTCTAATTGTTATGTCGTAGAGTAATCTCGATTTTAAACAATCTTCTGCTGGCAAAAGGAAGTCAATCAGTAAGCAATTCGTAAATATTTTTCTGTGTGTTGTAAAATATTATAGTTAACAATTAAAATAAACATACCAAGAAGCATATCACGAGGTAACAAGCTTTTGCGCGTGGCAAAGCCCGTACGTATATCATTTTTTTAGATTTTGTTTCGTCCGAATTTATTAAAATGTTTTTTTATAAAGCTAAGTAAATGTCGTTCAGTATATTATTGACTTACCTAGTTTGAAAAATGATCGAAAACAAATTTGCCTACTAACTTATTTTCAACGACAATGGGACGCACCGTTATGTATTTTAAAACAAAAAACACTTTTTAACACATCAACCAGTCTTGCCGATTACACTCGCTGTGGGAGTATAGGAATCGGGCTTATGAATTCAAGCGCTTCCATCGATCAACATAGGCACTTTGTTGGAGAACACTAGTTTTTAACCTGCCAGTTGCTTCCGTTTCGAAGCGTCCTATTTTCTCCGCATTTTTGCCGCTGTTTTGAAGCTGTTGACAGTCGTGGACATCATGGCCCTTTTTGTAACAATAGCGGTGGCCGCATATTTTGACATGCTAATATAATCGACATTATCCGTGATGCTTTTGTTACCTTTGCTGTGGGACGCAACATGTTTCGACATTTATCTTTTAACTCGCTAAGATTCTACATCTAACTGTAGCTCTACTTACAAATTAAAAAAAAAAAAATCTGCATCAAAGTAAAGTTTTAATTTAAATATGCATGACTTCAAGTTGCATGGCATTTTAAATGATCTGAATTATTTCGAATACTAAAAGACTATTCAAGTTATTTTATGTTTAATGACTGAACATTCGTAAAAACATCATTAATTTTCACTAAATACCCACACACACTTGCGAAATATATTCTCAATCAAAAGAAATAAAATCAATCTCAACAAATTATGTCAAAAAAAAAATCAAAAAATACTTTACGTATGGAAAGATGAAAAACATTAATTTTTAGGGTTCCGTAGCCAAATGGCAAAAAACGGAACCCTTATAGATTCGTCAAGTCTGTCTGTCTGTCTGTCTGTCTGTCTGTCCGTCCGTATGTCACAGCCAATTATTTCCGAAACTATAAGAGCTATACTGTTGAAATTTTGTCAGTCGATGTATTCTGTGAACCGCATTAAGATTTCTACATAAAAATAGAAAAAAAACAATACATTTTGGGGGTCCCCATACATGGAACTGAAACTCAAAAATATTTTTTTCATCAAACCTATCCGTGTGGGGTATCTATGGATAGGTGTTCAAATATGATGTTGAGGTTTCTAATATCATTTTTTTCTAAACTGAATAGTTTGCGCGAGAGACACTTCCAAAGTGGAAAAATGTGTGTCCCCCCCCCCTCTAACTTCTAAAATAAGAGAGTGATAAAACTAAAAAAAATATATGTTGTATATTACCATGCAAACTACCAACGAAAATTAGTTTGAACGAAATCTAGTGAGTATTTTTTTTTTAATACGTCATAAATCGTAACACGCAATTTACATTTCATCCAATCAATACACTAGTATAAAAACATCGATCAAAGTTACAACGAACTACAAGAACTTTTATATGATGTTACTTGCTGATACGGAACCCTTCATGGGCGAGTCCGAATCGCACTTGGCCGCTTTTTTTGTTGAAAAGTTTTAAAGTAAACATTTCTGATAAATCAGTAAAACGGTTTTTATTTATACGTAATATCGGTTTATGACAGTGTTTTTAGTAAAAACTACACGCTAGTTTAATGTTAGGTACATAAAAGTCTCAAGACTATAATAGTACCTTGGGGTCAAACAACCTCACATTTTAATTAAGCCACTCCATTTATTTTTATGAGGCTGTAGGACGATATAACAATAACTCGTCTGAACTTTTTTAATAATATATAGTTGTAAATCAAGAGTTGTGTTTAAGGATATAATGTTTTTGTTAGCCCAGCACTTTATTATAATACAAACTGCGCCTCACGTTATTACCCAAGGATTTGTTAAATTTGAGTAGTACATTATTCACATTTCAATGGTTTTAGTATTGCTTTTGTTTAACCCTACTTCCAACCACCTCCAGAAAATGCTGTTGATTGAAATTACAAGTATACACTTCAATTTTACATAGATTAAATGAATAATAATGTGGCTGTTGTTCATGTTTTTCTTGTATTAAATATGGAGGCAAATGAATAAAGGAATGAGTTTTTCATTTGCCTAGCCTTTCATGCTCCTAAGATTATTGGGAGTCGGACACTAGTTCAAAGGTTTTACTTGAATGTCAGTTCATCCACGCAGCGGCCGGCATCGGGCCTCTTTAAACCTCAGGGTGCACTGAATTCGAAAGTTGAATTAGTTATCAGTATATTTGAGGGCACTGACTTTCCATTGACGATTTTCATAGATGTTCATGACAAACGGGACAAACGACTCAACGTGTTCTCATTTTGAACAGAACAGAATTTTGAAAGAACAAACAATTGAAAATAATTTGGCTCGACTCGAAAATCGAACCCGAGACTTCTTGATCAGTGACAACCGCTAGACCAAGGAGGTAGCAAGATGTCATATATTATCATATACATGGTCCTGTAGGCAAAGGTCTCATTACATTTGATTAATGTTTTCGATAATTCTTCTTCAAAGTACATTACAGAACTCCTGATAGAACGCAAAAAGTTTTTAATGCAACGGAAATCTAAAAAATTAAAGTATATTACTTTTTTAACGAACTCTGTAACGTATTTATTGTTCTTATCTGAATGTCATTGTAGAAAAAATTACTTAAAAAAGCACGAATATTATGTAAAGTTAGAATATATTTATTGAATGTATGAATCTTTTATATGTAATTATTTATGTTTCTTAGAATGCATAGTATTGTTTATACAATACTAGTGGTTTTGTTACAATAATTTTCAATCATATATTTGTCTCTTCATTCTTCTTATTTAATAAATTCACTTATTTCTTTACAGAAAGTAAATAGAATATTCAGGAAATAAGCATAATGATGATACGTTTCGGTTTACTAGTAGTTTAAAAAATAATTATATTGGTGGTAATTTTTTTTAATATAATAGTATCAATACTACACCGCTCATTACAAAAAGTTCAAATTATAAATCTGCTATTTGAAATAAATAAATAAAAAATAAAAAAGCTTTTTATTTCGTGTAAAAAAATAGTAACACATTTTTTAGTTTTCTTATTTCCTAACTCATTATTTATTTCACGTTTATTTTTAATATGACTTAATCTACAAGAACCCCTCCTCGGGTAAAGGCCTCCTCCAACTAAGCCCAGATTTCTCTGTCTTGTGCTGTTTGTATCCAGCTCGAACTTGCTGTTTTGATGATGTCGTCTGCCCATCTAGTAGACGGGCTTACTTTCTGACGTTTTCCCTGTGGTTCTTTCCATAATGACACTATTTGAAATATAATAGTATTAATACTACACCGCTCATTAAACTAAGTTCAAATTATAAATCTACTATTTGTTCATGTTCATTTTAAAAATGCTTAACAACAAAAAATTCTCGAATCTTTTCCAACTTTCCAACGGTCGGAAAATATTCAAATGTATTTCTAGTACTTACGACTCTCTTGGTGCACAAACCTTGTTACTCCTCTGAGGTTAAATTCAAATATATATTTGAGGTAAAGGTTAATGAGAGTTAAAATGTTTTTTACGTCATCATAACATTTTATTTATTTTTATATTAATTATTTAGTTATTCTTAGTTTGGGTGTGTATGTGTCCGTTGCTTGTGTTAGTAAAGTCCCCCGCGACATAGGAATAAATTCGTAATGCGGGAGTTGCTTTTTAAATAAAAAAAAATTAAAATGCTGTTCTATTGGACAGTAAAAGTCATATTATTTCTTGTTACATTACAAGTTTTTGTAATAAAACTCAATCATTAAGCTTCGTATCCCTACTAATATTATAAATGGAAGGTAACTCTGTCTGTCTGTTACGTTTTCAAGCCTAAACTGCTGAACCGATTTTGATGAATTTTGGTATAGAGATATATAAAACTTTAAAAAAAGACATATGCCGCGGGCAAAAGCTAGTTTCCAATAAATATAAGCAATTAATTACATTTCATATTATTTATTACTAATGTAAATAGATCTATACTATCTTACTGCTATATACATATATAACTCCATTGATTTACCTAAATATAAGAAATCACATCAACAGGCCTTAACAGTCCATTACTGGACAGATGGGTTGGTTTGTTTCAAGTTTTTCTTCTCTGTGCGGTAATGTATCTTGCATTCTTCATCGCTTCGTCGCTACAACACTCATGGGGTGAATAGTGGCGATGACGCACCGAATTCTTAAGTCGCTTCTACGCGGACGGACATATTATTTTATAAATAGTTACTAATTTCAAAAAGTGAATATTTGACCCCAAGTAAGTAATAAATCACAAGGATTTTCTAGGAACAGTTCGGCTCAATCTGACTTATTTATGTATTTATACATGTACCATATCATACATACTTAAGTTATATTAGTTTTACTAGTATGTGGAATTGTTTATGAAATGCATGACAATTCCAGTGTACACATTAATTACTAATTATAGTACTTACTATGATCGCTGTTCTAATATTAATTACAACAGCGATCTACTTAAAAAAAATCGGCCAAGTGCGTGTCAGGCCACGCACAGGAAAGGGTTCCTCAGTCACCTATAATGGTACGTGGATTAGAAATCGTTTCCAATGAATAATAAAATTGTTATGTTTACATAATCATGCGTTAATTTAGTATGACGTTTTCCAAGTAAGCGCATTGTAAAAGTTAAGCCTCTATAACTCCTGAACTAACAAAGTCATCTAATCCGTTATAGTCCTTTAAAGTTCATTATATGGACCACTATCACGAATTTTCCCAGATTTTTTGAGCAAGCCGTTTAGCTTTTAGGGGGGGGGGCTGTTTTTACAAAAAAGTGGCCTTTAAAGTGGAATTTCTCGCAAACGGATACCTAAATCAAAAAATTCTCTTGGAAACTCTTTATTGTTTTTAAAAGACCTATCTAATGATACCCCACATAATGGTTTAGCCGCGAGAAAAAAAAACATCCCCACTTTACGTGCAGGTACCCCAAATAAAATATTTTTCATAATTTTTATTGTAGCACTTTGTCGACGTAATTACAATACATATTCATGCAAATTTTCATCTCTCTAGCACTTACCGTTTGGACGGTAAGTCGAGGACGGACGGACGGACGGATAGACGGACATGACGAATCTATAAGGATTCGAATTCATAAACTTCGGAACCCTAAAAACTGAACAGAAATTATAGTAGGATGAAACCTATTGTAAAAGGAGGAGAATATTACAAAAATTAAAAGAAAAATAATTTACGGGCGATCTGAGGTCGGGAAGGGGGAGAGGGGGGGTTTTAAGGGAAAATATGGCTTATCTCGATTTCCGGCAAAACTACAAGTCCTATGGAAAAAAGTTCAATGGCAAAGTTGTAGGTAATAAGAAGATTTACATTGTTTGCATTCACACTTTTTTCACTTAACGTCAAATTTTATGTGAAAAATTCAAAAAGCCAAGTTTTTATCTTTTATTTTTATAATTTACAAATAAAATTATTTTTACAAGAAATTTAGTGAAAACTTACAATTTTATGTCCTGAATACACTGTAATTTATTTGATTTGAAATATCTATTTTTTCACCTCATTTTGACTTAATACCGAAAAAAACCTAATTTTCAATCGAAAATTCACCCGTCAAAATATCAACTTCTGTAACAGAAATGGGGTGTTTTCTATTCGATGAAATCTCTACATTCCGATGGTGTAATTTTTTTTATATATTTCCTTAGTTAATCTTCTCAGAAAATTCAAAAAATAAAAAACTCGTATTCGAATTTTTTAATCGTTATTGAGATATTTATTAAAATTTACATTTTAATCGTGTTGAATTTTTCACATAAAATTTGACGTTATGTGAAAAAAGTGTGAATGCAAAAAATGTAGATCTTCTTATTACCTACAACTTTGCTATTGAACTTTTTTCCATAGGACTTGTAGTTTTGCCGCAAATCGAGATAAGCCATATTTTCCCTTTCTCCCCCTCTCCCCCTTCCCGACCTCAGATTGCCCTTAAATTATTTTTCCTTTAATTTTTGTAATATTCTCCTCCTTTTACAATGGGTTTCATCGTACTATAATTTATTTTGTTTTCAAACATTATCGGCACTGGTCTAATTGGGGTATTATAGTTTTAGCGTTCGTGTATAGCGGAGAACTTTACAAACATACATCAAATGGATTTAAAGAATACCCAGCCTCAGATTAACAATTTGTTGTACACATAAAGTGTGGTACCATGTGAGGTTCGAACTCACAACACTTGGCGTTGTAGAAGTGGCGTGGCGACCGCTTAAACCACTAGACCAACTATGAAGTCAAATAATTGTAAATGCATTGTAGTTAAATGAGGAACTTAGATGACTGCTTCGTAGAAATCAATGTTATCAATTAGCTTTTGCCCGTGGCTCTAACTGCCTGCATGACGGTTATCGCGGTGAAGATTGTTCTGTGTTCTTTTTCGAGAATCGAAAAGTATATCTATGCAAGATTTCATTGAATTACCTAAGCATAAAAAATCGTATCCAATAGATAATTGTTATGTTTACGTATTAATGCGTTAATTTTGTATGACGTTTTCCAAGTGAGCGCATTTTAGCAGTTAAGTCTCTAGAACTCCTGAACTAACAAAGCCATCTAATCTCTTATAGTTTTCCTTCAAAGTTCATTATATGGACCACCTTCACAGATTTTTTGAGCCAGCCGTTTAGCTTTTAGAGGGGGGGGGGGACCTGTTTTTACCAAAAAGTGCCCTTTAAAGTGGAATATCCCGCGAACGGATACTTAAATCAAAAAATTGTCTTAGAAACTTTGTATTGTTTTTAAAATACCTATCTAATGATACCCCACTCGATGGGGTAGCCGCGAGAAAAAAAATTCATCCTCACTTTACGTATAGGGGAGGTACCCCTAATAAAAATATTTTTCATAATTTTATTGTAGCACTTTGTCGGCGTCATTACAACACATATTCATGCTAAGTTTCAACTTTCTAGCATTTACCGTTTGGATGGTAAGTCGAGGACGGACGGACGGACAGACGGACGGACGGACATGACGAATCTATAAGGGTTCCGAGTGATATACTTCGGAACCCTAACAATCGACTACATTTTACTACTAATATTTTTATATAAAAACCTATCGCTCATATCATTACCAAAATCAATGTCTTTATAATTGAACATATTCCTCACATAGTGGTTATTTCCAAAACACGATTTGAAAAACTTCACTCAATAAAAAAAATAATCAAAGTAGCCTCTGAAAATAGTTAAATTTTGACTTTACACAGTTGTGCTTTAAGTAATGTAAATGAAATTAAGTAAAATTGTGTATCATATGTAACTGAAGGAAATGGTTAACTTTGAGTTTTAAAAAAATTGCAACTTTCACAAAAAATAACGAATTTTGTGGTTTGGCACTTACGCCCTTCTATTTCAAGCGCTTTTTCTCTGTCACTCCTATGGAGAACGACAGTGAGCGCTGAGGCGCGCTGCTAAACGGACCTATGTTGCTCGACTCGCGCGCTATATTTAGCTGATAAATCTAAAAAACTTTATTAAAAAACAAAACAAAATCATATTATGATGGAGGCTATAAGGTAAGAATAATTTATTTTATTAAAAACTTATAATTTGATTGACATGTAAGATTATTTAACTAGATATCCTTACAAAGACGTAATGTAGTTTCATAACCCTAAAAACTGTCGACTGTGTAGTGGAACAAGCTTAAGCTAGAGACACATTATCGGAAGCGGCTAATGGACGCGGCTGATAGCCGTGATCTAGAGTATGAACATACACTGAGCTGTGCAAACTATCGGACGTAAGTCGTGGACAGACTGACCTTGAGCGTTCGGACGTCTGACAGAAATCGTGCACAAGACCGACTGACGAGACTGTGCACATTTATTTTTCCACTAAAATCAATTTATTATCTTATATATGTATATTACTGAGTCAATATTTTAATACATTGAATAAAAATATATTACCAAGGCACTCTATTAGTGTTTTAATAAAATAATGTACAATTTACAGTCGCGGCTGTTAGCCGCGTCCGTCAGCCGCGTCCAATAATGTGTTTCCAGCTTTAGTCTTGAAGAACGTAACATACATAGACTTACAAAAGTCGTAGACTCTGCCATTTTAGTTACACAATGTATCATATGATAGCCTTATTTTATGCATAGTCATTTTTGATAGTGTATCTAACCGCATAATATTATCATCATAATAATTAAGCAATAAAGATATTAAATTAAATAAGTACTATTATTTAATCACAGGTTGCAAAATGTGGAATTCTCACAAAACGTTCAATGTTCTGAAGTTCCAAGGTAAGAACTGTAAAATACTGCACGTCCTGAAATGTCATTCAAATCTAACTAACAATTCATGGACTATTTATTTACAGCAAAAGAAGACTATTGGACAATAGCTCTGAAGGAGATGGACCGCAGAATGTAGTTTTGCATCATACACGAATCACATACTCGCTGAGCTCTGACGGTATCGTCGCGTTCAGAATAGTTTCATATTATATACTATGACTGTATTGTTTGGCAATAATATTGTTAGAATGTATGTTGGTAAAAAGACAGTGTATATTGTTTTGTAAACTTGGATTAATATTAAATAAAAAAATACTACATAAATAAAAAATAAATAAATAATTAAATTGCTTAAGTTGATAAAAAAGCGAAAAAGCAGTTTACGAGTGCCACATGACTTTTTTATCATACCATTACGATAGCATTTTTATTTTGCCCTATCTAAAATATTCTAAGGCCCTGTGTTAAAAGCAGAGTGCAAATTCAAAGACGAATATTAGTTCTCGGAGACTGTGGTAGTACCGATAACGAACCGCGTCTCAAAAGCGGCGCTGCTTTATCGAACAAAAAGGGGCGTATCCATTGCTCAAGGTCATTGGCTGCACTCAGCGTCTTAACGACTGGCCAAAATTTCAACGTTTGGATCAAAAGTTTCGATGTTATTGTAATGATTAAGGTCTTTACTTACGGGTGAATGTTGCACTAAATTTGTTCTTGAAAATTGTGTAGAATATGTAAACTGTTTTATTATAATATTAAGCATGCTTACTGCTATATGCCTATGATTACTGAATTTCAGTTCAGTGTGTTGCGTTCCTACATTTGATTCCGAGTTAGATTTCTTGAATTTTTAAGCGTCGTACTGCGTTGTCAACGGAGCGAGGAATTACTGTTTCAAGTTGTCGAGATCTTTAGAGCTGTAGGATGCATATTATATGTTTAAGCTATTTGCACATCATTCTTAGTTTTTTGGCAAAAAAAAGCAAAAACTATGTAGATTTTTTTTTTAGTATACAAAGTAAGATTTAAAAGGAATGAACGAATAAGTGTTTTTGTTGTTTTGTAGATTATTGTTCTTATTTTTTTGCTATTGACATAATTTAGATCAATGTAAATATACTAATGTTTGTGACTATCTGGTATTGTTAAGAGTTTTTTTTTCACAGTTCATCTCGAACTATAATGCTATCAACTACGAATATGATAAATGATAAAATAATCAGTAGTATAGTTGGCTTACAGTTCATTTTTAAATATCACGCTTATGGATTATTAGTTCAGAATCAACTAAAAATTGGCTTGTTGGGTAATAAAAATAAAAAATAGAAAAATAAATAAAAAATACTCTTAACAAACGTCTATCGAAGTTTGTCACCTTATTAACAAAACTATTGTCACTATAGGTATACCACATAAAACATGATATTATACATAATAATTATTGTGATTACTAAATCCATAAAAATTAAAAATAACTCCATGAAGAGTTTAGTTTGGTTTATTTGTATTTACGTAATGTCTCATTTTAGTGCGATACATCTAGCTTTACATTACACGGTACGCTAAGTGTTTGCACGCTTTGAAAAGAATAGATAAGATTTGTGATTTCGAAAAATGGACTGTATACAAATTGTATCAAAGTATATAATCCAAAACCAAATCTTTAGTTTAAGTTAGATTAGTGATGTTAACGACAGAACACGGCCTTTGTTGAAAATAAAGATCAATATAAAGCAAGTATATAAATTTCTCGGATTGCAAGATTTCCTTATTACAAACTAGGAATGTTGACGTGTTATTTAAAGAAATTCAATGAAGTAGGTAAACAGTCAAACTTGCTCACGAAGGTTAAGCGGCTATAAGAAATTACTCCAAAGATGAGGTTTGTAAAATGTTTACTTTCCACTGTAATTAATAAGTTGTAAAATTTTGTTTGTACAAGAAAACCTTCAAGTTAGAACTTAAAGTAGACCTGATCGGCACTTTTGATAACTTATACATTCGACTAATTAATATTCAAGCAACAGCTCTGTGCGTTTTCTGTTATGTAAAAGTTTTGTATTCATTTCATAAGTTTTTTAATTATATTTTTAATAACTTTTAACGATTGTAAACGAGTAATTAAATAAACAGAGGTTAGGTTATTAGTTTTCTCACTTTGTTTAAATAAATAACTCTTTATAATTACTAAAGGAACTAATCAAAGTTGTAGGAATTTCAACAAGGTGGTCATATTCTTACAATAAAACACCGCTTTGCTGAACGATGAATTTATTCTACAATTTAGAGTAAGTACACAATCACAGTCAATATTGTTATCACAACTGAGCATCTCGACTGCCAAGCAGCAAATGCATGCATTAAGCTATGAACTACTAAAAATAACATTTCTCTAGCTCCATCATTTCAGTGTTGCTGAGCACTGAGTTTCATATTTTAAATAATTTTAATTGTATATTTTAATTAACAAATTCAACTGATCACAATATTCTCAAAATAAAAATCCAGTTAAAAATGGTGGAATGTTGTTCTTACCTTTAATAAATTCTTGTGTATAAATTCGTATGTGATAGTTCCGGATTTGGTTGTTGTTGAGGCTTTGTAGCAGCTTACGTATGGAAAATGGCTGTGTTTCACGCCCGTGCCCCGAAGAGCACGCACCTTCGAATTTAGTTCACCCTGAGGATTGAGGAGGTCCGACGCCAGTCACTCGATCGAAAAACTTATATTTATATAAAACCGGTTGAACTAATAGCCGACCCGAAATAATCTTTCGAATAATAAAGGTTAGGAACATGATTTTTACTAACTAGTGCTTACTGAACTAATTTATATAAAAACTTACAAACAAGATTAGTACATTCGAAAATTTCATGTCATCAGTACCTTGTCGTCTATTATCCAGATGACTGAGCTTGCTAAGAATAATGTCACAAGTTACGAACGCTAGGCATCCCATTAAAAGTTCTCGCCGACTCCACACTATACAAAGTGCAAACTTAATTATGTCAAGTTAAATTTACTAGACACCGCTAATTTCCTTTAAAATTTTCTTTACTTAATTTAAGTGCTTTAGTAATTTAATTATTTGTCAAGGTCGATGTCAGTTAATGCCTATGTACGTAATTAAAAGCCAAGAAAAGGCAGTCCATTTGCTGTGTTTTTCCAGTTTGTTGAATCTTAATACAAAGTAAACACGACATTTTCATTTCAGAAACTTGAGAAATAAAATAATGAGTTTTTCCGCGACATTTAAATAACAATTTTATTTAGGTTTATTTTTTAATTTTACTAAGAGCCCTAAAACATCAAAATGCACACAAGTTAATATTGCTGCTTGTAGAAATATTTGGCTGCTCAATTTATTTTCATGCATAAAATCATATTACTATCACATTAGTCATGGGATTATAGTACATCTTAAAAATGATTATTATTAAATGTTGATTCTATGAGCTCTAAAAGTAACCTTTGTTTGAAAAAAAATAATAATAAAATATGATACGTTTGACAATGTTTGTTCCTATCACAAATGATACAAATGAATAAAAATGTTTCTAATATGTCTTTCTAATTTCTGTTTATGTCTTTCTGTGTATACCAATTAAGATTTCGAGAAATTTGAGATTTTTAATCAACAATCTTTTAGTTATAGAATCGAGTGAATGTGCTTCCCTTTTATAGTCGAACATTTTCTTCAAAGAGAGCAAGGGGAGTTCACTAAAGTCGTCTAAATAGCTAAAATTTGTCAAAAGTTAAGATGTAAGTTATGATATCCAACGTCAAGAGACCCGTGGGAAGTAAGGCATACTTATCAAAGCCTAACGAAGATTTATATTGTGACGTCATTTATTTCTACTGTCTCAATATGCCTTATATTCTTATTTGTTAAATTTTTAGGTAGAGAAGACGATTTTTCTTACGGTTATAAATTTAGGAAATAGCTTTCTTTCTATTCAAGTAATTTTGTCAGTAAAAATTAATTAAAATACTCCAAGTGAATGTTGGTGTGAAACTTTAGATATTACCTAGCCAGACTTCATTACAGGCTTTAGCCTAATCCTATTATTATTATAAACACGAAAGTTTGTGAGTGTTTGTTGCTCTTACACGCAAAAACTAATGAATGGATTTTGATGAAACTACACAATAATATAGCTTACATATCGGAATAACACATAGGCTACTAATTATCGCCGTAAGGGACGTACACGCGGGCGGAGTCACGGGCTAAAGCTAGTACAAAATAAATAACAAAATTGACAAAAAATATTTTGTTTAAGGGCAAAAACAAATCCATTAGTTAAAGTATTCCTACAAGGATATTCCTTTAGGATCAATTCATCACGTGTTCCTGAGAATTATATAATAATGTTAATTATGTAGTCCTTACAGAAATCTCGTGAGTGGTATTCATATTAATGAATAATGAATGGATCTTTATTACAATATTTGTAATATATATTTCAAGTGGAGTGAGATTTCCCTATTTGGTGATGGCACTTAGCGAGTATCAGGTTCGGTATATTTGTAGGTTCTGTTGGTCCTGGTATATAAAAGCTACAATCACGAAAATTAGTTCCACAAAATAGATCTGATTTTGAATACAAGTTTATGAATGATGACGATGATGAAATAAACATGCAGTAAACCCAAAAAGATCCAAAGAATGGGTAAACGGTAGTTTGAAATATCTCTTTGTAATTATTACTATGAGAAAAGTACCCTTAAATAGCGTCGATAATTTTAATAGTCTACTAGAGGATAATTGTCACAAAAGTAATTGTTCCAGCTCTCTTGCAAAATAAGTTTACTCGAGGTTGGCGAAGTACTTACTTGAGAACCTATCACACTGACTTTATCACAGATCGCAAGGAAAATAGAAAAGTACAGAAACTACAATAGTTTTTTTTTCCATTTGTACTTTTACAAGTTATCTTACTTTTACAATCCCAACCATTTGCTACAAGCCTGCTGCTTTCAACGTTATTAGAGAACTAATATTTGAAGTAATCCTAATTAGCTTCCCATCTTCGTTAATACATACTGGCTTGTTAACTTTTAGCTTTTTTACTCATTTGAAAGTTGTAGAGCAGTTATTAAGTAACAAAATGTAACAAAAGTGGAATTATCAAGCGCCATGTGGTACTTATATTACACGTTCACAAATGTATTACAATACATAGAACTATATTTGTTGATAGCTTCAAATATGTGGGTTGAAAATTAGAAGTTGAGATGTTTTGCTATGAAAGTGCTGAGTGGAATACTATAGGTACTATAAAGAAACCGTGATTTTGACATAAACTTTACTTCAATAAAATAAGACTAAACCTATAACTTAATGCGTTTATTTTGATACTCAAGACACGAGTTAATTTATTAGTTCAATGAAATTTGGACTCTAGAGACTTTGATTCCTGAAGATGAACATAAATTAATCTTTACCGTGATAACAGATGCACAATAGGCCCAAGCTGCGGACAAAAGCTATATAATTTCTAGATATAAATTACTCGCGTATAGCTTCCATTGTATTGTATTATACTCAATGTATCGAAACAATGAATATCTATTTTTATTTCAAAGATAGCTTGGTTAACAAATATACTTAACAGCTATTGGTGTTTGTTAAAGTCAGTTTCGTTCAATGAAACAATAAAGTTGCGAATTTATTGAATTAATAAATCTATCTACAAAGACCGTTGTAAAGTTGAGATATCAACGTCGCAAGAAAAATAAATTGTTTGAGTTGTTGCCGGGTGTAGGTGGACCCTCTGGAGAACACTTCACTTAAGGGCACAGACGGACCGAGTTAAACGAATTCCACTTTCACCCTGTGTAGACAGACACGGTAACTTTATTATGTAATAATTGTGTTTTTATTATAAGGCCGCTTACAGTTATTATTTTTTATTAATACTTATTATATTTTCATTTTTTTTTATAAATAATGTTTCATCCATTTTGAGATCGTTTCTTTATTTCTAATATTTGTTAAAAAAAAATCATACACCTAGAAATACTTTGATATAAAATAAAGAACAGAACAGCCATGACAGAATGCTTAACGTGACGTCTGAATCACGGAATCGCTCATAACTTGCCATGGCACAAACGGTCACCCATCTAGGTACTGACCGCACCGTCGTTGGTTGTCCTCGGAGATTGTTTGCAATCACCGTAGGTCACATGACTATGAGTGCTTCAAATATTTAACTGTTATATTAATAACATGTGTACGTTCTTGAATTTTTAAATTTTAACGTTTTAACGTCGATGGTATCAGTGAAAGCGAAGTGTTAGGATTCTGCGTATTAACGGATACCTTCATTGAATCATCTTCTTTCTCTGTAATTTAAAATTAACTTCAAATTCAATGCAATAAATTTATAGATTCATGAAGCCTGACAAAATGAACATACTTTATTCCCTAGTCAAATTAGCTGTGGCTGGACTGATTTTAACATCATATCTATACTAACACATACTAACATTAAAATTCTAATATTTATAAAGTATATAGTATATTGTAATATCAGTTTTGAATACTTTTTTTTTGTTTTTTTTGTTATAAATAAATATTTCCAGACTCCAAAACAAATATTTATGGATCACACAAATATTTAGTCCGACCCGGGAATCGAACACGAGATCTCTTGATCAGCAGCGGCATACGCTAACCACTAGACCAACAACGCAGTAAAATACGAACAGCAATAGTATCTTACTGTCAGACGTTGTTGTAAAAGAACCACAAAAATGCGGGTGAAAATGTAAATGTGTGTCAAATATGAAATCCTAATATATTTCACTAGCAGCATTATTTCAATGTTTATTTGACTTGTAAGTTAGGTAAGCACCACGAAATATGATAGCGACCCCAGAATCTAAACAATACACAGTGAAAGAGTACTCAAAATGTTTTATCTTGGTATTAATATTTGTCTACTTCTCTCGTAAACTGCTGTATTCACTATATAACAATTTATTTTCATAAAATACAATGATCTGTTGTGGATAGTCTTGTATCTCCTAACATAATGTTTTGTTTAAATTCATAAACATCCATTGTAATAAACATTTACCACTGGTGGCATTAAATATTTTGAAGATAAACTGTTAACTATAACAATATACTACACGGTTATCTATAGTGACAAACCAGGGGTAGTAAAAAGGAATAATAAAATAGAACAATTGTTTGTTATATATGAGTTTTTTATTATCGTAACATAGTGGATCATGCTTCGTTTAAGCACACTTATGTTTAAGTCTACTTAGATTTAAAGCAAATACAGGTAATTTATATAAAATTCGATGAATCTGTTTAAGCAGGGATTCAGTACAATTTACATACCGTACCTCATCGATAGGTCATTTATTTCAATCAAAGGGACGTTACTTCCATGGAGAAAACATATCGAAACGCTTAGTTCCCGCGCAAGGAAAATAATGTTTATCTTTCAAAAACTTAGTACATCGGCAAGTTCTACAACACTAAAACTAGTTTACTTGTCACTGGTTCAGTCAATCTTAACATATTGTGCGCCCGTGATAGGTGGAGCACCAACCAGTTATATAATCAGGGTGGAGAGAGCACAAAGAGCTGTTTTGAAAGTTTTGTCAAAAAAACTAATCAGATACCCTACCGTAAAACTATACCAAGAATGTGCAGTGCTGCCAGTGCGGCAGCTCTTTGTGCTTTACGCCACTTTACGAAAACACAAGCATACTCCCTGCCTACCTATTGCTAAGCGTAGGAAAGATAGAATTTGTGAAATGTCATCCCATCAAACAAAGCTCGCGAGTAGAAGTTTTTATATAGTCAGCGCCCGCCTTTATAATCGTCTAAATAAATGTCTTAACTTCTATCCAATGACCTTGAGCAAATTATACAAAAAAGTAATAATGGAGTGGCTTCTAAAAAATTGCTGAACTATCTTTCCACATATTGTACTAGCTTTTAGCCATAGTTTACATTTAAAAATAGAGCCAACGAGGACATTATCTCTCGAGACACAGGTATCCACCTAGTTCGAGAAGTTGGGTCTCAAATTATTGTCTACAATTATATTGAATAAAGTTATCATTATTATAGTTGCACATATAAAAGTTGCACATCTAGATAAGGTTGTACGTAAGTATTGCGTGTTAATAAAGTTTTTCTTCATCACCCAGCCTTTCGCATTCCATTGCTAGATATAAGTCTCTTGCACTTTACTTTGATCGATCCAATAATTGCCTCTATTCTCCATTATCACAAAATACTGCTTATTGTGAAAAGAAAAATTAACAATATTGTGTAGGAACAGTAGCAACTAGTAACCTATTGATTTACTTTATAATAAAGCCCCTACCTGGTATTGTCTTTCTGAAGGGTTTTACGAAATATGTATATAAGTATATATTTCATGGTCCCATAATTTCTCATATCTAAACTTTAACCTAAGTTCATTATTGTTCGTTGGGTCCGACCGCAGACTAACGGGCTTTCGTTTGATCAATGTTTGATATTTAGGGTCGTTGGCGATATAGTCCCTTAGAGAAACTAATATAAAACGATTTAATTTCATATACTGCTAACTTTATGGACGTAGATTTCAATTATTTATATACAAGTAGGTTCTACTTTACCAACAATTAAAGAAAATTGAAAGAGGCTCAGACGACCGACAATCATGTCAAAATAATAAGAATGTTTTAGGAAGACTTAAAATACGTTTTTAGAGACCTTGATAAATAAGGCGTATCTGATCATTGCATCATCATTATCATTTAATCATGACAGACATAAGCCACCACTAAGGATCTCTAAAACAACCGATCCTGTGCTGCCCGCGGCCAATGATTTACTGATAATAATAACATTATCAATAACCGCAAAATAGGTAAACACTGTTACTCATAAATTGTTTTATTATTATCATCAACAGTTTCGAATAGTCCACTGCTGGACATAGGCCTAGTACTCCACATAAACCTGACGGTTTATTACAATTTTTCCTCCTCTTTGCAGATTTGTTTTCCAAATCATAATTACCGTTCTAATTAATCCAAAATGTTTGGAAATCATCTAAAGTTTCGGTTTTTCGTAGTTTAGTTTCGTTGTACTGATCCCACATTATGGTGTTTTTAGGTACTTAACTCTTCTTTTGTATCGCACTGTGTGTCATTTAAAACCACTAAGGGTTAATATGAATACAATCGTGTCTAGTTTTGTTCTAAGTTTCTTCTAAAGTTCTAAGATAATTGAATTGGAATGTTATATGTGTGAAATGTACGTTATTGATGAGTTTATGTTAATCACATTCTGTTGCATTTGTTTCTCTACTAAACAATTTATTAGAAGATAAACTAAAACAAAGATTTTCGTTCACAGGGACAAAACAAGTGTATTAACTGATGTTGTATTTTTAATACTCTTGTAATCACAAGAGTATTGAAATATTGCATACTTTATATTTTTAAATTATTGCATGCAATATTTTTAATAGTTTAACTTATCAGCCTATAACAGTCCAATCTTCAGCTTTGACTTAAAAAAATTAAATTTATGAAATCAACAACATGATACTCATACTTTATCTGTTTTCTTATTAGCTTTAAAAATAATAGTTTGATCTGCTATTGAGCAACGAGACAATACAAAAAACTCGTCGAAAATATCGCATCAGTATCATCGCGTATCATCCTAGTACCCGTACTAGGATGATACGCGATGATACTGATGCGATAAACTATTGAGACCCCCGGGTCTCAATAGTTTCACGCATACCATATTATTATAGTAAAGTTCTTAAGTCTACAAATCTGTATGCTGCATGTTAAAGTTTTTAATCATTTGTTAATTTTCCTTTTATCTTTTCACTTCTCTTTTAACTTTGATATTATTATTATTATTATTATTATTATTATATAATACACAAGCAGCTTGAAGCTGATGCGTGTATATCATTACACTTGTGTTTTTAAATGTTTATCAAGTCTGTTTTTGAAGATGTTTGATGTTGTTTCACAAATAAACGAATCATAAATTAAATTCACAAGTGATGTTATGGTTTTTCTTATGGTATCTTAATCAAAATAAATACATTCTCGGTCCTGTTTCTTTACTCAAAACTGCCTAAATCCTCACCCTAGTTTTCTCGTCTTATCTGTTTTTGTCTTAGAATTTCTAGTCATACAGTAAACCAAATAAAATTTTAGAAGAGTAGGCACGTGATTACAGTTTCTTATAATATTTCTATATCTTTTAATAATTCTGGCATAGAAATATCTCAGCAAAATTAGAATAACCTCTAGTTTGTAGTACGTCACTTGAAATTCTATGAATCGCAGTCCCGAGTATTCAGAACGAATTCTAAATGGACGAGGATGAATGTATTGCATTTTCGATAAGTAAGTTCGTTAAATATTCCAACATTCCTAAGAGTTCACAGCGCCCTCGCCGGTAGAAAATGTTCAGCTTCTTAGATTGCTAACTATACCTTTAGCTATCTGAATAACGAAATTTCTATTTAAATAAGGAAAACTTTTTTTGTATTTATTAATGGGTAATTTTAGAGTGATTACTAGCGTACTAAATTCGCCATACTTTGAAGTTCAATAGCGATTTACACTCTTTTTAAAATTTACACTATATTATTATTTACTACATACAGCTTTTTTGATGTATATTTTTTTATAAAATAATCATTTTGGAATACGAAACATGTAGCAAACAATCAATTTGAAAAGATTTCAACATTGCTAGTATTAAATATACAAACTCATTTTTAGGCCACCTAATTACTAACGCGTTATCAAAAGCGTTCACGTTTATCTCAAATACTTTAGGCGACGTCGACTTGTTTTAAGATAATTATTCCATAAATAAATAGTACTACATAGATCCTTACTAATCTTATAAACGCCAAATTTGTGAGTTTGTGTGTTTGTAGCTCTTTCACGCAAAAACCATTGAACAAATTTTGATGAAACTTTACAGTAAAATAGCATATATATCAGAGTAACATTTAGGGTACTTTTAATTGCAATAATGGAGACACGAACGGTGCTGCGGGCGCAATGTAGTATAGTATATAAACATAACTTGATATGAAATTAAGAATCTGCGTTTAGAGTAATCACATTCCTAGCCTTTATAATTCCCAAGTTTCGTTAGAAGTGTGAATGTATATTTTTTTTGGTACGCTTGTAGTTTTATAGCAATATACTCTCTTTTGACATGGCTTTGGAAGCGGCTGTAAGTTTTTTGGCCTGTATTCAATACATTCATAGATTCTGATTTGAAGTACTGAATATCACCGGACTTCTACATATAACTTGAATCCTACTTGACCTCTTGAATCAAAATCGAAGCAATTTAATGCCACCCTTCCATTCCGTAGTAAGTTAACATTTTCTAGTCACGTGTAACCAATTTTCTTAGTTTAAGTAACTCGTTAGTCTGGGTTGCTCCAATCTGTTCTCTGAGCAGTGGTAATATTTTGAGAAACGGAACTATTTTACATCTACTATTTTATATATGAATCGTGTGCTGTTTTTTTCCAAATGAGAACTGCTATTGCGTGCGTTACGGAAACGTTTGAAGTTTAACAAAAACTTGTATGCAGGAATTGATCCCTTAAGAGTTACGTTACGTGACGTTAAGCTTATGTACATGTATTCTGACGATAGGTTCATTATATACCTTTTGATGGTAAACAAATTACTAAAAAATCTGTTCCGTTACTGACTGACTGACAGACAACGTACAGCCGAAACTACTTTGCGCAGGAAGCCGAAATTTGGCATGTGAGAACATAGGCTACTTGTTATCACAATACTGACTTACATGCGGGGACGGGGCCGTGGGCAAAATCTAGTGTACTATATTAGTGAGAGAGTTTGTTTTCTAAGTTCTACAGGTCGAGGGCCCTTCCATCATCATCATCATCATCATGTTATACTGAACACTCGTATAGTTAGAAATAACATTATAAATTTAATTTACTAGCCTAATTTTTACGGTGAGATTAAATTATTATAATTGCAATAAAATGCCATCTCGTGTTACAATTTCTAATAAAGACACTGAATAAAATGATTCTGCAATAAAGTTATATAAATTTTCTATGCAAATGTTATTAAAGTTTACCAATCTTTTAACTCCAACTAATTCAAACTGAATATAAGGTGCTAACTAAATCTGTCACTGTTCACTGACGGTCGAAGTGTTGACATGCCCATTAGGCGACTGGCAACTTGTTACCGAAGTTACTCAATCGTATCCGTTAATTTCCTGAGAGCTTCGGACTTCAACTTCATTGGGTATGAGTTGGTATCTTCGAGTATCGGATTGTTAATATATTACGTCTTTTCGGTGTCGTACGAACTTACTTTGTAACACATCATCTATCTATATATGGATATAAAAGTATTAAGTTAGTTGGTGTCCTTAGAAATACTCTAAAAGTTCTGCTTCGACTTGAGGTTATACTTTAACCCAATATAAATATAAATATTTTTTATGTATAATATGTATGCATTTACAAAAAAATGTATTGTTTAGTACCCATAGCACCGCTTAGTTTCGTACAAGATTTCATTGTGTGCAAGATGTCCAGAAATATATATTTTATATAAATTTTATTTATATTCATGTACATTATATCTCATATAAGTATCATGTACTATTAGTCTATTGTATTTAAAGATTTTGACAATAGGTTTTATTCTAAACTGATCCCATGGGTTGTAAAAAGAACTTATCTTGATCACCGTATACTGCATAACAAATAAAACTTAATATAACACATAGAGTATGCAAATATAAATACTTTAAGTGTGAGAATAACACAAGCTCAATACATTCAATACGTGATAGTACTGTTTAAGGATCACGTTAGTATTAAAATAATCTTATTTACCTATGTATTTTTAATATCATTCCTGTTCCAAATTTTAGGATGAGATTTATATTCATAAAAAACTACAACATGTTTTGTTTTTCAATTTCTGCTTGTAATACTATCTCAAAAATGATATACCTCATTTTCATGGCTAGCAGTAAAATGGTTTACAGAATTTATACCGTTATTAGGTTCAGTTGGTGCTTCAAAGCTTACTTCGCAAAGGAAAGAAATACTCGGCTTGACTTAGTTTGGAGAACGTCTTAGAGGAAGCGTTAGTACAAATGTATAAGTAGAATACATTACATGTTTACATAAGTTACTCGATCATTTCCGAAATTCTAAATTACCGAGTTTATCGTATAATTGTTAAATAAAAAAATCTCTTAATATATTTAGCACGAACGGGTTGGCTTAATCGTAACGGTATCTTTCACAGAGGAAACTATTCATGCTGAAACCCAATAATGTGGAAGCATCTCAAGAAATAACCGTAGTGTAGGTCACCAAGCTGAATTATTACAATCGCTATGAGTGTGTGACTACTATATTGACCACCCATATACACTGGATTCTGTTCATATATTCTATCGGCAGGCTCATATGTAAAAAATATAATTTTCAAGCATATTCGTTGTCGTTATCATAAATAAACCATAAATAATTCGAACTTAATTTTTGTTTAATAAAATATAGGTAGCTAGTGCTCTAGCCAACTCATAGTCCGTACGTCCATCCGTCGAAACAGATTAAATATAGAAATACAGACGCTCAAACCGCTGGTGATATAAGGTCACACCGTGGTTAAGGCACACCGACCCACTATATTAATAATTTCATGAAATATGTTAGCAGCACCGTCGCACGGTTCTCATTCCACAAATTCTAATAATATCAGTATTTCGCCGGTGGAAAATCTACATTATTATACCTTTAAAAAGATTATTAACTTTTCTTACGTAATCCCGTGGATCGCTTTAAATATAGCATGTCTATAATTGTACCGTGTATGAATAAATATTATAGTAAATGTTTTAGCAATATGGCACATCACAATACGATAAAAAGACGCTAATTTAGATGAAGAAGAGTCAGGTTTACTTTTTCTTCATACAAAGATGAGATTTTACTTTATCTTTTCTGGAGAAAAGAAACACATTCAATTGCGTATTGTGAAATTTCTATAGTAGCACAACACACCATACAAAGTGCGACACCCATCTCCTAAAATAATTCAAGTAGGATTTCTTCTTTCCCTTTGATGGAACTCAATGCAGTTGGTACGTGAAATTCACATCGTAGCTTTAGCTTCAGAGACAACCTATGAAGGTAAATTCTGTGAGTCCTTTAGACGTGCAAGATGTATACAAAACATTGAATTGAGTTTTCGAAGGCAAATCATCAATAATCACTACTGCCAACATTGTGACTTCATCGCTGAAAACAATATTTTGATAGCGATATTAGAAGTTTCGTACCTTTAGAGGCAGGAAATTTCTAATCACCATCATCATCAACAGCCTTTAACAGTCCACTGCTGGACATAGGCCTCTCCTTTGAAAGGAGGTTTTGGCCTACTATACCACGCTGGCCAGACGGGTTGGTAAAGGGTTTGTTTCAAGTTTTCCTTCTCTTGGCAGTGATGTTAGCTGCTTATTTTGTTCCTTTAGTCGCCTCTTACGACACCCATCTAATGAATAGGGGTGGTGACACTTTGTATTCTTAATCCGTCACCACACGGAAAATTCTAATATCTAACGATAATAATCTAACGAAAAATTAGTGTCTAACATCTAATAGTTGCACCAAATAATCTTATCATTCACCTAAAATATCCTATGGCAAAAAATGCCTGCGTATTATGACCGTTTTCACCAATTATATAATATTTAAATCATCTCGTTACTTACCCCCTAATGTATGAAGCCCCTAAAGTAAATTTTAAGAGAATTCTAAGCACTAAGGTATTCCCTAAAGTTGGTGAACACATGAATTACATTGAGTTACATTATCTTTTAAAATAGAAAAGTTACCTAACTCTCTTTAAGTGACCCTTTTCATTTAAGGGCCGATGATGAAGATGGTCATTAGTAATTCACACACACAGTTACAGTAAAAATGAAGAGGTAAAAATATATTTATATTGTTTACAACAGTAGCTACTACGTGAACAGTTAATTAAATTAAAAGTACAAGAGATAGGTTACATTTAGCAAAAGTTTCCACTCCACAATTCTTATCTACAATGGTGTGGTCGTTCATTTTAACTCTGCTCTGTAACATTAAGCGTGTGTGAGGAGATAAATTACGCAGCATTAAAAAGTACATTTAAAAAGGATAAAAATGTTAGTTGCAAGTAATTGCTGAATAGAATGATCTGAAATGAATCCATTATGGTTCATAAGTAAATAACATTTTATGATATCTGTAGAAATATCTCCCAATAATCCCTACTAATATTATAAATGCGAAAGTAACTCTGTCTGTCTGTTACGCTTTCACGCCTAAACCACTGACCCGATTTTGATGAAATTTGGTATGAAGATAGAACTGAACTTGGGAAAGGACATAGGCTACTTACTTATTTACCGCGATAACCGACATACACGCGGGCGGAGCCGCGGGCGAAAGCTACTAATAAATATTTTCGACACCTGACACACAACATCACCTAGTCCCAAGCTAAGCAGAGCTTGTACTATGGGTACTAGACAACTGATATAAATAAATAAACATACTTTTTATTGTAAATACATACATATTATACATAGAAAACACCCAGACTCCGAAACAAATATTTGTGAATCACACAAATAATATTTGGTCCGACCCGGGAATCGAACCCGAGACCTCTTGATCAGCAGCCGCATATGCTAAAAACTAGACCAACGAGGCAGTCTTAAGCAAACTTTTTAAATTTTAAAGCCCACCAAAGAGACTCTACTCTGCCTGATGGTAAGCATGAGTCGAATCCAGAAGTAGCATTATCTATGCGAATGCCGATAGTGCATCATGGCGGCCTAGTGAGATTCAACCTCATAACTGGGCCTCCGGTCTCACACTCACCACCGTATGAAATACGACTGCACGAATGCTAGCATTTTTAAGTTAACAGAAGACCATTCTGTGTGAGGGTAATATCTATCTAGGTACACACGCCCTTCGTTTACCCCACGAAGGGTATGGTGCGAAAAGCATTCCCCTCGTAAAAAAATAAATAAATGTAGTTGATATTTAAAGGTAACTAGTAGCCAAGTAGCTCCAATACGAATGTAAACAATGCTTGTATGACACTAATTAAACCAGAATAAATTATTCAAAAGAAATTCTATACTAACAAAAGCTAACAAATAACAAATCTTTTATCTGTTATTTCTTATAATATAATAAAAAGAACCCACTTAACTTATAAAATCTAAAAGATTAACAAAGAAAATCCTCATGAGGACTGTAAGTAATAATTCTAGGTCAAAAAACCAGACTAAAATGACTTATGAAAGACACTTGCGTAAGTAATGAGATAAATGATAAATTTTTAAATCTAGAATGACTCTAAGGACTTTCTATTTAAAAATGTGGGCAGTAGAAGTAGTAAAATAACAACTTGGCAAAGCTATATTTGATTTTAATTTAACTTTTAATTAAATCGTTAAACAACTTTTAATACTCTATATGCTAAAATGATTAGAAATGCGATAGAATATACCTTAATTTTAATAACCTAACCCAAATCACTCATATTGTTAACAAAATTTTGATTGTGTGTATCGATGCTGAGATGTTTTAGCATTCAAGTTAAGAAATTCAATCTGGTTTCAAATTGGAAATTGTTCAAGATGTTTAATTATTTTCATACTTTTTAAATGGTTTAATTTATAATTATTTAGATATTTTAAAGCGTTCGTCTAATCATAGACACAAACTGGTGCATGATATTTGGATACAAAAACAGTGTTTCTGTGCAGGCTGAGAATTAACATCGTACTTACATATATTATACATTTGAAAGTAACTCTGTCTGTAACGCTTTTACACCAAATCTACTGAATCAATTTTTTAATGAAGTTTAGTACACAGATAGTTTAGAACCAGAGAAAGGACCCAGGCTACTTTTTACTCCTATATATACGTAGTCGGTGCAGCGTGTGAATAGTATTAATACGTACTTATATGTACGTAATTCAGAGCCATTTTGCAAATCTCGCCTGCAAACTCATTTCGGTTTGAGCTGGTTTCCACGAAACCTAAAATACAAATGAACGAATCAAGATATTCCGTTACTAATAAACCTAACATCCCGTGTTAAAAAAGGAAAGAGAATGTGATTGTAACGGCAGTGCGACAAGGACAAATAACGGCGCCTGGCATGCGTCATAGATTAATCAAATAAAACGGATATCGTAGGCATAATACATAGCGTCCGCGTCCTCCATTACCGTCTAATTGAATCTTAGTGTTATTTTATTCCATAGATTTGCTCATATTACTATTATGTTCCCTGTTTAGTTGTAATTGTCTTTCCGTTAATAGGATGATTAGGTATATTGTTTAGCAATAATATTGTTAGAATGTATGTTGATAAAAAGACAGTGTATATTGTTTTGTAAACTTGAATTAACATCAAAGAAAAAGCAGTCCCCGAGTGCCACACGTATTTTTATTTTTATACTTTTAGATCATTTTATTGGAAATTATATAGGTATTTTAAAGCATTCTTCTAATCATAGGCACAAACTGGATCATGATCTTTAGATACAAATTGTTTACACAAAAGTATTTCATTGCAAGCTGAGAATTTATCCTCATCCTTACTTAAATTCTTTGATTATAATCATGTATATGATCAAAGCTTTTATTATACATTCGAAAGCAACTCTGTCTGTCTGTCGCGCTTTCACACCAAATCTACTGAACTGATTTTAATGAAATTTAGTACACAGATAATTTAAAACCAGAGAAAGGACATTTACTTTTTACTGCGTTGACCGATATACGCGTAGTCGGTGCAGCGTGTGAAAGCTGTTTTATATACGTAATTCAGATCCATTTTTAACCGACTTAGAAAAAAGGCCTCCTCCTGTTTTGAAGTCGGTTAAAAATTCTGATTTCAAAAATTATTTTTGCATTGCAATGGGCGTAGCTTACAGGTGGTCCCATCGTCACCATATCGGGATCTGATTATGGGATCCCAAGGAAATCAGGGGAACTATTCATGTATCATAGGCACATTTGTCGCAATTTGGGTACTCGGAATAGTTTCTCAGTGAAGTAGGTTCCTTTTTGTTAAAATTATGAAAATTAAACATTTCGCTTTAAGCTGGTTTGCACGAAACATAAAATTCAATAACATAATTTAAAAAGCTGTATCAACCGACACGTATTCTCATATACATTGACCTATCGTGATAAATCAAATAACATTATTTAATAAATAAATAATTTGTTGAATAAAAATGTTTGTGTACGTAATATCGAGAATCCGACTGCGTCGTTGGTATAGTGGTTAGCGTATGCGACTGCTAATCAAGAGGTCTCGGGTTCGATTCCCGGGTCGGACTACATGTTTGTGTGATCCGCAAATATTTTTTTCGGAGCTTGGGTGTTTTCTATGTATAAAAAAATTATGTTTATGTATTTATATCAGTTGTCTAGTACCCATAATACAAGCTCTACTTAGTCTGGGGACTAGATGGCGTTGTGTGTAAGATGTCCGAAATATTTATTTATTTAATAAAGCATCAACATATTGAATTAGGTCTATTGATTATAGGTAAGTAAAATCGTCAGAGATGTCTAATAATGATAATTTAAATTCAGTAGTCGCAGCTTTTTGTGGCTGAAGTACTACGTTATGACTCGTGACACGTTTCTTTTTATATATTCTGTTTTGATGAGATAATCGATCCGATTAAAGTACAATAGAAGACACTAGTGTTTATTTGGGTCTTCAAATATTAGAAAAAATATTTAACATTATTATTTTTGTATATTTATTTATAATCATGCATTCTAAGCTGAAATACTCAGTCATGCCTCGACCTTTATAAATGTCGGAATGACTAGATTTTGGAGGCAAACAAAATATTACTCAACTGTTTAATAGTACTGAAAATATACAGTGGTGGATTTAGTGCCTACATATTTCGTTGTGGTGAATTCATGCGATGCTGGAGTGAAATGAATGTGTTATTTCCTTTGGTATCTAACAAAGTGATAGCTATAACTGCCTACGGCCTTTTTATAGAACCCCTAGTGATAATGTTAGGAGATATTTTTTTACAACTTTAGTTTTGGTGTGATCTTGTATAACTTTGATTTTTTAGTGAAATTTATTCATACATATAGTTTATGTCCGTGTGGTGACGGATTAAGAATACAGAGTGTCACCACCCCTATTCATCCCGCGGGTGTCGTAAAAGGCGACTAAGGGATAAATTACGCAAGACAACATCAATGCAAAGAGAAGGAAATCTTGAAACCAACCCTATACCAACCCGTCTGGCCAGCGTGATATAGTAGGCCAATACCTCCTTTTCAAGGAGAGGCATATGTCCAGTAGTGGACTATTAAAGGCTGTTGATGATAGTTTATGTATAAAAAAGTCTATAAGGCTTGCAATAATTGTTCTTCCTCAATTTTTGTTTATTAAATATATTTAAAAATAATTTTATATACAAAGTTTGCCGAACATTTAAAAGAGAATATAGTGTAGCAGATAAACTTAAGGTTATCTTGAACTTCTTTTTGAATTCTTAATTCTTCTGCTTACAGGCACAAACATTGTTGCTATCTTATTTTTATATTGTTTAAACAATTTATTGCTATACTAGTGGTTTAAGCGTCTAGTAACTGAAATTGACTCTTAAACTGGAGGTAGTGAATTTAATTCCAACAAGGAAAAATTGTTTTTCGACGAACTCAAAGTAACGAGCAATCTTGTCTGGAAAGTCTCAGTGCTAACAAATATAAAATATCTAAAATTATTTCTTACGAGGTTCAGTATAATAAATTAACATCATCAATATTTTCAACTTTCTATAATAGTTATATTTTTAAATATTAATCTGCGTTAAATTACTTCCTAGAAGCAGAATTTCGTCTCTTGGTTACTTATAATACACATTGTATGTATCTTTTCTGTACAAACAGCAAACGTTTACATAATTGTATTGAGAGAACCCAATTTCTATCAACCAATCCTTAGGAAAAGGTGAAGTTTTTTATAAAGAAACTGTTGACTTCAAAGGTTTCTCTACTTTGTAAGTAAAATTGCTAACAAAAGCTTAAACCTAACGATTTAGAACGGTTATGTCGAATAAATAAACCTAGACGATCGTAAGATATTTAGAGAAGTTTCCAAGTATGTTATGAACAAGATTTTGTTAGGTACACTTAGTCTACGTTAAAAACAGAAGGATTGTGATTTTATTGTACTTATTTCTGTGTAAGCTACCTAGGAACTCCATCATTTACGATTCAGTTTTAAGCCCTAAAAAGAAGTAAGTATATAAAATGAATGTAAACAAAAAGAATATATAAGTATACTAACTTTCGCCCACGCCTCCGCCCGCGTGAATCTCGGTTTGTATTTTTTTTATTTTTCGTGAAAATTATTATTATTTAAAAAAAAAGTATCCTTTGTTACTTCTTATACCTCCAAGAATATGTGTACAAAGTTTCATGATGATCGGTTGAGTAGTTTTTGCGTCAAAGCGTACTCACATTCACATTATAATATTAGTAGGGATACAGTTCAAATACTAGCCCTGCTTTTATGTTGGTATAATATTTTGCGGATAAAACAAACATAACTATTCTTTAGCAGAAATACTTAGCATCCAGTAATCAATTTTCTTGATAGTAAATTAATAATAATCATCATCATCAACACTCTTTAACGGTCCACTGTTGGGCATAGGCCGCTCCTTAGAAAGGAGGTCTTGGTCTGCTAAGCCTCGCTGACCAGCATGGTTGGTGTAGGTTTTTTTTCAAGTTTACCTTGTCTTTGCAGTAATTTTGTCCTGCGTAGCTCGTTCCCTTAGTTCATCATCATCATCAACAGCCTTCAACAGTCCACTGCTGGACATAGGCCTCTCCTTAGAAAGGAGGTTTTGGCCTACTATACCACGCTGGCCAGACGGGTTGGTATAGGGTTCGTTTCAAGTTTTCCTTCTCTTTGCATTGATTTTGTCTTGCGTAGTTTATCCCTTAGTCACCTTTTACGACACCCGCGGGATGAATAGGGGTGGTGACACTCTGTATTCTTAATCCGTCACCACACGGACAATCCCTTAGTTGCTATTTACATTAATTATGGAGTGAATAGGAGTGATGGCACTCCCTATTCTTAATGCATCACCACATGGACGAAGTTTCTATTTATATATTTAAAATGTATTATTCACAACATCATCAACAACCAATGTCGTCCCACTATTGGGTGCGGGTCTCCTCTCAGAAGAGGTTTAAGGCCATACGTCCCCACGCTGGCCTAGTGCGGATTAGGAAAATAAATGTTCACCTAAAATAAACCTCTTATAAATCAGCGGTCCACAAAACTGTTATAAACAAATAGTACTACGCTGAAATCAGTATAATTAATTCTCGGTTCTACATCTGTAACCATGTTTGCATATTTGCTCCCACCTTATCGACGAGGCACATATGGATAAAATTACCACTGAATCACATGATGTTTGTTTCAAACAAGATACTATTTAGAATTGAATACTGGTTAAAATAAATTATAGAACAGACCTAAGACAAGTTTAATTTTCAGATAAATATCGCATGTTGGCTCACAGCCTCAGTTTGATGAAATATTCATGAAGACAATGTAATTTGTTACCAATATTGCTCCTGTATGTGGAACGTTATTTTACTTTGTATTTACACATCGACTCAATCGTTAATAAATAGTTTTTTTAAGCAGAGAAACTTTCAGCCTACAGAAACTTGTTTTCTTTTAATGAATCTTGAATTACAACGTCAAAGTTAAAATCCAATTGGGTTTTAGTTTTTAAAACTTTGTGAGGCATTTCAAAAAAATAATTTAAAAAATGTTTTATCAAACGAATTTGTACAAGCGTAGACTGGCAATTGATTGATTATATTATTATTGATTTTTTGTTTTACAGAATATGTACCTACACAATAAATCGCTTCACCACACAGAGGTTTTTTGCTACTGCACTCCTTCATTTGTAGGTGACTACAACATTCACTTAAAAATATGTTTAATTAACTCACACGGCAACCGAAATTTGTTTTCCTAAAGCTGTTTGTCCACCGCCACCGTGACCAGGATGTCACCGTAGTTTGGCGCTACCTCTAGATCGGTCCAATATTGTAACGGGCTGAAGTGGCGGCAATATGAGCTAAGCCTCGAATTTAGTTCTATAATACAGTGCAACGGACAAAATAATTTAAAACCATTTTTTATTTCACGAGCATTTCGTCTCAAGGTATTGTGTAAAGTTAATGTGTAAAGCAGTCGTCATTAAAATTTCTAGTGAGACATCATAAAGGCGAAGTGCATCTTTGATAATACTTTTATTTTTATAGAATTTTAATAAATTTTCAAAGCTTAGAAATTAAATGTGAAAAAGAATGTTTACTGAGAAAAAGCTAAGTAAGAAATTTGTTTATTGTTTACTTTTATTCCAGATACTAACACTAACACTGAATGCAAAAAAAATAATAGATTCATAGAATTACCTATATTTGTTTAAGTTATTGCTGTTTTAAGTCTTCACGGATGTAAAATTACCAAGCGTGCTTTATTTAACAGGCACAAACAGCAAATAATATTTTTGTACAAATTTCTTGGCTTATTACATTTTTTTCTTTTTTTTTCTGCAGCTGCTGATCAAGAGGTCTCGGGTTTGATTCCCGGGTCGGACCAAATATTTGTGTGATCCACAAGTATTTGTTTTGGAGTCTGGGTGTTTTCTATGTATAATATGTATGTATTTACAAAAAAAGTTTATCCCTTAGTCGCCTTTTCCGACACCGGCTTGATGAATAGGTGTGGTGACACTCTGTATTCCTAATCCGTCACCACATGGACGTAGAAAAAGTATGTTTATCTATTTATATCAGTTGTTTAGTACCCTTAACACAAGCTCTGCTTAGTTTTGGACTAGATGATGTTGTGTGTAAAATTTCAGAAATAATTATTATATTTATTAATATTTTTTATTTTATTCAAAATAACATATATAACCAATCATAATTAAATTTGACATACTGATTGAATGGGGTATATAAGATTACTTTTCACTTAAAAATTAAGTAAGTATCAAAAAAAAATATCAAGCAAGCTATGGATAAAATAAATCATCTAATAAGTTCAATAAAAAATTCTTACGTATAGATTCGTGACGTTTGCTAAATTAAATTGACGTTTTATAGAATTTGACAAAGAAACGGATCCCATTTCAAAATCCTTAACAAAGTCTTTGAAATTGGAATAAAGACAGAGTATTAGGGATGGCACTTCGGGTAATTGCAGACGCAGCATCTGCCACACTATGACGGATCTAGGTCGGGATCAAAAAGGCAATGCCATGAAAACAGACAAGTTTTGTTAAAACCATCCTAAAATGGCAACAGTCATACTCGTACTTCTAACCGCAGAAATGTTTACACCAACAATGTCGTATTCGGTTTTTATCCTACTAAGAATTAAAATTAAATATGAAAATGAAAATTAAATACATAGATTAAAATCGGAAGCTGTTGCTGCCAAGTAATTTGAAAACATAAATCCAACCAATCATAACAACATTATAAACCGATAACAACTTTGTAACGACGCTATAATGAAATTAGTACCAAAAAAGATACGTTCTCCACATGGACAGGTAAAAATTGCTTCGAGCATTTTGTGAACGCAAATGGTGCGTACATATAGATTTCATAGCAAGAAAAAAAGAAGTGTACCAAAAAATTTGTTACCAAGTCTGAAAAATCCTACTAATATTATAAACGTGAAAGTTTGTGAGTATGTATGTTTGTTGCTCTTTCTTTCTTTTATTTCTTTCGCAAAAAATACTGAATGGATTTTGATGAAACTTCACAATAATATAGCTTACATATCGGTTTAACACTTTTAGGCTACTATTAACCGCCATGACGGATCTACACGCGGGCGGTGCCACGGGCAAAAGCTAGTGTTTTATAATTTACTCTAGAGCCTTACGCTTTTAAAGTGAATTTTGTACAGCAGGCACGTCATGTTTTCATTCAATTACGTCACCTCTTAAAATATTTTGCTTATGTTTTCTATCTCATTTACTCTAAGTTCTTCACAGACTATTAATATTAATCTAGAAGTACAGTCGGACTCAAAATTAATGTGATAAGGCTTTCAATTTTTTTTGCACATTTTAGTAGCGTATATATATTTATATAGAGATACAGAAACATTTTAAATCGTCAACAGCCTATAATGTTCCACTGCTGGGCTCGGGTGTCCTTTCAGGAGGGTTTAAGGCATATACATCCCCAAGGTGTCCAAGTGCGGGTTGGGGTCTGGCAAGACAACGTTGTATAATTTTTCCGTTGGATGTTTTTAAGCCGCACGAACGCCTCGAACTAGGCTTCATAATTTTTATCCTATGATAACATCCAGGTCACCCATCCAGGTACTGACCGCGCAGTCGTTGCTTACCCATAGTGATTGATTCTAATCACTTAGGACAACGGGGCATCTGGGCATTTTATATTGAAAACTATAAAAATATTCTGCTTTTTTTAATAATGTAACTTTTAATTATCTAGTTAATTAATATTAATCAAAACCGACTAGAGTCAACCAATTTTGACTGCCTCGTTGGTCTAGTGGTTAGCGTATGCGGCTGCTGATCAAGAGGTCTGGGGTTCGATTCCCGGGTCGGACCAAATATTATTTGTGTGATTCAAAAATATTTGTTTCGGAGTCTGGGTGTTTTCTATGTATAATATGTATGTATTTACAAAAAAAAAAGTATGTTTATGTATTTATATCAGTTGTCTAGTACCCATAACACAAGCTCTGCTTAGCTTGGGACTAGACGATGTTGAGTGTCAGATGTCCAAAATATTTATTTATTTATTTATTTAATTATGACCTATCTAAGGTAAACTATGTATATCGATTTTGGAAACAAATATAGAGAAGAACATATTACTAATAGATAGAGACAAAATGCAGTTAACTACTTAAAATTTAAATCGTTTTCTTCTTCCTGCCGACAACACAAAGACTAATCAAAATCTAGTGAAATTGTATTCTCTATGTCCATTTGATCTTTTCTTTGTGAAAGATATCGTAAGCACTTTTATTTCATAGACACCTTTGTTTGTTATTTCAATGTTGACCTTTTCATATCCAATAAATTGTATTTTAAATCTGTAAATTTATTCGCTTAAACGAAAAATGGAATAGTTCGTCCCACACAGAAAACACCATTAGTTTTATAGACAGATGTTGCTATTAGATTATTTCTTCTTTGATGTTATTCCAACAGAGAAAATTATCAAAAGGTCCATTAACTAATAGCAACTTGGAATATTACCTTTAGATTCCTGTCTACGCATTTTAATAATATTTTCTCAAAGGTTAGTCTAAAAAGCTTGGTCTAATATTTTGAGGGACAAAGACAGTCATGATCATTAAAATTTTCGTAAAGTTTACTAAATTATAGCATCTATCGTTCTTTTAAATTAAAATGATTTTTTTCAGTTCTACACAAGTTAAAACTTTGGAGACTGGAATATTTCCAAATGCTAACGTGTAAAAATGTACTTTAACATAACAGGTAAAAAAAAAGTGTGAAATTAAGAAACCTCCCATTTAAAAAAACATTATGCATTATACAGTGTAAGATCTTTACGCAGCGTTAAAAATTAATACCTTCATTTTTGGAAATAGATACAGAATTCTCTAATTGTAGACTTTTTACTTTTTAGAACTTTTATAGGAAATTAATTATTTCATACGTTTTCATACACACAAAGAAAACTCTAAAACGAATTTAAACCCAATTTTGGAACATTTTTCATTATTATTCTATTCTTTTTGTTCCCAGCATGATGATATATAGCCTACAGCCTTCTTATTTATTTTTTGTATTGAATCATTAGTTCTTGATATTAGTTTTATAATATTAGTATTATATAGGTAACATATAAAAGTCGTTAGAAATAAGTGACCGACTCACACAAAATACCTTCTGACCTCAATACCCACTTTCTTAATTGCCTGCCTATCAATCTTTAACTATTCATTAAATGGCAATACTGGAAGTAAATTACCAAGTTCAATCGAGGTCCGTCACGTCACGTCACAACCCTCAAGCTTCAAACGTGTCTGTGGTCGACGTATGCGTAATGAGACACCAAGATGCCGTATGACATTAATCTACAATTTCATGGAACGGGTTGTAAATCTAATATTAAAAATGAAGATTTTTTACTAAAATTGAGCTTAATAATTTAAGTAAACTATTTCTAGCTAATAGTATGAAATAGTATGAATGAAAAAGTGAACTTATTTGTTTATTTATTACAACTTGACTACATATTTTTTGTCGGAGTTATTCGCGGAACAGTCAATGAACAAAGACAACTAAATGACTTCAACTTTAAAGAAATAACTAAATCCAATCAATAAACAAGGGCGTGTCATCACGCTTTTTCTTGTTTGTCGGCGTCCCAAAATTACTTAAATATGCTTACAGTAGTTAAAGTAGTAAGTTATTAAGTAAGTATTAAGTTAAATTAGTTAAGTAATAATAGTTTATTACATTCTCTTTTTAGGTTTTCGGTGGTTTTATTTTATACTAGCTGACCCGGAAAACTTCGTACCGCCTCAGAATAATCATTCAAATATTGTGCTTAGTTATTAACTGATACTAATAAATTGACAGCAGTGCCACCTAACGGGCCCCGGTGCATTTTAAGTCTGTCATCAATCATCATCATCATCAACAGCCTTTAACAGTCCACTGCTGGACATGGGCCTCTCCTTTGAAAGGAGGTTTTGGCCTATATATATAATAATAATTTATTGAAAACTCAACTATTAAACCACGCTGGCCAGACGGGTTGGCAAAGGGTTTGTTCCAAGTTTTCCTTCTCTTGGCAGTGATGTTAGCTGCTTATTTTGTTCCTTTAGTCGCCTCTTACGACACCCGCGGGATGAATAGGGGTGGTGACACTTGTATTCTTAATCCGTCACCACACGGTTAAGTCTGTAATATCTTCAAAAAATTAAATTTAAAATACATATTGTAAAGGGTCATATTAATCTATATTAGATGCACAAAGTATTTTAGGTACTTAATTGGATAAGGATTAATACTGTATTGCTTAAAATCGTTTCGTAAATAATCTATTATTAAAAAAAAATTACCCATAAAATTTGGCTACAACCCTGTGAAAACTTATGCGTTTTATATAACAATCAGTGAGTGATCAATAAATCCCTTTTTTCCCACTAGACTATTCAATAAAAAGAATTTTAGAAATGGGACCACACGAAGTCATACAAAAATTATTGAACAATCTATCATCCCCGGTTTTCCTACTTTAGGGTTGGAATTCTTTTTCCAAATTTATTAAATTAAGAGAGCATTACGAAAATAGCACATCCCTTTAAATAGTTATGCGTCATCATCATCATCAGCCTATCGCAGTCCACTGCAGGACATAGGCCTCTCCTATTGTAAACCACTAGTTATTTATGCGTGGTCATACATAAAAAAATATATTTACGTCGCATTGAGATTCTTATTTCGTCGGTTTTTCGTCCGTTCGGTATTTCGTCGTCTAATAATACAATTATGACAAATATACATTAAATTTACGCAGATATATAAGAATCAATTTAGTCACAAACTATTTAGTCTGTGTTTATGAATGAAGCGAAATTCAACAGCCGAAACTAGTTTAATTAACCACCAATTTGTGAACAGAAATTTGGAGAGATTCAAGCGCGTTTCCGTCGTACAAGGAAATGGATATTACACTATTACTGAACCTTAAAGTAATTTTGTTAGACCATAACTTCACGAAATATTTCCATTTAATTAAGATATAATATATGATTTAGTTGCAATATAATAAGTTTAGCACTATGATAAAACTGCATTTTAAGTAAGTAAGTAAGTTTTTACGCCCTAATATCAGCGGCCTTTTTCTTAAATTTAATTCCAATTTTAATCTAATCCAATTTTCAGTTGTGATAAAATCAGTTAACGTCTAATTCTAGAACACAAAGTGTCACGGTCCCAATACCGATTCGATGGGTCGAATTGAAGTCTAGTACTTCTGTTCTTCTCTTTTTGTCGGAAGAGTCATAATAAAGACAAGCGTAAACTAAAAATGTCATTAAATGTATAAGAAGACCGTGTTGTTGAGACAGCGTTTCGTTCAGGCACTACGCAAATCGAATATTTTTTATCGAATGTATGCAAATCGAATATGTATTATAGAAAAGAGTCGAACTATTACTCATCGTTAATGGTAGTTAGTTCTCGAGTTTTACTTTGCCATATTAATAAAGTAAATCAGTTTACGTTTTGTAATTAAAATATAATTGAAGTGGAAGGTAACTTTAAAATATATATTGTTATAAAGTATGCATTCGTTACATACATAATGTGTCAACTTAAATAATAGAATCATTCAAATGTGAAGTGATTACTCATTTAAAGGAAAATTATAATTCTAGTTACATTCAAGCATTTTTTTAATGTAAAGTATTTCTTTGTTAAAAAAAATCTAGAACTAGCTATTGACCAAAGCATTATTTGTCTGTCTCATGTGGTGTTTCAAAAAACTACCTATATACCTACTATAGCTACAGTTTATCATTTCCATAGTACAATTAAACACAGAAGAATTTAAAAGAATAGAGAATAAAATATATTATAAAGACATTGCCAAAATTTCTCATAGCCAAGGAGGTGCTTTATTTCTAAAGGCTGCATTGCCTGATAAGGAAGTATTTTATGTCAGTCTCACTGGATTACGACGTAGCAGCAATTTGTACAAGTTGGTCCACTTTTACGAGTTATGGAGACAGCTTGCACAGCATGATTTACTTAGGGTATAAAATGTTTTTTTTTATTTCTTAAATCGACTGTAGTATCGTTACATGTTTTCAAAAACACGGTGTTACTTATGGCACTAGGTAATGGTTTTGGATCTATGTGAAATCACCTTTATTTATCAAACGTTGAATCCTATTTAAAAAAAGCGCCCATGAAGGGTTCCGTACCAGCAAGTAACATCATATAAAAGTTCTTGTAGTTCGTTGTAACTTTCATCGATGTTTTTATACTAGTGTATTGATTGGATGAAAGGTAATAAAATAATAATAAATATTTCGGACATCTGACACACAACATCATCTAGTCCCAAGCTAAGCAGAGCTTGTGTTATGAGTACTAGACAACTGATATAAATACATAAACATACTTTTTATTTTGTAAATACATACATATTATACATAGAAAACACCCAGACTCCGAAACAAATATTTGTGAATCACACAAATTATATTTGTTCCGACCCGGGAATCGAACCCGAGACCTCTTGATCAGCAGCCGCATACGCTTACCACTAGACCAACGAGGCAGTCAAATAGAGGTATATTGCGTGTTACGATTTATGACGTATTAAAAAAAAACTACTTACTAGATCCCGTTCAAACCAATTTTCGTTGGTAGTTTACATGGTAATGTACAACATATATTTATTTTAGTTTTATCACTCTCTTAGTTTAGAAGTTAGAGGGGGGGGGGGGGGACACACATTTTTCCACTTTGGAAGTGTCTCTCGCGCAAACTATTCAGTTTACAAAAAAAATATATTAGAAACCTCAACATCATTTTTGAACGTATAGGTTTGATGAAAAAAAAAAATTTGAGTTTCAGTTCCAAGTATGGGGACCCCCCAAATGTATTGTTTTTTTTCTATTTTTATGTAAAAATCTTAATGCGGTTCACAGAATACATCTACTGACCAAACTTCAACAGTATAGCTCTTATAGTTTCGGAAATAATTGGTTGTGACATACGGTCGGACAGACAGACAGACAGACAGACTTGACGAATCTATAAGGGTTCCGTTTTTTGCCATTTGGCTACGGAACCCTAAAAACGTTCAAATTTATTTAAATAAATATAAAATTATAATTTTAACAAGAAACAAAAGACAAAATTTGCTGAAACTTTCGGAGGTATTACTGTAAAAAAATTCCACTTCTGATAGTTTGTCAGAATTGGGATTGTTTTAAAATACTGACTGACTGATGACAATAATCATCATATTATAGTCCTACAGCTGTTACTAAGGGAATTCAATATTAATATCTAAATGTATCTTGTATGTCTTTTTATAAGAGAGAAAACTATTCCAATACTACAACTAGAATGTTTATATGAACCTTTTAGAGTCCTATATTTACTAAAAACTAAAATCAATCACTCAATCTTACGATTAAAACTGCTTACACTTATAGCTTTGTAACTGTAGTAAACAATCTTTTTATAGTTAAGTTTATCTATTGAAGGGTATCGTGATTTCCCTCAGGAATATATCCTATCAGATAAAAACAAAATCCAAACACTAACACAATATGTTCTTATAATTCATATACAATTTTCTGAGTACCTATTCAAGTTAAATAATATACTAGCTTTCGCCCGCATCACCGCCCGCGTGTTTGTCTGTTATCGTTCTTAAAATTAGCCTATCTCCTTTTTCAGGCTCTGCCCTATTTGTAAAATAAAAAACATTTAAATCGATTTAGTAGATTAATTTTCTTTATCCGTGGTTGTTATTCGACCAATCGCCTTTCAACCCATAAGTTCACTATACCGGGGAAGCCGGACAGACAGACAGAGTTATTTTCTCATTTATAAAATCACAACCAACCCTATCATTTTTTTTTTTTTTTTGCGTGCATCTTCACTTCTTAAATTTGAATATGTCATTCACAAAGTAAAATAAAATTTAAAATAGACAAAATGACCATACTCCGTCATAGTTAGTTTGCGCGATTAGGGTTTGTTCGGTGAGTAAAAAAGACATATTCTCTTGCTTATGATAAAGACAAGCTAAATTTAAAAAATTGTTTTCTTCTATTCACATTAATAATCTACGTTTTAAGAATTGCGGGACGCAATTAATATTGAGCTTTCTTACATTTAATTTTGACGTTATTCATAAAAATATTGCGGAACATGAATTGAATACCGATTTGTTCTAATTCTGTTTCAATATAAGCTTGGGCTTAATATATCAGAAAATGATGAAAATGTTTCTGTTTCCATTGATTCCAGTAAATTATCCTTTCTTTAATTTGGGATCGAAATTATGATTGAACAGTAATTCATTTGCTTAATTATGGTTTACGAATGTAGGTATATCTTTCCTACCTTTCTCGAATTGTATTTCAGGACTGAAAGTAATCCTGGACAACGAGAAAATTGGGATGGCGGGAACTTTACTTTTTCAGGTAATGTGATTGAATTCTTGTGAATTGGTTTCCTATCAGTTAATTAAGAGAAACCCCATGACATATACTGAGGACTAACTGTAAGTAGAATTTGGAATTGTGTGCCTTCTGAATTTTTACCATGTTACTTGACAATGATTTTCTTTTTATGCATTTTGAATAGACTGTGAGTATGAACCTCAAAATTGAATCCTACACCTGTATAACTGATTAGGTTATGTAAAAAAGTAATCGTACTCGTTGTTTAGACAAATAACAAATTTTATTTCTTATTAATTCAGTTTTAGTAAAATCATATTAGTGTTCAATTTTATCAGAGTTTAAAATAGAGCATCTTTTTGACAAAACCATACAATACCTAGGTAGTAAATAAATGACACCCTTATTTTATTTAATGAAACTTTCTCTTATAAGTATCAAGTGTCTTAATCCATAATATCCTCACTAATTTTACAAAATAAATGCAACAATAACTGTCCGTCTTGTTTTCACGGAAAAAATACAGATCCGATTTTTATAAAATTTGGTTTACATATAGCATAGAGTCTGAGAAAGAACATAAGCTACTTTTTAATACGATAACCGGCAAACACACGAGCGGAGCCGCGGGTGAAAGCTAGTGTGTATATTAAAATAAAACGTCAAATGTGTTAACAATGTGTCAACCATGTGTTGTTTGTTTTATTTCTTTACAAATATTTTCATTAAAACACAACGAAACCCTTATGCTCTTCGCTGCGCAACTTGTCTAAAATAATATTAACCTAACTTGATCATTATATCATCAGCTATTTACCAATGAAATATATCTCAAAATGAAAATACGATATATATTTTCTATAATAAGGACAAAAACAACCACATTTATTACCATATATTTTTTAAATTGAAGTTGTACTTCATTGTGCGTATTTACTTAAAAGATTCGTTGGAAAAAGCTTTAAAAGTATTTTTAATTACAAGAGTTGCAGTGTTTATGAATTTATTGATATATGAAGAGGCAAGGCATTGTTCTAGTCCATACATTCTCGACCGGTATCTACGTAACGGTCACCAAGGGACTAAAAGGTACAAGTTTCATTACACGCTAAGATAACATAATATGTGTTGTAAATATAAAATTTATGAAGCTATTATATACGATAGTAAAGTATTTTTTCTATATGAAGCGACAAGATCTAATACAAAAAGTTGGTATATTTCTTTGGTCTGAAACCATTTCAAGACTCATTTCGTAGGTATATTCCACTTTGTTCACCTGAGTCACATCATCAAGGAGAATTAATTCTTGTGAATAAACTAAAGTATACTTTTGGGTATCATTTTACCTAGTTGATATCGCTCAAATGAAATGAGTCTACTTAAACGGTATCCTTTATTCACCTTGAATTTATTCACCAGGGTGAACAAAGGCAACTTTGGTAAGGCTAAAAATGACATTATTGACTAGAAATGCTAGAATATACAAAATAGGCAACAATGATACAATATTAACTAGGCTGATTATGTCTCCGGGTGGATTGATGGTCGCTGAAGTCGATATAAAAATAATATTATGTTCACACATCTCACACTCGTCTGTACCCAAACCAGCTTAAGCCTGTGCTATGGCAACTAGACTACAAATAAACACAATTGTGTTTTTAAACACAGATAAATTACACACAGATAAATAACGAATGGTCGTTTTCATTTCAAAATTATTTGTGCTGGGTGAGATTCGAATTCACGACCTCTCGCTTAGCAATAATTATCCCTAGACCAGTAGCTATGTAATGGAGGTGATACTTCCATTAGGAAAACACATTGTAGAGTGTACCATGAACCGATGAAATAAGAAAAACGGCTAGCAGCGAATGAATGCGAACTTTCCAAGATCGCGATGGGAAGGCCGTCATCAATCTGTGGACAGCTATAGGCTAAAGAAGATTGTAACTACGTATTAGATAACAATAGGGCACAAAAGAATTTTACTACAAATATTTCTACAAGCAGAAGGTGCTAACATATTATGTTATTATTATTATGCAAACAAATAACATTTCAGAAATATGTGATCCCAACAAAGTATGAGATATAGCCTTAATCTTCTACTGAGAGGAGACAAATTCTCAGCAGTGGGACGTTATGGGTTTATGGTGATGATTTGATGAAAAACTTGTGTGGAAAATGCCGGAAACTATAGGTAAAAATTTCGTGAATATTGAACTATTTTTACTACAACTCTGACCCACAATAAATAGAATCATTAATAATTCAAGGTATTAAATAATATATTAAGTCTTATTACACCATCATGATCCTATCCTAGACTAACGTTACACGAGTAAAAATAAAAAAAAATATAAACTATGCTTAGGTACACTTTCCTGTTTCCTGTCCATGCCTAATATGTATTTAGTGTCACACGAGCCATGCACAAGCGCCACGAGAATTTGCACATAAATATGAATAAATGTTCCCACAAATATTTTGTAACTAACGAGCGAAGCCTTTGTCATAAACGTAACACGTACTTTTTTCGAATATGATGATTATATCACCGATGTGGGATTTATTAAATGTTGATTTGGTCGGTCAACGTAGTTATTAAATACTAGAGTTTATTGTAAACTGCGAGTAGCACCGAGAAGCGAAGCTATTAGTATAAACCTATCGCCGTCCACTGCTGGACGAAGGTCTCCCCCAAGGAACGCCAACCATCCCGGTCTTGGGCAGTCCGCATCCATCCGCCGCCAGCCGCCTTCCTCAAATCGTCGGTCCATCGTGCCGCAGGGCGTCCTACACTCCGTTTGCCTAATCGCGGTCTCCGCTCTAGCACCTTTTGGCTCCAGCGTCCATCACTCCGTCTGGAGACATGTCCGGCCCACTTCCACTTCAGCGTACTGTTTTTCCTAGCGAAGTTAATCAAGCAAATATTACCTAAGTTACTCCTCATGTCATCAGCTATCTGCCCGTGAGAGTCTCGTCAAAATCGGTACAGCCGTTTGAGAGATTAGCCGGAAGAAAATGACCAAATTAAAATATTTGTTTTCCAAATACTTTTTGTTTTTAGTAGTATATTTTTACATGCATTTATTTAAAACATATTAATTTGATATTACAAGCAGATACTTCATTTTTATTTATTTTTATAGATGTAGATAAGCAAGCAACTAATTGCAGCACACTGCTGAAATTTTTTCATTTTTGATAAGTATTTTTGTGCATGTTTTGAAAAATAAATAATCATCAAGCAAGCAAGATAAATAAATTATTAAAACCATATTTAATGAAATTATGATCTATAAACAATAACTATTCCTAGATGTGAAAATTAATGTGAGATGAAATATTTGAAAATTGTGCTAACAAAATATATCTAACGATTACAACAAACTCCAGTATTCATTTTTGAGATTTTTTTTATAGAAAAACGTAAATTCAAACTCCTCACTTATAAAATATTACACGAGGGTCGAAGGGAAAATTGCCGGGTATTTTTTGAAACGTTTCTAAGATTAAATGTTGCGTATAGTATTAGTAATATAACGACTTTGCTATGGGAACAAATATTTTCTTAAGGAAGCCGTGTTATAGGTGATATTTATAGCCTATTTGCTATATTGACTGTGACTTTTATATCGTTATTCATTTTTAGGTAAAAGTTTTTTTTTACTTAAGGGCTTTCCAAGGTCACTTTACTTTAGCTGATGGAAAGTATGAGTAGAATCAAAGAGAAGGTCACTACACTTACTGGGAGTGCAGGCAGAACCACACTGACGGTCTAGGGACCTGATTTTTCACTCTTATCATACAAAAATTTGGTCCGAATTGAGACTCATATATAATATTGAATGCAACACCGGGGCATTTTATATTTACATTTTTTATGTGTATGAAAAATGCTCACATGATAATTATTAATAAATTAAAATATATATTATGAAAAAATGGAACAATTGAATATAAGACATAAAAAAGATTCTTGTGTTAATCAAGTTTTTGTATAAATCTCAATCTTGTGTCATTATTATTACCAAACAAATAAATAGCAACAAATAAAATAATGACTTATACATATTTTATAATATAATATGTTCAACTTATAAAAAAAATGTAATCCTAATCTTATATTTGAATATAATATTTTGCAGACAACCTCGCAATTTGTGTCACGTATTTAATATCAGGAGATATATAAGATACAGTTATTTTTGAAGAAATATACGGCTTGTTAATATATATTTTATTAAAATCTAAACCTTCTGAAACTAAGATAACATATTCTTTAAGAACATACAAATATATGTTGTGTGTTACAGCTTATCCAACTAGATGTGACCCGCGGTAATACATGAGATGGTTGTTTTATCCTCCTCACCAACAAGAACACCATATTTTTTAAGCTATGTGTTATTGCAGACTACAATTTATCTTTGTACCATTTTTCATGGATTTGGCATTTTCATAAGAGGTTTTAGCGTGACAGGGGAACAAATATAAATACATCGATGTATTTGCTCGATTTATGTATTGTGTATATAAATCCCTACTAATAATCCCTACTAATATTATAAATGCGAAAGTAACTCTGTCTGTCTGTCTGTCTGTTACGCTTTCACGCCTAAACCACTGAACCGATTTTGATGAAATTTGGTATGAAGATAGAACTGAACTTGGGAAAGGACATAGGCTACTTTTTACTGCAATAATCGAGATACAAAGGCCAAAGCTAAGTGATTATAAAAATACCTAAATCGTAGATATCAAAATGTATCACTGTTTATCTCCTGTCAAAACTTCACAGGTTGCTAGGCATAACACACTTGCATGGCAACCATAATGAAAGTTTGTAAATGACTTATAGACCAGTAGACCAAGTTAGATAATTTTTGAAAACAAATAAAATTATAGTAGGATGAAGCCTATTGGAAAAGGAGGAGAATGTTATAAAAATGAAAGAAAAAATAATTTACGGGCGATCTGAGGTCGGGAAGGGGTAGGGGGGAGGTTTTCGGGTCCTTTAAGCGGGGCGTGAAAAAGCATCTCACTAAGCCGCCATAGTGTGGGCCGCCATACATTATTGTCTGCATTCGCAGCAAGTGTGGTAGCCCCGACTCTTAGATTCTGCTCATGCTTTCCATCAGGCAGGGTAGAGTCACTTTGGATGGCTAAATATATAAAACAAAGGGTAAAAAACGGCTTATCTCGATTTCCGGCAAAACTACAAGTCCTATGGAAAAAAGTTACATGGCAAAGTTGTAGGTAATTAAAAGAGCTACAACTTTTTAGGGTTCCGAAGTTTATGACTTCGAACCCTTATAGATTCGTCATGTCCGTCTGTCCGTCCGTCCGTCCGTCCTCGACTTACCGTCCAAACGGTAAGTGCTAGAAAGATGAAACTTTGCATGAATATGTATTGTAATTACGTCGACAAAGTGCTACAATAAAATTATGAAAAATATTTTTATTTAGGGTACCTCCCCTACACGTAAAGTGGTGATGTTTTTTTTTTCTCGCTGCTACCCCATCATGTGGGGTATCATTATATAGGTCTTTTAAAAACATTAAAGGGTTGTTAAGACGATTTTTTGATTTAGGTATCCGTTTGCGAGAAATTCCACTTTAAAGGCCACTTTTTTGTAAAAAAAGGGCGTCCCCCTCTAAAAGCTAAACGGTCGGCTCAAAAAATCTGGAAAAATTCGTGATAGTGGTCCATATAATGAACTTTAAATGAAAACTATAACGAATTGGATGACTTTGTTAGTTCAGGAGTTATAGAGGCTTAACTTCTACAATGGGCTTACTTGGAAAACGTCATACAAATTTTTTTTTTTATATTTAAGCCTGCCAAAGTGACTCTACTCTGCCTGATGGAAAGCATGAGTAGAATCCAGGAGTAGGGGTCACCATGCTTATTGTGAGGGTAGGCAATGTAGCATGGTGACCCCTACCATGGCAGCCTGGTTAGATTATTCTGCATCATTCCCCGGCCTTCGAAGGGCGGGAGAATGATGCAGAATGATTGGGCCTCCGGTCTTACACTCACCAACGAAATACGACAGCAAGAATGCTGTCATTATTAGGATGGATGGAATTAACGCATTAATACGTAAACGTAACAATTATCCATTGGATACAATTTCTAATCCACGTACCATTATGGGTGACTGTGGAACCCTTTCCTGTGCGTGGCCTGACACGCACTTGGCCGATTTTTTATTTATACTTTTTTTCACATAACCTCAAATTATATGTGAAAAATTCAAAAAACCAAGTTTTTGGTTTTTTATCTGTACATATCTTTTACAAATAAAATTATTTTTAAACGAAGTTTAGTGAAAACTTACCTTTTTATGTCCCGAATACACTGTAATTTATTTGATTTGAAATATTTATTTTACTACCCTATTTTGACTTAATATCGAAAATTCACCCGTCAAAATATCTACTTTTTTCAAAAAAATGAGGTGTTTTCTGTTTGATGAAATATCTACTTTCCGATGGTGTAATCCCCACTTCCCTACTAATATTATAAATGCGAAAGTAACTCTGTCTGTTACGCTTTCACGCCTAAACCACTGAATCGATTTTGATGAAATTTGGTATGAAAATAGAACTGAACTTGGGAAAAGACATAGGATACTTTTTATCGCGAAAACAAAGGTAGAAGGGTTTGAAATAGGGGACAAAAGTTTGTGTCGAAGTTCCTTAATATCAACATAAAATCATGTAAGATTGTTTAATCTACCCTTACCGTGTTGCGCAATATAAACGAATTCCACGCGGGCGAAGCCGCGGGCGCAAAGCTAGTAATATTATAAATTCGAAAGTAACTCTGTCTGTCTGTTACGTTTTCACGCCTAAACCGCTGAACCGATTTTGATGAATTTTGGTATAGAGATATATGGGACTTCGGGAACGGACATAGGCTACTTTTTACCGCCGAAATCGACACAATCGCGGGCGGAGCCGCGGGCAAAAGCTAGTAATATATAAATAAATATTTCGGACATCTTACACACAAATCTAGTCTAGTCCCAAACTAGGCAGAGCTTGTATTATGGGTATTAAACAACTGATATAAATACATAAACATACTTTTTTTTTGTAAATACATACATATTATACATAGAAAACACCCAGACTCCGAAACAAATATTTGTGAATCACACAAATATTTGATCCGACCCGGGAATCGAACCCGAGACCTCTTGATCAGCAGCCGCATACGCTAACCACTAGACAAACAAGGCAGTCGAACATACATTGGATGTATGTATATACACACATTGGATGTTTTTATATTCAGAGATTCAGAACACTTGTGTTCTAGTTTTTTAGCTTACATGTTCAATGTACGCATTCATGTTCAAATAATGCTAGCGGAAAAGTTATTTAGCAACGTCAAAACCCAGTTTTCTCCCCACGGCGCGACAGCAGAATCACAAGCAGTAAACAAGCCTGGCCTAACTTGTCTAAAGTAAAACATGCAAACAAAAACAAACTTAGTGGGTCAGTGTGTCAATAGACTTTTTGAATGTTCATAGATACACAAAATAAACTATTGTTTGCTAGGAAATTTATGAGAAGTAGTTTCTTATACATTTCATCTCGTGTTACGATATGACAAAGAAACTAAAAAAAATATCTGTGTATTCTTAAGTAATGTTACATACACTTTTTTGTTCTGTTTCTGATATGAGGTTTAACGACCCTATAAATTCATGAAACAATCATTTTTGTTTATTAATTTTGTAAAATCAAATAGCTCAGAAACATGAAAATATCAGCATCATTGTCTACTTATAACAGTCCTTTACTTAGTACAGCTAGACGTCACTCTGATCCTATTTAGCAGACTAGCTAGAAAAAAAGGGCTAGCTGGAGCTGGCTCCTGCCAGACATCTTGCGCAAGTGGTCTGCCTACCTGCTGCCCACCTGGCTTGTGGGCATCCTACACTACGTTTATCAAGACGCAGCCTCCACTCTAGAACTATTTTACCTTAACGGTTGTCTGTTCTGCGGTTAATAGCACCAGCTCACTACCTCTTCTGCTTGACAATCCAGTGGGATGATGCTAAAGATAATGAATTCCTGATGCGATCATGCAGCATAGCCCTTGCACTTATAAATTGTTTCTAAATAAATAAACGTAGTAGATAAGTAACATCCAGGTAAACGTCGTTGTACTGACTAAATTATAACTAATTAGCTGAACCCTGAGGTATTTCCCGCGGTTATTTTAAATAAATAAATTTAAATAAATATTTTGGACATTTTTGGACATCATATACACAACGTCATCTAGTCCCAAAATAAGCAGAGCTTGTGTTATGGGTACTAAACAACTGATATAAATACATAAACATACTTTTTTTGTAAATACATACATTTTATATATAGAAAAACATCAAGACTCACAAATATTTGTGAATCACATAAATATTTGGTTTGACCCGGGAATCGAACCCGAGACCTCTTGATCAGCAGCCGCATACGCTAACCTCTAGACCAATAAGGCAGTCAGTCAAGATTATTGTTGTAAAGGTACAGGCTATGCCGCGCGCCGTATCGACTAGCTTATCTTTAAGGCATCACTTGCCGGTGGGAGAAGCTAGTCTAATGAAAGTAGCCTAAGTTACTCTTTATATCATCATCATCATCATCAACAACCTTTAATAGTCCACTGCTGGGCACAGGCCTCTACTTAGGAAGGAGGTTTCATCATCATCTACCAGTAAAAATCGGTTCAGCCACTCCAGTTTCCCATCGTTTCCCGTTATATTACCATTATTCGGAACAAACAAACAGACAGACAAACAAATATTTTATAAATGCATTTTAAGTATGTTTTTGTATATTATATATCAGTTGTCTAGTACAAGCTCTTCTTAGTTTGGGACTGGATGACGTGTGTAAGATGTAAGATGTCCGAAAAAAAATTTTGGAACCACATATACTTTTGTATGCATTTATTTTATTACTATTTAATTTGAAATTACAAACGTAATCATCATCCACTGCTGGACATAGACCTCTACAATTGCACGCCACTTAGTTCGATCCACTACGTAATAAGCATCTATAAAAATAAATAAAAATTAAGTATACACATTATTTACTCGTAATATCTTATGAGATTTTTACTTAATGCATTTGAAAGTATATATGTAGGTACATACACCAGAAAATGCATTTTTAAATTTTTTGTCAGTCTGTCCGTCTGTCTGTTCCTGGTAATCTCTGGAACAGCTGGATCGATTTTGACAGGACTTCACTGGCAGAAAGCTGATGACATAAGGAGTAACTTAAGCTGTCAAGCTTCACTCCGCGGCGCTACTCACAATTCACTACCATAACCACAGGACATAGCTATTAAAGACCTTAAAGTTACTGCTTGACAGTCTTTGTCATGAATATCGTTAGAAACAGAAGTGGCTGACGTAAAACTAAAACACAAAAGTAATCTTCATTCCTTTTCACATCAAACTAAAATCTTTTGTGTAAAAGGTACTAACAACTTGTTTGCGTTTATACAAAGGTTTTCTAGCTTACTGCTTCACATTGAATAAACAAGGCTTACTTAAAAATCTTCACCAAACAACCTTTCTAAAACCAAGACTAAATTGTTGTCTGCCAAGGTCTCGGTCTCAATATTAAAGATTTACATAATCAAAGTAAAGAAAGGTCTAACGGACTAGAAATACTTATTTAATCTATGTTTAAGAAAACAATTCTCACTTTCTATCTACCTACTGCTTAATGCATAAGTGATTTTCGTCTTTTAGCTTTAAGATAAAACTGTGATAGTCTCAATCTTAAACATTTAGCAAAGTACTAAACATCAATACGAACTGAAATTATTAGTGCACCTAATTTGTGAGCACTTATTAAATCAGAATAGAGTTAAATTCCTAAAACTAATGTTGAAGGGCTTGTATTTTAATTAGTTTTTTAGTATGAGCTCTCTCTTTGCATTATACATTCAACATACATCATGTTCGATGCCTTTTTACGGACTTTTTCATTCACAGAGATGATGCCTTGTCTTTACACTCCATGGCAAGTAGTTTAGTAAAAGTAAGTACCTAATGTGATTTTGTCATTAGTATAACAGTTCTAAAGTAACGTCTCATCATTCATCATCATCATCAGCCCACCTCAGTCCACTTTTATAAATAGACCTCTCCCATTGCACACTACCTTGATCGATTTTGGGCTTCTCGCATTAAGTAAGTAACGTCTAAATGACTAAAAAGATTTTTTACCGAAATTTACCGTTTAGGCAGAATTTTAGAACAATTTGTGTCACTTCTGTAATTCTACGACTTTGCATTACCAAAGTTAAAGAATACTGCAAACCAGGCATTGTCCTACTTAAGTAGGGTCAACAGTCATAAAATTCTCTCAACTGCAACAGAAAATGATATCATTGCTTGTGATCGTATCAACAACAACAAGTGTATCAACCAATTACTATCAACTCTCACGGACTGAACATTGTCCGACGAAAGTCATAATGAAAATCAATACAAATAAATGGGATTGAAGGACCTGCATACGTGTTTGTGAATTCAAATTAACAAGCTATTCAGCAAATATATTATATTTGAAAGTATTTATTTAATTGATTTTCTTTCATGTTTTTTTTTCAAAACTTTTCATTTCATTTATTCTTTATTATGCACAAACGGAAACATTGTTTTTAACCAACTTTCAGAATGAAAAGACGATAATGGAGAATGTAAGGACGAAGTCTTGGTAATTTGTATATAGGTAAAAAAAGATGTACATAAGTCAAACAATAACAACATTCGTTATTGTCTGTTGTCTGTACAGATGAACAGATTTTGACAGGACTTTCAATGGCAGATAGCTGCTGATATAAAAAACACCTGAGGATACTTTCCCAGACTAGCTTCGCTCTGCGGCGTTACTCGCACACAACAAACACGGTGTTGGGCAGATTGGCGGGTTCGAATCGCAATATGTAGGTTAACCCAATGGGGTGGCTTTTAGCTGATTTCTGATTCTGAGTTATACACTGATTTTACTAATTTAATACAATACGCGATCGTGATATCTGACAAATCTGAAGCTATTTGTATATATTTCTGACTTCTGAATAACTTTAACACACTGATTATCTGATATCTGATTTACATTTTCGGCGTGTTGAAAATATGCGACCGTTCGTCCTGAACAAACACAAGTCAGAGTCATCTTGTCAAGCAGGCACCACACTTCGCTATGCGCTATTCGTTAAGCGGGTTATTCGCACGCATGCGGCGAAGTGTGGAGAGTATATTCGTTTCGTTCACCATAAAAATGACAATGACACACCTCTACAACACACATATTTGCTTTATTTGATGCTTATTTGGCATATCAGTTCGAAGTGTGGATGGCATGTTTTTTGTTTGCGCACATAACTAATATTTGGGCGGCGTAGACACATAACGAATAACAAACAACGGCGTAGGCGCATAACGAAGTGTGGTGCCTGCATCATAGATAATCTTAAAACAATATCCTCTTAAGCTACGGCAATCGATTTTGCAAAACATAGTACGGAAAACTACCAATAGATAGCGTTAGTTGGTACAAATGAATATAAAATATGAGCACTGTTAATTTTAATTAACACACGGGTAACACCGCATGACTCAGTGAGTATTAAATAAAAGTACATGAGTGCTAACATAGTTGAGAAAACGCTTTGGCAATATCTGATTGCAATTTGTTACGTAAAGACGGGAACAAGCACGATATCTTGAAACCAAAAAAATATTCAATATTTTGATACAACTTTCAAGATTGTTCCACGCAGGTTGAGGTTTATATCTATATTCAATATCATCTCATCCTGACAGACGGGGTTATGGCTATAGCATATAAACGACAGTTTGTGCTCTAGATCCTCATTGAATCCGATGTTAAACTGAACGTAGCAGAATAGTCGTTTAAATGCTAAGCGACTTCCATAGTGAGTACTATGGAAGTCTACCATGGTATAGAAAAAACTTAAATAACAAATTTTTTGTACTCTGTTATTTACCTTTAAATATCGATGGGTTTAAAGAATTAGTTTTCCTCATAAGAACTTACAGTTTGTTCATGCAGTAAGATAATTTATAACTGATATAATATTTACCTTGTGCGAGAAGCCCAAAATCGATCAGAGGCCTATGTCCAGCAGTGGACTGCGATAGACTGATGCTGATGATGATTTCCCTTTAAAATTTTACAATGTTTAGACATATTTCTTAACCCTGCATTTGAAAACATTTAAACTATCAAATTCCTACGGTTTATCGAGCAGTATAGAATAGTTAATTTCCTCTATTTATATATCCTATATTGTATGGAATATTCATCCACTATGTAAATATGGCAAAATTTTCTTTACTTTTGTAATATATGTATTTAATTGTATAATAATTTAATCCCTACTTGTCCCTACTTGTCCCTACTTGTATTATAAATGCGAAAGTAACTCTGTCTGTCTGTCTGTCTGTTACGCTTTCACGCCTAAACCACTGAACCGATTTTGATGAAATTTGGTATGAAGATAGAACTGAACTTGGGAAAGGACATAGGCTACTTTTTACCGCGATAACCGACATACGCGCGGGCGGAGCCGCGGAGGAGAGTAAATTATTTGTAATTGGTTTCTTGTGTAATTGTTATGTCAGTTTAATCTATATTTTATTTGTTGGGAAATATTTCACACCATGGTGGCCTAGTGTCATGTTTCTACATAATTCTTTCAACCTCTTAAAAGCCGTGAGATTGATGCAGAATGATTTGGCCTCCGGTCTCACACTCAACAAAGAAAATACGACAGCACAAAGCTGTCTAATTTAGGTTGGTCTTCTGTGTGAGGGTAGTACTACCCTTCGAGCCGGCCTATTCGTGTTGAAATCAGCGTGTCAAAAATGGTCTAGCCGGTCCTGACAGTAAGACAGCCAAATAATTTAAAATTAAAAGCTATTAATTTAAAATTACAAAAAGACACTTTAATTTCATTAATTTCTATACATAAAACATCAACGTTGTGAAGGTAAATAAAACACTCGTATTTCACAGTGTTAACATATAAAGCCAACAAGTTAGCGTAGGATGTATTCAAGTGCTTTAACATTTTCAGCAATTCCTTAGGGCACACATATTTTGTACAAAGTTGTTTGTGCTTCTAGGGCATTGCTCTTCCCATGGCGTGAGTAAAACTCGACCGCTATCATCATTAAGTGCTTTTATCGCTTAAAGTCACGTACAGTAATAATGCCCCCGGCTCTAGGAATTGTCCTTATCAGGTGAATTATTTGTAATGTTGTCTGAAATGCTAACTATATTTTGATTAAAAATCAGGTAAAGTAAATATTAAGATGCTTTTTCACGCCCCGCTTGAAGGCTCGGGGTCATTGGAGGAGAGAAAGACGAGCGCTTTAAATGCTCGACACAGAAAGGTAGTGCCGAACCGTTTATTTCGAGAGCTTATTTCAACTACTCTGGTGCGTTGGCTTTCAAGGCCAGCACGTGTTTTCCTGTAGAAGAGGAGGGAAGGGGGGACCAGATAGAACAACTCTTCAGATCACTCTCGATGTTGTAAGCGATAGAGGTCTGCCATCGAGGAGATATTTCTTCGCAGCTACAGAGGCTCAAGGGACTCGGTGACTTCGTAACTGTTGATAAGGCAGACTGCTCGCCGCTGCAACCGAGTTTGTGGGTTATCTCGTTAAATAGTAAACGAACTTTAGCATTTATGGTATGTAATGTTCGCGTATGAATAGGAAAGCACTCATTGGAAGCACAGTTGTTCTGACTGTTGTACTGACGTTGGTTACAATGAAACAGGGTAAATGCCCTTAGCGGGTATCAAACATCATGCTTGGGCCAATAAGAGGTCAACGAGAATGGAAATATATTTAGCCAAAATTGCGTGGGTCATCCAGCAGAACTATAAAATTCGTGACATTTCACATCAAGTACCTCTTATAAAGTAGCTAGCTCTTCTCAGTTTCAAAGTTTGTAAAGAAGCCTACACTTGTATATTTAACCATCTGTCGCTGCTAATACGCGGCAAACAAAATAGATTATGTCAAATGCGAACACGTCCTTATGGATAAGTTAACACAAACACGTATGTTGTTAGAATCAACCTCAGGAAACTCGTATGATTATTACAACGTGTGATAAGTGTTTGTAAATTAAATAACTTATTTTTTGCAAAAAAAAAGAATATAGTGAATTAATATCTCGACTGATGGTGTCATAATTTGCTGATGATAATGAAATTAGCCTTAAAAACAGATGTAAAATATAAAATATTTATGGTAAATGGGTTTTTATTTCTATATTTGTTTGTGATGCGTCTTTTAATAACTTATTAATAAAAGTGATATAAAGCTATATTTCAATAAAAGACAAGCATATTACGATAGATATTATTAATTTTATAAATGTGTCCTATTATCATTATTAATAACACAAAAACGATAAACTTTGTTTTAATTTTATTTTAGAAAATTCGATATGAAACCGCATTGACTTATTTCTAAATAGGTGGGAAATTTTCCAAATGTTCGTACTGTTCAGAAATTTCTTGCTTTGCGAGCTTAGAGCCACGCATTTAGTCGAGCCAAATGCTCTGTTTCAGAATAAAAAAAGATTAAGTTACCCAATGTAATTTGTACTTAAAAAACATTGCAAATGATAAATGATTCTAGAATAATGTTTTAAAAGTCCGTAAAGTATAATTTCCTTTGGCAATTTCGGTTCAATATTGAGAAATTCTTCTAAAATATTCAATACTGTCTATTCCATACAACTACTATTTTATTCTATACAGCATTCAGCACTGGAGTGATGTTTACTAAGTTCTAAATTTACAAATTGCTAGTGTAGGTTATACGGACATTTCACAGTAAAATTAAACATAAAATTAAATCTCTTAAGCATAATAAAAAATGATACTATAGAAAATATTTATTTTATTTTATTCATTTATTTTATTTTACTTCAGTAAGAAGAACAAATTTCTTTGGTATTCATGTTCAGTATTTTCATGATTGAATAAAAAGAAACTGTTCAGCTTTTAACAAAAATTAATTGAATGTTAAATTACAAATTTCCAGGGAAAGCAATCCCACATGATATTTGTAATTAACTTTGCATTTTTAATATTATTATAACCATGAAAATCGACATACATACACGCAGGTAGAAGCGTTGGCAAAAGCTAGCAGTATCGTTACTATTATATTTTTATTATTATTTTTTTTCAAATTCATATAAGTTCATATTTAGGTATAATACTGGCAAGCATGCATGCAAGTGTTTAAATTCAGAATTGAATCAATTAAATCTCTCCGTTTTCTACCGCGGCGTTTTGCAATTGATATAAAACCACTGTTTCTCAGATCTACGTCCGTCTCAGACTAATGCAGAGTCCGAACTGAAATGTGGAAATGCTCGTTCCACGTCTAACAAGCGCGAGGAATGTAAACACTAAACTTTGAGCACTTATCTTCTGAACCATAAAGCTTAAAATTAACTTTCTTACACACAAATAAATAGTAATATAAATAAACGAATGAAGTGGTTTATATGTGTGATCGACCCCATATATATGTCTTCATTTATCAGACTCTATAATATAAATTGCTTTTTTAATCTAGAAATCTACGTCGAAAGCTTCATATACTATTATAGTAATAAACTAACCACTAAATCAAAGATCCAATGAAGATAAGGTTGTATTACATATTTCGTGCCAAAAAGTTTCATCGATTAAATCAGCTATTTTCATAGCTTCACTATTTAGAAATAAAGCGGTCTTAAACATTTTGATCCATCCAAAGGTTGCCTGGAAGAGATTGCTTTTGGCAATAAGGCCGCCCTTTGTACATTAAATGTATATTAATTGTCATTTCATGTGCTTTTATGATCATAAATAATACTTCAAGATTTATGTTCATAAATAAATGACTTTACATAAATACATACGAAACGGACACAAAGAACACCCAGAATCATAACAACAATTTGTGGATAGCACAAAGTGTTGTCCTACGTGGGATTTGAACCTACGACACTTGGCGCAGTAGAAAGTGACGTGGCGACCGCTTAAACCCACCGCCAGCAGGCCAACCGAGCAGTTAAAAATAGAATCTTCTACTCCATGAGTCACTACTGGTACTATAGGTTGGTATAGATTTATTTTCCAGTAAAGATTTATGAAACGGGGGAATAAATCATTCAACCTCATGGAATACCTATAGCGAATCACCACTAACTACGCGCGACAGAGTCCTATGCTTCGATTAATTCCGAATAGGTTCGTTACTACGCCTGAGGTAATTTGAAAATAGTACTAGCCGGTGTGAGAGGTTCGGTTCACGTAAATTGTTTTACTAGGTGCACAGGTGCGGTTTTGTACTTCCTTTACAAACTTAATCACGGGTAACACTGCGGAGCGAAGCTTGCCTAAAAAAAAGTTACTCCTTATATCATCAGTATTCATTGAAAGTTCCGTCCAAATCCATCCATCCGGTCCAGAGATTAGCCGAAATAAACAGACAGAGAGACAAAACATTTCCAAATTGATTTTATCATCTAAGTACCGTATATATTTTCATTTCACTTAAGGTCGAGCCACCTAAAAATAGCAGCATTCGTTCTGTTTTAATTGGTTGGTGAGTGCAAGACTGGAGGCATAATGTTGCAGAAGAATTTGACTGGCCACCATGGTGTGGGTCGCAATGCTGCATTATGTGCACTCGTAATGAGGATGGTATTCATAATGAGGTCTACTCTGTCTGATGGAGAGCAGTAAAATCCAAGAATGTGTGCTTAACGTGAAAGAAACCCTTAAACAATAGAAGGAAATTAGTTATGAATTAATTAAGGTTTACAAACTAAAAATACATAATATAATAGAGTTCTATAAGTCCAACGATTGGTGACACAGAATACAGAATTGTTATAACGATAATTACATTTCCACTAAATTGAAATTTGCTGCTCCAAAAATAGCTATATTTAAGTGATGTGCTAGTTGTATTTTATTGTAACAAATTATTATTTATCATCACTCATGTGTTAGGAATAAAAAACATTTATCAAGTTTCATTGCGTCCCCAATTCATTTTCCTCAGGGCTTTCTTATGTTTGTTCAATGTGAAATTGGAACTAGAATAACAAAGGTCGTGGGACAATGTTCAGAAGTTGTGAATTTGCTCAACAAAGATTTCTCGGTGATGAAAATTGTTTTTCTTGCAGTTTCGGGGTTGTCTTTGTGATCTAAAATTGTATTTAATTTAAAGATGATAGTATGATTAGTAATACATTACTAATCATACTATCATCTTTAAATACATTATAAATGTGTACTTAAATTACATGAGATTCTGTCTTAAATGTTTAAAAGATTCAGAATTCGAAACTACGTTAGTTTGGCTTATTTAATTTTAGAATGTATAGAAATATTATATTTTGATTCTTGAGGAATGACAATAACCAACGAATGCTAACATTAAAATACGACCAATACTCTCCCAATAAAATAAAAAATGTGAATATGTAGAAAAAATTGAATGATAAAAGGAACCCAAACGATTTCTGAAGCCTTTCTATAAGTCAACGTAGATACTTTGTGTGCATAACGTGAAAGAAACCCTTATACAATAGAAGGAAATCAGTTATGAATTCACCTGTCAAGTTGAATAGTAGGTCGACGACGATTCTTTTGTCATGGTGGATTGAATTTATTTTATTCATATATTGCAGAGAGATGGGTTCTTCATTGAAATGTACGAAATATAGAGAATTAGTATATGATGTAAATCAAAAAAATTAAATGTGGGTATAAAACTTTCTTAGAGCTTACTAATAATTATTTTGATTCCTATTAGACATTCATTCAGATTCACATTCAGATTTCTTTTTAAATGACAACATCCCTACTATAAATATGTCCTATGACTCGGAGGAGTTCATAAACCTACTTGAAACGGACAGAAAGAACATACAGACTCAGAACAACCACATGTGAATGACACAAAGTTATTTTCTGTCGATAAAATAAAATAATATTTTTATTTAAGAGAAAAGAAACAATCACCAAATTTTTTCTCTTCAAACAAAAATGAATACTCGAATAGAAAAACAACTTTTATAAATAATGACAAAGATTTCTCGTGAGCATGTTAGATTATGATAAACTAGTTAAGCCCCGTAGTGTTACCTGCCGTTATCGTTGTAAACAGCGAGTAACGTCGTGGAATGAATTTAGTTTAAAAAAAATTGGCCAAGTGCGTGTCAGGCCACGAACAGGAAAGGGTTCCTCAGTCACTAATAATGGTACGTGGATTAGAAATCGTCTTCAAAGTTCATTATATGGACCACTATCACGAATTTTTCCAGATTTTTTGAGCCAGCCGTTTAGCTTTCCGAGGTGGGGGGACCGCCCTGTTTTTACAAAAAAGTGGCCTTTAAAGTGAAATCGCAAACGGATACCTAAAAAAGAAATCGTTTTAGAAACCCTTCATTGTTTTTAAAAGACCTATCTAATGATACCCCACATGATGGGGTAGCCCCGAGAAAAAAAAACATCCCCACTTTACGTGTAGGGGAGGTACCCCAAATAAAAATATTTTTCATAATTTTATTGTAGCACTTTGTCGACGTAATTACAATACACATTCAAACAAAGTTTCATCTTTCTAGCACATACCGTTTGGACGGTATGTCGAGGACAGACGGACGAATGGACAGACGGACATGACGGATCTATAAGGGTTCGAAGTCGTAAACTTCGGAATTATGTATACTACCAGACCAGCTTACTAGCTGATTCCCGCGGACTTTCTAAACTAAAACAGCTATTTCGATACAATAATTATTTGTTCTTTTTGTTGTTCTAACAATATTTAATAAAGTTTGGACCATGTCCAGCTACTCTCACGAAATATTCTTTTTGTTTGTCCACACTAGTGGAAAGTTCATATTGCCATCTGCAAAATGCAGAGGGCCCGATGGTAAGGTCACAGGCACTTTTTTCTAGGAAGTTTCTTGCTATGCTTGGTTCCTGGGTTACTAGTATCGAAGGTGGTATGCAATTATTGGTCAGTTCAAGGTAACCACACAGATATTTCCGAAAAGACAGAAAAGAAAATATTACCAGCTGTTAGTCAAAGGCCAGTAACGATCACTTGTCTCCTCATTCTGAAGTGCCCTTGGGCAAGGTAAGTCACTTACGAGTTTGTCACTGATCACACACATCAATGAATTTGGTTGTACATAATTATTTTAGTTATACTGGGTACTTGATATCCTGACAATTGTTTTTAAACCCCGATACGTGCATATCGGATTACTGCTATTTATACAAATAAATATAAATTGAAATGTCTGTATATGTCTGTCCTGCTAATCTCCTGATTTTGACGAGAATTTCACTTGCAGAAAGCTGATGTTACCGCTACCGCGCGACTCAGTTGGTCTGGTCACAAAATTCTTTTTTTCAATAAACATTCCACAGTAACTTAAAAAAATTGTTGAATCAACCAAACCGCAATTTCCCAACTCGCCTAAATTCAACAACATTTCAGACACTTCGTACTAAAACATAAAACAGCGCATGAATTACAATGTAAAAAGTCCAGAGATTTACACCGTAACAAGGTTGAATGCAATTTGATGAATTTAATAGACGTTGTTGAGCAGACGACTGTACTATGAAGTGTTACAACGATTTTGTTTTGTTCTCTCAATTTAAAACTCTAAAAGAAATGTCGAGTCTTGTTTCAATTTAAAAAGTTGTTCATTTGAAATGTGAGTTGTGCGGTTTAATCTCTGTTTTGATAGGTTTAAACTAAGTTCTATCAAGTGCTAATCATTTACCTAACACAATAGGTAAATGAAACATGTAATGAAATGAAGAGATAATGAAATTAGAAACTGATTAATACAGATTCATGACCTTATAAGTTCATGGCATAGCCTTAGGCTAAGTCTTGTTAAAATTTTATTGTATAATTCCACTGCAGTGTTCGGATAAAGTTTAATACATACTAAATACTAAGGGGGTCTATTGACAATAAAATAATAATATATATATTGGTACACACTTATAGCTATAGATCTCTACGAGCCAAATGTCAAATGACACAGAGAAATTCAACCAGGACGCCACACTGCTCCGCCATTACAAATGATTTGATTGATGTTTTGATTTTGACTGCGTAATGTTGTATTGATTGATAGAGCCTATGAAAGTTTATACGAGTCCTCGAGCGTTTCGAATTTGCAAGCTTTTATTCACTGAATGTTAGTTAGTAGGTATTTAGAATAGTAGCTAGTTAGAAATAAATGTACGAAAATAAAAATATTGTCTGAAATAATTTATAAATTATTTTGATTAGTGTATTATTTTAAAAAATCTATTCTGCTCGTTCAAGATAACACTTTTTATTCATTGAAAGCATTTCTAATTCAAGAGCATTTCATGTTTAAAATACGTATGATCGTGGTTTAGACGATTATCACTAACAGAAAAAATAAGTTTTTGACACGTCAACTAATTCGTAAACATATATATTCTACATTAAATTGAAATAATATGTTAAGATACTGAAATTGCCAGAATGACAAATTAAAAAAAAAAACACCTAAATAAAAGTAAACCCATATTAATTCAAAATGCAAATAAAAGTCTATTAAAATTCAACCTCTTTATAAAAGTGTTAAATAATATTTTTTCATTGATACTGTAGCATACAAAGGGATGTTGACAGCGAAAGGCCAAAGTTAGGCATGAGTGGGTGACCGTGCGTGCTCAAGCATTCGTCTTCAAACTGATGACTAACACCGCTTTTATTGGTATACTTCATTTTATCTTCAAAGGTACTGTATGTTGGTCTAATTGTCAAAGAACTTTATAAATAAAAGTGTATATAATACAATACTACATACATACAACTACATACAAAACCATCGCAGATAATACAATAGTGTTATCTGTGATGCATCATCATTATTAAGAGTCTTTAATGGTCCACTGTTGGCTATGAGTCTCTACCTAAAAAAGGGAGGTATAGCCATGATATGTTTATTCACACGATTGACTGAGTTGGTATAGGATTTGATTCGAGTTTTCCTTCTTGTTGCAGTGCAGTTATAAATTCACATCTTATAATATCCATGAATATATTCAAAAGCTTCCAAATACAAGTCGTAAGTAAATTTAAACACAATTACCGATGTTAACAAGAACTCAAGAGGTACCGCAGTCGAGTGACCGCGCGTGCTCAAGCCTTCGCCTCCGTTGATACGTGGTTCAAATAAAATTGCTAACTGGCTCTCACAATATTTAAAAATAACTTATTCAAAATCCTATACAGCAAGTTGGAGCAAGCAGGTTTTTTAAGAATTGCCATCTAATATGTCGGGCTTATTTATGAATTGTTTGTTCTACTATTCCAGAAGTATCTGAGTTTTCATTGTTAAGGTTTAAATTCTTTGTTCTTTAATAATTTGACTTGAAATTACGTAGATTTTAATTGAATGTGAGAAGTTGTTGTACAAAATCCCGAAATATATCAATTAATAGTAACTTGAAGGTCTGCTATACAAGTAAAGAGTATTTAAATCAGTATCGTCTTCATCTTGTTTGAGTAAACAAAACAGTGTAAATATAAAAACATACCAAGGCTTGTCTTTGTTCAAGAACAGAACGGAGAAATTCAAACATTTTACTTTATTTACGCATAATAATAGTAACGCTCAATATTGGTTATGTTTACTTTTATGTGTCTCCAGGAAGAGGCTGCGTATAGTAAAATTTTATAATCTGCACTCTAATGATACTGGAAGTGGAAACTGTAATCCGCAGATACAGCTTTTATTTGTATTAAATTCTAAGCTTTTCCGCTTTCGAAGATTACACTTATGTGTGTCATTTAGTATTAGGCCTGTAGTCAGCTAAAAAGTTCAAAATTCCTGACAAATACTTTTTACAAAAGAGTACTTTCAAATTACCTAATTTACATTCTTAGCTCGAATTTAGTGGGAAAGTAACATCATTAGTGATATTAAGTTAGTAATTTTTCAATCGCTAAACCAGCGTTACAAAAACTAAATTGGTTATTTATTAACACCTTTCAAGAAAAAGTTTGGTTTCGACAGTTGAAAAATATTAGGCATGTTAAAACTTAGTATCTTATCCTAATAATGATTTTCGCTAACTTTTAGCTCTTTCATCCCTAGCTCATTATTAACACAACAGTTGCTAGCAAAAATCTTCAATAATAGCCCCATTATGCCGAAATATAAAGTTAATTCATTATAATCCTCAATTCAATAAGAAGGGTCATACACACGCGAGGTACATTTCTATACTAAACGCCATTACCCACAGTTGAGCGGCAACAATGCCGAGCCTGTATTTACGAGTAATTGTTATTCAATACCATTTACCTGTTTACTCACTTGATATTTTGTAATTTAGGCACTTGAATATCAAATACCCATTATTGAGGATAGGCTTTCAGTGTCTGTATGATCTATTTATTTAACGTTTTGTTTGACAAGCGATACAATTGGAGGATTGGTAATTATCTAGTGATTAATTTGTATGGTATTTTATTCGTATTAAGATCACATAACATATTTTTAATGATAAAGGGATAAATAAGCTCGAGACTACTACAATTACTACATAAACGTAGTAATTTCACAATTTTTATGTCACTCGTATTCATGTTTCAATATTACCAAATCAGCTGGACGGATAAATTTAGCAGCGATAAAGTTCTAGAAAGAGTAAAAGAGAAAAGGCTACTGATAACTACTATACATATAAAATATAGTGGCAAGATGGCAGGTCACCTTATACGCCATCATAACTATTGAAGAAGAACTAAACATACAAGGAAAGAGGGGTAGAGAAAGTCCGAGACATAGTTATGTCAAGCAAGTTCACTTTGAGGAAATCGGTTATATAATTTTGGAGTTAGTCATGAGCAACGTGACAGTTTAGTTAAGTATCTTTTAGGTTATAATCAAGAAGCGTTATAATACGTATTTATATTAATATTAAAATATAATTTAGTTTTATTAAAATAAATATGCTTTTCTCATGAATACGTAATATAAAAGATAAACATCAAAAAACTAATTCAGTATTTTTATAAAAAGGCACAGAACTCACTTGTCAGAATTATGTATACATCATACAAACAGTTTACTTTTATCAATCATTTTCTGTTGCATTACTCTGTCTATACTACTCATCTAACATTAAGGATAAAGGCTTTGAATAATTCATACAATATAAAGCTTTTAAGAATGTCATGTCTAATGCATGTGTGATTAATGCATGTAGAACTCAAAAGACGTTTTAAGAAGTTGTTTTTGGTATAAAGAGAATGCAAATTATTCATAACTGTTTGTTCAAAACACATATTTGCAAATAATTTAAAAACATAGAGGTTAATACCATTTAACTATGTGAATGATGCTTCAAGAAATCTAAAATAATATGCATTGGGCTGAGATTATATTTGATGATTGATGCGCTAGTTAATGTAGATAATTATAATATTAATAAATGCAGAATTCCTATCTCCTAAACTAGGCAGAGCCTGTACTGTTCTAGTCGAAGTGTTGATAGATATATATTATTACAATATTTGTCCTGGGTGATACCATTATTACTATTTATATTATTATATAACTGGTAAATTCTGTCTATGACAGATTAAGAATACAGAATGTCACCATTGTTATTCACCCCATGGGTAAGAGCCAACAAATTGACAAACTACGCGGAACAACATCACTGCAAAGAGATGGAAAACTTGTAACAAACCCTATACCAATCCGCCAGGCCTATCTTCAACTGTGGACTGTTAAAGGCTGATGATGATGATGATAAACTAATACATTACCCCAATGACCTTACAATTCTCTATACAGAAATTTCTACTAGTACCGTTTAACATTGGCTCTCAACTCCGCCGCGATATATATTTAAGACTATTATAGTGATGCCTGATGGAAATCATGATGAGAATCCAAGAGTCACCAGAATCCACCTAATAATCATCATTGTTAATACAGACAATGTGGTATGTTGATCGGCACTGTATCGGCCTATTAAGATGATTTTGCGTCATTATGTATGTATATGTATATATATCTACATTGTTTAAACATATGTTGTAATATTAGAGGATACAATTTTGTGTAATGAAGTTCTTACTGTAGGTAGACTTACAAGAACTTCATTACACATAAATGAAAATGAATTAATTGTTCTATAGGCGCCTTATCTTTTTGTTCCCTTTATTTTTTTAGATGAATTCTATGAACGGGTGGTGGTAAATAACTTTTACTGTTATTCCAATTAGGTTTCTGTCTTCAGTAAAGGACAATACAACATAATATGTATACAGCTAATTTAGACGGACTATTGTCTGCTCGCTAAAGTCAGACAATCTTTATAGACCAATAACCTAATACATTGTTTATTGCTAGCAAATAGAAATACCACATATTAGTCTGAAAATAAAAGCTGAAATACTATAGCGGCAACAAAATTGTTTCGCTCAGATAATAATGGATTGTAAATAGAAGTTAAAATCTGCAGTGTGAAGTTGAAATGGAATACAAAATAGATCATAGACATAGAGTAATAATAATATATATCTTTATTGTACACTAGATTAATAACAAGTCTAGCTTAGAAGTAATATAGTATAAATGGCGGTCTTATCGCTCGGAGATAATCTCTAACAGACAACCATGGCATGGAAAGGAAAGCATTTTTTTTTAATATTTAGCCTACCAAAGTGACTTTACTCTACCTGATGGAAAGCATGAACAGAATCCAAGAGTGGGGGCCACCACACTTGCTACGAATGTAAACAATAATGTATGGCGGTATACACTATAGCGGTGAGATGTTTTTTCACGCCCCGGACCCGGGGTCATAGTGGGAAGGAAACACGTGAACTGGTAGTGAGTTTTAGTCTTTGACTACTCGGCATAGATGATGACTCTCTAAAGCATGGTACGAAAATGTAGACAAGTGGCTACCCTATATTTATTATACCATGCTTTAATAAAGTATATATTTGTAGTAATTAAGACTGCTAGTATGAAGCTATTACAGGATATGTACACTTTTTGAAATTTAATGAGATGACAATCTTTAGTGCGACTTTGCTAATTTTGTCACTCAAATTTCATGTGTGTTCATCGTGTCATCAGCTCATGACAATATAAGCGTACTACATAATTAGCGATCAAACCAAAAAAAAACTGGGTATTAAAACCGTTGCAAAATATTTTAGTAAGCACTAAAATTATCAAGTTTAATTTCATGAATAAATTAGACTTAGAGAAATTATGACTCATAAATTAGGCTTTCATTTCTTTAAGTGTCAAAATGCTACGCAAAGATATATTCACGACAAAAAATCTTACGTTTAGGAGAGAAGTTTTCAAAGACAATAATTTATTGATATTCTTACAATTAATATGTACGAATAACTAAATCTGGAGTATCTTTGTAATTTAAATTAACAGCTTTTCACTGAAATGTATATGAAACTTCACTCACATACGGTACTCATTTTCATAAAAAATCAAGTTTTTAATTTTTTGTTTGCATGTCTGTCTGTTTGTATAATCTTTGGAATAGCTGAATTTTGACGGGAATTTCACTGAATATTTATTTACTTTTTGAACTAGCTTAGCCCCGCGGTGCTCCCTATTCCTTTCTTACTTTACAATAATAACCACTCAGCTGGTCTAGTTTTCAGGTTTTCATGACTGTGTATGTACAACTATGATATTCATATAAAAATATAGAGGTATTTATAAATATAAATCAAATTATAAGATATGCTAAACAAGCATAACATGGCCAATAAAGTAATAACCAACAAGGCAAACAAATCGAATAACATTTTGTTTTGTATTTTTTTTAATTTCGTGACTTTCTTTATTGCGACCATAAGCAGCTTTCAAGGTAATAAATTGAGTTCAGAGAATATTTAATACTATGTTTGATGTATTTCTACGAAACTTCTTAATGCATGAATAAGAAGAAGATTACATACAATATGAATTTACATTGCTTAAGAAGGGTATTGAAAAGGTAATTGAAGGGTATATAAAAGCTTTTAACTTTGTCAGTCTCTCTATGTAAATGTAATAATCTTATTATAATATCTTTAGTAGAAGTTTTGAAAAGGTAATATATGATTTAGATGTACTTAGTCACTTTAACATTAGCTTTATTTGTATGACTTTGAAAGTTGTACAGAAATTATTTCTACAAAGTTAATTTTGTGAGTCACATATTTAAGGGATAAAATACACCATTTACACAACACCATTAGAATTATATTTTTATTTGTGTAAGCATATGAGGTGTGGGTGTTACTGGCGTTCAGAACATGGTTCCTAGCGGAGCCCAACCTTTCCTTATATGTGCCTAGACTGTATCAAACTTAATCGTCAAATATATCCTTAATAAATTAACTTTTTTTTCGTTAACATTTCATTGTGTAAGCATGAACTTACTTGTATGTTATTTCTTTCGAAATTGCGATTGCTATTTTCTACTTAAATAAATATCAAAATTAAAAATCGTCAAATTGCAAGTGTTTTGCGCCAACTCTCTTTCTACAAACGCTAGCAGCTGTATTCTGTTTTATTATTGGCCGGTATTTAATTTTCACGTTTATCGTACCACCGAATATTACTCTACTCTGCCTGATGGAAAACATGAGTGAAATTCAGAAGTGGTGGTCATTATCCTTAGTGAGAACGTGGACAATGCAGTGTGGTGACCCACACTGTGGCGGCTTAGTGTAATACTTTTCACGCCTCACTTGAACATACGAGTACCTATTAGTAATATGTGGGACATACTCGTACATATGTCGCAAAATTTCCTCACACATACCACCAACGTAAATAATATTTGTAGGAAAGTGATGTGTTAAAATTTCAAACATGGCAATGTTACTGACATTCTGACAGTTTATTTCGAGATGTTGAACTTATTTTTGGTTTTCGTTACCAAAGTTTAAACATCAAATGTGAAGATATGTAATGCTTATGTAACTGAATTCAATGGTTTTGTGAATCTTTGATATTGTTGACTACCAACACATTTGTGTACTTAATATTGTGTGTGTTAAATTAAGATAAAATATAAATTTAAACATATTTACAGTTTTTAATATTTTCAACGTTAAGTAGAAAATCGCAAATGGACAGAATTGCGACTGGGTCGAATTGCAAGTGTTCTGCGTCAGTTCTGTTCCGCCAAACGCTATAAGCTTTATTTTGTTGTATAATTTGCCAGTATTTAATTTTCACACGTTTACAGCACTATCACCTGTTTTCATCCCGTGGATATTGTAAAAGCTAACTAAATGAGCAAACTGCACAGGAATATAATGGCACTGCAAGGAGAAGGATAAGTAAAAACAAAACCCTATACCAACTTGCATGGCCTACATGCTATATTTTGCAAAACTTTATTTTTTAAGGTGAAGGCTCAGCAGTGGACCAAAGGCTGTGAATATGATCTCTAAAAGAATTGAACTTTTTGGAGACTTCAGATTTTGTTTCAGAATTTTGTTTTATTTAAATAAATGTAACTGACGAAAGTAAATCAATAGCATGAAGTTATATCAGAACGTGCATGGCGTAATTTTACAATCAATTTATTTTGAATTTATTAACGTTAACAATAACACTCACCAGAGTTACAGAATAATAGCTTTTAGTAGCTATTATTCTGTAACTCTGTAACCTCCTCTGTAACCACCAAAATTTATACTTATGCTATATTTGTTGAGTCTGTCTAGGTTATTAAAGTGAAAATTATAAAAAAAGTATTTAACAAGTAAATAAATTTAATAGGTTTGAAGTCGAGATACTTAAAGATTTATGAATCATTTTACGAAAAGTTTTCTGTTATACAATTAAAAGTTTTCATGTTTTTTAAGAACTTTCTTTACGAAAACATTTTATTTTATTCTAAATGTTCAAATTATAGCTAATGAGATAAAAGTATTGAGTATTCAAAGAGAATCAAACTTAACAAATAGAACAGTTCCACCAAAGTTAAATTTATGAATTTGTACATTTAAATACTTTTAATGATGGGTCATTGTAGTTTTGTTATGTCACATAAAACAAATATAGCACCTACAACAATTTTAGAAAAAGTACTTTCTTAAGAAGCCAATATGGGAAAAGACCAATGCTTCACCCTAGGTTTTCCACTTGGAGCCCAGAGACCGCGAAGGTTAGTGCTGATGAATAATACAGTCAAAAACTGAAAATACGTGCAGAACTTTTGAAATTGACAGGAGAAATTATATATGAAAGCATTTTTCTTCAAATAATATTTCGAACATCTGACATGCAATATTAACGTAACGAATTTTCATTATTAATTAACTGAAATTTAAAGTTAAAGGATCTTTTTGCATCATCATTATTAACGATGTTTAGTTACAGAAAGTTAAAAAAAATAGTAATCGAAATAATTTATTAAATACTACTGATTAAATACTTGTCCTAATCTTTTTATATTGTATATTTTAAATATCTTAAATTTTTAATAAGAAACAATGAAGTATTTTATTATTGTAATATATTAGTGGAATATTATTAGTGTTCCTTCTTTGTCCCTCTTCCCTGTTGAACATTGCTCGAAATTTGAATACAGTAAATTATTACTGTCAAACTTAATCGTCAAATATATCCTTAATAAATTAACTTTTACTACTATTAATTACTTTGTTTGATATTAATCAAACAAAGTAGATTATTAGTAGCAAGGGATCAAGAGGTATCGCATGTATACCTGTTCTCGGTTTATGAATAGCGCTTTATATAATACTCATTAAATAGTCTGTCCCATGTCACTGTATTACTCTGTAAAACGTATTTCCGACCTAACGGATAGCCTAACGGACGACAGCATAATTATGAAGTACGTGATGTCATTCCTTACTAGATACAGTTTTACTAGAACACTACTAATGTATTTTTTCTATAAAGAAAAGGAACAATATAAAGCAATACAGGCCGACGGACCGAGAGGAGAGTTGTAGTAGTAGTATAGAGAGAAGAATTAGTGTATCAATAGTTTCCTATACAAAGTGTCATTTTTGTGGAAGAAATTTTCACACTTTGCTTGTTACTATAAACTAAAAACACATCCCAATTGAAACCAAAAAGCCACTATTTTATACACACGTGTATTTAGGCTTATGCATTGACAAAGTGGAACGCATATATACTCTATGATACAATAAAATGAAAGCAAAAATCACAGCTTTACCTCTAGCGAATGTGGCATGAATATAAAGTTCACTAGCGGAAAATTGAGATAAGAAAATAACTTACTAACGGATGCCATCATATATAACGCGGTCTATTAGAAAAGCGCATTTCAGAAATGCTTCGAGGATTGGAGGAAACGATATAATGTACTAATGTTCAGGCATAAGTGCATTATATCTGAAGGGGGTTACTTTAAAGAAGACAAAATGGATATTGATGAATTAATAAATATCTTTCAAAAATATCACTATTCACCTTTTCTTTTGAACAGACTGTGTACGTCATTGAAATAGTCTTTTAGGAATTAATTATGAAACATTCTGTAGATATTTTATTATTTTAAACGTGTAAAAGTATTTGCAGTTCTCGAATTAACACGCATTTATTACTGATATAAACCTTCCTCTTGATTCACTTTATCTATTACTGAAAACTCCGGGGCATATATACTTTTAATACGTTGTATACCTTTATAAACCCAGATATAGAATAAGTGAGTATTTATTTGTACAGAATTAAAATTCTATATACAAAAATATGATGTGAATTTAATTAATGAAATCTCTCTTGACTTTGATAGTAAAAGAAACCAAAATATTTACAAAGAAAAATTATACACAATATTTATTTAATAACGAGTCGCGGATATTTTCCTTACCCTACACTAATATAAAAGTAAATGGAATAGCAGCTGGCAAAGGACATGTACACTAAGAGTTGGTTAATTGAAATTTCTTATACTGTATATTAAACGACAAGCCCAGAAATCATTTCTTGGACAGACGTAGAAAATCCTTTCAAGTTACAATAAATCCATTATTTTACTGACTTCATAAGCATTGGCTATTTAAATTGGAAAATTTATTCTGATCGCATAAGACATAAATGAATCCAAAAAGTTTATTAATGGACATTCCGAAGGTGGACGTTTGGTCTCTTGAATTTCGTGTACTGAATTTATAATAACACTATGATTTAGTCTGGCTACTGTTTGTAGTTTAGACATTAATGAAAATTAATTGACAATCTCATTGGTTCAATAGTCACGATCTATGCTGTGAAACCCATGAAAATGCTTTTGACCAATTTATCGGATGAATGTAGGATTTGGAGTCTTGAGAGAGCACTTAAAACCTTATTGAAGTTTATGTGTAAAGACAAAAGTCAAACATTCAACGAGACCCTTAAAGTCTGTCTATCCTAATGGATAACTTACTCTGAAATCGCAGTTTAACTTTAGAGCAATGTAAGCTAAAAGTATTTACTGTTATTGAACGAATTCCTTTTTAAAAATTTGTTTTGTTTATATTTATTTCAGTTATTTATATTCATGTTGTATAGCTATAATTATGTGTTTGAGGACTTTTATTTTCAATAAAACTTTTTATTATATTAATTTGTATAATTAGTGTAATTTTACCCAAATAATTATGAGTATGTGCCAAACAAGACCCCAATTAAAAATAAATTATTGAAATTGAACTACTCTGTAAAAAAGTTACGCATGTTTATATTTAAAATTAATCAGTAAGTTCCTACCCTTTAAGGCTAACCTTAAGAAACTAATGTATTTTTTCTAAATTTATAGGGGACTAACCTTGAGGTTTGAGGTAACCCTTAAAAGAAGTATCAAAATCAGACTTCTCTGTAAAAAGTGATGTCATTAAAAAAAAAAATATGTACGCGTTGAATTGAGAACCTCTTCCGTTATTTTTGTCGGTTAAAAATAGAAAATCTTTAGATATAAATTATTCCATCGTTTAGTTTAATCCGCTTTAGCAATAGTTTTTAAACAAGATTGAAATTTAATTGAATGAAAGTATTAGAATTTCCAACTTCAGAAGCCCATTTATAAAATGTCTATGTCTAAAAATATTTCTTTTACTGAAAAAAAAATGGAATGTAAGGGAACGTCGCTCAAGATCCGTTTATATTAGCAATTGATTACATTTATTCAAAATTGCACTTGGAGTAGATTTTAAAATTGATTTAATTAAGTTAAGACAGAAAAGCTTTATTCAAAACTTGCTTTTGTCCGCGACTCGACATGAAGTCGAGACGGTGAAGTCGCCGTGAAGTGAAATGAAGACGAGAGACCTTGCCAATTTGCAAACGTTGCGTGTATATAAACATATATGATATACTAGATTTAAATTTGTAATTTTAAAATTTTTGGTCTGTTCGTTTATTCCGGCTAATCTCTGGAACGGCTTAACCGATTCTGACAAAACTTTCACCAGCAAATAGCTGATTACATAAGGAGTAAATAAGACTGAATTTGTTTAGACTAACTGGACTCCGCGATGTCACCTGAAATTTTCCAGAATAACCGCATGTCACACCGCGGCAGTCAGGTAGTTTATTAATACTCTTTTACAAAAAAACGGGCACTTATGCAAAGAACTATTTTATAGTTACTATTTGTTTGTTTGACAATTTTAGGTATTTTTATTCTCAGAATTTTATAAATTAATTAGGAAGGAATAGTTTTCATCAGTTTTATCATAACATTTTGATTAAATTATTGAGAAATAATGTTTAAGCTCAAAACACTATTATTGTAACTGCTCGCTAAATAAAAATGAAACGCGTTAATTTCTTTGTTTTTATTGAATACATTAAAAGCAGATAAAAGTTTAGTATTGAGTGTGATCCCCTCTTGCTGAAATCACGGTTTGCATTCGTCTGGGCATGCTAGCGAGTATATCTTTTATGGTTTCCTTTGGAATACGTTCCCACTCCGCGGTTATCACATTCTTTAGCTCTTTGATGGTCTGCGGAGCCGGCTGCACTGATCTCACTCGTCGCTTCAGAACGTACCAGACATGCTCTATGGGATTGAGGTCCGGACTTCTAGCTGGCCAGTCCAAACGACGAATTCCGACTTCTAGCATATACGCTTCCACATCGCCAGACCGGTGGGCGCGAGCGTCCTCGTCCATAAAAGTTGAGTTTTCGCCAAGAGCGGTTAAAGCGGGTTGTGCATAAGGAATTAGAACTTCCGTTATGTATCGGTGTCCAGTCAGTGTACCGTTTTCGATGAAGACTAACTCCGTACGATCCATAGAATTTATTCCTGCCCAAAACATAACAGAGCCCCCTCCATAAGGTGTGATATCTTCATAACATGCAAAGCGTTCTCCTCGTCTACGTAGCACTCGCTGACGTCGGTCTTCACCATGCAGAGATATCCTGGCTTCATCGGAGAACAATACCCTACCCCAGTCTTCATGAGTCCATGACACACAATTTCGAACGAAGCTAAGCCTGGCATCTCGATGTCCACGGAGTAATTAACTGTGTATATTAGCAGCGAGAAGCCTCTTCCTGACCGTAAATAGACTAATTTGCACATTTCTTATTTCTTCGAGTCTGTTCTTGAGGTCCACATAAGAGGATTTGCGATTTCTCAACCCTTGACTAACTAGAAAACGATCATCCCGTGGTTCGGTACATGTCTTTCTGCCAGAACTAGGCCTTCTCTTGACGGAAACGGTCTCTTGATAGCGCTGCCACATTTAGCCTCTGAGCCACGAAGCATTGGCTGCAACCTTCTTCAAGCAGCGCAATAATTTTGCTCGCTTTTATCACTTTATCTACCATTTTCGAGATTTCTAAACAGCAATAACAATACTTTTAAATGTCAAGGACAATTCAGATAATTTAATAAAAATTTACAAAAAGTTAATTAGAGTCGATATTAACTATAGGGTATTCGCGCCACAAAATGTAGTTAAAAATTATTTTCTTTGAAAACCAGGCACAGTCAAAAATTTGAATTTGGAAGGTACTCTTATAAACATTATTGCACTTTTTTAACTGGCCAGTAACATGTTCAAATGATTAAAACCTTTTTGGTATTTAATTTTTTTCAGCCAGGAAGAAAATCGAAACCGCCCGTTTTTTTTGCAAATGAGTGTATTTATAACACTGCAATTAAGCGGTCAACGTTTAATGATGAAATACACAAAATGTACCTTTGAACGATCATCCTTTACAGGAAATGGAATTAATATAAAATAGTGATTTATGTACGGATGCAATGTACACTCGCTAATTTAATTTATTACTCGCAAGGTTAATTTATTTTCACAAATATTTGTGACTGCAATGCACTAACCTTTTTGTATTATTATTTTATGTATTATTTGCGTAACACGGCGAGCAAGAGCTGGATGCGAGAAGAAGAGGATCGAAGTAATTGGCGTCCATTTCAAGAGACGTATGTCCAGCAGTTCAACCAATCATAGTCCAGTCCAGGACTATGAATTTTGTTGAAAGTAAAAGGTTACAAATTATTCATTTTGACTCGCTAAGTAGTCAAAACTCGACCTTGATTAATTTGAATTATGACTTTTGAGCTATAACTTCTTGAATCACGGATTAAACCAAGGCTACACTACAATGTTAATTACACAAACGAATATCTATGCATATGTTTCATTAATTGATTTAATGTATTTTCATGCATATTTAAAAAAAAATAGATTCCAGCACTCCTGCTCCACATAAAAGTCTGTGAAATTTAATACTTCTCCGTCCCCGTCGTAAAAAAGGTACAAGGTTTTTGCTTCACGTATATAGATAAAAACTAGATAAAAAATATATAGATTAAAACTAACAAACATATAATTGACAGTAGTAAAAAGTCTTGCGTACGAGCAAGACGTAGGTAGTCTGTATTCCTAATGTGATCCTATACAAGAGTCTTAGATTTATTTCTGTCATGTATGACTCGAATGGAATTGCTCTTAAATGTCATATTTTCTTCAAATATAAACTACAAGCGAGGAGAGTTATGACATTTTACTTTTATCTAGATTACTACACTTTGTCTTTTTCTTGTTATAGTCGTGTCACTTACTCTAGCGAGACTGATGAAATATACCAAGAATTTCTTCATTATGTTTTATGACGCAACTCGAGCTTTTTACAAGATTACACACATTTCTTGGAAGTAATATAGAGCTGTGATGTCATACAACAGGACTACATGGCAAACACCTGTAGCCTCTACGCAAAATATTTAATAGAGGAGCAATTTTGTCACAGATTTTTCGAATTCGAGGAAAATAATATTTATTGTTATGTAAAGTAAATAATATTGCCGTTAGGCCGGCCGGTTTGTATTTGCAACTTAAGGTAAATATATTTAAGAAATGATACATTTTTTTAATAAACAACTAAACAAAAAAATATATAAACATGCTTTAACTTATGATCTAAAAGTTTTTTTTTTATCATAAAAACCATTTATATACACGAAAGATCTCTTAACATTGTTAAGATAAAAAAATCTATCTATTCTATTATTAAAATCTATTATAAGTATTTATAAAACTCAAATAAAATCTGATAAGAAAATCTGGCTTTAATTTTTTAAATCAAAGTTGCGTTTATAAATAATTTTGTTTTTGTTGCGTTATCTTATAATAAAATTTATATAAATGCAAGTCTGAAATGAATCCGTATCTCTTGTATTACTACCCTAAAAACGAATAAGTGAGAAAACAAATTCTACTGTTACATTGTGATATAACTAAAAACATTTCCATCATTCTTTAACGTTAAAATTTTTACAAATGAAAATCTGAAATGAATCCGTATCTCTTGTATTAAAACAGGAGATATGATTCTTCTTCCGTATCTCTTGTATTAATACAAGAGATACGATTCTTCTTGAAAATCTTTGAAGTTATATCACAATGTAACAGTACAATTTGTTTTCTCACTTATTCGTTTTTAGGGTTCTGTAGGTAATGACTTGGAGCCATTTTAGATTCGCCATGTCCGTCAGTCCTCGACCTTGCATGTATTTACAACGACAAGTTGCTACAAAAATAAAAATATTTTATTTCTCTTACCTGGCAGAGGCTGGATGCGAGTAGCCGAGTATCGAACTAAGTGGCGTGCAATTGGAGAGGCCTATGTCCAGCAGTGGACTGCGATAGGCTGATGATGATGATGATTTCTCTTACCTAAATAACCCAACTTGTAAAATACATTCACTTTGAAAACTTCGTACAAAAGCAAAGAAATTAATCAGTAAACATAACAGTTATCTATTGAACACGATTTTAAATCTACCTATCATTATGGGTGACTTCGGAACCTTATGCTATGCGTGGCCTAACAAGCACTTCGCTAATATTCGTTTCGAACTAACCTTACAAACGTATAAGCGATTCGGAAATCTTTTCACAGTATAAAATTCCGTTTTTTTGTTTGTACTCTTGTATCTTCCAAAGAACCGAATTGAGTCCAACCGTGGATTGTTACGGGTTGTTCGTGAATAAATTTAAGTTATATCATCAATTTTAAAGACTAGTAAAGTGATTTTAAAAATCATGTTTTTGAGCATTTACAATACACTTACTCACATACACAAGTTATTAAACTTTACGAGATATATCAGTTAGCTCAGTAACAGATATCTCCATAAATTATTTTCAACACCATTTGTTTTATTTTGAATGAAAATGTAGCACTCGTTGCGCTATTATTAACAGCACAGAACCCTCTTTACAGCAAGCCTCGTTAGCTACTTCATTTTTATGTCAGGAATATCTCCTTCAGCTACAATTTTATTCTAAATTATTCATACAAAAATATTTTTAAGGCATTCTAAACTTCACTCTGTTTTTACATATTTATAAAGGATATAAGATGGACTCTTTGGTCTAGTGGATAGTGACTGCCGATGAAGAGGTCTTGTGTTCAAATCCCGGAAGGAACAGCCCGGAATATGGAAGTTTGGCAGTGTTACACGTCCGTGCCTCCGAAAGCAAGTTAAGCCATCGGTACTGGTTGTCATGAATATCAATGGTAATCGTTATTGGGAAGTTGACTAATTTAATATTTATTTATAACTAGTATAATCTTCGATTACAGTTCGCCCTCAAGGTTGCGGAACACCGATGCCATTCGCTCCGTGAAAAAACTGAAATTCAGGTAAAACCAGATGAACTATTTATTTATTTAATGAAGATAAAAAGTAATAGAAGTAATATTTATTGTAGAATATCGAACCACAAAAGCTCAATTCTAAATTTCATTTTGACAGTCTTTTGTGCACAATGTTCAAGTTTATTTGTGTGGACAAAATAAAACTGTTTCAAGAAAATGGAAGAAACTTTTTGTGTCGTTGATTTTGCGGACACTTCGTTTTCTCAGATGCTTTTGACACGCCACGGATATGAGCAACAGTCGCGTTCTGCGGATATGAACTTTTGTCTAACTTCTGACGTTTTAAGACACTTAGCTTGAAATTGCTTTAAGTCATCGTAATAAGTTACTGTATTATATCGTTCAATTAAAATTTAAAAGAATTCCGGGAAATTTTACATCTTGTTTTCCTAGATAAGAGGGTATCTAATTTAGAATTCAAAATTTTCCCTTAGAATACCTTAGTTCTATAGAAAAACACAAATTTGGAGTTCTTAATTTTCTAAGCAAAAATAACACCTCTAGTATTAAGATTTAAGAAAATCAATTTTACATTGTAGGTCTATAGCTTCCTATGGAGCGCACCAATGCCAGGAGTAAGCAGTTCCAGTGGGTCGGAACTTAATGTCACTAGTTCCAGTGATTTGAATTGAATGTCACTAGTCGCAGTGAGTCGGGGCTAAGGTCCGATATCCCAGTAAGTCAGGATTGCGGTATGATGCGGTGCGCGAAGCTGCGGTGAAGTTCCCAATGACTCAAAACGATTGCAGCGTAGCGACTGGTTGCTAGTTAGATTGAAGAGAGATGTACTTCTTTGGACCATAGGTGCAGTGTGCTGTGCCTAGACGCTAATGAGGCCCTAGAGTTAACCAGGTTTGAGCAGTCGCTGTTGAGTCTGAGGTGGCTGGCTGGTTGAGACTGGGTTACTGCTCATGGCTGTGTAAAGAGGATGGTGGTGACAATCCTGCTACTGATCTGCTTTTCATTGGGTTCACTGGGTTCATATGGTAGGAAGTCAGGGAGAGTTTATATCACATCCCAATTTGTATAAGCGTTAGGCAAATGTAAATATTTTCGAAGTCTATCTTGAAATATATTCTCATAGTGAAACTGATTCCTTGCTGAAATCGATGATGAATATAAAATATAGTGCTACAGAGAATATTCAAAAATACTATATGTGTGTCGGAACAGAAACCGTAGCTAAAAATAAACTCCTATTTCCGAACTATTTCAACGAGTAAGTGGGGTAAAATCCAAAATGAAATATACATATTTTACCACAAATAAGAACTATTTCGGAATTCGTACATTGATGTTACCTCCAAAATGTATTTAATAGTTTTTATGAGTAATCTGCTTTTATATGTTATAACGTACCGTATTACCATACTAATTAGATAATCGAGTACACTTTTTATCAAAAGCACTTTTAACTAAAACTGCTAAGAATCCTGAAGAGGAATATATTTTACTGATTCGACTTCAAACAAAAATAAGTCAAGCCACATCACTCCATTCATTTTATATTCATAGGTATTAATTCCAACATTTTCCTCCCACCTACTGAATTATTGCTAAGAAATATAATTATGCAATTTTGTTCATACAAATCTATACTTATAGACTCACAAAATTTTATACCATGCTACACATAATTAGCCACCACCACTCATTTTTTGAATAATAAAATCATTCATTAAAATTTTAAATAAAACCTTGAAGAACAAGAAAACAAATAAGAAGGTTTTCAAAGTTCCTTTCCTGTTATTAACATTTAGCTTCCTACTAAAGTTATAATGACTTTAAAATTTGTGGATTAATAATGTATAATAAAACATTTTTGAAATATTAAAATAAATGGATAAAAAAAGTATCAAATGGAAATTCATGCCTAGAAACGTTAAGATAACCTGACTTTAATTTGTCTATATCTAATTATCAAGTAATTAAAATACTATGTCCATAAAATTTATTAGAAATTGGTGTCAAACTTTTGTTGGTGTTGTGTGTTAGGCTTTATTGTGTTTGAATTTTATTACTTTTCAATTTTGATTGAATTTGAATTGACCCAATGTTTTTAATATTTATTTATGTTTGTTATTGTTATTATTTTATTCGAATTTGAGTTGATTTAAATTGAATTATTACTTTATAGATTAAATGTTTGAATTTTAATATTATTTTTTATTAATTCACAATAATTGTAACATTTTGTATGGGTCTGAGATACCTGAATAAAAAAGATTACACATTAAACATGTTTTATATTTACGTAAAAAAGATTTTTTGTTTTGAAGTCTGGGGGTTTTCTACGTATATTAGTAGTATGTATTTACAAAAAACGTATGTTTATGTATTTATATCAGTTGTCTAGTACCGATAATATAATCTCTGCTTATTTTGGGATTAGATGACGTTGATATTCGTTTTTTTTTTATTTAGTTCATATTGCAGTTGTCGCATGCCGATACTTGTTTAGCCAGACTAGTAACCTCGGTAACCATCTATTGTACTATGGGTATTTTATTTAATTTTTAATTAAAAAAATAGTCTGTTAAAGTGTCTTCCTCTGTTTGATGGATAACATGAGTAGAATTCAAGAGTAGTGGTCACCGTACGGATTGTGAATTCATACAATCCAGCATGGCATGCATGCATCCGCACTATGGCGGCCTGTTGAGATGCATCTGCGTTGGACCTTCGTTCTAACACTCACTAACGATATATGGCAGCACAAATGTTATCATTTTAAGTTAATCTTCTGTGAGAGGATAATATCTCCCTGGCCGAGCAGCCCGTGCCTACTGAAATCAGCATGGCTTTACTACTTCGAAAAAGTATCAGTCTTCTGCTACTGCCTATAAACCTTCATGATTTGCCCATATGATATTATTATGTTCTTTAGTGCACTTCCTAGCCGGGAAGGTGTATCACGTAGTTACGATCCACATTTCTGAACCACTTGTATTTAATTATAACTAGTAAAGACACTTTTTTTTTATTCATACATAAGAGAGTATACATTATAGAATAGATAAAATAATTCTTTAGTTTTATAGATTTCAGCTCGAAAATTTGAACTGGATAAATTAACCTGTAGTTACTTTAGTCACTATACTCATACATCCCATTACTTATCTTGTCTTGTGATTCCTTTATAACGATTTGCATTACAAAACTTTCATCAGGTAGACCTTTTCTCTGCAATAAATTTATTATAACAAACATAATCCACTTTATAATAAAAGAAAAATCTCCAATTTTGTTTCTAAATATTAACTACTACATTAAAATCAAATCATTGAAATTGCGCAGCTAATTAAAACTTGCTAAAATAACAGCCTGCCAAAGAACAAATGAAGCAATAAATAAACAAACAGTCGACACGAGCTCGGAGTTTATAAACATTAAATTGTGTCGCCGTGACCTTGTTATAGCATCGGCATAAAAAGAGTGCCGAACTTCGACTCAAGAAATTTGCTCGCCTCTATTGACATAGCGGATAAAAAAAAAAGTTTAGGCTTGTAATTACTTTCAAAAGTCGTATTTTTAAAAAAAACACGCCTCGGGCTTTTGATTAGCTTTTGATTTACTTGCTTTAAAATTTTAAAAGAAAATGCGAATTTCTTATCTCCATTTTTAGGGTTCCGTAGCCAAATGGCAAAAATCGGAACCCTTATAGATTCGTCAAGTCTGTCTGTCTGTCTGTCCGTCCGTATGTCACAGCCAATTATTTCCGAAACTGTAAGAGCTATATTATTGAAATATTTTCAGTCGATGTATTCTGTGAACCGCATTAAGATTTTTACATAAAAATAGAAAAAAAACAATACATTTTGGGGGTCCCCATACTTGGAACTGAAACTCAAAATTTTTTTTTTCATCAAACCTATATGTGTGAGGTATCTATTTATAGGTGTTCAAAAATGATGTTGAGGTTTCTAATATCATTTTTTTCTAAACTGAATAGTTTGCGCGAGAGACACTTCCAAAGTGGAAAAATGTGTGTCCCCCCCCCTCTAACTTCTAAAATAAGAGATATATAAAAGTAAAAAAAATATATGTTATACATTACCATGCAAACTACCAACGAAAATTGGTTTGAACAAGATCTGGTGAGTAGTTTTTTTTAATACGTCAAAAATCGTAACACGCAATTTACCTTTCATCCAGTCAATACACTAGTATAAGAACATCGATGAAAGTTACGACGAACTACAAGAACTTTTATATCATGTTACTTGCTGATACGGAACCCTTCATGGGCGAGTCCGACTCGCACTTGGCTGCTTTTTTTTTCTTATTTTTTTAATTTTTAATATTTCGGACTTCTAACATACAACGCCATCTAGTCCCAAATTAAACTGATCTTGTACTACGGGTACTAGACAACTGATATAAAAACAAACATACTTTTTTTGCAAAAACATACATATTATACATAGAAAACTCCCAAACTATGAAAGAAATATTTGCTGATAGCACAAACATTTGGTCCGACACGGCAATCGAACTCGTGACCTCAAGCACAGTAGTCACATACGCTACCACTGCGCCACGGAGGCAGTCACAGCCAATAGTTAAACTCTTACATCAGTGAGAATTTTATTACGATATTTAGAGACCGATACGACTTAAAACTCTTTAAGAAACGAGCGTTCTTCTACCTCGAAAGCCGTTATAGCTTTTGTGATTCCTGAGTAGTAAGTGTCACTTTTCATCGAGTTAACACGAAAATACATAGAACATCAACATACTGTACTAAGATTTATCTGAAAGTCCGCATAATACCTTGATGCAAATGGTTTCATAATAAATATTGACACAAGCTTTCTTGTTCTACTTTCATGTCAAAATGACAATTGTTTTATTTCTATCTAGAGAGTAAACATGTGTGTATAAGGAACATGTCTCACTCTTTTTCGAGTTCCCTCGAGTAAAACTTGGTGAATTGGCGTTGACAAGATAAAAGTGTTGTCTATGTATGTACGGCATGATTTTACGGCGTTTACGGTTTGTAGTTTTCTGTATACCTACTTGTATATTGCTTTATATACTTAGAAACTGCTAATATATCTTATTTAAATTACGACTTCAGTCTTTTTAGGGCTCTAAGTACTTTTGGTTAAATTCTTTAAAGTCGAGTTAACCTATTTTTAAATGTGTTTGTAATTATTTTCATCCCTAATAAAAAAAAATTGAATCAACTATTTAGAGTATTTATTAAATTATTTATTTATTACTTATGCCAAAACATTTACTTATAAAGTACGCGGTTAGCATCACATGACGCTCTCTTTTCGTTTATTATACACTATAGGTCTTTTCTTAAATGTATAAATACTTAATTACTTTAATAAGCAAATTTAATTAGTTTCATTTCGGATTACATATTCATTGCTAAAAAATTGATACTGTACTCAAAATCCTAATCAGACAAATTTTATTTAAGAAAACTTCGGTAGAAATTGTACTAGAATAAGTTTTAATAGCAGAACTACCTGAAGAAAAATAATAAAACTAACGAGTAGGAAATAATGAGCCTCGTTCCTTTGTTGACAGCAAATTTCGTTAGCAGTTACTTGAGAACTAGTTCCCTCAGCAGTAACACTATCTAGATCCTACATTTATAATGTAATTAGCAGTTTCGAGATCTGTACCTATTGTGACTACTGTGAACTTAGAAGTCTTAACACAACGTAACATATATTATTACATCACGAGCATTAGAGTTAAGTACAATGAAAAATAAAACAAAACATTTACATTATAAAGTTTAGATTGGTTGATGTGATGATCATAACGTATTCTCCAGTTAATGAACTTAAATAAAAATTTGAATCGTAGAACTCTGAGCACACGTTATTTTCCCCATCTGTTTTCTTTGCCCCAGTATACGTCTCCTCTTAGTGAAAATTTCAACAAATAAATAAAAATCACAAAATAAACTAGATTAGACCATTTGCAGTATGTATAACACTTTTTCATTATTTTTAATTTACTTTTTTACATTGTGCAAACTCGACATTATACTGAAGTAGACGCGATAAAATTGATACGAAGATTAATTCACGAAAACCATCGAACAAGTTCTTTTACATTAAACTACGTTACTAAATTTCCCGAGTAAGCTACAAAACATAGTGTTTTGTATACAATATACTTGTAGATACGGTGAAGTTAAAAATGAAAATATATTTCAGATCCTTTTTTTAATAAACTGGTTTCAAAACTCAATAAGTTCGTTACTTACTTCAAATTTACTCAAATATTGACAGGATATAGAAATCACTTCAAAGATTGTTTTTATCTATTGTTGGTCCTTATTTCTAGTTATCAATGCAATCACAATGCTCCACTGCAAAACTTGACAGGATAAAGCTAGGTTTTAATTAATTGTATTCTTGTGTTGTGTGTTGTCCTCTCTCTTGGATTATACTCATCTTATTAATTATTCAGAGTAGAGTCACTCTGGTAGGTTCGTATAAAAAAAGCATTATTATTTAGCGGTTAGCGATAGCGTAGTGATGAATTCAGAATATAAAAATTAACCACTCCTACTCGTTGCAGCTGACTCAGAGACAAAAGACTGTTATTTGATAATATTATGTAAATAAACTAAATGTACACAACACATGTTAAACTGAAAAATAAAATACATAAATATTAAGTTATGATTCAATTCAAGCACTGAAACAATAAAACATGTTCTAGCGTTGACTTTTACTAAAACTAGATATAGATCTCCGACAGAAGTTGATATTTTTATTTTATAGGTCATAAATAATACGTATCATGTGTTATATATTGAAAGGACCGTTACTGTCACTATTATTCCTTATAAAGAATTTTCAATGAGACATATCGCATATGTCTGCAGTAGTATCATTAATCACCATTCACATATGATTAATACAACAATAGCTGCGCTAGTGTATATGCTGTTAAAGTAATAACTGAAGTACTTACGTACCACAAATTTACAAGAAAGAAAGAAAATGCCTAGAGGAAAAGAAATTACTTACCTGGATGATCATTCCTTGTTGAATGATCGGTGGTATAGTTTCAGACCGAACCGATCCACGAGTGATCTTCTAGCGTACGTAACACACCTCTGAGGTGAGGTGGCTATGTTTAAGCATGGAGAATCTGTGGGGAGCAGTGGAGCTTCCTGGCCAACAGGCTTGACATAGCCAAGACCAAAGCCTCCTCAAAGATAAGGTCTCTCTCCCCAAGCTTCTAGCATTCGGCCTGCATCCAAATTCTGCAACTGCCGTTATCTTGCACCAACGCCGATTTAGGGTCCTTTGTAACGACTCGGCCTGATTTTATTTAACACTGGTATACCTCAGGACTCCGTCATCATAGAGAGTGTTTTCTGAAGAGCTCTTCCAACTGGTGCCTCCATCCCCCTTCCTCTACAGGACAAAACATACCCTCTCGAACTGAACGGTTTGGCTCTTCCTTTTTGTGCTGAGCAGTTAAAACCTGGAACTCTCTACAAGTGCAAGTGTTTCCCTCACTCTATGATGAACAAGAAAGCTTGTGTCAATATTTATTAAGAAACCATTTGCATCAAAGTAATATGCGGACTTTAAGATAAATCTTAGTACAATATGTTGGTTTTATATATTTTCGTGCTAACTCGATGAAAAGTGACACTTACTACTCAGTAATTACAAATGCGATAAAGGCTTTCGAGGCAGAAAAACACTCGTTTCTTAAAGAGTTTTAAGTCGTATCGATATGGAAATATCGTAATACATTTCTATGAAAGTGCTGATGTAAGCACTGATGTTTAACTAATGACTGAGACTGCCCCCGTGGCGCAGTGGTAGCGTGTGTGACTACTGTGCTTGAGGTCACGAGTTCGATTCCCGTGTCGGACCACACGTTTGTGCTATCTGCAAATATTTCGTTCGTAGTTTGGGAGTTTTCTATGTATAATATGTATGTTTTTGCAAAAAAAGTATGTTTGTTTTTATATCAGTTGTCTAGTACCCGTAGTACAAACTCTGTCTAATTTGGGACTTGATGGCGTTGTATGTTAGAAGTCTAGCGTCTAGCGAAATATTGTTTCTTCTTTGGACATTAAAATAATGTGTATGTTTTAAATAGTATAGTTCTTCATATCTTTCTACTAATATAATCAAAAGTGCGTCATCCATTTCATTTTTTTGTAGTTTGCTCCTTATTTAAAAAAGACAAACAGTGCGGCAGTGGCCGATGCCAGCCGGCCAGCGGCGAACTGATTTGTGTGACGTCACCGGCACGCAAAGCATTTTTTGCTCATATATGCCGGCGTTCGGTGCGGGCGGCGCGGATAGTGGACGCAGCTCTATGTAAAATCATACAAAGCAAAATAAAATCCGTTGCGTGCCGTGCGTGCGTGCGGGCCAATGGACGCGCACCTTAAGCCGCCATAATGTGGATTCTATTCATGCTTTCAATCAGGTTCAATATAGCCATTTTGGCAGTGTATTCATAAAAAAATGTAGATGTCAATGCGATTTTATGCAAAATTGAAAGAATAGTTTGTTTCATATCGCAACATTCTGTTCTAAGTATAGCTACTCAATACAGCAACTAGATCAATTTCACTAACCATGAACATTACATCAATCTCACTGAGCGCAATACTACGAGTATACGGGCAACGTAAGCCCATAACACGGTACGAACAAAAGTTATAGTACATTAACCGTTTGTTACTTGTGTGTAAAACATTAAAGAGGTCCAGGAAATGGTTTCCTTCATTTTGCGACATTAACTGTCCGATAAATGGCTAATATATATTGTTGGTAGCTATATAAAGGTTCTAATAGATTGCGGTAAAAAAATCACTTACATCAGAATAAGAAATATCAATTATTTCTATTGTCAGTATAATTATTTGTTATTTTATTTGTGGTTAAGGTTAAATTACCCAGACAGTCTTAATCACGAGAAAGGACAAAGGTTATTTTTACCACAATAACCGACATAGACGCGAGCGAAGCCGCGAGCTATTCGGTTAAGCTAGTTCTTTATCATAAAAGTACGATGTAATACATAGTGAGTAAAAATTTCGTGTTTCGGAGGTCACGTTAAGCAGTCGGTCCCGGTTGTTACCATAAGATAGCAGTCGTGAAGCTTAGTTGGAGGCCTTCGGGCGGCTTAGAAACATTCAACAGCAAGCAAGATTATGTAGCCACAACGTGTCTTGCCAGTCCCCAACCCGCACTCGGCCAGCGTGGGGACGTATGGCCTTAACCCTTTCCTGAGAGGAGACCCGAGCCCAGCAGTGGGACGTTATGGGTTGTTGATGAAAAATTTAACTTAATCGAGAAGGTTTAAGCTTTTGAGAGCTTTAAACATCTGGACCCATTTAAATAAATTTCAGTCTGGCGATAGATGTGACCATTCAAAAAAACATAAGCCACTAAGCGATAACTATTATACACGCGGGTAGAGCTGTAGGCAAAAGTTAGTTATAATGTAAATGTTTTTCAGTACATTTAACAAGTAATGTAAAATATTAAAATGGTTATCAGAGAACCAGAGCTAACATACCAGTAATTGGAAAGATTCCAAATACACACGCATTCATAGTTTTGAATAGCAGCAAGATATATATGCTTGGCTCTCACATTTCTTTATCAACGTTGCAGGATCTTTTTCAATGTAGACACAAAAATCCCACGAAACTTCTAATACGAATATAGGTTTTGTGGTTTAGTCGCCTAAACCACTAACAAATAGAAAAAAATTAAAAATAGATAAATATATATCTGAACAGTCATAATACATTTAATACCTTAGAAAACACCACTTAACCTTATTTTACAAAATAATAAGTTTAAAAATATTTCAATCTTAAATGGACAGGTCGAAAGCATATAGTAAAATAGAGTACAATACAGTAAAAGAGCCTGTTATATAAGGCTAACTGTTTACAGTAGGTGAAACTCTAACCACCGGGTTTCTGAAGATGTGTTACGTACTAGCACAAGCTAATTTATTTATTGTTTTTAATACTTATAATTTTACTACACGAGGAACTTTGTATTTTTTTTTTAATAATATAAAGCTGGCAATCCGCAATCAATTTCTTGAAATTCCATACATTCACTGATCAACAATTAATTGATAGGCAGATAAATAACTGATATAAATACTGTAGTGTATGTGTCACCGAGTTATTCATTCACTCGTTCACTGTGAATGAATGAGGTGTCACTAACTTATTCATTCACTCGTTCACTATGAATGAATGAGTAGGAAGCATTATGTCATCTCGAGAGTACGTGCGGGTGACACAGTTCAGTCGATTGTTAGCGACGAGAGCGAGTGGGCGCGTTTGACTGTGAGCCGACAATATTGAAGGATATACTACAAATACATATACTTTTTTTATAAAATATATAAATAATTTAGATAGAAAACACTTAATTTTTTGAAATAAATAATTGCAGATCATGCAAACCAGATCTAGAGGAAAAACTGATATTCTCGTAATATCGGTTGAATAAGCTAGTCAGATGACTAAGGTAAAGATGATAATAATCATAATTTATAATCAGTCACATACGATACCACTGCACCATCGAGGCAGTCGTATAAAAGTCAGAAGGTAAATTTATACAAATAAAAATAATCAAAGCTATAGTTTTCGAAACTTTATAAAAGATTTTATCGAAATATGATTGAAGACATTTCTTTTAATTTGCACATACTTGTTATTTTTATTGAGTTTATATATGTATGTACGTAGAAGAGAAATTCATAAGTGCGCACAATTGATGAAAGTTAGAGTGTCATAAATAAAAAGGGCGGACCATTATGGGCAGTTCGTGACGAGACTCACATCTCGTGGATTCAAAACATACCTAGAACACAAATTGTCACCTAAATAGTTGTTTACTTAGAGAATGCCTGCTTGCTCGTTTAATATGTTAAATCTAAAAATATTTCTGCAAGGTTATTCTCTGTAATTTTTTCATAATGACTGCGATAAAGGATAGTTTCCCATTACGGGCGTTGTTTTAAAAAAAAGGTTTAAATTCAATTATGCTAACAAAGATAATTTGATTCTGTACGGTTTTTAATATAAGATTTAATATTGTATTTAATATAAGATTTAATATTGTATGCTACTGTATGTATAATATTATTAGTATGGAAAGTTAACATAAGCAAGAAGGACATCTATAATTTTAATTGTTAAAAATTAAATTTAATGCAAGACATCTTTATTTTTAATTGTTAAAAATTAAATTTTAAATTTAAAGCAAGGCATCTTAATTTTTATTTGTTAAAAATTAAATATTAAATTTAATGCAATTGTCAAAAATATAGAATTATTCTATATTATATTTTGAAAATAAAGAAGGACATCTTTATTTTTAATTGTTAAAAAATAAATTTTAAATTTAATGTAATTGACAAAAATATAGAATGAATTTAATTTTTAACAATTAAAAATAAAGATGTCCTTCTTCATTATAAAAAAGACATCAACATGATGATGTCCTTTTCGTCAGACAAAGATCCCTGAACCGATCTGAGAAAGTTTTGTTTTCTGTTTTAAAGAGTATACTTGTAATTTTCGGTTGGTCCCGATGCCATAAGGTTAGGATCTGATGGTTTTGTACTTGAGTATTTTTTGTTGGGTACTCCTCAACAAAACTTTAAGGTAGATTACTGCTTCATGGATATGGATGGACAAGCGTATCAGCAACGTCATAAGTTACTCGATGTCAGTTATGGTAAAGGTTTTTATTTCAATACATTTATTATCATCAAAATTAACATCGAACAATATAGCACTTATAAAATCTGCTGAACCAATTAAAACCAATCCAAATTCAAATACAGATTTTTCTATTTAAAAGAAGGCTTGTTCAAGTTTTTATTATAGTATAACTAAGTATAGCGAACTTATATCTTCAAGAATGTTCCGTCGTAGGGGTCAACAATTATGGTGAACTTATGGGGCGATATCGAATCACAATTACAGTACATATTATAGCAGCCATGTTTATTATTTAATTAGGTTTATTATTCTAACGTTACTTACTAAGGTATGAATATGGTATTGTTATATTTTGCACTTACAGCTACATTATATATTCTAAAACCTACCTCTACAATGCTTGTCATCGCGACTTTATCTCAACTAAATAAAGAGTGTCCGTGTGCTATTTGATCGATATCTGAAATCTGCTAAGATAGTTGGACATGCTTGCCTGTTGTATGAATTCTATTAAATACTTTAAACATTATATGAAACAGGAATACTAAGCTACAAATAAAATATGGCTAAATTTCATTTTATCTGTTCTAAAGTATGTCTGAAGATTAAGTAAAAGTTGACTGATAAATAATTAATACCAAATATTGTAATAGTAAAAGATTGAATAAAAATCATTTATATGTTAGAAAGACTGTGTAGTACCTTTGGGTCACATAAGGACTTTATTCAAGAACTTATTGATTTCATTATAACTTTCGGCATAAAACTATTGAAACTACTATCAATAAATGTGTTTGGCAAACCGAACTAATTATTTTTTATAGAACCCTAGATAGTGAGAACTGTTTCCAAATTTCTGTATTTTTATCTTAAAAAATATTTTTGAAACTATTTGAAGTCTTGTGATTTAATTGAAAAAATGTTTAAACATAAACATATTGGAAATGGCGTTTAAACAAAATAATCAAAGTAACTCATTATCGTGATCTTGAGAAAAATAATAAAGATAACATACATTTTTCTATTGATTTTTTCACTCGTTCATAAGGCGATATAAAATCTGTGGGGTATAAAAATGGCTTATTTACGGCCATGCGTGGTCTGGGTAAAAGTGAATAGACTACTGCTACGAAATTGCTACGAAGTCTACGAAAATTGTAGATGATATTACATTTTGGATTGTATTTACAAACACACGTACGAAGTTGATTAAATTGTGGCATGTAGTCCTCGAATCTTGACAAAGTAAAGAAGAAATATATTGCCTACTTACTTAAGAAAGAAAAATTGAATAATAAAATAATCTTTCTACGACTTAAGTTTTATTACCGTAATTTTTACCAAAAGAAAAATAGTCTAACATTAGTTTTAGGTGGAGTTACAAATTTAGCATAGAATATAATATTTTTATTAAATTGTATCACCGAAAGAGCGAGAAGGCAGAAAATAAAAAATATTTACTATTTAACCTTAATTACTAACTTCTTAAACTAGTGTAAGCATGCCAACATTATTTTGAGTTGGCGCCAAACACTCAATAAACAAAGATAACTAAATTACCTTAACTTTAACAAATAAGTAAATCCAATTAAGAAACAAGGGCGGTTCATAATGCTTTATATAATTAATAAAGTTACAGAGAATACCCTTTCAGACAAAAAAGAATCATTTAAATCAGATTATTCTGTGAAAAGTCATATATAGTAAAATTATATACGCTTTAAATTGAAAACCTCTTCTGCTTTTTAAGTTATTAGAATTTCATTGAATAGTGTATTTTAATAAGTTTTTCCTGAATAAAATGAATTGTAAACCTCAATCCAATTCGGTAAAAATAACCAATAAGGGGGAATCTCGCAACCAAGACACAGAACGCTTTTTGTATTAAATTACAAGATTTTTCATTTAGTAATTTTTCAATTTATTTTTATTATATCCAATTATAACACAGTCAATTTAAAGATATTTGTTTATTTTACACGCAATCGTCAAACGACAGACAGACTTGACATAATCTGCCAACACATAGCTCATCGCTTGATCGTTAAATTTGTCTAAGGGCCACAGCACACTAGCTACTTTTAGCGTCGGCGATCGGCAACTAGTCGCTTTTTAGAAGCTAAATACGGCGACCGAACGCTCTACACCGCACACTTAAAAACGCCAAACGCGAAGATTGAGTCGCTTTTTAGAAGCGAGACACAGCAGCTGCTCGCTACTTTCCGCACACATTCGGATGCCAGTAGCATCGATTTAGCATCTGAGCAGTCGCTAAAACGCGCGTTTCCGATACCGCGATCGAACGCAGGAAGTTGCTAAAACGCGATGCAGCATCGATGCAGTCGCCAAATCGCCGATCGCCGATGCTAAAAGTAGCTAATGTGCGGTGGCCCTAAATGGAATTTATTTTATGACTAAAACTTCATCACTAAAGATCTATAGCATTTAAACTGTTTACTTGATTTCAAACTACTTTGAATTCCATTTTATAGCTACTATTAACTTAGTAGTTTTACCTCAAGTAAGGATTTTGAGAACAGATTAAGTAAATCGTTGAGATACATAGAAGTTATTGCATTTAGTCTGCATAAGAGTTTAAATTTTATGCTCAGTAAGCACGTCTCTGAAAACTATTTTAAATCTTTAAGTTAAGTTAAACAAGTATTATATTTTTATCGAACTATGTTAGATTTCTTATTTATCAATTTGTAAAAACTTGAGAAAAAATTGTTTGAGAATTATAATGTGTTGAATGAATTAATCTAATACATATAATATAATTCTCGTGTCACAGCGCTCACGACGATCTCCAAAACTATCTTACCTCTTTTAACGTCGTTTTAAATATATGTTAGTTCGCGTGCCTAAGATAGGATAGTTAACATTATGCTCAGCCAATATGAAAATAAGCATAATTGAAAAGAGGTTCAGACAAAGACGCAAGAGTTAGTATATTTTAAAACACTAGCTGTACCCTGTTATGTTTATCTATGACATATGTTTGAAGGTAACAATGGGACGACAACACGACGAAAGTTGAAATACACATGGATGTAGATTGCCTAAGACTGGAATGAATGCGAATGGAATAACGTTGTAAACGGTAAAACATGAGAAACAAAAATGACGCTAAAACTTTTATCAAAAAAATAAGGCTGATATCCTACAATAATTACTTTCATCAATATTTTTTTTCCTTTATAGATCGTTCTTTTTCAATTGTTTAATACTTTTATTCTTTATGTATATAAACACGTCTGTAAAAAGTTTATTGATTCATATTATTTGGTTAATAAAATATTTAAAAAAAATATGTAAAATAATTCGTTAGGTTCCAGATTTCAGTCATCACACTTCTCTGGCTCCTAGGCCTACCGATTTATTTTTTAGCTTTAAGTACATTATTTTCAATAAATCCGTTTTAATTGCATAATTTTATACCCATATTAACATTTATAGTGAACAGTGTTCTACTAGTCAAGCCCTTTCATTTGAAATCCATATAGTGATAGTCGTCGATGATAGTAGTCGTGCCAAAATATTTGAACGATCATTTTGTAGCGGCGAAAATCTTGGCTTTACAATGAAACAGAAATCAAATTGTGTCACCAAAATTAAATATTTTTACCAAATATCAGATTAATGTGTCCTCAGGATGAGGGTCAAATTTAAACTACTAGATTTGACCCAAACAAACATGGGCAAGCTAAATTAAACTGTTTAATAAATATGCACTAAATTCAATAGGTACATTCAACGGAATTTCAATTTATTGCACCAGATGAATTTAAATTTCGAATGAAACACAATTACCACAGCTGATTTAAATCTCCTTGGAGTTAACTGCTACTGACAGGACAATCAAACCCGAAAGTTAAATAGACATTCATGTTACCGAAACTAGACATTTCCAGATTAGTTATTCTCCGAATATAGAACTCAGGTAAAAGTTATTTGATTATGTACCCGCAAAGTTCCATTAGGACTTTGTTCAGCGAACCGCAACTTGATTTCACATTGATCAACCCTCAACAGTTAAGGTTTGAGGGTTGCTTTGTGGCATAAACGACATTTTGTCACACCATTTGTGAGGTAAATAGTAAATAAATTGATTTTATTGAAACCAATCTGTTTTAGGAGAGTTTGATAAATATAAGTATTAGTATTTAAGTTGAAATATATAAAAAAGTATTTCAACTTAAATACTTTTTTATATAAATAAAAAGACAGACCCAAAGACTTATCAAGCATACATGAACCCACAAAACACCCATACTCAAAACAACAATTTGTGGATCACACATAATGTTGTCCTATGTGAGATTTTCACCCACAATACTTGACGCAGTAGAAAGTGGCGTGGCAACCACTTAAACCACAAGGCCAATCGTGCAGTGCAGTAATAAGTCCGTGTAAATTATATATGTTACATTGCTTTCATTACAACTGCTCGGATCATTTTTTTTTTTTAATTAAAACAAATTATTGACAAATAATTGTGATTAATTTACTAATCTTTGGGATTTTTTAGGCAATCAGTTATTAGATATTAAAAATAGTAAGCTTTCAATGATTATTTTAATTGAAAACTACCAACATATATAACTTGCTGATGATCTATAGACAACTGTTTAAATGGTATCAGCAGCTGATATATGCAGCATATATATATATATATACATATGATGTAATTATGTATACATATTCATATATGCATATTAATGAAATATGTATACGGTTTTCTTTAAATTCGCTTATGAAATACAAAAACGATACTTTCAGAAAATCTAACGGTTCATACTAAGTTATGAATTTTTTTCCTTTTTGTTATATTAAAACAAAATCAAATCTTGAAATTTAATTTAAAATAAACAGAATACCTTTACGTTACATATTCTTCAAAAGAGCAAAACACAAAAGAAATTACAGTCCGGTGTGACACCGACGTCGTTTAAAGACCTCCCATAAATCTCACTTAAGCATTGACCCAAGCGGATAAATTGAATACTGTGGCTTTCATTGAGCGGGCTTCTTATAAAAAGCTACCGAATAATTTTAAGGTCTTCGGAGACAGCACTCGCACCCTTTCTCTCAAATTGACGACATTTTTATTTCAAGAAAAAAACTTTAACATTAGGAGTGCTAAATTTAAGTACTTAGCCCTAATATTTATGAAATAAAGAAATTTTCAAAGGAAATGAAAACTACAATAGGCTGAAGAACGATGAGAAATCCTTTTCCCTTCCTCTACAAGATAACACGTGCTGGTCTTGAACGTCACTATTTCGGAGTGGTAGACAGACGCTCTTGAACAAAACGGTTCGGCTCTTCCGTCCTCCTCATCCTTCTTGTGACAAGCAGTTCTTCCCAACATGAGTCTTGAGTAAATCTAAATATTTTTAAAGATTTATTTGCAGAAATAAATATTATTTTAGATAACCCTTTTGGAATATTATATAATGGACCTTTTTTTGTTAAGTGCGGTCTGCGGTCTACACAAAGAACTAATTTATTCATTTTGCATAATTTATTGACTGGAACCATACACTAAAGAAGTTGTTAACTCAATGAATTCACTAAACTTCTAAGTAGCAAAAAATAATATTTTTATATAAAAGCTCCAGAAAGTATTCTATTATAATAGTTTGTGAAATACTAAAATCTTTCTTGAAAGCATCTATTGAGAATTTCATTAGTTTTAAAATATTTTAAAAGTTAAAAGCACTTCGTAATAAATGAACTTATGTACCATGAAAGTATTTGGCTCAAAAGTATGTAGCTAATTAAACAGCTGCAATTAAGGCTGCGAATATTGCCAAATCACAACGTACAAACTGCTTCGTACACAGTAATAACTACAGGTTTGTCACACCTTGTGTTGTTATGTGTTATATAATTACAAGCCCCATTGTTGGTTTCATAATAATTAACGGTACTATGATAATATGAATTTATATTATCCATGTCTGTAAATAACTTCTCAGTAACAATACCTACAAAGTGATGTTCTCATAAAACGTGAAAGCTTATTTAGAAAGACAACGAATGGAAGAGATTTAGCATCTTTATCTGTTATGAGCGTTGTATGAGTGATTTAGATTACCCACTTTACGTTATGTTCAGCAGTCGGACCCCGTTGTTAACATAAGGTAACAGTCGTAAAGCTTAGTTGTAGGCCTTCGGGCGCTTTGAAATAAGCTACCAACGGCAAGATTACGTAATCACAACCTGTCTTGCCAGTCCCCAACCTGCACCGGCCAGCGTGGGGACGTATGGCCTTAAACCTCTCTTGAGAGGAGATCCGAGTTACGGGACATTATGGGTTGTATGAAAACTTTTTATGTTTCACGATAAGTAAGAAATTGAATGTACCCACATAAATATTAATGTTAAGAAATTGCCTCCCTGCATACAAATAAAATAAACAGAGCTAAATACAGTACTGTCGCAGACTTATCTAGCGTTAACAGATACTAGTGAATCTCAAAGCTAGCTTGGAGATAGTAATTAACTTAGAAGCTTCACTAGATTCTGTTCAACTGATACAACCATTAAATCCGCTACTAATGCTTAAATTTAGTTCTTCTGATTTGTTAAGACAGTGTCTTGTAGTTGGGCTTAATTGACCCAAAACACGATATAGATAGCTATGACCGTCAATGCACCTCTATGTCACTAATAATATTCTTAGGCTAACCTCCTCACTGCAGAGAGAGTTAATCTCACTTACTGGTGGTGAACGAAATGGTGGTGTGCCGCTGTTACATAGGTCTCTAGACTCGCATCTTAGGGGTACGAAAAATAGATGTTCGCCGATTATCAGACCAACCCGATATGAACACAAAATACCTACAATACAATATATATATATTATATATATTATTCGAAATCCAACTATCCCGGTCTAAGGCAGTCCGCATCCATTCGTTGCTAGTCACTTTCTTTAAATTAATAAGCAAAAATCATTAAACCTTAACCTAAGAATAAACCCAAATAAGTCAGTGAAAGCTGCAGATTTTCCAAAAGAATAATTTCTCTGTAGAATACTCGACCGCATAAAAATAACCAATAACTTCATAAAATAAAACCTAAACGAAAAAGTTCAGCCCAAAAGTTTTGTATAGCAATTTAGTTGCTACAACATGAAAATAAACATAAAACTCGGGGTAAAGATTTCGCTTTTCTATAATTTTAACTATCCAATAAAGTACAAAAAATATGGAAATATAAAGTAAAAATGAAAAATATTAATTCGTCTTTGCAAAGAAAAAGATTAACATATCCTCAGTGTAATCCTGTCCTCGTGCTGAATATTACAGGTATTGATTGTATACTTGTTTTAAACGAAACTAAAAAATCTATCAAGTACCAACCAACTATATACCAAAGAAAGCCATTATATTTAAATTTCTAGTGTCTACCTGTTGCCGTTATCGATATCGAGTAAAAACGTTTTAACGAGTACAAGCGAGTTGAATGAAAGCTACGTTACATTTTTGTAGTATACATTTATTTTCTATAGCGTCAACAAAAAAATTCACATATAATTTATTATATGTGAAAAAATTTAAGTGTCTTGTATCACGGTTGTTAAGATACAGCTTCGTGACAGACGGATAGATGGACAGCGAAGTCTTAGTAGTAGGGTACCGTTTAACCCTTTTGGTACGAACCCCTAAATATAAGGATAAAAGAAACCTCAGAAACAATTGACGAGCACTAACTAAAATACTAAAAACATGTTTACTCCACACCAAAGTCTTGAGAAACATTTGAGATCATGTATTGCAATAGAAATACTTGGCAGTTTGATTACGTAAGTATAGATAGTGGTACTGATTCCAAAGTAAGGCAAAGTCTGTATTACAGACCATTAATGTAATACTGTAACAAAACATATCTACCAATAAATCATATTAAACGATGAAAGGCCAACGAAAGGATTGCCCGAAGCTGTAAATACACAAACGAACCAAAACAAACATCTATAAGGAAAGCAAATATTTGTTTCATCGGGGAACGAACTGGTAAGTCTTATCTCGAAAAACAGTCCGATTCACTATTATATTTACGCCAGTACAAGAAGCTTTATAACTTCTGTATAATCCTACTGTAATTGTAGTTTTGAAGTGAAAATTCAATGAGAACTGGAGGTAGTGCACAATCTATACAAACAAAATAAAATTGAAGTCCGTCTATTTGTAATTTTCATAAGTTTGTATTACATTAACAGTTCTTAGGGTTCCGTAGTTCATGACTCGGAACCCTAATATCGTCATGTACGTCCATCCATTCGTCGTCGACTTACCGGACAAAAGTGATAAAAGGATGAAACTTTGCATGGTTATGTGTTTCTATCACGCCGATAAAGTGCTATAATATAATTTTGAAAAATATTTTAATTTGGGGTACCTCTCGTATACGTAACATGGTGATGGTTTTTTTTCTCGCATACCCCATCGTTCGAGATACTGTTTGATAGGTCTTTTAAAAATATTTTGCCGAGTTTCTAGAACAGTTTTTTGATTAAATTCTCCGTTTACGAGTTATCAACTACAAAGGACATTTTTAGGGTTCCGTAGCCAAATGGCAAAAAACGGAACCCTTATAGATTCGTCGAGTCTGTCTGTCTGTCTGTCTGTCTGTCTGTCTGTCCGTCCGTATGTCACAGCCAATTATTTCCGAAACTATAAGAGCTATACTGTTGAAATTTGGTCAGTCGATGTATTCTGTGAACCGCATTAAGATTTTTATATAAAAATAGAAAAAAAACAATACATTTTGGGGGTCCCCATACTTGGAACTGAAACTCAAAATTTTTTTTTCATCAAACCTATACGTGTGGGGTATCTATGGATAGATCTTCAAAAATGATGTTGAGGTTTCTAATATCATTTTTTTCTAAACTGAATAGTTTGCGCGAGAGACACTTCCAAAGTGGAAAAATGTCTGTCCCCCCCCTCTAACTTCTAAAGTAAGAGAGTGATAGAACTAAAAAAACATATGTTGTACATTACCATGTAAACTACCAACGAAAATTGGTTTGAACGAGATCTAGTGAGTAGTTTTTTTTTTTATACGTCATAAATCGTAACACGCAATATACCTTTCATCCAATCAATACACTATAAAAACATCGATGAAAGTTACAACGAACTACAAGAACTTTTATTTGATGTACTTGCTGGTACGGAACCCTTCATGGGCGAGTCCGACTCGCACTTGGCCGCTTTTTTTTTGTCAAAATGTGGAGTCCCCCCTGTAAAAGCTTAACGTCTGGTCCGTTTGATGAAATTTAAAGGAAAACTATATAACTTAACGGCTTAGATAACTTTGTTAGTCCAAGAGTAATAGAGACCTAACTTGTAAAAACAGGCTTAGTTGGAAAACTTCGTACAAAAACGTAAGTAATCATTACAATTATCTATTGGGTACGATTTTAAATCAACGTGCCATTTTGGGTGACTACGGAATCCTATTCCATGCGAGGCCTGACACGCACTCTGCCGATTTTTTCTGTGGGACTTTTATCAAAAAAGCGATTTTTGAATTTTTGTGAATCTGTCTGTCTGTTTGTTTGTTCCGGCTAATCTCGGAACGCCAGTGCCGATTTTGAACAATAATAATAATATTAATTTAATTGTAAGATTATTGTAAAGTACAGGTGTTAAATACTGAATTCCATCCATAATATTGCTTCTATATCTGCTTCCAGCGTACAAATATTTCAAAAGGTCCAATTAATTATCGTAAGCAACATTTCAAATATACTTTTCTGAACCTAGCCAGAATCATTATTAAATAATATATAATAAGACATTTCACCTCAATATTTTCTCAAGGACTATACAAGACTCTTATCTCAAGGACTATTGCAGAGACTTTCACTACCAGATAGCTGGTACCTAACTAAGTTTTGTTTTTAGCCTGCGCTGTTACTCACATTTTTCACCAATAACCGTAGGTAACACTGCGGTATTCAGCTAGTCTTTGAATAATAACACAACACTTGAGTGAACCCAGTTACCTTGTTGGTGGAAAAATATTTTATTTGAATTCCTCTTGTTACCTTTTTAAGTACAAAAATTGTGAAACATTTAAATTGGTTTTCCGACGTAGCGAAACCGAACTATTATTTAATGAGTATTATTTGCATAACACTGCTTTATTTTAACTTAGCTAAAAAAAATACTTTGCTTAGTTTTTTCATTTCATTCACTTACTTTAGTGCTCCGTGTAAAAATTGTGAACTAACCCCAACCAGTTATAATAAGCTTTATTTTTTCTTGTATTCAGTTTGGAAATTGTATGTTGTGTTTATAAAATGAAGTTTTTGTTGTTACTATTATATTATAATCGTCATCATAATCATTTTTTCAATAAGCACAAGGAATAGATAGTTTACTTGAATTTAGGCAAAAGTATAAAGTCTTATAACCTTTCTAAAGCGCTCCTTCCAAAGTACTAAGATCTTTTCCCTTTAGCATACTTAAAATTTACATATTTTAATTTCTAAGTAACGTTTGTAGCATTCACTAGAACTTATATTAAATTATAATGCTTGGATGATAGTGGCAGCTATTAGAAATATAAATGTTAGAACACTATGTAACTAGTTTATTAATACCTACACACTTTTACTACAAATTATGTAAAATTATACATGAGGTCAAAATATATTATAAGAATGAAAATACTTTGCTAGAATGTCATCTGAAAGTCAGCGCTTAGTGTTATCGTTACTAATGACATGCAGCAATATGCTGAGATGGTAACACGTTCAGATACATAAAATTATATTTGACATTTTTACATATAATATTAATGATGACATTAGTGTATCAGAATAAATATTTTTCTTCATTTGTATAGAGGAGGAACGAGCCTTCTCAGCCGAGGAACCAGGTATACCCTCGAAAGGAAATCCCTGGAATACCAACATAGCTCGGGCCACCTACGATTTGTAGATGGTGTATTACGCCTGTACTTATATTTTTAAAACTACTTCATCATCTTTCTAGCCTTTATTAATACAAAGATTATTTAGTGTCGGGTACTAGTTCAACTGGTTCTATCTGAATATCAGTTTTTGCACAGCACAACTGGCAAACGAACTCTGAAGAGAAGGAACTGAATTCACAGGTTGAACTGCTGTGGGACATTAAGGGTCGTTGATGGATTGATAGAAGTTTAACTTAATTCAGTTTATCAACAACCTTTAGTAGTTTACAGGTGTTGCCCGGAAGAGACTCTTCTCTTCTCTTCTCTTCTCTTCTCTTCTCTTCTCTTCTCTTCTCTTCTCTTCTCTTCTCTTCTCTTCTCTTCTCTTCTCTTCTCTTCTCTTGTCTTCTCTTCTCTTCTCTTCTCTTCTCTTCTCTTCTCTTCTCTTCTCTTCTCTTCTCTTCTCTTCTCTTCTCTTCTCTTCTCTTCTCTTCTCTTCTCTTCTCTTCTCTTCTCTTCTCTTCTGACCTCTCCTCTTCTGTTCTCTCGTCTTCTCTTCTCTCCTCTTCTATTCTCTCCTCTTCTGTTCTGTTCGGTTCTCTCCTCTTCTGTTCTGTTCGGTTCTGTGCTGTTCTGTTCTGTTCTGTTCTGTTCTATTATCTGATCAAAGACTTATAGCTCTCATTTGAAATAAAACATTGATCTTTGGTTTATTTCAAGTTCTTCTTATACAGTTGCCCTAAAGTATTTGCTGTGTTAGTCGACCATTAAGCCACCGATGACATGATTAAGGTTGCTGAAATTCTGTATTCAAAATCCTTCCCTGTACGGACAATAATTGATTGCCTCGATGGCGCAATGGTTACTTATGCGTCTGCTGTACTTGAGGTCTCGAGTTGTTTACAAAAAATGTATGTGTGTGTATTTATATCAGTTGTCTAGTATTCATAACAAAAGCTTTGCTTTATTTGAGACTAGATGGCGGTAACGCGTAAGTGTAAGATGTCCGAATTAGTTATTTATTTATTTAATTTAACATAGGTACAGACAATAACTGCCTTCAGAAATATATTTTTTCTACACTAATGTTTAGTTGCATTTATTATGTTACTTGTATATAAAACTTTTTTAATGTATGTCATAACAACAAATAGAAATTTAAGTTACTGCTCAACATTTTTACTTTGCACTAACTTGCAGAAAATTAACTTTCATGTGAAACTAATTGCCTACGAATGTTACATTGTATTTAATGTCGAAAAAAGTTTCTAGCATCCCCGTTGAAACCACACAATATAGCAATTCTTTTTTTACAGAAAATGGTTGTAATTTAATTTAGAGGTAAACAGTTCTAAATATTTACGTATATTTACAAGTTAACTTTTTGCAGGACCATTCATTTATACCAAATTAAAAAAAATAGTTACTTATGTTTTTATAAAAGTTATTTCTACCCCCTGAGAGTGAAGTACCTAAATATTGTGATTCGTCAGTTAGCTAATAATAAAATAAAATTAATATTTACCTAAAATATAAAGAACTTATTGTCCTTTATTTAAGTTTCGAGTTGTAACTCTCCCAAGAATTTGACACTAATCTTGAAATAGAAAAGGATCTTGTCTTTCTTAATAACGTGTCTCAATTCCTATCTTAATAATATTATTAATCGTTTGTCTTACAAAATAGAAATAGTTTTTCAAGATAATACAGCTCCTCTCATATATAAAGTATTAGTCAATGTGATTCATGAACAAATGTCGAAAAATATAATCCTTGCATTAGCTTATCTTTCACGTTTATAATATTAATTATAAACGTGAAAGTTCGTGAGTATGTATGTATATATTTTTGTTACTCTTTCACGCAAAAAGTACTGAACGGATTTGGATGAAATTCTACAGTAATATAGCTTAATATCAGAATAACATAAAGGCTACTTTTTAATGCAATAAACGAGATAAACGCTGGCGAAAGCTAGTATATGTATAAATCTTATTGTTGTATATAAATATAAAAAAATTATTGTTGTTTTTAATGTATAAAAATAATAAATATTGTAATAAAAGAAATCTTTTATTACAATATATATATATATTGTAATAAAAGATTTATAAGTATACTATGAACTAAAGTTATATACATTATTATCACTGTGCAGTGAATTAATAAGTCTGTAGACACTGGTACTCATGCTCAGAATACACATGTTATGATCATATATCCTGAATCTCCTAATTGATTTTTTAATTCTTAAACATTTTATTTTGTACATAAACATTTTGTATGATTAAAAATAAAAAAACCTAAGAAGTAGTCCCGAGAAATTCGTTTAAATTTCAAGCAAAGTTGGAATGCCTATGCTCAGTAAAAAACAAACTCATAGTCAATGATATATTTCAAAAACCTCTGCACTTATAACAATTATTTTGGATAATATATGTTAATAGTTCAGATAGTGGTAGTATCGATTTACAAAAAAACTGACTCAAAAAGAATATCACAACAGTATTGACATATTTAGACTAAATTACGTACAATTCTGCATTTCTTAATTAAAATTACCGTTCTACAATTAAAATCCATGTCGTCGTTAAGATTCGAATAATAAAGTGAACTTTACCGACTGCTCCAGATGTTGTATAGTTATGAGTTAGAGTTATTACTTCCTCCGTGATTTCATTATTACTTGCAATAAATATTCTTATGTGTAATTTATGCGGATTCTGTGACGAAATTTAAGCATTGAAATTGCAGTTTCAATATTTGTTAATGGGTTTTTCGCACATGTTTGAATTTAAGAATTTAGTTTGAGTGACAGTTAATGTGATGCGACAGAAATAGCTCTGTATCTATTTGTTCCGACTAATCTCTGGGATTTTGACGGAATTTTAGCTGGTGTTATATATAAGGAGTAACTAAGGATATTTTAATTAAGAAAAATTCAGGGTACATTTAAAACCATTAAACAACAACAACAACAATATCCAATTCTGCCAGTAAAAATTGACCCAGCCCGAGAAAACAGACGAAAATGATCACAAGCACCTCAACATACTTTTATATATTTTTGATATTATACTTTTGATATTATATTTTTGATATTATACTTTTATATTTTATGAGGTCATATTTAAGAAAAAAAAATTCATTTAACATTACAAACAGACACTTCAATTTTATTTATTTGTTAATACGCTACGTACTTTAGTTTCAGAAGTAAATAGTTTAGACAATTTCTACCCTATGAACACTATTTTCTTACTATGGAGAATGAAAATTCCTAATTAAATAAATACGGATAAAATTCGCTATGGCGCGGCGTTGAGATACAAAGAGAAAAGAAAAAAACATCTTACTTTACTAAAAGGCTTGTATTTACATATCGTTAGCACCAAATGACAAGGAACTAAGTAACATAAGCTCATGGACGGTTTATCTACTTTGTAAGTACTTTTTCTTGATACTTCACTTTTTATTTTAGCGTAGACTTTTTACCTGATTAGGTTTACAAGTTATGAAGAACAACCAATAAATTTGTATTACGTCTGTTCTTTTTTTTTCGTGCGGAAATCCCTCCGGATACCACCAATTAATGGCTATGTCGGACTCGAACCGACTAAAACCACGGCCCGTCGTGGGAACTACAAGGGGAGGAACCAGGGCCACCTACGATTTGTAGATGGTGTATTACGCCTGTACTAATATTTTTAAAATTACTACATCATCTTCCTAGCCTTTATTATAACAAAGATTATTTAGTGTCGGGTACTAGTTCAACTGGTTCTATCTGAATATCAGTTTTTGCACGGAACAACTGGCAAACGAACTCTGAAGAGAGCGAACTGAATTCACAGGTTGAACTAGTTGTCAGTATATTTAAGGGGACTGACTTCCCAATAACGATTGCCATAGATGTTCGCGATAGTCAGGATCGATAGCTTAACGTACTCTACGAGTTAGAGCATCTTTAAAATTACTACAGGCTAAAAAATATTTCTTCTTTTATGGTCATATAAACTGACCACAACGAATACGAATATAAAATAAAATTGAGGTATCTGTTTTTAATTTACATTAAAAATAAACGATTTAATATAAATCCGTCTGTTTGTTCTGACTTATCTCTGGAGCACCTGAACCAATTTTGACGAGATTTTCTCAGGCAGATAACTGTTGATATAAAAATTAACTTAAGCTACTTTTAATTTGAACTAACTGCGTCCTGCAGGTAACACTGCGGGTTGCAGCTAGTGTATTTATATAAAACAACTGGAGATTATGTTATTTTAAATCAATGACAGTGTATTTTTGAAACAGAATAAAACGAAATCGGTATGATATATTTAACAAAAATATATGTCGCGATTCCCAAAGGAAATATAAATGTGATTTCGTTTCTCCCAGAGCAATTATACTTAACGTATATTAGATAAAATATTCGTGCCACGAATGTTTCCAGACTGTATAGCAATCAACAAATCAATTTGTTATCAGAAAGGGTACGTGTAGGATAAGTTTCGTTCCAATTTCCCAAATTGTTTCAACAAAAGTCAAGCTTTTGTAAACTTTTCCACTCGGCTAAGCTAATGATTTGTTTTCTAATTCTAAAGTTGGAAAAGATAATTTTAGACTTCACAATCGCACTAGTAGTACAAAGAAGAAATTTTTGATGGTAATTTAAATTGGACAAAGGGGATCGAAAGTTAAGAAAAAAAAGATTAAATTTCCAAACTCAATGTATTTTAAACACCTCCATTTTTGTCACTATACTAGCTACAATTATAAGTAGGTATCAAACGTAGACTTTCCAAACTCCCAAACTTTTGTATAAATAAAATAAAAAGAAAATAGGACACGAAATACTTTTATGTCAATATGTCACTTACAAATGTAACGAGTAATTACCGACCCGATACCTGTTTCAGTTATTTAAAAAGGTCACAACTCGATGGATAAATATAAAGAAGGAATGAAGTGTAAAATAATTATGTATTGTTTACAAAGAGAATTTAAAAATAATAACTATTAAGAAGTACTCAATAATTTATCTCTGAAACTGTATTAGGGAATACAACTTATCTTTTAGGTTTCATTCCGTTTGGTCTTACCATGTGATACTAACGGCCAGCTTCACAAGTTCCAGACCAAGTATCATGTAGATATAGATCATTTAAGACTATTTACAGTAAAAAGTTGCTGATGAATGTGATAAATATATTTGAAATAAATATATATGTCCGAGACTTTTGAAACTATTATCTTTAGTTATTTTTTAGATTGGTTGACATTAGTCAATCAGAGACTGCATAAGCAAGGGGGGTATCTGGCTAAAAGACTTCTAAAATAAAGGTTTATTCAATTTCTTTCTATTGAAGCTTATTTTCACAAAGTTTCAGATAAGTAAATTGAAAAACATTTGAATCTATTTACTTCATAATTGAATTTTTGCTTTTAGTTATCAAAAAGAATGTCTATAATACGTAGACAGTTTCATTAAAAGTACTATAAAAACTGATAACAAAAAATAATAACTAATTACTCTCATCTTTGATTTATAATAGAAAGCTACAAAGAAATGACTTTCATTTTATTACACCAATTTTTTATTTAAACATAATATGTTATTTTTAACTTTTTAGCAGTGATTAAAAGGTCTAGTCAATTTAAATACAAGCTAAACTTAGCTGCGTGAAGTACAAAGTCCGTAAATCTAACGCGTTATAGATGTTCTCTAAAAACATTTTAAAGATTCTTTTTTTTCTGCTAGAAAAATCGTGCCCCGGAGAGCACAATATTATTGCGACCAATATACTTCGCCTAAGTGGCATAGAATTCGCCACTTATGCGACTAATAAAATTTCTGTTTCCTTTATTTATTTCTTTCATTTCAAACCATAATATTTTTCGACCGACTTATTCTTAATTTATTACTTTTCAAGCAAACAATACACGTAGCACGTTTGTGATTTAGTTTAAAATGAAACAGGTGCAAGTACAGAACCATTTGAGATGTCAAACTGGTTTCTGAAAAGGTAGTGTTCTTATAAATAAATCTTGCTTTTAATTCAAATCGCATTGAAAAAGAAAATGCTATTGACTGCTCTAAAACGAAAGAATGATTTGAGATATACTAGAGAGTCTATGACCACCAAATTACCAAAAAAGAAAGATATTATGACAAGCAAATAAATTACACAAAAAGCGGCCAAGTGCGAGTCGGACTCGCCCATGAAGGGTTCCGTACCAGCAAGTAACATCATATAAAAGTTCTTGTAGTTCGTTGTAACTTTCATCGATGTTATTATACTAGTGTATTGATTGGATGAAAGGTATATTGCGTGTTACGATTTATGACGTATTAAAAAAAAACTACTCACTAGATCTCGTTCAAACCAATTTTCGTTGGTAGTTTACATGGTAATGTACAACATATATTTTTTTTAGTTTTATCACTCTCTTATTTTAGAAGTTAGAGGGGGGGGGGGACACATTTTTCTACTTTGGAAGTATCTCTCGCGCAAACTGTTCAGTTTAGAAAAAAATGATATGAGAAACCTCAACATCATTTTTGAAGACCTATCCATAGATACCCCACACGTATAGGTTTGATGAAAAAAAATATTTTGAGTTTCAGTTCCAAGTATGGGGACCCCCAAAATGTATTGTTTTTTTTCTATTTTCATATAAAAATCTTAATGCGGTTTACAGAATACATCGACTGACAAAATTTCAACAGTATAGCTCTTATAGTTTCGGAAATAATTGGCTGTGACATACGGACGGACAGACAGACAGACAGACAGACAGACAGACAGACAGACAGACAGACAGACTTGACGAATCTATAAGGGTTCCGTTTTTTGCCATTTGGCTACGGAACCCTAAAAATGAAGCAACGCTCATTGACATTTTGGACCTTTTGTTAATAATCTTATATATGTTTTGCTTTTTTACAAAAGTTTATACAGCAGACAAATGTATTAATTATAAAATTCTATTTCTACACATAACAAAATTATGTTTTCCAATATGTTCCATAATCACAAACATTTGAACTCTCAAGAGTTACACTTACACTTAAGAGGAGCATGCTTAATGAAAATAATTCTAAACAAAGCATAATAAATTTAATAAACGAGGTTATTAATGAAAAGTAATGTAATAAATATGTTCAAGAAACACATACTAAAATAACAAGCTTTTGAAATATCGCTAACAACAAACATGGTATGGATACTGAAAATAGAAGCATTTGAAGTACCAGAATAGATATATAGTACAATTTCATTTTTGTTTGAGCTGGAGGATACTGCTGTTTTTAACGAGTGTGCAGAGCGATATTTAGTAAAAACTATTTGAACGAATTACGAAGTAAATGATAATAATATACGTATTCACGGTATGTGTATACTTATAGCTTTACTGAAATATTGTATGCACAAAATAAACATGGATATTGACAACCACACTTAACGAACGAACATCGAACCGATAATATTACATATTCGGTATTAGTTATATCGAGAGCGCAGTGTTATTATTTTTTAATAATTTTAACATTTAACTGATGAGTAATCTGTCATACTTTAATCATTGGTTTTTGTAAGATAACATTTCTCTAAATACAAGTTCTTTTGTTGCATAGATATCCATGTCTCTCTAATTAAATTAAGAAGCACCAATTCTGATAAATACTTTTTTTTTTTCTTTAAAAGACAACTCCCGCATTAGGAATATAAATTCCTGTGTCGCGGGGGACTTTACAAACATACATGAAATGGACACAAAGAACACCCAGACTCAGAACAACAAATTGTGAATCACACAAAGTGTTGTCCTACGTGGGATTTGAACCCACGACACTTGGCGCAGTAGGAAGCGTCGTGGCGACCGCTTAAGCCACTAGGCCAACCGTGCAGTCACAAATACTGACCAATATTATTGTTTATTTTAGTTTATTTTATTTCAATGTCTGTAGTTTTATTTCTATTGTACATTGAAGACTTTTGTATTACTTCATGACAATTACACTCGGTTCCAAAAATTACGGGTCAGTCACAAAAATTGAAATACCTCCAGAACTGTAAAAGCTAGATCAATGAAATAAAAAACAGAATAAAGACTTTTTAGTTGCGCTTCTAATAGCATATTATTTAAACTGGTTGATGAAAAAAAACTTCATTAGAAAAACAAAATTTAAAAAAATGACTATTTTTAAAAACAAAATTTTTGTTTCATGTCATTATGGATGCTTTCCATTTCTATTCTGTCACAAAAAAAATTATCGTGAACGTCTTCCACGTGCATAATTATTATTCTGTGAGGTGAAGCATGGCAGTCACGCTAGAGGAATGTACCAGAATCCTAACTTGTTTGGAACTTGGGCGGAGCCAGCGTGAAACAGCCAGAAACATTGGTGTATCTTTGACGACTGTTCAGCGGGTAGTCCAGCGGTACCAAGAGACCGGATCACACCTTAGAAGACCAGGAAATGGCAGACCAAGATGCACAACGGCCAGGGAAGACAGACAACTGGTGGCTACAATGCTCCGAAATCGTTTTCAAACTGCTGTTGGTCTAAAAACTCACTTTATTCGCTTTGGAGGTGGCAATTTAAGCGCTCAAACAGTAAGAAGACGTCTTGCTGAAGCAAATTTGAAACCATTGAGGCCCGCAAATGGCCCCAAACTGGAACGGGGACATCGAATTGCAAGACAGAGATACGTGCGCGAACACCTAAACTGGACACTAGACGATTGGTCTAGGGTAATGTTCACGGACGAGTCTAAATTCATGCTTTATAAGCATGATGGTAGGCAGTTGGTGTACAGAAGACCAGGGGAGCGCTTCCATCAAGCGTGTGTGGAGGAAAAAGTGGCGTACGGTGGAGGCTCCGTACAAGTTTGGGCTGGGATTTCTGCTGAGGCCCGCACCGAGCTGGTGCTCATTCAAAATGGAACTCTAAATGCAGAGAGGTACGTGGAAGAGATCCTCAATGAACATGTAGGTCCTTTCATGGCCAGGATGGACCGGCATGGCATATTAATGCATGATAATGCGCGTCCCCATACCGCCAGAATTGTACATGACTACCTTGAAGAGGTCGGTATCGAACTCATGCAGTGGCCAGCGCGAAGCCCGGACTTAAACCCCATCGAGCACGCCTGGGACGAGCTTCAGAGATGCGTGAAAGGTCGAAACCCCCCACCAATCACGCTTCCCGAGCTCATACAAGCACTGGTGGAGGAATGGGAAGGTATTCCTCAGCACCGGCTCCGAAATTTGGTGTACAGCATGCCTAATCGCCTGGAAGCTGTCAGAAGAGCTCGTGGAGGCAATACAAAGTATTAAATGAAGAAAGTGATGAAAAACAGCAAAAAAACAATCATAAAAAAAATGTAATCTTAAGAAAAATATGACTACTTTAGTTTTTTTTTAATTTAAGATTAATATTGTGGGTGTAACTAAGTTTTATTTTATTTTTTATCTGTATAATTAAATTCTCAATTGAACAGTCTTCGTTTCATTAGGATGGCATACGTAGTTCGGGAGATATTCGGGTTTATGTGACTGACCCGTTATTTTTGGAACCGGCTTTAGATTATTGTTAATGTAATCTAGAATTAAGTAGTAATGAGTTTCTTTCAGTTTTCTTTTATATTATTATTATTTTTTATTAATTTTTTATTTTTTTTTATTACACAAACATTGATAAAAATTCGGTTATCAATTGATTATGCAAACAATTAATATTAAACAAATTCGGTTACCACGAATTTGTTTAATATTAAACAAATTGAACCAATTTTTTTAATATGAAACCGGGATAAGTTACAGAAATAGCACGAAACATAAAATAGCACGGAACTTACAGAATGTTTTACTTCGTAAAGAAATTATAATGAATACCAAATTAAGCATAATTTTAAAATATTACACAGCTTTATAATTACTTATTCCATTTGAAATTCAATACAGAACGAAATTAATTAGTTTCATTTTCCCTATCCGCTTTCTCACTTAAGAATCATTATTGGCGAGGTTCCTATAAACTCGTCTTTAAAGCCTGTTACTGTGTACTTCAGTAATTTGTTATTGTATATTAATATTTTGATTTAACTATATCATTGTAAATTTCATGCTTTGAAAAAACATTCATATCTTATAAAAGACGAATTCATAAGAGAATGTTCATAAAGTAAATATTTACACACATTAAGCAATCCTTTCTATCCCCGATCGAGAGCTCGATTTCAGATTATGGTAATGTAGACATTGCACTGAATCAAGAAGGGGAACAGATGGAATTTATGTCTTTATATTTTGAGAACTGACCGTATTTCAATAGTTTTTAGAAGGATACTGCTGGTTCAGTAAATGTGGAAGTGATACAATATCTCGATGTTTTTGGGACGGCAAAATTGTAATACTCTTGGTCCCAGACTGCCTTAATGTTCTCAACATACTATTATGTACCTCATAGAGTTTTATTTTAGATCTTTACCAATATTATAAACGCGAAAATTTATGAGTATGTAAGTATGTATGTTTGTTGCTCTTTCACGCAAAAACTACTGAACGGATTTAGATGAAACTTTACAGTAATATAAGTTATATATCAGTAAAACTCATAGACGGGCGCAAGCTAGTATTATATATTTCTAACATGTATAATAAAACTCAACCATGCCCTCATTCGTCTAGCAGTTAGTGAAGGCGACTGCCAATCAAGACTCTCGGATTCGATTCCCGGGCCGCCCGAAATTATTTGTGGGTTTTTCTTGTAGGAAATTCAAAATTTTAAAAATAACCCGGAGAATAAAAGTTTGATGGTGTTTTACCCGCGTGACTTGGAAACCACATTAAGCCGTTGGTATCGTTATATAGAGGCCAGTGCTCACAAATATAAATATACTGTAAACTAGTTGAATTTTCGAATTCAGTTCACTTTTAGGTTCGACAAAGTCCGATGCAAGTTTCTCTGTGCAAAACTAATAATCAGGTAAAATCAATTAAACTAATAGCCTTCCCCAAATAATCTTGGGAGTAATAAGAGCTAGAAGGATGGTATATTTCTAACATATTACTTTTTCATCTCTAACCACCCAACGTAAACATGTTACATGTTTGATGTGTATACCAGTTTTTTTAAGTGTGTCTTTTAAATATATAAATAAAAATCAACCTCCTAACCATTATTCGTAAGTTTATTTGGGGTCGGCGCTACTAGTTCAACCCGTTTTACCTGAATTTCAGTTTTTCCACAAAGCGACTGGCATCGGACCTCCGCAACCCTAACTGAAATTCGAAGATTGAACTAGTTGTCAGTATATTTGAGGGACTGACTTCCCAATAACGTTTGCCATAGATGTTCATGGCAACTGGGACCGACGGCTTTACGTGCTCTCCGAGGCACGGGCGTGAATCACCGCCAAACTTCAAACTCCGGGCAGCCATTAGGAATTTCCTAAGAAAATCCCAAAAACACTTTTTGGCCCGACCCGGGATTTAACCCGAGACCTCTTGATTAGCAGTCGCATACGCTAACCACTAGACCAACGAAGCAGTTGTAATATATAAATACATCCTAAATAGATTCGCCCACAGTTTTTCGATCTAAGTGAAATTAGTCTTCACAATGTTCTATTACTATTTATAAGACATGATTGATTGCTTTGGCACGTAAATTTCTCTTTGTTATTGAACTGGGCTTAAGTATACTCGTAAATTGAAAGGAATATTGAATTCAATGGCCTGGTTTCAAAATTTTCACGGATCATCTAGCCTTAGATTCTCAGTAACATTTTTAACCCTCAGACAATAACTGATCTAAACATAATATAAATTTGAAAAATGAATGACAGGTTCTTCCAAAGTTTTACTAATTTAAATAACAAGCAAAATAAAGCTCATTTTTATTGCCTTTTCATAGGTCCTTAATATGAAAGAAAAGCGTAACTATTTTAATAATTACTTTTCTAAAGTAAAACTGATTAAGTAAATATTATCGTCCTCATCATCACGTTTCTGCTTCATTATACAACATAACGGTACGTAACCATATTATATACTGCTAGATAATGTACTTTCCAAAATAACCCTCAAGGATAGCATCCCATTGTCTTACTTAGTCTGTTTTGGACGGTAAAATAAGTATAAAAACCACAAAAATAGACTTCACTGTTTATTGGGCCAATAAATTAAGCTCAATTACTCAGATTCTGAATACAAAAACAAGTTAATAAATATATAATCCGGGCAAAATATTACCCTGTATAGAAAGGAATGTTGGCAAAATTAAATGTCATATACATTTTTGGAACCTAATTTATTTCAGCTGGTTTATAAAGAAAATATTTCTTTAGTTTTAACTAATTTGAATTTTCACACCTCTGTTTTTTGGCAATCGTTTTTCGGGTTGATACTTATAATACTAACATGTACACTATGTACACTGACACTCTATTGGTAAAATAATTTTCAAAAGCAGGTTACAAGATCCAGAGACCCCTACAACCACCTCATAAGGTTAACCTCTTTTTGGATATTAGTATAGAGTATGTCGGAATTGTAGGACCTATAAATGTGCAAGGTGATAAATTAAAGATGTAGTCCGTTCACTCTGATTTATTCTCACGGCTATTGACTCGGAGCACAAATTACTGAATAGTTACTACGTAACAGATACTTCACTCAGTAGAAAATTTCCAATACCTATTACGATAATTGCCTACTCCCTCGCGTCAACAACCACTGTATGCTAAAATGTGCCTAAATGCTCAAGCGTACAGCAGTGATTGCTTCGCACCGCGCGATTCCACAGTAATCGCAGGGCTGCCTCTTCGATAAAATTAAATTAACATAACTTTTTATCTATGTTATTGAGAACTGTGAATGTGTTCTGACTTTTATGTGGCAATTAAAAATTTTATCATTTACACCCATCTACAGCACATAAGGCACTACACGGCATCGTATTACGCGTACGAACGAACAGCACTATTAAAATTGAACGGCGTGCGCGCGCTTCGCTTGCGAAAACCGCACTGAATTTGATCCGCCGGCGGACCAAGACCGCTCGGCTGGGCGGTAGGCACTTATAGCGCGCAAGTACATGGAGTGATGGAGGCCTGCTCAGAGCGACTAACTCCTTCCATAAGCGTTTCGCTCGGTTCACATAAATATGCCCCTTTAAGTATATACACTTTCAAAATAGATAATGTTTTACAGGCAATTTTTTACGTCACCTGATAACGCTTATTTCAGAAAATGAACATTTCGAAAATCGGACATATAACACACCACGCCATCTAGTCCCAAACTAAGCAGAGCTTGTACTACGGTACTAGATAACTGATATAAATACGTACGTACTTTTTTGTACCTAGAAAACACTCAAACTCCGAAACAAATATTTGCAGATCATACAAAGATTTGGTCAGACCCGGGAACTGAGTTGTCTAGATCCGTAGAAGAATACGCTAACCACTAGACTAACAAAGCAGTACAACCACTTACAAGCTAGTCTCTGTTAAAATAATGTTAGATTTACTTGTTAGAACATTAACCTATCGTTTTATTTCATTTATATTCCGTAGAAGAATCGAAGGGATGTGTCGACCCTCCTATTTTTATTATCCTTGTTCGTCTAGCGGTTTCAGTAATGTTGGAATTAAAATATAAACATATTGTTTCCATAACTCAAAGATTAGATATAAAGAAGTCATAAATTTCAAAATTAATAATTGGGTAAGATGCCTTGGTATTTAATATTATCTCCAAAATTCGATAAAGACACGTATATTAATACTAATATTATCAAAATATAAAGGCAAGTTACGTCAGCAAAAAAGCGCTAACTCGAATCAATAATTTTAATTACTTATAAGTTTGTATTTTGAATTTCTACTGTCAGAAATTTATCTATGTCATGTACATATTTTATAGAAAATTTTCATTACTTTAATTAGACAAGATAGAGTGTTATTTTCTTTAAAAATCTTAATGATTTATATAATAATCTTTCTAAATATTCTCAGCAAGCTTTGAATATCATAGAAGTAAGTTCATTCATTTCTAGTAATAATAAAACTTAATGGACATAAATTAACTAAAATTGGCTTATATTTTAAATACTATTTTATTTCTTTTCAAGGATTTATGATTTTTGTATTAAGATTAAAATGAAGTTTTCATAAATATAGGAATGCTAACTTGCGTGTCTGTAAGAGTCAAAATCAAAGCATCTCCACAATATGAATAATCATAGTTTGACTGCCGTAATACTATAAGACTGGAGTATGAACCCTTGCAAAGATCACTCGCATACAGACAGTTGTGACGATGCCAAATATTCGCTGTTCGTTAAATTAAAGAATTTTATTCACCCTATCACGATAGTCCGTAGTGACCTCTTTAATTTTGTCTGCCAACATTTTGATTAGAAAAGCCGAAAATAACTATTGCATATCGAACGGCAATATGCCTGGGATACTCGTACATAATATCGCGTCCACCGAAAATGGTTTTGCAGAAAAATATACAATAGAAAGAGTTCCAAGATATTGTGTTGTACAACCATGTTCTATTTAGATAAATAATATATGTATATATGACCTTAATTGTTGTTGAAATTGAATACCGTTTTCTTTTATTGATATCTTTCTATTTTTAAGGTATAAAAATATAAAGAATTTGATGAATGATGAATGAAATTAAGTATTTATAAGTGATAATTTAAACTTGAAAAATATAATTTTGGTATTGTAATCAACTTTACGTTAACTATTAAGTAACTAAATAATGACGTCAGATATATCATACAGGGCTATCTGTTTGTGACCTAACTATAATTTTATAGACTTTACATGACACAATTATTATTTGTTGAGTGTTAATGGAGTCCACGATCTCTCTTGATAATTATGCAGAAGCACAGTTCTTCTACGTCAAATTTAACGTTGCTTGTTTCAAATTAAATTTATCAGATTTTTATATTTTTTTTTTAACATTTCGATTATTTACTAGCACCCGTATTATACAAGCCCTGCTTAGTATGGGACTAGATAGCATTGTGTGTAAGATGTTCAATGTATTATTATTTTAGTAACGAATTGAAAGTTGCATTCTCCTCTGCTTAGGTCAGAATTATTTACACAACAACCGTATCAAACTTTTTCAGACTAGTACTACGATAACCTAAACGTGTAGGTAAAAAGCTATAGCGACATAAAAGGAAGTATCTATCTACACAATACTGTTGTTTAATATGTACGTATGATTTCATAATATTTGTAGATACTAGGTATCTGTATCGTGGGCTAGTGGTTTATCCCTTAGAGCGTCTCACACCATCGAATCCAATTTGCATTGGTAACCTCAGTTACGCGTCACTAAGTTTTCGAAGTAAATATACCTGGTTAATATTAATTACCATTTGCTTTAACTTTGATTGAGAGCGAACTTCTCTATAATGATATCAATTATCTGCGAAACCAATCTCCGCTATCTCACTATGGTATATTCTAATGTTGTGATCTAAGCGATTTCATACTTTACTTAATTTTTATTAATTACTTCGCGCTCTCATATTTACGATGGATCCGCCCAGTATAGACGCTCTCGATCTGTTGCAGCGGCGAGCAGTCCGCATTATCGACAATTACGAAGTCACCGAATCCCTTGGGGCCCTGTAGCTGCGAAGAAATGTCGCCTCTATCACTTACATCATGGAGAGTGTTCTGAAGAGTTGTTCCAATTGGTCCCCCCTTCCCCTTTCCTCTACAGGTGCTGGTTTTGGAAGCCACCGCTTCAGAGTAGTAGACATACGCTCCCGAACTGTACGTACCCGGGCGGTCTCCGAAAAGCGGCTCCAAACCCAGCGAGCCAATAATACGTACGGCAAGTGGACTACCGCATACATTGTACCTCGACTTATTAATGACTTACCCTCAGATTTACGTAATAGATTAACACAAAAAAAATATAAAGGTCAAATTAAAACAATATTTTTTAAGTTGTGTTTAGAAATGATACATTCTAGTTGTACGCTTATTAATTAGTATTGTGTAAGTAAGGTCTAGTAGTAAGTGTGGGATTGTTTATTTTTTATGTGGGTTATTGTTGAACGTAGTTTATTTTATTTCTGTGTTTTGATACTTTTCAGTTGTGTAACTGGACATACTCAAGAAAGATAGATATAAACCTTGGTGGTTTTAAGTTGCTATTATTGTATATCTCATGTAATTATTATTGTAAACATAAATAAATAAAAATAAAAAACTAAACGGTTCGGCTCTTCCTTTCCGTGCGGAGCAGGTAAAACCTGGAAGTCTCTACCAGCGCATGTGTTTCCTTCCTGCTATGACCCCAGGTCAAAATTTTTTAAGTGCCAATGTCTAGTACTACATTTTTTTTTAATATGGCCTACCAAGATAACTATTCTACCCTGATAGAAAGCAAGAATAGAATCCGAAAGTAGGGACTACCATACACTCGTGCGAATGCAGACGGTTTGACGACCTACACTATGGCAATTTTTTTTAAATAAAGTAATAAGTGAACATAGTATAATAAAACACGCCTTGATTTTTACCTCTTTTTAAACATTCAATTAATTAATATCAGTTGTAAAAAATAGTACAATATTACATAAAACTAATGGCAACAATTTAAGGTTGCAAAAGTTTCATGCTGATTACATGGAATTTCTGGAATTAAATAGAAAACTAGAAATTTAAAAATAAAGTAAAGGTGTGACAAACAGAGCGGCAATCTTGCCTGGCAGGCTTGCCGCGCTGTAGTTGGACGTCTGCCGCGCGCGAACTCCTTAATCTACCTGCCGCGCGCGAACATTTGTAGGTAATCATTAGTCGTTGATCGTGTCTGGACGTGTACGCACATACAAAAAGATGGACATTGAAACATCAGTTCGCTTAATTGAAATATATCTCTCTCTTTCAATGAGCTGAAGTTGAGCGCGGTGTGTCTCGCTTGCGCCGCGCAGTACTGCCGCGCTGACATTCCTTATTATAGTCCAACCTAGTGCATGACGAATTTGTGTCCCACGAATGCCGCATATTGCACGCCGTGTTTGGACACACCTTCTTAAAGTGAACAAAGTATAATAAAATACACCTTGATTTTTACCTCTTTTTAGATTTTAGAACGAGAAGATTTTGGATTTAAGAAAAGAATATTTTAAGTGACGTAACCGAACTAAAAGTCACTAGTTAAAATCTGTCAAAAATATACTATTAGTCCTGAAGTGTATACTTCGTGTGCGATTTTATTATTATATTGTTTTAATTTTATAGATAGAAAGTATTCATATTAATTATGGCGCCTAAAAAACCACCGGGACCTGCGCCTAGTGGTCAAAGGCATCAAGCATTCCATGAAGTCGATAAAGCTATGTATGACTTGCAAATAGCAGATCTCAATAGGAAGTTAGCTCGGTACAGAGCTAGTATTAGCGAGTATGAACAAAGAAATATAGACTTACAAAATGCATATGATCAATTAGATGAGGACAGGGCAGATATAATTGCCTATTTAAAAAAAACACTCAATGTGAAGAATGAGGAAAATACTGAACTAAAAGATAGAGTTAAAAGTTTGGAAGAATTAAGGGAGCTAGAAACAGCACAATTCCGAGAAAAAGTGAATGAATTGGAGAAGAATTTCACCACCATGAAAGACCAACTTACCTCAGAAAATAAACTACTAGCCGGAAAACTTAATACACTTGAAGAATTTAGAGCCATTAAAGATGCTCTAATGCAAAAATTTGACAAACAAGAACAAGAATTTGAAGCTCAAGAAATGAAATATAAGAGAGTAATATATGATGCTGAAAAAAAATTTGTGATTGGTAAAGACAAACTAAAAAAGGAAATGGAAGGACGACTTCTTCAACTCGCTCAAGAATTTCAAGATGCAAGTGAAACAAGAATAGCTGCTTCTACACATAGAGTAATCCGAGAAAATATTGCTTTAAATAATCAGTTAGATAGCTTATTACTTACACAGGCAAAAGTGGCCGAACAAAATGAAAAGTATAAAGAAGACGCAACGCAAGCACGCAACGCTATGGAGGTTGCAGAATCTGAAAGAGATAAAGCAATCAATAAGAGTATTGTTCAGATCAAAGTTATTGAACAGTTGACAACTGCATTTAGAACTGCAAGTCAAAATAAAGCTTTACATGACAAACAAGTGTATGATTTCGATACTCTTCAAGCAAAAGTGCAGAAACTGACAAAGGAAAATGAAAACATGATTTTGCAAATACGTATACTTGAACAAAACCTACATAGCTGTTTGGGTCAACAAAGTAAAAACATAATTGAAACAAAAAAACTCACTAAAGAACGTGATAAGTACAAAGAGATAATCAATAATGCTACGTCTGCTATCCAAGCAGCTTTGAAAGTTGATCTATGGGCCACAATTGATCCTAGTCGTGAAATATTGGAAAGGAAAGTAGTTCTGACAAATATTCTTAATGTCATAAGCCAACGCCGCCGTGCAATTTGCGCTGAATCTGTTGACTCATTGATTTCACTTACTGATGTTTATGAAAAAGGAGATCTTGGTTTTGTTCCAAAGCCTAAACCTGCAAGAAAATCAAAAACATTAATTGAGCCCACAAAATCACAGGAATCTATTGTACCCAAGCGTAGCAGCAAGGCCGCTTCAACGACGATATCTTCACTTGGAACGGTGAAAACTATGCCTAGCCTCGACATTATGCCTCATCGCGAAGATATTTCAGTATCATCCAGGGAGAGTATCCCGTCATTTACAGTGACATCGATTCATTCTCATGTCAGTGATAGTGACATTGTACCCGTAGACTCCTTTGACGCCTTGACTGATCTAGAAAAACAATTAGCTCTCAGCAAATTGGAGATTCAAAAGTCTATTTTGAAAGATTTAGCTTTATCAGGTACTGCTTTCCATTCAAAATCTCGAGTCGAAATCGTGGACCCTTCTTCAAAATTAAGAGTGTCCGAGTCTAAATTGACAGTAGGAAAAAGACAAAGTGATGAAGTCGGTGAAGCTCTGAGTAGACATGGTAAAGGCGAAGAAGATGAAGATGAAAAATCGGTAGATGAGGAACCCCAAGGTGATGAAACAGAAGGTGAGAAGCCAGAGGATGAAGGAGGGGAAAAGGAGAAACCAGCGGCAGATGAACACGTTGATGATAAAAATGTCGAGGAAAGTGAAAATATAAAACAAGATCAAGATGACAAAACAGAAGAAGAAAAAGGTGCAGAATAGGTACTATTTCTTCATTTCTTATAGTTTTTATTTCATATTACACTAATTACTATTTTATTATTTTATATTAAATATATTCCTACGAATATTGGCTTGCATAATTATTTTAACGATAATTATTTAAATCGTAGGATTATTCGTTATATCGCCCGTTCAATATATTGCTGTCACAATATGTCAACTATTAGGAATACTACTGAAAATGTTTAGATGGGAAATTTCAAATTTTAGTAAAACTTTTCCACGTATCGCTATTAATTGATTTTGTAGAGATATCTTTTTCTCTGTTTATTATCTACTAGTAGGGATATGTTACTGAATTAGACTTTTGATTACAGTTTTAAATTATGTGGCCTTTGCACGCGACTTCAACCACGTTTTTGTTGTTCATCGTGGTAAATAGTAGCCTGTGTTATTTTGAGGGAATAAAATCCAATTCCGGTCCATTCGATTACTAGCGATATAATAATAATATATGAAGTGGAAAGTTCCACGTAAATCTATGAGTGGCAATAATTGGAAAAGAGCCAAGTATACCCACTAATAGGGATATAAGATTATACTCATGCTTTCCTTCAGGCAGAGTAGAGTTACTTTGGTAGTCTTCAATTAAAAAAAAGGCGCGAAATAGTACCTTCCTTACTTTCATAATAATTATTTAATCCCTCTACAAACATCACAAAGCAATACTATCTAATCTATCTTGTGTACGGTACCTATATAGTTCTAAAATGATTATAGAGAGATAAAATTATAAAAAAATCTTTATGATAGTCCATGTGATGAACTTGAAAGGAAAACTGCTTAGATAGCTTAGTAAGTTCAGGAGTTACAGAGGCCTAACTTGTGAAATACGTTTACTTGGAAAACTTCGTATAAAAATAACGAAATATTATGTGAACATAGCAGTAAAAAAAAATTAAAACTATTTGGCACGATTTTATTTTTCCTTGCCACTGTATATGACTACGGAACTCGATTCTATGCGTGGCCTGACACGCACTTGCCCGATTTTATTAGTTATAGCACGGATGACATTAGTAGATTGAAAGAAACATTGGAAATCCTAAAATGGTTTAAAAATTAAGCACAATCCAATATCAGTACATTTATAAACTAAAAGTTTCTCAGTTGACTTCGACACCTGTTCCAATGCAATAAGCGGATTAAAGAAATTGCTGGCAGTGGGCGTTGTTGGTTTTCTCGATAACATTTAATCTACGTAGGCTTCCAATGTTGTTGAATGAAGCCAATACAATAACAGCGTTTGTGCAGTATACCATAGTAAGACTATATAAAAATAGATAATAATGAATAACTTGTTACAATAACAATAAAACAAATGTAAAAAAATATAATAAAATTAATTTTAGAAAACTAATTAATAAAAAATATAATTCAGACATGTAACCCACAACGCCAACCAATTTCAAATTAAGCTTGTGCTGTGAAAGCAAGATAAACTTTTTTGTAAATACATACATTTTATGCAAAGAAAATACTTAATATCCCAAAGAAATATCTGTAGATCATACAATATTTGGTCACACCCAGGATTTAAGTCGCAGACTTCAAGCACAGCACTCGGTATACACTACCACTGCGCCACCGAGGCAGTTAAAATAACGTCTTGTTGCAATAAAAACTATAGGTACCTATCTAATACGACAAATGTGTACATTTAGCGTAGGCGCACACTAGGCGCGACTTGACGCGATGACAGGCTGCGGCCGACAAACCTCATATAATTTGCTCAAAGCTCCGCACATTTGGTGCCAGAGTCGCGGAGTCGCAACGACAAGCTAGGGGAGTCGGGCGCGCTCGCTGCTTATCATCGCGTCTAGTCGCGCTGTGCATGTACACACACGACGATACTCGTACAACAGCGCAGCGTCAGTATTGGATGGACGCAATAACGGCGATGCATTCGTCGTTTTCTTCGCATTCGCAAGATAAGCACCAACGCAATTGCAACTAGAGTCTCCATATTCACTCACAAGTTGAACAACACGGCCGTCTCTCTCGAATACTCTGTACCAATGATCGCCTCCTCCACGTCTAGTCGCGACGACAAGACGCCCGATGCAAACGAAAACGACTAGTCTCGGCGAAAAGTCGCCTAGTTTACCATGGCCTTTAATGGTGTGGTTTAACTAAATATTACCTAGAATAAAAGTAAATACCAATGTTCAAAACATTTATTATTTCCTCATTTTAATCGTTGACACAAATTTCTAATTGCTTTACTTTTCAGTAAGGCCTCAAACAACAAATAAATTACGAGCAACATTAAATTCAAATCAATAGTTAAACACGTATACATACAGTCCTTTTTTGTCACATCTTTTTTGTGGGCACGATAATTCTCAAAGAATTTAAAGACCAATTAATTTCCCCCCGAATCGCACAAACGCTCGTAAGTTTATGCAAAGTTCACTGAATTTATAATACTATGTTTATTTTTATCTCTATCGCGTATCGTTGTTGACTCGTCAATTAGTATAAAAAAATATTTTGATTAATTTTTATCTAAACTTCTAGTCTTCTTTTTTAGATTTTAATAGCGATTTTTCGATATATTCGAATTTTCTTTAGGGCACTGAGTACCCCCGCGTGCCCCACAAAAAAGTCCCGACAAAAAACTATATATATAGTTATATTGTAATTTAAATAAATATATAGTTTCATTTTAATAAGGTAAGAATACAGACGATTAAAACATTATAGCAACCGAAACATATGCTTATCAAGTAGAACTTTAAATTAACACAATTAAGACTTTGGTCAGAAAATTTTCGGAATTGAAAGTAGGTAAATAGACTATAAAATTACTATTATATTTATACAAATTTGATAATTCCTATCATATCTTATGCATCTTATTTATTAGAAATTGAGACGCTTAAGGCACAGCAAAATTACATCTAACTAGAATATACAACTATAGACACTCTCGGTAACAATCTTTATTTTTTGCAAATTGTGATATGTACAAAAATATTTATTTTCTTTACAATCTATCAATATTCTTAAACATTTATTCAAAATCAAAACATTTTAGAACAAATTATTAAATGCATCACATGTGATGGTAAACTATACAGAAATAATAAATAAAGGATATTATAAATTTAAAATCCCCAAACAAAAGCCAATTACACAAAAATACACAGTAAAAATATGTCTTTTGAACTTCACAAAACTCTGTTAGCACTAATTCACTATATCTGAACATTAGTGTCTGTTCATATCGGTTCCACTTCTAGAACCGATATTCTTCAAATCAGGCTCTCGAGTTGTCTCTTCGCTCTTTTTCTAGCTGTTTTCTGTGACTGTGGCGTTTTCTCGCGATTATTGCTATAAGTATCACAATAACTGCTAAAGCCACAGCTATTCCTATCCACCAGTACGTGTTATAGGATGCCTCTTTCGTATTTGTCTCTTCTTTTTGGTCCCCAGATGCCACGGGATTCTTTACTTCTAAAGCTCCTACTGTAGTCGTTTCTACACTAAATTCAGAACTTGTTTTTTCACTTAAATCAATAGTGTATTCTTTGGGTTTTTCAATGTTTTCGTGTGGTTCAGGAGCTGAATCGGGGATTTCGTTTTCTTCGGGAATTGGTTCCTCCACGATGGGTTCTATGTAATCTTCAGAATTATCATTCTCAGCCGCTGGATCTAATTGATTATCTAAGTACTCGTCCAGAAATTTGTAGTAATCAGTAAGTCCTGTATATTCTAGACCATATTCTCGCTTTGCTAAAAGATCACTGACCATATCAGGCCAAGCAGATCCATAGCCTTGCATCATTGCATCTCTGTAATATAATAATTAGTGTCAGTAATGATATTCATTGTAGAGCTGATATTAAAGCTGAAATAAAAATTAATTATTCTGTACTTACACTAATCTGTAGTTGTTTTCCGCGATATGTTCCACTAAATCAGAATTATCAGACATCATCTCTTCAGCAAATGATTGATAGATTTGATATTTTAGAATAAGACCCATAAATTTTCTGAAAGAAATAAGAATATAAATCTCGATTTAAATATCGATATCATAGTTGAGTACGTCTCTAAGGTTGACAATAATAAATATTTCGTCTCCTTATAAAAATTTAATAAATGGTCGGAACTTAAATATTTCGGTAACTGATGCGATAGGCTGATAATGATGATGATGATAGATGTGTGTAATTTATAAATATCTTGAATATAACTTTGTTACAATTATTTATAACTATTTTTTATTAATTCTAAAACATTATTTTATAGTTTTACTCACCCTATGAAAGGTTTATTGAAAACCATGAATGGGTCTCCAAGGAAATCAACGTTAGATGTTTCGATGTTAGAGAAATTTTTACGAAAGTCACTCCAACTACTCGGTATTTTTGCATACGGGATGACTCCTCTCAAAACTTTTATTCTCCATTCATCAGCGGCTAAATAAAAGTTAAGTCTGTAAACAAAATCATTTTTTATTTTATATAACAAATAAAATATGTTTCAGTCTACAAGCTTTTGAAATCATACAGCGGACATCAACAACAACCCATAACGTCCCACTGCTGGGCTCAGGTCTCCTCTCAAGAGAGGGTTAAGGCCATACGTGAACTTTTCCTTATTTTTTAGGCTATTATAGACTTGATTTTATTTTCTTATCTCTCTTAGCTTCAATCAGAACAACAATTTATTAATCACAAAGTGTAGTCGCAATTGGACCATTAAACCACATATTTCAGTCTTATGATATCCTTTTATTATCAAAATTCAATTTTATAGAATATCCTCTTAACTTTGTCAGTATAATGTTACTAAAAATATTGACTTAATGTATAAAAAACTTACTTGGGTAAATCTTTCAAAGCCATTATAAGTTGTAATACAAGACGATGATAGTTAGGATTGTAATTAAATATTTCTAAAGGAAACAAATCAGCACGATCCAAAGCATGTGGATTCAGCGAAAGTAAAGACACAAATCCGGGAATGGCTTCATATACAGCTGAAAATAGAAACAAAATTTAAAGTCGAAGAGTTTTTAAGGAAACGACTTCAAAAGTAGCGGAGTAATTGTTACCGGAATAGCGGGATGCTTCTCTCAAAATGTAAGTGTTATTACTGTGTAAATTAATAGTTTGTTTATAAACTATCTTCATGACGGCTTCATGGGCCTCTATGTAGTTGGCTATGCTGACATCTTTACATGTTATCACCTTAACGTCATTCGGTTTACACCAATCTATGAGTGTAGGTGGACAAGTGCTGTTAAATACGGATTCAATGAAAATTGATTCATTTGCTTCTCCCAAATTTAATGCTTTAATCAGTTTTGCTGCTTGTTTGAAAGCCTTTAATCCACCAAGCTCCTGAAAAAATTTTTTATTATGATTTCTATTCAATTCTATTTATAAACCTTTTTTTTTTTTTTTTATATTTAAGCCTGCCAAAGTGACTCTACTCTGCCTGATGGAAAGCATGAGTAGAATTCAGGAGTAGGGGTCACCATGCTTATTGTGAGGGTAGGCAATGTAGCATGGTGACCCCTACCATGGCAGCTTGGTTAGATTATTCTGCATCATTCTCCCGGCCTTCGAAGGGCGGGAGAATGATGCAGAATGATTGGGCCTCCAGTCTCACACTCACCAACGAAATACGACAGCAAGAATGCTGTCATTATTAGGATGGTCTTCCGTGTGAGGGTAGTACTGGCCGGGTCGAGCCGGCCCATTCGTGCTGAAATCAGCGTGGCTCTACTACCTACTGAACTGAAACTGATTATAAAATCATTTTGTTTACCTTCAACTGAAGATTTGCATGTATTTTCTGGTATATTCCGGCATGTTTCGGAAGTAGATTTTCTATAAGGTTGGACCAGTCATCACCAGTCAATGATTCTGGAAAAATTAAATTATGAATAATGCTACGTTATTCAGAAATAATATTGAGTATCCAGTATCATTACGTTAGGGTTTTATAATGGTACATGGCAAAGCACAACCTATACTACAAAGGACGCGCTATCCACTTACTGAGTTCATAAAGATAAATTTCAATGATAAACTTCCCTGGTCAACCTGGAAGGCGCTTAATAGCAGATTGGCAGATCTAGGGACAATCTGACAAGGTGGGGATTTTTAGACCCAAACGCAAATAAATGCGACTGTGGCGAGTCACCACAGACAATGGGCTATTTATTGACATGCTCCGCAAGCCCAGATTCGTGTACGCTTGACGACCTGCATCAAGCAAGGCCAAAAATCCGTGTCGCCGTTCACTGGGACAAAACCGTGTAAAATGTTGCCAGTGACACGATAAAAAGGAGAATGATACAGTGCAGATTCTGAACATACTGTCACATGTGGGGAATTTCACATTATACAAATTATAGCTTTTAATTAAGACTTCAAGTAGGTACAAAAATAGATAATAACATGATCATTTTTAATAGTTCCAATTTCACTTTTAACTATACTAAAAAATTACAATATGCAAAAAATACGACAATGTATGCAATGTATTTTTTGCATATTGTAATTTTTAAAACTAACGCTGTTATATGCTCAAGTATATTTAGATATCACTAATATTGTTTCGAAAAAGGTTTGTCTGGTCTTTTTATTTTACGTTAATAATTGTAAGTAGACACACAATTGTACTCACTAAATAAATGTACTGGTAAAGGTTTCCCAACTGCTTCAGATCCTTTAAGCCTTAGTGCTATATACTTATGGAGTTTCGTGTACAAAGGCTTCACATTTTCCCATAGTTCTCGAGCTTTCAGAATAGCACCTTCGTATTCACCTAAATTATCCCAGTATTCTTCCACTGAACGGTAACCTGTAAACAATTTCAAAGTTTAGTCTGATTTAACACCAGAGCCCATGAAAGATTTAATGGTATCAAGTGAAACATGGCTATTTTGAAACCCCAAACGATAAGGGCTAAACTAAAATTTCCAAAAACATTTAATCATAAAGCAAAATTTTAATTACTAAAATTCTGAGGCTTGGATTAAGTAAGACTGAGTTAAACCCCGACTACAATAATATACTGAGCCTACCAAAGTGGCCCTACTCTGTCTGATCATAAGTGGAATCAAAGAGTTGAGGCCACCATGCTGGTTGTGAATGCAAACAAATCAGCGGTCTCATCTCTCACGGCATTTTCTTCAGACCATCTTAACACGGATATAATTTAAGCTGTTATGCATATTTATTGCAAAATTAGCTTTAATATCTTAATTAAAATTGAATAGGTTTTCAGTCATAATTTAGACGCGTTTATGCGTTAACTGTCAGTGTTGATTAAAATCAATGTCAGTTATAAAAATTAACGCGCAATGAACCATAGCGATCCAGAGACAACCATTCAACTAACATGTGTGACGAATTATTTTTGAACAATAAAAAAATGGACTACCGATAAATTCATTCTCGGAAATGCACTTCCTGTGATTAAATAATCCAAACAATCTTCTTCCTTATTCTTAGTTTTTTATTTACATACAATGGGGAAGATTTTAATTTGTCATTTACAAACGTTCACATCGAACAACTGCATATATCATCAAATATGTTACATTATTTTTTCCTAGGGTATCGTATACATTTTTTATTTATAAGTATGAGGACATTAGATTTTAAGTTTAAGCTAACCTCAAGAATTAGTAATATAACACTGTGTTGCTATTTGAGTTGGATGGGTGGAACACAGGTTAGTCGATGTGATAGTGAGCAACTTACAAAAATGGACATTTATTATGGGTTTACATCGTGTAAACCATACACTGCCACTGTGGCGTAGTGGCAGCTTAGTGGTCGGACCAAATGTTTGTAAGATCTGCAAATATTTGCTTCGGAGTTTGGGTGTTTTCTATGTATAATTAATACTCAAAGTGAAATTATGTATTATTGTTATATAAATATGTATACTTTACGGTTTATTTTTTGTTTTAAATAATATGATTTAGACAACCGGTGATCGGATATTTTTCTTTTCAGTTTGCGTATTTGTTCCAAAAATATGTTGTCGTCCTCAACGGTCAAGCGAAGACGAATGTCACAAAGTATTTCAGCAATGTTTAGATGTTGAGCCTTGAGCATGAATTTAACTTATTCGCATTAATATCGATAGGTTATTTTAAAGCTTTAAAGAAATATGAGATATTAACCCATTCTCTGAGGAAATAGATGTCACTTTCGATTTGAATGTTTTATATCCTTATCAAAAGCAATCGATACATCTTAAATCAGAAATCCAAATGCACTTTATGACAGCTAAATAATATTTTATAATTGAAATTTCAAAATGTTATTAAACATTTAATCGCTAATTTTTAGGGTTCCGAAGTTCATAACTCGGAACCCTTATAGATTCGTCATGTCCGTCTGTCCGTCCGTCCGTCCGTCCGTCCGTCCGTCCGTCCTCGACTTACAGTCCAAACGGTAAGTGCTAGAAAGATGAAAGTTTGCACGAATACGTGTTGTAATTACGTCGACAAAGTGCTACAATAAAATTATGAAATATAATTTTATTTGGGGTACCTCCCCTACACGTAAAGTGGGGATGATTTTTTTTCTCTCGGCTACCCCATCGTGTGGGGTATCATTAGATAGGTCTTTTAAAAACAATAAAGGGTTTCCTAGACGATTTTTTGATTTAGGTATCTGTTTGCGAGATATTTCACTTTATAGGGCACTTTTTTGTAAAAACAGGGCGTCCCCCCCCCTCCAAAAGCTAAACGGCTGGCTCAAAAAATCTGAAAAAAATCGTGATGGTGGTCCATCTAATGAACTTTGAAGGAAAACTATAACCGATTAGATGACTTTCTTAGTTCAGGAGTTATAAAGGCTTATATGGTAAAATGCGCTCACTTGGAAAACGTCATACAAAATTAACGTATTAATACGTAAACATAACAATTATCTATTGCATACGATTTTAAATCCACATACCATTATAGGTGACTGAGGAACCCTTTCCTGTGCGTGGCCTGACACGCACTTGGCCGTTTTTTTAGCTTATTTCGAAATGTATATCAAAAGTTCGCTCACTCTTATTGCACATCACTCTGATCGATTTTTGGCTTTTTACGGGAAGTTTTGACAAAAGATATGTATGTATATGCCAACGTAAAATTGTAAATACCGTTAGTTACAATTTATATAACAAGATTGTGAACTGTTGAAAAATTGTGAACCGTAATATACTGATTAGAATTTATAGCAATTTTTTTCGATAGATTATAATTTCAAATCGTCAAATTGTGAAATGGTATGCGAATATGCCGTTCAACCAATACCATGTGTGGTGTTAACAAAATGTGGGCATACCCCATGCCGCCATTTTGTTTGTTATTTCGTTTGTTGTCGAATATAAACAAAGTGTTGTGGTGATTGTAAATTGATTTTGTGTTTAAAAATGTATTGTTGTTCGTTATTCTCACTAAAACTCGAGAACGGTTAGGCCCATTTGGCTAATTTTGGTCTTGAATTATTTGTGGAAGTCCAGAGAAGTTTTAAAAGGTGAATATATAAATGAATTGCATTTTTTTCATTAATTACGGATTCCTTTTGTTTGTTTTAAGTTTATTTTATACAAAAGTTTAGGCCTTCTATTTATCGATTACGATTACTATATATCGATTGAGGTAGTACGAAGTCTGCCGGGTCAGCTAGTACAGTGATACATTTTGACATTAAGTATAATAACTCATTTTCAAATTAACCGTTTACCAAACCATAATTATGGTTGCTATGCAAGTGTGTTATGCATAGTAACCTGTGAAATGTTGACAGGAGATATACAGTGATACATTTTGTCATCTACAATTTATGTATTTTTATAATCACTTTATTTAATTATACAATGGCACCTAAAAAAGACGCTAAGAAGAATGAAAACGCTGGTGTTTTCAACCAGGTTGAAAGAACTTTACTAGAACAGGAAGTGGCCGAATGTAATCGAAAGATTGCTCGACTTAGGTCTGCTGTGAGCCAATATGAGGCACACAATGAAGAATTACAGAATGCTCTTGAAAAGCTAGATGAAGATAGGGGTGATATAATAGCTTTTTTGAAAAAACAGCTTAATACCAAAATTGAAGAATATAACGAGATGAAGGAAAAGATAGATGGCCTTATAGAAATAAGAGAAAGAGAGACCACACAGTTTCATGAAACTGTGACGGAACTGCAAAAGAATTTTACTAGGATGAAAGATCAACTTACATCTGAAAATAAGTTATTAGCAGGCAAACTTAATACTCTTGAGGAATTTAGGTTTATTAAAGACGACCTTATGAAGAAATTTGATGCACAAGAACAAAAGTTTGAAGATCAAGAAATGTACTACAGAAGAATTATCTATGAAACTGAAAAAAAATTTGTTATTGGTAAAGATAAGCTAAAAAAAGAAATGGAAGCAAGGTTATTACAATTAGCTCAAGACTTCCAAGATGCAACTGAAATTAGGATTGCTGCGTCTACTCACAGAGTTATCAGAGAAAATATTGCTATAAGTAATGAATTAGATAATATTTTAAGCACCCAACAAAAAATTTCAGATCAAAATGAAATGTACAAAGAAAGTATTAGAGCCGCAATTATTGCTAAAGAAGTTGCCGAAGAAGAACGAGATGCAGCTATCAACAAGAGTGTTGTTCAACTTAAAGTAATTGATCAATTTACAGCCGCTTTTGAGAATATTAAAAAAGAAAAAGGACAATGCGATAAGAAGAATCACGATTTTGAAGTTCTGAAAGCAAAATTAGGAAAAGTGACCAAAGAAAATGATAATCTAACATTACAAGTACGTATTTTGGAACAAAATTTACATGCTAAATTAAGTGGTCAGAATAAAGAAATAGTAGATGCGTCTATAATAAGTAAAGAGAGAGACAAGCTACTAAAAATATTACAAAATGCTGCTTTTGCTATTGAAGCCGCTTTGAAACTTGATCACTGGGCGTCCACTAGCCCCGAACGGCAAGCCATGGATAGGCAATTACTTCTCACTAACTTACTTCACATCGTTACAAAATTCCGTGAAACACAAAGAGCTGAATCATTAGATACTATTGCTTCCTTTAGTAATATTTACAATAAAGGAGATCTTGGGTTTGTTCCTAAACCTGAACCTAGACGAAAAACATCTAAGCAATCTGTGTTTTCTCGCATTTCTTGTGGACAAAAACTGCAATCAGGAGCATTTAAAAGAGAATCAGGGAAAAGTGAAAACGCCTCTTTATTAAGTGCCTCGGCTAGCGAAAGTTTTGAAACAATTCCAAGTGTGCATGTTATACCTAGCATATCAACTAAAAAAATAGTACTTTCTGAGGCCAACCTAAGTCAGGAATCATTTGTTTCGTCAATACAATCCACGACTTCAGATGAAGACGAGTCTGAGTTAGATAAAGATAGTAAGACTGATATAGAAAAACAATTATTAGCCAGCAAATTAGAGATCCAAAAATCTATACTAAAGGACCTGGCATTCTCTCAAATATCATTCAAAAAATCTTCACATTCAACTCAAAACTTAAACGAGGCAATCGAGCATTTAAAATCAACTACATCTATCCACAAAAAGTCGGTAACTCGAGTAGAAAGTGGTCAAAACTTTAAAGATGTGCAATCATCTGACCATAACCTACCTGGTTCAGGGCCACCAGAGCCGAAACAGTTACTAGAAATGACAGAAGATATAGTATCCGAAGACAGTACTGATGAAAAAGCTGAAAAGTCAACTCACTTAATACCTGATAAGATAGAAAAAGACACCTCATGAGCAACAAAATACACCGTGTTGAAAACTCAGATATAGAACATTATAAAAGCAACGAGGTGCCACGTTGTAGATTTTTGTATACATTTTGTATTTTATGGTTTTAATTTTAATTTTTATAATAATTTAAAATTATTTTACTCGTTTTCAGAAATTTGTTACATGGACAATAAATCATTATTAATACTTTATTTTACTCATGAGTTCACAATCCTACTTCCTACTAATATTGTAAACGAGAAAGTTTGTATGTATGTGTGTATGTTTGTTGCTCTTTCACGCAAAAACTACTGAACGTATTTGGATGAAACTTTACAGTAATATATCTTATATATCAGAATAACTCATAGGTTACTTTTACTGCAATAATAGAGATACACGCGGGCGGAGACGTGGGCGAAAGCTAGTACTATTATAATTCTGACATAAGCTGAAACAAGGTCATGAATGAGTGTATACAGGGAAGTCTGAAAATAGCGCCACTCGGTGAAAAGAATTCATAGGTAGTCTTGGGATAGGAAAACTATCGGAGGGATGAGAAAATTCAAGATGAAAGTGTTAGATATAGGAGTTGAAGGCTATAAGAGAAAGGAAGATTGTGTGAAAGAGGATATGGCTTGAAAGGAAATTAACAGTGAAATAACGAGTGATAGAGTAGAATGGAAAGATTAGAACATACTTTTTTTTTTTTTAACGTGTGGAAATCCCCGCGGACCGTCACCCCGTCGGGGGTTACGGCGGGGTGGTGTGTCGGACTCGAACCGACTAAAACCACACGGTGTGACCCTCTCTGCGCCTGTGTATTGGAAGGAGTCCAGGGAGGGGATTTCCTTCTGGACTCCAACCGGCGCCTGCCCGCACTGTTGCGGGCACCTACTCCAGTTTCGACTCTCTATTGGGCAACGTCCGGTCACACGCGGACGCCGCCCCCTCGCGGTTGGCCTCTACTGCGGACGGACGGGAAACCCGTCCCGCCCATCCGCGGCCACTCTCAGGGCGGCATGAGACGCAGGTATGCGCGCCTCCGCCGCCCGGGAAGATTAGAACATACTGCACCGACCCCAAACAAAATTGGTATAATGCCGAAACCACACTGCGTTATGCGTTATTCGTTATGTGACTACGCCGTATTTACCAAAATATTTGTTATGCACGCAAACGACAAACATGCCATCCACACTTCGAACTGGTACGCTGAATTATGCCAAATAAGGCAAATAAGTGACGTTTGAGTGAAGCGATTGACGTGTTGAGAGTTGCCGCAATTTAATGTTTCCTAATTGCTTTTACAAGTACATAGTTGCTAAAAGACCGAAAAGAAAATGCTGGGGGATGATTACAAGTCATAGGAATCTTTTCCGTTCGTCCACTCCATTTTAGCATACACCGTACACGTCGATACACAACCGCCGCCGCGCCGCAAGCGAGCGAAGCGGCTCACCGAAGTGTGGGCAGTCGATGCGCATATTCGCCTTATTCGTGTCCTTTGAAGTGTGTCAAAAAACCGATAAGCCAAGGGATACGCGTATTTGCTATTCGTGCTTATGTGTTATGCGTACGAATAAAGCGAATATATGCAAATATTCGCCAATATTCACACAGTTCGCCGTATGCGCGTGAATAAACTGCATAACGAATAGCGAATAACGCAGTGTGGTTCCGGCATAAGAGTAGGTACATAATAATTTCTTACATACAGACACTTGATTCCAATTTAGATGGAGTCTGTGCTAAGATAATCAAACTGCTGGTAAACATACTTATATGTGGCAAAACATATACACAAAATAATCGTAGAGAAATTACACCTAGACATTTAACAAATGATTGTGTATTCGATAGGAATAAGAATCGAACATATCTTTGGATTAGCAATCGGAATCACCTAGACTAGCAGGTCAGTCAATGTACAAAAACTGAATACTATATTTAAACAAACATAAAAATAAATAATTAAATGTCTCGAATTATGACGCACAGACAATTACATATTTTTTCACAATCCATGTGTAATCTCAAGATTCTGTTCCTAATTGACAACTTGGCATTATGGTACTGCCATTTTTATATAAAAAAAATTATTTACTATGTACCTACTGTAATTGTTTAATGTTGTAAAAAACTTACTGTTTTGTTTTGAAGCATTCCGCAGCAATGGCAGTACGTGTTCCAAGTAATCATTAATATCTGGCAAGTTTCTTTCCCAGGATTGCTTCATTCTTCTTAATGTTTCTTCATCTTGCTGTCGTGCTAAATTGTAATGAAGCTCTAGAAAAAAAAAGCAAAATTAATTACATTGTATTGGATTATGCTCAGTTTACTACCCAAGACAACATTACTGTTCAGAGAAGTTTAACATACGAAGTAAACCAAGCCGTCTGGCCAGCGTGGTATGGTATGTCTCTTATCATGGCGGACTGGTTAGATGTTAATGCATCATTCTCCCGGCCTCTAGAAGCCGGGAGAATGACGCATGGCCTCGGGTCTCACCTTCACCAACGAAATACGACGGTATTTCTATAGTTTAACAAATGTCTGCATATTTTTCTTGATATGCACATACCTCATAATTTTATTGTATTAACCTTACGAGCTTTTAAAGAAGTCTTAAATAAAATGTACGGTTTTGATTGTTATTGATGAGAGACTTGAACTGCAGTAAGCTAAGCATACAGAGTTAACCCGCCTTTTATTCACTTTATTCTCGTATTAACTGAGATAAATGTTAGCCACCTAACCCTTGCCCCTTGTCACTGAGAAGACATAAAAATTTCTAACGTAATGTCATTCGTCGCTAGCTTTTTCTCTTCTTTTCTTCGTACTAGTTGGTAGAAATACAAGAATAATATGTGTTACCTAAAAATTTCTAATACAAAGGTTCCTTTATAATAATGGAGTATGAAATAGTCCTTCTACCATTACTTCTAAAAACAGTTCTTTTTATATAATATGAGCCAGATAAAGTGACTACTCTGCCTGATGGAAAGTATAAGTAGAATAGTGCTTCAGAACCAAGAGTGGTGATCATTATCATTGCGAGTGCACACAATGCAGCATGGTGACCCACTTCGTGTCATAATCTCCGTGGGTGGGCACAAATGGGTCTCCATTTATAACCAAATTGATGTTGAACTTGCTTCGATTTTCATTATAAAGTAATTATATCTAACTAATGCAAGTGTTTAAATAAATAAAAATTACAGAGATATCGTTGTTACAAAATAATATCTATTCGTAAAAGTTTTTAAAATTCCAAATTAAAAAAAAAAAATGGAATTAAATAAGGAAGCATAAATTAAAATTTTATTTACAGCTAAAAGGCTTGAGCCGCATCTTTAGGTATCCTTAAAGTAAATCGTAATATGGAAACGAAAACACTCCATTTATGGTTATTTTTTTATAAAAAAGTGCTTTTAAGACAGATGAAAAATTATTTTACACCAATGTTTGTCTTGAACGTTGTGTTATTAAAAGTTTCTCTTTTTATGAAATTTTTAATGACTTGCGAATTTTATTTTTTACTGATTTCTTATTTATATTTCGACCTCTACTAAGATTGATTAATGTAAAATAATTTACGAACAAGCCATCCAATTTATTTGCTTTCTAAACTAAAAATTTTGCTCGAACATTGATGTCTTTGATATAAAATAATTAGTGAAAAATCTACTTCAAATATTACTTTATGTTATTTGCCTAAAGTTTTATAACCTGTTTATGAGCATATACAAGAATATAAGAAATAAATGATGTGTGTGTCTTTCTACTAAAGGGAGAAAATTTTCGTTCCTAAAAAATCTCTATTTCAAAAACAACTCTCCCATCTTTCATATATTGTGTCTGGGGACTATGCAAATATATAATGAAACGAACGAACAAAAAGAACACTCAGACTCAGAACCAATATTTGTGGCTGCTACAAAGTGTTGTCTCCTGTGAGGTTTTAAGCCAGCACTTAAACCACTAGCAGAATTGTGTAGTCATCTTAAACCTAATTAAAATGAAACTTATAATAAATTTTGTTAATGTTCGTCACTCTTTGACAAACCCACATTATAGTGTGGATATTGTATGGTTTTTGTTCATAGAGGAAAATAGGTACTCAGGTTACATTACAGCTATATCTTACCTCTCAATGTACAGTTGCTGGAAATACCGCAGTCGTAGTTGGTAGCAAATCTAATTTTGTTGAGAGCGTTATCACCAAATGTCACAAGCTGAAAAGGAAATAATGGTGAACTTGTTTAACTAATTACATTATATCTAACGACTTAACCTAACTTAACAACTTAACATTATAGAAGAAAACGTTTTAATAATTTTCTGAGTATCAATTTCATTTGATAATATTTATGGTATTAGGCTTTATTTGTTGCAAGTCTACTTAAATTGCAATCAGTTTTATTCGAGTACTTAAAAAAATGTTATCCTGTACTGTTAAGAATATCCCTGGCAACTATCATCTAAAAGTATTGCAAAAACGGGAGATAATTACTCCTATTGAGAGCTTACATTGCGCACGTTGCATACCCATCTAATCAATCTATATAATCAAATAAGAAATGTATAACATTATGTACATTCTCCCAAGTAATTTAACATTTTTGTAAATTACACTACCGCGTATATAAAACTCTTTCACTATGAACAATATAAAAAACAAGTAACTACGAAATATTTTGTATCTACATGCCCTCTACACGACAATATTTTAACATCACAAAGGGTGCACCTAAACATGTTTATTCATTACAATGTAGGAAAATATTACTGGTTACAATGGAACAGATTAACGACAGGAAAGCAAAATCTCTAATATTTTATTCCAATACTTATTTCAAAGTACCCAATATCGTCGTGCAATCAAGCATTTATTTTAATATGTATTTGTTTTAATTCAAAGCTAAGTACATAAATCTTAAGGATGGTTGTCGTTATTCTAATTAAGATTGCACTGTGATATAAACACAATATTTATTGCCAGTCTGTGTGAAATATACTGTTTGTATATTTCACACAGACTGGCAATAAAGTTTAAGGATTTCATGGAGTCCTTGGTCTAATGGCTAGTTTATTATTATTGCCAAGTCAGAGTTCGTTTGTTAACTTTTAATATAGAGCGTAAAAGTAACCCAATTACAGTTATGAAACCTCTTTTTAAAGGAGAGGGCTATGTCCAGCAGTGAACTGTTAAAGGCTGTTGACGATGATGAAGATGTTCAAAAGTTTTCACTGGCTGATAAGAAGCATGATTTGAATCCAAGAGATATAAATTGTAAAAAGGGTAAACTAGCAATGAATATGGTGAATCATTGCGAGTGCGGACAACGCAGCATGGTGACTGGTGACCCATACACCCACATCTATAGAAGAGACGAGAGAGCCAAGCTGATTTCAGCAAGAATGGGCCGGCTCGACCGGGGCAGTACTACCCTCACACAGAAGATCATACTAATAACGACAGCATTCTTGCTGTTGTATTTCTTTGGTGAGTGTGAGACCGGATGCCTTATAATTCTGCACCATTCTGCCGGCGTCTGGAGGCAGAAACATTTGACCAGGTCGCCATGGTATGGGTCACCATGCTGCATTGCCTACCCTCACAATGAGGATGGTGCCTAGACACTACGTAGGACGTTTTATTTAAACTAATGCATCCACAATCACACTGTCAATTTAAAATCAAATGTATTAAACCTATTTTATACCGAAACATAAATAAAACCAATTACAGTAATGATACAACATAAGTCGCAATATTTAATTAACAGTCGGTGTAATAGAATGAGATACTACTATAGTAAATAGTTCAACATTAAACCTTACTCAAAACGCATACACATGTGATTATATTATGATATTAACTAACTTTAGTTCTGCAACGTTTGCGAGTTTCCTTGTACAACAGTCGGGTAACTGCGGCTAGCAATATATTTTATGGATAAGAGAGTACGTTGGACGTCATAAATAAAGCCAAAGATTTATGTCCAATTACCTGAGCTTTCTATAGTAATAAAAATAAGTAAATGAATTTATTATACGTTTTATATCGAGATTACTATTGAAATAAAATAAAAAGAAAATTGAAATGTAATAGAAACTGAGACCAAAAAGTTATTGTCATTGGCTAATGGATTACATTTTTAGATATCTAATAATTATTTGTACTTATATAATAGCAATAAATATTTATTACTGTACTATACTATAAGTAGTAGAATGCTGGCGTAAGTAATAATTAACTAAAGCAAAAACAAGAAGATATGGAATAAATATATAATTAGAATACACATACGTAACTATACCAAAGCTGAATACTTAAAAAATGCCCACATAGTGACAAAATAACAGCTAAAAAAATACCCTCATTTTTTTTTCCTTTGAGAGGCGGCGTGTCAGGTTGGCGATAAAACGGAATATAGTGAAAGTCACGGAGCTACCCTTTTTCAGTACTAAGCACTAAAGAAATGCTACTGGAATGGCATATAAAAGAATGTTTGTTTGTTACATTCACATAAATGTCGGTTTAATTATTTCGACAACAGTTTTTGCGTTTACTACAACATTACGTGAACTACAAAAGTGTGTGCTATATATACATTGACACATGCTCCATTCGACATAGGTATACATATATTTCTCGAGTAAAATCCCTCACTTTGTGCATGTCAACAAAAGAAAAGCTTACAAGTATTTCTGTCTAGCTGACCGTTTGGATCAGCAGTAAGTAAGCGTATGCAGCGTAATCTCAGGCTAAATTAAAATACTGAAACCTTATAAAAACATACTATGTAACTTGTTTAACTACAGTATAAACAACCGTATTTCAAGGATAATGATTGATGTTACTTATTCATGTTCAATAAAGGTAAAGCAGAATACATTTATACTACGACAGTATTTAACGGTTATAACATCGAGTTATGAGCACTGAGTGCACGTTTTGGAAACGTGTGAACTATTTAGCACATGTTTTTTTGCTAACGTACACTAATATGCGGGCGACATGAAAAAGAGCAATCAATCAGACTCAATACCCGTCATCTGAAAATGGCTTAAAGCAAAATGTGGATCCGCTTCATTACAAGTACTACATACTCTTCTAAGGCTCAAGTTTGGGCTTTATTGACACTTTGAGGTTAGAGGGAAAATAGCAATATTTTCTCTACAGCAGTCGCAATCACAAACTTTCGACAATTATAACTCGTAAATCCAACTTTCTGTCGTTTTGCATAATTAACTTTATACAAATTTATTCAGAATATTTCCTGTCTAAAATATAAATATGATAGGAAGATTTCAAATTCTTATTTTTTATTCGTTTACTAGACGTGAGAATAAAATGTATATCATCTAAGGTTAAGTATTGATCTAAATATACGTAAAATGTTAGTGTAAAAATTCTTACCCTGATCCACTGCTCAGTCTCCAATAGCGTGTCACCAGGCTGCAGCAGTAGTGTCACTTTTCGCCTCAGCACGTTGTCGTCTGCTGCCAGTGCGTGCGCAGTGAGCGCACTCTTAATATCAGTCGTTTGTTTACATACAAACATACCGAAGGATTTGTCTCGTTCCAGCTGTTCAAGAAAAGATTGTTTAAGAAAATGACGCATAACTGTGTATGTGTTACTAAAATAAGTTGATTTTTATAATAACAAAAAACAATTATGTTGAGTTTTCCACTTTGTACTGAAATTTCTGCAATCAGACTAAACTCTGTATTTCTAAATGTTAAGTCTAGATTCTCTTCAACTTATTTTAGTGAGGAAGAGAGAAAATGTTGACTTTTATTTATGACTTATTTGTTTTCTATGTGTGTATTTCATAACATACTATAATATTTGTTAATAACTGAATTAAGAAATAATAAGATCAAACAGTCAAAATTATATTAGAAGGTAATAAAGATAACTTTCACGAATCTAATATTGGGAAACTGAACAAAAACCTTACATAAATAACTTATTCAATACGCTATTTTAATTCGTTCCTTCGTACTTCAATACAAAGTGTCACCACTCCTATTCATTCTATGGGTGTCGTAAGAGGCGACTAAAGGAACAAAATAAGCATCTAACATCACCGCCAAGAGAAGGAAAACTTGAAACAAACCCTTTACCAACCCGTCTGGCCATCGTGGTATAGTAGGCCAAAACCTCCTTTACAAGGAGAGGCCTATGTCCAGCAGTGGACTGTTAAAGGCTGTTGATGATGATGATGATGATATCAACGTAGATCACGAAACTAAATATAACTGTTAGTGCTCCTGCAGGGACTCTGCAAAAAACCACACAGAGTATTTGTTGAACCGGTGACAACTACCTCTGATTTATAAAAAGTATGTAAAAGATAACTAGCTTCCTATTCTAAAAATTAAAATACTAACCTTCATAGTTAAGCCTTTGCTTTGTCCAAGAAGTTCATTCCAGGAAGCATCAGCTCTCTTTTCGCAGTGATCTACATAATCCAGCTCAACGAGGTCTACTAGCGACACCAACCATCGCCTGTCGTCCGCACTACTGGAGGATGTTCCGCATTGCAGAGGAGACAGAAGTGCAAAGAAGCAGATGCAAAGGAGATAGGCAGTAGATTTCATTGTTGACCTGTGGAAAAAAAGTTGACAATTAAATAATTGTATTTACTTAATATTTTTTGCAAACAAACCGTTATGGATCTAAACTGGACAAGCTGTAATTCATACCAAAAAAGTCACAATTTTCTGAGCGGTGATAAAAAATAAAAAAATTGAACCAAGCTAATGTTAAAGCAGCTTCTTAAAACTTCGTTCATTATCTGATTTATTTAAAGCTGCAGCATCTATAAATAATAAACGAGCATTATAAAAGTACTTTATAAGCTCGTTATGTTTCTCGAGCGTTTAAGTAAGTATGCTATTTAACATTCAAACTAAGTAATATATGTGCATACATTTACAGTTAAGCGTAATTGTTGTGGTTTATTCATTCTGATTTAAGTTTATTTATTTTAAATATTTTAAAAATTTACATTAAGTTATATCGTTCCCAAAAAAATATTAATATTCAATCAAAATCTAATTTGTGTGTTTCCTCGTATATATTCACATTCCTAGAAGTCGACTAAGGGATCAATCTACTACTGAAAAGTGATGGAAAACTTGAAAAAAGAACCTCATACCAAGCCGTGTGTCCAGGTCGGTTAGTAGACCAAACACGCTCGTCTATAGAGAGGCCTTTGTCTAACAGTGAACTCAGTGAATCTGTTTTATTACATTCTTGTAATATTTGCGGTTACAAAACTACAGGTTATTTTGTCAATGCAAACTGAAAAATGGAGATAATACTGTGTCAATCAAAAGGACAAATATCGACATTAAAAATAAACTCATTCATATTCTTTTTACTTATCTGGTCTTAAAAATATTAAAAAAAATGTATATTAAGTGAGATTGATAATATAAATAATATTCCCAATCTTAAAAATCAGTAAAGTGACACATGTTTTTTATTTCTTGCAATATGATATAATAATATTTTTCGACAAAGTTACAACTATCTACAGCTACATAGGCAAGGTAATTATTGAATTAGAGACGAAGTAATGTTAACAGCTGTCAGACCAAGCGAAATGATCATACCAGACAGAACAGATGGTACAGCGTTTGTCATCGCCATTTGACATAACAGTATTTTTAGCATGCTTACTATCTTCAATTTTGTACGTTGGTTTATATGTAACTAATTTTCGTAAGTGTGTTTTGTTAGGTATTTTTAAACTATTACATCGTAAGTGGAAATAAAAATGTATGGGGTTTTTCACATATTAATTATACACACAAAATTATGAAAGATCATATCACTGCCCAAATAAATTATTTTAAATATTTGCCACAATTTTCAGTGAGTGGTACTTAGGCTCATTACTATAACGTAAACAGTGATGGGTTTAATCCCTATACAAGACAATGTGCAGAATCTCTTACCTCTTACGAAAGAAGCTAACATTCTTTTTCAATATCATCTTAAACCTGTTATATCTGTGATGTACAATATAATACTGATCTAATATCACCCCTCATTTCCTAGAAGACATAACTCCGGCTCTTTCTAAAGATTCAATCGCTCAAACACATATATCAACTTCTTTTGAAAGCTGTTTTCAAAGTCATTATCTTTTTTACACACAAGATATCTCAAATTTAGAAATCGCACCCTATTGCCAAAACCATTAGAAGAAGATTTGATGAGGGGCTCGCTAATCTATATTGGATTCGCACGGATTTAGTAAAATCCCATCTCTAAAAGGAAATTCTTCTTTTATTACAGAACAGACCACCAAAAACGGTGAAATAAGTACGTTAGTCACTAGTTTTTGTTTCAGGAAATTTGTACATGTACACTTTTTACGATGTGACACATAAAATAAGTTTACAGGTAACTTCTACATAGGTTGGCTTATATGACACATAAAACAACACATTTCGTGATTGCCACAGACTTTGCAACTTTTAACTTGATTGTACTTGGGTTTGATGTCCCTTTTCAAAGTTTATGACTTTGACACAAACAAAGATAAACTTACATTTGTACAATCACGAGTAACGTATTAAGAAATGAGATTCGTTTCTGATTTTTAGACTCTTATGTACATTATTTTTATGTATTTACGTATGACATTATAAACCACCCTCAAGTTCACCAAACTTGAAATTGCGAGAATGTAAATTTTAACATAAATTTAATAAACCTATTGAATATATTTAAGACTTATTTTAAACAATTGTTAATTTATATGTAATTCTTTACTAAAATTATTATTTTTGCAGCTCACCATATAGAGATTTCATTCAAAAGAGATTACACCATTGTTTTAAGATTTGATAACCTTATTATTATTTACTTTTAATTTAGCTAACATTTAAATCTATATTATGTAAAACTATGTTAGTCTACAATTATCTCAGAGTATCCGTGAAATTCTATTTTATAGAACTAAATGAAATCACGTCACGATGGAGTACAAATAGAATAACATATTTTAATGAACAGTTTTGATAATTGATTTCCTAGAAAAAAGTAATAAATATTTAGAGAGCGACGCCTAGTCTTATTGAATGACCATATTGATAATTGATTCAATTTCCGTTAGTAAATAAAAGTCCATTTCAACAAAACATCTTGTTTGAATGCTTTGAAAATATAAATCCTTAGTTTAAAGTGAAACACTTATCTTAAATTTGAACTTAATTGACACAATCTAAACAGTATCAAGTACTTTGAAATAAAGGAATCTTCAAACAGTTAGAAATAATAAGAAAACCTGCAAATTTAAAGATGATTTAATGGCCAGCGCTTTCTCCATAGACAATTTATCCTTTGTTTCAAAGGGTCAAATGATAAAAAAAATTAAAGCGAGAAAAATTATAGCGATCATAGCCTTCATTAAACTTCTTTTAAAATTGGACGTGTCAAATATTTTTCATTTAAGTTTAATTACACTCATTTTGTCTTCAGACGCCACCATAATAAAAAATGATTATATCAGTTTTCGAAAGATTTTTCTCTTTATTTCATCCTTATATTTAGATTATTAATTATTAGATAATTAACATAATAACTTGATCTTGAATTTGAAGACTTTAAATAGTCGTTTTTGACAGAAAAAATATATTATTCGGGTGGTTGTGATTTCATCAAAAGAAGAAAAATATTTACAACACTTCAAGCCATTAGCTTTATTATCGAAATAGGCATAAAAGCAGCCACTACCTATATTAACTATTATTTCTAACAACACAATTGTCCTCAAGCTTTTCGAACAGTTAGAGGTTAGCAACTAAATTATCCGGACTTGTTCCATTTGAACGCCAGTGTCAAGTTGTGCGACCTATTTCAACGGGATTTACCGATCATGCGCTACATCAAGTTCCCAAAAAAGTCGAGTTGAATTGAGCTCAACGGAAGCTAACCCAGCTTTGTCTATTACTGTGATTATTCTTTATAATGTAGGGATTTTACATTTTTCATGGTTTGGGATCTTTACGAATTCTTTTTTTTACCGTGCCGTTTTCGACGGAGCAGTTATTGAAAATATGAAGACACCAAAAAACCATTTAAAACCTATGAATGAATCTGAAGACAATATATACACACAAAAAAATCAAGCTTAAGATTGTCTCTCACTAAGGGGTTCATTTTATAATAACAAAAAGATTGAGTCTGATTTCGTCAAGTTAATCATGTTTTGTAAATAAAATGTATTTTTACATTATTAATCAGATAACGTATTTATAACGTATTTGTAACGTTAACATTTAACGATAACGTGGTAAAAGAATCAAATAATCTTTTTCTGTCAAATCAATCATGTTTTGTATATAAAATGTATTTTTACATTATTTACTAATCAGATAACGTATTTGTAACGTTAACGTATAACGACATCGTAGTAAAAGAATCAAATACTTTATTTCTGTCAAATGAATCATGTTTTGTATATAAAATGTATTTTTACATTATTATTCAGATAACGTATTTATCAGTTCAATAATCAAATTATTTATTTCTTCTTTACATTGAATTAGAAAGACTGCAATAATTTAAAAGTAAATGAGTTATAGATAGAGTGAGTTGTAGATAATTAAGTTCAATTTCTAATGATGGAGTAACATCTGAATAGACCGTTATAGTGTGGGACACCATACTGAATAATCTGCTTTGGCAATGACTATGGTTACCACCCTTAGATTCTGTTTATGCTTACCATCAGATAGAGTGGAAGCTCGAAAATAAATAAATTAGATAAAGTGTCAAACTTTATTAAGATATAAAAGATTCAGAATTTTACAGAAAAAAAAAGTATTCACGTTAAGAACACAGAGAAAATTAGATATTTTAAAGTTTTCATCCGTAGAGGAATTGTTGGAGACGAGTATTAGCTAGACTTGGCATGAATTTCGATATTACTTTGGAAAGTTTTAGTAATGGTTAATCAGAAAGTTTAAATTACAACATCAATCATATCCCGATTTTTCATGACACTTGTATACATATAACATTATGAGTCAAATGCAGAATTGGTAACTTTCCAATTAACAATTGGCTTTAAACTTCATACATAGTCGAATAACAGACATGAAAAAGAAATTGAAAATTGTACATAACTATAAACTGCTACAGGATTTTAGTTAACCTGAGAGTTAGACTATATTGTGATTGTTACAGATATACGATTTTCAGGAACCATCAGGTGAAGCTAAAAAGGAGAGTTACATTTTTAGTAGTCTATGAAATGTATGTTTGTATGTTTCCCCTACTGCGTATAAACTACTAAACCGATTTTTATATGTATGTATATGTTGATTTAGAAATTTTATAAATAAACTAGTTGACCCAGCGATCTTCGTACCGCCCAACTTTAAAATTCCAGAACTTGATCGCAGCGCCACCTACCGGGTCCAATTGCGAATCTAAACCATTCCCAGATCCCCTTGAACACACACAAAAAATTTCATCAAAATCGGTCCAGTCGTTTGAGAGAAGTTCAGTGACATACACACTCACACAAGAATTATATATATATATAAAGATTTTACACGCTTTTTATTAGCTTCACCTGTATGTTTGTAATCGAATCCTTTGGGTGTGATTTTGACCCACTTTAAACGACTAGATTTCGTATACTTTGTAGACTTATCGAGGACCGATGACAATGTACTAATTTAAAATAAAAAATAAAAAAAAACTTATGTTTAAACAAATTACTCTTTTTTAGTCTAAAAAACTTTATTATTTATTCCAGACTTCACAATCTCTAACTAAATTCATGCGGTTACTTGGAAAAGTTCCTTCTATTTTGCAAGTATTCCACCCACGTATGATCTTCAATTACTTCCCCCGCTGTTAACTAAGATCAAGCTTTGTTGTGGCTTATCAAGGGAGGGAGGAAATAGTCATTAGTGGTAGAACATTTCTAGAAAAGATAAGTAGAACTGAATTATTATTGGCCTAAACGTTACAAAGGAAAAAAAATATTAACTCATTTTTAAAAGTGCTGAGTGTATTTCATTTATTTGTTAATTGACTACCTTGGTGGTGCAGTGGTGTCGTATGCACTGTCGTGTTTGAAGTCTCGGGTTCGATTCCCGGATCGGACCAAATGCTTGTGTGATCCATAAATTTATGTTTCGGAGTTTGAGGGATTTCTATGTATAATATGTATGTATTTACAAAAAGAAAAAGATATTTATGTATACTAAATGTGTACTAGACAATTGATTTATATCAGATGTTCTGCTTAGTTTGGGACAAGATGACGTTGTGCGTAAATGTTCGAAATACGTATATTTATTTATTTCAAATGCAAGAATGAGTGTGAAATTTTGTACCCTGTACATTTCAAAGTGTAAAATCTCGTTTGCCTGGAAAAGGACTAAAAATAGGTTAAATTTACACACAAAGAGTTCTGAGTGCTCATTCATTAGTTTCCACAAATGAAATGAAAGCTTTTCGTTCCTAATATTTTTTCAACCGAAACTAAATACTCGTTAGAAAATTAAAACAAAAATATTGTTTAGAATATTATAGTAAAAGTTTACGGAGTACACGTTCGTGTTTAATGCCATTTTTACTACGGTAAATTGTAAAGGTAATAATAGTTTTGGCATTATATGAACTACTGAACCAATTTAAATGAATGGTGTATCAATTTATACCTCATTCATTAATAACTAGTTAAGTCCCGCGTGCTACCCGCCGTTATTATTGTCAATTGCGAGTAACGCCGCGGATCGAAGCTAGTCTAAAAAAATGCTTAAGTAACACCTTGGGTCACCAGCTTTCAACCAGTGAAAGTCCCATCAAAATCTGTCCAGCCGTTTCAGAGTTTTGCCGGAACAAACAGACAGATGACAGATGGAATAAATTTTAAAAATTGTAGCTTACGGTTAATACACTGATATGCATTTAGTATAAAACTGTTCATTTGATATGACATACAGACAATTCCAGCAGTGGACTGTTGAAGGCTGTTGATGATGATGATGATGATGATGACAGACAATCCTACTTTTATTCATTTGTATAGATAATGTCTCGGGTTAGGTAGGTATATAAATTTTACCAAAAGTTTATGTACCTGGTTGGGTTAGGTATAGTTTTTAATTTATTTTCTTTTAAATAATTAAATAAAATGTTCTAAATTAAATTATACCCAAAAAAAGTTATATTATTTTGTGTAACTTACAGCTCGGCCATTAAAATGTTATCTATCGAAAATAAATCTTTGAGTCAAAGAATTTTTTTGATGAGAGTGCATTGCTGCGACTAATAACCTTTTTTAAGGTTACTTTTTGTATTTAAAAAGGTATTTAATAAATTTATAATAAGTACTAGTCGACAACTTAATTAGCACTATCAAACAATAACAGTTGAATCCATAAGGGTATATGTGACTTAAAGGAATACTAGAACAAAACAAGCCTGGGATCACAAGTAAATAAATAAAGCTCCATGTATGACAAAGGTCTTACACATTATTATACGTCTGGGATTCCAAAGAGAACTGAACCCTTTTAATATATATCCATTATATGCAAACCCAAGAGTTAAAAGGTGTTTAATGATATAAACGCTTTATAGTTCTGCAAACAGTCTCGGTGCTAATGTTGCTATCATCAGTAAAGTGCAGATTGCATGGAAATAACTTTGTGGTTTGCTGTGAAAGAGCTAATTAGCTTCAGAAAATATTCATCTACGTGATTCTAAGTGCTGATATAAAATTAGGTAATAACTCTGTCTGAATGTACTTAAATTCCGAAAGTTAAATTCTATGAAAACTTAGAGAAAGACATTATAAGCTTCCTAAACTTCGTCACATTTTCAGGTCCATATTTTGTTTGATGCATATATCACTGTTACTTTATTCAAACTTTATTCTAAAGTGACTAACTTGAGCTCCTAGATAAGTCAAAGAAAATTCAATTATAATCCTAGATAAATATATTTAGATCCAGTTAATACAAGTACCTTAAAATTAATAACTCAGCAAATAACGTGCATACTAAAATTGAAATTCGTTAATGGACAGGAATAATTGATGTGATAATTTTGAGATTTTGCTTATTTTGAAATTATTTAATGTTTATATATCTTTGTAGGTATATATCATTATTTATATTTCAAGTTCTTTTTTTTACAATAACATACCATTTACTCAAAAAACATACAAATATAGACCAAACAGATAAAATACCTGGTATCTAAAGAAACTGCTCTATGCTCAGTTCGAGTTAAAATTTATTATTTGTTGTTGCTATATACCTACGTTAAAACATATGTACATGACATTAACTTTGATTAAAAATATTTTTTGATAATTGTTGTGTTTACTTATTATTTCGTTATTTTTACACGAAGTTTTCCCAGTAAGTTTCCCAGTAAGTAAGTTTTATAAGTTAAGCCTCTATAGCTCCTGAACTAACAAAGTTGATCACATTTATTAGATTTTTGAAACATCAGTTTACTCGCAGTTTTAAGAGGGGGGAGCACCCCCCGTAATAGAAAAGTGACATTTAAACTGGAAGAGCTCACAAACACTAAATCAAAACAGCAACCTCACAATGTTTTTAAAAGAGCTATCCAATGATACCAGACGCGAAAATAAACATCCCCATTTTGTAATAACACCACTTACATTATAATTTTATAAACTCTGACACAGTATGTTCTCGAGAACTGTTCAAAAATTAAAAGAATAGCAAACACACACATGGTATATCAGTTTTATTATGTTACCGCATATGATAAATTTATGTAATCCATCTGGTGTTCTTACGCCCTTTACAGAACAAAATTTATTATTTAAATAAGACAAATAATACCTCGATGAAATATGTTACAATGGCAATGAATTATTAACGGAACATATGGAACGTATACGAAATACATTATCGTCTGAGCCCATCAATAGGGCTTAACTCTTTCGCTTCCCTTCCTCAAAGCTTAAGAATAACCTTTTTGTAAGAGATTACTGGTACGGCAACAAACGACCCCTAACGTGCACTAAATAAAGGTCTTTGAGAGCTGGTATTGAACATCGCTTCTAACAAACCCTATATCGGAGTACGGATAAGTTTACCGAAAACAAATAGCTATCGTGTCCGCTCTAGATTTGATTTTGAACAATGTTTTATTCAGATTCTGAGGTCGGTAAAGGTCGTAGTCAAATCAAACTAATATTTAGAAACTTCTTAGTAAATAATTTAGTCTACTTTTAAGTTTTTTAATAAGAAACTCATATTCACGGGGTTCTTGGGAACTGTACTTTTTCGTTATAGAAATGTTGTACATTTGATTAAAAAAATGGATCGTAAACAAACTCACAATAGCGGTGTAACATATATTATTTTTGCCACAAGTACTCAGATTCAATTGTGGAAAAATATAACTCGGGGTCTGTAATTCTGAATACAGTCGCACCTTTGAAAGTAGTGACAGAATTCAACGTATAAATGTTATTCAGGACGACAGCTACTAGATTTGTTCGAGACGAGCTTTTGTAACATAACATCTCTCTCAAATCCTTCCGAAACAAATACCCATGTAACCAAAAGAGATTTGTAGAAAACCAGGGATCTTCGTAGCGCGGTACGAATGTTAATTCATTACTTCTTTCCAATTCCGAAATCTTGGAGACATGTATTTCTTTTTTTTAATAGAAAACTCCCACTTAAGGAAAATATTCTGTAGGTGAACTTTACAAACCTTGTAATGAACAAAAATAATACTCATACCTGTTGTCATCAACTATACTTAAACCGTCCCTTTATTAGGAGCCTCCCAGCATAGGTAGCCGATAAATTTGAAAAGATATTTAAGCACTCAGGTGTGCTTCCTAAAGGTTGGTGAAAACGAAAATATCACCAAAGGTTTCCTAATTCTCTCCAAGTGGCCCATTAAATTTACTTATACTTAATTTATTATAGTCGTATAATAAATTAAGTATCACACTCGATACAGTAATCGATGGATGCCAAACAATCTCAGTTGAGTATCAGACCTACAACACTAAGTAAACGGCGAGATAACATCTTATACCACTGTCCATAATTTTATCTTTTTGTTCTTATAAATTACACATCCAGTTATAAATAAACCGTTAATAATATTTAACGGTTTATTTATAACTTTAGGTAGAGAAAGCTGTTAAAACGTAATATACGATCGCCATACGTGAGCGAGAAAATACAATTTTACATTGCATATCTATATTTATGATATCCTCGTATATTGGTTCCCGTAAATCTCAACAAAAACGTATATAAGGTTGTTAATTATTTACGCTTTCATATCTTAAGTACTAAAATAATACGATGGATGAAATGAAAGCGATAACAATCAGCCCCCCCCCCCCCTAGCCAAGTTGCAAACGTCTTTCGTTTTATATTCTATTCTCTTGTTTCATTGGCTAATGTCACTCAGTTACGTGATCAAAACATAATATTAGCCAATGAAACATGCGAATGGCTTGGCTAGGGCAGTTAAAAAAAAGATACAGATAACTGTTGCCGAAGAATAATATGAGACCATTTATAAGAAAACTTTATTATAAAGGTCAGATTTAAGAATAACTTTAAAAAAAAAGAGCACTTATATTGACAGTAAAAATAGATAAGGTTAATTCGCTATTAAGTACAGAATTTGTGTCTAAAGTTGCAAAACTTTAAACCTACCCAATTCGAATATATGTAGTAAAGTCACAAAACTAATTTGTTGACTATCATTTAAGCCAATCAAATATACCTATTAAAACGCGAATATATGACCAAACCCAGACGACAGCAGAAGGAACTGGCATTCGAATAACATCAATACGTGCAAACGAATGAACTTAGCACAAACAAGCATCAGAATTCTTGAAGAACTTTGAAAGTTCAAACAGGGCGGACGAAATTCGAACCATCTTATCGGGCTACAGTCATTCTCAGTAATGAGTTACGAAGTTACCTGCGGTGCTGGAATAGCCAACTTTGCGAAACAAGCAATGATGATTAGATCACATTATTTACACGCCCGTTAACACTGCCACATATGGTTCCTAGAGTTGCTCTAATTTTGTAGTATATCTTCGCTCCGTGTATTTCGATATTGTCTTACATTTTATTCTTTCAATTTTATTTGATTTCAGAATTCTGTAACTTCCTTCTAAAAGTTTTGATATCATCAAACATTTGATGTTGTGTTCCTGAAAAGCGCTAACAAGCAAACAAAACTTTTCTCTTTATAATAATAAAATGATATCGAAAAATCATAAATTGAGTGACAAAATTCTGATACACTTTATGAAAAGTTTATAAAGCTATTCTTGTACCGTGTCTCGTTATTATATACAGTTGATTTTGGAGATCTATAATTTAGACGCTTCGTGAGAATATTATATAAGTGTGTTGATTATTTTTTTTAACGTTTATTCATACTAGCTATGACAAGTACAAATGTAATGGTATAATGTATAATTATTAAATAATGTATAATTATTTCGATATATTATTTATTGTTATTATGTTTATTAACCCTAACTATGGTTTAATAAATATAAGAGTAGTATTAAGGCCGCTGCATACGTGACGGGATTTTACACGGACGGGACGTGGACGTGGTTGCCTCGTTATAAACGGGGACGTGATGTAAATGCATACGCACCGTGACTGTGACTCGGATCTAATGTGTTAGTGTTGTGAACAAGGAAAGATGTATTTTTCATTTCAAGAATATTTAGCTCGTCCCGTGCGTGCCACGTTCCCGCCTCGTCCGTGTCTCCGTGAAGTATGCATTTCTTTATACATTTTGTATGTAACGATGTTTGCAAAACTTCCCGTCCCGTTCCGTCCGTGAATGAACATTCCTGAAGAAAATGTCTAGCAGCGGTCGGTAGTATGTAAACTTACGCAGTGCCATGATTATTATGCTAATAATGTAGGAACATTGTAAATAATGTTGACCTTAATTGTTCCTTTACCTACTTCACAGATAATCACAGCAAAAAGTTAGTCACTAATATCGGAGCTCTCGAATTTTCTAAACAGTCCTTAATTAACTTTTCTAAGACAACTTTATTATGACGCTTAAACTATTAGTTAGAACAAAGTTACTAACAGATACAGTTTTTTCGTCTCTGAAATTAATTGGAAGGATGACATTGTCTTCTCTAGATGTTAGGCTAAGAACTAAAATAAACGTAGTAGATTACATTTTTAGTAGGGTAGGTACATTTTTTCTTTTCATTACATGAGTTTGTTTTAAAGATATAAAGTATCTTACTTTCAACGAAATGAATTAATTTAAATAAATTTATTTTTGGCAAAATTGCGAATTCTGACTTATAAGAGGTAGATTAAAGAAACGTTTTTGAATGTATGTTTTATATTCATAAGTACAAAAATATATCTTAGATATTAAAGTTGTAATATAAATTTTTAGGGAAGACTAATTTGATAGTGTTAGTATGGTAGACCATAAAAGTGTTTTCATGAATAGGAAACCACTCATACCACAGCGTCCTAGACAACAATTCTTAAGAATAAATAAATAAATATTTTGGTCATCTGACACACAACGCCCTGTAGTCCCAAACTAAGCAGAGCTTGTATTATGGGTACTAGACAACTGATATAGATACATAAACATACTTTTTCTTTTGTAAATACATACATATTATACATAAAAACACCCAAATTCCGAAACAAAAATTTGCGGATCACACAAACATTTGGTCAGACCCGGGAATGGAACCCTAGACCTCTTGATCAGCAGCCGCATACGCTAACCACTGCGCCAATGAGGCAGTCTAATTCTCTTATCACTGGGTAGTTTACCTAAAGTTTCACAAATTAAGAACTTCACGAAGATACGAGAGTAAAGGTATGATTCAGTATCATCAGGTATGATGAAGGTATTATTGTATCGGGAAAATGAAATTGTTTAAATCAAATCAAAATCGATTTCAATTTCCTACGTAAACACTTTCTAAGCGTACAACCTGATTAAACGGAGATCTAATGCAAATATTTTTACCCTTTGTTAAATTGTGAAACCATTTTATACCGAGCTATAAAAAGGACTATCTCGGGACAGTTTTCTTCTCATCTCACACACACGCGAGTCTGACAAGACCGAAAAATATTTTCTTTATCTGAAACAATCTTTACAGGGTTAGTTCAAGGGAATATTCAAAACAGGGCCATGTCGTGCGGTGTTCCACAGGGGTCTGTCCTAGGACCACTCCTGTGGAACATGGGATACGACTGGGCCCTACGAGGGCGTCTCCCCCCCGGGCTGGGTGTGATCTGTTACGCAGACGACACCCTGGTCACGGCCCGGGGGGCAAACTTTGAGGAGGCGGCGCGCCTGGCCACCACGGGAGTCTCCCGGGTGGTCGGGCGCATCGAGACGCTGGGTCTGCGGGTGGCCCTGGACAAGACGGAGGCCCTATTATTTCATGGGCCCCGTCGCGGTCCGCCCGCCGGCGCCTCGATCGAGGTCAACTCGGTCCTCGTACCGGTCCGGGCCCAGATGAGGTACCTGGGTCTGGTCCTCGACGGTAGGTGGCTCTTCGACGAGCACTTCCGACAGCTTGGCCCTAAGTTGGTGGGCACTGCCTCCGCCCTAGGGCGACTTCTGCCCAATTTGGGCGGGGCCAGTGTCCCCACTAGGCAGCTGTACACGGGGGTTGTCCGGTCGATGGCACTTTACGGTGCACCGGTGTGGGCGGCGGCTCTGTCCGCCCAGAACAGGGCGCGCCTCTGGCGCCCCCAGCGGATACTGGCGGTCAGAGCCATACGTGGATACCGCACGGTGTCGACAGAGGCGGCGTGTGCCTTGGCCGGAACACCCCCGTGGGATTTGGAGGCGGAAGTGCTCGCCGAAGTTTATCGGCGAGTGGCTGACTTCCGGGCGGAGAGCGGATTCCGCCCTCCGCCCGAGGACGTGCGCGAGTGGCGCGAAGCCGCTCGCCGAGCCACCATGCTGAGATGGTCGCTCCGGCTGGAGACCCCACGCGCTGGCTTCGCCGCCGTGGAGGCTCTTCAGCCGGTCATCGCGGAGTGGGCAGGGCGGCAGCACGGGACCCTTTCCTTCCGGCTGACGCAGGTACTTTCCGGGCACGGTTGCTTCGGAAAGTACCTGCACTCGGTCGCTAGGAGGGAACCGAGTCCCGCCTGCCACCACTGCGACTGCAGTGAGGACACGGCCCAGCACACGCTGGCGGTCTGCCCCGCTTGGGCGGCGCAGCGCCGTACCCTCACTGCAGTCATCGGAGGGGATCTCTCGCTGCCGGCCGTCATAAGATCGATGGCCGGCAGCGACAGTTATTTTACCGCGGTCGCAACCTTCTGCGAGGACGTAATCTTGCAGAAGGAGGTGGCGGAGAAGGCCCGGGAGGACAATATCCACTCGGACCCGATCCGCCGCCGGCGCCCTGGGCGGCGGAGGCGCGCATACCTGCGTCTCATGCCGCCCTGAGAGTGGCCGCGGATGGGCGGGACGGGTTTCCCGTCCGTCCGCAGTAGAGGCCAACCGCGAGGGGGCGACGTTCGCGTGTGACCGGACGTTGCCTAAACAGAGAGTAAATTTTTGAGATGGTGCCCGCAACAGTGCGGGCAGGCGCCGGTTGGAGTCCAGAAGGAAATCCCCTCCCTGGACTCCTTCCAATACAAAGGCGCAGAGAGGGTCACACCGTGTGGTTTTAGTCGGTTCGAGTCCGACACACCACCCCGCCGTAACCCCCGACGGGGTGACGGTCCGCGGGGATTTCCACACGTTAAAAAAAAAAAAAAAAAAAAAAAAAAAAGGGAATATTCAAAAAGAGTGTTTTCCAAATTTTGCTATAACTGCCTTCTGTTAAGAAAGGATTTCTAATTTTGTTTTTCTTATTTTTCAAACCATTTTGATTGCGTATCATATGGGTAAATTTCTAATTAGACAATTTGTTCCGCAGTGAGAAATTTATTTATCAACTGCTAAGCCTTGTTTCTCTTCCAAGAATCCATACTATTATTATAAACTCAAAAGTATCTGTCAGTTTGTCTCTTACACTTTCACAGTTTTTTCAGATTTCATAGATGTTCATGAGCAGCCTGTGAAGAAAATATTTGATATTTTAAAAAGGTAAAAGCATACGAACCCATCAGGGTCGAACCAATAAATGTAACCAGTAACGAAATAAAAATAATAAATAACGAGCTCTGACACTAATCGAGTCACAGGATGATGAATAAAAAAAAAAAGAAATATGACATGGAGGTAAATTTATCTTCAGTAAGGAGCCGCGGGCAATAGCTAATTCCCTATTTTATCAATTTAGCATTACTAACATAGTTTGTGTATCTTTATTAACAAATTAAATGTGAAATAAAGCGAAGGTTCTGTTATTTTTTATTAACGAAATAAATATAAGCTTCGATTTTGTTCCACAGCGAGTACTTTAAAAGGTAATACATTTAATTATTCTACATCAGACGTAACAAAAGGAAAGAATAAAGATATTAGTTTGGTGTAAGATATTCTAAGTGCAATATATTTTTAATAAAGCCATTAAATCAGAAATTACTACTGCGAGTGCTGGCCTTAAGACATTTCCTACAGACGTCGACACGAACATAAAATATTTAATATTTACTTGAAAAGCTAGCATCTGGACGCTCAATATGAGAAGATATAGTTTTATTAGTGGATGAAGTTATATCTATTCATATATATTACAAAACATCGACATTGCAAAAAATTTTTCCAAACCCACAATACATTTAGGTGGTAATATCGTAATGAATAATATTCCTACTTCATTAGAATAGTGATCAGCTTATACGACTGCCGATCAAGAGACAAATCTCGAATTCAAATCAAGAAGAAAAGAAGAACTTTTTAATAAAGGCCCGGAGTATGGTATTTTTTGTGCCGTGTTTTGCCTCAGATTGTATTTTAACCATCGGTGCCGGTTGTCATGTAGATCTCTGACAATCGTTATTAGAAAGTCAGTACCCTCAAGCATACTGACAACTAGTTCAATCTTCAGGTAAAACCGGTTTACTCGTTACTGGATTCCAACCCTAAATGGTCTTGGGTATAATAAAGGTGAGGAAGAAGATCGTATTGGATATGGAGTCGGGCTTTTAGTGAGTGTGTGAGTAATATAAGTACATAAGTCGTGAACACGTAGTATGATATATAAATATATGAGAGTAAGTATGAAAGCAGCATTAAACTTTCTAACATTGTGAAACTGAATTTTAAATTAGTCGTTCGTGGAGTCTTCGTGCTTTTACAAGCGCAAAAGCGTGAAGAATTTTGCATGCATAGATCTTAATCGGGAAAATAATTATAATAGTGAATTTGTTTTCTAACAACTAGATTAAATTCGCCTCGATGATACTTAACTTTAGTTTTGACCAAAATAGATGAGAATATTTGTATCTATACAAATAATACATATATACTAATAATTAAATATGAGTGTCCGTTTGTAATATCAAATATACAGTTTTTTACTAAATTCATATCAAAGTATAAACATCAAAGAAGTGCTCATAGCCGAGAGGCCTTAGGTGATGAGAAACAATCACCGAGGGTAAGCGACGACGGTGCGGTCAGACCTAGATGGGTGACCGTTTGTGGCATGATATGTTATGAGCGTTTCCATGATTCTGAGGTCACGTTAAGCAGTCGATCCCGGTTGTTATCATAAGATAGCAGTCGTGAAGCTTAGTTGGAGGCCCTCGGGCGGTTTTAAATCATTCAACGGCAAGATTACGTAGCCACAACCATACACAACCAGTCTTGCCAGTCCCCAACCCGCACTCGGTCAGCGTGGGGACGTATGACCTTAACTCTCTCCTGAGAGGTGACCCGAGCCCAGCAGTGAGACGTTATTGGATATTGATGACATCAAAAAAGGAATTTTCAAAAGTGTTGTCTGTCTGTGTGTCTGTTCCTATCTCTATAACTGCTGGACCGATATTTACAGGACTTTCACTGACACAAATAGCTGATAACGTAAGGTGTGAGTAAGGCTAATTTATTTAAACCAACTTTGCTCCGCGGCGTTACTCACGTTTTGCAACAATAACAGCGGGTAGCACCGCGGCAATCAGCTAGTGTATATCAAAACGCAAACAAAAATTTAAATAGCTTTTAGTTGGATCAATACTGTATAAGGTCACGATAAATTTGCTTGAATACAATTTCCTTATTATTGTGTTTGTATAAAAATGTATAAAGAAAGAAATTTATAGGATTTTATTTTTTTGTAGCTAAAACAACTTGTTTGACTTCCTTCTCATAGAAATTTTCTAAGAAACAAGTTCGTTAACAAGATGGCTATCAATTGTTTATTCTTTATGTTTTCTAAATATTACGTTACTGAAATTTCGCAGAAAATGTAAAGCAAAAAACCACAGTAAATCAAATTTATCACATAGCTTATTTACTGATTCAGGTTGCCATATTTAGACTCAGTTTTTTTCTAGATATGGATAGAGTGTTGTAATCTGTTGATATGATCAATTTTCAGAACGATTTTCTCTTGAATGTCGCTAAGTGTTAACTTCCGAATCATGAGAGCTATATTCTGGAACGATTTTGAATAAATTAATTAATTCGGTTTTTAGGGGTATCACATTGTTACGGCCTCGAAGCTTTTAAAAAATTGTAACCAACATGTAACAATGTTTTTTTTTCTAATCCTTATTTAAGAAATATTTATTGCCGTGTTCAAAATTTGAAACGTACTTAATTAACATTATTTTCTGGTCATCATTTGTGTTCATTTACAAACTTCAAAAGTGTCTATGTAAATCTTCGTAAAGAAATCAGGTGGTCTAGACAAATTGCTTCTAGGGTGTAAGACCGTGTCATGTAAAACATTATTAAAAAATGGCTTGAAAAATACATCATATGAGCTATATTACACACTATTGGTATACTTATTAAATTCAATAACGTATTACTTTGAATCACATTCGAACACCGCGTAAATAAATTTAAACCATACAAAACGTTATTTAGTGTTGCGAAGAAAATTTAGAAAAATATTTAAATACTTATTATATTTCAATTGCATCTTATAACATCCCATCTTTATAGGCGCATTTTCATTGGTCGTTAGAGCCCGCATACGGGGTACGGGAGATTTCTGTTCAAGCATGCCATAGGGCCACAAATAGCGTTTTATCGGCATAATATTGTTTTTAATATTAACTACGATTAATTACATCAATTATTGTTTGTTTGCTGGCCCTATGGCATGCTTGAACAGAAATCTCCCGTACCACGCATGCGGGCTCTAACTACTACTGCAATGAAAATGCGCCTTATGGGTTGTTAACTTTTATGTAAATACTGAGTCCCGCAATGTCACATATGCACATGAAGCTAGTCTAAAAATATAACCATAATTACTCCTCACGTCATCAACTATCTGCCAGTAAAAGCACAGAATACATAATAGTACCAGCACAGAAGACTCACTCCGAAAAGTAAATTAAAGTTATAGATACCCTCGGTGTCAAAAGATTAAGTTCAATTCAGATCGCACAGCGCCGAATTACTACGATAATATTTACCTACAATTGCGTCTCTTTCTATCGTATAACTCTGAACTGTTCTGACGATGTCTGTTCGACCGGCGTGTCTGACCCGGCAGGCAGCCGGTAAAAGACCAAACATTTTTTTTAAACTGATTTTTATTGTATATATCGAATATACTTTCATGTTCATTTAATAAAACATTGTTTATTTGATTTTATAAATGGAAACTTCAATTTTATTTGTTTGTAAAGATTTCATTACTTGTCAATAAAATCAACTCAACTTCAAAACTGTAACCTAATAAGTTCTTTAGCTAATATTTGAATTACTTTTCTCAATAATGTTTTTTTTGCCCAATACAATTACTTAATAGAAAATTCAATATTTACCCGATCAGTAAATAGTTCTAGATGATGATGCTGGTATTCGTTTTGCCCCTAAGCTGTGATGACTTCTGTGATACACAACTGGTAGTTTTGTCAAATCTTTGTACCATTTGTATCCATTAAAGTCTCCCTCGAAACGTCGTCGTGTGCAGTGTAACACTTACTAAATAAACCACTCATAGGTGGCACGTCTAGCCGGTAGTGCATGCGATAAATTAGTAGATAAGCTTTTAACATAAACTTGTTCCTTTTAAAGAACCTAATACAGTTAGTATCTAATAAAAATCCATTACATATATCACTAAAACAACTTTACTAGACAGTAGCAATTCAATACATCTCCTAAGAATCTTCACTTTTTTACAAATCTTAACCTAACATTCGTGAACCTGACACTAGTCGTGCATTATAAAATACTCTTTACAACCATCATACAACCATATTATATTCGATAGTAGGCTATTTGTATTGACACTGTATCAACGCTCAGTATCTCTCTTAAAGCTCGTATTAAATTTCACCTACAAGAAAAAGTAAATGCTATACAAAGTCGCAAAAGCAATTTCAGTAAATTCTGTCTTGGTTGTCTTTTATAATTAACTTTTAAGACAAACAAAGGTAAGACAACAAAAGGGAAGTTCTTGCTGTAGTCATCTGTTTAAATACCAACACGGTCACATACACACATATGGGAATGTAGAATTAAGTTGCGTTACGTGTAAATATAAATTATTGTGTTTGTAATTTTAGTGGAACTTGTACAACATATAATTTTCTGGGAAGCACATGATCAAATGAAGTATTGCTGTTTTACTTAAATATTCGTCGACATATGTTGGAAGTACAGTCTGGATATTTAATTTGTTTTGATTTACATAGATATTCTTGTACACATATGAGTAACGTTAGAAGATAACATAGGCGTATAATAAGTTATTCATATACTTCTCTCTTTCATAATAGTAGTAAATTTTCCGTTGAATTGTTCCTTATTTAATGTTCAAGAAATATCAATTACATTAGGTATGATTAATATTTTTGACATTGAAAATGCAATTTGCAGCTCCTGATACTAGATTTTCTACTGAAGTTGAGCTAACACTAGATAGACAAGCCTGGAACTATTGTGATCTAGAATTGTACAAACATCATAGAAAAAGTAATATAAAAGAGCACTTCTTTCATAACAAAAAAGTGACGATATTTTATGCTCCTTGTGACCCAGTTGTTCAAGGTAAGTAAACTGACAACAAATACCTACGTAAATAAGTCTACAATATGGATAAAATATATTAGACTTCCGACAACAACAAATACCAGAAATATTGAGGCGAAGACGGTAATATCTTCCTTTAATTTGATACAGTGTGAAATGTACTGCAGTCTGAAAATTTGTTATGTAAAATATACAAAGCAAATGTCAGCCGTGTTAAATAAATAGATCTTTATAACTTCAAGCTATGTACGATAAATTATTTAACAAAAGCTGTGACGTTAAAGAAACAATGAATAAAAACCTTGGATCTTTCAGTTCTATTTTATGAGCTCTAAGCCGACCTCAACTAGGGTCTTATTACGCATACATTTGCGTAAAAGGTTCAAAATCATAAACAAGCCTTTTGACTTCTTGTCTACATAAAATGAGCCAGGTCAGAGTATTACAGAGTGATGTAATAGACTCTAATTTTTTACTTGTTGAATTTTTTATTACGAACATGTGCCTTATTTGAGGATTCTCCCGCATCGTTTCCTTGAATGTTTTACTGAAGTCTCGACTCTGAAGCCACCCCTCAAATAAATGATTCATGACTAGCCTCCTTGTTCTCACGGAATGACGTTCAGTGTTGTTGAACGCACCACAAAAGGCTGTATAAATCCAAAACGATTCTTACTGCCGATTTACTTTGAGAACGGTATATTCTTACATTTGTAAAATACTTTTCTTACAAATGTAAGAAAATTTCTAGAGAGAGAAGAATTTAAATTGTTAAATGTAATAAAATCTATTTTATTCTATCCCATTCATCAATCTTATGTTTAAAAACAAAACTTTTTCCCTCTCATGAATTTCAACAAGTTTCCTTAAATAATTATGTAGGTTACAATTGTTGCACAATGCAAGTAAAGGAATTAAAATGGAGAACAAAAGAACCACGTACATTGTTTTATTTCCGTTTTGTTCTATATTTTTATTACTATTCAGATTGTTCAGAGCTCAGATGTAGACCAACGAGGGAATATCCATAAATTCCATCGCAAGAACTTCACGATTGTTATCGTGCCCCACCTCTTTGTATTATTTATGATTGTGTGTTGATCTAAGTATATTTATATCTAACTTTATATCTGTCATTTTTATTTATACAAAATAATTATAATGTAATATCACAATTTAATGACTTCAGTCACCCTTTCCTCAAAGTGTGATGGAATCGACAGAGAGGTTCAAAGTAATCCATACTTTTGAAGTGGATTTAAGTTTAGAAATACTGTTATACATACTATGTGCTCCACAGACCTTGGTTATTTACCTGAAAAAAAAATATGCAAAATAAGTTACACTTTACATACTGTAATATTGTAATACCTACGTACATGGACTTTATAAATGAGAAAATGCTTTCAGTAGTAATAGCTACTTAAGGAATCCTTTGTGCGGTAAACGCAATGGTAAACAATCCACAGCCCATACGATGCGTCAAGGATATAATACCAAAAGAATATATTATAAAATACATTTGATGAATAATGAGCAAAACAAGTATAAAAAAAGTTAAGTAATTAAAAAAGTAAACATTAATACAACAACCAAAGAGTTTTCTGTCGTAATATTAGTATATTATTGTAATAGCCAATCATTGACCCTGTACATAGATTACTAGTGGTCTATTTAATGTAATAAAATGTAAAAAAATGTTGTTATTTTTATAGTCAGGATTTCATACCTAGATATAAATAATGCAACTGATACACGCAACATAGCAAGATACAACTACAATAAATACGTTTGAGTACTAAAAATATAAAAATAAACATTAATAATTATTTCGGTCAATTACACACAACGTCATCTAGTCCCAAACTAAGCAGAGCTTGTATTACGGGTACTAAACAACTGATATAAATATTTTTTTTTGTAAATACATATATATTAAAGATAGAAAACACCAAAACTCTGAAATAAATATTTGTTGATCACACAAATATTTAGTCCGACCCGGGAATCGAACCCGAGACCTCTTGATCAGCAGCCACATACGCTAACAACTAGACCAACAAGGCAGTTGTTAAAAGAAGAATCGTCGAAAAAGAAGGTTAACATTGAATTATGTTAAATAAATAAAATGTTATTATTTCATTAGAGCTTTCACATCACGATTGTTTTAATGGCCTTCATTTTAGAGGATATCCCGATGACATCATAATTTAATAACCATCTTCACACTAGTGCCAATAATTAGAACGTTGTTATATCACTTAATTAACGATTGCAAAATACTGTGCCCTGGATAGTTATAGCCAAACAATGGTTATAAATTACCATTATTGAATACTAAATCAATGCGTGCAGCTCAAAATGTATACAAGACCTGTGTTATGACCTTATTTCAGTTCAAAACAATAGAATTAGTGTTGTTTCTCGTGCTCTATTTAAATAATTTATGGTTTTTATTATTTTATGTATATTAAATTTAAACAGGAAAATATAAAGTAAGAGAGTTTGGAAAGTGCCAGTTTTATATGAGAAATGAAGAAAGTGAAGAAGAAACCAGAAAGGTAAAAAATATGTTTGATGTTTAGAAAGGGAGAGTAGAAGTAAACATAATTAAACTATAACTATTTAAAGTTAGTAGGTGTGATAACAGCCGTAAGATAAATAATGCTGATAAGTCACAATTCTTTGGCTTTCACTACTCGAGAATCCATTTTACAGAGGCCTTCGTTAGATCTTCTTTAAAATTCATACCCTTGTTGGTTATGTTCGATTAAACAAAAAAGTCAACAATAAACAGTTAAACATATTAAAAACATTTATGAAACAAACATTCTAAATTTTCATTTAAATCTCATTAATAAGTACTCTCCGGTTAAGGTAAATTGGGCGTATCAGCTAGATTTAGACCCTATAAGTATTATTCCTGCATTTACAATCAAAGAGCAGTTGATCTTTCCTTTGAATTTAAACAGAAATCTATTCTCCCGCTTTCGTTTACAATCTATTGTTAAAGAATCTATCTTCCATGCAGGGCTCAGAGTCTTCAAGCCACTTATTTAGAGTGCACACTCTTGGTATTCGCATCAAAATCAACAATTCCGTGAAATCATTCTGATAAATTTACTTTCCAAATTTATTTTTATTAAGATATATATAATTAATCTCAGGTTTGTACCTGAGATTAATTATGTACAATATGTATTAGTATATATGTGTATGATTGCGTCATGGCATTAAGTCCGCCTTTGCATAACATATGCAATATGTATAGAATAAATAAGTAAATCAAGAGCTAATTCAGTACCTTAAGATATATTAATATAATGTAAAACTGATTATTATGAGAAATTATAAACAATTACATAAAATCACGACTGTTCCCTTGTAGGCGTTTAGAATGCCTCTGAATACACTTTGTATTCAAAGGCATTCTAAACCACCACTTTCCACCAGTTTTTTGATAACATGTAATAGATGGCCTATTGCCGTTTACCAGGATTCTTAGTTTGCCAGAGTCTCGTCGGTCGATCAGCAGGTGCACGGCTTGCATGCATTGCATTAGAATGAGAAATTGAAAAATTAAATATACAATTATCACAATGTTTAATAGTTTGTAAATAAACAAAAAGACAATATAGACAATACACTACAACTCCAAGTTAAATGTTGTATTAGATAAAACTCTTCACAACATTCTCCTCATCAATCTAGACCAGACAATAATTGGGTCGAGAAGGAAATCGCAAGGTAAAGCTAGATAGATGGACATAGGTTCAACTAATCTCTATACATCTTGTTACAAAACAATATCTTTCATTACAGACTTAACCGACTTCAATGAAAAACTATTCCGAGTACCCAAATCGCAACAATTTTGCCTATGATATTTGAGGAGATCCCTCGATTTCCTTGGGATCCCATCATCAGATCCTGATATGGTGATAATGGGAACACCTGTAAGCTACGCCGATTCCAATGCAAAAATAATTTTAGAAATCAGTTCATAAACGACGAAATTATCGCTAAACATACATAAAAAAAAGATTCCGACGAACTAAGAATTTCCTCCTTTTTTTTGAAGTCGGTTAAAAACGTTTGCAACTTGGCTAAGGGGGCTGGATTGGACACAATTTCAGTATTAACTGCCAGTACGTTTATGATTATCGTATAAAAACAAATTTAGAGCGAATGATTACGAACTGATCTAACGAATACGAACTAATCTGACGGAATAACAAACGGAACATCTAAGTTTTGTTCTCACAAACGCACATTTAGTAGTAAATAAGGCTACTTGGTATGCTCAAAGGTATTTTGAAGCTGTTATTTGATTATCAACTTGCAATGACAATAGCTTAGATTATTTGATTAATATTCCTGAACCAAATTCTATAAAACGATTTTCGTACATCAAAATCAAATAAATATTTCCTAGGTAATGCACTTAATTGAATCAGATATTATTTAAAACGGTATTAATTTCTGTTTAATACCCAGTTAGTTTAATAGACTGTTAGAATCCAGAATTAATAAAATATAGTATTAAGAGAGAGAGAGAGATAATTAAAATTTAAAAGGTGGTTTAAATTTATTAACACGCATAGTTTAACAGTGTGTTGTATTTTAGCTTATTGTATTCCACTGCTCATTTGCTCCTTCGTAAGAACCTAAGTATGAGACTAAGGAAGCAAATAAGACAAGACACCAGCCCTGCAAAGAGAAGGAAGCTTTATAAAACCATAAACTAACCCATCTGGCTAGCATCGTATACTAGACCTAAGGAGAATTCTACATCCAGCAGTTTAGCATCAAAACCTGTTGATGATGATGATAATGTATATGAAGTTAACTTTAATTTATATACGTATGGTAACGTTGTGTGAGTACTTTCCCTATTTGCCAAACGAGCCTTTTTAAATAACACCTTTACTCGTATAACTATTACTTCAGGAAGAAATGCGATCAAAGAAGATAAGATCCTTATAATTATCTGACGTAAAAACTTGTAGCAAGGCAATGAAATACATATTTCATTTGTTTTGATCGAATCTAAAACAACAAAAAGAAATTCGTTCCAATACAACAGACGATAAATGAGAAAAATAATAATTTATTAGATAAATTATTACAAAATGACATGAACATTCCCTGAGCGTTCAACACGCATTAAGCCTAGTTTCATTCGCTGTTTATGCAAACTCACAACTTTTTTTTAACCACCTATAACTATTGAACTATTAATTCTCTCTCTCTCTAGTATCAAACTGCTTTTTTTTCTATTGACAAATTACATCTTTATCTTTATCTTAATATATATAAATCTCGTGTCACAATGTTTGTCCTCAATGGACTTCTAAACCACTTAACCGATTATAATAAAATTCGCACACCATGTGCAGTTCGATCTAACTTGAGAGATAGGATAGTTTAAATCTCAAATTATAGTCGCAATTTTAATAATCGCGGGTAACACCGCGGGATTCAGCTAGTTATATATATAAATCTCGTGTCACAATGTTTGTCCTCAATGGACTTCTAAACCACTTAACCGATTATGATAAAATTCGCACACCATGTGCAGTTCGATCTAACTTGAGAGATAGGATAGTTTAAATCTCAAATTATAGTCGCAATTTTAATTTATTGCTAATTATTGTCTGTTATTATTTGACAGTCACAATTATCTCCTCCAAATGATTCTAACAGATGTCGATACCTTTCGACTGGGTTGAGTAAGTAATCAATAGATGGCGCTGCTATAATATGAATTAATTCTAAGGCGGTACGAAGTTCGCCGGGTCAGCTAGTAACATTATATAAAATTACTATCGGACTTATTAACTTCATGAAAGCAAATTTATGTGCATCAGGAGGATGAGACGACCCTTATCAGCCGCAATATAGGTGACAGTACAGGCAAATTACGAATCCTTGAAAAAAGCTTAAGGCTATTATTTCTGTGAATCTTATAATTGTACAACTTCGATTTCGTTATTCTTCATTACGAAGAAAAAATTCGAAGTTACAATTATAATTTTACACGGAATCTAATAGATTTTATTTGATGAAAGGAACAAATTAAATTCTGAAGGACTGGACGCTTCCCTTCGATATTCATAATGCTTATTGGAGACACTTTGCCCTATAAGTGTTTAATTTATTTGGAAATGAAAATTTCAATTCAATTGTAACATTTTCATTTAAGATTTTGTGAAACATAATTATATTATAGTTTAGAATATATTAATTTTTTTTTTAAGTATAACGTATTCATATAACTGGACATTGGACGGACTTATTTCGTTTCCTACATATTTATTTTTTTGGAACTAGTGGTCGCCTGGTGGTCTAAATTCGACATAAATCTTTTCTTTTTTTGCTTCCTGCACTTTTCATATTTTAAGAACCTTTAAGGATCGGGATCCAGATAGATAGATTCCGATAGAATCGACAGCTTAACACGGGCGTGAAATACCACCATTTGAATAAAGCTGAGTATGATTTACAAATTTAACGGTGATTTTTCTAACCCCAGCCACGCGCTTCTAAAGCAAAGTAAATAAAAATATTTAAGATCTTCAAGTTCTAATTTTCGGACGGAGGTTGTCATGTTAAGAGCTGGCATAACATCTTGCTCGATACCCTCTCACAAAGTAACTATAAATCATAGGATCTAAGAATTTATGAGTTTTTCAAAAATAGAACAATTATTACAAATTTAAACATAATACGGTCGGGGTCTCTTTGAAATCTAACAACGATCAAGATAAATATCAAAGTAACAAGTTGAACAAGAAAGTCTGAACAAGTTAAAAATGTTTTCGACAAAGTAAATTAACTATTACTTAATAGTATTAACATTTTAGACAAAATCTTATTTAAACTAAATCCTAGATATTTGTCTTCAAATAAATCTCAATGTTAAACAAAGAGTGATAATATTTCATCTTTGTAAAATTTAAATACCTTGGTTCAGTCAGTAAAATAGTTTATAGCTTCCAAACTTTATTAATCAGTGGATTATTCAAATAAATCAGTTTTTAACCTAATATTTGACTTACTACATTAACTACGGCTTTTCAAACTTGAATATGTGTATCTCTGTACACGGATAATTCTGTCAATTATCTTGCTTCTTCAGTAACGTTGCTTAATCCAATGCCCTAAAAATATTTTTTCATACTTTTTCAGCGTCGTTTTTTGTCGTACCTAGTTGGGTTTTAGATTGTGGAGGAACGGATGTCGTCTTCCTCAATCACAAAGGGAGAATCCTCCGACCAGGCGAGGTGATCATGCCTTGCGGACCACGGCCCAACCTTTGATGTGGTTTATATAATAATCGGCGCGAGAATTTCTCTATCGCGGTTCAGGATTAGTAGTTACTCCGTATAGTTCATACCGTGTTTTCTTCGTCGTTCAGTATTTCTTCGATAGATGGCGCTGTTGTATGTTTTCGCCGCGCTGTATGTTGGAGTCGCCATAATTGTTTTTTTTTTAAAGTAGGTTTACTTTCTTCATTTACATTATTATTCATGAAGGCAACAGTAACTAAAAATAGCAAATTAGTACCTAATTTTCCAAAATAAATAACCTTAGAGAAAAAGGAATAATTGACCTGTATATTTACTCAGATTTACGATTTAAATACATGTATAAAGCATATAATTTAACTAAAATAATAATACACCTAGCAGTTACGGGAAACATTTATAGATAGCTTTGATGCAGTTCCTAATTTAATTAAAATTCCTTATCATGCCTATTAAGAGTAAAATTTCCAGAAACCCTATTTTAGGAAATGAGATACAATCTAAATGAAAATTTATTTCAGGAACGTCAGACTAACAATACTCCACTCTTTTGGTAAAATTATGATTGTGGTGCAAATAAAAGCAAGATATTTTAGAACTGCGCCTCGCTCTTATTGTTATTATTTACGCTCGACTAGGGAAAATAAAATAGGTAGTCTACGAATGACATTCTTGACAACAGTTTACTATTTAGATTATAAATATGAGAGGTTATGGTTGTGTTTATAAGATATCAACCGATAAATTTATACATATCAGTTGATTAGTTATTTGGTAAAAAATCATAACCAACGGAAACTCTATACAAAGGCTATATATAGTCGTATTTTTAATTAGACGAAGCTACCTGACAGTAGCTAATGTCACTTAGTAAAATAATGCTGCCATATTTAAAGTAATAGTGATGCGTTCAGTTCTCATTCAATCAGATGAATGAACAATGAGTGTGAATAGTTAATCATTTCAAACTATAAAAGAATATTTATTTAAGAATAAAATTGTATAAAAGTGCTCTGATATAAGATACTAGTAGTATGTAACAACAATCAGTTTTTTGACGGCTCAACGCCGCGCATTATGTTTTTTGACCCAAAAAACAACCATCCTCCTATTATATTTTTATTAAATAGATAAATTAATTTAAAAAGAAAGACGAGAATTCCTGATGTGCTTTGATCAAAAGATATGTTTTTTTTTTTGTAAATATTAAAAAAAAAAATAACTTAGATCAAATATAAGTTTCTGTAAATCTACTAATGTCCTTCTTTGCGGCTTTAACATACACAAATAACACAAAAATATAAACCATAACATGAAAAATACGGTAGAGAAAAACAAACAATGTTATTTCAGGATTTATTTTTTTACAGCTATATCTTGTCTTAGTTGGATTCAAAACCTTGATAAATAACTAGCCTGCAATAGTAACAGTAATACAAAAAAAAACAAATCCTAATCATCCAGGATCTTTAAGTTACCAGCTTCTCGAGTTTTGTACTTTTTTCTTTGGTTTTAGGGTTGTTAATAGAGATGTTACTCGTCTGTGGGCAAAGGCAAAGCAAACAGGAAGGGTATTGGCGGTATACATGTCAATAAATTTCACTCTAGTGTTTAAATTACTGAACATCAATAGATTTGCTCTATTGTTTTGGTTTCTTTGTTTGTTTGTTGTACTTTATTGCACTTGTGATAAAAATAAACGAATCGAATTGAGTAACAGACAGACAGAAAATTTTGCCTATTTATATAAATTTTTACAAAGAATCAATTGTGAAAGTCGGATGTAAAAATTAAATCCTCACAATCTTCAAAGAGGTCATTTACATCATCTGGTTCAATTAAATCTGATGTTGGTATTTGATATGGTTGGATCAGTTCTAAAGCCCTCACTAGTAGTGGCTTACGGTCTAATTTTTGTAGCCTCTTCTTCACTCTTACATCAGAAATGTAGGGGTCAGACGACACAAGTGCCCTGTTAAATAGATCTGTCATATGTTTTTCGCGGCCTGACTTTCTGGCATGGTGTTCCCGGTCATATCTCTAAAATTATTTCTAGATTCACCAGCCTGTCCAAATAGCATGCCTATTGGAAGCGCCGAATTTCTTATGATCTCTTTACCTCAAACCAATATTTTATGTAGAGTTACTGTCATCGGATACCAAGGATATTCTGTTACGTATCTGATGGCTGAGGCGCTATGCACAGCTTCATAATTTGCCACTCACATACCAACAAGAAGGTTGGCACCCTCTTGTCCTCCCTTGCATTAAGTCAGCTGGTCGGAGCCCAGACTGACATCCCTCAACAGGTTGGGTTAATTCCTATTGAGGCAAAGTGGCAACATGGGTCTTTGACGGCTCCATGGTGCTTCACCCCCGTTCCTCCAAAAGAAATGTTTAGGTATGAGGTTTTAACCAAAGTCTTACGAGGGCGGGCCCCTTCCCCATACCACATTTTTTCTTTCATTGGAAAATTCCGGCTTTGATTTACGTCAATGAAAACATGACATATAAGTTTGTATTAATAGAAAATACAAAAGAGTTCATAAATTGTTTTTTATGAACAGAACTGTTTATGTTTTTAGAACAGAGGTTCTAGTGTTGGTAGATTGAGTTATAGCAGACGTTCTTCATAGGACATGCTTTTCAAAGAGAAGACCATTTTAGTTACTTTTTTGTACTCTTTCCAACATTACAATATCTTTTTTAAATATGGATTCCATATTTGAAAGGCGAATTCCAGCAAGGGTCTAATGTACTTTAAATAGATGCTGAGAAATAATTATTTATAGATAACATAGAATGCCTTTCTAATTATATACAGAGTTTGCCTTCTTTGTTATTATTGTAATATGCTCATCCCACTTCAGGTTATGTGTTATGATAACTCCGAGGTCTCTTTGGGAGTCCACTGGTTGTAATGGCACAGAATTAATTGTGTACTTGTGTTACGATTGTTTTTTAATTTTATTAATTAATTTTAATTTTATTAATTTTTATTCATTTTATTCATTCAGGAGTTTTTTCAATCATTCACTTTGTCACAACACTATTTTTATTTCATCAAAAACTGACAACACAGTAAATGTCAGTGGATATCGTCTAATAAAAAATCCGACTATAGCTACTTTTATCAAGTCCTTATTCAATATCTTTAATAGAAATAGGTCCAATGCTTCAATGTCAAATCTATGCCCTTCACTCAATTTCTTTTCGGTTTTCTAGTAGATAACTGTAGGCTGCGAGCATTTCAACTTTCAAGAGATAAAACTAGGTCTGTTATTGTTATTAACCTACTAATTTATATGCATTGCAATTTACTCATACTTTGCATTGCAATTTTTATGACTATGATACATGAAGTATCACGTTTTATATTAAACATATTATTTTTCATACACAAATAATTTTTAAATTAGCCTACTTTAGTAACAAAATAGGACTCACAAGTGTTTCAGGCGTAGTAAGCGGCTTGTTTATATATTTATTAAGTCTATTAAAATGTACCAAATTGACTCAACCTGATGGAAAACATGAGTAGAACCCAGATGTAGGTAGGTGGTGGTGGGATGGTGGGTCAATGCTGCAGCATTGACCAACGCCATGGCAGCTTAGTGAGATGTTTCTGCATCATCCAGACTCTCAGCCACTTATATCAAGTCGTTATTCGATTTATCTAGTACGGATATGTTATTACTTCAATGTCCAATCTTAATCTCTTTTTCGGTTTTCTAGTCAAGCATGTATGGGCCTCTGATCTCAGACTCAGCAAGGAGATACGACATGCTATGATGTCTCTTTAGGTTGATAAAAATACACGATTTTGATTGAGGCACCGAGAACTAATAACCGAGAATATATCTTTATTTGAGACTATTATTATTTTTTATTTCATTTCCTTACAAAATAATACAGAGTTATAAGTACATTCCTTACTACGTTATGTTTCAAGGTTGACATCTCATGTCTTTGAATCGCTTCAGCCAATTAATCGCTCGTTATAATTACCATCACAATTCTGATAGAGATCTTATCACAAACAAAGATGCATGTTTGTGTCGGTCAAGAGCGAAATGTATACAACATGTTCCTAATTGTTTAATTATTGAGATTTATTTGTGGATGATAATTGTTAAGGTTACGTGATGTACAGCTTCAATGTCTCCTTGAAGCTTAGTTACATTTTAATTTTATCATTATTGTGTACATCCCATGATATAGGGAAAATATTGTATATGGATTGATGTTTAGCTGTTATTAGAATTTTTTGAGTTAGAATTAGTCAGCAGATGGTCCCCTACATGGTGGTGCTCGCAATCTCGAAAGCCTCAGCCAAGTTGACATTTTTAATGTAAAGTTATTGGAAAACTAATGAAATGGATGGTGATGACGTCATTTCAAAGTTAAGTCACGGGGGGGAAGCATTAGCGATTGAACAATAAAAATTCGACGTGAAACATTTGTATCTTGGGTGGGCCCCAGTAGTAATTTTAGATGAAATTAAATAAATATTTACTAATTTTGATACTTTAAAGCACAGAATAATTATTAAATAATAGACAATGGACTTTATATTAACTTGAAGTAACAATTTTGTAATCTGTAAAACATTTCATTTCAAAACATTATGATACAAAGAAAACCAATTACTCGAATCCAGAATAAGGAAAACCAGAAATCGTCTTTATCAAAATACAGTCAATTTCTGCGTACAAAAATGAAATATTAATAAGAAATACAAATAAAAGATACAGCTTTCAATCCAAAGCAACCGTAAATTATTAGGTGTTTGCAATGTTCCATTCATTCATTCCTCGTTTCGTTCCCTGAGCGAAGTCTGCAATCCGGGGAGATTACCCCACCTTTTGCCCGGTCCGAAAACTGGCGAAGTTCAAAGTTTGGAACCTATTGAGCTACTTTACTTTGAGTGTGAGAATGTTTCACTGAATGTATGTATGTATTCAAAAAGTTTTTAAAAGCTCGTTGTGTGGAAATCTATCGAACGGCACGTTGTTTCTTTTTTCGGATTATTTTAACTGCACTTTGGTGTAAAGGAAATACAGTCTTCTCTTTGAGCCCTATTTTTTCTTAAAAAGTTTTTGCTAGTTGTTGTAGGTTTTGTTAAGTATGGTAATCGTATTTTTTTATGGTGATAGTAACAACCTGATGATCTTTAGTTTTACACAATTATTTAGGTATAGCTTATTTTCTGGAATGTAAATCAGCATAGCAGAAAAGTGTCAAAGGATAGTAACATTTTTAAAATGACTTTTTTTAGACTTTAGCGAATTTAAACACAGTTTTTGTTGTATAGCAGGATTTATTTTTGAAATGCATTTTTTCCCTTAAAGTGAAACTCGTTTTTAATTCACACCACATTTTTATTGTGAATAGCTATCATAATCCTTTGCAAGAGATATACATATATATTTTTATGTAATGTTTTAAAATAAGATACAAAAAATGTTCTTAAATTAAAATTCAGCCATTTTAATACTGGATGTAACATCATTATTCAGACCAATAAATCTACGTCATCTAACTTGCTTCACTTCTACCGCCCACATTTAACCATATAATGATCATTTATACATACAAAGATACTCTCTTGTAATAATCTCTGCACGTAGGAAGGTAATTAAGCAACCAATGCACATATATTCTCAATTACTGTATGTGCCTTATAATTAATGTTATAATTTTCCTGTGAAGTGACTTGAATAAATTCATAGGTATCGACGTACCTCTACCCTGTGTGTACATTGATATGAAATGAGAAACGAATCTGATACGAAAGATGAATAAAAAATATTTTTTATTGAATTATCGCTCATAATTTAAACTCGGTCGATATTTGGAATTTACAATGGAGCTCTGAATTCACTGTTTTAGGTGTTCAAATGAAATGAAATAATTTATTCTGCAATTAGGTTACATGAACACTTTTGCAAGTTAAACTTTTTTTTTTGAGCAGATGAGCAAAAAAAGTAATAATAGAATTATTGTGGATTTTTTACGTTTTAAAAAAAATATACTAGGGAACACAATACGCTCAGCTCTGTAATAGTCCTGTATACTTTCGTAGAGATCAGTAATGTCGCGTCAGTTCCGGTTGGTCTGTCAGGCGTGGCGGTCGTAACTGTAGCGACGGCAACGCACGGAAGCATACCTCCATTTGATGGTAATAAGTGTACCCTAGTGATATAAATAGGGGTATATATTAACGATGCCTTTTCAGTATTCAATTTTCGTGACACTTGCTAATACTTACTTATCTACGCATTTCCTTGATATTGTTCGTTGTAGCAAATACAATACTATCACTTTTACAATTCAACATTAAATAAATAATGAACAAATGAATCAATCCCTATTCGCTTAGTTTTCCATGGTAACAGCTTTAAGGTTTTAGACAATTTGGCTATCTGGATGTAATTTTTGCTTCGCAATCTATATTTTCGAAGAACAAAACACACAAATAAATTATTACTTATCTTTTATCATATATTATCCTAGTCAGTAAAAAGTTAGAAACCGAAAGATTTGGCCCTAACGGAGGTTTTACAGACTCCGTTTAAGGACGTGTTAGATGTCGGGAAGTATAAATCTCAACAGTAATTATTTAGCATAAAACTTTATACAACAAAATAAGCAACAACACAAATGTTTAATGTTCTGGGGCGTACCTACTTCATGACCCATTTATCACAATGGTAAGCCCTTGGCACTACGTGGCTCTTTTGTATTAAAATAATACTTGAATATTGTTGTTTTTTATTGCAGAGTTCATAATGTAATCTGATTTAACCATAACAAATTTGAATCTAAAATAAAGGTTATCCATGAGTAGACATATAAAACTGTCATATTAGCCACTTCAACTTACTGCATTTATTCCTTTTTACATAATATATCTAGTTAAATCCCGTATCAAAAGGATCATATTCCTAGAAAAGTTATCTTCAACCGTACAGGCTAAAGATCCAGCTAAAACTTTGCCAATATTACACATCGCCCAACTCCAATTTTTTTTTATGCCGTACTGCCCTGCCTGATGGAAATAATTAACAGAATCCAGAAGTAGCGGCCACCGTCCTCACTGCCACAACGGACAGTGCAGCACGGTGACTCACAATATGGCGGGCTAGTAAGATGCTTTTTCACTCCCCGCTTTAAGGACCCGGGGTCATAGAAGGAAGGAAACACATGCGTTGGCAGAGAGTTCCAGGTTTTAACTGCTCAGCACATAAAGGGAGAGCCTAACCATTTAGTTCGAGAGCGTATGTCAACCACTCTGAAGCGGTGGCTTCCGAGACCAGCACGTGTTGTCCTGTATAGGAAAGGTGAAGAAGGGACCAGTTGGAACAACTCTTCAGAACACTCTCTATTAAGTAAGCGATAGAGGACTGCCATTGAGACAACATTTCTTTAATATAATTGAAATATAATAACACGAAAATCATAATATATTTCCTAAAATCTTTGTTGACCATTGAAAATCAAATGATATCAACCTAATTATTACGCAGTATTATCTAAAAAACTGTTTTAATTTGAATCTATAATAAAGATAGCAATCTTGAGTAAACAATAATGTAGATAGTTAAAATCTGTTTCTTGATCTTCGAATCTCTTGCAAGATAATAGTTATTTTCAAGAACATTCGTTTCCTTTACGCTCAATTACCGATCATTTACTTACGATACTTGGTATCCAGGCTATTTTCGTTAGGTAAGATGTTTTCTGGTTTGGTTTTCACGTTTAGTTAATTGCTTAATATAATTTGTTTACTAAATTACTTTCAGTTCAAGTTGAGCCGAACGCTGGAAGTCTTTTATTAAGTTACATTGTTTTTGATTTCAAAGGTCTGTTTTGTCAATACCTACAGTTTAAATGGGTCCTTTGATTGTATTTGTCCTGTTCAGCTTAACAAAATAACGTAATTCAGAATAAGGTTTCAAAATACTAGGAATATCTTATTGGACTTAATCGTGATTGAAATATAACAAAAATCTAAGGTTTTTTAATTGAATACGATATCAAAGGAAATTAAATTAAAACAGACATGGAAATTCACTGCCAATGATAGGTATCTGGAGCAAAATTCGATTAACACCTGCTAAAGTTCCAACTTTGCCGACATCAACTCAATTGAGTCTATCGGTTCGTCAACTTTTTGCATGGAGAGCGAGGTAACAGCTGAAATAAGGAGTACTTTTTATATATTTAAGATGATAACGTTTTCAATTTGAGGTCTCGGTATAAAGATCGTGTAATTTACGATATACTTAATTGCCTACTATGAATTAAAATAAATGAATATTTCGGACATCTAACACAACGATATCTAGTCCCAAACTAAGCGTAGCTTGTACTATGGGTACTAGACCACTGATATAAATACATATAATAATTTGTTCTTGTAAATAGAAAACACATAGAAAGCACCCAAAATCTGAAACAAACATTTGAAGATCATACAAACATTTGGTCTCCCCGGGAATCGAGCCCGAGACCTCAAGAACAGCAGTCGCATACGCTACCAATGCCCCAGCGATGCAGTCAAATATATTAAGTTTAATTAAAAATATTCTTTTTGACGTGAATAGACTAGAAATTAAAATATTTGGTATAACAAAACAAAACATCCTTTTAAAGATTGAAAATATATTGGAAAAACAAAACCAGTAGTGAGCATTCATTTCTAACTTCAGTTTTTCAAAAATCTCTACCAGGAAATAAAAAACTCGTGGCATCAGAATCATTTGATTTGTGAACAATGGTTTACGGTTCACAAAAGTGGTCAAATAGTACTAACCTTCTTTTTGTAAGGTCGCCTTTGTACAATTTTTTTTCAGACGAATTTGTAAGTTCGAACGACGGCACGGAAAACTTTTGAGGTGTGTAGGTATATAGGGACAAATAAAGAGGGTTGTTGTCTCCATATAGCCTGCAGGCAAACTATACGTATTTTAGGTAAGTTTCTGTACATTTATGTTACTGAACATTGTCAACTATTCAACGTGGGCCTCTGTTTATAACCCTGAGTGTGGACGCGGATTTTCCTCTCCATCCGCTTCAGTGATCAGCCGCGAGGAGGCGACGTACGTGTGTGCCGTACGTCACCTAAATTGAGAGTTTAGCTGTTGATGATGACCGCATCAGTGCACTTGGTGTTGTCCAGATAGCGTAATAACACATTGGCACATTGCGTTATTTTCATCGGTTCGATTCTGTCACACCGCCCCCCCCCCCCCCCAATAAACCCCAGTGGGGTGACATTAATTCCACTCGTAATGAAAAAAATGTGCCTGTTTATAAAGGAGATTTTAACCAAATATGTATTTCTCTATTTTATCTCAAGTCATTAATAAATAAAATTTTAAATAGAGTTGAATCTGTATAAAATGAGCTTACTTTCATGATATTTTAAAACAATGAATAAATAACCTAAAAACCTAGTGTTATTTATTGTTTGAATATTTTACATACAAGTCGTTAATGTTGTACTCACGCTTCATTCGCATAGTATTCAAAGTTCAAATTATATTATTCAACATATTTTTATCACTATAAATAAATAAATATTGCTCCTTACAGCGCCTTAGTAAAATTTAATGTCACTGGTTGGTAAGGGTTGGGTGAAATGAATTGGAAAAACCTTTTATGAGTGAATGGATCCACTTAGATGCGTAACTCCCTAAGTAATGTGTGGCGTGATTTCCAGATGAATCGGTTGAAGTACCGATTATCTACACTAAAATCGGAAAAGGTTTGCTCCTTCACTTCGCGACCGAAATGCACTACATTTTTCTCTATTTAATTTTATTTCCTTTTGAGATGCAAATTTCCTTGATGTTGAACATGGAAATATACTTACTACCCAAAGGGCAAACTGCGTCTACGTATAAAACGCTTGTAGAAATACCGAGAAATATTTTATTTAGCTATAGTTCACAGTAAATTTTACTTCCAAGCAATCATCCTTATTTTCGCTTATTGTAAATTCCTTTAAAATTTCGTTCTGAACTCTTGAATCCTGATCTCACAAATGTCATAGAAGTCTCATAGTAAAGCATTGCCTACTTTTATAGTTTGCGAGGTTTCTAACACCATTTTTTGATTTAGGTATCCGTTTGCAAGCTATTCAATTTTTAACAGTGTACAGTAACAATTTTTAAAAACAGGGCGTCCTCCCCTCTTAAAGCTAAACGGCAGGCTCAAAAATCTGAAAAAATTCATGATAGTAGTAGTACATACATATATTGAACTTTAAAGAAAAAGTAGATAGGCTTAGATAACTTACTTATTTCAGGAGTTATAGGGGCCTAACTTGTAAAATGTACTCACTTGGAAAACTTACCCTATTCTATATCCCTATTCTGACACGCACTTGGCCATTTTTTTTAAATGTGGTATGGTTATGAGACCACACTATTATTTTTACTGTATTTAATTTTCATTTCAAAGTATTTAAGTCCATTCCATTTCTATTCCACTGACAATACTCCAAAAAAAAATCGAAATCTGATAAAAGTAATTCGATTAATTGATTTATTGATTATATCCTCAGCATTAAATGCTTAAGTAATTGGTTTGCATAAAGTTTGGCTGATTACTGTTATGATCTGATCTAATATGAAATACACACACATTAACAAAATAAATATTTATGTAGTTAAACTTCTAAATTTGACCGACCATTTCATGAAACATTTTTTTTTCTCTAGTCATCGATAATATCATAAAGTGACAAAATTCTACACGCACATGCATAGTTTTATAACTATCGAGTTTGAGAAAGTTTGTACATCTTCTACAAACAATATAATACTAAAGTCAGAGGTTAGAATATGAAATAAAACAGTACCAAAATAACAAGTGATCTAGCAAAAAAGGAATAATATTTCATAGAAAGGTTAGATTATTGATATTGACGCTTGCCTCAGTCTATAAAAAGTTTTATATGGAATGTTTGGCAGGCCAACGTATGTTATTTGTGGATACATAGACTACGATAGATGATATTGCAAAACTTTGAACACGAAAGTTAAGTAAAAAGAACATGTAGTGTGTGCGTTTTATGTAGGTGGAAAGTGGCAGTGTTTGATACAAGTGTATCGAGTGTTTCGTGCTGAATGTACCAGTTGCATAGAACGATGAAATAAATTTACTGAGGGTCTTAGAAAGTTTTACATACTGCAAATTCTACATTTGATTGTATGTTATTTTGATATTCTGCATATTATAATGTTTGATATAGCATTTATTTCATGCTACAATTCAGTCAGGGCTGCAACTGTATTAAGATAGTTTTGTCTATTTGGAAGAGGTATGTCACAAATTTTCAGAATGCTTCAAAACACCTACTCTGAAATGTATTCCAGCTCTCTCTAATAATAAGTAAAAACGGAACTTACTAAAAATCGGATTTTCATCAGTAATTAGGAACTCGATGTATTTTTCAAGGAACCACCACCGTTGACATATCAATGACACGTCTTTAACTATTTTAGCATCTATAAGCAGATATGGAAATTAAAAAAAGAAGTTGATTTTGAAGTTATTGAAATTCTACTAAGTAATAACTGGGTAAGACTTATTGTGTATAAACTCAAATTACGACCAATCTTAATTACAAAACTTAGCTCCCAAGTCAAAATCACAAAGTTCTTGTTTAAAGAAGCCTGTTTACGCCGGCAGTATTGGGTATTGGGCCTTTGCCAACCGCCTATCAGACACAAACCGTAGGACGGAAACAAACCGTCACGTCATGCAGAATTAGAATTACATTCTGACGGCTAGCTTTTGTTAGGCAACTGACCGGACATTGCTCCGCCATACTATGTCAACAACGAACTTAGCTCTGCAAGAACCTTGGCAAACTCATATACTTAGTATTTTCTTAAACAAATGTAGCACAAGTCGCAAAATATCTAAAGACATTTAACACAGTATTCACAGCTGTGATAAATTTATAGTCATTAAGTTCGAAAAAAAACTATTCCATTTTTTTAAATATGTTACTCATATTGCAAACTTTTTTAAAAAGTTGTTTTGGGTTTTAAACTTTTACAACTTGGTAAATATGTTCACTGCGAATTTTATACAAATGTATCCTATATTGTATATCTAAAAATACTATACTTATCAATATTTATTGAAAAATGAATGAATTTAATTTTGAATTGTAATTGTTATTTTTTTTAGCTTTATACAGGACAATTTATATTTTCTTTGCAAGAATGAATTACACAAATACACATAGGTATTTTTATACTACGTTTTCATTATCTTCTAATGGAGTTTGGAATAACTTTTCCCAAACAATAAGAGCTACGGCTAAACGAATACGTATCAACACAGTAATTTTAAAGCAAAGCAAAGCAATTAAATGTGAATTGGAGAAAAGATTAATTTCACTTTTCTTCCCTTCTTATACTTTTAACGGAGGGATAAGATGCCCAACATTAATCAACGTTACGTTTAAAAGATTTCGTTCGGATACAAAAGATGTTGTTGTTCAAAAATGGAATTTAAAAGTTCACATCACAATCTCAAAATGTCTATGTACTTTTAGGTACATCCTACTAATATTATAAACACGAAAGTTTGTGAGTATGTATGTGTGTATGTATGTTTGCTGCTCTTTCACGCAAAAACTACTGAATGGATTTGGGTGAAACTTTTCAGTAATATAACTTATATATCAGAATAACACATAGGCTACTTTTTACTGCAATAATCGAGATACACGGGCCAAAGCTAAGTGATTATAAAAATACATAAATCGTGGATGTCAAAATTTATCACTGTTTTTCTCCTGTCAAAACTTCACAGGTTGCTATGCATAACACACTTGCATAGCAACTATAATGATATACGCAGATAACACCGCGGGGCGCAGCTAGTAGTTATATAAAGTGTCAACATAGCACCGACTATAATGATATTATTTAATTAGAGAATTTGAAACACACAGATGTATGCTTTAAGTAGTGGTAAAAGCCGAAGCGACGACAGTTTTAACCTTTTCGAACTTAAGAAAGGAGAATTCATTCAAAGGGTGTAAGATTACGTATTTTCATGGCCCCAGATCGTTAAAAGTAAGCGAAGACGATAAAAAGTTTTCCTTCAACAAAGTCGTAAATAAACTCAATTGAGAACGACTTCATTATTATAATTTGGAGTCTCCAGTGACCTGAAATAATAAGGAATGTGATAACGCGATTTGTTTACATACTGTGTGGTACAGATACGATGCCGTGTCAGGGTTGGGTTATCAAAGGACACTGCACTTACTTCTAACTTGCTACCATTTGACGATGCAGTGTATAAATAAACACAATTTATTTTAATTACTCTGATGATTTCGAATTTTAAGTTGCTCCCCCACAGACGTAAGAGTGGTGTGAGAAGATTTGATTTCAGTAACCTCATTTTACTACACACCGAACACGTTGTTATTTTAAATTAATTTGTGCTATGATGAAGGTAGGTATTTGTTTTTCCAAACTATTTTCAACCTTAATAATGATTCATTTAGCCGTCTTGTTGTGATGGTTCTAAAACATCGTTACACACTTTCGTGTTTAGATATATTATAGGGATTTATCTGAAGGATGTAAATATTTAAGAATTACAATATTTAAGAAGCACGATATATCTTGATATTTCCAAACAAGCAACAAAAATTAGGTATACTGCAATGGAGATTATTAATTACTTTGTCCCTATGAGCTCCCTAGGATCAGGAGATGGACTAATGATCGTAGTTCCTTTGTTAATTATAAACCTTCTACCATATTGAATTTTCTTTGAAGTCGTATACTTATCTACATATAAACTTTATGTATATACAGGATCATATCTACTCATATACTTCAAATATCTAGTATAAAATCTTTCTTGATCCGAGAAATAAGGAACAAAAATATTAAACCTAGACCCTATACTGCACAGACTTAAAAAATAGGGAGACCTCTGTGGTTTGTTACGGCATTTCTTCCCAGAGTGAGTCTTAGGAAATGTCGGCAGCTTCACCTGTAAACTCTGACGTGTTGAAATATCTGTACCTAAAAGATTTACTTGCAGAAATAAATACCATTCATCATCTATATTAAATTTTCAAATAAATTATACCCATTATTAAGATTTGTGTGTCGTTCAAATACCACTCAGATATCACAAATTAATTATAGTTTCAACTGGAATTAAAATACTCTTATGTGTCAACTAAAAACGTTATTATATCTAAAAAGGGGTAGAGGTCGCCCGTATTGCAAGTCATAGGAGTAACAAATAGGGTAAGTTTGGCAGTTAACACAAGAGCCTACTTGGTCTAGGCGACAATAGCTCTGCTCGGCCTTTATATTATTTTGCTATATACACAGATGACTACACAGAATTCAAATAGTACGGGGCTTGAATATATTATTTGAGAATATGCCAAAAGTATTGTGGTCACAAATTCTGTATTCCTAAGATACCTAGTCCTGGTTATATAATAGACTGGACGGATGAGGCATTAATAAAAATTGTTATGAAACTCATTTAAAGTTTGTGGATTGCGATCTGTGCACGCACCCACACACAAACACACACCCACTCACCCACACACACACACACACACACACACACACACACACACACACTGAAACTGTAATATTTGCAAACAAAATATCAATGTGTTTGTTACACGAATTTTCGTTCTAAATCTGTGTAATTATGCTAATTTAATGGTCTAGGACATCGAGGTATAATATTGGGATTCAATCGATTGAAAAGCGCATATGGTAAGATCATAAGCTGTACCTTAGTACGAGTATAACAGTTCTAATTAATATTATGCTTACTAACACGGACAGTAGATTTTCAAAAAAATTCTTTTTGGTTAGTTGGTCACCAAAGTTGTAAAGAGAAGGAAGAAAAGGGTTGGTAAAACTATCAAGACATTATTTTTTATGTGTTGTATATAGATTTAAATAATTATAATTGTATTCAATTTTATAAAAGACTGCCTTGTGGGTTTGGTGGTTAGTGTATGCGACTGCTGATCAAGAGGTCTCGGGTCTGATTTTTCATTCAATAATTTTTTATTAGAAACCCGGAGTATGGAAATCGGAGGTACCTCAAATAGACTGACAACCATTGTTTTTAGACTTTCGCGACTTTTACAAATACCTACTTATGTTTTTTTTATTGTAAACGGGACTTATTAGCAATATTTTTTAAAGGTTAACGATATCTTCTACTTTCCGACGTTTCGAACGGGCTATACCGCTCCTGATCACGGGTAGCGATATAAACCGTTGGAACCGCTCGCCGTCGTCGCTCTGTGTAAAAATTTATATAAAGGTAAAACCGACTAAACTAATAGCTAACCCTAAAAATCAAGGGAATAAAAGAGCCTATGAAAAAGAAGACAGTCAATCTTAAAACATAAAAAAATAAAACTTTAATCATCTGTGGTTGAAATAACTGTAAACTATTTTTACACATTTACATAATAACGCACGATTGGTTTGCAATATTTCTACAAATTATTTATTAATACATTAATGTAGCGGATGTTTAGAATGATTAAATAAATTATTCAAAGCATTTAGTAAAATTAAAATTCTAACACGCACGTTTCACCTACTATTTCAAAATGTGTAAACATTAATACCGAATCAACCCAGTTTTAATAAAGTAAAGAAACTAAAATAAACCTAACAAATAAGAGTCTGCCTCATGGGAGAGTTACGAAATTAATTGTTCTTTTGTAAGATTCTTGTACTCTAATTATCATCACTTTAACAGTCCACTGCTGGACATAAGCCTCTCCTTAGAAACGAGGTTTTGGCCTACTATACCACGCTGGCCAGACGGGTTGGTATAGGGTTGGTTTGAAGTTTTCCTTCTCTTTGCATCAATGTTGTGTTGCGTAGTTTATCCCTTAGTTGCCTTTTACGACACCCGCGGGATGAGTAGGAGTGGTGATTCTCTGTATTCTTAATCCGTCACGACACGGATTAAAACTGAGTACTCTTATCAGTTGACAAAAAGTATTAACAAAACAAAAACTACCGTTAAACCACTATCGGGCGTTTTCCTTATCATATGCTGGGAGCCCACAGTGAGACCTACCATATCTTAATGATGCATGATTTTCTTTCCAGGTAGCATTGACTCAAAAGACTGACCTAAAATGACTGCTGTCGTGTTTCGTTGGTAAGTGCGAGACCGAAGGCAAAATGGTGCAGAAGCATTAAACTACGTCGCCATAGTGTCGCATTTTCTGCACTCGCAATGAGTATGGTGACCACCACTCTTAAATTCTATTCATGCTCGTTATCAGGCAAAGCAGGGTTCCGTTTCGGAAGTTTAAATCTAATACTTAACACCTCCGCATTGGATTTGTATTTACATCTCAATAGACATGTTTTTCATTCGACATAGTAGGGAGCTAAAATACAATCGTTTATTAGGCACGCCGCCAATACCAGTGGAAACAATACAAAAATAAACCACTTAAATAGTGTACTCTTTTGATTGTCGGAACGACGTGGAAATAGTATTACATTCTTGATTTTAAACTTCCTTGTACTATTATTTCACGATTTAAGTAACTTAAATTTTATCTGACCGGTTTCGCCCTATGTCCCCTACGTGTAACCTACCAACTAAATAATGAAATAAAAGTAAGTAGTAGTGAGTTTAAATTGAAGAATTTTATGCCGCTTATACGTAGTGCAATAAAATAGGATAGGCTCAGAGGTACAAGCTGAAGTCCTTAAAACACACAACGTTCAAACCTTTTTGTAACATAACGCTTAATAATTAACAGGTAGAAATGCCTCTGGTATTTAAATTTCACTGTCGCCTGGTGCAACGTTCACCCTCCCTTTGTCTGACTACGTCTTACAAGTAGTCGAACAATATGAATACGCTTCGAGGTAACTATTGTTGTAAGACGTGCAAGCCAATTCCGCATTTTTTTCGTGTACACAATACTCAGTTTTTCCGCAACAAAACCCTGAAATGGAACAGTTCTCTCAATTCTTAACAATGAATGAAGAATTAGACGTTGTCGGAAACGTTTTTCTTGACATTGATGCGTGATCTGTAGATTAAGAGTTCCTATTATGTGCTAGCTAAATAGTACGCATGGACGAACAGAACTACTGCACTTATAACGCTCACTTTAAATACGAGGTATAAAAACCCCGAAGTACTGCATTGACTGCACGGCTGGCCTAGTGGCTTAAGCGGTTGCCACGCCGCTTCCTACTACGCCAAGTGTCGTGGGTTCAAATCCCACGTAGGACAACACTTTGTGTGATTCCCAATTTGTTGTTCTGAGTCTGGGTGTTCTTTGTGTCCGTTTCATGTATGTTTGTAAAGTCCCCCGCGACACAGGAATTTATATTCCTAATGCGGGTGTTGTCTTTTTAAAATGAAAAAAAAAAAGTCGTATTATCTTTAGATCTGCAAATGTTATTTGTAACATATACAATATTAACTTCTGTTAATAGTTTATCTATTACAAATATTCTAATAACTACTTATTTTTATAGTCGTAGTCAACTGTTAGCTTATTCTAGCTGTTGAAGAAGCGCTAAGTAGAAATAGAGAAATTTTAGATCTTTTCATGAGTAATGAGATGATGTTTTCTGATACTGTTTTCAAAAGATTTACATACAAAAGGCAATAGATATGTTAACAGATTCAGTACTTTGCATGACAAAACGCTATTTCTAGGTTAAAACAAACGTTTCCAGATGGAAATTTCAGGCCAATGTGCAGCTATTGTTGAACATCGAACTAAGCGTCTATTAAGCTTGGAAACTTGATGAGACAATTTCAAGTTTACCATCCGTACAGTCCTTCTGTGCAATTTAATTGGGCATGCGGTTTAAATATATTTTCTAAGCCTTTTTCTTTTGTTAGGTTGAATAAAATACTCGATTTACTTAGGAAAATGTAAATAAGATTTTGTTTATGACTTTTATGTGTTTTTTCTAGTTTTGTATTTTTTCAAGTCAGTCGCTCTCTAGTGGTATACATAGTGTTTCAGTTTTGGTTTGACAAGCCACTACTGTGGAATGCGATCTGTTTAAAAATGTATCGTCGGTAAAGTTCGTTTCGTAATATCATAACAATTTCAATTTATTTAAAAAAAGTTTTAGGCTTTGAATCAAAACTGGTATAAAACAATAATCATATCAATATTTAAAAACAAATGCTAATTATCAATAACCGAATAGGCTCAGTCAGACAGACAGTCTGGTATATATTAATTAAAATATATAATATTGAAGTTGTGCTGGATAAAGGTGATAATGACATTGAAAGGGCAAGGCATTCAGTTGTATCGAAGAAAAAATGTAATCGAAAAATATAAGCAGAATTAAGTCTATCAATTTATTTATATTCAAATTTGAATTTCAAATTAAATCGATTTGGATAGATTTTATTCAGCTACTTTACACAACAGATGTTTTGTTATTGTTCGATAAATTACTTATTTACGCTACATAAATTGGTATCTGTTTCTACAATAATTGATTTAGCAATGAGCTGAAGATCTTTTAAAAGGTATTAGATATCGATACATATATAATAGACTGTTGTCTCATTAATATTATAAACACAAATGTATATAAAAAAAATTCACTCCTACACTGAAATAGTTTTACCAACTGAGATAAAATGGAGATTGTGAAGGTACGTGAATTTACACAAAAGCTATTATTCCAAAAAAGGAAGTGTTCTCGTGAGATGAGTGGTAAATATAGTACGGAAGTAAAAGTACCAGGACACCGCTAGTATTTAAAAATTTGGCAAAGGTAAAAGAAGGTGTGTTGGAATAGGTTTTGTGTCCCTCTATCACAAAGGGAGGATCTTCCGAGCAGGCGAAGTGATCGTGCCTGGCGGACCACGGCCCAACGGTTGGTGCTGGGCAGTTATATAATATGCTAATCGCCGCGAGAATTCCGCTTATCCCAGTTCATTTGTTCTATGACTGAGTGTAATATATGGTAATTTTATAAAGATGGAAAATCCGTGCGTTTATAGAGGGTACATTTTTTTGAAAAATCAAAATGTTAACACTAAGTTTAACCAATTTGTGTATGAAATACTTTAACCAAGTATTATAAGACTATATTAAACATGTAAATTAAATTAACTTAACCTTCAAAATATTAATTTAATGATGGTAGATATATCAGACATTAATGTTTGTTATCAGAAGCGAAATATTGTAGTTAGGCAAATCAAGCTATGCTGCAATAACATTGATAATTCACCGACAGTGCCTTGATAATTCCTAGGCATATTGGCTACTAGCGTATGTATATAGTAAAAAGTAAGTGTTTTTATAAGATTTAAAAAAGAATTCATTGTCAGGCACGAGACCAAAAGTCATCTGTGGTTTACACAGAGAAATAAGACTTTATCAATTTACATAATTATTGTTACAATCTCACACGTGCTTAAATAAACTCACTCAATGTCAAGAAGTTTCAATAAAGAAAATATAACATGATAATAGAGGACTTTTTTAGTTTTATTGTCAGTAGAAGCCTTAAAACTCATGAGTACATTTATGTTATTCACCAAATATTTGAGATATGATTTTATTATCAGTTGCTATACATAAAGCCGAAGCCAGACAAAATTATTTATTCAGAATATAAAGTAAAGGAAATGTGAACTTGAAGAAAGCTCTTTAGCCTTTTATACATCCGTTGTATTTTTTCTTGTATTGAAATTGGGATCTAGGTTATATTATTGACGTTGAGACTTAAAGCTGCATAGCATTTTCTTCCCCTTGAAAATAAACAGGTGCTGTTCCAACTAAAGAGTCTCCACAAGAAAGAATTTTAGAACTATACTTTGACTAAAAACCAGGGCCTTTATAACGAATTTATTTAGTATTAGTAAGTAGTTTAGTAGAACATGCAAATATACTTATGTACATAACCGCCATAACTAATAATTTTTGAGGTCGTCGCGGTAAATAGTAATTTATGTGTTATTTTGACATTATAATCTCTTTTATTGTAAATTTTCATCCAAATCTGTTCAGTAATAACAAATATACATACACACAAAATTCATATACGTCACCAACTTTATATATATAAATATAAATATATATATGTATATACAGTGGCTTTTGAGTTTATCGCGAACAGATAGTCAGACTGACGCGTCGGAGAACTTTATTTAAAAATATGTAGTGAAGTAGTAGAAATTACTATTGGCTTACGAATCAATCTTACTAATTATGAAAGGAAGAAACAAATCGCTAGTTATTTATAAAAATACTCTTTTATTTTTTCAGTGTTCCAGACTATGGTTAGATTTTATATGTTCTAAGTTTTTGTAGAAATACATTTGTTGGAAGAATTCCAAAGCTTGAATAAAGGAAATGCACCCAAGAACTATATTGTTGTCACTTACTAGTATTGCCCGGGAAAGTTTTATTTCGAGTGATTTCTCTAGTCAACAGTTTCGTTTTGTTTCGTTTCGTACATATAGTTTATTTTAATGTCATCTCTCTCAGTATTTATCAGATGTAATGTAAGGCTTTTATAGTGAAGGGATTAATTTAAGTTTCTACACTTTATAGAAAGGTTTGATGCTTAGTATATCAAACTAAGCTAAACTTATTTATTAAATAGACTATTGATCGTCTTCCTAGCCGGTATATTCCCAGGATTATTTGGAGACAGCTACTAGTTTGAAAAGTTAGACCCGAATAACAGTTTTCCACGGAGCGACTAGCAAAGGACCTCTGCAACCCTGAGGGCAAACTCAATTCGAAGGTTGAACAACTTCCATACTCCGGGCTATTGTTATGAATTTATAATAAGAAAAACTTACAAAAACTTTTAACACAAAAATCAAACCCAAGACCTCTCGATCGACAGTTGCATACTCTGATAACTAGACCAACAAAAACCAGAACAGACTATTTACAAGTATTACATTTTCTCAGGTCTATTTAGGTTTGTGTGCTAGCTTTACAAAAGCATGTATGATCTTAAACTAGAACTAGAAGAACAATAATATTAACTACTGGTGTAATAGCAAAAAATAAATTTGTGTAACACTTCTACTCTTAACAGAATCTTCCGATCTAAATGGCGGATAACATTTCCTTCATCGATAAAGCGTAGGTTCCCTTCTTTTGAATAGGATTACAAATTTGCAAGATAAAAATACTCTATGTTATCCTGATATCAAGAATAATATTTCTAAGGTTGTTGTTTATTTTTATTCTATAAATATTTCATTATAGGAGTTCAGTTGCAGTCTAGTGATAGAAACTATCGCCAAGCCGCTTTTTACTACGCAAAAGTTGTGACTTGAAATAAAAGACAACGCGTTGTGTGATACACAAATTGTTGATCTGAGTCTGGGTGTTCTTTGTTTCATATATGTATCTAAAGTCCCCGCGACATACGATGTATATTACGAATGCAAGATTTGTCTTTTTAAAGATAAAAATAAATAATTGGTTTAAGTCTATGAAGAGATTTTAATGTCCCAAAAGCTTCTTTGAAATTACAGTTTTTTTATAAATACGAAAGTAGTACACACATACGCTACAGAAATAAAGATTATTACATATAAATTATCCTGTTTACAACTTTTTAAATAAAAACGTGACGTAACTGTTATGAAGTTTAACATCCGTAACGCACAGACGTACATTATAATTGACAACAAAATCTTCTGACACCAATACTTTTTTTAAACGAAAGCACGTGTAACATTTTAGTGTCCTGAATACTTGCCAAACAGGTCAATAGCATGCCAGCAAAACATAATTCTATGAATATATTGGATTAACTTTTTCGGAATTCGTTCCACTATTTTATATCTTGTCGAACATTTTATGTGATATAATATTACTAATTCTATGCGACTTCCTACTAATATTATAAATGCGAAAGTTTGTGAAGGAAGTTTTGTTACTTTTTCACGCAAAAACTAGTGAACGGAATAGACGGTAGTAAGGCTGAAAGCTGCGAACTCGCCATCTTCTTTCTCAGAAATGGTTGTGCTTATAAAATATTTGTCGGACCGAATTTGTCGCACATTTTGAGCACTACTATTTCAAAATAGATATTAACTTAAATGAACTATAGAAACTGACAAAATCACAAAAAACAGTGACCTTTGATCTTGAATAGCTTATGACGCAGAGATAAGATTTTATGAGACTTTTGAGCCAATTTATATAAACACCAAAATAAATGTCAATACAAGTTTTCATTTCTTAAATTATCGCATTAAAAGGTTGACCTCAATATTTTCCTAACGCGACTCGACCGTGGTTGGTAACATTGTAAACTTACTGAGTATTGTACTTCTAATAACCATTAATGATACAAATATACATAAGAAAAAGATTGTATAGGGCATTATTAAACAAACTGTCTGACCTTTAGTGTAAGCAAACAAAAACTTTTTAATTTTGTATCTCCTTTTAGTTCTTGAAGAAACCATTGTGTTCCTCTAATTAAAACTTATTTCCTACATTTTATCTTCATTAAAGAAACGGGTAGAATTTCACGACAATCATAATAAGATATACTAAACCCATCTGAAGCAGGCTTGTAACATTTTTCCTAACAACCATGTCATGTCTAACACAAACCGTGGAGGCGAAGTAGATTATGTCACTGTCATGTGGGTAACAGGGATTTAACAGGGATATGGAAAAATGCTTTAAACGAGAATGCGAATAACGTACGAAAAATTTGATATACTATTATTAAAATCGTGTTTATGAATAACATAGTAAAATTTAAAGAAGCATTACTCGGTAGAAGACATATATTTTTGTATACCTCAGAGGAAAAGGATGATATAAAATAACGCAATTTTGTTTTATTCGTGCTAATACTTTAAATTCGACAGTCAGTCTCTGTCGGTTACGGTTTTACAGCTATATCATAAAATTTGGTATGGTACTGCTATTACCAACATATACGCGGACGGAGCTGCAAGCTTAAAAGCTAGTTACTAACTTATTATGTGTGTTATTTAACCACTTAGTCAATTTAAAAGAATTTAAGCAAAGAGGTTAGAGGTTCCAAAATTCTTAGGCAAGTACATATACTCCTTTATATTTCAATAACCTACAACGCCGCAATCAATACTAAGTTGATTTTTATGACATAAGAGGGAAACTATCTGACGATTTTGTACGCCGTTGTTGTTCCACGTTGATTTCAACACAATAGCTCGAGCAGGGTACAATCCTCTAACAGAATACGAACTTGCGCTGGCAGCATTAATGCTGACGTCTATCGTTGATGAGTTCGAGATTGGAGGGCCAATTTCAGCAGGCTATTATAGTGTAGATCACCATGCGACTTTGTCTGCATTCGCAATGAGTATGGTAACCACTTCTCTTGGATTCTACTCATGAGGCAGAATAGAGTCACTTTGACAAGCTCATATAAAAAGATAAGTCTCCAGATGGAAATTATTGTTATTGCCTATGAACGCCTGCAGCTCAGGAGTCACAAGCGTGACGGCCTTCAAAGAAGAAGTTCGCTTTTTTCTTAAAGGTTTAAAGCTCGCATCGGTTCGGAAATACATCAATGATAACTTGTTCTACAGGTTGGTTGCACAAGTTAAAAAGTGTTTAATAAAACTAACTTCGTATATCTCTACAGTACTCAACATTGAGAATGGGAGGATCGAAGCAAGTGGCGTATAATTGGAGAGGCCTATATCCAGCAGTGGACTGCGATAGGTTGATGATGATGATGATGACCCAACATTGAAAGCCACAATGATATAGTACTATAAGGTACCTTATTGAGTAACATACTCAATAAGGTACCTTATAATATATAACTTAAGACGAAACTAAATATTCAACATAAATATATGACCTAGATAACATCATAGTAACAATTCGCTAAAATCCTCCTTCCATAAAAGATTTATGGTGCAAATAAAGTAGCTGCTACAAGAACAAGAGTAACTAATCAATTAGATATACACATGTACATATAAATATATCGTAAAGAACGAACTGTAAATAAACAATAACAATAAGAGAACAAGGACAGAGAAAATGCGTAAGACGACTGCGGATATTATCAAAAATTGGATTAAGCATGATTCATGGATTCTATCGCGGGACCGTTTTGTATGTAAGTAAAGAAAACTGCCGGATTTTGTTCTGGTAAGGAATATAAATCGAAGTTATTTTGTCACAGAGAAAGGATAAACAATCTGGAAATTAATCGTATTAAATTTCATGTTATATTTTTGTTTCATTTTTTCTCTCATATGGAAATGGAATAAGTAGATCAATTATTTATAATTGTCAAATTTTTATATGTTCTTTCTCTCTCGATCAAAAGATTTTATAACTTTATTCATGTAGTCAATTAAAATTTGAATTTGTTTATATTTAATTTACGTGTAATTAGGACAACATTACATAGTAAAGATAATATGATACAATTCATTATTTATACGCCACAACCTTACCACGAATATATAGAACTTGACACATTTCAAATACGCTGTGTAATTGTCGATACTTGTACTTATATTTCGTAGATACAAAAATATGACAAATAAATAAACGTATAAATATCGCAACGAAACAAATAAATCATGTTCATCACACAATTATTTGTTTACTAAGAAAGCAGGGTTACTGACCTTTAAACTATCAGCCCTCCTAGGCAAGATACATTCTACAAACATAAACGTTAATATAAATTATCATTCATGGTCAAAAAGCCATAATGTCCCACTGCCGGGTACGGTTCTCCTCACAGGAGAGGGTTAAGGCCATACGTCCCACGCTGGCCGAATGCGGAGTAGTGACCGGCAAGACGACGCTGGCTACGTAATTTAGCCGTTGAATATTTTAAGCCGCTCAAAGGCCTCCAATTAAGCTAAAAGATTGTTATCCTATGATAACAACCGGTACCGACAGCTTAATGTGACCTCCTAATCACGGAGAAACTCATGGTATCATGCCGCTAATGGTCGCCCATCCAGTACTGATCGCGCTCTCTCTAATCACCTATGGATGTGTAGCTGTATGGGAATGATGTGACAGCACTAAGTGACATAGTCAAACAAAAATATTGGTCAATAAATCCAAATGATATTGGCGTTAGCGATTGTAGAAAGAGAATCAACGCAAACACTTGCAACCTCAGCCATAAGGATGCAGGCCAGTAATCCTTTTCAATAAAGATCAAAGATTAAACCTTTCAAAGTTTTGCGCATCCAACTTCATTACACATGAAAAGTTTTCCTTAAAGTTTTACAAGAACGAGATATTGTTCGAACATTGCTTCATAGTAGAAGTTAATAAAGCTTGATAAATGAGGCGCGAAACAATTCATCATTTCTCTCACGAGAACACCAGTTGAGATAGTCAGCTCATTTTTTCGTCTTGACATGTAATTTGAAATTACTTTCAATAACTACTCTTTAGTGTTACAGATATGAAATCACTTTATCTTAGTTTGTTTTTCAATGTCTTTGCTGTCATTAATTTATGGTAATTTATTAAAATGATTATCAGCAAAAAAAAATATGAATATGATTTGAATATTTCATCCAATTTTTATTATAATGAGATGGATACTTCTGCACTCTCTTTAGGCATCTCATTAAGACGCAATTTTATTATTTTCATAGGCTGACACGTGTACATATTATTTGTTTTCCATTTAATATATTTTTGACATTTCATAATATTAATAATAAAATTAAATCATAACTTTTTATTTGTTTTGAAATGTTCACTTTTCGGAATATTATTGCTCCACTTTTAAACTAAAATAATAGTCTACAGCACTTACATTCAATACGAAGATTACAAAACAAAAGGAATCGTCCCAAGTTGCACCGAAACAATTGCTCGACTATCGAAGACTCCCATTCGCTGCCATTTCCATAAGTAGATTAACCCTAAATTCACTACTTACTAATCGTCCCAAGAAAAGGCTAAAGTGGATTGCGTAGCCTTTAGTATAGTAAGTGCTAGTCATTACCAGTTAGTATGTAATACTTTAGGTGTTCTATTGCCGAGAAGAATGGCTAATCGATAAAAGTAGATACTTGAGATATCGAAATAACATTATTTGCTCGATGGTGAGGTTCCTTATAAAATGTGTAACGCTCTTAGGTAAAAGTATTAAACAGAAACGACGACGTACCCAAAAAAATATACAAATACCAGGTGTATTTGTAACTTATTCTTTCTGAGACAATTTTAAATTGACCTCTTCAGTGATAACTAATATTCCATCTGCCTCGTTGGTCTAGTGGTTAGCGTATGCGACTGCTAATCAAGAGGTCTCGGGTTCAAATCCCGGGTCGGGCCAAAAAAGTTGTTTTTGGGATTTTCTTAGGAAATTCTTAATAGCTGCCATTGTGTTTGGAAATTTGGCGGTGATTCACGCCCATGCCTCGGAGAGCATGTAAAGCCGTCAGTCCCGGTTGTCATGAACATCTATGGCAATCGTTAATGGGAAGTCAGTGCCCTCAAATATATTGACAACTAGTTCAATCTTAGAATTTCAGTTCTCCCTTAGGGTTCCGGAGGTTCGATGCCAGTCGCTCCGTGGAAAACTGATATTCAGGTAAAACCGGTTGAACTAGTAGCCGACCCCAAATAATACTGGGAATAATGGCTAGGAGGATGATGAGTGATAACTAATATTCAAAATGTTATTTTATTTAAATTAGATTCAAAAGTCATACCATTAAAATTTTAACTCTATAAATTAATCAATCAAATTAATTAGTCTTAAAGATAAATTATATTGGTGCAATTAAGACAAAATATTGTAACATTTCCTATTGCGAACGTGGGATGAGCTTCCTGTCAAGGTTTTTGCGAGTGGCTACGAGGAAAGAGTGTTTATGTATTTAGAAGCCTCAAGAGTATATAAAAATAAAACGCGGCGTGGGCTCTTATGTAGGACGTATGCTGGTTTACCACCGATATAAAAACATACAAAACTTAAAACGACGATAATAAGAGGAATACTCTATAATAATGAATAGTACTCATGTTTAAATCAGTCTTTTGATCTAACGTCGTAAAGAAAATACTTTTTTCATACTCGTATAGAAAGTGAGTTAACCATTTAAAGTACATATATCATAACGTACATTAAAGAAATAAAATACTCTCAAGTCTCAAGCATCCCGGCAATGGTTAGTAACTTCCATTTTCGAATTAAGATTTCTACGAACGCGCCAATATTTAAGACAGCATCTCTTTTAAGTCCTACATAATTTATTACAATATTATTTTACTTCTGAGCAATGGGTGTGTTTTTAATAAAATAGGAAGGAAATTGTATTTCACAAGGACCCGCGCAATGGAGGCGTGACATCGCTTCAATAAATTTTACATAATATTTACACAACATACATTGCGAGAGGATTACTAACATCAGGATTGATGTTCAAATAAAAAGGTACAAAATTCTGAAATGTCTCTTTGGAAAAATAAATATTATAAATATGTATGTTATTGCGTTTGTGGAAAATGATCTAAACGGTAAATATGAATATGAACTATGTTAAACACATCATCATGCAAGACTTCAAGCTGTTTGTGTGCTAATGTTCGTACGAGATGATTCAATTTCAGTTGGCTATAATACGAAATACGTCTGTTTCATAAAATGGTCGGACACAACAACATGAAGCGATAATTCTATAATGTGGCCGTGAAATATGTTGTATAAATATACATAAAACTATTCCGCTACTGACTGACTAACAGACAACACACAGTCGAAACTATTGGGCATAGGAAGCTGAAATTTGGGCTGAGCGTAGGCGAGCACTAATAGAGAATTTTGTAAAATTCCACCCCTAAAGGGATGAAAAATATAATAAAAGCTATACATCAGAATAACACGTGGGCGAAGCTACGGGTAAAAGCTGGTTATATAGACGAAATATTTTGACGAGAAATACCATTTCAGAACAGCAAAAGTAATAATATGATTCAGCTTGGATAAAAGTAGAAGATAGTAAGATACTTATATTGTCGAGTATTTAAGTGAAAGAATCTAATACCATGAAAATAAATACGACATAAAATAATATAAATCAAAATTCATAATAAGAAAATTATGTAACTCGTTAGGTACTAGCAATTGATACAATAAGTACTATGAAGGAAAATTTGAAACATCTATCTTCCTGTTTACGACCAAACAAAGTTTATAAGTCCTCTTTCTTTGTATAAAAAAACACATAAAACCTTTTACTCCCAGTCGTAAACTACACGAACGTATCTAGTTTTAGCATACAACACTTTTGCAATGTAAAACTTTTCACTAGCAACTCCTACACGGAACACCGAATATCTCAGTATAAGTTTACACGCTTCAAATACAACGCACGAAGCTTTCATTAAAATCGTGAACTGAATACTACGAACTTTTCTAATTTATTAAATATATAAAGGAAATTGAATTATATTCGTCTGAAATTAATGTTTATTTAAGAAGCACGATTACAATCAATTAACCTGTTTTTAAAATTTCATTGCATGCCTAGTTTATAAACACAATTTTTTGATACAGATGAATAAGTTTGTGTTTCAGTGAATAATATCTCCATTTTGATGATACATCGTATTTCTGTGTGAATACAAAAGATGAGCCTCCTAACAACAAAATCGGTTATCGTATATGCAAAGAACTGTAAACCCTTTATTGTGTTTGCTCATACAAATAATATAGCTTATAAGGAATAACCTTTACAATATGTAAGTGATTTTCGATGTATACCATTACTTTCAAGAATAAATTACATACTTCGGTATCTGGCAGGTTTATTCGAAGCGTTAAACAACGTTTTATAATACCCTTTTTTATAAAGCCTGTCAAAATACCTTTTCTCTGCCTGATGGAAGCATGACTAGAATGGGTAACTTTATAAAGTTTCATGAAGTACAAATATTTTTTTGTAGGAGCATGTCATAGTGAAGTGAGGAAACAGAGGGAAAGTCATACCATCTATTTCTAGAAACCATTTAAGATAATTTTAACTACAAACTACAAGACAGAATTCCCAGTGACTAAGCTAATTCTAAAACATTTTAAATAACAAATCTTCTACTGTAGTGAGGTAAGCAGACGATAATGGTTATTAAGTAGGTACAGAATACGTACTACTTATAAAAACGTAAATGATAACGCTTTTTAACAAAAAAAATTGAACCACCGAAAAAATTAAAAGCAGAAATTTATAAACTATTTTAACTTAACTTTAGTAACTAACTTCTTAAACTAGTGGAAGCAAAACTAAATTATTATGAGTTGGCGCCTAGCAATCAAAGAAGAAAGACAACTAAATCACCTTAAGTTTAAATAAATAAGTCATCACGTTTCAAGTAATTTATTAATTTTCTTGTTAGAATTCTTTTTTCATATTTATATGGGACCAACTAGGAGTATATATCCTTTCATAAAAAAAAAAGGATTATCATAATCGGACTACTCTGTAAACAGTTATGCGTTAAATTGAGAACCTCCTCTGTTGTTTTCGTTAGTTGAAAATGTAAATCACTTTAAAAACAGTCGATTTTTACTCTTGTTTAGATTAGTACATTATTCAAATAGATAGAATAGATTTAAATAGAATTTGGAAATAAATAATAATAAATTTTATATACTCAACATTTTCACATTAAATAGATGAGCTACATCATCTCACATAAATTTATTTACAAAATCTTCAATCAACCGATGCTTAAAAAAGGATAGCCTGAGCTTTAAGCATCAGTAACCTCCTAGTGACATAGGATATTTGCACTTTAGATAGCTCTGTTACATCAAGTAATAAAAGGTAGGCACTGGTAATAAGACAGAGATAAGTAAGCCTAATAAATGAAACGTTACAAATTAAGGGACAGTAAATTATTTATCTGCTGTTCTTTTCATCATTGATATCTACGAAATCGTGAATATATTTAAAACTTCTTTCTGGCATAATAGAAACGAAATACATGTTTATAAAATTACATAAATTTAAATATTCGCTATCAGTGAAACTGATGTTAAATATTTTGATGTTTCGGAGCTTGTTAATATTGAATGTTGTTTTTAACTCTGATCATTAAAATTACTTTTAGGTTTCTTTAGTTATTCTGTAAAACAAAACATTTTCTGAAACCAGACATTAACATTTTCTACTAATTTCAGTAAGTTCTATGATACTGTTAAAATTTTATTATTGAAATTCACGCTGGTGGTGGTGTTTGACCAAACTCCTCCGAAACGGCTGAACTAATTTGTATGAAATTTTGTGCGCATATTGGGTTGATCTGAAAATCGGCCTACATCTATTTTTCAGACCCCAAGGACGCGAGCGGAGCCGCTGGCATGAGCTCGTAAATATGTATAAATCACAGTACACAAAAATTTGGATATAGTGAATGTAATATTAGTCCATCAGGAAAAATATTCTATACTTGTGAATTTTCAATAAATCAGTCCACTTATACTTAGTCCACAGTAAGCTTTCATACACATTTTGCTTTATTTTTAAATTATGAAATTTTAGTAATTTTAGTACAAAAAGATTTTTTTTACATGATATTCCCAAAGAAATAACAACTTTTAAAATAGGTGTGTAGATGAAATCAGTTCTATTGCCCAATAAGTGAGTTGCTCTTTCCCTAAAATAGAAGTACCAATTAGGCTGCGTATCTACCTACATCCAATTAGAATCAAATAGCCGAACTCCAACGAAATTCAATCACAAATGACTAACATTACTTGGAAACTGAAATCATAGACTCAAAACTAAATTCAACATGCAATACGAAACTTTGTTAGTACGGTTGAGCACTATTCGAAATGTTTTACATAACAATTTTTCGGCCTGACATATCGGGGAACGCGAATGTGATGTATGAATATTTTTTAGGCCAATATACCTAAGGGTCCTCGTACTCCCTTTCAATGTACACCGAGTTATTGAGAGGGTAGCTGTAAAACCAAACAATGATTTTTATCTTCTTTATAATATTAATTTACGTATATTTATATATTGGATAAATATGGTTGTGGGAGAGCGAAAGGCGTATAGAGCTCCGTTGTTGTAATATGTCTCTTGAATTTATTTTAAAAGTAGAAATTAGTTGTTTAATGTATCGGTCTCTTCCAAGGCACACCGCTGAACAAGTCCGTTGCTTTCCGCATCCAGTCGCCACCGGCGACCCTACGCAAGTCATCCCGCATCAACACGCTTACCCACCTAAGTTATCTGTTCTGAGACATAAACTGCTACTTTAACCTTACTTCAGATAACAAAATCTGTGAAGGATCACTTAATGTTTCAAATAGGTAAAATTTCAAACTCTCTACAAATAAACAGGGAATACGAATTATACGATGACTAATGATTCTAAAATACTAATTAAATACAGAATTTGAGTAGAATACCGACATTATAACCCGAAACAAAGTTCGCCCTTGGTGTAATATGTAATAATCCTTACAGAGTTAATGACTTATTCTTATCTGGTATATTCGATCCACGATTAATAGCATTAATAGGCAATCCTTAATGAGTCTTTAATTAATACCCTTAAGTATTTGAAATACTTAAGGGTCTTAATTAAAGATGGACGAACAAAAAGCCAGTACAAGACGGTATTAATTACAAACCAACCGCAAAGTTGCACCCATAATCCTTGAGAACGTCGAAGTATCGAAAGCACTATTAAGGTATCTTAAGGCGTCATGAAGAATTTCTTATAACCAAACGATAGTAATGAGACACCCATTTGTCTTCGTAAGGTTTCACTAAAACGGTCCCTCTTTTAACACAAGGGTTGCGGATGGGAACATCAATTTATATACTAAGACTTGATTTTGAAGCTGACACGTCGTATAGATATATATTTATTAGGATCCCGAAAGGATAGTCTAAAGAACATTTCAAACGCGAATTTCGCTCATATTTTACGAAGATTAAGAGCAAGTAAAGCATTTCCTCAATAGGAAATGAACGGTTTAAATTTTAATGGATTATTGGTCTCGTGATAATAATCTATGGTATTCATAATGTACAATGTTTTCAAGTGGGTTTTAAAAACGCACTTAATGTAGGTCAGACTTATACAATAACATACTTATAACAATTAGTATAAAAAATAAGTCCCTATGTGGTATTTGCGTAAATATTCACACACGTGAAACAATGTCATTAGCAAGTGAGTGATGGGCATATCATATCGTTTGCCCCGTTCGTCATTCCCCGTATCCAATTACAACAAAACAAGGGACGTTAAAAAATCTCGTAATATTTTGCCATATATATAATCACAGTATCCAACATCAGTAGGTAAAACAGTGACAAGAACGTTTAACTTCAGAAAAGCGTTTAAGAACTTTATAGCCATTGTTAGCAATCTTAATTTTATTATGTTTTTTTATCCAAACAGGACATAAAGACTCTTTTACGATATTGAGAGCAATTTGTGATTTTCAACGTTTGTAATCATCGTCCTCATCATTCCTTCCCGAGTCTATTTTTGAATGGTTTTATTCATGGAAAAAGGTTTTTGCTGTTATGTGTATGTTGTCAGTTGCTTGCTAGATGTCACCTATAATCATTTTGAGCGTACTCCTTCACTAAAGCCAGCAACACGCTTGCGACTCCTGTATTGCAGGCGGCACGTTATTTTGCCCGCTATGTCATATAAAATTACTAAGATTTAGAAAAGGGATAGATGGAAAAAGCTAGGATCAGAATGGTCCATCGTGAAACAGTGAATTGGTTAAGAGACGGGATTGACACTGCGATATCTAATAATAGTTGGTATCGTGTTGCAGACATAGGTATCTAACCTGGTCAAATAACCCTCAATGGGTTTTAAATTTGACACGCGTACATTTACCTAATAGATCAATTGTTTTGTTTCATATAAATCTATTTAGCTCCATAAAATCTTTACACAACCAATATACGGAATCAAATAAGAATACAACATAAACGCTAAAGAGTTTATTTGCCTCAATATATCGATTGATGCCCGTAAAGCCCTGCTATATAAATTCATCGATAAAACGGGCTGTCGTGGACGAACTGAGCGATTCCACTTGACGCGCAAATGCCAAATACCTAATACTTTTGTTTCATTTTTCACAATTTAACGATACACGTTCACACATTTACGATTTTTCCTGCTTTCGAGAAAATACGTCGTGCGAAAACCGTAGACATGTCTTATAACATTATTCAGTAACGGTAGGAGAAGAAAATATAGAATCGAAGAAAATAGAATATAGAAGAAATTATCGAGAATCTTCTCTTTAAATCACTTTAATAAAGAGTGTTATATTTATATTTGTTTAAAGAATAAAAAAGAAAAAAAAGCACCAGAAAAATACAATAGAACATTTTTTTTTATAAAAGACTTCATCTAGGAATTAGAAAAAGAAGCGTTTATTGAAAAACTTAGTTTACATTACAAATACAAAAGACAACATTCAAAATTTCATTAATTTTGTCCGTTGGATGCCGACTATTGAGAGTCTTTTTAATATAATTATCATTTAGTACCCTATTTTTTATTTAAAAATGTATTTCATTTATAACTTAACACACGATGGTAGTACTTAAAATTAAGGTTTAATTCATACTAAATTTGGCACTAGTACTGTATTAAGTAAAAAACTGCTGCCTTCAAGTATTTTAAAAAATAAACATGAAAAAACGCATTTATTTATCTTTTAGCACAATTCACTCTAGATGTGTTACAATAGTAAATAAAATGAGCCAAGTTTTAAATCTCTTTATAAAATACCGTTTATAGTACCAACTTGTATCGCGTGCAGTTTCCGTCTAGCATGTGCCGTTACTTTAACTGAACCAATACAGCTGCTGCCTTCTTTACTATTACAGTTACAAAGTGAACCACACGTTGAAAAGTTATTTATAGGACACATTCAAAGTGATATTTAAAACAAAGAAATGAATTTGATTTTTTCACTTTTTTTTAAATCTTGTGCGTCGAGTGGCGAATAAATGACATTAGCTAACCACACAGAAACTAGAATATATAAAACACGGAGCGAGTTTTCCAGTATTGCCATATGATGTGTAATATCCTATGGATCAATAATAATAAATATTTTTTTAATAATATATCAGACATCTGACACATAACGCCATCTAGTCCCAAACAAGCAGATCTTGTACTATGAGTACTAGATAAGTGATATTAATACACATTTACTTTTTAATTGAATTTAGCAAAATCCCAAACTCCAAAACAAATATTTGCAAAGTATACAAACATTTTGGCCGAAATGGGTGTAGAACCCGAGACTTCATCACAATCACAAAAGTGAATCACAGCAGTCGCATATGCTACCACTGCGCCACAGAGTCAGGCAATTCAGGCACCATAGCCATTGAATGGTCAACTCAGGAACGTACTCTCAATAGTCAAACTAAATAACGTCCTTTTCTATTGATTATGTACACACTTCTCTGGCTATACACGAATGAAATCAATTCCACAGATGTCATCTAAGTTAGAGAAAAGATGTAATACATCAAACAAGTAGAATAAAAGGATAATTAATATGAAAAAATAAAAAAATATAATATATATCATGAAGCACAATATTAAACTTTATTTTTGATGTACATAAAGGTTTCATTATTCTTAAGATACCATAATGCTGTTTTCATATATGCGTACAGTTACGGTCTTGCCAATTTTGCCTTGCGTACATAGTTGTAGGCTCAAAAAATGTATGTACAACGACAGACAATTATTTAAAAATATGCTAGTACTTCTTCAAAGATAAAAGTCGATACTGACTAGATAACAAATATTAAAAAAGTAATAGTCTACTTAAAATTCTTTAAAAAACCAATGCATAGAAAAACTTTTCTCATCACACTTTGTCAATTTTCACGAAAGTCCATAGAACTAAAGTACCCAAACACTTCAATGCAATATAAAAGATTTGCATGATATAAAATACGTTAAAAATGAGCTTCACAGACAGTAATTGCATTGTGATTGATAGTTGAAATTTGAAACTCCAATACCAGCTTTTACAGGATATTAAAAGAATACCGCAGGGATACTCCACACTGCATGTTGTTGACCCAAATCCTAGGTGGAAATGTGGAAAGATAGAAAGTCTACGTCATGAAAGGTATACTTACACGGAAGGTTTGCAGAGTGTAAGTCATAGATCGAATAGATCAAAGTCCGTACCTGTGATTAAAACCGTCTGTTTCGTAGAAGGAATAGCTTTATTGGACTACTAAACCATATTAGTTGAATGTGATATCAAAGGAACGATACTATAAAAGTGACGGTCAATTCCTTGTTTATATCTACTATATAAAAATAAGTCGGGTTTTCCTTCCTGACGCTATAACTCCAGAACGCACGAACCGATTTCCACGGTTTTGCATTCGTTGGAAAGGTCTCGGGCTCCGTGAGGTTTATAGCAAAGAATATTCGGGAAAATTTCAACAGAAAAGCGGGAAAATCTTTTTTTACATACAGCGCCATCTCTGATACATAGCATGTACTACAAACCAATATTTTTTGACAGCTACTCATTGTTCTCTGCTCAGTTAATTTCATGTGACAAACCGGTATTGTGTTCATTGTGAAATTGTGAAAAAAAGGTAAAAAAAATCGGAAACCATCAAATCAATCACGTGTATTTTGCAAATTTTTATTCAATTTCAACAGCAGGCATTTGTCTTTAAGATGGTAAGTTGAACTGTGTAAATTATGTGGATCGTGCATTTGAGGTTAAATTCACCACTCTGTCCATAGTCCAAAATGCCTAGAGGACGACGTGCGATTATCGCCCGCCGCACAAGACATGCAAGCCAGCAACAAGTGTATTCACAGAACTTAAGAGAAGAAAGACAAAATATAATAAGAGAAAATGCCCGATTGACAAAAAGGCGCAAGCACACGAAGATCATTGGCATCATACAATCGCTTGGCATTCCAATATGATCTGCGAATTACAGTGATGATGAAAATTTAGATATTGGACCAATGAGGACTATATGCTGTTATTGCAATGCGTTAAAGTTCAAAAGAGAAACGGCTGGATTGTGCTGCGCAAGTGGAAAAGTCAAACTAGATACATTACTTACACCACCACTTATACCATTACAGCCACTGAAACCATTGTTCGATGGAAGTGATCCCGATTCCAGCCATCCATGAATACAATAACTGTTTTCGCATGACTTCCTTTGGAGCTAATATCATTCGAGAAGGCGGCTTCATGCCGACTTGCAAGGTAAAAGATACAACACACATAACCAATCACTCACACCAACATAATGAATTGCAACACATAACAACTACATATACACCACACACTTCACTATCACACGATCAGAAGTTACACCGTATTCTTCAAAAAATGATTGTTTGTAATTACAGATACAAGGACAGATATATCATTCGCATGGTTCAATGGTGCCAACACCAGATGAACCGCATCAATTTCTGCAAATATATTTCATTTCGTCGATGGTGGATCAGCTGTATGTGCGGTGCAATATACAGGGAACACAACAGTTAAAGAGACGAATTATTGAACAGTTGCAAGCATTTTTTCACGCTAATAATGCTGTGGTTAATATGTTCAAAACAGCATTGGAACGAATGCCATCGGATACGCACAAATTTGTCATAAGAGCGGATTGTACCCCAACAGGTGAACATGTGCGTAGATTCAATGCACCCACCGTTAATGATGTTGCTGCAATTATTGTTGGCGATCCAACTAAATCGCGAGACATTGTCGTTCAGCCTTGCATGGCTGATGGAAAGTGCAAAAAAAGATATCCGCGACCGTTAATTGCTAAAACTTACAGGGAACGATGGATATCCAGTTTATCGTCGGCGTTCAAAAGAAGGACGATTTGGATTTGACGATTTGACCACAGGCCAGGTGGAGTGATGATTTGCGCAAGATGGCTGGCAGGAGCTGGATGCGAGAAGCACAAAATCGATCAAAGTGGTGTGCAATGGGAGAGGCCTTTGTCCAACAGTGGACTGAGATAGGCTGATGATGATGATGATGATGATGATGTTCAAAAGAAGATAATGGTCGAACTATCAAAGTTAAAGTTAAAAATCAAGAGATTGAGATCGGAAATGAATTCATTGTACCATATTGCCCGCTGCTATCACGAATTTTCGAAACACATGCAAACGTTGAGAGTTGTCATTCGGCCAAATCAATCAAATATTTGTGCAAGTACGTCACAAAAGGCAGCGACATGGCTGTGTTTGGTATTGCGTCGGAAAATGCGAATGACGAAATCAGCAACTTCCAAATGGGCAGATACGTCAGTACTAATGAAGCATTGTGGCGATTATTGTCATTTCAAATTCATGAAAGATATCCCACAGTTGTACATTTAGCAGTGCATTTGGAAAATGGCCAAAGAGTTTACTTCACTGAGGCTAATGCGGCACAACGAGCTGAGAGACCACCATCGACAACATTGACTAGCTTCTTTGCAATGTGTGAAGCAGATCCATTCGCAGCGACGCTGATGTACGTTGAAATGCCAAAGTATTACACTTGGAATCAATCAACAAAGAAATTCCAACGTCGCAAACAAGGAACCCCAGTTCCAGCTTGGCCACAGGTGTTTTCCACTGATGCACTAGGTCGCATGTATACTGTTCATCCTAGAAATGATGAATGTTTTTATTTGCGACTGCTGTTGGTAAATGTACGTGGACCAAAATTATTTGCGCATTTGAGAACTGTGAATGGCCACCAATGCCAAACATATCGAGAAGCATGTCAACTACTGGGTTTGCTGGAGAACGATTCTCATTGGGATTTAACACTTGCGGATTCAGTTGTTTCATCAAATGCGTACCAAATACGAACGCTGTTCGCAATTATCATCACCACATGTTTTCCTTCACAACCAATTCAGTTATGGAACAAATACAAAGACGACATATGTGAAGATATCTTGCATCGCTTGCGCATTCAAACGAATAATCCTGACATCCAAATAACCGATGAAATCTACAATAAAGGATTGATTCTGATTGAGGATCAATGCTTGACTATTGCAAACAAGCTACTGATTGAAATAGGAATGATTGCGCCAAATCGATCGATGCACGATGCATTCTTCAACCAAGAATTAAATCGAGAGCTGCAATACAATGTTGATACATTGCAGGAATTCGTTCGAAATAATGTGCCGTTGCTGAATGAACAGCAAAAACAAGTATACGAAACATTAATGCAAGCGGTGGACAATGATACTGGTGGTCTATTCTTCCTGGACGCACCTGGAGGAACAGGGAAAACATTTGTCATTTCATTGATTTTGGCCATTATTCGATCAAGATGTGACATAACTTTGGCGTTAGCATCATCTGGAATTGCGGCGACTCTTCTAGATGGCGGTCGTACCGCACATTCTGCGCTTAAGTTGCCACTCAATTTAAACACAATTGATACTCCAACATGCAATATTTCCCGATCCAGAGCAATGGGAAAATTGTTGATGCAATGCAAGCTCATTGTTTGGGACGAGTGCACAATGGCACATAAGAAATCACTTGAAGCACTTAACTTCACACTGAAGGATCTTTGGCGAACTAACAACATCTTTGGCGGCTTGATGATATTGTTGGCAGGCGATTTCAGGCAGACGTTGCCAGTAATTCCCCGTGGAACGCCTGCAGATGAATTGAATGCTTGCCTGAAGGCATCACCTTTATGGAATATCGTAAAAACATTATCGCTAACCACTAAGAGAGTTCAACTTGAAAATGATCAAAGTGCTGCACAATTTTCCAAACAATTGTTGGCTGTTGGAAATGGAAAAGTCCCAGTTGATGCGACATCTGGATTAATTACTCTTACCAACGACTTTTGCCGATTTGTAGACTCTCAATTAGCTCTTATTGAAAATGTTTTCCCAAACATTAGTGAGAATTATCAGAATTATGCTTGGTTAAGTCAACGAGCAATTCTTGCCGCAAAGAATAATGATGTACACGCACTGAATTTCACCATTCAATAAAAAATTGCTGGCAATTTGGTGACATACAAATCCGTTGATTCCATAACAAATCCCAATGATGTAGTAAATTATCCAACGGAGTTTTTGAACTCTCTGGAGTTACCAGGATTTCCACCACATAACTTGCAACTCAAAGTTGGTACAGTTATTATGATATTGCGTAATTTGAATCCACCGCGACTTTGCAACGGTACTTTGTGTGATCTTTAAAGAAGATTGGTTTTTGTAGCCAAATTACAAGTCAAAGGGGGTGAAATAGGGGATGACTTTTTTATGGGAATCTTTTAAGGGCAGGACGACGTCTGCCGGGACAGCTAGTAAAAATATAAGATTAGTTTTTGAAAAAGTTGTTAAGTTTAATGTATCACTAAAATTATACAAATTCCCCTGTATGACGACTACTTATCACTACCGTACCTTAAGCTAATCATTTGCTTATCCATTGTTGTTGTTTTTGATTAAAAATAATTAACGATATGTGAAATTATCCAGAAAATCAATTAACTATTTCAAGTACTTTCCTTGCAAAACGATTTTAGCTTTTTCTTTTATGGCATGCTCTCTGCTTAACGTTCACCTTCCTAGAGAATAGCGTCATCATTATCGTCAAATAAGCGAAATTTTGTAAAGTTTTAATCAAAAAAATTATAAGTGTGTTAACATACTTTTGTAACAAATAAACAACTTTTAACAGTATACTACTTGACTTATTTCCTCCTTCGTCCTCTTTAACAGATCAGACGGATTTCTCTTAAGTTGTCCTTGATTTTGCAGTGATATTAACCTAAGTAGTTCATTCTCTGAGTCGCTTCTTACGGCACACATGTGATAGAAGAGTACTGATATGTGATAGTTTCGTTCTCTAATAGTAGAGAAGAAAACTACCACATATCAGTAACAGATCAACGGTAAGAAGATAATGATGATGATGATGATAAAATCGTTTTAAAAAGATATAGAAATGGAAAAATAAATATAAAAGCATTTCATGATATGAGGTGAATGGAAAAGGTTATTCTCATTTATTTGTGGTTATGACCTATAATCGATTTGTAATAAATTTCTTTTAGATCCTACATTCGTTTTACACGTTATACGAGAGAGCATAAAAAATGTTTCGAACAAGCCTAATCTCATTAAGAAGAAAATATTACAGATGAAAATAGTTACCTGAATAAGAATTTCTTTTCACATTTTAAATATCACACTAGGGAGCAGTACGTTGCTTTCACAAACAAATTTATACGATTTATACTGGTTACTTAATCACCGCGTACGTAACCATAAATAGGAGTTATGAACGATTTTATAAACCCTTAAAATAAACTCTATTTGAAGTAGTCGGGCAAGGAGCTTTTGCTCGATCTTGCGTCTTATATACCTTTTTATTATGAGCAATATAGGAACGTTAAATAATAATGCTAGTTCGAATTGAGGCTGAGGAAGCAAAACCATCAGAATTTTACTGCAGAATATCATAAAATAAACTTTGTTTATTTAGCCCACTTTCAAAAGTATGACGTAATTTAATATTTTATACGAGAAATTAATCATTCGTATTTGTATTGATCTAATTTTTGGCGCTCCTATTGGCCATCGTTTATTTACGAGTACTCATTTTAGTAATAGATGACTAATAGATCACAGCTGAAATAAACAAAGCAAATTTAATGCACATCAAATTTACATGATTAGACTGTGGGCCTGGTCACTGTCGAACTCTAAAATAATTTAAGATTTTCTAAAGAAATTTAAATTTAAAAATTTAAAATTTTATTTTGCTGATGAAAATCAGTTGAGTATTGCACGTTCTACTCAAATTTAAAATAAGCGATCAAAGCGTAAACTTATAAGATTTGTTCATTAAGTATTCGATAATCCTTAAATTATCTCATTAATTTTATAGGTGCGTGATCGTGAGCATAATTACTGTAATCTTGAAGCAATAAAGATAGGCGTTTATACATTTACTTGCTCATAATAATAACTTAAACAATATAATCAAAACAATGTGATTGGTATTCTGATAGACTGTTAATGTTACAATAATAAATGCTAAACATGCCTTTTGTTATGGTGGGGACCCACTGATGAGCTATGTGGAGTAGAGAGGAGCAGACTGTGAATTGGCCAATCACAGTACCACATCGGGTACTGTCTCGCTATTGGAAACAATGTGAGCAAAGTGGAGTGGACGTTCAAAGAAAATATATGAACGAGATATGAAGCGAATGTTAGTGACCTAATGAGACTGTGGTACGGCGAGTACGTTAAGACTTTTTCCAACTCATTATCTCCTGGCAAAATACTGATGAGTTATCGGTATACGACTCGATACACACCTGGTCTGCGTTGTTTCGTTTCAAGCTCTAGATAAGACAGGGTTTCAGGAGATTTACATTTGTTATAAAAACATTTTTTGTAATGCTCTGAAGCTAGAAAAATAAAAATGAAATGACTATTAAAATAAATGTATATTTTATAAGTGATTGTGCTAATAATTAAAGAAGCAAGATGATATATTTTATTATTATATATTTTAGGGGAAATAAAACAAGTAGAGATTATTTTGTCTTTAATACAATGTAAATCATTTTGAATTCTCAATATTTCATAAGGCCATGGATGAACAAAACAAAAGATGAGATGAAGTGATTAATATATAATCTCTAGGAATCCTGTAGGTACGAGTAAAATTGATATTGTTTATATCTTAATTCTCTAGGGAGGAGGGGATTATATTATCTTGAAACTCAATTTGTATTTGTATCAGTGCTTCAACCTACGATGTGTTTTTGAAACGTAATGTTTGTAAGAAAATATTTTTTAGTAAAGCCCACGTAGGTCCCCAATACAACTTGGAAAATGTCAGAAGGGGGTGTATGTAGGTGGTCCTAAAAATATAAACTGGTTTGGTCTGAATCATAAAGTTGAACAAATAAATTCTTACCAGTATACAAGGTGGCTTTTTACTGAGCCTATTTTCTACCAATATGTTTTCAAAGTTCTGTATGGTTTTGAAAGTTGACCCAGTAAGAAAGCGAATGAGAGACGCCTAAACATAGCTGAAGTGTGAATGCTGGATGGATGTGTAGTGTGACTCGGATGGACATGGTCTGAAATGAGTACATGTGAAGAAGTCTGAAAGTAGTAAAACTGGATGAAGAGTTCAGAAGTTAATATGTTGGCATGGACATTTTATGCTGAAAAATAAGGAAAATGTGGCGAGGAAAATTTTGGATATGGAAATTGAAGGGTACAAGGGAAGAGGATGACCAAAGAAAAGGTGGATAAATTGAGTGAAAGAAGATATGGCTAGGAAGGGCGTTAACAGTGAAATCACGAGTGACAGAGTTTAATGGAGGGACAAAACGTACTGCGTCGACCCCAAATAAAACTGGGATAAGGGCAGGCAGATGATGATGTTCTCAAAGTAGAATTTTAACGAACATCAAGGTTCTTTGATGTTATTAAAGTTAGCGATGCGTTCATAAATATAAGTAAGACCACACATCGTAAACTTACTGAATTGTTCAAGTTAATACCGCGAGAGCTAAATTAAGTGCAGTGCACATTTTGTTTAAAATTGAATTTTGTGAGAAAGAAGCCATTGTAAATTATAAATGGAAGCAGCAAAATTGTTGTTTAAATTTTAAGTTGAGTTTTATGGTTTAATCTGAAAATTTGTAGTACGCGATTATAACATATCATATTATGTAATATAGTATACACTAAACACGAAGCGCTCATAGCCGAGTGGCCTTAGGTGATTGGAAACAATCACCGAGGGTAAGTAACGACGGCGCGGTCAGACCAAGATGGGTGACCGTATGTGGCATGATATGTTATTATGAGCGTTTCCATGATTCACGTTGAGATCACGTTAAACAGTTGGTCCCGGTTGTTATCATAAGATAGCAGTCGTGAAGCTAAGTTGGAGGCCTTCGGGAGGTTTAAAACATCCATATGGCAAACGGCATGATTACGTAGCCACAACGTGTCTTGCCAGGCCCCAACTTGCACTCGGCCAGCGTGGGTACGAAATATATATATATATTTATAACACATTTCTTATATAAAAATGATACTTTAACTGTCTGTCTATTACATATGTGTCATTAAGGCCATATGTATGTGTTAATATTTAACATATAATATACATATTGCCTTAACCATCTCCTAGAGGAGACCCTAGTCCAACAGTGAGAAGTTATGGGTTGCATACCTAATATATATTGTATTCCTATAAAGGACTTATGCAAGATAGATAAAATAAACCCCACAACAATCGATATGTTAAATAGAAAATGAAATTTTATTCAACAAATGAATTCACTTACTTCCACTTGCCATATAAAAAAATACAGGTACAATTTTAAAGGTAACAGTTTGCTTATTTCCAGATTCCAAAACTTTTACAGGGAACAAGCGGGTGAGGGTTAACTTTTTTCACAACATTGTTTAAATGGCATGCATTGAACAAATTGTTGATTGTGTTATTTTTTATTAAAAATTTGACAGTTATGCCATCAAATTTTCAATTTAAAATCTCTTTTCTATGGTGAAGTCTATATCCAGCATATAGGATATAAAAAACGGTTAAAAATGGTTTTGAGTTATGAATGAATACGACAATTTTCATTAGTGACAATTGCATATTTTCATAACTAATATAATACCTAAACGAATGATCAACACTTGTTTGACACCAGATCGGTTATGCATCTTGATGATAAATCAGTTAATATTGGAATGTTTGCGATTTAGGTACAAAACGTAATATCACAATATTTATGAGTGTATGTAATTAATTTAAATCCTTACTAATGTGATAAAAACGAAAGTAACTATATCTATCTGTCTGTCCGGCCTTTACGCCAAAACTAATGACGGTATTTAAATGAAATTTGGCACACAGATAGTTTAGAGCCTGAAAAGGACATAGGCCACTTTTTACCACGATAACCTAAACACGTGGGCGAAACCGTGGTCGAAAGGTAGTAAATATAATTTTAAAAAAATCAGACAGCTAAAATTTAAGAATAATACAAAAGTATTTCAACGATGTTGTATTAACATCGTTGAAATACTTACCCTCGAAACCGACCGAAAGTGACTAATCCTGTGTATGTAAAGCAACCTATTACTAACTAGAACCCGTATTTAGCGATTGTGTAATTTTGCGATGTTAATAATCCGTTAACTAAGTTACATGTGAAACGTTCAACTCGGCACAAAGGTATCACGACCCGCAAACATCGGATTGAAATTATTCAGTTACTAAATATGATTACACTGAAATTATTTGAACACTAACGTAATGATTTTGGTAATTATATTTACTAAGTGTTTGTTATTAAGTCAGATTTAGATTTCGCATTTAAATTAAATTGTTAGGATGACACATTTTAACCCTCCCTAAACATATCTATGTTTTATGTTGACAAACGATTATCTAAGGCCCATCTACCCGACTACGGCGAAACCAAAGGAGGGCTATGATTTTGAATATGTATGTATGTATGTTCATTTGATCCCTCATAGCTCCTTAATTACTTATAAGAACTGGACAAATGAGGTTTCGTTAGAAGCGTCTTGATTGTCCGCTGGTTATAGGCTACATAACGTGTTATCGGAACTCCTCGAAATGCCCTCTAGCGTATATAAAGTAGTATTAAAAAATGAATTTGAGATAATTATGCCGTGTTTGAAAGGGCGTTACTTGTACTACAAATAATTTTATTTGGGGTACCTCCCCTACACGTAAAGTGGGGATGATTTTTTTTCTTGCGTCTACCTCATCATGTGGGGTATCATTAGATATGTTTTTTCAAAACATTGCGGGGTTGCTAAAACCATTTTCTGATTTAGGAATCCGTTTGAGAGTTATTCAACTTTAAAGCGCATTTTTTTGCAATGTTATTGGGCGTCCATATATTGAACTTTCAAGGAAAACTATATCAGTTTGGACAACTTTTAATTTCAGGAGTTATAGGGGCCTAACTTGTATAATTAACTCACTTGGAAAATTTCGTACAATAATAAAGAAATAACACGTAAACACATCTATCTATTGGACATCGCTTGGCATGACTACGGAACCCTATTCTATGCGTGGCCTGACAAGCACTTGCCCGATTTTTAAGTTATAGGTATAGTTTATAAGTATTTAAATAAGATTGCCCAGATCCTTTTGCCGATAGAATGGAAACATCCGTTTTTGTACGTTACTACTGTCGACTTGTTATTTTTGTACTTACGTGCTATATGAAAGCGTTTTTTAAATTGTGCTCTCCCTCTTAATTCGGCCTTAATATTTGAAATAAAGATTATATTTCGATTACGGATTAATTTTAAGACAATATATTCTAGGTAGACAACTAGTATTTGCCCGACGAACAGACAGTATGATGTACAACATTACTGCAAAAGATGGCTCTATTTCATAACACGGGATTCCGTTATTTTGAAAAGAACATGATCCCATTTTCGTTTACATAATTGATTTATTTTTATTTTATTTGCAGTTGAAATTTTTTCATATCTTTATTTGCAATCTGTGTTATTATTGATTCCGCAATTCCAAGGTAAATAAAAACAAAACCCTGTGGATTTAAGTTAATTATATCCAAGGAAGTTCTACAGTCATTATAGTTTTAGTAAGCCATTGTAATAAATTAAATATCCAACCCTTACTCGGCATACGTGTAATTATATCACGCTTCGATCAGAAATCATCCTGTCACGCAAGCAGTGACACAACGTCAACAGTTGCACATCATTTCGATGATAGACAGCATCGAAAGGACACACACATATAATACCTAAAAGTACTTAAAGTTATTTAAGTTCTTCACATTACAGAAACAAACACAAATAAATAACTGATTTACTATCTAAACAGACATATTATGCATAGAAAAACACGCAGACTCCGAAACAAATATTGGTGGACCATACAAATAATTGGTCGGACCCGGGAATCGAACCCGAGACCTCTCAGACCTCTCCTCTCTCTTGATCAGCAGCCACATACGCTAACCACTAGACCAACAAGGCAGTCTATGTACCAAATCTATCTAATTTGAAAGAAAGTTTTGTCCTAAAGAGCATTTCTTTTATAATGACAACTCCTGCATTAGGAAAATTCATTCTGTATCGCGGTGAACTTTAGAAACATACATGAAACGGACACAAAGAACATCCAGACTTAGAACAACAATTTGTGGATCATACAATGTGTTATTCTTTGTATGATTTGAAACCACAACACTTGACGTCAGTAGGAAGCGGCTTAGTGACCGCTTAAACTACTAGGCCAATCGTGTAGTCATTGCACATATCGTTAGATCGAAGCACTCAAATAAATACCGCAATACAAAAAGAGCAAAACCAAGATATTCATGTAGTTACAAGAATATAATACGACTGGTATTGCTTTCTCAACTTTGCCAAGAATATATTTTATAGCGCAAACATTAAATACGGCTACTATTGTTTTGAATCGCATTACAGGCGAGTTTCCGCTGGAGCTCAGATGAGGAACGGTGTTTCAATATTCAATATTATGGCGACGGAACCAATACGATTAGAATCTTAATAGCTTTGGTGCTTTCGATTTATGAAGATATGTCCAAGATATCTAGAACTATCAACATTTAACGGTGCTATTGTCATTTATAGCTGCATGCAATTATGTGAAAGTAGAGTTGTTTAAATTTCAATTAACGTACTATTAAAGCTCTCTATTTACTCTATTATTTTCAGTATACGAAATAGATAGCAAGAAACTCTTTGTTTGTATACCGTATTTACAAGAGAGTACATAAAATTAAAACATATATTTCATGTAAAAAAATAAAGGTGGCCTTATTGCCAAAAGCAATATCTTCCAGAAAACCTTAGTAAAAAATAAAAATGTAATATAATATTTTTTTAATTTCCGATTGAAGTGACTATCTGAAAATGTATGAAACTTTTGAATATTAACGAAGTTTAAAGGGCAGTAGGCTTTCCCCTTACTAAAATTATTATATTAACTTTTAAGCCTGCTCCTATAGAAATAACTAGACGAGTGTGTGTATTTATATTTTTATTATGATTTGCCGTTTATTACGTAACAAGTCTGTCGATGAAGTATGTAGAAAAAGGGAAAGTTTGAAAAGGATTACTAAACATTATAGTACATTGTAACTAGTTAATGTAGTTGCTTCTTACCTATCTTACACATATTATGTGTATCTTATACATATATGCTTATCCTTTACACATATGCCGGTCTTAGACACCCGTGATGGATCACTGTATTTTCTTTTGCGTAGGTCCGAAGAGGTACCTTTGGGGTATATCTCCAAGTGTTCATGATTGGATGTATAAATAAATTAAAAAGGGTTTATAATTCATATTATAATCAAAAACATTTTATTTTCAAGCTGAAAACAATTTATCCTAGATCACTATGGATGTTTAGAAGAAAATTATCATTTCCTTACTAATATTTATGCGTAACTCTGTCTGTCTATCTGTAGCGCTTTCAAGCCAAAAACTACTGAACTGATTTAAATAAAATTCAGTAAACCGATAGTCTAAATATTTGACATATGGAGCCGAGACATGGACACTTACGGTACGGTTGGTCCACAAGCTCAACGTTGCTCAGCGTATGAGAAATGAGGTGATCCGTCAGTGATGATGATGATACTCTAAAAGAAATTTGGTACACAATTAGTTCAAAGCCTGAGAAAGGACATAGGCTTCTTACCGCCATAACCGATAAAGAATATTTACAATGTGTCCTTGTTTTCTATTTACAATTATATTATGCGTATAACTTGCAAAGCTGTCCAATCATTCACCGTTGAAATTATTTGCCGTATTTCAATCAATCTCTGTCATTGATGTGAATCTCGTAACTCACTTAAAGGAAAACATCAATAGCCCATTTAGTGGTATTGATTGTAGATAAAGTAATTAGATGAAAACGTTAGATTAAAAGATAAACTAAATAGTATAAAACATGAATTATAATTCGAGTTATGACTTGTTGAAAGATCTAAAACGCCTTGCCGACTTTAATGTTGTTTCTTCCACAAAGAGCTACAATACTGAATATCAGATCAAGCGTAACCCTAAAAAGAGACATCGTGTAATGGAAGCATAAATATATTTTACCTCACTTTAGTACAGACACGCGTGCATATGTATGTATTTACTAAAAGCTTTCCAGCATGTTCACTGAAGTGTTAAGTAAATATAAAATGGAGTAATCATTTGAATTTTATATTTTACTCCACTGTCTTAAAAATATAAAAGGCCCGGTTTGAATAAGGTCTGAAATTCTGAATAAAGTTTACGAGAATATTCAACCGTTTCATGTCTCGTTAATGCAAAGAGTAACAATAAACAATATATAAATGTTAGACGCAAACAAGTACAAAATAAGGATCTATTAAAAAATTGTGGAAGATTGATTCTCTTTTGTGATACTGTTTTAATTTTGTGTAATACTTTAGAAATACTGTTTATAGTACTTTAAATAATACAGTGGATATTTACTTTATTCTTAACGAAATCTGATGCAATGCAATCAAAATACATCGTTCAATGTAATCTCTCTTAACTTCAATATTGGTATTGAAAGCTCAAGCACCTTAAGTAATTAGATTTCAATCTTAAGCACAAGTTGTTGTACATATAGATGTATATTCTTGTATTTGCTGGTAATTTTAAAAGGGTTTCCATATGATTCGTGTTATTGCCCTTTCTAAAATAGAATATTATAATATAATTTGTATATTATACTTTGATGTGCACAAGGAACACCTAGACTCAGAACAACAATTTGTGGATCACACAGAGTGCTGTCACATATTGGATTTGAACCCACAATTCTAATCGCAGTTGAAAGCGGCGTGGCGATTAAACCAGTTTTAATCATTAGGTCAACCGTACATTTAAAATTCGAAAATCAGTATTTTCTTTAACATGGTACATACTCACACTTGGTAAAAAGTGTGTTATGTAATGTTGTTTTGAAAATCGAAATTCGGATGTTTTTCTTACTCATGTAGATAGTCTTAGTCTACACATCGACTGCATCGATCCCATATCATTTCAGTATATCACACAACACACACACAGTAACGACATTCGATTCGAATTGTACCGTCATCTATCACACGAATGAACACTGCCACCCAAGATACCAGCTATCTGCATAATGGTAGTAGTAATGTGTGTGTGTGTAACCAATTTTGAAATTAGTAAATGTTTAAGTTTGGTGACGTGTGGTGACGGATTAAGAATACAGAGTGTCACCATCCCTATTCATCCCACTGGTGTCGCAAAAGGCGACTAAGGGATAAACTATGCAACACAACATCAATGCAAAGAGAAGGAAAACTTGAAACCAACCCTATATATAGTAGGCCAAAACCTCCTTTCTCACGAGAGGCCCATGTCCAGAAGTGGACTGTTAAAGGCTGTTGATGATAATGATGATGATGAAATGTTTAAGTTTAAATGTCGTATCTGTCATTTCCTTTGCCAATTTTGAAAAATTACCAAAATCTTTAAAATTAAATTAAGTTGAAATGTCTGTTTGTAATTTTTTTGAAATATAATTTCATTATTTTAGAAAAAAATGCTATAAAAAAATAAGGACCAACAGCCAGTAATCTCGCAGGGGTTCAACTAGTAAGCAAAATATTATTCTTGGATAGTATAAAGAAAAGTTTTGCTCATAATATGCTTTTACATTATTTTATCCTTACTTCCAAAGTAAATAATTAAGTTCATTGACTTTGGATCTTATAAGTGATTATAATATGCAACACATGGTTTCGTTAGTATGGTTAATTGAATATTCATCAAGCAAGTATTAAAGACTCGTTAATATAAATCTATATGTACCAAATAGAAGAGACTCGAGCAATTCTTTTCTGTTTTATTCAGGCGTCTAGTTTACTTGTATATCTTATATATAAAATTCTCGTGTCACAATGTTCGTTCCCATACTCCTCCGAAACGGCTGGACCGATTTGTATGAAATTTTGTGTGCATATATCGGGTAGGTCTGAGAATCGACCAATATCTATTTTTCATACCCCTAGGACGCGAGCGGAGCCGCGGGCATCAGCTATTTATTATATATATTTCAGACCGTTTCTCCTTCGAATTATGTAGAAATAACAGATCTCTTTTTTCTAAAATCGCATGGGACTTGAACTTGACAAACATACCTGAAGTAGAAGAAAAAAAAAACCAGACTATGAACAATAATTTATGGATTACAAGTGTAGCCCTAGTCAAAGTTGCGAGTGGTCAAAGTTCTATGAATAAATTACACTATAAAAAATCATCTGTTCCATTACATAAAATTTTACTGATGAATTCTTTAAATAATTATTATGATATTAATATAATTGATTGTGTCAAAAAGATTTTCTAACAAGCCAATTGCCATTATTTGTTTGTTACTCATGCAAGCCCTTTTTATTTTTATCAACACGCTTTAACATGTTAACCCGTGGAGTACTGTAATCAATCATGTTTAATTAAACCTCTGAACTTAATCAGGAATTCCGCTCGTTACGACCAAAAACTGGGAAGCACATCACGATTTACAAACATTGGGGTGATCTATTTGATCGCAATGGCCACATTTCATTGAGTAATCGAAAACACATGCACGTAGAGAAATGAATAAATTGTAAAGCAGGATTGAAGCCATGATATAATTAAGTATTACCGATATAAATAATATTTAAAAGTCGAACATATAGTATAATTTATATTACTTTCACATGCCTCATCTATAAAAATAAATAAAATTGGAGTACATGCATATGTATGTATACACAGTACATATGCCAAAATATTTTTTGTCTGTCTGTCTGTTTGCTCCGGGTAATCTCTGGAACGGCTGGACCGATATCGACGGGACTTTCACTGATAGATAGCTGATGATATAAGGAATAACTTAGGCTACTTTTGGACTAGCTTCACCCCGCGGCGTTGCTCGCTGTTACAACAACAAACGCGGGTAACACCGCGGGGCTCATTTAAAATAAATAAAGAAATACATGAGATTAAGATAAATCTTAAATATTAGATTATCTACTATTTCTTATAATTGTGTAAAAAATTCACGATAAATCTGTAATGTTCTCATGAATTTTTAATATGCCAATTAATAACTTGTTTCGAGTTTGAACCATATTTCAAACAAAAACAAGACGATTCGAAATCAGGTCGGTCTCAGAGGCACGCCTATGTTCCGATACAGTTGTTAAATAAAATATGTATAATATTTACTTACAGTTACTGATGAGGTAGACGTGAAACTGTTTTTAAAACGAAATTCAGTGTAAATTGACACGACATAAATACGGAATTCTATGCCACGTAAAACCAGTTCTTGAAAATCAACAGAAATGCAGAATACATCTGTGGAGTTTCTACAATGAGAAATTTTGCGTAGTTGCTTAGCTCAATTGCTGACTGCTTTTAGTTATTATTACTAAATACCAATAGTACAAAATATAGTTTACTCACGCCACAATCAGGTCACTGTACGCCAGTCGCAGTCCTGCGAACAATCAGAAAATACATATCAGTAATAGATTTTCGCACAAGTCAACCGTGCTTGCGTTTCCGTGGGGTCCTTTATCGGAGCTTTGATGTTAAAAGAACGCTATAAGTGATCAGGGACTCCACTTTGTTTTGACAGAAATAAATTGAATGTCTTTGTTTTTACGATAAAAGAATATTTCAGGCAATTTGCATTATTCTTTAACTTTGTTTATTGATTAAGGCATTTTTCGTATAGTAATTTTTTTTTTGTCATCTCTACGCTTATGTAAAGAGGGTAAAGGGAAAGTCCCACCACGTATGGGATTTTGAATTACATATTTCGTTTAGTTTTTCTAATGTCATCATATGTATTATAGTAAGGAAATATTCTAAAAATGATTATAAGAAACAGTTAACAATGAAAAGAATATACTAGCATTTTCGGTGATTTCATTAAAACAAACGTATCCCTTTATCCACGTCACAACGTTTTAGGCTGTGTTGTAAAAAAATCGTACTGTTTTAGCTGTCGAAAAGTCTCGCAAGTCAATTTGCTGTGATAAATAAATTCTTGGATATGACAAGTGGAGCCAAGCATATGTACATTTGTATCTCTATAGATGGAGATGTACAACTTGTAATTATATCCTTTTGGATTAGAGCTACTTTGATAGATCGTCTTACAGACTGACCAGCCTTTGCGAGTTATTGCAACGATTATCAATTAATATTCATCAGTCATGAACCATGGAATTTGACGCTGCGGTATTATTATTTCTCTTCAACTCATTACAAAGACAAATAAAACCAGATTGAAATTTTGCACAATCATCTTTATTTCTATAACAGAACAGTGAAAGATATCTACCATTAGGCATTCCTGCCACATAAAAAATGAAAGATTAAGCCATAAAATTGTTCCAGCTGGAAGGAAGAATCTGGCCGCTTGTTTACGTAAATCTCTCAGGCGCGGCGCCTTAGATCCCACAACGAATTTATGTAATCAGAAATTGAAATATGAACAAATGTTACAATGCTTTATTTTCTTTTGGATTATAGCATTTAACTTCTTATTTCATATAGATTTTGGGTTCAAGTTTAATTGTTGTTTTTTCCGAATTAAATTTTGTGTGAACTAAATATTTGAAGAAATGTAATATAAGTTGTAAATTTTGCAGGAAGACACACCGTCAAAGGAAGAGACGTCTTAAGATAAGAAGAATGCTTTGAACTACAGTAAGAGAAACTTTTCATCCGCAGCTATTCACAATCTCAAAAAGTGTTGAGTCAAATCCACGGTCGCAGGTTAAAAATTAAAGAAGTTAACCCTTCAGAACACTTGTTTAACTTCCTGAACTAAAATTTCCCTAAACAGGTACTCTGCAGGCGGGAGGCATTAATTAGTACAGTAGTCCGGTTGCTCTACTGGCAATTAACACAAGTAGGGTAAGTGGTTGATTTCCAAGTCAATTAGAACTACTGGCCAAGGATATTGTGGTCTAATCATTCATCGTACGCTTTTAATTAGAACGTGTCAATAAGGAATATTAATATGAGGTCATGAGAATGTATGTAGTTACCCGTTGGCCCACAGTTGATAAGTACCACAAAACTCAGCTTTTATCTGATAAAATGAAGCCTTAGGATAAGTGAATAGAATCTTTATGAAGCATATGTTACCGCTATTAATTATTTATTATTACATCATAAATGCACAGTTCATACTACTACGGCTGACAACCTTAACATATCAATAGCAACTTTGTAATCATGATTTACTAGTGTTTATAATCTGCAAATTGTAAAATATTTTCTTGTTCAATAAATAAATAGATTATTACTATCCTTTTTTATTTGATATGTATATATCTACATATTAGTTACATATTTAAATATTAATATATAAACATTAAAAAATATAAATATATTTTTTGATTAATTTTGGGTTTAAGTTTAACTGCTGTATTTCTGGATCAATATTATTTATTTTTGGAAACTTTGGGGACTTGCAGTCTGAAAAGTTTCCGACTTCAATGTGAAAATAAAACTTATAGAAACTTGTGAATGTAGTTGTGTATTTTTACATTTGTATTGTCCATCGTTAAAAAAGTGTGTAAGGTTTATTGTAAAAAATAAATAGAAATGTATGCAATGTTCCAAGTATCATTGTTAGGTCATTATTTTCATACCACCATCATATAAAATCATAAGAGACTACATACTTAAGCATTATTACCTTAATTTCTTTCATAATACAAACAAAATTTAATAATTTATTATGCCTTTAATTAACCACTTACGTCTAGGTATTACTACAATTGATTCTATGTGCATAGGTGTACTCGTATTTGTCAGTGCGGAAATTTCCTTAGACACCATCTTGATGTGAATCGACTAAACACTACACGCCGTCTCGGGTACCCATAGTCGGGATACCAGGTCTACCGTATGGAGGAAATCCTTGGGCCATCTCCGGCTTATAGATGACCACCTTGTATTATACACAGTTTCGGAGTTTTGTATGTTCTCTATGTATAATATGTATCTGCTTAGTTTGAAGCTAGATGGTGTTGTGTGTTCAGTTCAGTTGTGTAAAGATCAGTTCAAAACAATTTTAAAGGCTAATAGTGTTTCTTATTTTTAATCTTTTAATATCAGTTTAAATAGCAATAGTAATAAAAAAATGAAGGTATAGCATTTCTTATCAATTTAATATAATAATACACCTCAGTATCAGCTTAATCTAAAGCTCCAAATCTCCAATTTTATAAAAGAAATAACAGCTAGACATGAAATATTACGGACATTATACGAAATCACAGATGGTAGAACAAGATGAAACGTTCAAACGTAACAACGACTCATAAACATAAAAGTTCTTAGGTATTAACGGTTATTACCTATTTAGAGGGCGTTTGGAGACGAATTCACCGAAGAGCCTTGTTTGTGAGCAATACAAAGTTTAATAGGTTTTTTGATAGACAATTAACAACCAATAAACATCGCAAATCTATAGGGAGTTAATTAGACAGCTGAATTCTCATAAGAAAAAAAAGCGGCCAAGTGCGAGTCGGACTCGCCCATGAAGGGTTCCGTATCAGCAAGTAACATCATATAAAAGTTCTTGTAGTTCGTTGTAACTTTCATCGATATTTTAATACGAGTATATTGATTGGATGAAAGGTAAATTGCGTGTTACGGTTTATGACGTATTAAAAAAAACTACTCACTAGATCTCGTTCAAACCAATTTTCGTTGGTAGTTTGCATGGTAATGTACAACATATATTTTTTTAAGTTTTATCACTCTCTTATTTTAGAAGTTAGAGGGTGGGGGGGACACACATTTTTCCACTTTGGAAGTGTCTCTCGCGCAAACTATTCAGTTTACAAAAAAATGATTTTAGAAATCTCAACATCATTTTTAAACACCTATCCATAGATACCCCACACGAATAGGTTTGATGAAAAAAAATTTTTTGAGTTTCAGTTCCAAGTATCAGTACCCCCAAAATGTATTGTTTTTTTTCTATTTTTATGTAAAAATCTTAATGCGGTTCACAGAATACATCGACTGACCAAATTTGAACAGAATAGCTCTTATAGTTTCGGAAATAATTGGCTGTGACATACGGACGGACAGACAGACAGACAGACAGACAGACAGACTTGACGAATCTATAAGGGTTCCGTTTTTTGCCATTTGGCTACGGAACCCTAAAAACTCGTTTGTAAAACATTTACACACTGCCATACTATTCTTACGAAATTTTATAAATAACTTTTAATATGGATCATATGGATAACAAATAGAGCGTTTCAAAAATCTGAAGCTTTTGGCAAAAAGTTAATCTATACAAATAAATAAAATTGAATGGTGTGTTTCTAGTTTCAAATTATCAATTTCTTTAAATGCATTGAAAGTATTTACGTTACTTACACCAAAAATCAATTCTTAAAATTTATGTCTGTCTGTCTGTCTGTTTGTTCCGGATAATCTCAACCGATTTCGACCGGACTTTTACTGATGATGCTAATGATATATAATAATAAGAAGTATCATAAGCTACTTTTTAGGGTTCCGTAGTTCATGACTCTGAACCTTTATAGCCATGCCGTCATTCGCCATTTCCGTCCGTCCGTCCTCGACCAACTTCTTCTAGAAAGATGAAACTTTGCATGAATATATGTTATAATTACGTGGACAAAGGGCTACTATAAAATTATGAAAAATAATGTAAATATATTTGGGGTACCTCCCCTACATTGTAACAACTTTTTTTTTGTTAGTATGAATATTTAGAATTAATGGCACGGTATGGTGACGTGTTTGGGTAAGCGCCATCTTTCTCAGGTTAGCGGTAGCTCTTACACACCTCTCTTATTGGTTTAAGATAAACTTTCACCCGCGAGTCGTCAGATGGCGTCTTCTCTCTTAGATATTGATATATCAGTGATCTGATGAGATTGATACTCTGTGGTAAATCGCGTTCTATGTTTAGTCTCTGGGCAAAAGTCTATCTTTGTCTCTGAGAATCAGGTGATGTTTTTTGAGTAGTGAATAGAGGGTATAAGTTTTATTCCAGCGGGACCTTGAAATGTAATATAAAAGGCGGGCCATAATTCCCCGAGGAAAGCATTCTTGGTTCTACTACGTTATTGTGCATAACTCTGCTTATCTTAGTATTGGATTCGTGAAGAATTTGTATTCAGAAACCCGCAGTCTATAAAAGTGGTAAGAACTCTGTCGCTCATTTAAACTTTATTTAGTTGTGCCAATGTCTATCTGTTTCAATAGGTATTTAGGATTATGTCTCTTTTTTTTTCCCTAGGGTTTCAAGGTTTGGTTTGAGATTTATATCAAGAAACGTTCAAGTACGTTACCAACGTGGCCTACATCGGCTATACCTAAGAGCCACTATTGACGAAACCCACTGGCGGTGCGTGGGTTATCCGGCGTGCAGAGGTGAACGGGGTAAAGGAGAACCCCCTCTCGTACGACAAATCCCCTAGGACATAAGATGACGGACCCAGGGACCACATCGGGGCTCTCGTATTAACATCACTGACGTCTGCTCTTCCCGGTCGAGCCCCCAGATATCCAGGGAAGCATAAGTTATAGACTATTTGTATAGTAACCCTCTTATTTAGGATTAGATTTATGTTTAGATATAAGAACTAAGACTATGTGATATGGTAGAATAAATATATATGTATGTATATGTGTGTGAGACAGAAGCCGTTGTTTTCTTGAAGAATAGGGAATATGCATAAAATTTTAATTTGGCTCAAACTTTTTTTTTAAGTTCTTTATTGTCGTTACATTATACTTCAAAAGATTTTTTTTTATTTGGTTATTATTTAAACCCAGAAAATAATAAATAAAAAGTGAAAAATAAGGGAGGGAAATTCAAGCTTACAAAACGCGCCATGATTGGTCGAAACGAAATGTGACGTAGATGGCTACATTTTAAGTAGGGTCACCATCTCTAAAATTTGAAAACTAGGACAAAAGTGCAATATCCTCCCAAAAACTGACTGATTTAGTGGTAAGCGAATGCAACTGCTGATCAAGAAATGTCGGGTTCAATTCCCGGGTTGGACCAAATGTTTGTATGATCTGCAAATATTTGTTAGGGAGTTTGGGTGTTTTCTATGTATAATATTTATGTATTTACAAAAAAAGTTTATGTGTGTTTATATCGGTTGTCTAGTACCCATGGTACAAGCTCTGCTTAGTTTGGGACTGTAGATGTTGTGTATCATTTGTCCGAAATATTTATTTATTATTAGAACTCGGAGACGTCAAGTTCTTTTTTTTTAATTTAGTGAATTGCTGATTTATTGGGCCCTAAATTATTTATTTCCAGAACAACAATTGAAAGACAAATTTCCTTATATTTTTATATTTATTTAAATAACGCCATTTTTAATGCTTGAAGATGTTATTTAAATGTTTGAAGATTTTAAATGACATGAAAAGATAGCGATATTTGAAAAATGTAACAAAAAAAATTGTCATGGACACGCTCGACGTGTCAGACTTTTACGTTGGGAATTAAGTTTATGTTGAGAATAAGTGTCGTATCACTAAATTTATGGTTAATAGTTTTAGTCAAGCGTCGATAGATAGCGTTATGCCCATTTTCTGTATCGCGCAAATTTTTGTCTCCGAGACGAGTAAATAAGCTCGAGGAACATTTATTCAAAGACGATTCCACGCCCAATAAACATTTAGTACAGAGTTTTAGTGTTTTATTGCGGTTCACACCTGGCAGACCCTTGGAGTCGTATTCAATAAGTTTCACATCGTATATTTCTAATAACATAAATTGCACCATTTTACAATTTCACTCCTTAAATCTTTAACCGACCGACCAAAAACCAGAAAAATTCATTAGTTATGGTTCGATCCGGATTAAAAATGAAACCCTGCCGGATGCTCCTCAAACGGTCTCTAAGCTAGGATAAATCCACGAAAACCCGGACGAGTGGCCACCCTACGTATATTGATATCCGAGCCGGTCGGGACATGATCGGCGCGACAACTGACGTCATCAAAAGCGCGCGCAAAATGGCCGTTTGAATGTCTCAAATATAATCAATGTTTTTAATTTCATTTTAAAAAATAATTTGACTCTTTTCAAGACTATTTATATTTTTTTCTATGTTTAATAGACCTAAATAATCGATTTATAAAATAAAAAAAAATCATGCATATTCCCTATTCCCTAGTCACCCATCGACACAGTGCACAATTGATAATCTTAGTATTCTCTGTAGTTTCTTCTTTTTCTTTATTTAGTTTTCTTTCTGTGAGCGGCGCCCTGGGATATGTCTCATATTTCTACTGACTGCGCACCGGTGAAGTGATTCCCCCTGGTAGGGCTAGGGCCGACTAAAACCCCCCTTTACCGGGGCTAGGGGTTACAACATGTAAAGTGGTGATGTTTTTTTTCTCCCATCTACCCCATCGTATGGGGTATCATTAGATAGGTCTTTTAAAACATTTTGAGGTATCTAAAACCTAAAACATTTTCACTCCACCTACCATTATGGGTAACTACGGAACCCTATTCTATGCGTGGCCCGACACGCACTTGGCCATTTTTTTTTAAACTAGCTTAGCTCCACAACGTTAATCACTATTTACAATAATAACCGTGGGTTATACCGCGGGACACAACTAGTACATGATAGTTTACATTAACTTCAATGATAGCCATAAAACAAAATTTAATATTTTGCAATAAGTATAATATTTCTTTTGTTTCAGTGGAAGTTATTAATCACTAAGATTAAAGGATTTCCCTAAAATATATAATATTCGGGAGTATAGAAATAGAATGGATGGCATAGAGATCTTCTTTAATCAGAGTAATGGATTTATGGAGAAAATTATTAAAACCCCTGATTGTGTGCCTGATACAGACCTCTTAAAACATAGGGGATCATAGCTTACCGGATTAAATGATAAATTCCCTTGGGCAAGTTTATGATCGCTGTTCGGTTCTTTAGCGACAGATAAAACGTCTTAATATTTTGCAAACCCGCAGATAAAAAAGGTCTTTCAGGGAAGCGAGTTTGTTTTACAAGGTTCTAGACCGAGATAAATAATATGTCACGTCTTATACCTACCCTTGTGATAAGGGATAGCTACAAGGTTCGATGGTGTGACATAATAATATGTTGTGAAATATGTATCTTTGAAGGTTTTATATTTCAGAAAACCATTGCGAATATCTAAAACTTATATGCTAACTTTAAAAAAGAATTCGAATGAATACTTTTATATATTTAAGTGTTATAATGGAATAGCTACAAGTGACATATTACAGTTCTCCTTTTTCCTAGCCGTATTCCCAATATTATGTGGGGTCGGCCACTAGTTCCACCGGTTTTACCTGAATATCAGATTTTCCACGGAGCGACTGGTATCGGACCTCCGCAACCCTAAGGGACAACTGAAATTCGAAGATTGAAGGGCACAGTCTTCACAATAACGATTGCTACTCGGGAATAACGATTGATATTCATGACAACCGGGACGGATGGCTTTCCGTGCTCTCCGAGGCACGAGTATGAACTTTCAAACTCTGGGCTGCTATTAGGAATTTTCTAAGCCCAAAAAACCCAAAAACACTTTGGCCCGACCCGGGATTTGAACCCGAGACCCCTTAATTAGCAGTCGCATACGCTATCCACTAGACCAACTAGGCAGTTAAAACAGGTAATTACAGTTTATTACATATTACAGTTAATTTTAAGGTTTACATAATTCATATTATTATGCATACGGAATGACCACACCGTCTTTGCTTACCATCTGTAATTGTTTCCAATCACCTAAGGCTATGAGCACTTAAGAGTATACCTAATGCAAAGGATTACTGACCACGTATAGATTCTATTCTAATTGTAATAACCATTCATCTAGCTTAACAATATCAATTCCTTACATAGATAGTGAACAACACACGTTAATAACCTAAAACTTAGTCCAATATGACGCTGTTTGAATAAGGACTTACAACACAGGGTAAAGAAGCTTATGAAACTAAATTTAGTATTTCATGAGCACGGTTCCTTATTATGTCGTGAATATTGTAGGCTTGTATAGTCTTGATACAATCCTTACTTAACTGAAAGTTATAAATGCGAAAGTACCTCTGTATCTAGCGTTTTCACGCCAAAACTACGGAACTGATTTAAATGAAGTTTGGTATATAGATAGTCTAGAACTTAAGAAAGAACATAGAATTCTTTCTATCGCGATAACCGACAGCTGATTATCTTATTAATTTTTATAATATTCTTAATACTATTAGAGTGAGACAAAAGTTTTAGAAAGATTGGTCAAAATAAAATAACTTTTATTCTTTTCCCTTGCTTAACTTAAATAACTAACTTTAAAAAAATGAGGGTCCAAAGGAACAGCACTATACGGTCCTTTAGTTCCCAAGCATGAGTCTCCCATCATGTCCATTCCCCCAACCTATTGTAAAACCAAGGTAGATTATAATTTTTAGATCTTTGACACTGGAAAAAAGATGAATATATTTAAGCAGATCCGAATTCAAAGTTTCCCAAATAGTTGGATTTTTATAAATAGATGCAGATACCTAAATAAACAGCTTTTTAATAGACAAAAATAAGTTATGAAATGTTAATTAGGTGGTACTTGAAAGTGACGAGAACGGAGTTTAGAGAATGGTGTTCCTTTCTTGAGACTCAGGAAATTACCGTTGGAGCAAAAGCTTTTCTATTCAAACCAAAAATAAATTATCTCGCCCTAGTAAACAACTAGTAGTAACTTAATATTAGAAATTTCTTCGTTAAAGAAGTTTCAAAACTGTCGATGATAGGCTATACATTTCAATGGAAAATTTAACAAGCCATTACCAAACGGTCTCCATTTACAGCCGCTGAACAAACACAGACGAACATTGCCAAAATACAACTTAGTGAACTTAAACCACACGAGAGGCAACAACTTCAAACTTAGAAGGTTTCACACCCACTCACTCGCTCGAACAACTTAGAAACAATGTTAATCCTTAAATTGTTAAATCCCTCTTATAATTAGTCGTTTAATTTCCTAAAGTAATATCCAATATCGCTGCGGATACTGCAATTAAACCCGACTTAACCTCAGTAAATGAAAGTTAAACAAGTCAGTTGACATTAATCCTACTTTAATTAGGCGTTATATGAATATTAAGGTAACTCAGAGTTTGTTAGGCTTTAATAATATTTGCTTAGTTAAATGAGAAAAGTATTGTGTGTTCTAACATTGAGGGTAGTTAGTTTTTTATGTGTGTGTATATATTTACAATTAATCGTTTTCGTTTCATATAAACTCAACAAAAAAGTTTTTTGTACATAATGAATTATTTATCACCAAAATTAGAAACCAAAATATCTTTACAGAAGTTTAGACATTCCCAGTATTGCCTCGTTAAATGATACTTTTTGAGAACTTTGTGATATTTATATCAATAAACTATATTCTAGTAAACTATTAATATTCAACATTGTTACATTATATCTCTGTTTTAATATTCAACTAGCTGAGTCCCGTCTCTCTGTATAACAAACAACCGCAGAGTCTAGTCTAGAAACTAGTCTAAAAAGTAGTATAAGTTACTCCTCGTATCATCAGCTTCCTACCATTGAAAGTCATGTGCAATTTGGTCCTGTCGTTTCAAAGATTAGACGGAACAAACAGACAGACTAACAAGAAATTTAAAAATAGATTTTTTGATGTTAGTATTAGAAAAGCTGTAATTTTAAAATAACTTAAAGACACTTCACTTTTATTTATTTCTAAAGGTAGATGTACCTATAGATAATTACAAGAGGATCACTTTGGATACATTAAGGGTGTCTTAGGCTTTCTACCTAAGGCTTAAGCAGTGCTTTGAATTCGTTTTTGGTTAAGTGGATTTTTCGACCTCTACTTATGGAATGAAAGGACAATTAAGATTCAATTGCGTAGCTGTGTGAGGATGTGTGTATAAAGGTCAATCTTCAATCTTCAACACGCTTTTGTGAGTATCATCAAATAAAGTTATTGGGAAGTCAGTGCCCTCAAATTTACTGACAACTAGTTCGACATTTCAGTTCTTCCTTAGGGTTGCGGAGGTCCGATGCCAGTCGCTCCGTGTAAAAGATGATATTAAGGTAAAACCGGTTGAACTAGTAGCCGACCCCAAATAATATTAGGAATAAGGCTAAGAAGAACATAGATATGGGTACTTTGGTGAGGATATGTTTAGATGACCACACTGCAATATAGCAACACTAGCTGACCCAAGCAGCCAAATTTTCGTCTTTAATTACCCATAGTAACGTGATGTTATACGGCGTAAACAAATTTGTTTCCCTTAAAAAGTTTATAGTGAGGCAATTTTAAAAGATAAACATATGCTGTGGCGAACCTTTTTTAGGACTTTTTAAGAGGAACAATTATTTTCAACATTATTTTTACGTATCTTTAACCGTTTACGCAGCGCGTGCGCACGCAATACAAGTTCTCATAAGAAATAATTTTCCCCCATCTTTAAATCATTTTTCATTGATACTCCGCTCCCATTAGTCGTAGCGTGATGATACATAGCTTTACCCGATAAATGTACTATCTAACAGTGAAATATTTTTTCAAATCCTACCCGTAATTTCGGAAATTAGCGCGTGCGAAGAAATAAACAAAATTTTCAGATTTTTAAAATTAGTATAGTTAAAGAGTTTGACTCCATATAGTGCCTAAATTGGATCGTTTATCATAGAAACAAGTAAAGTATCATAGAAACAAGTAAAGTAAAGTATCTACCTCAAATTAGGACTGATTTTTTTTTAATCTAGCAGATTAGGTTTTTAGGATCTGATCTATATCAGACTGTGTACATAGTATCTATATATACCAGTATATGTGTTGCAGTAAGACTTTAATTTTGTTATTGTTCGTGAAAGTGCGTAGCTCAATAGTTATTAATTACCTTAAATCAAACTAAATTTCGACATGAGTGCGAGTGCTGCTGTTATGTGCATTTGAGTGTTCAATGGGGATTATTAATTGAAAATAGTAATTGGTTGAGCTGCACATTTTTGATCACTTTACATAGCTTTCTTTTATAAAATTGACAATTTCCATTTAAATACCAATAACAAGTCAAGACACATTTTTAACTCATTTTTTTATAAACTGAATAGTTTGCGCGAGAGATACTTCCAAAGTGGAAAAATGTGTGTCCTCCCCCCCCCTGTAACTTCTAAAATAAGAGAGTGATAAAACTAAAAAAAATATATGTTGTACATTACCATGCAAACTACCAACGAAAATTGGTTTGAACGAGATCTAATACGTAGTTTTTTTTTAATACGTCATAAATCGTAAAGTGCAATTTACCTTTCACTCAATCAATACACTATTATAAAAACATCGATCCAAGTTACAACGAACTACAAGAACTTTAATATGATGTTACTTGCTGGTACGGAACCCTTCACGGGCGAGTCTGACTCGCACTTGGCCGCTTTTTTCTATAAGGATAAGCTTTGTCTATAAGGGTTCCGTTTTTTGCCAATTGGCTACGGAACCCTAAAAAGAGGAACGCTCTGTAAAAATATCTCAGTTTATATATGGAAACGCGATCAATTGCAGGTTATACAAATAAATAAATTAAAGAAACTATTTGGTATGCTGCACAAATTTGATTATAATAAGCCACACACTTCATGCACTACTTTGTATTCATTCGGCAGGGATGAGCAAATGAAAACTAATAAATTGTATCAATTTCTAATGCAAATTATTCGGTATAAATTTAATTGAATTACTACGCCTACAAAGACATGCAATACATATTTATCATCTTAAATATAATATTCATAAAGTGTGCATATACGTGTGCACAGATTTTTTAATAATATATTTCTCTTGGCTCCCAGACCGAATACTGATATTTACTAAAAGCATCGCTATACGTGTCATCAACATTATACACGAAACGTCTGAATAATACTTAAAATATTAAAATAATATATTACTTACAATATAAATTCAAGGCACATGCACTGTAGTATTTAAATTGTAGCATTTACATTAATGGACCAGTGCTTATAATTTTTGAAAACAAAATAAATTATAGTAGGATGAAACCCATTGTAAAAGGAGGAGAATAGTACAAAAATTAAAGGAAAAATAAATTACGGGCGATCTGAGGTCGGGAAGGGGAGAGGGGGGGGTTTTAAGGGAAAAAAATGGCTTATCTCGATTTCCTGCAAAACTACAACTCCTATGGAAAAAAGTTAAATGGCAAAGTTGTAGGTAATAAAAAGATCTACATCTTTTGCATTTACACTTTTTTCACATAACCTCAAATTTTATGTAAAAAATTCAAAAAACCAAGTTTTTGGTTTTTTATTTTTATCTTTTACAAATAAAATTATTTTTTAACGAAATTTCGTGAAAACTTAGCATTTCATGTCCTGAATATACCGTAATTTATTTGATTTGAAATGTCTATTTTTTCACCTCATTTTGACTGAATACCGAAAAAAAACCCTAATTTTCAATCGAAAATTCATACGTCAAAATCTCATTTTTTTTTAAAAAAATAAGGTGTTTTCTATTCGATGAAATCTCTACTTTCCGATGGTGTAAAAATATATATATATTACTATAGTAAATCTTGTCAGAAAATGCCAAAAATGAAAAAACTCGAATTCGATTTTTTTTAATCGTTATTGAGATATTTATTAAAATTTACACTTTAATCACTCGAAAAACGTAAGATTGCATGTTACAATGATAAACAAATATATTGCAAATCGAAATATACTACTATAATTAACAAACAAATAAATAATAAAGTTAATATTTAATAAAACATCTACAATATTATGAGAAAGTTATGGAATCTTCTTTAAATTATATGTGTATATGCCTATTTATTGCTATTTTTAGATAATTTAATACCTGAGTGATCTATGAAAAATTTTTGGCTATTAAAAGTTTTTTTATAGAGAAGTGGGCTAGGCAGGTCTGGGCCTTACTACATACTTGCTATTTCGTAGCAGCTGTAAAACAGAGCAGTGTACAACATCGTTTATAAAAACTACACGTGCAGGCTGAGTTATTTTCTATGAAATACCTTTTGATGGCCTAAAATTTTTCGTAGGTCACTCAGGTATTAAATTATCTTAAAATAATAATAAATAGGCATATACGCATATACTTTAAAGAAGATTCTGCAACTTTCTCAAAATATTGTAGATGTTTTATTTAATGTTAACTTTATTATTTATTTGTTTGTTAATTATAAATTTATAATAGTATATTTCGATTTGCAATATTTTTGTTTATCATTGTAACATGCAATCTTACGTTTTTCGAGTGATTAAAGTGTAAATTTTAATAAATTTCTCAATAACGATTAAAAAAATCGAATTCGAGTTTTTTCATTTTTGGCATTTTCTGAGAAGATTTACTATGGTAATATATATATATTTTTACACCATCGGAAAGTAGAGATTTCATCGAATAGAAAACACCCTAATTTTTTTTAAAAAGTTGAGATTTTGACGGATGAATTTTCGATTGAAAATTAGGGTTTTTTTTTCGGTATTCAGTCAAAATGAGGTGAAAAAATAGATATTTCAAATCAAATAAACTACGGTGTATTCAGGACATGAAAAGCTAAGTTTTCACAAAATTTCGTTAAAAAATAATTTTATTTGTAAAAGATAAAAATAAAAAACCAAAAACTTGGTTTTTTGAATTTTTCACATAAAATTTGAGGTTAAGTGAAAAAAGTGTAAATGCAAAAGATGTAGATCTTTTTATTACCTACAACTTTGCCATTTAACTTTTTTCCATAGGACTTGTAGTTTTGCAGGAAATCGAGATAAGCCATTTTTTTCCCTTAAAACCCCCCCCTCTCCCCCTTCCCGACCTTAGATCACCCGTAATTTATTTTTCCTTTAATTTTTGTACTATTCTCCTCCTTTTACAATGGGTTTCATCCTACTATAATTTATGTTCACTTTTGTTATTTTAAGAGGCTTCTACCCTGGTCTATAAGTACGTCAGATTAAAAATCGGCCAAGTACGTGTCAGGCCACGCACAGTAAAGGATTCCTCAGTCACCCATAATGGTTCGTGGATATAAAATCGTATCCAATAGATAATTGTTATGTTTACGTATTAATGCGTTAATTTTGTATGTCGTTTTCCAAGCAAGCGCATTTACTAGTTAAGCCTCTATAACTCCTGAACTAACAAAGTTTTCTAATCTGTCATAGTTTTTCTTTAAATTTCATTATATGGACCACCATCAGGAGTTTTTCTAGATTTTGAGCCAGTCATTTAGCTTATAGAGGGGGGGGGGGACGCTCTGTTTTTACAAAAAAGTGCCCTTTAAAGTGGGATAACGATTTCGATAATTCTTTTTTTATTTGAAAGCTGGTGCCTCTCATGTAGTCTCATGATAATGAAACCAGGATCTGATGATAGGATGATGGAGAAATCAAGGGAACTCTTCAAATATCATAGGTACACACCTGTCGCGATATGGGTACTCGGAATAGTTTTTTTTTGAGTCAGTTTTTTGTCCTCTTCCTCTTATCCTCTTTACATGTCCGACTTTTATTATCTTTATAATAACAATAAAAGTTTATTTTTCCTCTTTACAAAAAATGGTTCTTACAATATATTTAGGGTCCAATACATTCCATTCAAGTACCATCTTTCCCTTAGACTTGTTCATCTGTCATTTAATTCAAAGAAATAACACATATTACGATGATTAATATGTAGTATCAACTAAAAAAAGTAAGCAGTAAGCAGCATTTATATGTATTGTGATCAGACCTAATTCAATCAGAATCCATACAAAGGTCTGTGTACAGATTACAGCAGAGTTATATTATTGCAGTTGTAACTTTGTCACTAACACATGGAATGCGATAATTACATACATAAGTTACCCACGAAATGGTTCTAGATGTTCAGCTCATGTCTTTGTGGAAACAAATTTTAATTATAACAATTATATAACACTTAGAAATAATTACACATAGAAAGATAGTCTACATACAAGCGCTGTGTCAAAAGTGAAGCACTGCACTGATTCACACAGGCGTGTCGATTACGTGCTTACGCTCGGCGACACGCACACATACACTTGAGTAATGTTGTCAGTGAAGGTCCAGTTCCCGATGGAAGGGAAATGATTCGGCCGCTGATAATCGTTTGTTATTGGCAATAATACATAAATAGCAACCTGTGGTAAAGTATGGGTATGATAATGTAGTTGTTATAATACGAGAACGTTTATTTTTATAACGAATTCAAATCTTCAAACAGATTATCTGTGCCTGTGCATGAATATTCTTCTCCACGACTAAGCCTCATATTTTTCACCCACTTGTCAGCAATAACTGTTGGGTAATTTAGTTCGGACGAGCACCAAAGAAAACGCAGCATATCGTGACAGCCATTTTAATAGAGAGAGACTCACATATTAGTAACCACAGACAACATACTAAATAGGGATGTTACACAATATTCTACACACCCCCTCAATTTAGACATTTTATACAAAATTCTTAAATTGTTTAACTCAAAACTGAAACTTACAATACACAATATGTTGTCAACTTACAACTAAAGTTTGTGGTACAAGTTATATTTACTTTAACTTACATAAGTATAAATATTCTATAATGTACTTATATAAACATAGCACAATAGAAATACATATTTTACTTCAGTTCACTTACAATATTATATAATGTATGTACTTAGGTACACATACTTATATTTATGCATAGCAGCATAGAAAGAAAAATTATTTTTTGCTTTACTAACACTACAAACACTTACAAACTTACAATAAATTTAATTTTTCAACAAAATAATTGTGTTTTACTTTTGGTAATGCCTTTGTGAACAAATCTGAAATGTTTTCATCAGTAGAAATATAATTTACAGAAATTAAATTCTTTTGAACAATATCTTTTATGTAATGAACTTTTATATCAATGTGTTTGGACCTCTTACCATTATCAAAATTCTTAATCATTCTTATAGAACTCTGGTTATCTATTAACAATGTTGTAGGCATATCTGACAAGTTTGTCAGATCATAAAGTATCCCTTTCAAATATATTAGCTCACATGCTGATTGAGCTGCTGCCACATATTCAGCCTCCGCTGTAGATAATGCGACTGAAGTTTGCTTTTTGGAAAACCAATGTAATAGATTTCCACAGTAGAACACAGCACATCCACTCGTACTCTTCCTGTCTGTTTTATCTGCTGCCCAGTCTGCATCTGTATAAGCAATTAAATTCTTCTTTTCATTTGTTCTTCTGTAAATCAATCCTTTGTCTAGTGTACTTTTCAAATATCTTAAAATTCTTTTACTTGCTGTCCATAATGATGCTGTTGGCTTGTCTAAAAATCTACTGAGATATGCAACTGCATATGTAATGTCAGGTCTACTGTTCATAGATATAAATAGTAAACAACCTATTAATTCTTTATATGGTACTTCAATAATTTCTTCATCTTTTACACTGTAGTTTATCTCCATAGGTGTATTTATTCCCTTACATTCTTGCATGTTGAACTTTTTTAAGATTCTTGTTATCATTTCTGTTTGCTTAATTTCCATTTGGTTATTTTTTCTTGTAATTTCCAATCCTAGGTAGTGTTTTACTTCTCCTAAGTCCTTTATTTTAAATTCTTCTTTCAATTTCTTTAATATTCCTTCATTTCCAATTAATAATATATCATCGACAAATATTAATAATAAACTGTTATTGTTTTTATACAAACAAAAATCATGTTTTGATTGTTTATATCCATTTTCAGTTATAAATTGGTGAAATTTCTCATTCCAACATTTTGGAGCTTCCTTCAAACCATAAAGTGCTTTCTTCAACTTAAGAATCTTTCCACTATGATTGACTCCTTCAGGGCATTTAATGTAAACATTATCTTTTAAATCTCCATTCAGGAAAGCTGTTGGTACATCTAATTGTTTTACTGGTAGTCCTTCTTGTACAGAGTGACTTAGTATGGTCCTTATAGTCGGTAGTCTTGCTACAGGCGCATAATATCCTTCTTGTCCTTCTTGCTGAAAACCTTTTGCAACTAGTCTCGCTTTCTTGGTTCCGTCTTGTTTCTGTCTAAATATCCACTTTGTTTCTATAGCTTTGCTTCCTTCAGGTAAATCAGATACTTCCCAAGTTCCTAACTTTTTATGAGAATCTAGCTCTTTCTTTATAGCATGTTTCCATTCATTATCCTTTACTGCTTCTTCATAATTTACTGGTTCTCCTGCACATAAGCAGTAGGCTATATTTAAATCATGTTCTTCTAACTTCTTTGGTTTTCTAATTTCTCTTCCTGATCTTGTTGTATATCTAGATGGTTCTGGTCTATTGCCTTCATTTTTACTTTCTTCATTTATTTCTGCTGTCTTTTCAATTTCTTCTTGATTCATCTTTATTTCTTCTTCTTTGCTTTGATGCATGGTCCAATCATTCTTATTGGGTTTTCTTGTCTTCTTGTTATCTTCTTTGATCTTCTCTATATCTTCTTTTTGTATTATTTCATCTTCATAGTAGTTTTCTTCATTTATTACTTTATTTTCTTTCTCTTCTTTATATTTTATTTCTGTCTCGTCTACCCTAACATCTCTCGATACTATGATTTCATTATTTTTGGGGTCCCATAGCCGATATCCATTTGGACTGTAACCTACAAATCTCATCTCTTTTGCTCTTGGTAAAAGTTTATCTTGCTTTGGTAAGATATGTACCCATGCTTTCGATCCAAATATTCTAAGTCGTTTCATATCCTTATGTCCAAACATTTTCTCAGCTGGTGTCTGAAAATCTATAGCAGAAGATGGGCATCTATTGATTTGGTATACAGAACACCGCACTGCTTCTCCCCATAACATCTTGGGCAACCCTGTTTCTAGTAATAATGTTCTAGCTCTGTTGTAAATATTCCTGTTCATCCTTTCAGCTACGCCATTAGACTGCGGACTATATGGAGTTGTATACTGTTGTATAATACCTTTGTTTCTACAGAATTGATACAGCTTTTCATTTTTAAATTCACCCCCGTTGTCACTTCTTATTTTTCTTACTTTATTTCCTGTTTGCCGTTCCATTCTATTTATGTATTCTATAATCCTATCACTTGCTTCAGATTTTCTTTTCAATAGATATACATCTGTGAAATGGGTAAAATCATCTATGATTGTCTGATAATACACTTCACCCTCAATAGTCAATGGGGTCACAGGTCCAGATAGGTCAGTGTGTATGAGTTCACCTACATACCTTGATCTTGGTCTAGGTGCTGTTATGAATGGCAGTCTTGTTGATTTTCCTTCTAAACAAGGTACACATGGTTTTTCCGAGCTAGGTAAGTTTAATATTCTTAAATGTTTTCTATTAGCATGTCCTAACCTTTTATGCCACTAATCTTTATCATTAATAGCAGAACAACATTTATCTAAATTAACTTTCAGATTTATTCCATATAAACTACCATACACTTTACCATAAATAATACCATTCCCTTTGGTAATTGAAACATATTTCTTATAAAAGTGAATTAAATTTCCTTTTTCTAATAGTTTTGTTACTGATAAAATATTGTGGGATAAGCCCTTTACAATTAATGCTTCTATTGTAATTGGAATGTTATTATAAAATACATTTAAGTTACCTTTTTTATATGATGTTAAATACTGTCCGTTCGCTACATAAATTTTAGTTTCTGATTCTAAATTATGAATATTTGACATAAACTTTTCATAAGTTTCCATAATTAAATTTTGTGATGCACCTGAATCAACAATAAATTGAATATCCTCAGTACATTCATTAATAGAAAATACATTCTCGCTGGGTATAAATGAAAATGGGTTTACCTCATCTGTGCGACAGATTGTCCCAAGTTCCCGTAATTGTCCACGACCATAACCTCGTCCACGGCCTCGAGTCTGTCCTCTTCCATGATGTTGTAATCTATTGACACCTCTGATACTGCCTCTTTTGCCTCGCCATTGTACTGATCTTTGTTCACTTTTGCACTCAAATGATTTATGACCTGGTTTTCCACAGCTGTAGCAGGTGATGAATGTCGACTCCGATTTTTCTTCAGTGTTTTTTCCTTTAATTTCTGCATCCAGCAGCCTTGCTTTAACAAAATCTATGTTTAATGTCTTTTCAGTGCTCATTGTTTCAATGCTGGTGATGACATTATCATACTGTACAGGCATAGAGGAGAGTAAGTAACAAATCTTGTCCATATTCTCTACCTGACTCCCAGCAGCCTCCAATTCGTTTAGTAAACTATCAAATCTCAGAAAATAGTCTTGAAGTTTCTCGCCATTTTCACATTTCAAGGAAATAAGTCTTCTTTTGAGATGAAGTTTATTAAATACACTCTTCCGTTCGAATGTATATTCTAATTGTGAGAGCATTTCCATTGCAGTTTTACATTTTTTCACAATTTCTAAATATCTATCGGAAAGACATTGCACTATGACGTATTTCGCTTTTGCGTCAATTTTGTCAAAATTTTCGGGTTTTTTCGAATCTTCTTGTATTTCCATCACGGAGTATAATTGTCTTTCTTGAAGAGCTAACTTTACTCTGAATTTCCAATTGTTGAAATTTGTTTCGGGTGTGAGCCGCGGCAGTATTTCTCTTACATGAGACTCCATTTTGTTTCTCCACGTGCATCGGCGACGCTTTAAGATTTTCTTGTAAAATCACTTTTCCAATACTTGCTCTTCGTACACTTCTATTAATTTTTTAACTCCGGCACATAAAACGACTAACTTTGTGCCATTGCGCAGTGGAAGCGTTTGTTGGGTAATTTAGTTCGGACGAGCACCAAAGAAAACGCAGCATATCGTGACAGCCATTTTAATAGAGAGAGACTCACATATTAGTAACCACAGACAACATACTAAATAGGGATGTTACACAATATTCTACAATAACAGGGTCGATAGGAATCCTTTGAACAACAAGACGTAATACTACGGTGATCATTTTAACATGTGTGGAAATAAAATTAGTTTATAATTATAGGTATATAATATCGCTAAATCACATAAATACCTACTTTAAAAAACATATTATATACCTGCGTAAAAATCAGTAACAACTGTTCTAAAATTAATTAGTCGGAGCAATAAAGTCAGTTAAAATGGGAAAATATTTTCATATTTGGGCAACACTGAGCAATGAAACAAAACATTTCTATTTTGACCTAATTAACTACAATATACTATGAAATATTTGAAGCTTACCTGTGAAAAGTGATGTTATTACACTTATTTTGTTTTTCAGATGTGTTGTGACACAATTTAACTGCACAAACCGTCATAATATTTTTTTTATCGCGACACACGTTCGTCGTGCTTTGACATTGAACACTACGGAGCGGCTCGGCGTTTGGAGCCATTTATGGCTCCATCTCAAGTGCTTCAAAATGAGCGCGCGGTTTCTATTCTAAGATGTAACAATTATACTTGAAAGTAAAAATAAGACAAGTATTTATGCCAGATAAATAATACTATACATTTTTAGAACGAATAAAACACTCATTGTTTAATTTTCAAATATTTTTGAAATGTATTCTATATTTTTATATATAGATTACATTTCAAATACTTTCAACTATTTAATATAAAACAATGCATTAATGATGTTTTTTTTTTGCTGTAAACGGGACTTCTTCGCGATAAAACTATAAAGGTAACGATACCTTCGATACGACGTTTCGAACATGTTGCACCGCTTGTGGTCCCGTTTAAAGCAAAAAAAAACATGAGTATGTGTACAAGACGCGAAAGTCTAATAGCAGTTAATAAAATGTTTACTGAAAGACGTATCAACACACTGTAGATATCAACTAAAACAACCACAACTTTATGTCTGCTCTGACTAAACTTTGTTCTTTTAAGAATGTCACGCAACTCGGCTTTAGTCGCCGGTTTGTGCACGATAAGAGGAGGAGAAAGAGAAATATACTAGATCACGAGAGTTTACAAGAAGTTTAATGTTTTAACAATCAATACAATTAAATAGATTTAAACGGAATACAAGGGCTAGTTCGCGAGCACGTTAGGGCGTGGGCTCTTGAGAGTTTGTCGGTGATGCCTCCAGAAATAGGAGACACTTATCTTTGAGAGCGCTGCCGTAGAAAAAGGGCGGGCTCGAGGCGCGCGCTGTTCTTATAGTCTCGCGGCCGCTGTTGTTGCCGAGCGCCGCCGGGATTTAGGTGGTGTAGCACGACGACGCGATGTCCACCCCACACCTGCAGCCGCTGTTGTTGCCATGCGCCGCCGGGATTTAGGTGGTGTAGCACGACGACGCGACGTCCGCGCCACACACCCCCCCCTTTAGGCCAGAATTTTTCCTCAGGGAAAATTCGCCTGGGGCTCGTGGTCTCCGCCGTAGGTAGTCCCTCGCTGGTACCCTGGAAAAAGCAAGCACAGGCTAAGAAATTGTACAAGGAGACGCTATTCACAAGTAGAGGGGAAAAGAAAACAGAATGCAGACACAGTGCTCAGCGAGGTGAAAGTAAAAAGACGTTAGATAGGCATTTGAATGATGATACGATCGATGTGAATGATAGGTTAGTTTTTATTTTTAAGTTATTAAATTATGTAGAAAGAATTTCCAGAAGTGATTTATGTCAGTAGTAACAACAGATAAGACAGATAAGTGTGCAGTAGAAACGCAACCACAAAGCTCAAAACACGTTCGAGAATCGAACCTGTGACAAGGTTTGGGACAGACCTTTTAACCACTGAGCCATAGGGCAAAAAAAAAAATTTATATTTTTAGATTACATTTGGTTATTGATAAGAAATTATTTTCAAATTTAGGTTCAAGATATTTGTTTATTTTTCATTTATTTTAAATTAAGTTAAAGTTTATTTTTGGAATTTAAGATGCCTAGCTGACACAACGTAGGAAACAACAACGTGCACTACCAAGACCCAAAGGTTAATGATGATAGTCCAAAAAGTAATGGGTGCTGTTCAAAAATGTTTTTATTGTTAAATTCGCTTATTCAACAGCATTTCTGAACAGACATTATTTTGCCTAGCGACAAGTGAAATAGAATATTCCGACCGATAACGAACCTTATGCAACTGATATAATGAAGAATTTAAACAAGGGGGTAGTCACAACCTGTAGTGATAAAATGTTATTGACATTATTTTAACTTTACCTCCTTGTTTGTTTATGATATTACTGTTTATAGTTTATTAGTTTTATATCTTTGATATGTCATTCACCTAAGTGTTTACCTGACATATCTGCCAATTTGTACACCAGAGGAGATTTTTAGAAATAACTTGAGATAATAGGTTGTACGCCAGACTATATCACCAAAGTTGAATTTTGCCGGCTTCCGGCGAAGATTATAAGATTTAGAATTGATAGGCCTCAAATAAAGCTGCCTGTACCTTCTCAAAAATAGAAGATAGATAGCCTAAGGTTTCGGCGTAACTGTGATTTGTTTCATTAACTATATTTGGATCGGAATCCGCAGTAATATAGAAAGAAACACAGGTTTATTTATTAAGTTATCCCAGATTCTATGGTCGTTAGTTATAAAGGTAGAAATAGCTGTCATTATTATTTTATTTTATCGTTCCACTGTGTTTACGTAAGGCGTATACAGTGGTGTGTAATATAAGATTGGAAATTTGTATTTAGAAAATAGATTTTTTAGTGTTGCGCTAGTTATTTGTTTACCGCTATCGAGTACAAAGGGAGATGGGACGCCATATACGAGGAAGACATTTTCCTCTAAAATTTTAGGGATTATTTTTGGCGTAGCCCGTTTTATAGGAAACAACAAACGATATTTACTACCAAGGTGACCGGTAGAGGGCACCGTGTGGCTTTCCACCACGATTTTTGAGCTCCGCTTAGACGGAACGACTTCCTTCAATTGAAAGTCCTTAGTGAGTGGGTTTAAACTATTTTTGAAGTTGTATAGTTGGTTATTTCTGTTTTGATAATTCAAAGGCGGCCTCCTTTTTAGTTGGGAGTTTTTACACCGCTTGTGAATGTTTAGGTACCAAGAATCATTAGTAGAAACTGGTAAATTTGAATTAGAATTTAGTGGAATATTAGGCTCCTTACTAATAACGGAAACTGGTGCATCAATAGCTTTTTTGCCATTTTCCGAGAGAGAAATATGAGTAGTGCAGTTAGTTTTAGAATTGCGGATTGAAGAAAGGCGGTAGCTGTTAAAAAATTTAGAAATGTAGGTCAACCAATTATTCCATTCTTTTTTATTAGAGTTTGGATGGTTGTTATTTCTCCAATCCTGATTATTTAGTTTTTTGAAGGCGAGATATTTGGTTTATGGTTACAGTTAGGGCAGTCAGCGACACGAAAACCATTCAGACCGCATTTAAAACAGATTAGGTATCTTGGCTGACGACACTCCGTGAGCGAGTGTGTTGTAGTTCTACAACGAGGACAAAATTTTTTAGTGACATTCGAAATGCCCTGAACAACGTTTACCTGTGTAGCGGGAGTAGTACGAGGTTTAAAGTACTGATTATTTTTAGTATTTGAATATTTATTGTAAAGATTTTGTTTATAGAAGTTATTGCTATTAGAGTTAGAATTATAAGAAGGAGGGTAGTTATAAGCGAATTCCGGTGCTAGGGTATTAGAAGATGTCCTAGGCGGTTCGCGGAAATCTTTATTACGGCTATCATATTTTTCGAAGTTTTTGCAAGCTTTAATTAGACTGGGAATATCGACTACGTTTGTGGTTAATAGCGAATTAGTATAACACGGCCGGATATTGTTTAGAAGTATTTCTAGTTTTTCAGATTCGCTGATAGGTGTATCCAGACGGGAAAACAATCCCTGCATTTTAGCAACATATAATGTTATATTTTCGTTAAAGCCTTGAGAGCGAAGTCTTATCTCTGATAACAATTTATAGTCGTAATTGTGCGGGCTAAAGACGCCTTTTAATAATTGGCACAGCTGACTCCAAGATGAGACGCTGTCCTTTATACTACGATACCAGGTTAAAGCGTCTTCCGAGAATATTTCGAAAGCGAAAGAGAGAATCTTGTCTTCCGGTATGTTCCTACTAGACATAAATTCATTAATTTTTTGAATAAAGGCACGCACACACGATCTACCGTCATATTTGAATTTAGCAAGTTCAGAAAAAAGTTTACGTTCGTAAGTTAATGCGCTAATGGGGGTACTGAGGCTTATCGACTCGACTGAGCAATCTGTCTGCGGTTCGTGGCGCGTGGGCGGGGAAGTTAGTAGTTTAAGCGATGAATATAAAGTGTGGAATTCGTTCCACAAGGTGTCTATGAGGCTAATATCTGGAAGGTTATCTAAACAGATGCGATTCAACCTGTGATAGATATGGTGTAACAGAGACTCCGTTCTAGTCAACAGATTTTTTTCAAGGTTACTAGTTAGCATTTTAATGTTATTATTGGCTTTAAAAAGTGAGAATTTTATAGCTTGGAGATCCTCCTCGGCAGACAGGTAGGATTCCAGTAAGTCTTCGGAAGGAAGATTCAGCGCGAGTTTAGAAATTTGCTTACGCAATTCCTCTACCGTGTTTGACTTCACGCCACCCCTCAAATACACTTCGTATTCGAGTTCGGGTTTTTGTAGACACGAGAATTTAATATCGTAGGCCATTTTGGTTTAATTTAAACGCGGTAGTTGAAAGTTGAGAAAACAAAATCGAAAAGAAATTTTATAAAACGCCGTCCAGGTAGTAATAGAACTAATTTATTAGAAGTGAGAAAATAACAAGCAGGTAGGTATAGCGTGCGATCTCGTGGCAACGCGATGCGAAACCGGTTCTCGGCAGCGAGAAAGCACATGCGCGGCGCGACGATAGCTTCTTTACAGCGATTTATATTTATTACTAGTTTAAATATGTTTAAAAAAATGCAATTAAGCGTATGCGGCAATACACAGCGAAATAAATATATAAGAAAAACACTTGCCTGGACGGGTTTCGACACAAAATACACAAAATAGTTAGCACACAGTAAAAAAAATGCGAGGCAATCACCGATGAAACTCTCAGCCTATTTAGACGGGCGCCAGTGTCACGCAACTCGGCTTTAGTCGCCGGTTTGTGCACGATAAGAGGAGGAGAAAGAGAAATATACTAGATCACGAGAGTTTACAAGAAGTTTAATGTTTTAACAATCAATACAATTAAATAGATTTAAACGGAATACAAGGGCTAGTTCGCGAGCACGTTAGGGCGTGGGCTCTTGAGAGTTTGTCGGTGATGCCTCCAGAAATAGGAGACACTTATCTTTGAGAGCGCTGCCGTAGAAAAAGGGCGGGCTCGAGGCGCGCGCTGTTCTTATAGTCTCGCGGCCGCTGTTGTTGCCGAGCGCCGCCGGGATTTAGGTGGTGTAGCACGACGACGCGATGTCCACCCCACACCTGCAGCCGCTGTTGTTGCCATGCGCCGCCGGGATTTAGGTGGTGTAGCACGACGACGCGACGTCCGCGCCACAAGAAGATTGCCAAACATAGATTTCATCTACTAATCAACAACTTGAGAAGCGCAATGATCTACATCTTGGCAAAATGCCTGCGAGTACAATGCGCGATTCCCTTATTCCATGTAAGGTAGATAAGTCAATTTTCTGTTAAGAAGATACGTTATTCTCGGAGTTCATAGAACACCCGTATGTATATGTAATATACATATAATTCTATGTCGAAAAGATATCTAACAACTGTAAAGAAAACAACATAATTCAAACACAAAAACTTTGGGAATAGTTTGTCCTACATACTCAGGTAGTCAGTGACTCAAATATGAAATATCGCTGAAAGATTAGGCCTACAAGTTCGACAATAATATTTTCACACCCGTATAGAAACTGTCACCCGGCTTTGCTGGAATACTACTTCCAACTTTACCCTTCAAATCATAGTCGACGAGTTCTATAGAAACTTGGGCAAGTTATAATATCATTATGTGTAAAAGATGCAGGAAGTCTCTTTTACGATTTATTAATATATTGTAATCAATAACCAAATTATTGATTTAAAATAAAAACAATTTAATCTTACACAGAACATGAAACTATATGAGTTTATTTAGCTCTAAACATAATCACAATATAAAAGCTAGTTTAACAACAATACATTTCATGATACATTACACAGAGAGTACACAGAGAGTACCTAAAAGCACACCACGAGGTCCCGAGCCAAAAGAGACCAAGCTTCACGATACTGCTCAATTTATAGTCTCGTTCAGTTCACACAACGTGAACTTAGGTACAGAACATCGGCGGACTTCACTCGATCTTGTTACTGCTTACAATCTTATAATTTGATTTTTCGAGGGATCCACGTTGGTGGCAGAGGCGGACACAGCTCCCTGGACGATCTCACGCCATCGCTGTCTGTTGGCAGACTGTTTTTGAACTTTGAAGAAATTCAAGCTTGCTAGCTCGAGGTGCTAAATCAGATTTGATAGTGATTTTTTTAAAACTTGTAATGGTTTCGTTATCAGGATTTGAAAAATAGGGTTTTATAGTAAAAGGAGAAACGAGAGTACTAGTCGCCTGATTTTCAGTGAAAACAGCCACCAATGGATACCAATTTGAGCTGGAGAAAAAGTAGCCGATAGTTCTGAGGTATATTGCTTACTTTTCTAATATATATGGTAGAAACACAAACGAAACAATAGTACCTGAGATTATCTCAAACATACAAACTCACAAACTACCCTCTTCATAATATAAATAAATATTTCGGACAACTTACACACAGTGTCATCTAGTCCCAAACTAAGCAGAGCTTGTATTACGGGTACTAATAACTGTTATAAATACATAAACTTACTTTTTTTTATAAATACAAACAAATATTTGTGGATTACACAAATATTTAGTCTGACCCGGGAATCGAACCCACGACCTCTTGATCAGCAACCGCATACGCTCACCACTGGACCAACAAGGCAGTCTAATATAAAAAGAAAGTTATATAAGAAGATTATACAAAAGAAAAATAAAAATTCTAAACACTTTATCTTAATGCCATCCTATATGTACAGCAGTACCCTAGTACATTTCAACGATATGCATGTTGATATATCACTAAAAGCAATATTCTACGATATATGATCACAAAATTTAACGGTCCTGCACACTATAATGTACATATAATAAGTGTTGGTATGTAATACACCGGGTGTGTGCTCTCACAAATCAATTCCAGTCAGTCGCGCTTGATATTCTATCCATCACTGGTTCTCATGGATTGTGTACAACACGGTGCTCTAATTTATTGGATTTATCGAAACGAACCACATATAATTCTAAACGTTTGTAATCTTAACCTGATTTAGCGTACTAGTTGTATGACTGGCCCAAGATGTTGTTGTCAAACTAGATTTGCAACTTGTTTGAGCAGTCGCCACGTCGCTTTCTACTGCGCCAATGGTCGTGGGTTCAAATCCTACGTGGGACCACACTTTGTGTGATTCACCAAATGTTTTTCTGAGTCTGGGTGTTCTTTGTGTCCGTTTGATGTATGTTTATTTGAAGTATTTATATAAAGATTACTGATAATTTATTTTGCGATTTAATAAATGGAGCTTATTTTAAAATGAGAAATGATTACGTTTTCAGGATGGCCTTCATTTATCAAATCACAAAATGAATTATCAGGAATCTTTTATTAGGATAATAATACCTACATACCTGAACTATAATACATAATATATAGAAGCGCATAGGTAAGTAAAGCACTCATCATCCAGTTACCCTAGTTGATTAGAAACAATCGTCGAGGGTAAGCAACAACGCCGCAGTCTCTAGATGGATGATCGTTTGTGACATATGTTATGAGCGTTTACGTGATTCGGATGTCACGTTTAGTAGTCTGTTCCGGTTGTTATCATAAGATAACAGCCGTGAAGCTTATTTGGAGGTCTTCAGTCTTCTTAAGAAAGACGGCAAGATTACATAGCTACAACGTGTCTTGCCAGTCTCCAACACGACCTCGTCTATGTCTAGCATAAAGATGTATGACCTTAACCCTTTCCTGACAGGAAAACCGAGCTCAGGAGTGGGACAAAATTAATCAAAGTAGATTAGAAGCAAATTAGCTTTGAAAGTTTACTACTATATTAGATTTTGACACTATCACTGGCCAAACGGGTTTGTATAGCGTTTTTTATAATATCACCTCTTAAAAATTCTTACACAGCGGTAAATATATACTTTTTGGAGGTTGTCCTTTTTACTTTAAATGTTCTGTAAAATATGCACGGTATACGTTCAAGTTATCTATAATGACCCATAATAATTAATCTCTAGACAAACAACAATATCAATGTCCTACCTATATATATATCCCCGTTATATATCACACGTATACGATCTATTACCGTATTAGATCAATTCTGTATATTCTATCGACTGTATTTTTTTCTTGGCTTTAGATAAGTATTGTATGTATTGATATTTATTGATTAAATTTTAATAAGACTTTATGTATAAATAACAAAGTACTTAAAGATATTTTTTGAACACATTATAAGCTTTAACTGAATATGTATCGTTCATTTGGCTTTAACCGATTTTTACAAACTATTTGTTTATGTTTTTCGGAATTGCATTTTTTTTAAGTCTGTCCGCACTAGGAATAAATTCTGTACTGTGGGGGAAGTCCCGAAATACACCGTCGTGAACATTTCGAATGTTTACGAAGTCATAAACATACTAAATGTGACCATTTCGTATGTTACCACACCAACTCTGAAAACAATAATTTGTGGATCTCACAAAGTGTTGTCCCAAGATGGGGATCGAACCCACAACGATGTCACCGCTTTACCCACCACACTATCGTTGCGGTCAGTTAGTGTACTTATTTATATTTTCATCAAATAACATACGCAAGACTAATTGCCTTTTTATCCACGTTCGCTAAACTTGAGGGGCCCCTTAGACAAAGTTAGGTACCCTTGAAGATATTTTCGATTTCACTAAGCTTTAGGGGACATCTAAATGTTTAGAGGTCTCTTAAAATTTAAGGGGCTCCTAGTAGGAAGACGATTTCAGTATAGTTGGTTTCAACGGGCATACCTACTTACTTAAGCAAAGACAATGTCTAGGAGACTGACCTGATAAACAGTAATAAAAATAAAAATCTTCAACCTCCCTTTCTTTAATTACAATGGATTTTATATAAGTACTGAATAACGTACCATTCTGTAACCACACCCGTATTGTCCTGACAAAAGCTTTTAATTAATCTATAAAGGATCCACGGAACTCATTACGTGTAATCTGATATTACCGTGATAAGGCAGTTTTTGTTATCGACGACGGTGTTATTTTCGCATAGAATTTAACATCTTTATTCAAACAGAACAAGGTATAGATTTCTTTCACAAATATCTCAATTTAATATCTTAAAACTAGCAATTTTTTATGTCCATTAAAAATTACACATTATACACCCTTTTTTTTTTTTTTTTATATTAGCTGCCAAAATGACTCTGCCCTGCCTGATGGAAAGCATGAACAGAATCCAGAAGTGAAGGCCACCATCCTCACTGCCACAACGGACAGTGCAGTACGGTGACCCACACTATGGCGGCCTAGTAAGATGCTTTTGGCCGCTGCAACCGATCGAGAGCGTCAAACAAATACTGGGCGGATCCATCGCAAAGATGAGAGCAGTACTCCACGCACGAACGAACCTGGGTCTTGTAGAGAAGACACAGATGCTCGGGCGCGAAGAAACGTCTCACCCTATTCAGTACGCCCAACTTCCGCGATGCCGCCTTAATGACGCTCTCAATGTATTCACGCAGGTTGAGATCATGACAGATATCCACCCCCAGGATACTGAGCCTATCCTGCAGTGGCAGTTGAGTGCTCTGAAAAGTAGGGAGGGGAAGAAAGGGAGACTTCTTGGTAGAGATCGCGCATACCTGTGTTTTCTTGGCGTTGAACTCGACCAGATTCTCATTTCCCCATTGAGAGATGCGGCCGAGAACCCGGTCAAGCTCAGCGACAAGCTCCCGCCGGTTTTCCTCAATGTCTGCTAGCTTGGCTGTAGGGTGTCCAAAATATCGCCCATGAACTGTGCTATCGTCTGTTCACTTACTTCTCGTGATGTTTATTTAGCTCGATCGTGACTTTGTACCCTCGAACAGAAGATCAACCTCAAATGACAGCATTCATGTTTAGTTGATGAATCCGACACCGGAGCCCTAATCATGTAGAAGCATCTCAATAGACCACCATAGTGCCCGCCACAGTAAGCATTCTTGGATTCTACTCATGTTTTCCATCAGGCAGGAAAGAGTCAGTTTGTCAGACTTAAATAAATATATATATATAAATAAAGGTTTTTGACCTACTATATCACACTAGAGACAAAGGTTGCTATATGATTTGTGTCAAGTTTCATTTCAGTTTGTAGAACTATTACCCTGTGTAGTTTGTCGACTTTTACGATACCCATGGGAAACATAAGGGTGGTGACATATCGTATTCTTAATTTAATCCATAAGGGCAAATAAAAGAAGCAATGAAATATATTTCCATTCCAGTAGTAACTTATATGAAACTTCTTCTTCCTAGCCTTATTCTCAATATTATTTGGGGTCGGCTACTGTATAGAACTAGATGATATAAAAATCAGTTCCGTAGAATGCATAATATAGTTAAATTTGATGTCTCCTGTATTATATTGTGTTCATGTAGCAATAATAAACATTCCAATCGCATGTGAAAATCAATCGCATACATAAACACTTAAATTAAGCAAAGTAGAACATTTGGCACATGTAGTACTCAAACGCGCTGTCATTACTCACGGATTGGAGAGGCTTTTCGGAATACCTACATTGTACTTAGTGAAGAGTACCAAATAGCAGACTACACACCCTTGAGCATCGTCGTCGAGTTGCCAGCTTATCGGTTTTTTATAGGATACACTTTGGAGAGTGCTTGAAAGCTCTTTTCGAACTGATCGAGCCATCTCCATTCCTTTATCGAACTACTAGGCGCAGGCAAAATTTTCATCCATACGTTGTTGACATACCCAAAAGTCGAACTAAACGGTTTGACACCTCGTTTTTGGTGAGAGTCGCCAAAATTTGGAACGACCTGCCTGGGTCTATTTTTCCTGATAGGTTAAACTCCGGAGCCTTTACGAGTAGAGTGAACAGGTTTCTTTTGGATGGGCGTGTCCCACCTTCGTCTTCATCTACACTTTCCATCAGGTGAGATTGAAGACAAACGCCTATTCCATTTCAACTATAAAAAAAGGAAATGCGACCATTAAATTTGAATATATATTACAGCCGATGTATATATATATATACATATACATATATATATATATATATTTATATATATATTTGTATATACATCGGCTGTAATATATATTAAAATTTAATGGTCGCATTTCCTTTTTTTTTTCATTGTTTTATTTCTGCTCAGTATACATTAGATTTACAAAAAATTATAATGATGTAGTACTTAATAGGTGCACGTATCCGATTGTAGATTGATAGATGCGAAACGCATTTTATTCACAAATTATAGTTGCCAGCAATCGTACATAATACGTATAATAACATACATAAACTCTTGCTTGGTAAAATTCAGCGAGCAATCCTAAGTTGGTGAAGTTTTCTTAAAAATATCCACAGACAATCATTTCTTAACAAAATTTTATTTAGACCACACAAGCTAAAAGTAGACGAAACTAAAAGAAGCTATAATTTCTCTTAACTAGAAATAAGTATCTACTGATTATTCAATCTGATCGTTTGTCACAATGCAAATTTTGATAGACTGCAAGAAAGTCGTTTTACATCTTCCTTTATACGTAAACTTCGTATAGTTATCGTAAGCAATATTTTAATAGCTTGCAATACATTTTATTTCTATTCCATTCTATTAGTACTAGCTTGAGGCACCACTAACCATCAGACCGGGTATATCTATTTCACTAGAACATCACGCATAGTGGTCATAAAGTTTGATATTCCGTATAGCCATTTGAAATACATATATCCTTATATGACTTGACAGATTGGAAAGGCACAACGCATACGGATTGTAGCATAACGTCTGCTCGGTTCATCAGTATGATATAGACTGTTTATTCAATAAGGGCTTATCTCTTAAAACTACGTATATTCTGATGAATGCCAGATGCTAGACAAATTAATTTTATCTGAGATATTCTATTAAATGGGTTGCGTCTGTCGATAAGTGTGATCATATTCTTTACATCTGGTTTCCATTAGTTGACCAAAGATCTGTTACATATTACGGAATAATTTTAATTTATTAAGACATATTTTGATAGAACATTTAAAGAGTTTTTTTCATTAATTCTAAAAGTTTCGCTTTAGGAAACACGTAGGCATATCAAGTTTTATATTACATATTTTTTTTATGAATTTCTATCAAAAAGTAATAAATGAGATGAAGAAGAATGAGAAATCTGTCTTTACAATGATTGTGATAGATAAACAATAATAAATAAACATCGTGTGTTTGACATAGAATTGTGGTAATGTATTAACCAAAAGTACATACTTAAGTGTAAAATAAAATACATATGCATAAAGTAAAATTTGTATATGTGTTTCGCACACAACAGATCATGAAATTTTAACTATGTCAATTCGCTGTTTAGGTACCATTAATATAACTCAATATCACTATTCAATTATTATTATTATTTTTTTTTTTTTATATATTTAAGCCTGCCAAAGTGACTCTACTCTGCCTGATGGAAAGCATGAGTAGAATCCAGGAATAGGGGTCACCATGCTTATTGTGAGGGTAGGCAATGTAGCATGGTGACCCATACCATGGCAGCTTGGTTAGATTATTCTGCATCATTCTCACGCAATTTATTTTTTGTATACATTTTCAATTTCAAAAACTGCTTTTAATTAACTGTTCTGTATACAAACAACGTCCGCCACATAGCATATAGCTAATAGCCGTAACAGACTATTGAACTCCATCCAAAGTTAATACATTCTCTTAATAAATTGAGTATAGGATCAGTTCAACTGTTCAAAGAAGGATAAAATAAAAGTTAAAGTAAACATACAAAAGATGAAATGAAAATTTGTACAAAAAACCAAACAAAAGATTGAATAAGCAAATCTCGCAATAAATTGTTGAGGATAAGTCAGATTGTTCTCAACAGAGAAACGAAAAGTAAATTATTCCACAAGAAATATAGACGTGGGTTGAAGCTTATTACATATTCCATTAAGTGTTAACAGTGCCACTTTTTATTGTTCTTTCTGTGAGTATTGTATGGCAATACTTTATTTCATCATAGTAGTTGAAGTACTAAAGAAATGTATTTCAATGAACTCAAAATAGCTGACAATCGCATCTTGCCGGTGCCGAAAATGCATGAAACAGAAACAACTTACTGAAGGAGCAAGCTAATAAATACATAACCATACAAAGATGCCTACGTTGCAAGTTCCCAATAACGTCATGTTATCAGTGTACAAAAATACACATGTTCAAGTTTGAAAAGCAGATTCGCGACATGCCACACACAGTCTACCTATAATAAGCGAACAATTAAGATGCTAGTATTGATACCGTATTTATCTGCTTCTATAAAGTAGTGTAGAAGGTATAGGTAAGTGGGAACAGACAAGCATACCATAGTAATATCACAATTGTCGAATAAAACAGAGCAACAACTTGGTTTTTGTTTCAAAAACAACATATTACATAATATGGTCAAAGTCACGAGCTAATAATATATTTATATTTTTGAAATTTACAAGTAACGCCCTTTGTAATAATACTAAACACGGCATATTTAACTCAAATTTATTTCTTAACATAGTACTTTATGCCCATTACAGGGCGCCACATTAGCTGCATGGGCCTAGTGGTTTAACAGGTCGCCACGCCTATTATTTTAAATAAGGACACAACTGGACAGTAACATTGCTAATACGAGTCCAATTGTACAGAGTTTTCATGTAAAAAGTAACGAAGTTCAGAAAACATACGTACCTACTTTCAATTATGGTAAATGCCTCGAGGTTGTTTATTCAACTCGAATTCTTACCTGAAAAGAAAATAGAATATAAGTACCTACTAGATAAATTGAAACATATTCTGACGTCATCTTAATTAATAGAGCTCGTTTATCCTTTCTACACTACCTGTTCACAGTTTAATGATGTTTCCTACAAGATGCCTTAGCTACTTTAATCCATCAATGTAATCATACACAATAACATCAAGTAGGTAATTAATCCAAGGAATCGAGAAACAAACCTGCTGAAGACACAGTAAGCGTGGGATTTTTCTATTTATATAAAAAAAAATTATTTATTTATTTACTATTCTGCAAAAAAAAACGCACAATTTTTTTTTTAATTTCTAAAAAGATGAACTTTACAAACATACATGAAACAGACACAAAAAACACCCAGACTCAGAACAACAATTTGTAATTTACACAAAGTGTTGTCCTACGTCGGATATGAACCCACGACATTTGGCATAGTAGTAAGCGGCGTGGCGACCGCTTAAACCACTTGGTCAACCGTCCAGCATGCAGTCCAGTAATACAATTAGATTAGTCTTTTCAAAAATTAAATTAAAATATTTAAGACTTTGTAAAGCTGAGAATGCTGGAACTTTATATTATACAAGAACACGATCTCTCTCTTTATTATGTTCTCTGGTATTCTTTACAAAAACATGAGCACCAATTCATAACAATAGACAACTATAAACATTACCATTCTGCGTGACCATCAAACGAAAACTATTGTTCTTGCGTAGTACGTTCCAAAGTAATTAAGATGATGATACTATATAAAGTTACACATCTGCAAATCATTCAGTGATAAAGTGCTTAAATACATCTATAGATACAGTTATTAGGTGGGTGACTCGGCGAATAGATAAAAGCGAATAATTCTATAACTCTGGTATAAACTCTAACAGTCAATAACTCAATAACCTATTCTTGTTTAGCGTAATCTAGGAGTGCTAGTACTACAACTAGCATTCCTAGATTACGCTAAACAAGACGTTACGGTCAACTAACTACGTTACGGTCAACTAACGCACACTAACTATTAGTGATTTCTGACAAAAACTTATGTACCACTGTTCAAATTATCACCATTTTTAAATATGGTACACAAAGTTTCACTATCCCTTTCCTCAAAACCATAGAGACAATTACTAATTGATGATAGTGAAGCTGTTGACTTTTTATTAATTATTTTAAACATTCAAGCACACTTATGTAGTCATGAATAGTAGTACATTACAGTAACGAAACAATCAAAATGACCCTTCATCGTGAAGCAAAACAGTATGGCAAGTTTATGTTAGCGCTGCAATGTGAGTGATTGCTTATGATTAATGACTCAAGATATGCGAGCAAATCCTATCTACATACATACATATTTACAGATTACAGTTACGGAATCTCTCTAGCAATCAATAAAGTTACATATTGACTACACTGTCACATTGAAGGAAGTTCCTTTTCCTTACCTCATTAATATTATTTGTTTAATGTTAAAAAGTTACAATATTAAAAGGTACCAGTTTTTAAAAAAATTGATAACTTACAATACTAGTAACATTAGATCTAAAATTTTGAACTTTGTTTAACTTGTTCACGTTCCGATATTGGAAGTGAATTCTCTATTCATCAAAATGTTTAAATTATAGCTTGTTATGCATTTACGCATATCTAAATTCTTTTATGGCTACATCACATACTATTTTATCTACAAATATATTGATACAGGGTACGTGTAAATAATGTCCAAGTAAACTCCTTCACGAATTATAGATATAGTCAAGAATGCTATTTGGAATATTGTTACCTGTTTTTCATCAATCGTTCTATATATTCTTTGATCCTAAATCAATATTTGCTACCTTCGATTTTGACATTTAACAGTCTAATATAAAATTACCTGTAAGTTTGAACGTATATTTGCACAAATTCTATATATAGGTATATCTATTCCTAGTCTTGTGCTCCTATGTAAATACAGTTTCTTTATTCTATGTTTTGAAATTTGAATCTTGGTTTGCACATGAGATTCGTTAATAAAGTTTGCTATCATAGTTTTTATCAATAATAGAACATTTAAGTATTTTTACTTTGGAAGCATTTAAGGATTTGGAAGAAGTGACCTCCGTGCTCATGATTTATTAAGGTTGACTCACTATAACCAATTTCATACTAAACTTATTTGCTTCTGCTGTACACACAATCCTCACTGTGAGTATAGGCAATGTAGCATGGTGACCCATACCATGACGGCTTAGTCAGGTAATTCATCATCATTCTCCCGGCTTTGGTAAGTTAGTACTTTACCTAGGTAGGTAGTTAATAGAGCCACACTGATTTTAGTACGAATAGGTCGGCTCGATCGGGGCAGTACTACTAGCCTCCGGAGGCTGGGAGAATGATGCCAAGTTGTTGCTCACAATAAACTCCGAAACTATCTAAACGAATTTAATTTTGTTTCTTTTTGTGTGTGCCTTAGAAAGAAAAGTTAACATCACTCTTAGACCAATAGGGCGAGTACGAATGACAACAGACACAGGCGAAGTTGAGTGGGTCAGTTATTAGTTAGGAATAAAATTATGTATCAATTCTAAAAAGTTGTAAATTATAATTCTTTAAAAAGTCGAGATACAAAGAATGCAGCCTCTGAATGTTGGTACCGTATGTTGTTTATATCAAATTTATGAGGTTATAGACCTACTTTAATTGCAATAAAAATGGGTCGTCTTATGTCTATTCTTTCCGTTTCCAATAACGCTGGTCACGATAAACTTGCTCTATTTACTGTACCTATAAAGTGTTTTATAGGCACTATTTGTTTAGACGCACAGATTTATTGGGTGTAATATCATCCTCACTTATCAAACGAGAGTAATCGTTAGGTGTCGGTATCTGACACGTTATTAGAAAATACAGAGTTGTAATCTGATCACTTAATGATAATGGTGAGAAGACAAGACATTTCTACGGCGAAGTAATGTTCCTCCAATAAACAAGTAAGGTTTTGCGTGTAACCTATATAGGTCATCGTGACTGATAAACATCATCCAATCAGGCTGTTAATAAACTAATTAAATTAGTTAATGGCTTGTAGTATAAATTATAAAACACCTGAGCGGACACACAGCTCTTTAGAAATCACGTACAAACTTGTTTTCCAACAATCGTGTGTTGAAATAAATGTCATAAGTGAGTTATGTGTGAGCGTTTTCGTAAGTCCTTATCTTGAAATGTTCAACTTCTATTCAAATTTACTATTCTAGGTCAACTAAATGAACCTTGCAAGTTTTGTTTTCGTAAATTACCTATATTTTACGATAGAGATAAGATGTGGATGTCTTACGAACGCCATTTCCTTTTACATTCCGAATCTTTAACATTCCCTGACCTATTTAGAAGAGTCCATTTTAGCCTCTGGCCTATACATATAATCTCTGGTATACAGTGGAATTTAATCTGAAATAGGCTTTCCCTTAATTAAATTGAATAATTAATTACACAATTTGATAGAAAATCTTAAGTTTCAACGAGACAAATGCATGCTTCGAGACACTTTTCAAAGTTAGGCAGTGATCGATTTAGGAAGTCTTAAATACATGCCCGGATCATGATTTCAACATCACTTCAAAATCATTTATTTAATCTTTCTATTCTACACATATACATTACTGATTTAGTATACCTATTTTAAAATTCTGAAAATTCCTATTTTAAGAACCCCACCATCAGGTACACCGTGAACATACTCGTTATCCTTATATTGTCTAATCTATAGTACTGCCGCGGTAACATAGTGGTAATGTGTATGACTGCTATGCTTGAGGTGTCGGGTTCAATTTTATTCATGGGTCGGACTACATGATTGTATGGTCTGCAAATATTTGTTTCGCAGTTTGGGTGTTTTCTATGTATTTATGTATGTTTTATGGGATAGATTTCCGTACATCTGAGGTTAATTACTTTTATATGAGTGTTAAGTTGAAACTTCAGATTCATTCATTATCGTTTCCTTTTATTTTGTTTACATTTATCGGTATCGCAGCGATTTTACAAATTTAATAGCATTTATTTACGGATCAAATTAAAACTCAATTTATCACATAATGTTATTTTAAAAATATCTCTATTGAGAGTACAAAATTTTGGTTTTTAGGGCTCCGTAGCCTGATGGCAAAAAACGGAACCCTTATAGATTCGTCATGTCTGTCTGTCTGTCCGGCTGTATGTCACAGATAGATAGATAGCTCTTTATTTGCACACCATATTGGAGCGTTACATGAATGAACAAAACTCAATATCAAGAGTACACACAGCCACTTTTTCTGAATCTATAAGAACTATACTGTTGAAATTTGGTAAGTAGATGTATTCTGTGAACCGCATCAATATTTTCACATAAAGAAACTTCAACCGAAAATTGGTTTGAACGAGATCTAGTAAGCAGTTTTTAGAGTTCCGTAGCCAAATGGCAAAAAACGGAACCCTTATAGATTCGTCATGTCTGTCTGTCTGTCCGGCTGTATGTCACAGATAGATAGATAGCTCTTTATTTGCACACCATATTGGAGCGTTACATGAATGAACAAAACTCAATATCAAGAGTACACACAGCCACTTTTTCTGAATCTATAAGAACTATACTGTTGAAATTTGGTAAGTAGATGTATTCTGTGAACCGCATCAATATTTTCACATAAAGAAACTTCAACCGAAAATTGGTTTGAACGAGATCTAGTAAGCAGTTTTTAGAGTTCCGTAGCCAAATGGCAAAAAACGGAACCCTTATAGATTCGTCATGTCTGTCTGTCTGTCTGTCTGTCTGTCCGTCCGTATGTCACAGCCACTTTTTTCCGAAACCATAAGAGCTAAACTTTTGAAACTTGGTAAGTAGATGTGATCTGTGAACCGCATTAAAATTTTTACATAAAAATAGAAAAAAAAACAATACATTTTGGGGGTCCCCATACTTGGAACTGAAACTCAAAAAAATTTTTTTCATCATACCTATACGTGTGGATCTTCTTTTTCTTCTTCTTCTTTGTGTCCCCCCCCCCTGTAACTTCTAAAATAAGAGACTGATAAAACTAAAAAAAAATATGTTGTACATTACCATGCAAACTACCAACGAAAATTGGTTTGAACGAGATCTAGTAAGTAGTTTTTTTTAATACGTCATAAATCGTAAAACGCAATTTACCTTTCATTCAATCAATACACTATTATAAAAAAATCGATCAAAGCTACAACGAACTACAAGAACTTTTATATGATGTTACTTGCTTATACGGAACCCTTCATGGGCGAGTCCGACTCGCACTTGGCCGCTTTTTTTTAATACGTCATAAATCGTAAACCAAAAATTACCCTTCATTCAATCAATACACTTTTAATAAAACATAGATCAAAGTTACAACGCACTACAAGAACTTTTTTTATGATGTTATTTGCTATGCTACGGAACGGAACCCTTCGTGGGCGAGTCCGACTCGTACTTGGCCCCTTTTTAGGGTTCCGTAGCCAAATGGCAAAAAACGGAACCCTTATAGATTCGTCAAGTCTGTCTGTCTGTCTGTCCGTCCGTATGTCACAGCCAATTATTTCCGAAACTATAAGAGCTATACTGTTGAAATTTGGTCAGTCGATGTATTCTGTGAACCGCATTAAGATTTTTACATAAAAATAGAAAAAAAACAATACATTTTGGGGGTCCCCATACTTGGAACTGAAACTCAAAAAATTTTTTTTCATCAAACCTATACGTATGGGGTATCTATGGATAGGTGTTTAAAAATTATGTTGAGGTTTCTAATATCATTTTTTTCTAAACTGAATAGTTTGCTCGAGAGACACTTCCAAAGTGGAAAAATGTGTGTCCCCCCCCCCTCTAACTTCTAAAATAAGAGAGTGATAAAACTAAAAAAAATATATGTTGTACATTACTATGCAAACTACCAACGAAAATTGGTTTGAACGAGATCTAGTGAGTAGTTTTTTTTAATACGTCATAAATCGTAACACGCAATTTACCTTTCATCCAATCAATACACTTTTATATGATGTTACTTGCTGATACGGAACCCTTCATGGGCGAGTCCGACTCGCACTTGGCCGCTTTTTTTGTAATGGAGAAGCAATGTAATAAAAATATGTCTGTATTAAATGATGGGGTTTTAATCTTATATGTTTTTAAATTAAATATCTTGTCTTGTTTAATATTTAGAAGATTTTATGCTATATAAAGCTGTAATTTTCTGAAAAATAAATAATAATTTACTAGAATGCAATATTGTCTCTGATCTCGAGAATGTTCAAATTCAATAACAAGATTTCCGAAAAAAAAGATTAGCATCTACACTTGGCAGCAGTTACAATGACAGGCACTTCACTATCATAGCGTGGAGTAAAAAAAAAAACTTTTTCTACACAATAGAATAAAGATATTGAGTTAGATACTAAGTTGGTATTATATTAAAAGACTCATTCAAGATTTTATCATTATTCTGAGCGCATTGAATAACCTCTGAAAAGCAATATCGACAGCAAGGAATATAATCATGTATTCAATTTTACCTCCTAATCAATCTTTGACTACGGGAATAAGTCTAACATCAATAGACTATAGCAGCTTTGAGTTCTGTAACGAAGATTACGAGACCCATACACAAAGCCTTTGCCCCGAGGGTGGAGAAGTTCTTTACACTAAATGATTTTTGCCGATTTTTAATTAGTCACATATCTTATTTATATCTATGAGTTATCTTCTGAAACTTACTGACCACTTTGTTGACAACAGTGTCAACAATGTTCATTTCACGGACTCACGGATAAACAGACACTTCAGTTTTTTTATTATTTGTATATTTCAACATCTCAACATGCCTTGTAGTTATAACTCAAGGTTAATATAATTCTAAACTAGTTAATTACTTACAAAGAAAAGCTGGGCACTAAGTTTATTGGAGTTTTTTTTTGGTTCAAAGCAAGAAATGCTTGTAATATAACACTGTACGCAAATATTCTCGCTGGCATCTATCCATAACTATAAAGTTTGAAATATTTGCTGAATCTACTCTATTTATTTTCTTATTAAGATTTGAAAGTCCTGGGGTACTGGAATTTCGGTACTTAAGAATGTTTAAGTCTAATAAATTTATGTATTAAATCTAATTGAAATGGTACGAGAAAGGCGAGGTTTAATTGTACTACTGCTTCCATATAATAGCAGATATTAACATAAATTGAAAGAGTAAAAACAGGATAGATTCCATTCTATGCTAACATTTACATAATTACATATTGTTATAATAGGGTCTTAAAACTAATACGCTACATGAGAATTTTCTTTCACTATTGCCTATTTCTGGTACACAATAATAAGTATATTAGATTGTAAGCAAGAGAACTGTTATACCAAATAAGAATGTTTTGAGAAAGAAGCGTACGTAACAATATTATAAATTCTAAAGTAACTTTGTATGTGTCTGTATATCGGTTACACTTTCTCGGCTAAACCACTGTATTGATGTCAATCAAATTTTGGTGTTTAGATACTTAAAATATTAAAAAGTATATAAGCTATTACATACCGCAATAACCAACTAACTCGCGGCTAGAGCCGTGGGCAGAAGCTATCAAATAATGTATTCAATACACTTATGATAGTTTTTTTAAACAACCTATAAGTTCACCAAATTTTCTCTCAATTAATCTTTTAGGGTTCGTGATTCTCTATACTTTTAAAGAATGGTTACCTATGATTATAATTTATTATAATAATATTATATTTTGTTGTTTATTGTAATAATTTGAAAAACACAGCTCAAAGTTTATTTTGACAGGCGCTTAAGACAAAAAACTAAAGGAAATAACGCGATCAATCAGTCTTAATACAGCAAACGCTTTCAACTTGGTCTAGCGGGAGTCTTCAATCAAAGTTACAAACTCACAAATTGTAGTAGAAACTTATTTTAACTTTATCCCATTTAAATAAAATACAACAGTTTAAAACAAGTAAGTTACAACATACTATTTTAAATCATTATGATTTCTGAGTACCTATCGACTAATCTGCTTTACTACTTAGAATAAGGTTTTAAATTATTGTAAACATAAATAAAAAAAAAAAAAAACTACAATTTGATACATACTTTGATACAACAATATAACATATGAAATTATTCATACAATTACACTTATATAACGTCACGAGGCTTGGCTTAATCACGGGTCCCTAATGACCCCTAAAATGCTAAACGTTGTGCACGATCCCACCGAACCCTTGAACAACTTGTATGTAAGAAGTTCCACGTCGGTCTCTAAATATTCATGTTGATGGAGAAATTTAATTAAAGGAACCATTTAAGTTAATATTGTGTACTTAAAGATATTGTTTGAAGTAAAATGTTGGTTGTAATGTCGTTTTGCCAATTTAATATGAGTGCGCTTCTATCGGTGTCTACATTTTTATACGGTATGGGGTACAAGCGAGCACTAGGATTAAATCCGACACCGTAGGTTGATGAACGTAAAAGTTATCAGAAAACCAGTTGAGACGGAAGTAGTAGTATCAGGGGGGTGTCACTCCGCAGTTTAAGTATAGTCGGCCGCCTGCCAGCCGGGACGAGCATGCCGGTCGAATAGACGTCGTTAGAACAGGTTAGAGTTACACGATAGAAAGAGACGCAACGATCTGAATTGAACTTAATGTTTTGACGCCTAGGGCCCCGATTTCTTTAATTTACTTTTCGGAGTGAGGTTTCTGTATGAGTACTATTATGTATTCTGTGGTAGTATTAGCAGTATTAGTAGTATATACTTTTATATTTAGTGCAAAGCTGCTAATTTAAAATTACAAACAGGCACCCCAATTTTTCTATACTATGTACACTTAAATAAATAAGATTAAATTACGTGAGTAAAATTCAGTTGAAGTGTCTGTTAAAATCTATACCCTCACACAGAAGACCAACCTAAAATTAAAGCATTTGTGCTGTCGTATTTCGTTCGCGAGACGGGAGGCTTCATCATCATCATCATCATCATCAGCATATCGCAGTCCACTGCTGGACATAGGGCTCTCCAATTGCACGCCACTTCGATCGGCTTAATGATGCAAAATCATAGTGAAGACAGTGCATCAAGGTGACCCGACCATGATGCACTGACAATGAGGATGATGACCCCTACTCTCGGTTTCTGCTCATGCTTTCTATCAGGCAGGGTAGAGTCACATTGGTGGGCTTGAATGTAGAAGAAAAACATATTTAAGCAAAGTCAAGAAATACATCGAACAAGTTCAGTAAGTTGAACTCAACAGTTTTATGTCAATCGTTAAGAGTAAATTCCAAGTACCGCTGAGTTAACGTTTGCTGAGAAATGTAGCGAGTCGACATCTTTATCCTATTTTAATGATCCACATCAAGTTTTCGTGGAAACGTGAGTAGAATTTGATATTCATTAATTTCAAGGAATGACATGTCAATATTTTTTGGATATATTTCATCTCATCATAAATAACGGTACCGAACCTTTGTAAGCAAAAGCAGGGCTTAGTATAAACATGTTTTAAGTATAAATTTCTGTAAAAGTAGTAATGACCATTAAAGTTTATGGTGTAATAGCTGAGACCCGCGGTGTTACCCGCGGTAATTATTGTAAATCGCGAGTAACACCGCGAAACGAAGCTAGTCTAAGTTACTCCTTGTATCATCAGCTTTATACCAGTGAAAGTTCCATCAAAATCAATCCAACTGTTCCAGACATTACACGGAACAAACAAACAGACAGATAAAATTTTAAAAAATGCATATTTGATGTAGGTACGAGCATATACTTTCATTTACATTTAGTAAAAAAAATATCATTTGATATTACACAGAGATACTACAATTTTATATATTTGTATACATTTGTTTAGATTATGCAGTTTAGTTATCTTTGACTATAAGAGAATACGATGAATGAATACGTGACTTGAATCGAAGAAGAAAGTCTCAAGTACAGAGAGTGAAATAAGGCCACAGTCACACTTAGTACTATAGTACTAAGTATGACTGTGGCCTTATTTTATGTGTACGAAAGCAGTCTAATAGCTGCCTTTATGTAGGATCTGTAAATCTGTAGAAGTAAATAAAATCAAAATAAATAAAATAAAATCAAATTTTTTAACTAGTAACAGTTTTCATGAAATTCATATGAAAACACGGTACATTTTTGTCTCTCTACAATTTTGAGGGAATTTTTATGTTATTTTTAAATAAATTAATAATTATTATTATTAAATTATAAATCACAATTTTTGCTGGTGACTCCATCCCGCATGTAAAGAAAAGCATATGTCTCTCGGTAAAAAATCAATATGTATTCATGTCCAAAATGTCATTGAAATCGTTGCACCGATTTAGCCGTAGAAGTGCATCAGACCTATAGCCATATAATATAATTTGAAATACTTTGGATCTACCTCCAAAACTTTCTAGAAGGAAAATCTTACTCAATGAAATATTAACCCAGTGTATAACGCTATCATCATACAAACAGTTTGCAAACTAAGTATTTGTAATCTTCAGTAGTTGCACAAGAATAGCTGATGGAGGTTGAGTCCCATGCAAACAAATTCTAAGGAATATAGGACAGATAAGCCGACATTCTACAACTTGTAGTGTAGGTTAAGATAAATTACGGTCGTCAAACACCAAACTTGGAGCTAAACGTAAGCCGTTTTGAATAATTTTGCTGGTTGAAAGGTCGGTAGGCTCGTAAGGTTATGTATTCACTAGGGATCTCCGTCACTTATGACAGCATGTGATTCCTAATTCCGTGGCTTGAGTACGTGTGCTAGTTTAAGTTTAGTTTTCTCGGATTGTTGAAGCAATGCAACATAAATATAGATTAAAAAATTAAAATAGTTTTGTTTTATATAAAATATTTTTTTCATAACTTTATACGTTATTTATAAAAAAAACGTTCGTTTTTACACCCGTTTTACATTTGATTGAAAAGATCGGAAGTTTTATTCAAGCTTTATAAATTTTCATTGGCTTTCAACACACACATAAAAAATAAGTATGAAGTGGTTCACGCCGGAACTGAAGTTTACACTTGAAATTAATATTTCCACTCATAGACACTCGACGGCAATAAATCACTCACACTCATCAACAATCGCGGTTCTGTTTTATGTAATATGTACATAAATATATTACTGGTTGTATATCTTATTTGGCAGTTGATTTAATAGATTCACTTTATTAGGTGTTGTAAGCAATATCCGTTTTCCGTTGGTTATATTGAGTTTCTAAAATTAATATAATATTAGAAATTCGATAGTACCCCTTATCTTTCTACCGATTTGGATGGATATCGGCATAGAAATAGACTGTACCTTGGATAAAGGACATAGGCTATTCTTAGGCCACGGGCAAAATAAATGAGATCCTTGTTGGTCAAGTGGATATGCGACTTCTGATCAAGAGTATCGCTCAGAACAATATATCTTAGGTAACATTTCATGAACTAAATAATTGTTAACTGGCTTAAATGCCTTAAGCTGTCATCATTACCATCGTCTAATCCAAAAGATGTCAACTGCTGGACATATGCCTCCTCAAAACTCTTCTAGCACAAACAGTCCTATACCGCCTGCATCTAGCGTAGTATAGTCAGCCTAAACCTCATTTCTAAGAAGAGTCAAGTGTTCAGCAGTGGTTTGTTAAAACTCTTGATTATGATAATGATGAGAGCTGAATAACTTAGATATCAATATAATTATTGCTAAGCTTTCATTGTTTAGATTTCATAGTTTTCATAGAAGCTTTCATAGTTGAACTGCCTAATATTAGTTTTTAATATGTAACGGTAAGTCCGGTAGGCTAAAACTCTGTAGGTAAAGGTTACCAAAATATATACACAAAGTTGTAGTTTGACCTTTCAGGTAAAATTTTTGTTATAAATATTTTTGAAATAAAATAGTAACTTAATAAACTATATTTTGTTTTTGTTCTTTCGGCGTTGGATAATTCGATGTATGCTAATCTGTTTTCGTTATTCAAATAATTTTTATACTACACCTGATCGGAACAGTGTTCATTATTCCCTGAAAATGAAAAGAGAAAGTTAGTCTTTTCCTTGACCTAAATAAGCGGGAGGAAAAAATGTATGAAAATCCATTTCTAACGTGTTTTAGCGGGAGAGAAAGTTGTATGAATTTTCATTTCTCATGTGTTATCTGATCTATGGCGCGCGCCTGCCCAAAGAGTTTTCATATAATTTAAATATGGAATCTCCGTGCCACTGACATCCTTTTGTGAAGAATAAAAAAAAACAAAATTATGTCAAATTCTAAGCTAAATTGTGTCTTACATGGTGTCTTACGTTTTGAGTTTATTTTATAAATACTATAAATGTTCCTCACAGGTGTAGTATAAAGCACTGTGTAGCACTCGGGTGAAAGTCCCATTCCTACCTCGGGAGTATTGTGGCCCTAGGCTGCGCCTTCGGGCCACAAACTGCTCCCTCGCTAGTAATCGGTTCCTTTCCTCTCTCGGTGAAAAATGTACTATTATGAAAAATATCACAAGATTAATAAGAAAAAGCTTAGAACAATCCTTTTTTCCACCCTCAATATAAATAAAAGAAAACAAAAGAGAAATTAATGTACAAAAAATTAAAACATTTAAGTGACGGCCGTTGTAGTTTTTAAGAGGGCTTAGCGATTATCTAAATGTTTCCGAAAGAAACAATATCTTAAAAAGCTCAAACATTTTTCTATCTAGAAATTTTCAATCAATATATAATAACTTAAAAGTACGGGGCAGCCCGACCGAGGCGGTACTACCCTCTCACAGAAGACCTACGTAAAATTACAGCATTCGTGCTGTCTTGTTTTATTAGTGAGTGTGGGACCGATGCAGACGCATCTCAATAGGCGCTATAGGGAGCCTTGGTACCAAAAGATTAAGTTCAATTCAGATCGCACAGCGCCGAATCACCTACGATTATATTTACCTACAATTGCGTCTCTTTCTATCGTGTAACTCTTATCTGTTCTGACGATGTCTACTCGACCGGCATGCCTGCCCGGGCAGGCAGCCAGCCGACTATACCTAAACTGCGGAGTGACACCCCCTGATTCTAGTCATGCTTTCCATCAAGCAGAGTCTTCATTCTGACTTTGGCAGCTTTATGCATAAAAAAAACTTCTTTGAAAGTAAACAATACTGTGGTCGTAAAGCAAGACTGTTCAGAGACGTTAAAACTAAAACAGTAGGTATATAGTACCACTTGAGAAGTGCTTATTCAGCTTTTATACTCCTCGTAACTCAAGAGTAACAACCTGAAACGAAAAACAAACACATTCCGTATTCTTTTATGTGCAAAGTAACACTTGTGAGTGACAAAACTCGTGCGTCTACGTATTTGTTTGTTCTAACTACACTTTAGTGTATCTACATTAATTTAGATTACTAGGTACTTATGAACAGCAATGCTCTAATGAAACAAAACTCACAAAATTGAAAATACACAATCCTATATCGTAAAATGCTACTTATCGTAAATATATTTGCACCTTAACCTTTTTTTTTACGCGGGGAATGCTTTTCGAACCATACCCTTCGTGGGGTAGACGAAGGGTATGGGTCTACCCACTAAACCCCGCGGCGGCCTACCTCGGCAGTTGGGAGGAACACCAGGAACGCATCAGCGGCTTCTGGAGTCCCCCCTGCCGTACCCCAAAGACTGAGGTACATCCCGGGGTGACTATTTTCACCCCCAGGACAGGACGATGCAGCACCTCCCATCGCTCTACGCAGTAAGGGGCGCAACACAAACCCACCCTGGCAACACCCCCCAACCGCACCGGGGGTGTCACCTGTCTCGGGTCGATTGCAGCGGTCACATCTCCCCAAGATGTAGCTGCAGCGTCCCTTAGGCGACGATTGGGGAGCTAGCGACCTCTGCCGCGTCCCCTTCGCCGCCTCCTTCGAGCGGGATCGGCCCTTTCTCGATCCCGCTCTGCGGCCTCCTTCTGTAGCATAACGTCCTCACAAACACCTGCACCTTAACCTGCACGGTTGGCCTGGTGGTTAAAGCGATCGACACGCCGCTTTCTGCTGCGCCAAGGGTTCAAATCCCACGTGGGACAACATTTTTTGTGATTCACAAATTGTTTTTCTGAGTCTGGGTGTTTTTTAGTCAGTTTTATGTGTGTTTGTAAAGTCCCCCGCGGCACAGGATTTATATTCATAATGCGAGAGTTGTCTTTAAAAATTGTAATAATATCCTGGAGCACACTTTGTTAATACTAATAGTAAAGTCTAATAAACTCCATTCAGAGAACTTATAAATGAAAAATTGTATCAAAACATCTATTTCAATAGTTTAATTAAAAGTACACGTCATTACAATGTAATGCGGGTTTATATGAACAAATGTATACAGTAAAACAATATTCCTGAAGAGAGCGTCAATGCCATTGACTTATAACAAAACGCACGTCCCACGCCTGTAATCAGAGCAGGGCCTTAAGTAACAGTAGGCGGCTGATGAATTGTGGCGTTCAGTTAATTAGTTACAACTACGTATAACGAAAAGCTCTTAAGCGTTCAACAGGTAGATATAATTAGACGATTAACTATTAATAAACTTTAGTTTAGCTGTCTATCAAAAGGTAATATGCGTACTATTAAGGCTTTATTTTAAAATAGATATAGCAGAAATATATAACTTGCCTCGAGAAAAGTTTTTGTTCATTGTTTTGAGCAGTTCCATTCTAGTTTATTTGAATGAATTTTTAAATAACTAAAATGCCTACTGGGAAATAAAATCGTATAGAATATTTGCAGTATTTACACATAAACATCAAACAGTTACTCCGTATGTCGCATTATCGCCTACTAGCAGCGTTCCCAAAAGACAGGCAGCATTGAAATGTGAAATGCTAAATCTCTGTTGTCAGAAAAGTCTGGCCATCTCGGCACGAGAATCATTTGATTAGCTAGTTCTTTAACACCTTCACAGTCCCCATACAATATTACAAAATTATTAGATAAGTTTTTACTGTAAACGGGACTTATTCGCTATAATATTGTAAAGGTTACGATACCTTCTATTTTCCGACGTTTCGAACGGGATAACCCGTGATCACCCGCTGTATAAACAGCAGGTGATCACGGGTAGACTGATGTGAGCTTAGCATAAGTATGTGTAAACATAAGTATGTGTAAAAGTCGCGAAAGTCTAAAAACAGTTATTACATAAGTCCAAACAGTTAATGTCTATGTGTATTGTTTTGGTTTGTATTGATTGTTTTGATGGTTTTTACACAACAAATACCTTGTCACAAGTCACAAGTCCTAAGGCTTAAAGGCCTAACTGGTACATCCGCGAAAAAAAATTCAGAACACGGACTTTGAGCAATACACAGGACGTGGGCCCACAGTGGGCTCTTAGGACTGTGAACGTGTTAAACAAAAGACGTGCAGTACGTATATTTTCAATATGACATATGTAATTTCATTCAATCCTTAATATATTTTTAAAACTTCGTTTTAATCAATTGATCAACAATCCATTATGTCCCATTGCTGGGTTTGGGGCTAAGGCCATATCTTCACACCTCGGGGACTGGCAAGACAAATTTAAAGAAACTAACTTAATTTCGTTTAACAAGATAAAAGCAGTGATTTTTAGTTTTGTGTTTTGAACAAGACAATTACCACCATCAAAGTATATCGATATTTTAGAAACATTATTGTATATAATACGTTTATCTATTATACATACATCACATAAACATTCATAAACAATAAACAACCGAATCCAACCGAAAAACACACTTTAGTTTGCTTTGTTCAGTTCATCGTAAATTGATTTCCCTAATTTAATTAGTTTGCGGCGATTGATCAGCTTAACTCAGTTATTTAGCAGAATAGAAATTTCATTTACTTAGCCTTTGTGCTAAATTTGTTAGGCGATAATAGACATCATAATCAAATTATTAAATATTATAATATAATTTAGTTAAATTATTAAGTTATAGAAAATGTATTTTAAATGACTAGTTCCAAACTAAGAAGAGCTTGTATTATGCGTACTAGACAACCGACATAAATACATGAGCATTACTTTTTTTGTAAATACATATTAGTAAATACATACATAATAATATAATATGAGTTGAACAAACTTGAGCGTTTCCAAAATGTCTGCATAAGATTCATATTTGGCCTACGTAAATATGATCACATCTCCGAGTATCGCATTAAGCTCAAATGGTTACCTATCCGCCTTCGCCGTAATGCCCATATTCTCTCTATTTTATACAGTACTCTGTTTCTTCCACATTCACCGACTTATCTCAAACAACGCTTTGAGTTCTTACACAATTCACATTGTAGGCTCTTGAGATCGTCGGAGAATTTAAAACTGAAAATGCCTAGCCATACCACACAATTCACTGACAAATCGTTCTCAGTACAAGCAGTCAGACTGTGGAATGACTTACCTGAGGCAATAAGAAAGGCCAAATCTATGCATGCTTTCAAAAAGAAAGTCACGGACTACTATCTGACATTGTAGAGGTTACTGGTTGATCGTTGCTGGTGTGTGATACGCAATATGCATGTTTGTGACATTTGCGTGTGATATATTTGTATAATGTGTACGTATGTGTGTATGTGTATGTATGTATGGATATATATATATGACGTGTATGTGTATATGTATGTTTTTGTAAGTATTTATATTATTATAATTGTTACTGTAGATACATGTAATGTTTTTATTATTTTTATTAATTACATAGATTATATCTACCCCAAATCGAATTCTTCAATATCCGTCCAAAGGTTGTCTGGAAGAAATCGCCGTGAGCGATTAGACCGCCTATTGTAATACCATATTGTTAAGTTCTATTAATATTAATATCTGTGTATAAAATTTGATACCTTATTGGTGAACAATAAAGTTGTAAGTTGTAAATAAATAATAAATAGAAAACACCCAGACTCCGAAACAAATATTTGCAGATCACACAAATACTTGGATTGACCCGGGAACCGAACCCGAGACCTCCAGTGCGCCACCGACGCAATACGAAGCATTAAATATTTAGAAAATAAAGAATATAACAAAACCTTAAATATTTAAAAAACAATACCTAATTTGAAACTTAAAAGGTATTGATACATTATTCATCACATTTTAGTTAGTAAATACAATCAAAATGATTTAAACGAGTTGTAGAATTTTGTGAAACTCAATATTTCACGTTAAGTTTTCTTGAGAAAATGATTATAAGCCCCAAATTTCCAAAATAAGTTTTCCTTATAAGTACTTATTTATTTTAATTTTGTTCACTGTAAATATTACGAGATAATATCACAAACAGTTCTATAAGCAGTCTTATAATATCGTGATCAGTCACCCAATTATGAATCAAAAATACAACATTCTAAGGAAAATACGATAAATCAAAAATACTGAAGAGATTTCTCATCTATTGTAAGTACTGCTTATATCATCCTCATTATTGTTCAAGTGGGCTCTTAAATACCTATTCTGCTTAAGAATCCCGCACACAATGATTAAAAAATACTGTGCATAAACCCTCTACAACAAAATACTTGGCATGTCTTTTATTAGCATGCAAAACCAGACCAATAATAATTGGAAGCTATTGTTCACGATATGGGATCTATCTTCAGAATAAAAGCCTCATTGTATATCAAACGTATTGTTAGATTATAAAAGAAATATCGGCACAAGTGAACTTAAAATTTGATGATAAGTTTGATAGGTACGAGTATGACAGCCAACAGATTTGTATGGCTTGCTAGTTGTGATATGCTGAATAGAATAGAAATAGATATCTGTTAGAGTAATTAGCATTTAGTGATAGGATTATAGTCTGAACAATTATGTCTTATGACATACTAATCTCCGCGGCGTTACCTGCGGTTATAGTCGTAATTTAGAAGAACAACCGTGGGTAACGAAGTTGGTCTAAAATATAAGAAGTCTAAGTTATATCGTCAGAAATCTACCAATAGAAGTCCAATTTAAGTCGGTCCAGCCATTCCAGAGGATAGTCGTAATAAACAGGTAGACAGACGGACAGATAGACAAACAGAAAAATATTATATCAATTGCTTTTCTGCTGTCAGTACCGTATATACTTTCATATGCATTTAGTGAAAAGCTGTTTTTTAAATTACAAAAATACTTTAATTCAACTATTTGTATAGATGTATTTATAAGTTTTATTGTTACTGTCTGTTTTAAGTGAAGTATAAATCTATATAATAAAATAATGGTTAAAGAAACGTTAGTTATTTGTTTTATTGGCTGTATTGTGCCACACAATACAACCAATCCATTCTCAGAGTAGCCGAGGATCGAACTAAGTGGCGTACAATTGGAGAGGCCTATGTCCAGCAGTGGACTGCGATAAGCTGATGATGATGATGATTCTCAGAGGGAAATTAAAAAAGCTCATTTCTAACTTTCTTCTTCTTCTTGAAGATGATTTCTGACTACAATCAAGTTTTCTGTAATATTATTTCATTTAAGCCGCGGCCAAAACCCGCGGCTCCGTCCGCGTGTATGTGTTATTCTGATATGCCATTATAGTCTTTAAAGTCATAATTAACTCACTACCATCACATTTTTCTAACCAGCTATTTAGCTTTTAGAGAGGGGACGCCAAAAATTAAACGGATACCTAAGTCAAAAAATCTTCTGAGCTAATTTTTAAAAGACCTATCTAATGATACCCAGACAGGGCAGACGTGAAACAAAAAAAATATCTCCACTTTACATGTAAGGGACGTAGCCCAAATACAAATATTTTTAGTGATTTTATTTAAACATTTTCTCGATATAATAAACATATCCATGCAAAGTTTCATCTTTCTAGGATAGGACGGACGGGATGTTATTTTTGGTAACTTTTATATTAGACCAGCCTCGTTACGTGATTATTATTGTTATAAAGGTACAACAACTACCTCGAATAACACTGCGGGCGCAGTTAGTATAAAATAAGTCCCAAAATCAATATTAACATTTTTAACTATTATGATAAACAGAAAATTTTGAATTTAAATTATTTCTAAAAGGTGATCAATTAATCATCATCATCTTCTTATCATTTTGGGCAAGCAAATAAACCTGTGTTAATGTTAATAATATCATTTGTATTTTGCCAAGTGCTTAGTTATCGCATTGCCACGAGTCATTAATCAGACCTAACGGTTTTACTTATTAAAGTTTAGAAAATAAATGGTTTGATTATATATAGGAGCATATTTACTTATATTGTTGATTAGATTGGTATTACAATTTTAAGTCGTTGAAAATTTACTCATAATTTTGTAAAAATAGGAGTCTTTTAGGTATATGTGTACTACAAAATAATGTATACACATAAAACTAGCAAGTTGCTTAAAAATTTGGTTTGACACGATTGTACGATTTACAGGACATTTAGCAAGTTTTCTAATCTAACTTTAAAGAAATGAGTATAAGAACTAAAAAAGATTAATATTCCAATAAATGAGATGACTTTAATGATAAAATCTGTTTTCTTAATAAACTGTTGTTATTCGAAATTGTAGAATTGATATCATTTCTAAGAATCTATCATAAGAATAATATTTACGAAAAGACATTGTCCCCAATTATATCAACATGTAAAAGCAAAAACTATATTTTAAGGCGAAATTAAAATATCAGACCTTTTTACGAATCTTCTTAGCTAACTTTGACAAAATTGTTTGGAAGTTTTTGAATAAGAATTCAATAAATGCAATCCTGTACGAGTATGTTACAAACTTAGACAAAGTATTATCATACTTTCAATTAGTTCTTATTATTTTAGCTTTAAGCACACACGGTTATAAACCTCAAATTATTTGAAAATTTCAATTTACGTTTACAGTTCAGAAATGAGGTTACATTTGAAATCAATGACTAATGAATTCTGAATAGCCAAACTTTTGACAGTATTCTGGAAAGTAATTTAGAATTAAGTCTTAGCAGTATTTACGTTTAGGCGATTCACTCACTGCACCGCGCACCGTCGCGTAGCGCGGAGTGGCAGATTTTAATATTGTATGCAAGTACATCGATTAGTATAGAAAACACGCCAGGTCCAACACTACTGAAGGTTGTGGACACAAACCGCGAATGGGACAACACTGTGTGTTCCATAAGTTGTTGTTCTGAGTATCTGTTAAAGTTCACCACGACGCAGGAATTCCTAGAGCGGAAGTTGTCTTAAAAAATAAGGAGTCTCCAGTTAATATTTTTTTTCTTGTCACAGGTTATACGAGTACAAACGCTCAATGATGTTAAATAATATTTTTTCTATCTTTAAAGTAATTGACGGTTTCTGAAATGTTTTTTGTATTTAAAAAGATTTCTTAAAAGCGTTAAAAAGTGTTTCTTTTTTCACTAATCCATCAAATAAGATCAAAGAGCATGAACTTTAATGAATGAGTATACCAGAGTTATTAATAATATTTCAAAATACTTAGAATTAAAAAATAAGCTTTTGGATAGAGCCGATATTTTTCGAGAATCGAGAGAAATATTTATTTCATCTATTTACTGTTTTATAAGGCAACATAATATTTACTTACAAGTGAAGATAAGTTATTTTGTGAAATCATTAACTACCATCGCTTTGAAAACCTTATTAAAGGTGAAACTGAACAGCTGATAAATTAACATAATTCTACACTGAGTGCAGCTTTTTGAGATTCCTTTTAAGCAGGACCTTGGAGTAAAATTATTTATATAGTAAGTAGTCTTTCTATATTTATTGATTAAACTGACCTTTTTGCAAAAAAAAAACAGTAAAGCAAAGTAATATAAATACAGCGAATAGTTAATAAGCCACAAGTTAAACTATTTTATTGTCAGACATTTCTATAGATCACAAAATCGATACCTTTGTAAAGTCATGACTATAACTCCATATATACAGTAGTCGGTATTAACCCGTAACTCAACAGTCAACAACCTATTTTGCACATCCCACGTGTCCCTAAAACTATTACGAGTAGTATTTTATCCAAATAATATTTATCAATAAACCCGACATAACTTTCGACACTACGTGTGCCACAATTTTTGCTATTTTGTAACCACAATATGGAAATGACAAATTATCTAAATACAGTAAACTCTCGCTGAAATCAATTCTACTCTGATATACAAAAACCCGTACTTAAAGGCATTTAGCCGCACTTATGCGGGCTTGTCGATGGAATATTGGAAACCGGGAACGCTTAATGAGAATAACACTGGGAATACGAAACCGACCCACACGCTGATAAATTCCTACGCATAGCACTTAATGACAGAAGGGACTAGAAGGATGTCAACGGTATTTTACAGATATTGGAGAACATTGCTTTAGGTTATTTATTAGAAGTATTATTTTGTGCTAAAGGAAATTGTTTTTAAACCTTTGAAAGTAAAATGATGTAAATATGAGGAATTAGTCGACCGTAGGAGTATATTGTTCTTCAGAACCGTACAAAAACTAAACAAAAAAAAATTGCCTCGTTGGTCTAGTGGGAAGCGTTATACGATTCCCGATCATGAGGTATCGAGTTCGAATCCCAGGTCGGGCTAGTGTTATTGAGTCGTCTGAGTATAACATTTTTTAATGGTCTTAGGTACGGAGGATCTTAGGTACCTCCGAAAACATTAAAGCCTCGTTCCTGCGCCTGAACTCTCCCAGGTCTCCTGGAGGAATGGAGGGAACGTCTTGGACAACTGAGCGCTGGGCAGGCTATTTTTAAGACTATTTGTAAGACCGGTGATAAAGGATTGGCTCGTGAGGCATCACAGCCGCCTCACATACTGGCTGACACACGTAATCATTGGAAAGAGATGTTCTGAAGATTACCTGTGTCTTTTCCACCAAAAAGCAATCGCCTATATGACACTACTGCGGTGGACGGACCGTGGATACGACGCTCCATACGCTGGTATAATGACTGCCGCGGGAGGAGCTGAGGCCTGATCTTGTGGTGGCCAGTTTGGATTCTCGCTCCGAAACATGATTGCTACCATGATATGGAGCGAAAGCACGTGCAACCACCGCGTGAAGTGTACTTGTGTAATATAATAATTTCTCCTTTATAGTACATGGTCTGGTCTCTGTTAAGACCGCCGCCGGGGCCAAAAACAGCTAGGAATACATCATAAAGTAATTCAGTAGATCTCCATGTAGTTTGAAAACTTCTTTGGCTTATCTTTATATTTCTAACACGATGAGTTGGTTTAAATTAATACCTAAAACACTCGCTTCAGTAAAGTTTATCAAAGTTAATTATTTATTGCATACTAAGCTATTATAACTATAAAACATTTACTAACATTTGGCTAAGGGATAGGGTCAGGTTACCTTTTACATAATTAATTCATTTCGCCACAGAGAGGTAGGTACTTATACGCATATAAGGCATATAATTTTAATAACAGTGATCACCTATGCTGCTATTGAAATTTGTTTACATACACCTAATGCGATTGTAAGGAGCGAAGCGACATTTGAGTAAAAACTGAATTAGTTACAATTTTAAGTAATAATTCATTTGAACTTCAAAACAAATTACATTCTTCTATCAAGAATAAGTCACCGATGAATATCTGTCAAAATGTTTGTCTCTCAAATATTTAACGGAAACATCATTACCATATATTACAATTACACAAACCAGTCTATTAACCACATAGTCTGTGTTGTTCAATTGTTGTAGCTTCCTCTCCAATAAAACAACGGACGGACACAACCCTCTTTAAATTACGGCAGCCCGATTTCTGGTCCGGTCCGGTTTCCAAGACAAGCAGTAGGTACTACTTACCTTCCCTGACCCTATTCGTTTTCTATCCCCTAACTTCCTCATTAAACCCATCTGTAACGATAACATGCCCAAAAAGGGTTGCTGTTCAGCAGACCATAAAAATTCACATTACACATTGATGCAATTCTATTTAGTACTTTAATGTGTCTTTTTTCTCACTTAACAATGAGTCCTAAGGATATTCCTAAAGTTTATTTAGACCTGTATTACGAACTTAAATATAAGTTTATGAAAATGCTCATCCCAGTATGGCCGGGTCGACTGGGCCGGAGCGGTACTATCTTTTCAATGTAAACTAGCCTACAATGACAGCACTCGTCGTGTTCAGTTGGTGAGTGCGAGTCCGGAGGATGATGCAATATCTCGATAGGCCGTCTTAGAGTGGATTAGCAAGCTGCATTGATTGCATTTGTAATGAGTACGGTGATCACTACTCTTGGATTCTACTGATGCTTTCCTTTAGGCTGAGTAAAGTCATTTTGGCAGGCCCATGAAAAATGATTTATAGCTTACTGCACATTATTTATTACTAGACTAATAAAAAAACACGTTAAGCTCATAAAATAATATAACTATAAACGTTATCGAATCCCCAATTCCCAGATTTCAATATAAATATTTAAGAGATTCGTTTCTATTCTCATAAAACTACATAAAGAGCCAATCACAAAGATAATCCTAATGACAGAGAGTCCAATTACAAATACTTTGCTTTTGTAAACGGGATAAGGACGAAACCCGTATTATCCTTTTCATAGGATAAACAAAGAAGGTTCCTGGGCTTATTTAAATGGGAATGAAAAAAATCAGTAAAACAAAATAAGGCTGTTATTTGCATAATCCCACATTATGATCCCCTTGCCTTTTTAAAAACAGTTTCAAGTTGTTGTTTTCCATTACTTTTACCTGCTGCTGTTGATAACTGCGGAGATTGTGCCGGCTTAACTTCGCGTAGAAGGCAGTGTTCCAATTTAAACTATGGCCCGGCCTCTTTAACCGAATCGCAGAAGTTATTGTTTATATAAAAGAGGAAAATAAGTTTATCCTAAAATGCATACTGTGTTAAGAATTGTTACTAATAATATTTTAGAGCAAACCAAAACGCTAACTGGACACAAAAATAAGCAATTTTTTTTTTGATAAAACTAAACTAATCTAAAATATTTTTCTTTATAGTATAGGAACCCTTTTTTTTTGTTCGGAAAGCCCTCCGGATATCAACAGTTGGTAGTTATGTCGGACTCGAACCGTCCAAAACCGCACGCCGTCTCAGATACCAATACTCGGTGAACCAGGTGTACCCTAGAAAGAAAGTCCCTTGAACCCCGACGTACCTCGGGCAATCTACCTGCGGCTTGCAATTGACCCCCTTCATAATGGGAACCACTATTTCCCCTCTCTGGCACTCAGTAGCGCATCGCGCACGGTGGGTGCGGTGCCTTTTCGGATTAGACACAGGTGATCTCTAAAGCGTCCTCTGCGTCAACCGTTATTCCTTCCGTCACTCCTCTCCGAGCCGATCCTCCATATCGGGTCTCACCGTCTCAAAGAAACTCTTGAACTTAGTAAACTTATAGGATTGTATTATATCTAATATATAAGATCCTTGTATTTTTTTATATGAAGAAATACTGAAACTAATAAATATCTAACACTGTTAGTTTCAGTATTCGTTGAAACCTGAATATATATTGTTAGAGTCCAGAAGTGAAAAATAATAAAAATAATTATAATTCTAAACAATTTACTTTAATTCTAAACAATTTATTTCATTAATTACAAAATAATCTTAGAAATGCAATTAGACAAACAACCGTTAATTAAGTAACGAATCTAAACAAATTACAGTTAGTTATACAGCAAGGTCGGTCACATAGGGCTGTACTAGCTGTTAGACAGCTTTCCTCGCACCCACCGCAATTCAGACAGTACTAACTTGTCAAAGACAGCTTTCCACGTCTGTTAACAGAGTAGTACTAATCGTCCGAAGACAATGATCCACACTCCGCGACGCATTCGTTAGAAATGCGTCCCGATACAACAGATCACTCCTATTTATAACCAAGCGCAGTGAAGTGATGGCGCCACAAAAATGACAACTACCGCCGTTGTGGCTTATACGGCCTCTCCTGACACCCTGACGTCCTCGGCAGCTCCGGATGACCACACTTCTTCATTGTTCTCATTCGCGGTTACTTGAACATGTACAAAAATAAAAGTTTATTGGACGCCTCTGTAAGTACATCATCGTCCAATTGGTCAGTTACTAAAAACAGTTATCAAATTTAGCGTAAACAGTTAGAGTTAACGAATAGTTTTACAAGATAATAACAGTTAACACGAATAAGAAAGGTTCGAACGTCCAAGGAAAAGAGTGAAAGATTATTTATAATCCGCGCCAGATTAGAAACAAACAGTCACTGTTAGATACATTTAAAATAAAACTAGAAACTTAGTACTAACACAAGAGTAGACTTCAGCACGAAGATCTACCGTTACCATAAGAACCATAATATCATAAGAACAGTTATCATAAGTGTGTGTCTTAAACATTTAAACTTAAAATTAACAAGACCACGAGTTTGGGGCTGGTTACCCTGTCCATGGGTCTTAAACCTCTCAACAAGACCACGAGTTTGGGGCTGGTTACCCTGTCCATGGGCCTTAAACCTCTCTCAACAAGACCACGAGTTTGGGATGGTTACCCTGTCCATGGGTCTTAAACCTCTCTCATCAAGACCACGAGTTTGGGGCTGGTTACCCTGTCCATGGGCCTTAAACATCTCATCAAGACCACGAGTTTGGGGCTGGTTACCCTGTCCATGGGCCTTAAACCTCTCATCAAGACCACGAGTTTGGGGCTGGTTACCCTGTCCATGGGTCTTAAACCTCTCTCATCAAGACCACGAGTTTGGGGCTGGTTACCCTGTCCATGGGTCTTACCTCTCTCAACAAGACCACGAGTTTGGGGCTGGTTACCCTGTCCATGGGTCTTAAACCTCTCTCATTAAGACCACGAGTTTGGGGCTGGTTACCCTGTCCATGGGCCTTAAACCTCTCTCATCAAGACCACGAGTTTGGGGCTGGTTACCCTGTCCATGGGTCTTACCTCTCTCAACAAGACCACGAGTTTGGGGCTGGTTACCCTGTCCATGGGTCTTACCTCTCTCAACAAGACCACGAGTTTGGGGCTGGTTACCCTGTCCATGGGTCTTACCTCTCTCAACAAGACCACGAGTTTGGGGCTGGTTACCCTGTCCATGGGTCTTAAAATTATCTCAGGAAGACCACGAGTTTGGGGCTGGTTACCCTGTCCATGGGTCCATTCCAATATTACATACCTCATGCTCTCCACCATCCGCCATACATTGCACTACACCTCACGCACACGGGCATCAGGCCGAAGATTGCGTCTTGTACACACGGTGAACAGGCGGAAGGTTGCATCTCGAGCACACGGAGAACAGACCGCAGGTCCGCTTATCACTGAGCCTCATGCAGGACGCAAGTCGGCACCTCACGATACAGCGAGTAGGCCGGAAGTCTGCGCCTCACCAGGCAGCAGCAGACACCAGGTCACAGCCCGGGCTCGGCTCGCGTAGACTGCACCTTGCACAGTGACGAGGCTCTCTCAACGCATCGTTCTCATCTAAGGAAAGCATGAAACATTGCATTAGTTTTGAATACGATATTACTTTAACGTCACCAATATGCTTTATTATCGTCATGAATAATCACAGAGCTTTTAGAAGGCGATACTAGCAAGCAAAGCTTTTAGGATATTTTAAAAATAACAGTGCCCTCAGTATGTACGCAGTAATACCCCGTCAAGAATGTTACTAACTTTCGCATATCTCTCAGGACGCAAGACCCAGAGGATGTCAGAAAATGTTACAGAAGTCTCACGGTACTCGGTTAAGGATGTTCCCAATAATCGCAAAGCTCTTGGGATATGATACCGGGTCACCAATTTTGGTTATGTCTGCAGCTTGACGATTGGCGTCAAGCAAACCCGAAACATGTCCAAGTATGCCCACGCAGTGAATTCGAGTTCAGACTAATTGCCCTCAAAGTCATTTTATGGACCAGGGCTTGTCCGACAGGTGTCGTTCAATCTCTTACTGTAATAGGCCACCGTCTGCTTATAGTCGATAGTCTCGAGTCTGTAGTTAAACCTTACCATTTTAACCTTTTTACCTTTCTGCTACGGCGGTCAGTCCCAATGGTGACCAACCAAAAACACAGTAGACACTACACCACGCAAGTACTTGTCTAACACAGGTGTACGCCTTTGGTTCGATGAGACGGCCACCCAACATGACCCGAAAGAGATCAGGCGTAGGACCGTCGACTCTTTGTACTCATTCGAGTCACGGAGCGTTGACCACAACTTTTAAACTTCGGGCCGTGACAAGCATATCTATAACTAGAAGTACACAGTATTATTAGTTATTGTTTGTTCAACCCAGAAATCGAACCTATATTGAACAGTAGTATCATACACTAACTGTCGGCCCAACAAAGCAGTCGAAACCATCACTACTCAGTACACACTAGTACTGACGTTTCAATAAGTACCTCTGTCAGGAAGAAAAAGATCACAACCTGTGCTGGCTTGTAATGTCCTCATGAACATGAACTCGTGATCACATATGAATGTCACACCTTTACTATCAGTGTGCTAGAATGTTTTTGTTTAAGATCTTAAAACTTAAAACCCGAAATAGCTAGTCTTATCTTTATGTAACACTACTTGGTACTCTTGCATTGGCTAGTGATTAAACCTTGTTTTAGCTCGGTCTAACCTGACCATTTAGTACTTATAGTTTCACAAACAACATAATGTCTCGCAAACTAACACTTAACGTTAATTTAATACCTGACACTAGTGAGGGTATTTAAAACCTTTCATAATGCTTCTATAACTTTAACCCATTATTAAAGTTATGCCTAAGTAGACGTACTAATAAGATCGATAGACATGTAGTCGTTACCGGTATCAATATTTGGCATTTTCATAAACATATCAAAACATAATTAACAAACATACGATGTGTTACACGTTATCATAATCTTCCTATAAATTTGTTGCTGACGTTGTGTAAACCCAATAAGATTACATTTGCAATATGAAGTTCCAGTTTGGAGTCCAAACTACGTATTTAAATATATACGCCGTCTAAAGACGAATTTAAAGAAGTTTCTTTGAACCATAAATTACAATTGTAGTAATTTTGGTATTAATAAAAAAAAGTAAATAAAATAAAAAGCCTTTTATTTCCAGTAAATTTACATCACTTAAAATCTATGTATGTGTTAGTTTTGTTTAGTTTATTTAAATTTACATCACTTAAAATCTATCTATGTATGTGTTAGTTTTGTTTAGTTTATTCTATGTTATTTATTTGTTTTTACTTAATTAACTTTATTTTCTTAATTTTATGATACTTATAGTTACTTTTAAAGTTATCAAGTTTAATCTACCGGAACCCCAGAATGGGTGAAGGCCTCCTCCAATGATGCCCATTTGACTCTGTCTTCAGCTACTTTTCTCCAGTTTGTACCGGCTATTGCTTTAATATCATCTTCCCATCTTGTAATGGGTCTACCTCTTGTCCTTTTGCCTAGTGGGCCCTTCCAGAATGTTACTTTTTTGGTCCATCTATGATCTGTTAGCCGTGCAACGTGTCCTGCCCACTTCCATTTCAATTTTTGTGCGTAACTCAGAAAGTTTGTTGCTTTAGTTATCTTTCTTATTTTAGTGTGTCTTATTTTATCCAGCTTCCTTATATTTAACATACTTCGTTCGAGTCCTCTCTGACAGACGCTTAACTTATGTTTTGTTTCAGCAGTGAATTTCCACGTTTGGCAACCATATGTCAAACATGGCAACAGGCTCGAGTTCATGACTTTTGTTTTTATGGCTTGTGGTAAATTACTTTTAAAAATGTCCTTTAGACCCCAGTATTTGTTCCATGTTAATTTTATTCGTTTCTCTATTTCTATGTTTCTATTTTTCCTGTCGAAGCTTATAGTTTTTCCCAGATATACATAATTTTCTACGTATTCTAATGGTTTGCTATTAGCCATTATAGGTATTTTCAAGCCATTTGTCATGGTCTTAGTCTTTGTAATGTTCATTTCTAGACCCACCTTTACACTAGCTTGGTGTAGGGTTTCTACCATGTTCTGTAGTTGGGAGGATGACTCGGATAGCAGTGCTAGGTCATCCGCGAATCTTAGGTGGCTTAAGTAAGTGCCATTTATGTATAATCCTCGTTCGCTCCAGTCTAGCTTGCCAATGATCGCCTCGAGGATAGCTATAAACAATAGTGGAGACAGCGGATCGCCTTGTCTAACTCCCCTTTCTATTGGGAAGCTCGGGCCTAAGGTTTCAAGCTTAATTTTACCTTTATTGTTTTTATATATGGATTTGATGACATTCACATATTTTTCCTCCACTCCTTGTTCCTTCAGGCTTTCCCAGATACTTGCATGTCTTACCGTATCAAAGGCTTTCTGGTAGTCGATGAACATTATATAAAGTGTTCTTTGGCTTTCCTGATACTTTTCCATTATCATTTCAAGCGTATGGATGTGGTCAACCGTCGAAAAACCTTTTCTGAAGCCTGCTTGCTCCACCGGTTGCTTTTTTTCCAAAGTGTCCGTAATCCTTATAGTTATAATTGTGGAGAATAATTTGTATAGACTCGGTAGCAAGCTAATTGGTCGGTAGTTTCCGATTTCCTTCGGGTCGCCTTTTTTATATATTAATATGATGTTTGATTCCGACCATTGGGACGGTGTTTCAGACTTTTGCAGAATCATGTTAAATAGTTTAGCTAATGGTACAGCCAAAGTTATGTGCCCTGTTTTCAGTGCTTCGTTTGAAATATTATCTGAACCAGGGCTTTTGTCAAGCTTCAGTTTCTTTATTGCTTCAATTATTTCTGTTGCGTCTATTGTTTTAATGTTTCTTTCTTGTGTGTCATATGTTTCTGTGTCAAAATTTATGGTTGTTTTGTCTCGGTCACTGTATAGATTTCTATAAAATTCTGTTGCGGTAGCAATGATATCGCCTCTAGTGTATAGTTCTGTATCTTTTTTTCTCAATCTTTCTATCCACGTTGTGTTAGTCCTGAGTTTCTTATAGGCTTTCTTTGTACTGCCGGTGCTTTGTAGATGTTCTTTTATCGTGTCTTGTTTATATTTTGCGTAATCTGATTTTATGTATTTATTGACGACTTTATATAATGCTGTCAGTTCATTTTTTTCACTTCGTGATTTGTTTTTAGTTCTCTGTAATTCTTTTCTTCTCTTTAATAGCCTTATTGTACTTGTCGATAGTATTTTGTGTTGTTTATATTCAACTCTCTTTAGACGGGCTTGTTTTAAACTAAAAGTAATAGCCTTTTCTATCCTGTCGTAGCAATATTGTACCGAGGTGTTTTCGTTTATAGTTGGAGCTGTCGATAACTGTGAAATTAGGCTTTTATTGTACTTGCTTATTTCTTCTTCGCTCTTAAGTTGGCTGATTTGGCCATTTGTAAATTTGGCTCTAGATATTTTTCGCTTGGTTAGTGATATTGTTGATCTGACTATTCTATGGTCCGAATGATAGTTCAGGTTCAACGTCTCGATATTTTGGAATATTCCTGGTTGGTTTGACAGAATAAAATCAATTTCATTTTTATATTGTCCGTTGGGGGATCGCCATGTCCATCTTCTACTTTGTTTTTTTTTAAAGCATGTGTTTATTATCATTAGTTTATGTTGAAGCGCAAAATCTACCAGTCTCTGTCCTCTTTCATTTCTTACGCCGTATCCGTGCTTTTTAGTAACCAAATATTCATCGACTTTGGGAATTCCAACCTTGGCGTTAAAGTCTCCCATTAGTATTGTGGTTTTGTATGCTGTGTCCAAAGCTTTCTCTATTGTAGTGTAGAATTCTTCAATATCATATTTGCTTGATGCTTCTGTTGGTGCATAAGCTTGTATGATGGATATCTTATGATTTTGGTATTATAATTTTGGTATTATATTATATATATATTATATATATATTATATATTATATATATTATATATATTTGGTATTATAATTTTGGTATTACCTACTCGTAATTATAAAATAAATTTAACATAATAACTTTGGAACCTAAAGGCACTCGATGTCATAACACTCTACAGATTTTACAATAACAGTTGACTGATACAATTACCAGTAAATAATGTGACATAGTACCTCGTACTGTCTACCGGCGGAAGATTCTCAAGCTGTTTTATACAGACTCCGGTAAGGACTAGCACTGCTGTCCACGCCCCCTTTCGCCGTATTGTGAATAGTTACAACACACGTTTTTAAACTCTCGATGTATTTGCTCTCACCACCCACCAATATAAAAGAATAGCGCATTCATCGAATTATCAAAATAAAAATTATAAATGTAATTGATCATCAACTATTTCTTGTTATTTTTTTTTTGATCATCCCTACTATTATAAATGCGAAAGTAACTGTCTGTTTGTCACGTTTTCACGCCTAAACGGCTTAACCGATTTTGACGAATTTTGAAACTCAAATAGTTTAGAACCTGAGAAAGGACATAGGCTACTTTTTACCGCGATAACCGACATACACGCGGGCGGAGCCGCTGGCTAAAGCTAGTTGTTTAATAATGGTCATTTAAATTTTTACATTTACGGAGAAATGTATCTAGTAACTTGGTTTGCACACTGTACCTTGTTATAATCTGACAAGTATCTATTTTTCCATAAAGAAAGATAAATCAATTAATCACAACGTGCGTGGGTATTATTCTCAGCGTACTTACGTTAGTGCAACTTCGTTTCTTTTTACGTAAATCGATTAAAATGTGGTTACTTTAAAACTGCAACTACTATTAATTCATCATCCATAGTAAAGACGCCCAGTTGTTTAAGCACAGGTGGTATGGATACAAAAATTCGAAAAGTCTTAGTCTCGTTAAACAAAATATTTGCAATAACAAACGGTAGAAGTTCATTGTTAAAATTCAACCAACTAAGATCATTACTTAAGCTCTTTCGTTAAACCACAGCTTTGCATCAGCTATAAGGCATTTTCCGATGATACACCCCGAGCAGTCGCGATATTTTTATCACTTTAAATTGCGCATACGATTTACATTCGTACACTACATATCAAAATTATGTGAAAATAAATCACAACTCCACATGTAAATATGATTTGATCTTACCAGTACAGCGTCAAATACAACTCACAAGTTTTTCGTAACTGAAGCTTCCAACCTTCTCTCATAACCGTGTCGGCACTGGTTGACCACATTGTACACCTTGTACATTGGCACGGATGCAGTTTCCATCGCTTAGCACAATGTTTACTATCTGAAAAGAAAGCATTATAAACACGAACAAACCGAAACATAGCGTGAAGTACAAGTACCCTCATTATTTTATTAAAATAATCGTTTTAAAATCGTCACTAAAAACCAAATATATTAGTCGTCACTTCCTTTACGATTTTTATATTTGCTATGTTTTGACTTTGTTTTGATTTTTGACTTTGATTTAGTTTTGATTTTTGACTTTGATTTAGAGCGGATAAGAATATCACAAAAGTCGGATTCCCAACGAACACTGAATTTCGATAGCGTTCAAATGAGCACTAATAGTGTGCAATGCCTTTTTTTCTAACGAACGATCGCGTTTATCGTTCCCGGGACCGTTCTGCGGCGAATCACTGCGTATATTCACTTTGGTTCTATATGACAGCGCGATCTATTGTGCATTTGTCGATGCTCTCTATCGTAAGACACCTAGATAATGAAGTATAGGCAAATTAAATGAAAATATCTAACTAAATGTCGGTAGTTAATCGTTTCCCAAATCTTGAAAATTAATAATTTGTGAACGTAGATCGATCCAACTTCTGATGTTAGAGTCCAGAAGTGAAAAATAATAAAAATAATTATAATTCTAAACAATTTACTTTAATTCTAAACAATTTATTTCATTAATTACAAAATAATCTTAGAAATGCAATTAGACAAACAACCGTTAATTAAGTAACGAATCTAAACAAATTACAGTTAGTTATACAGCAAGGTCGGTCACATAGGGCTGTACTAGCTGTTAGACAGCTTTCCTCGCACCCACCGCAATTCAGACAGTACTAACTTGTCAAAGACAGCTTTCCACGTCTGTTAACAGAGTAGTACTAATCGTCCGAAGACAATGATCCACACTCCGCGACGCATTCGTTAGAAATGCGTCCCGATACAACAGATCACTCCTATTTATAACCAAGCGCAGTGAAGTGATGGCGCCACAAAAATGACAACTACCGCCGTTGTGGCTTATAATATAATAAGTTGAACACGATTGCAGATACTGATGCATATACTGAATACTTACTATATGAAAGCTATAATAAGTATAAATATTCCATCTAGTGACAATCATATAATTTTAACAAAAAGGAACCGACTTATATGAATAGTACATTGTTCACCGAGGGAGGAAAAGAACCGATTACTAGCGAGGGAGCAGTTTGTGGCCCGAAGGCGCAGCCTAGGGCCACAAAACTCCCGAGGTAGGAATGGGACTTTCACCCGAGTGCTACACAGTGCTTTATACTACACCTGTGAGGAACATTTAAAGTATTTATAAAATAAAATCAAAACGTAAGACACCATGTAAGACACAATTTAGCCACAGTATAAAGAAACATACAGTAGGACGACGCCTTTGATCTCGTGGTAAATGCCGGCAACGTCTAGACATTGTCGCAACTGCTAGGGTTGTCTCAAATAAACAATATTTATTAATAAATTTATTTATTTTAGATCAACATCGTCATCAACATTATGATTATTATTATAAGCAATAATTAACAATGATCAAAAATATAGTTTTTTTTTAACAGTTTCATTTAGTAGTAATCAAGTAATTGAAATATATAAGGGGGTCAACCCGGCAACAGGAAAGGCCTGTTGCCGGATTAGTCTGAAATTTGGTATTCTAGTTTCAAACATATGTAATTTAATTTAAAGAAATATCCGGATTTGGATATCTTGAATTTGAAAAAGTTGTTATTTTCATAATCGTCAACCCAAAAAACCTCAAAATTGACACTCATTTTAAATAATGTCCTCCATGTTGGATCTAGTACACTTGCACGTAGCTATGAAAAAAAAATCCGCGAAAGACACTTGATCTCATTTTTATTTTCAGGCACCTCGCAAATCTTAAAAATTACACCCTTGTCGAAAAATTTGCAAATTTTCGTCGGCGCCATCTTGGATTTTCATTTCAACCCCATAATCGTATTTAGTGACTTCGTAAACCATGGACATGATACCCATGTCGAAAAATTTGCAAATTTTAGTAGACGCCATCTTGGATTTTCATTTCAACCCCATAATCGTTTTTAGTGACTTCGTAAACCATGGACATATACCCATGTCGAAAAATTTGCAAATTTTAGTAGGCGCCATCTTGGATTTTCATTTCAACCCCAAAATCGTTTTCAGTGACTTCGTAAACCATGGACATGATACCCATGTCAAAAAAATTTGCAAATATTTCGCCATCTTGGATTTTCATTTCAGATGACGACTTGCAATCTTCCACAACACACGTCGTATGCACCATTTGAATTATTTTCCAAAATAATAATATTTTAAAGTGACACACGACAGCCCTGAAAGTTGTTTCCCGAGCTGCTAACACTGTAAATGTATGCAGCTCGGGGCAGCCGTTCCCCCGTCTCACCCCTCACGCCCCGCACGATTGCCCTGTCTAGACGTCTTCGTGGGACGACTGTATGTGATTTAGCTTAGAATTTGACATAATATTTATAAATATTTCGCGCTTCTTTGGTTTTTTTTATTCTTCACAAAAGGATGTCAGTGGCATGGAGATTCCATATTTAAATTATATGAAAACTCTTTGGGCAGGCGCGCGCCATAGATAAGATAACACATGAGAAATGAAAATACATACAACTTTCTCTCCCGCTAAAACACGTTAGAAATGGATTTTCATACATTTTTTCCTCCCGCTTATTTAGGTCAAGGAAAAGACTAACTTTCTCTTTTCATTTTCAGGGAATATTGACTACTGTTCCGATCAGGTGTAGTATAAAAACTATTCCGAGTGCCTTAATCGCGACAATTGTTCCTATGATATTTGAGGAGTTCCCTCGATTTCCTTGGGATCCCATCACCAGATCCCGACATGGTGACGATGGGACCACCTGTAAGCTACGCCCATTCCAATGCAAAAAAAATTTTTGAAATCGGTTAATAAACGACGAAATTATCGCCAATATTATAATATATTATAGCCAAGTGCGTGTCAGGCCACGCATAGGAAAGGGTTCCTCAGTCACCCATAATGGTACGTGGATTAGAAATCGTATCCAATGGATAATTGTTATGTTTACGTATTAATAATTAAAAATGAAAACGTCATACAAAATTAACGTATTAATACGTAAACATAACAATTATCTATTGGATACGATTTTAAATCCACATACCATTATAGGTGACTGAGGAACCCTTTCCTGTGCGTGGCCTGACACGCACTTGGCCGATTTTTTATTATAATATTCTCCTCCTTTTCCAATAGGTTTCATCCTACTATAATTTTATTTGTTTTCAAAAATTATCTACTCTGGTCTACTGGTCTATATGTCATTTACAAACTATCATTATGGTTGCCATGCAAGTGTTATTCCTAGCAACCTGTGAAATTTTGACAGGAGGTAAACAGTGATACATTTTGACATCTTCGATTTATGTATTTTTATAATCACCTAGCTTTGGTCTTTGTATCTCGATTATTGCAGTAAAAAGTAGTCTATGTCCTTTCCCAAGTTCAGTTCTATCATCATACCGAATTTCATCAAAATCGGTACAGTGGTTTAGGCGTGAAAGCGTAACAGACAGACAGATAGAGGTACTTTCGCATTTATAATATTAAGTAGGGATTAAAAAAAAACTACTCACTAGATCCCGTTCAAACCAATTTTCGTTGGTAGTTTGCATGTTAATGTACAACATATATTTCTTTTAGTTTTATCACTCTCTTATTTTAGAAGTTAGAGGGGGGGGGACACACATTTTTCCACTTTGGAAGTGTCTCTCGCGCAAACTATTCAGTTTAGAAAAAAATGATATTAGAAACCTCAACATCATTTTTGAACACCTATCCATAGATACCCCACACGTTTAGGTTTGATGAAAAAAAAATTTTTGAGTTTCAGTTCCAAGTATGGAGACCCCCAAAATGTATTGTTTTTTTTCTTTTTTTATGTAAAAATCTTAATGCGGTTCACAGAATACATCGACTGACCAAATTTCAACAGTATAGCTCTTATAGTTTCGGAAATAATTGGCTGTGACATACGGACGGACAGACAGACAGACAGACAGACAGACAGACAGACAGACAGACAGACTTGACGAATCTATAAGGGTTCCGTTTTTGCCATTTGGCTACGGAACCCTAAAAAGGATGAACATTATACATAAAAAAAATGTGAGCCGTCACGGGACGCCTGGCAGATGTGAAACATTGCCATTATTTTGTAAAAGTAATATGCAGAAAAGAACATATTGTAATAGGAACTAAATATGTCATAATGATAAAATAAAATATTACTAATTGTTAAAATAGTAGTCTATATGCGCCACACCCTACACACTACTGCATATAGACTGTATATATATATACCATCGTATAGCGTGCCGTGGCGACGCGTCGCCAGGCGTCGCCAGGCCAGAAATCTGTTTTACGTGCGGCTATAGATGTTTCACATCAAAAAAAGATTCGAATTGAGAACCTTCTCCATTTTTTTGAAGTCGGTTAGCAAAATATCATCTTAACATCCCCTTGTCAACGAATAAATATCCGCAAAATAAACAGTTGAAAACTTTCTCTACAAGTAAATACACTGAAACGATGTCAAAACTAATTTTAGTTGAAACCGTTTACACATCAGATCAAAGGTTTTACAGGTAAATTTGTACATTGAAATATGAATAGCGAAGGGTGGTTGAATCTATTTGCTGATTAAATACATTTAAAATACACCCCAGTGTTAATATAATTTAAAACTAATGCGCGTAATTCATAAATACGATTTGAATAATATGTTTATTTATTATACATCAAGGAAAAGACATGTCATTCTGCTTTCTTCATACTTCATAGACTGCCTTGTTGGTCTAGTGGTTGGCGCATGCGGACGCCGATCAAGAGGTCTCGGGTTCAATTCCCAGGTCGGACCAAATATTTGTGTGATAGAATAGAATAGAATAGAATAGAATAGAATAGAATAGAATAGAATAATCTTTATTGTACACCATTTCATTCAGTTTACATCTAGGATTCCAATGAAAGTATGAACATGTACAAATGGCGGCCTTATCGCTAAAAAGCAATTTCTTACAGGCAACCTTGGGATGGAAAAAATAGACTGATAAAGAACGAATTCACGGGCAGTTTTTGGTGCGAAAAGTAAACAAAAAAAAAATGCATACACACACACACACGCACACACACACACATTCTATCCCCCTTCCCACACACACACAATAAACTACATATACATTTATAATAAAATTCCAATCAGTATAAGAGTAAATTACAAAGATAGATTGATTGTAATACACATTAATACAAGTAAATAAATCCATATATAGATAGTTATACATCACATATAAATACAATATTTACATTAACATTACAAACAAAAATAATAGGATAGAATAAAGTGGATTAAGATGACAGGTAGTGTTCTTTCACTAGTTTTTTGAAAGAAGGTAAAGATTTGGCATGCCTTATAGCCATTGGCAATGCATTCCAAAGTCGGACAGCCTGTACAGTAAACGACTTGTCATAGAACCTTGTGCAGTGAGTTGGTACTGTCAGTTCCAAAGTTCCAGATGACCTCAAGGATCTCGAATGTGTGTCACTGAGGAAAACAAAGCGTTCCTTTAAATAAGTTGGAGTACAAGGGTGAAATAGAATACCATAAAGTATGGAAAGAATATGAGCATTCCGTCGAAGGCGAATTGGGAGCCACTTAAGCCGGTTGCGGTATTCAGAAATATGATCATACTTGCGGAGTCCAAATATGAATCTAATGCAAAAGTTTTGAAGGCGCTCAAGTTTATCAAGTTGCTCCTCCGTGATATCAAGATAGCTGACATCAGCATAGTCGAGTATGGGGAGAAGGAGGGATTGTGCAAGTTCGATTTTAGTAGCCGTTGGAAGAAATTTGCGTAATCTTCGTAAGGAACCCGCCGATGCAAACAGTTTTCGACTGACCTCTCGCAATTGAGGACCCCATGTTAATGTGTTGTCGATATTAATCCCCAGATTTTTTACAGAGCTACTGATTGTTAATGGTGTACCGTTGAACGATATATTCGGTAGTTGAGTCCAGTCTATCCTCGATATCATCCTTGGACTGCCTACAACAATAAGTTGGGTCTTAGATGGATTCACCACAACTCCGTATTGCTCACTCCATTGACAGACGCGCGCCAGATCTAGACTAATAGATGAAAAGGCTTCTGATAATTTGTGTAACGGTGCTTGAGTGTAAATTTGAAAGTCGTCTGCATAAAGGTGGTAGGATGAGGTTAATGACTTAGAGATGGAGTTTATAAATATAGTGAAAAGTAAAGGAGATAAAACGCCACCCTGTGGTACCCCAGCAGACGTTTCACACCAAGAAGATAAAGATTCTTCCAGGCGCACCCGCTGCTTTCGTCCAAACAGGTAACTTTGAAACCAATCAATTACTGTTGGAGATATGTTGATCGAACGCAATATGCCCAATAGTATTTGGTGTGTGATGCACAAATATTTGTTTCGGAGTCTGGGTGTTTTCAATGTACATTTGTTCAACCATGTTAATAGTAAACATACAAAGATTTAGTGCAGCTAGAAGTAAGATAAGAAACTCATATAAAGAAAGAAAATGAAGTATTTTTCATTTGCAGCTAAAGTTCAAGGTTCAATATGAATTATATTAAATTAATATCCAATCCAATAAATTCAACTTTGTATTTGGTAAATGGACCATGGACTTAGTAATTGATTTAATTCTGTTAAAACTTTGTGGATTTCTAAACACACGTAATTGAATAACCATTATAAACGTGTAATAGACCTGTTCTTTTTAACCGACTTCAAAAAAAAGGAGGAGGTTCTCAATTCGTCGGAATCTTTTTTATTTTATTATTTTTTTTATGTATGTTTAGCGATAATTTCGTCGTTTATGAACCAATTTCAGAAATTCTTTTTACATTGGAATGGGCGTAGCTTACAGGTGGTTCCATCGTCACCATATCGGGCTCTGATGATGGGATCCCAAGGAAATCGAGGGAACTCCTCAAATATCATAGGCACAATGTCGCGACTTGGGTACTCGGAATAGTTTTTCATTGAAGTCGGTTCCTTTTTGTTAACATTATGAACAAATCTATTTAGTAGCTAAGTATTGATCGGAACGGCAACATAAAATTAAATGCGTGTCTTTGAGTTAACTCTAGTACGTCACTGTAACAATTAAAGAGACTAGATAAGGAATTTTTTTGACATACTATTTTCCCTAACTAGGCAGAGCTTGTACTAGGCAACTGATATAAATATATAATAAATAAATATAAATATATACATAATTATTTTATATAGAAGATACCCAAACTCCGAAACAAATATTTGCAGATCATACAGCAAACATTTGATCTGACCCGATAATCGACACCGAGAACTCTTGATCGGCAGCCGCATACGCTAACTGCAATCAATCTCTTTATCAGGGCAATAGGCACTTATACTTCAACGAGGCCATATAAATTATTTATATAGGTAATATATCTGTTTTTAGCTTTAGAGTTTCCATAAACATACCTTCCGAGGGTGGTAAATTCTTAGGTCATACAAAAATCTATGCCAATCGTTACGGGTTGTTGGAGCCCTAAGAAGTACGACAGCAGTTTCTCCTCAATATCACCTAGTACTTGAATTTTATAGGTGTACATCCGTGTATAAAGCAAAATTCACTTCATGTTAATCTCGTACTAGACTTAAAAGGCGACCTTAGCTTAGTCCGAAAAAAAGGCTCAGAATTAGTCGGAGTATAAAGTATAGGTCTAATACAACGTCAATTATTTTATACAAGATATACCAAATGGATTGTCGAAATTGCTCGCAATGTATTCAAAGTTACTGAATAGATTTTATAAATGGCTACATCTCTAACGCTATTCAGACTTCTGTATAAAATTACGCCTAGTAATTCAATTAAGAATTTCAAGTACGAGTTCTTAATGTTTTGATAAATATTATAGTTAAGAGAACTATTTTTATGGTTACAACATCAAGCGAATGCAACCTCATTAGATAACCCTGCTCCATTTCCATAACCCACATGCCACATTCCAGCTTCTTATGTTATGCACGCCAATACATTAACCTACATAAATTAAGTATTGTTATGTGTATATACACATGTACAGTGTCGTGAACTGTACATTACTGTTAGTTAGTTAGTTAAGTTGTGAGTGTGCTGGTGAGAAGAAACTCTTCACGTAATATTAAAAGGTTTATTGTTTATTAGTTACACCAATTAATATAGAGTGATTCTTACAACGTAGCGAACGTTACCGAGTTAAAGTGCACACTGAGTTGACAAAGATTATTACGGCGAAAAGGCAAGGAATCGACCGATTTGCGTAATCAGCGAAATAATGTTATAGTTGCCTAAGTGTACGTAAACCGTACATATTCCCAACCCGGGAAAAGTAGCAAAAATAATAGTCTAACCATGTAAGAATCACCCGTACATAGCAAAAAATAGTTAAAAATTAAAAATCAACATCGAGTGCAGGCTTCGACGTGTAGTAGCAGGAACCGTCGCCTACGCTTCATCTCGAGTCCTTGTTTGTTCTATCCAGGGTAGGAATTTGAATGTCGTAATCCAGCTTGATATTGCTGTAGTAGTGATTATTAGAGTATATTTTTAAGTAACTTGTTTGAAGAAGACAACCTTGTTTCAGAGATACAGTTGATGATGTATTGATGACGTGCATTCTGACGTCGCCTTCGCACACAGTACGTATATTGCACGAGCTGCAGCACGTCACCAGCTACGTATTCGTGTTGTGTAATTGAACCCAGGTTGTATCGCATTCCGGTTTCTTTGTGATACAGGGTAAAGTTGATTGATGTCCTAATAGTTTGGCTTCACACGGTGCGTTGGTGCTTTGTAAGTTCATAACTCCACTCTAGTAGATGGATAAATTGTAGTACATCAGCAGTCTCCATTCGTTATGAATCAGTTGTACTTTCCCAATAGTGTCGTAGTATATAGGGCGATCGCCTCCAAAACTTGTTATTTGAATACTTGAAGTGAGGAATCCTGGTGGTACGGCGTTGCACGGCGTAGCCGTATGTTCCAATCGCCGAAAAAATGAAAAGAAGTAGTGAAGTTGCTACCATGTTGTACTAATTTTTGTTTAAGTTGATGTTTAATTTGTCTCTGTTAATTGATTAGTTAATAATGCATTCATATTCTAAATTTGTTTATAAGTTATTGTGAGGTTTCAAGTGGCAGTAACGACAATTTCGTAATCGGTCGTTTCAATATGCTAGCTTGCGTTTTTATAGTTGCAACTCGCACGTGTCCGTCGCTACCAGGGTGGACTTCGATCACACGCCCGAGGGCCCACTTTCCAGGGGGAAGGTTGTTGTCCTTGACTAAGACGATGTCACCTATTTTCATATTAGGCGTGGGTCTCAGCCATTTGCTGCGAGCTTGTAAACTTGTTAAATACTCCGAGGACCAGTGCTTCCAAAACTGATGGAACATGTTTTCAGTTAGCTGCCATCTTCTTCGCAGATTTAGGTGGCGGTCATCTTCATAGCTCGATAGTGGAAGGGTCATAGTTGGGCTGCCTGTGAGAAAATGTCCAGGCGTTAAGTAATGATAAAATTCGTCTGGGTCCTCTGTGAGTGAGCAAAGCGGCCGGGAGTTCATGCATGCTTCTATTTTAGATAATAGGGTCGCAAACTCCTCGAAAGTGAGTTTCTGTTCGCCAAGTACCCGACGCAAGTGGTGTTTCATTGAACGCACGGCAGCCTCCCAAATTCCCCCTGCCGTTGGCCACGCAGCTGCGTTGAAGTGCCACTGCACTCTCATGTCAGTCATTTTGTCAAAAAAGTCGGGAGACAATTCTGTTTTAAATAACTCGTATTCGTTGTTTAGCATCTTCGATGCCCCTATAAAGTTAGTCCCGCAGTCAGAATAAACGTGGCTTGGTGTGCCACGTCTTGCACACATCCGCTGAAAAGCACTGATGAAAGTTTCAGTGCCCAAGTCAGAGACTAGTTCTATGTGAACTGCCTTCGTTGCTAAACAAACAAAGATGGCGATATATCCTTTGGATGTTTTAACGCCTCTCCCTTTGTTTAATTTCACATCCACGTGGCCTGTAAAGTCGACCCCCGTGTGAGTGAAGGGACGCGAAGGTGTCACGCGTTGAGAAGGAAGATCGGCCATGAGCTGGTAGTTTTCGTTAGTCTTAAATCGATGGCACCGCACACATCGGCGTAATTGAGTTTTTACAGCTCTGTTACCCCCTACTATCCAATATAGTTGACGGATGTAGGCGAGCGTAAGTCGGGCTCCTCCGTGTAAAGTCGCCGCATGAGCTTGATTTATTAATAACTGGGTAAGTCTGCTTTTTCTAGGAATAATTGCAGGATTTTTCATTCCCACAGGTAAGTTCGTTTTGTTTAAGCGCCCACCCACACGCATAATGCCCTTCTCGTCCAAATAAGGGTATAATTTGCGAATAATACTTTTTGTAGGTAAAGATGAACCTTTAAGTAATAAATCGTATTCTAGGTTGAATTCAAATTGTTGAATATTTCTTATTATTATTGTCATAGCGTTGTCAAGTTCACGTATTGTTAAGTGATTGTGAGGCATTTGTCGGACGGTGTCAAGTTCCTTCAATGTTGCAGCGCTATTAAGTGCATTTGTACTGAATCGCGTTACCCAAGCGATAATACGCGCAACTTGACTCAACGTTCTGTGTTTATTTAATAAATCGTTTATGATATTGTCTGTTTGACTTAGGGCTGGCACTTTACATTTTTCGTCGACCGTTGTTGTAAATAGACAACGTTGCTCTTCGGGTTTGCTCGTCAATGTTTTCAGCATATCCGGACCGGCCCACCATAACTGATTGTTTACAAGTTGTTTCGGAGATAAACCTCTGGTTGCACAATCTGCAGGATTAAGTTTCGATTCGACGTAGGACCACTGGGATGCTGGTACCACTTGTGTGATTTTAATGACACGGTTTTCCACATATTTTTCGTATTTGGTTGCGTCTCCATGTAGCCAGGCTAGGACCACTTTTGAGTCACACCATGCCCACACCGTTACGTTGTGTGCCGGAAGAGACTCAGTGACCTTATGAACCAGTTCCGACAAGAGTAAGGCACCGCTTAGTTCAAGTCGTGGCAGAGATAGTTTTTGTGCGAGTGGGGCAACCCTAGTTTTCGCTACGAGCAAACTTAGTACAGGCTGACCATATTCATTTAAAGCTCGTGTATAAATCACACATGAGTAGGCCTTCTCACTCGCGTCGCTAAATGCTAGTAGCTCAATGTTGTTTTGAGTGCTCCCAATCCAGCGACTTATTTTTATAGTTTTAAGTTGTTCGAGTTGACTTTTCAGTTTCAGCCACTCATCCTGTATGTCATTGGGTAATGACTCATCCCATGCTAGTTTCTCTGTCCAGACGCGTTGGAAAATAAGCTTCGCACGTATAGTAACCGGTGAGAACCAGCCAAGGGGGTCGTATAGTTGTGAAATTTGCGATAGTAGTAAGCGCTTCGTTAGTGTTTTCTTAGAATTTGGTTTGAAGTTCCAGCTAAACGTAAATGTATCCGAGGTAGGATTCCAGCCCAGGCCAAGAGTTTTCATGGAGTCCTCGTGTTTAAAGTTAAAGTTAGTTTTGGAAATTTGGTCTTCGTTCAGTTGTTCTAAAAGTTCATTGGTAATAAAGTTGTTTGCTTGTAGTAAATTTCACATTGCTCATCTCGTTGTATGTCTTGTAAGCTGTGAGCAATATCTTCACTCTCCCAGTATCTCGACAGATCAGACGTGTTTGCTATAGTTAGGTAACAGTTGAAAGTTTTCAGTTTTCCGCACAAAATCCAACCAAGACGAGTTTGCTGGGCGGTGGGTGAGTGCTGGTCACCTCTCAAGACTCCGTCTAGGATGATATCTGCGTAAACATCAGCTCCCAGCAGGAGGTCTATTGAGCTGGACACGTTATAGTTAGGATCTGCAAGCTTTAAGTTTTGTAGATGTGTCCAGCCTGTGCTATGAAAGGAGCAGCCGGGCAACTTATTAGTTAAGTTAGTCAGGACCAATGCTTTTACATTGAACATGTATTCAGAGTGTATTGATTTGCAGTTAAGATGAAGAAGACCCTTGCAGTTACGAGACGTTGATCCGATTCCAGTTATAGCGGCGTCAAACTTGTTTCGAGGCAAGCGTAGCAGTTGAGCTGCACTTTCCGATATTAAGTTTGTTTGGGATCCTTGATCTAGGAGACCCCGCAAAGTTATGTAGTTTCCGTCAGCAGATTGCACCTTGACCTGAACTGTAGTTAATAAGACTTCAGTGCTTTCAGCCGCCAAATGGTGAGCGCCGGGTTGAGTTGACGTTGAAGGACTTGGATTCGAATTCCGGTCATGATCCCTTTTAACATTTGGTTCATTGTAGAAAAGTTTATTAAAATGTAATAATGTATGATGTTTCAGATTACATTCGTGGCATGTTTTCCTCGAATTACAAGCGGCGCTGCCGTGGCTGTATAGACAATTTCTGCAAACCTTTAGTTTCGCAACTGTTTTGTTTCGTTGCGCAATGTCCATTTCGAGGAACTTATCACATTGCATCAACACGTGCTCCTTTTGGCAAAGAGGGCATTGCCCATAAGACGCATGGAAAATTTTAGAATAGTTATATTTTTTCGTGTCTTGTTGTTTATTCAAATTATTGTTCCAGTTCTTGTTGTATGGCCTTTGATTTTTATTTTCAGTAGATTCTTTAATACAGCTTTTTGCAGTTTCGTAAGCGAGAAAATTGACTTCCAGGAAGTTTAAAAATTCCTCTAAGTTTGGCAGTTCCCTGTTATTCTGTGTTTCCTTTGTATATTCGTTAAGAGTGGTCGAATCCAATTTTTGTGACATATTGTAAACAATTATTGGTCCCCAACTCGATACGTCAACTCCCATGTTGCTAAGGCCATTTAAGCACTCTTTTAGTACATCATGCATGCGTTTCAAGTTGTTGGCGTTAGGTTGTTGAATAGTAGGTAAATGCTGCATGGTACTCATAAACGATGTGAACTGAAGCCGACGGTTATTATATCGGTGTGATAATATCTGCCAGCAGGAGTCGTAGTTGTCCGCACTAATAGACAGATGTTGAACAAGACGTTCTGCTTCACCCTTTAATTTTGTTTTTAAATACTGCATTTTCTGCGCTTTAGAAATGCTCGGGTTATTGTGGATAGTTTCGAGAAAGATGTCCTTAAAAGTAATCCAGTGAATGTAGTTTCCAGAAAACTCTGGTACATCGATTTTCGGCGCGGAATGCTGGTAATGTATAGTAGACCAAATTTTGCTGTTTAACTCTCGTTTGACGTTATTGTACCTTTCTTCAATAGCTTCGTATTTTTCGTTGTAATCTGTGCTCAAGCTAGAAGCTTTAAGTTCGTCTTCTAGCTCCCAGTGTATTTTGTCAATCAATTCCCATTTACATTTCAAGGTGGTCAGATGTTCTTCGAACTCCCACTTCTCGGTGATGAAATTAATATTTACCTTTGACATAGCCTTGTTCAAAGCCTTAAAATTACGTTCTTGTTGAGTTATCAGCTTTTTTACGTCATCATCCGTCTCCTCGTCCATAAGGCCAGTTAAATCAAACTCCAAAGGATGTTGCTGTTGTTTCCGTTGAAAGGACAGTAAATCCAACATATTCTTCTTTGTAGAGTCGTACAAGTTTTTAGTTTTCTCGTAGACACAGTCGTTAAAATATCCGATTTTTTTGTTTTCAATATTTTGTTCCAGTATTTGATGTTGTTCATCAAAGTTCACCCATAGTTTCTCTAAGTTAGCCAAACGTTTTTCCAGGTAATCCACAGTTTTTCTGGTTGTGCTGTCCTTTTTATAGTTGGTGCACAAAGTTTTGATGTCTTCAAAGACGCCGACTTGTTTAGTAAGTTGCAGTTCCATGGTAAATAGTTACGTTTGTATAAAGATAAGTTAAGTAGTTTTTTGTTAGATGTATTAAAAGTATGTAGTAGTTAGTTACCTTAAGTTAGGTGAATTAGTTCCAAGATAGTTGTTTCCTGGATACCAAGAAGACTGTAGGTATAGTTCCGCTGACCCGCTAGTCTTCAGTTTCAAAGTTTCTTCGTTACTCGTCTTGTCAGCGAGCTCCGTAGAAAACTGAAGTTTATGATGCTTAGTTTATCTGTGCCCTCGTGATGACAATCGACTCTCAATCTGTACTGGTGAGACCCGCTTGTGGGAGGCCAGCCAAACCGATTCGCTATCACACCTTAGAAGACACAGAGATCACTCAGCATCCGTCTCGAAGGACCATTTAATGTACAGTGTCGTGAACTGTACATTACTGTTAGTTAGTTAGTTAAGTTGTGAGTGTGCTGGTGAGAAGAAACTCTTCACGTAATATTAAAAGGTTTATTGTTTATTAGTTACACCAATTAATATAGAGTGATTCTTACAACGTAGCGAACGTTACCGAGTTAAAGTGCACACTGAGTTGACAAAGATTATTACGGCGAAAAGGCAAGGAATCGACCGATTTGCGTAATCAGCGAAATAATGTTATAGTTGCCTAAGTGTACGTAAACCGTACAACACAAATCGATCGATTAAATAATGTCTGTAAATCTATTTCCATGAATCAAATTCCTCGAATTGTGCCAGTTTAATAGACTATAAAATAAAATAATCTCGTAGTATAATAAAACATTTTGGTTTTGTTACTATTACTACTATATACCTACATGGTATTAAATAAAATATTTTTTTATGATTGCCTGTAAGCTCTTAAATCAAATAATACTATTTACACCGGTATGAAAAAAAATACTAAATATTTATGCTTTTATGATGACTGAGTCATACATATATGTGTGTATAACGCGATGAAAGATAAAAGAAGAATGAAAACACTAGAGTCTAAATAGAAAAGTAAGCACTAAAAATTTTGACACAAAAATGTTCAATGTAAAACTATTAAGAAACGGTTGTGTTTGAACAGACTGTCTACACTATATGAACCATACTGTCATTTTTTTTTACCTTAAACAATTAGAAATACACCATCTACAAGAAAAAAGTCTAAGAATCCAATTAATTTCTCTTGTTGTCAAGAAATGTCGAGGTTGAACTTTGATTGCGAAAGTTTTTTAAAAGCCCATATGGAATGTGAAATGATATCCGCCATCTTACTTTCATAATTGAATCGCATCAACTTCTTCATAAAGTTTTTTGTTTTTAATTTATTTTTATTGTAATCATCATGTTATTCTGCATTATGCCAGGATTCCGTTGAGTTCATTTGAATATACGTATCTTATTAACTAGGCAAGAATAATATTTAAACCCACACATAATTTATCTACTTGATCATATATTTGTACATTTACACATATAGTTTTAAAGACATTGCTATGTTTGGACATTTTTGTGGATCTGATTTGACGATGAAGCCAGATGCATTGTGAATTCTTTTTGACTCTTTAATTTGGTTCGCTATTTTAACAATGTTTTTTTTTTGTTATCAATGGACTAATAAAATACAATAGATTTGTTTTTTAACTTTCTTCCTATATTCATGTCTGCCAAAGTAATCTGCCAAACATGAGTACAATCAAAGAGTATATTCTTTTGAGCAGTTGCATACTAAAAATTACACAGAATCAACGTCAAATACCGTTCATCTTGCTATGTACTGTAACGATCATTATCGCAATAGTCCTATTAAACTCAAGAGTTATAACATTTCTGAGAACAGAATTTATAGTACACTTTCAACTCTATTCTTCTGCTGGGGAAAGAAAATAAAATAAATAGATAGCTTCAGCCTTAAGTGGCGTTGGAAGTCACGTACAGCAATAACTGTTATAGATCGTGATGCACAGTACCAACAGGTTGCTAGATATCAGAAATGAAATAAAATAAAATGGGCCCAAGTATTACAGCTCATGAAAGAAGATAATATAAAGTTTATAGGCATTGGTTTGGTTAAGCGCACTTAAATGATTTTGATTCTTATTTTAATGAATTACTATAGATCGGTTATACAATTTCTAGGATCTTGTATGTATCTAGAAGTTGATAAAATCTCAATAAACATTTTATTATTATTATTTGAGTTTCATAAATATCACTATCTACTTAATTTTTGGATGCCATAGCCGGTAGTGCTACGATAAATTTATGAGCCTAAATTCGATCTGGACGAACCTTAAAATAAGACACGTGACTACCTTACAGAACCATCATCATCTCAGTCAAAAGACATCCAGAGTGGGACATAGGCCTTCCATAAACTTCTCCACCACAAACGGTCTTGTCGTTATACTATTACAATATTGTGTAGAAATTCGAGAACGATGTTTTGTATTAAAAGTGTTGTTTTATTACTATTTTAAAAGAAAAAATAGTCATAGTAAACTTACCTGCTAGATACTTTTGTAGAGTATGAAAGCACTTTTAAAACTAATTGTTGTACTTACTGAGTTTGTTTGACGTTGGTAGTGTTGGTTGCGTACTCATCTCATAGTTCATTTTAAAAATAATATACTCATTTTTGTTCCATTAATTTATATATCTAGAAAGTGTGGTGTGATATATAAACATTAAGACAGTGTTTTCAAGACCTTTAATAGTGTATAATTCTAAATATACTTAATTAACAGAAACACACCAGATTAGTGAAAAAATTCTACCCTCTTATATAAATATAAAAAGTAAATAACTTTATATATAAATTCTGTTGTTGTGAGAACCTTGATCGCATGAGCCCGAGTTTGTAGTCTAAGTGTTACTTACGTACCAAGTGAGAACTCCGTGCAGGGAACCGAAAAAGTGTCTCAAACACATATTGACAGCAGCGCCATCTGTTGTCGAGTAGATCGACCACCCTATCTTACCTTAGATTCATACAATGGCAAACTGTGCGGCATGTGGTAAACTTATGGCTTCCAGGGGAGCTATTGTATGCTGTAAGTGTACAATAAAGTATCACCTGTCCTGTGTTAATATGACCAAGGCGAATAAGGAATGGCAATGCCAGGACTGCAAAGGCAACCCTGCCAAAGAAAGCGACAAAGTTGGTAACAACGACAATAAGAGTTCTCCCGCCAGCTTATATGACTCTTCGCAGTCTGTTACTGGCTCAGCGGAAAGGGACCAGGGGCGAACTGCTGATATTGTTCGTGAGCTAAAATTGATGAGAGCGGAGATGCGGGAAATGAGGGAGGACGTGAAAGCGGAGCTGCGGGAGATTCGTCTTGAAGTGAATGACCTCCGCCAGGCAGTTGCTGCATCTAGAAAAAAGGTCGACCAACTGGAGAGTCGTCTAGAAGACCTAGAGAAAAAGCAAGCTGCCTCACACGGAGGTGCAGTGGATCAACTGGAGGACACGGTGAGGCAGTTGCAAACAGAGCTCAACGCGCGAGAGCAGGAACTGCTACTTTCCGATATCGAGATCTCGAACCTTCCTGAGAGTCCCGGCGAGAACGTATTCCACTCCGTAGAACTGGTAGCTAGGAAACTGGGAGTAGCGCTGGAGACGCGAGACATAGTGTTTGCGGAGCGTGTGGGCCCCCGTGTGGATCGATCAAGTGGCTCGGGTGCGGCGCGGTGCCGCCACGTCGTGGTGCGGCTGGCGCGGCGCGGGCTGCGGGACGAGCTGCTGCAGAGCGCGCGCGTGAGGCGCGGGGCCACTTCAGCTGACCTCGGTATCGATGCGCCGCCGCGTCGTTTCTACCTCAATGAAAGGCTTACCAGAAACAACAAGGCTCTGTTCTACCGCACCCGACAGGCAGCGGCTGGGTTGGGCTGGAAGTTCACGTGGACGAATCGTGGTAAAATATTAACAAGGGAAGCTGAAGGAAAGCCCACCCACGTGATACGCTCGGAGACAGACCTTGAACGGGTTTTTGGTAAGCAAACTGTCACAAGCGATAAACATTAGCATATTTGGATTGGAGTATCACATAACCTATTTACAAGTAATTATTTATCTAAAATTACACACAACTATTTACAAAATATATTTATATACATTTATTTACAAATTTTCTTATTACATGAGAGCTATAATAGCAATAAATTACAACAGTCATCCTATGGATAATGTAAGATTCATTAAGTTCTTATTACAATTTGAGAAACTAATAGAGAGTAATAAGTTTCCAATGTGCAGCTTCTTAAATTATAATATTATGATTTTCCTAATGGTTATGCTTCCAGTTACTTACATTACAATTATATTAATTAATCCAAAATTACTTTTAGGTACAATAGATGCCAACTTTAATTTGAGGTCATACGCAATGACTGTTTATGTGGTGACTGCCTCCAAACAAATATATATTATTAATCTTATTAAATATAAGTATTACAAACATAGTACTATAACCAGGTATATTAAATTACAATGAATGGTAGGAAATTTTTAAAGTTTGGTCTTTTTAATGCGGGCTCACTGGGAACTAAGCACGATGAGTTTTTGCTGGCTATGAGTCTACATTCGGTAGACATCATGGCCATTAATGAGACTTGGTTAAGGCCAGGTGAGGAGGGGAGGGCACCAGCTGTGCCAGGCTATAGGCTGCGGCATATTCCAAGACCAAAATCTATCAGGGATGGTCGCGGTGGGGGTGTTGGGTATTTTATAAAAAATGGAATTAAAGTGCAAACTAGAAGTCAACCTGTACATAAGGATGTAGAGCAATACTGGCTATCATTAACTGTAGCAGGAAAAAAACTCTTAGTAGGTACAGCTTACAGACCCCCCTGGCTGTGTGTTGACAAGTTCTTAGATAGTCTGACTGACAGCATTGGTGCACTGGCCCCTTTTGACTATACTATTCTCATGGGTGACTTTAATATCAATATGTTAGATGTGTCTGCCACTAACACTAGGAAGCTCCAAAACTTCTTACACTATACCAACATGAAGCAAATAGTAAATAATCCCACACATTTTAAAGGAAACAGTAGCACACTTATAGATGTCATTTGTACGGATGCAACAGTGAGAAGTGTAGTGGTTAGTCATTATCCCGAATTAGGTCAACATTCCATAGTGACTTGTGAGTCAGTGTTTAGGAAAGAAAGGGTCAAACCTAGATGGATCACCTACAGACCACTCAAAGACATCTCACCAGCTCCATTTAATATAGATCTGGAACATATTCCATGGCAGACTTTAACTCTGCAGGATGAGGTGGACAACATGGTGGAAGAATTATCAAGACAACTTATACAGTTGTTCGACCGCCATGCCCCTATAAGGCACACATTATTTAAAGGCGAGTGCACACCATGGATTACCGATAACATTAAATTAATTTTTAGGTTAAGAGACAGGGCTAGGAGTGTGTATCAGAAAACAAAATTACCATCTAAAAAGAAATATTATCTGGACCTTAAGCATCAAGCTAAATTAGCATTACATAATGAAAAATCTGCTTACTTTACAATGAATATAAATAATAATATAAACAATGCAAGGTCTCTGTGGAAGAATCTAAAGAACAAAGTCTTTCCATCACAAAAACCTACTTTTTTGCCAGATCATTTTAATAATCCAGATGATATAAACAAAGATTTCTTAAATATACCAGGTGGATGCAGAGTAACCATTTCCAGGCTAACATACTACGAGTTTCATAGATACAAGCTAGACTTCTCTTTTAGATTAAAACCTGTAGACCAAAGTACCATAACTAGTATTCTAAAGAATATCAAGACAAATGCAATGGGTATAGATAAAATAAACATTGACATGTTAACACTCTCGTTACCAAATTCATTAGACATTATTACAAAAATTGTCAACACCTCAATTATGACACATACATTTCCAAGCGAGTGGAAACACTCTATTATCAGGCCTATACCCAAAATAGATCTCCCGAACACCACAAAAGATCTGAGACCGATCAGTATACTACCTTGCTTATCAAAGGTGTTGGAAAGAGTAGTTTATATACAGGTAATACAATACCTAGAGGACAACGGCATCCTCCCAGATAAACAGTCTGGTTTTAGGAAGGGACGTGGAACTGCTACGGCCCTGTGTGATGTGATAGGTAGCATACTAGAAGCTAGGGATCGTGGAGAGGGAACAATACTCGCCCTATTAGACTACTCCCGTGCTTTTGACGCCATCGACACATCCCTGCTCCTCTCCAAGTTGTCGTATTATGGATTTGCCCCAGAGTCCATACAGTGGTTTCACAGCTACCTCTCAAAAAGATCACAAAAGGTAGAAATAACCACAGAGAATGGATCGGTTATGTCTTCCTGCCCCCTGGCCGTTACCAGGGGAGTTCCGCAGGGCTCCATCCTGGGGCCTCTTTTATTTATATTATACACAGCTGACATAACCAACTGTTTTCTAAATTGTGGATACCACATGTATGCAGATGATACTCAACTGTTTTTATCATTTAAGCCAAATGAAACTAGATCTGCAGTGGATAGGATAAACGAAGACTTGGAGAGGGTGGTTAGATGGTCTGAGGAGCACTCCTTGGTCTTAAATCCTGTAAAGTCCAAATTCATAGTACTGGGTAGTAAAGGACAGATCCAATCTGTTCTACAGAATGACCCTGTCATTACAATAAATGGACAAAGGATTGCTAGGGTAAATGAGGCATATAATCTGGGACTGTTGATGGACCCAGAGCTGAAATTTGAAGGGCATATAAATAATATAGTCAGAAATTGTTTCTATAGACTCAAAATTTTGTACAACATCCGCGACTACCTCAGTATACCTTTAAGGAAACAATTAGTAGACAGTCTAGTTTTGTCCAAATTTAATTATTGTGATGTAGTGTATGGCCCATGCTTACTGGCAAGAACAAAGAACTTAATACAAAGAGTACAAAATGCTTGTGCTCGGTACTGTTTCATCATTCCCAAACGTCACCACGTAACACCATATATAAATGACCATGGAATCATAAAGATGGAGGCCAGAAGGAAGCTGCATTTGGCTAGCTTGCTTTTTGGCGTAGTCAAAAAAGGGAGTCCTACCTATTTACATGAGAGAATAGACTGGAGGCATAACCACTTTGCTTATTCCATCAGACCGTCAGCTAGAGCTCTCAGCATGCCGGGACATAGAACAGCTGCATTTCGCGGTAGTTTTAAATTTGCAGCGACACGGTGTTGGAACTCCATACCACCCCCCATTAGGGATCTGAAATCATTTTTTTCTTTTAAAACAAAATATAAAAAATATCTCTTAGAACAGCAAAAACTTGCTAACTAGAAAGCTATAACCATAGTTACTTCTTGCCTTTAGGTTTCTGATCCAAGAACAATATTATACTGGCACAGGTGGGTGGCATTTTTTCATAGAATCCACATGCATTGGCGGTCCAACCTGGTATGTCCCGGCATGGCGGCAGTTTCAATTGTAATTTTAATTTTGGTTTCAAATTGTTTGTTTGTATGTATTTCCTTTTTGTTCGTTTTCATGCGAGTCCTATCTTTCTATGATCATTTGTATTTAATTCCCCCTAGAAGGAATAAAGGATAGATTTGTGAATATATTGTACTAAAGCAATTTAGTGTGTAGAGTGAAAAAGAATAAATAAAAAAATAATATTAAAGATATCAATTAATGTACTTACCTGTTTATATATTTTACAATATTGATGGCGGAATTTAGTTACCTAAGGCTATCAGCGTCAAATCAGCTGCTATGGTGGACGCTGAAAATCAGCTCTGTGATGGCTTAAGGCCATAGCAGTGTATGCTGAGAGTCCACCTATTTTGTTGGAAACGACGTACAGCCCCCGTCACCAATATTACCAGCCCAGTATTGTATTACAGAGGCTTATTTTTGTATTGTATCATATATATCAGTAAATGTAGACTTTATTATGTATAATTCTAACGTTTTCACAAAGTTAATGTATGCAAGTGCTAATAAACATCATAAACCTCAAAACTTTAAATCAATTGCCACGTCATTTTGTATCAAATTGACGTATTTGACATTAACAAGTATTACAAGCCTCATAAATATTGTCAACTGTTGTCTCTTTCTACTGTGTTTGGCTATTTGTTTTTTTGTCTATCTGCTGTATGTTGTGTCTTTCAATTAAAGTTCTTATTATTATTATTATTATTATTACTTACCTGAAATAAAAAATAAATATTATTTAAATTTTAATTTGTATTTATTTTACTTACGCTAGTCACGGAACAAAGACGACTAAAATAACTCTTCAAATTAAGAAAACTACATCTTTAGTTACTTCATCATCTTAGAACAATTATTTCAAACTTCTAACATATTGCGTTCACTTGTAACTTCCTAAAGTGCGCATCTGAGACCTTAGTTTCAGCAGTGCATTTAAAGCACAAAACTTGTCGAACATTGCTGTATAGGAGAATAAATGTTTATATTTATTTATTAATGACACTAAAGCTAAGTCACTACTACACTAAGCTCCTGAATAATAGAAAACAAATTCAATCGTCTGGCAAATAGAGGAAAGAATGCACATCACTGTGTTTTCTTCTTCTGATCGTGTCAATGGCAACACTACACGGTTTTGGCCCAGTGCTCGGCGACACGGATTGCATTTGGCCTTGCTCATGCAGGTCGTCAAGCGTACACGGATCTGGGCTCGTGGGGCATGTCAATATGGTGACGCACCGCAGTCGCATTTATTAGCGCTTTTGTCTAAAAATCGCCACCTTGTCAGATTGTCCCTAGATCTGCCATTGATCCGCCATAGATTGTCACTGGTTTATTTAAAATATTATATCTACAATAAAATATCTCATTTTAATTATTAATTTTTTTATTTACATAGTTTCAACTGTCCCTTTGTTAGAAATAAAATCATGTTAAAAAGTTAAATTTAACCAACTTTCCGGTTTCTGATTGTGCTAAAATTTTGCAAGCATATGTGTATTGCGTGACAATGCCATTTCATGATAACATGAAGCTGATCTGATATGGAAAGGTGGTCATAGGAGCTCTCTAAATAAAGACCTAACCCCATCTAGTTGGGGCTCGTTTAAGTTGTCTTGACGAGTACTTTGATCCTACATGGTAGCTTATTGGATTTCAATGAAAACTTCTGCTTTAAGAACTTTTTCTCTAATTAATTTTTTAAATGATATTACTAAAATTCGTTTATATGTATTGTTTATATGTGACTCCTCTGGTGTTTCGAGTGTCCATGGGCGGTGGCAATCACCTACCATCAAGTAATACGTCTGCTTGTTTGCCCCCTATAATATAAAAAAAGTCATGGCAGCACGCATGCGCTAATCTGCCTATAGAGTACTCGCGCGACTCATGGGCGGCTCGCACACCTCGCCCGCGCACCCACCCCAATCCCCGCACACCATCACGCACCCCGCCACGGAGCACATCCTTGTCGCACAGCAGTTACAATCATATTGTCTATACTTTTTTGGGGTGTTTTAGGTTTTTTCGGTACGGAATTTGTTGATTCGGTCCCCTCGCTCAAAGCCCGCGATAAAAGCTATACAATATCTTAAAAAAATGTATATATTTATTTTTATCAAACATTTAAGTCGCACAAAGTATGCAAGTTTTAGATTGCAATTTTTTTATCGTATTGCTGATGTGCATACGAGTATGTGTGTAAAAACAATGGCTATTTACCCACTGATAATATAATTTCTAGAAATAAAATGCTAAGTAAACATAAATTCTAATAGTACCTATATAACTCATTAAGTACGTTACGGCTCATTACGTGCTAGGTATCACTAACCCAACCTACCTAATGGCAATAACTTATTTATCGGAATAGCAATAAAAATGATGAAGTGGGGTCTAAAAATCCGTACCTAAAATTCATACACGAATTAGGATTCAATGATATTTGTAGCGTCCCTAGGTTAACCTATACAAGGTTTAAAGGATAGCCATTTCCCAGTACTACATTTCCCAGTACATTACATCATTATTTATTTATTTAAAATGGCACTTTAGGGTCATTAGGGTGCATGTCGTTTTTCATTTTATTTTCTATGCCTTATTTTGTTGTCACTGTAAAATAACCAAAAGTAAGCTGGCCACAAATATTTATGCTTAACCTAACTTTAGCTTTGTAAGTATGAAATACACATGTTTACTAACGCATATATTTGCACTGACTTCTATGAAATTGATATGGAAATACTTGGATTTTATAAGAGGATATAGGTTATTCTTTGCCGCGATAACCGATATACTTGTGGCGGATAGAGTAGTGCGCAAAATATGGTGAAGTATAATACAGTTGTACCTATATACTTATATATATATATATATATATATATATATACTTAAATAAGTATAGAGTTTGTAAAGAGGTTTTATATACGTGTGTATTTATTTCCGTGATTACCAGGTAGGTAAGTGTGAAATAGTAAATTTCTCATGAAGCTATATAATAAATAAATAAATAAATAAATATTTTGGACATCTGACACACAACATCATCTAGTCCCAAGCTAAGCAGAGCTTGTGTTATGGGTACTAGACAACTGATATAAATACATAAACATACTTTTTTTTTTTGTAAATACATACATATTATACATAGAAAACACCCAGACTCCGAAACAAATATTTGTGAATCACACAAATAATATTTGGTCCGACCCGGGAATCGAACCCGAGACCTCTTGATCAGCAGCCGCATACGCTAACCACTAGACCAACGAGGCAGTTATATATATACTTATCGGCTATAAACAGAATCCCATGGACAGTTTCAGTGTTCTTTAGTTTTATATTTTACGCGTTTGTTATGCGTAATATTCGCAGTAATCTAGCTATTCCCCACAAACCCCTTTTCACGACTTTTGTAATATACAAATTTATGTGAAAATTAATCTTTTAAACCTGCTCTGCGTATTCATTGCAGACATTTTTCCACTTAACCCTTTTATCCTATTAAGTGTTCAGTTTTTTTATTCCTTAAGCTTTCTTTTATATTATAGGGGGCAAACGTGCAGACGGATCACTTGATGGTAGGTGATTGCCGCCGCCTATGGACACCCGAATACCAGACGAGTCACAGGTGCGTTGCCGGCCTTGACGATGGGAGTGACGATGAGTGAGTTGACGATGGAAATGCGGCCCGTATTGCGTGATTGGGACTATGAAGGTAAGTGGAAGTAAGAGGAATTGTAAGTGTCAAAAATATAGTATATCTGATTGTATGTTTAGCACTTAAATTATAACACTTATTAGTAAGTTACTCAATTTATCAGCAGTGACATATACTGGCTAACAAACCAAAATAAAATTTTGTGTCTTTGAGTACTAAATTTCAAGAAATATATAATAATATGTATATTATATATTTTTGGAACAAGAATATTACCTTCGCTTGTGGTCCATTTCAATTTCAGGCCTTAAAATCACAAGGGATTGGCCCACAATTAATTGAATAAGAAAATCGAAATGATAAACAGAACGCTTCGTTCCGAAATGGACGAACCAATTACAAATTCTAATATCAATAAAAACATTTTTTGTTTATTCAAAACGAAGGAGACGAATCTATGAAGACCCTCAAACTTTTGGGTAAGCAAGGAAATGCCAAGCAGAACTCAAAATTGGTTTTGGCATTTACCTTTTCGTTTAAAAATGTTCATTCTTCACCGTTGTGACGAAATGTATTAAAACTCAAAGGCGGAAAGTAAATTAAACTTGGCCTAAATATTTTCATACAAAAGAGTTTTCTTTTGATGTCAGTAAAGTTTAATTTCATTTATATTTGTGATTTTTCTGTCGAGCCCTTTATTTATTATTTAGGAGTCTTTCGCTATCAATAAGATTTAATGGTGTTTTTAGTTTGAATGTTACGATTGGTCTTGATAATATCTTAAGTCCTGTTACCAAAATAATATGAGTTACGGTGAGTGAACACAGTAATGATATCACTACATCAATAATTGGGTTAATTCTTATCTCGTATATATACAGCTGTTTCCATAAAGTTTAGGAGATATCAAATCTAAGTAAATACCGCCACCTATGTACACCTGCAATCCATGAGTCACAATCGTGCTGCGAACCTTTAAATTGCTCAACCGGTGGATTACAATAGAACGTATTTTATATTAATTCATCATCATCATCAACAGCCTTGAACAGTCCACTGCTGGACATAGGCCTCTCATTAGAAAGGAGGTTTTGGCCTACTATACCACGCTGGCCAGACGGGTTGGTATAGGGTTGGTTTCAAGTTTTCCTTCTCTTTGCATTGATGTTGTCTTGCGTAGTTTATCCCTTAGTCGCCTTTTACGACACCCGCGGTATGAACAGGGGTGGTGACACTGTATTCTTAATCCGTCACCACACGGAACTTATTATACTAATTAAACAATATTATATCGTGTATACTGTATTTAAGGTTCAAATAGATTAGAAGCGCGCAGATTACGTTCTCAACAATCAATGCCTCAACACGATTATCTGTGAAGTTCTATGGTAACGATGATGATCTGTTTTCGAGACGCGCTGATTTCAGTATAGGCTGTTACGGCCGCGGTGGAATATTTCGCAAGGAACATTTACCGAAATTGACAGCATTCTTGAGTCATTGGTAAGTGGGAGACCAGAGAACCATGATGCAGAAGCATCTCACTAGGGTGCTATAGGGTCACCACACTGCATTGTCTGCATTTAGAATGAGAACTGTGATCCCTACTTTTGCATTATTTCCATGCTTTCCATCAGACAGATTAAAGTCACTATGGAAGACTTAAATTTAAAAAATGAACGACGTTGACGTTTGATCTGCCTAGATGCATTTAAATCTCGGCAAATTATTAATAGTCGACGGAAAAAATGCAGCCTAAATCCAAGTAGTATATATACTCGGCTTAAAGTAATACCAAACTGTAATCAAGTATTATTAATACCAGGCCGTATCTACATAAAAAATTAAAACCATTTTCAAGGCGTCTCACTTGAAAACCGATGGACTGATTAACGGGTCAGCTAATTACTTTTTTTAAATATTCTTAATAGCCTCGTTATGGTTTTTAGAGAGAAAAAATGTAAACGAAGCGATTTTCTTTTTAGTCTCGAAATATTAATGAGTTTTTTTTTTCTTACGACAGGGCACTAAATTTTGAGTGAGCTATAATAAATAATTTGTCTGTTTTAGAATCAATTCTACACACAAATATGCATATTGACATGTTTCTTTATTGAAACTGTGGGGAAAAAGTCAATTTATTACGTATTTCAATTATTACTTAATGACATTACTGAATTTTGAAAAATACGTAGTAAAGAAAAACTAAGCATAATATCGTTAGGTTACGCACTTTCAAAAACTGAAATCAGAGTGAAAACACTTGTACAAAGGTTGAGGAAGTACTGATTTATTCATACATTTCAGTACCAAATACAATGCGTAGGTAGCAGTGCGCACAACACAGGTTTTATGACCATTTGATCGTAAGCAAGACCTAAATGTTGTAACCTACAAAACCCTCTCACAGTTTAATACTTTTACGAGGCCTTGTGACATCAACTAGTCGTCCCCGCAAAGCCAGTGTGACGTATTTGTGTTTCGCCTTGGGTCATGTAGTAATATTCTAGGGTATTAGGGATGCCTGAGCCTGACTTCATTTGGGACCAAAAATAACTTTTTATCTCTGGTTAGCGATCTCTCGCTGGACTACCGTTAACCGACTTTTCCTTTTTGTTGTTTTGTGAAGTTAGAAATAAAACAAAGTTGTGAAATCGAAAACACTTTCGGCAAGTCTTAGTCGAACATGAAACGCTCACATTATGCAATATAATAGGGAAAACATAACTGCCTTCATTTTACCAAACAAACATATCTTTGCTATAAATTATGTCTTTCGTCTCTTGGATCATAACATTCGTAGCCTTCAAACTTTTCATGTTACTTACTACCTTTATGGTGGAACATTTTATTATTCCCTAAGCTTGATGGTCTATTGGTGCAAACACACAAAGTCATTAGTAAATCTTGGATGGATGGATGGAAAGATTAAGATCTTGTAATCTTGTGTTTGTTTATTGCATAGAGCCTAACTCTCGGAGGGGTAGGCAGATACAATTCGCTACTTACTACGGTCCTGACACACCTCTTTTGCTTCATTCATCATGCACATTCATCAATCGCCGCATACATGGTTCGTGCGGCTCTTCACATGGTCCTTTTTCAGAACATCTCTAACTTAGGGGTTAAATGCTAAGATAGAGATTTCCAACATAAATTCAAACAGACAATCTCACCATTGCACACGACCAAAAAAAAATACTTATCAATATCCATCTTCGGCAAACGTGTAATAAACCTTTGTGATAACTTATAGACTATCAATAGCTCCCCTTATTCACTGCCATACGAGTATATGTATATGGTTATTGGAGGAACCAACCCCATCATTTTTAAGGGTTTTAAATACTATAGATGTGTGTGAGTGAAGACAAATGACTCCACAACTATATTTAGTTTCATTTTGCCTATTCCCAATTGTTATTTGATAAACGAAACTGCCATGACAGAAACAAACTTTATTTATTAAACAACAAAGTAGTTTGACATTAATAATACAACTTTAGAGTGGATTTCGAATCCATTTGAGAAACTTTATACTTCATTTGAGTAACTATCTTAATTTAGGACAACGGTTTGCGGTCATTTATAATTAGCAGTTTTATTTAATAGGGAATCGTCTACTATTAGATATTCTGTTTTAAGGTAAATTATTTAGTTGCATTTTCCATTTTGTCGCAAATCCTAGCGTTCATCATATTTTATATTATTCTTATTGACATTTTTGAGGTTTTAAGACTCAGAATTATTATTGGAAAGAAAGTTGGAAATTATGGATCATAATTACATCACTAAATGCTGATATACTAATAATTGCATAAAAAAAGTGGAAATTACAAGTAATAAAATTAATAATTAATAGAAGGAAGGTCTTCTTAGAAGAAAATAAATAAATAAATTCTTATGACAGTGGCACTGCAGAGACCTAGGTTCAACACTACTTTCTTTTATAACCCACCAAAGTGACTTTGCTTAATTTTAAGCATAAGTAAAATCCAAGAGACATCTTTTACGTACTTATATGAAAAAATCTTTGTTAATCTTTTATCGATTTTGTCTGTTTTAGTTTTTTTTAAATACATTTAAGTTTACTTCTTTTTTGATTCATCAACAACCCATAACGTCCAAATTTTGGGATCGGGTCTCCTCTTAGGGAGTCTTGACGGAGGCGGAGCCCGCGTCAGTGCGGGCAGGCGCTGGGAGGGGTCAAGACCTCTTCTACTTCAAGCGCAGAGTGGGCACACCGTATGGTTTTAGTCGGTTCAATTCCGACAACACACCGCCCGGCCACAAACCCCGGCGCAGAGACGGGGCTTTCCACACGAAAAAAAGGGGTCTCCTCTTAGGAGAAGGTTAAAGCCATACTTCTATTTCTTCTTCTTTTATTTTTTTATCAATTAAGCATATACCTAATCGATTATCACAAAAATCAAGAGCACCATTGGAAACAACTAAATAATAGCACCTAAACAAGGCGCCAATTCTTACATAAACTTCGACACAGCCATTCATGAATCTTTCACAAAACTTTAGAGCAATTCGATCTTCGTCTTGCCGTTTATCTAAAGAGAGATCAGAAGAGTATTGCGCATATCAAATCGATGTCATTCGTGAACGTTAGAGAAATAAAACTTTGAAGCAATGCGGACATCAACTTGATGCTTGCTATGAAAGTGTAAGTTATGTACGAGTAAATCAGAAAGTAAATAAATACATATTCGTAATATTTATGTCACTATTATATTCTAATACCTTTTACTGTGCAGTTTCATGTATTTTCTTCCTAATCTTACAAACTACTGGTTAAGGCCAATAACTTAAGTGTTGTAAGTAATGTCGAGCCGAAGTCAAAAGAATGATAAATATTTATACTTAAATAACAGTCATTAAAATTTAGTTCAGATAAACTGTGTTTATCTTTGGACAGTATTTATAAATAAATAAATAAATATTTGGGACATCTTACACACAACGCCATCTAGTCCCAAACTAAGCAGAGCTTGCAATATGGGTACTAGACAACTGATATAAATACATAAAAATACTTTTTTTTGTAAATACATACATATTATACATAGAAAAACGCCCGAACTCCGAAACAAATATTTGTGGATCACACAAACATTTGGTCCGATCCGGGAATCGAACCCGAGACCTCTTGATCAGCAGCCGCATACGCTGACAGCTAGACCAACAAGGCAGTCGCAACAATTTAACGAAAATAGAAGAGAATGTGTTCTAAGAATTGAGGGTGTCGCGGTGAAATTTGTTCTTTGGCTTTCCTCAAGAACCAAAGTATTTCCTTGATGCATTTCATTAAAATCGATGCAGTGGTTTAACCGTGAAAGCGTAACAGGCAGACAGAGTGACGAAATTCATAATATCTATTATCCCGGTTAGCTTAAATTTAAAATATCTGATAGTAAAAAGTATTTAGGTCGTAACGTACTATTTATATCCATTTACCAAATCAACATTTATCAGAACATCTATGTTTGATAAAGACGATAATTTCCTGTAATTCTATTACTTTCCTATTTCTTATCGTAACAGGTGTTATACTGCACCCATAAATATATCGTAAACACATTAGCTTTTACAGTACAATAACCAATACTACGATTAAATATCACAGTTGTAAATTTTGAATTATAGACTGATTTTATTACAGTAATCAAGGTAGGTCGTACGATACTTTTTATTGTTATTAAGAACTGAAGAATTGAAATGCTTTCATACATTACGTTATGTATAACATAGTCACGTTTTTGACAAACCAAAAACTACAGTACAGTCCTTAAAATATCTCATGTGATCTCATCTCTCGTATCAGTCTTTTATTCTTTACCAGCCAGATTTATTCCAAATTAAGTGTGTGTGAATTAAAGTGTATGTGCATATATAACTTCAAATTAACAGCTAGAACAAACAAAAAGACAGACAATTATATTAAAATATACGTACCGTAAATGCTTTCGTATGTATTTATTGAAAAGTTGTTAATTTGAAATTATAAACAGGCACTTAAATTTAATTTATTTGGATATATTTAATAACTGCCTCGTTGGTCTAGTGAATAGCGTATGGCGACTGCTAACCACGAGGTCTCGAGTTTAAATCCCGGGTTTAAATCCCGGGTCGGGCCAAAAATTGATTTGGGGTTTTTCTTAGGAAATTCCTAATAGCAGCCCGGAGTTTGGAAGTTTGGCGTTGATTCACGCTTGTGCCTCGGAGAGCACGTAAAGCCGTCGGTCCCGGTTGTCATGAACATCTATGGCAATCGTTATTGGGAAGTCAGTGTCCTCAAATTTACTGACAACTAGTTCAACTTTCGAATTTCCGGTCTCCCTTAGGGTTTCGGAGGTCCGATGCCAGTCGCTCCGTGGAAAAACTGATATTCAAGTAAAACCGGTTGAACTAGTAGCCGACTCCAAACAATATTGGGAACAAGGCTAGGAAGATAGATAGGTTTAATAAACCTAATCCTAATGTTAATAATTCTTATTTAGTATGCTCCTGTAACTTCATTATGTTTTACTTTTCAAAGGCAATATCATAGAAGGTAGAACTCTAACTTAAACGCATGCGAATCTACATACATACCACATAGATTTAACTAATGGTTATAATTACCCTAGTTTACGAGTATATCTCAATTTAATGGTTTCCAAATGTACCCAAATGATAGGAGAACCTAATTAAACCGTAGTATGGCGCCATAAACGGTTATGTCGGGTTATAAAGTTACTCAATATTGGTTGTGTGTAAACATTAAACAATGTTTTATGTTGGCACACATTCACACTTTACAGGTACTAGTAGCAATAATGTACGAACATTTTTTCATGAAAATAACTTCTTTGAACATTTCAACTAAAAGTAGAGAATAAACTAACTTTGAAAAATGCAATCGTTGATTGTTTATTATTTCGGTCATAATTTACCTTACATTGTCCTATAAATATTCTCGTTCATTTAAGAATCTGGTATCTAATCGAAGGATTGCACAATGTAAAACTGAAGCACACAAAACAACACATGAAGCATATTAATAGGTGCCGTACGCACGCAAGTAGAAATAAAAACTTCAACCACGGTTGTATACTAATTTACTGCATGAATGTCATAAGTCGTGTTCAACTTGCAACTACACTCGGTTCCAAAAATAACGGGTCAGTCACATAAACCCGAATATCTCCCGAACTACGTATGCCATCCTAATGAAACGAAGACTGTTCAATTGAGAATTTAATTATACAGATAAAAAATAAAATAAAACTTAGTTACACCCACAATATTAATCTTAAATTAAAAAAAAACTAAAGTAGTCATATTTTTCTTAAGATTACATTTTTTTTATGATTGTTTTTTTGCTGTTTTTCATCACTGGAGGCTTCATCACGTGGAGGCAATACAAAGTATTAAATGAAGAAAGTGATGAAAAACAGCAAAAAAAGCTATCTCCGCTGCGGGCATTAGAAGATGCAGACGAGACTGCAGGGGTAAGCTAATATACAGATGCCGTTGAATGTGGGTAGCACAAGTCCAATTGTCGGGGAAAACTTTAGGAGGTCTATGCTCAATAGTATACGTCTTTCCGCTGAGATAATGATGATACATATATATACGTATATCTCTTCTTATATATAAAATTCTCGTGGCACAATGTTCGTTCCCATACTCCTCCGAAACGGCTTGACCGATTCTTATGAATTAGTGTGTGTTCACCACAATTTTTTTTATGTATTTTTTTGATATTTTTTTTTATTATGTGGCATTAAAAGATACATACAACCCTAAATTTTCAACCCTCTAAGATCAACCCCTATTTTTTAGGGCGATACGAAGTTCGCCGGGTCAGTTAGGAAAATATATAAATCCATTCACTGTTACTGTACTTTAATAGCAAATGAAACTTTTGCCTAATATCAAGTATAACAATAAATGTTTGTTGTTGTAAAATGAATAATAAATCTCAAATGTCACTTGCGGTCAACATAAAACTGTATTCAGACACTGTCAGGAATCGTTTGCTGGTGTCTCAACATCGGGCTCAAGTTTGTTATAGCAAGTCAAATGGCGGTGGTCGCTATGACAAATTGAGGGAACTTACATCGAATAGCTACGAGTTATAGGCACCGATGTTAAAGATTGTCAGCCATTTGTTAGGTGGCTGGAACATGCGATGTAACTATACGATATGCGAATAAATTGTTTTTTTTTTCGAAATTGCCTCTAAAATTATTCTGAACGTCTCACGATATGTCGTTTTACTTCTTGAAATTTGTGGATATAAGATCAAAAGCTATTTGATTCTCATATTTATTAATGTATTACGTGAATTAAATTTAGTGGAAACGATGTAACGTTATTGATAAAATTGATAATAACGTAATTTTTACTTCTTGGAGCTCCAGAACGCTCCTCAAACGGAAAAAGCTTAAATATCTTAGCTATGAAGGAAACTTACTAAAACCACGTCGTACATGCATATCAGTAAAAATCTCATTCGCCTACTGTCGGGTGAGTCAACTTGCTCACTTTACTGATATAAAAATACTGAGAAACGTACGTTATTAGAAAAATTCTAAGATCCTGAAAGTTAAAATTTTTCATACAAATACTATCCTAGGTTGGATACTACCCATTAGACCTAGGTTTCTTTAGCTATTTCTGTGCAAATGTTGCATGCCGTCTAAGGCAGTGGGCAGTGTCTTGAATTCCGACGAACCTCGGGATGCCTACGGTTTTAAATGTCTCTCTCCTGTGCGAGAACCCCGATGTTCGAACGCTCTCGTTGCCATCCCGGCCTGCTTCTGCTAGCTTCAGATGACCTCACTTGGCGCCCCGGACTTGCGCTTAACAGGAGGATAGAAATCATTTTTGCCATCTCCAGCGCCTGAGTTGCCTACTATAGATACCTAGCCTATTTTCCGACCTCGTAGACCGCAAGAGCTCTAAACCTGTCCCGATCGGGGGATTGGTTAGAGCGATGGAATTGTTTGAGAACAAGCAGTCTGGCTTTATAAAGGTGATAAAAATTCTAAAAGTTCTTGAAGTACAAATTGAACTCAAACCCATTAAAATAAAATACTACGTTTGATTTTTTATAATAGTCTATCAAGGTGACTCTTTTCTGCCTGATGGAAAGCATATGAAGAATCCAAAAGTAGTGGTCACAATACTCAGTGCAAGTGCAGCAATGCAATATGGGGATATTACAATAGGGGATAAACGTAGTCAAACTCATAGTGCTAAATGTCAACTAAATAAACGGAATTACCTAGTAAGCAACTATCAAATTAATAATGGAATGTATAAAAATAAGCTATATTTAATTTAAATGGGTTTGAGTTCAATTTCTATTTCAAGAACTTTTAGAATTTTTAACACCTTTATAAAGCCAGACTGCTTGTGCTCAAACAATTCCATCGCTCTAACCAATGAATTAGTAAAAATCTATTTGCGACTAAATGAGTCAGTTGCTTGCGACGGTCGTAGGCATCTGAACACTATAAAATTTAAAAAAAGCACATACAATTGAATGAAATTATTACAAAATAAAGTTATGTATAGTAGCACAAAACCTCCGTTCAAAGGAGGGGCCAATATGTACAAGTTGACTATCAAAAGCTGTTGATGGTGATGATGATAAGGTATACCAAATGTATAATGTAATGTCATGTAACAGTATCTTATATCTTTAAATGAACAATTCTTGTATATTTATATATTTGATATCGGAAACGCCTTTAATAATTTTCCTGTAATCTGTAATGGGGGGTTTTCATGGGTGAAAAATCGATCTAGATTAATCCTATATTTGAAAAAACGCAAGTTTTCGAGTTTTAGTGCGTTCTTCTTTATAACTCTTAGCATTGCTTGTGAAATCTATACTACTCTTTCAGTAACTCTTAGTTAGTTGGTGGTTAGTACTCCAACATAGCAACACTACAGCTACTTGAGAGAATAAATCTTATTGTTACCCAGATAACTTTGATTTAAAAGTTATACCTTAAGTTATAATAACTTTGAACAGAGATTCTAATTAGAATTAGAACAGTTTAAGAAAGACTCAATCAGGCGTTTTATTAAGATTTTTCGCTTTTATCTCTACCATGTGAATGAATAAAATTCGAACCGAATCATATCAATCATTCATTTGAACAAAATCGTCGCAATTTGCAGGCGTTATAAATAAAACAGTATGACGTGAACATGTATGTATATATATTAGTGTAATACAAAAAAGTTGTAGCGTAAGATAGAAGATGAAGCGAAATTTGACTGTCATAATTAACGCATCCTTTACTCGATTTTATACCGAATTATGATTGAAATAAGACCGCAAATCGTGAAATTCTTGATTACAATGAAGTCATCTGTAGTAAATGAAGTAAATAAAAGACAATAGCAACCCATTTTAAGTTTGTTCATATCTCTTTACCACAAACAGAAGAGACAAAACAGCTGTAGCTTAATAGTTAAAAGTGCTACCAAAATTGGTAATGTTCGATTTTGTTGTGAATTGGCAAATGATTAAAATATGAGCTAGATTTTATATTTGATTAAGCTGATCACAGTATTTTTTAAACTTTCGCGTTTCGTTTCGTTTCGTGCAACCTGGTCGAAACGTCAGGCATTTGCCTTGCAAATTAACGCGATACCAACTACCAACCATACCAGCAAATTAACCTACCTACCATACCAGAGGTATGTAATTAATAATTGATCGCGTTAATTTCCGTGAAAATAATATTAATTGATCACAGTAGAATCAAGTGCGTACAATACACTTGATTCTACCAGCACAATAATATACCGAATTATAATAACTCAGGCAACATTCTCGACTTTCACCATTTTCATTTAGATAAGGTTACGGTTTTCATTCCTTCTGATTTGTATACTTGTTATTAAAAAATCACATAATGGTATGGCAATCATAACCAGTGAAGGAAAATTAAAAAAAGTGTTAGGAATCGGCTGAATATTTTAGCTCTAATGAGGATTATAGGATTATGGGCTGAATATTTGTTTCGGAGTCTGGGTGTTTTCTATCTATAATATGTATGTATTTACAAAAAAAAAAGTATGTTTATGTATTTATATCAGTTGTCTAGTACCCATAACACAAGCTCTGCTTAGCTTGGGACTAGATGATGTTGTGTGTCAGATGTCCAAAATATTTTTTTTATTTTTTTAATAGAGTTACGAGTTACGATACGACCGAGTAAAAACGTAGTAAAAACTATCATTTGATGAATGGGGTTACACCTTGAAATGTATAAGCAATTTAACAAACTTGAAACAAACACCATGAAAAGCTAAAAAAAACAGAATAAATTAACGGTTAACACACTTTTTTATATTTTTGAACGATCAAATTTAAACAAAGGGCTATTGCATACCTCTATCGTTTTCAAAAAATATCTTCTGTTAATGTCTTGATGTCTAATGTCTATAAATGTTTGGTGTTGACTTACATAGCTGTTATTGAGCTGCGAATGAATGACTTTACACATCATCATCATCATAATCCTTTAACAATTCACCTCTGGACATAGCCACTTTACACATACTTAGCCTGTTTAAAAACCAATATCAAAATTACCATACTTTTGAGCCATTCTAATTTGACTCTCATTTAATTTGATACTAGTCCAAATGGCACCTAGTTAAGTTCACGAAAAGCAACTATCAACATTGTTGGCAAGTGCCTAATTTACATAGATCATGTAATTATTTTATTTTATTATTGTGTGTTTTTTTTTACTATAATCTTGATTTGGAAAATAGAGTGAAAATTAATTTCTACTTTCAAGTTTGAGTCATGGATTTTTGAGAAACTTGTAAATTGGCCTAAATCTTTTGGTTTATATAAATTTAAATACACACAAATACAAAAATTCTTGGAGGCTTGTTCTAAAAAGTCAGAATAAATCTCAAACATTTTAGGTTTAGCTTGTTAGGAAATAAACACAACAATCTCACCCATTTTACAGAAGACTATAATACCTTTCTTTTATATCTCTTATGTCTTACACTAAAGCTCCAAGTAGCTATTGCTATCAAGTGACGGGCACTGAAGCCGCCAATTGAGATTGCTGACGCAGATTGTGCTGATCGTAAAATTTCCACAATAAAAACTAGTGCAAATATTGCGTTGCTTTTAGTAAAACCATAAAAGTTAGTATTTGAAGCTGCTCCTAGGATGTAAGTACTAACCATTTTATTATATGTTTAGGTCGTTTCAAAATAAGTAACCAACTTTATAAAACACTTGTGCGACATATTTTTTTAATGTTTATGTATGTATTTTTTTTCATTGTTTGAAAACGATTTGCAATTCTACTCAAATATTAACAAATAACTGTTACTTAAACTGACAGTGGTAATGATATCATATATAATTTTTTTACAGGTCATGGAGAAACTGCAATGAAGTGATGTCTTTAAAATGACAGAAATGATTCTGTGACAATGGTGTGCAGACAGTTGTGGTACCTTCAAATTAAAATTTATTATCACTATGACGAGCTAATTTGTTACAAAAATGGCTCTAGTTTCATGTTTATTTTTCTAAATATTTCATTCTATTGACAATATTTAGCGGCTGACTAATGTGAACTAACTATGCTCAACACATTGTAAGTTTGAAATTGTCAAAGTGAAAAGGACTCTAAACTCAGACACTCGTTCTAAATTTCAAGGTTGATTATCCTCCAGAAGTAAAGATCAGTAAGATTTATTCAGAATGAGCAAATAAAGATATTCAGAATGACTGCACGTTTGGCTTAGCTAGTGGCTTAAGTGGTTATCACGCCGCTTTCAACTTCGCCAAGTGTCGTGGTTTCTTCCGTTTCAAATATATTTGTAAAATCCCCCGCGACACAGGATTCATGTTCCTTATACGGGAGTTGTCTTTGAAACCTACATATTTGCAAGTCATTAAATTCTAGATAACTATTTATAAACAGAAATATGGCAGAATTGCTCGCAACTCAGTTCGCATCTTGATTTTCAGCAAAATTATACACGTATGTTAGCAATGTAGTTTGTTGCGTACTAGCAAATTTCCAATCAAGCAACGTAATTCGTGCTCAAATATGACTCAAACTATTCAACACATCTTTTTGCAATGTGTTCTCTCTTATCTAACATAATTACTTTAAGGATCATTTATTAAAAATATTAGAATTTACGTATTCTTTCGACACGTAATTATCGTGCAACTGAGCATACAGATTTCTTTTTTAAAAATCATTGTTTTTTCCCCCACCTACGCTACCGGGTACTCGAGTATGTGCTAAAATAAATGTTTGCACGTGATTTTAATTAGCATTACTTCAACGAACTACTTCACAATTAGCGCTGTAAATCACTGAAACTTTTGTCGGAATTTAGTCGTAAATTCATACATAGAGTAATTATCTACGATTGATTGGATAGCATCAGTTTTGAATATCGTTTTAAAAGTTTGAGTTTTGGCTATCTTTCCTAAACTACAAATCTTAGGTGATAGTAGCCTTAGAAATACCTCATAAAATAGAAGAAGAGGTGGAGAATATATATTATCATGTTATTTTACAATATTTTACGTGTTCTACGAAAGTATCAGATTTAAAACACATTTTCGAAAATAGAAAACCGAGTAAATTCTCATAAGCATATTTTTATATATATTTATTTAAGGGGGCAAACGAGCAGACGGATCACTTAATCGTAGGTGATTGTCGCCACCCATGGACACCCGAAACACCAGAGGAGTCACAGGTGCGTTGCCGACTTTTAATAAGGGAGTATGCCCTTTTTTTGAAGGTATGAAGGTTGCATCGGTCCGGAAACACCGCAGGCGACAGTTCCTTCCACAATTTAGATGTGCGAGGCAGGAAATTTCAAGAAAAACGCACTGTTGTGGACTGCCAACCATCTAAGTGATGGGGATGGAAATGCTGTCGCGTGGGACGATGATGGAAAGAAGCGGCAGGGATTAATTGGAAGAATTCCTCGGAGCATGGTATAAGCGATAGAAGTTGCGGAGTGATGCTACATCTCTACGCAGCGCCAAGGGATCAAGTCGATCTGAAATATTCCGGCAGTCTACCATTCGAGTCGCTCTCCGCTGAATGCGGTCCAGAGGGAGAAGCTAGTACTGGGATGCCCCGGTCCAAAGTTAAGAACAGTCTTCCATATGCGGACGAACCTGCGCCTTGTAAAGTAGCAGGCGGTGCGCCAGAGTGAAATACCGTCTTGCTCTATTGAGCATACCAGCCTAATTTGGCATTATCCTCCAAATGGTCACAGAACTGGACTTCGCCCGATATGCCGATACTAAGAATTACGATATATACGGCAGAGGCCGTTAGGGGAGTGCTTTCAAAACGGGGTGATAAACGTGCATTTAGAGAGTTCTAGTAAGCAATTTGGATAGGCTACTAATATGTACTCTTGAGTTACAATTCATTACTTAATTAGTCATCTAAATTTGTCAAAACTTCCTTTCTAAGGAGAGCCATTTTGTAATGATTTTATATATTAATTTTTTACTGTATGCCTGAGAGCATGGATTCCAGATTTTATTTTAATTACTGCTTAAATATAAAATTATTGTCAGCCACGAAAAATACATATTCGCAACATAAAACAAGTAGGTATTTCATACGTGTCATTTAATTCCCATTTTCGGCCCAAGTATCTAATCAATCAATCAATCTCCATCGGGTTCATATGTCCGGCTTCATTTCGTCACTATTTCTGTGTATATTTTCTCTCTGTTCATTTACATTCCTATACAACATGTGCCAATTCTGGGCTGCCGATGAATTTCGGGTAATCATTGTAAATAGAGGTCAGATTAATGAAAACTGAAACAAGTCGGGTCAACGAGAAGCCGAACTAAGCTAGGAAATGAAGCTACAACTACAATTTTATATAATAAATAGCAATTCTTATAGTAAGTCTATACAGCGAAAACTTGCACGTTTGTCTCGCGTTTAGTGTATGCAACTGCTGATTAAATATAACACCTTGCGAAACTGTACGATACATATAAGAGCGTTATTAGGCATGTAAACCCATGTTCATGTCATAAATACATTCTTAGCCTAACCTAATTGTTTTTGTTATAGTTATTTTTTTTCCTGTTTATTACTATATATGTTTTTAATGGTCCAAAGTAGTCAATTCGTAATGACATTAATGAAAAAATCAGCCAAGTGCGTGTCAGGCCACGCACAGGAAAGGGTTCCTCAGTCACCTATAATGGTACGTGGTTTTAAAATTCCAATAGATAATTGTTTGTTTACGTATTAATACGTTAATTTTGTATGATGTTTTCCAAGTGAGCGCATTCAAATCAAATCAAATCATTTATTCTGCAATTAGGTTACATGAACACTTTTGCAAGTTATACTTCTTTTGAGCAAATGAGTTCGGCCTTTCCTAACTGGACTAGCCCTGAGAAGAAAGGACGAATCAAACTCAGGGATCACAGTCTCTTTGAAAGTCCAGACAATATTCTTAAATGCAAAATACATATATAAAAGCGATATTTACAATTTGAGTCACAACTATAATAATTAAAGATAATAATTTTAAAATGTCAACAATAGCAACAATTTAAAATAAATTTGTTAAATATATAATGTAAATTTAACTATAAATTATCGTCACATCAACATAAATTTAAACATTCAAAATAAACAGCATGTGCAGAATGGGCAGCTCAATCCCAGGCGGTTTTATCATCAATATATTCTGCTATGGTATAATACCCCTTTGCGGATAAATTAGATTTAATGGTATTCTTAAATTTCCGTAATGGCAAATTCCTAATAGCAATTGGGAGTTTATTGTAAAAGCGTATACATTGTCCCATGAACGAGTTGCCTACTCTGTGGAGACGAGTGACGTGAACACAAAGATTATGTTTGTTTCTGGTATTTACCAAATGAACATCAATGAGTTTAGGAAACTTTGCTAAATTTCTTTGAACATAAATTAAATTTTCGTATATATATTGTGAAGATACAGTCAGAATATTTATCTCTTTAAATTTGGAGCGGAGAGAAACTCGAGGGCCTAATTTATAAATGGCTCGTACGGCACGTTTTTGTAAGACAAATATGGCATTAATATCTGCACAGTTACCCCAGAGTAGGATACCGTAAGTCATTATGTTATGATAGTAACTGAAGTAAACTATTCTAGCTGTATCAACATCAGTTAAATGTCGAATCTTTTTAACAGCAAAAGCCGCTGTGCTTAGCCTACCGGATAGTTTTTCTATTTGGTAACTTAGCGTCAATAGTTATACCTAAAAATACAGTAGATTCCACAGGATCCAACTCTAGTCCATTCAGTCGAACATTGGTTGTGTCATGCCGAACGTTTGGTGTAGAGAGTTTAATGAATTTAGTCTTCTTCTCATTAAGGAGAAGGTTATTTGTATTAAACCAATGTACCACTTTCGAGAGTGCACTGTTGACTTCATTAAAACTATCATGTTGGTGCCTTACTTTAAAAATTAAGGATGTGTCATCCGCGAACAATACAATCTTATGATTGTCACTTACATACTAAGCTAGATCGTTTATGTATATGAGAAACAGAAATAGACCTAGAATAGAACCCTGTGGGACGCCATAGGGATCCTGAAGAAAACACACCAGATGCGCTACAAGAATTGAAAACAGTTGCTAAATATGGGGATATCATATCAATTATTGCAGATATAGTATGTACTCAATGTCCCCATGAATCAGTTGTCTTCTTTACATTTATGGTTTTAAAAGGCTTGATAACATCATTTACACTAACAACTGAAAATTCCCAACCTGCATCACACCGGCTTACACTATTTTCTAATAAACAACAAGCAGAGACATAGGATGACGAGAGAGTCTTGGTTGTTCTAATCGGAATGTTGGTAAGAAAATGTTTAAACTCAGTCGCAACCCCCACATCCGCTTTTATTATATAATATATACTAGTTGACCCAGCGAACTTTGTACCGCCCAACACCTACCGGGTCCAATTGCGAATCTAAACCATTCCCAGATCCCCTTGAACACACACAAAAAATTTCATCAAAATCGGTCCAGTCGTTTGAGAGAAGTTCAGTGACATACACACTCACAGAAGAATTATATATATAAAGATATATATATATATATATATATATATACATCTATATATATATATATATAAATATATATATCTATATATATATATATATATATATATATACATATATATATATGTATATATACATCTATATATATATATATATGTATATATATATATATATATAGATATAATAAATATTAGCCGTTGTAGACTTTTATTATACCCACAGTAGCCCAGTCACTGAATACTACACGATCACTAATCTTTAATGTTTTTGATGTTAAAATTAATTTAAATTAATTATTAAACATATTAAATAACAAAGCGAAAGCTTGATTTCGGTCACTATCATATCTTAACAACTTATCCACCATATTATTCCTGAACAGGCTCATGCGGCTCTTGGTAATCGGAACGTAACTAATGCGCTTTCTTTGAACCTCTGATTTTGTTCGCGTAAAGGTAACGAACTGCCCGCAATGATCTGAATCTAGCTCACTTACAATACATATATTAATTGGTTTCACATTTGTAAAAATATTATCAATACAAGTGGCACTACTGGCTGTAATACGTGTGGGTTCAAAGAAAACGTTACATAGATTATTTGACTTTAAAAACTTTATAGTTATATTCGACTTTTTGAGAATATTTATATTAAAGTCACCACAGACAACAACCGTTTTATTACACTGTGTAGACCGAAATAATGCATCTTCAAGGATTTTGTCAAATATATCATATAAACTACATGGGGGCCTGTACACACTCATTACAATGAACCGCTAAAATTCTACACAAGCTATTTCTATAGTTCGCTCAACAGACAGACTGACAATATCTAATCGTTACTTTACTTTTTTTTTTTTTTGTGATTATTAATGAGTCACCACGTATCATGTCTGTTCTGTTAAACGAGCTAGTAACCTGGTGATTATTGAAATTAAACAAGAATTTATAGTCATAAATTCTTGTTTAATTTCAATAATCACCAGGTTACTACTAAGCCAATGTTCAGTTAAACATAAAATATCAATATTATTACAGTTTACCAGATAAGCCTTTATAACTCCTGAACTAAGAAAGTCATCTAATCCGTTATAGTTTTCCTTCAAAGTTCATTAGATGGAGCACCATCACGATTTTTTTCAGATTTTTTGAGCCAGGCGTTAAGCTTTTAGAGGGGGGACGCCCTGTTTTTACAAAAAAGTGCCCTTTAAATTGAAATATCTCGCAAACGGATACCTAAATCAAAAAATCGTCTTAGAAACCCTTTATTGTTTTTAAAAGACCTATCTAATGATACCCCACACGATGGGGTAGCCGCGAGAAAAAAAAATCATCCCCACTTGACGTGTACGGGAGGTACCCCAAATAAAATTATTTTTCATAATTTTATTGTAGCACTTTGGCGACGTAATTACAACACGTATTCTTGCAAAGTTTCATCTTTCTACCACTTACCGTTTGGACGGTAAGTCGAGGACGGACGGACGGACGGACGGACGGACGGACGGACGGACGGACGGACGGACGGACGGACAGACGGACATGACGAATCTATAAGGGTTCCGAGTTATGAACTTCGGAACCCTAAAAATAAGTGCACTCTTTTCTTGACAAACTCTGGCATAGTTGCATTCTTTAGCAAAGATAAAAAATCGGCCAAGTGCGTGTCAGGCCATGCACAGGAAAGGGTTCCTCAGTCACCTATAATGGTATGTGGATTTAAAATCGTATCCAATAGATAATTGTTATGTTTACGTATTAATACGTTAATTTTGTATGACGTTTTCCAAGTGAGCGCATTTTACCATATAAGCCTTTATAACTCCTGAACTAAGAAAGTCATCTAATCGGTTATAGTTTTCCTTCAAAGTTCATTAGATGGACCACCATCACGATTTTTTTCAGATTTTTTGAGCCAGCCGTTAGCTTTTAGAGGGGGGGGGGACGCCCCGTTTTTACAAAAAAGTGCCCTTTAAAGTGAAATATCTCGCAAACGGATACCTAAATCAAAAAATCGTCTAGGAAACCCTTTATTGTTTTTAAAAGACCTATCTAATGATACCCCACACGATGGGGTAGCCTCGAGAAAAAAAAATCATCCCCACTTTACGTGTAGGGGAGGTACCCCAAATAAAATTATTTTACATAATTTTATTGTAGCACTTTGTCGACGTAATTACAACACGTATTCATGCAAACTTTCATCTTTCTAGAACTTACCGTTTGGACGGTAAGTCGAGGACGGACGGACGGACGGACGGACATGACGAATCTATAAGGGTCTATCCGAGTTATGAACTTCGGAACCCTAAAAAGGATACATATAGTACAACTAAAAAGCAGACTTAAAGAAAGTAGCAAACGGTTAACTAAGAAAATGTTAATACCAGTGTTGGCCTTCTTTGTACTGCAGTTGTCTAGTCAGTTCCAGTTAAAACAGCAGCCAATCATACTTAGGGTCCCTTAATATCACTGTCTGTCGACAACGTCTGATTGAGTGCACTTTTAAGAGAAGCGAGTTGCCATTCATTGTTCTAGCAATAGCATTAGTATTTGATTTGTGTTCATGACTCGGAACCCTTATATTTTTGTCACATTCGTCCGTGCCTCTGTCCTCGACTTACCGTCGAAACGGTTAGTGCAATAAAAACGAAACTTTGCATGGATGATGTATTTTTATCAGATCTAAAATAAAATCACGAAAAATATTTTATTTGGGATACCTGCCCTACACGTAAAGTGGGATGATTTTTTTTCTCGCAGCTACCTTAAGATACCTAGATCTTTTAAAAACACTCATAGATTGTTAAGACGATTATTTTTATTTAGACATGCGTTTGTGAGCTATATCACTTTATATTAATCTTTTTTGTAAAAACAGGGCGTCCCCCACCCACTCCAAAAGATAAACGGCTGGCTCCAAAAATATGAAAAAAAAACATCTATATGATGAAGTTTGAAGGAAAAATATAACGGCTTAGATGACTTTGTTAGTTCATAGAGGCCGAACTTGTAAGCGGTCACCCATCTAGGTACTGACCGCACCGTCGTTGCTTACCCTCAGATATCTATATATATTACCACTGATATAACATAGTTTTACTTAGAAAGTATAAGTGTATATTATAATAAAAGAACTATAATTAAAAAAACACCAATATTGCCTTGGTAATGTCCAATAGCAGTTTAGGTATTTGTATAAATATAAAACGAAACTCAGTTTTACCGTACCGAAAACAGAAAACCTCGCTCAAACCCTTCGAGATAAATGATAGATGAAATGTAGATTATACTTAACACAAGGGATATTGGATAATTGGATATTTCAGCTAACTATACACTTAAGTTCTTTCGAAATCGTCTTCATATATTAGTCATCGAGGATCATTATCAAGTAACCATAGAATTAAAAAAAGTATTACATAGACTTCTATCAAAGAAAATATAGCGTAAACCAAAGTAAAGAGAAAACAAGGAGTTTTAGATAAACTGCGTCCATGCCGTTTGCGAACACGGAACTTTGAATAGAAAGTCAATTCAGGTAATTATATGGAAACTCGAAGAAAAGTTAACTGAAACGAAGTGGAATTATAATTATCCAGGCTAATTAATATTCTAATTTATATTGTACTAGAGAATGTTGTTTATTGTTTTCATGTTTATAAGTAAGTTTAAGATCAGAAAGTGACGAATAATAAATATTTTCGAACATCTTACTCACAACGTCATCTAGTCCCAAACTAGAGGTTGTATTATGGGTACTAGACATCCTCCTAGCCTTTTTCCCAAGTTTATTTGGGGTCGGCTACTAGTTCAACTGGTTTTACCTGAATTTCAGTTTTTCCACGGAGCGACTGGCATCGGACCTCCGCAACCCTAAGGGAGAACTGAAATTCTAAATTATGGGTACTAGACAACTGATATAAATACATAAACATAGTTCTTTTTGTAAATACATACATCTTACACATAGAAAACACCCAGACTCCGCAACAAATATTTGTGGATCACACAAACATTTGGTCCGACTCGGTAATCGAACCCGAAACCTCTCGATCCGCAGTCACATACGATAACCCCTAGACCAACAAGGCTATCAAATGTTTTTTTTCTTCCGAGCCTTATTCCCAAGTTTATTTGGAGTCGGCTACTAGTTCAACCGGTTTTACCTGAATTTCAGTTTTTCCACGGAGCGACTGTCATCGGACCTCCGCAACCCTAAGGGAGAACTGAAATTCGAAGATTGAACTAGTTTTCAGTATATTTGAGGGCACTGACTTCCCAATAACGATTGCCAAAGATGCTCATGACAACCGGGACCGACGGCTTTACGTGCTCTCCGTGCCGGGCGTGAATCACCGCCAAACTTCCAAATTCTGGGCTGCTATTAGGAATTTCCTAAGAAAAACCCAAAAACACTTTTTGGCCCGACCCGGGATTTGAACCCGAGACCTCTTGATTAGTAGTCGCAAACGCCAACCACTAGACCAACAAGGCTGTCAAATGAAGTAAAATAATGAAGATCTAATTTTGCAATTGACAAAATGCTTGTTTCCAGGTTCCAATAAAGCAACACGGTAGTGAGTGGTAATATGCAGGCATTTTTCTCTGTCATATCATATGCCCAATACATACACTGTAATTATACATAATGGGTTAATGTTTGTGTTTAATTGTAGTATAAGTACAAAGCTATAAGCGAGTATTATTACATAAAATCTAAAACACGCACTGATTTTAGTACCAACACAGCTATGACACTTGTAAAAGTAAAACAGTTGCCCAAATAATGTAACGAACAGATCCCAAATGAACTCTTAGTTCTGTATATATTTACTTAGTTCTCAGCGTGTTTGTTCAAATACTTGCGACTTACCGTGGGTTTGCTAGCGTTATTATTTCCTAACATTTGCCCGCGATTCTGCGTGTATATCAGGTACTAAACCAGATGGTCAGCGAGGTACAATAGGCCTTAAACTCATTTCTTAGGAGAGGCACGTGTCCAGCAGTGAACTATAAAAGGCCGTTCAAGGCAAGGCAAAATAAGACTCAATCTAATTAGTATTTATTAAAAAAATACAATTAAATTCATGTGACCAGGAAAAAATAAAGGAAATTAGAAGAGAGTATTAGGACCGGGAACAATTTAAATGTAACAATTATACGAACTAATTAGGAATGTTCCAGAACAGTTCACAAAGCTTATAGGAGGAGTTCAGGTTACGCTTAAAGAGTTAATTTCATTACATTGTTTGTTTTTACAATGTAAATATGGTTACACTCTATATGATGTTAAAATTATTTTATTCTTTGTCAAGTTTCTTTGAAGTATTCTCAACTTCGGTGTACCGTAAAGAAATGATCACAACTATTTTTATTTTTATTGTCAATTAATGAAATAAAAGTATAATATTCAATTTAGTCGTTCGTTATTAATGCAAGACATTACTTTTTCAAAGTACGTCTAAATGAACAGGAGTCTCGCTATAACAAGATGAGTTAGTTGTTCTTACTTCGTTAGTTGTTGTGACTTAGGTCCGATCAGGCCCCGCGAGGGAGGACTGCCCTACGTGGGCGTACAAGCGAGAAGCGAGGGATGGGAAGCCGCGGTCTCCTTCTGTGAGGACATTATGCTCCAGAAGTAATCCACAGAGCGGGATCGGGAATGGGTAGAACCCTCTTCAAGGAGGCGGCAGAGATCATTGGCTCCGTAATCGTCGCTTACATCTTGGGGAGATGTGAACGATACAAACCACCTGAGATAGGTGCGGCTCGGAGGTGTCGTCTGTGGCAGGTCAGTGTTCCGCCTCTAACTTTCGTATTAAGCGGTGAGACACGTGACAGCGTCCCGATCGAGGGGTCAACCTCAGTAATAGGCAACGGCAGGGGGGACTCCAGAAGTTGCTGTTGCGTTACTGATGCTCCTCCCCCTCCCACACGCCCTTCGTTTACCCCACGAAGGGTATGGTGCGAAATGCACTCCCGCGTAAAAAAAATGACACACCGATATTTAGTACAAACGATCTGCTCTTATATAAAATCTACATAAGATGAAGGCAGGTCGTCAGGTAAGTTAGGTAATATTTGATATTAAATAACGTATCTGAAAGTATTCTGTTTCTGTAGGTTTAAATATAAAATGTATTTTCCATAGGTTCTAGATATTTGAGTTAGTGGTGATTTGGCTTTGAAATGCAGACTTGGAAGAAATGGACGTCTATGAAAGAATGGAACATTACGTAACTAATAACGTTCCTCGCGTAAATAAATTTCATTAAATTTATCTAACAAAATGTATTTAACCTATTAGAACTGAATTAGGGTCTTAAATATGCAATGCAAGTTTTCTAGGTATTTTAAGAGATACATTTTCAACACAAACAAGAGCACGTGAGCACGCCCTTGGTCACGAGTTTCTAATTGAGATTGATCAATCCAGTTCACTGTTATATTGTACAGTGCTTCAATGTGACTCAATCCCACTCGTTATTTATTGATTTTATTGCTTATAAATTGTTCTATTATATAAACCGATGTCGTTGATCTCAGTCATATAAAGAAATCTAGGAGTTTGCTTGTGAAATACCGTAACGTTTTACATGCTATCAACCTTCTAATATGTCATAACAATAACAGATTTCATAGAGTCAATGGACCGCTGGACCAGTAAATTAGGTCGATATGTATACGTATTCTACTATTGGCTTCTCTGTCAGAAAACTTTCAGCTTAATAGTAAAACGAACGTCTGGAACTGTGCCCAGCGTACTAGAAAAGATATGACAGAAATGAGTTTATATACAATGGAGTTTTAGAGTTAGTATGTGTATGAATATTGCCATAAGGACATTAACTCACTATATAACAGCATATACCATACTGTTAAACTAAGTATTGATACCAATTTACTCTCAACACAGTTATTTCTTTTAATTTAAACTGTGACAATATTGGTTGGATTCAAAGGAGCCGACTTAGCAAGGTCAATTACAATTCGCTTTGGATGGATGGAATAAACGCTCAACTAGCGTATCTAAAATGTTCTTTATTCAAGGACGATGTCAGTTAATAGATTCGTTGATTTGAAATTATTACTCAGAAGGGGTTAACAAAACGCACAATGTATCAAACCCGTTTATTTTCTGAAGTTTTACTCTTCTATAAAATACAAATTTAGATTTTGACGAACAGACCAATGAATAAATTACATTAAAAAACTTTAATTGGATAGTTTAGTATTATGTATCTTATGTTATGTAATAACATTACAGTTGTGTAATGGCAAGAAATCCTCTGCATCTTATCTTATTAACTATTGTGTGGCGTTCCGAGAAGGCCGCCATTAATAATATTTGAAATTTATTTTGAAATTTTTTGTTACACAATATCAATTTTCTTGCGATGATAGACTGAAGTAGGACTTACCAAAGACCTCTTGAATAAAAAAATTATGGAGTATTTTTGTTAATTACCTGAAAAAGAAATAAACAAAATTTTAGTATTAAATATTCATATCTTACTCTTTGTGGTTAACAAATAATATAGCTAAATTTCAAATTAAAAAACAAACGAAACCTTAAAGATTATCATCATCATCAACAGCTTATTCTTAGTCTACTACTGGACATAAGTCTCACCTTAGAGAGGAGGTTTTAGTCTACCTTGAAAATATAATACCAATAGGTAATAGGTACTAGATCCAAATACAGAAAAACGTAGAAAGAATTGGGGGAGGCCTACGCCAAAGAGGCGACTACGGCATAAACGCAAAAGCGAAAATCAACGAAATGCATGCATTGTAAATTATTAGATAAATATTTAAATAAAAATAATTAAAAATTGATTATTATAACGAAATATGTTATTTTTTTATTAAAATACATCATAATTATTTAAACTAACAATAATGTATGTTATATGAAGTTTACAATGAATGATGGAATTGTGTGGTAGAATAAAGGGCTTTTTTATTTATTTATTTATAGTAGAGACACGCAGACTTCAGCACGAATGGACCGGCTCCACCGGAGCAGTACTACCCTCACACAGAAGACCAACCTAAAATGACAGCATTCGTGCTGTGGTCTTCGGTTGGTGAGTGTGTGAGGCCGGAGGGTCCAATTATTCTGTAACATTCTCCCGGCCTCCAGAGGTCCGGAGAATGATGCAGAAACTTACCACCAAGCCGCCATGCATGCACTCACAATGTGAATAGTGGTCCATTCCTCGATTATGCTCACGCTTTCCATTTCTCAGGTACACTCGGAACGTACAATGTAAATAAGTTACACCATCCATGAAACACCAACAAACTTTCAATGTCTCTATAAATATTTAACTCTAAGCATAGATTACGACAAGTATTGATTTAAACGTTGGGTTTGCATATCCATTTTACTACGCAGTGGGGATACGCAGTTTTCAAATATTTCCGATCAAAAGAAAATAAAGCTGGCTCTGTAGTATGTAATCTATGCTGTATTTGTAATGGAATATACTAAGAACTAGATCGATGATACATTAATTCAACGATTGTAATAAAATTATTCGTCAACAATAGTACAAAACTGGACAAAGGCCTATCCGTAGAAAGAATGTTTCAGTCTACTATATCACGCTAGCCAGACTCTTTAGCTTAGTGTTGTTTCAAGTTTTCCTTCTTTTGCAATGCTACTTTCCTGCGTAGTTTGTCTCAGTAGGCTCTTACGACACCCACGGGATGATTAGAGGTTGTGACATTCCCTATTCACAATACCTCACCACACGGAGAGTCAAAGGGCTAAAAAGTGGTCTAGTTTCAATTTGTGTCGAGACTGAAGATGATAGAGGGAATTATTAATTACATGTAGTCAAAGTTTAGTCGGTCTATATCTTAGTCTCGTACCAGGAGGTTATTAATTAAATTAGTGGTAGGGTCAAAGCGGCACATTCGTATGCATATCTTATATCTTACTACAGTACTAAGTTTCGGTTGGCTTCCCGCCAATCACGACCATCAGTACATATAACACAAAAGATTTAAGTCTCCGGCACATTGCTCTGAATTTCAAGTTTAGTAGGGTTGAGTTCTGTTTTTATTCTGAAATGAAATTAAATATAACTGAATTTATGTAGGGTAAGTAAAGTTTTTCTTATATCTGTTGTATTTATTTTAGTCCTACTTTATGCATATTTAAATTAACTAGGGGTCGATCACTGGTTGATATTCGACCATAATATATTTAATATTCTTTTTGGTTTCTGCACTTTTCATTCGTAAAAAAAATTAACTGTATCAAATTTCATACTCCTCCATTAGCATTCAAAGTACAAAGTTTTGCTACATATCAATCATCAACAACCCATTACGTTCCACTGTCTGGTCTCCTGTCGGGAGAGGGTTAAGGCTATACGTCCTCACGCTGGCTGAGTGCGAGTTGGAGACTGGCAAGACACGTTGTGGCTATGTAATCTTGCCGAAGGCCTTAAACCTTGATCGGGACCGATTGCTTGACGTAACCTGCAAATCATGGAAACTTTCATAGCATATTATGTCAGAAACGGTCATCCATCTAGGTACTGACCGCGGCGTCGTTGCTTATCCTCGATGATTGTTTCCAATCACTTAAGGCCACTTGGCTCATAATGCACAGATTCTCGAAATTTCTAAATGTTATGAAAATATAGAATAGTGGTAGGTTTGACCCGTGATGGTACGTTAAGTCTATACAATAATAAGTCAAGTTGTTCTAGAACACAAACTACGTTAAAACAATCGAAACACAATGAATCAGTATATTCCACTGTATATTATGATAATAAACGTAATTCTCACAAATCACTGCAATTCAAACATAAGCTACTATTACACCCTATGAGGGGGAACCACGGAGCGTCAACAACATCGTAATTCTAACTTCCTAACTAATGTTACTGGTAGGAGGGAGTGTATTAGATAAATGTATATGTATGTAGTATATTTGTTATACTTGCACACCTAAACAACTAAACTGATTGTATGATGATATTGATGTATTGATATTAGTATTACAAATTCGAAAGCAACTCTGTCCTTCTATTACACCTTCACGGCTAAACCGCTGCACCTATTCGAAAGAAATTTGGCAGTGATACTTTCATATATTATAAAAAACATATATATTAAAAAAATGTAAACGAGTGTCGGGTAAAACTTATCAAATGGTAAATAAAAGTGTTATTCCCGAAGAAAATACAAATTGAATTTCAAAATGTACTTACAGAAGTTTTACGCCGTTGATTATTAAAGAGATTAGGAAAACCCTATAATTTCATTCCTTAAATTAAACAGTTAAACAACAATATATCAATTTTCAAGAAACAATCTTGTTTAATATAATCTAAGAAAGCTGATGAAAATATGCCGAAATCATTAACTGTGTACTTGACCAAGAACAATTTGAAATAGCCAACGTAGTGGTCTCAATATATGGCTTAGTCAGACGCATTCTTTCACGATGAGCAGCAATTTTTATTGAGATTCCAGTCATACTATTTTCTGAATTTTTTATGAATAAAGTATAGTATTCTGAAAATGGATTGAGTACATACATGAGAGATTCAATTTTAAAAGTCCTTACATTACATTACTAGCCTATAACAGATCACAACCTTAGAAAGGAGGTTAATTTTAAGTCTTAACTTTTAAAGGGGATATAATTTGATTGATTTGAAAAGCAATACCGATGATGTTGTATAGACGTACCACCCTGCTTAAATACTATCGGTTTCAAAATTTATGCAAGAAACCACCTTATATTAAACGTTAAGGGCAGTAAGTAGTAAAATTTATGACTGCCTGGGTGGTGTAGTGGTAAGCGTATGCGGCTGCTGATCAAAGGTCTCGGGTTCGATTCCCGGGTCGGACCAAATATTTGTGTGATCCACAAGTATCTGTTTCGGAGTCTGGGTGTTTTCTATGTATAATATGTATGTATTTACAAAAAAAATGTATGTTTATGTATTTATATCAATTGTTTGGTACCCATAATACAAGCTCTGTTTAGTTTGGGACTAGATGATGTCTGTATAAAAAAAAAAAAGTTTTTTGGTTACCTACTTAGTTCTAAGAATGTGCTACTGACGATTAGAGTATCCTTTTAAATAAGAAAATGGCATTTCTAATTATTTTTAGGTCATTTTTTGTTGACTTTTCTTTCATTATAATCATTTTACAAGTATTTTCACAAATACATCGTCAAAATTTGGTCAAAATGCAAAATAATGAACACCATTGGACAAGACAAGAAAATTCAAAAAGTAAGAAGAGTTTTACGAGAAAGAACAATGGATAAGATGGAAGATTTAAGGACTGAAACTGCAGTACCTAGAAGAAATAAATGACTTTAGTTGAACAACTGTAATAAAAATAGTTAAGCAGGCATTTTATTGCTGTTATTTTATTGATCTCTAGACTTTACAAGAATTGTTAGATTGCCAAATACATACTTAAGAAAGATCAAATTTTATGATTATATTCACACATGCAAAGGTTACAAATCTAGATCAAATCTTATCACGTATACGTCTATAAAAACATACTTCTTTTGTGCCTGGAAGCTGAAATGAAGTCGTGATCCGAGTGCAAATTATATTATTTGATGTAAGACTGAATACAAAGTAGGTTTACAAAAGACAAATTATTACTTATTCAATCATTATTATGATCACTCTGAGAAAACAGATTATTGACGATCTCTAGTGGATTCATACGCTACTTTCTCCTAATACATTATAATTACATATGTTATACCCTATGGACAAGAGCCTCATGAACTGTCAACTATAATTAAATGAGTATCTTCCCGATTTGGACAAAAATATTCCATTAATTAGCCTTTTCTCAAGGGATTTAGGCAGATGTATTTTAACCTAGTTCGCAAAAAGAAAGTGTAAGCGTTTAATATATTCATAAATGGATTTATCGAATTCGATTTTGTCAGCATTTCCTGACTGGTGACTTGTTTGAAATTCGAGTAGGGTTTATTTTAAATTTTTAACTAATACTCGTTTTGCTATATTGCTCTAGTGGATTGGGTTCAAATCCCGGGTCGGTGTAAAAAAGTGTTTTTGGGTTTTTCTTAGGAAATTCCTAATAGCAGCCCGGAGTTTGGAAGTTTGCCGGTGATTCACTCCAGTGCCTCGGAGAGCACGTAAAGCCGTCGGTGCCGGTTGTCATGAACATCTATGGTAATCGTCAGTGCCCTCAAATTTACTGACAGCTAGTTCAACTTTCGAATTTTTGTTCTCCTTTAACTAGTAGCCGATTCCAAATAATATTGGGAATAAGGCTAGGAAGATGACTAGTTTTGCTACATTTCATCATCATCATCATCATCAACAGCCTTTAACAGTCCACTGCTGGACATGGGCCTCTCCTTAGAAGGAGGTTTTTGCTACATTTAATTTACCTATATTTATTATGTACTTTATACAATAAGTACATAGGTGTAATTATGTCTGTGATAACTAGCAACATTTAGTTTAGGTTTTGACAGTGCTATTAAATATTTTATACAGTATACTTTATCATTAAATGTCAAATAAAACGTTATGTTTCAAATTATACAATGTTCCAATTTATTATTTTAAAATTATTCTCCTCAATGTTCACAAAATAGTTTTTTACAGTAATTTGTTATACATAATAGATATGCATAAAAATCCTTTTCCGATCTAATCTGTTCCATGAATAAATAATTAGTTTCAAAGAAATAATTGCATAATAAATCCATTGCAAATTAATAGCGCGATTCAAAACGATTAATCACAGTTTTTCATTGACATACAGGGCTAAATACGGCTTAACACCGGATGGTAGATTAAAAGCACATCATATTAACCTAGAACCCTACATCGTCCTAAATCGTTCAGCCCAGTTTTCGGTTATATGACAGCTTAATTGTGCAAATGTTTAGCATACTAATTATACGTACAACTAAATGGATTAGTAGATCAAGCTATCCGATTGAGATATATATATTTATTGCTCTTAATTCAATTTATTTTGTTGTTTATAAATGAACATCTAGCGCAACTTTTGAACATTAAAGAAACTAAGATATTGGACATTAAAATACATTTTGTTTTGCAATAAAAAAAATAAGAACCAAATAGAAATGGTAACCAATTAAAAAAAAACGTCACATGCAACAGTTTGTAACCAATTTTTCCTTTTATTAATATAAACATTACTTAAGATATCTCCATTATGATGGAAAATTGTACGAACAAAAAACAATCATAAAGCTCAATGATTCACAGTTTAAGTAAATTGATTTTCAAATCTATTCAATGAATTTATATGTTTCATACCAATTACAAAATATGTCATGTTGGATTTTCAATTAACAAATAAAGTATATTACAAACCATTACACACAAAGTGTTTCTAACCACAATTGTGTTACAGTTAGACCCATTGTATACGGACGACCAATTAAACCCAAAGCAAAATGTATGGTTAGGTGAAGTTGGTCTTTGTGACTCGGTTTGATCTGAACGCTAACGAACCGCTAGTACGGGAGTTGCGGACGAAAGATTTTAACGGTCTTTATACTGCTAGCTTCCTCTTCAATCCGCTGGCAAATTAAACGGTACTGTATTTGGAAAAAATTATTTCCAATCGTTCCATTATTGCTGAAAAAGCTAGATGAAGACCAGTAATGTGAGATGAAGTACGATAACGAAATCGAAGGATTTAAAGAGTTTGAATTCCTTTCAAACCAAGGTAAGTACTTCAAAATATTATGTAGTTTAAGCAGAGAAATATAGAAAAGAAAAAAGAAAAGTGCTTTTAAATTTTAAAATTCTTAGGAATCAGTAGTTTTTCCCGTTGCTCCGCTCGTGTGCATATCGGTTATCGAGATAAAGGGTAATTCCATTCAGGCACAAAATTTAGTAGAAACCATCTACTAAATAAATTCATTTCTAAACTACCCTTATTTGACATTCCAGCATAATTCAAAGATAAAATTCTAGACATCTACTATCTTCTAGTTTTTAGCTAGTATTATGGTTGTATTCCGTTAAATAACTAATCAACAAGAACACTCTTTATAAAACAGTTTTCAGGGGATTTCTGCGTGCAACATCGTAAATTTTAAATATTTACCATATTTTAAAATAATAACGTCTCAGAATTAAATTATTAATGACATTTAGTAAAAGAAAGTAATACACAGTATATTCCAAAGTAATATTCAATTCAACGAGAACTAGCTCAGCTCCCGGTTCATCGTACGTGTGCAAAACCAAAATGGGTTGTAATAGCCACGCACCGAAATTCATTAATTGGAACAGACTTAGACCAGATGTGCAATATCGACTGTGAAATTTTTGTAATTGCAAGGAAGGATTCGAACTAACTAACCCAAATTTCTCACTCGCAGTTAGGGTCCGTCCATATGTTACGTGAAGGGAGCACTGTGTTCCTGCCTACTGTATAACTGGAGGACACGTAATCTTGCAGTACCGTTTGGGAAATTAATTGCTTGGGCGTAATATGTTCACTGTTTTAATTAACGTAACTGTTACTCGCATAATGAATGGTTACTTTTATATCTATTTTTATCAGCCTTGGTATATTTTATATGAGAAATGTGTACTCTAGCAGATTTTCACTGAAAAGAGAGATATTTTTATGGAGATTCTGGATGGATGATGGAAATGTTACTGATTTTTTTCTGTAACATTTTCTCATCATTTATTTCTTTTACCTATGTATATAAGTACGTAAGTAATGGTTTTGTGCTATTTTAACCTTAAAGGCTGCTTTGAAGTTACATTTTTTCTCGTGTACGTAATTTAATATTCTGAAGTTTCGATTGCATTTCTCTATTCGTAAACACGGCGAGACTGTGTAGTCTAAACTTTAAAATATCATGTAGTTAGCCACGCTGCTTGCAGCGCGATGGAGTCGGATCGATCACGGCGTTACTACCCTCCCTTATAAGACCAACCTGAAATTACAGCATTTGTGCTGACGAATTACATTGGTGAGTGTGAGACCGGAGGCCCAATGATACTGAAGTATCTTAGCTCACCTTAGTGTGGGGTCACCATACTGTACTGTCTACATTCACAATGAGGATGGTGACCACTATTCTTGGATTCTACTCATGCTTTCCACAAGGCAGAGTAAATTCCCTTTGACTGATATAGGCTGATGATGATGATGATGATGAAACACCTTCGAGTACGTTCACTGATTTGTTGTTGACAAAATTTTGTAGTGGATCAACTTTTGTGAGACCAATCGTTACTCAAGCAAACACGAATAGAGTTAGTTAAACTGCGAATTTCGTAGGGAAAAGTTACTTCACCAGTTGGAAACTTCAAATTAGTGCCTGTCAGAGATTTCTATACGCTTTACTGAAATGCTACAGAAAACATTGCCTCAATAAATTTACCGTACTAAATCGGGTAGTTTTTTTCTTAAGGAAAGCTATAATATTCTGCTTTACTGACAATCTACAATAGCAGTAATATGAACGAAGTAGATACTACAGTAACTTAAATATATAAACTAGATAATAAAGTGTTTTTGGCACAAAAACGAAAAAGTAAACAACTTTTTACACCAATACGGCAACAAAACTTAGTTATAACAAAAAGTAACGTTATAAAAACGCAGTCTACGCACAATTATGACGTTAGTTCGTAGGATACCGCCCTCCAATGCAGTGGTCATTAATTCGGCCACTATTGAAGTATCTAAATCATATTTATTGGCTACATGCGTATTTTGTATCTCAGCTAATGTTCTTGGCACCCTACCAGAAAGGAAAATTACAACTTAGTGGCACAATTTATAAGACCGTAACGTAAATTAACGGAACGTAACCAAATATTTTAGCTTATTTACTTTATTTGTATCAAAGTTATAAAGTTTTTTCAACATGTTTTTATTAGTGTGGTAGGCAAAAAAAACAAACTTTATTTTCATCTCAAACAATTGGTTCAATAAAATAGTTTGTAGCATTTAATAAATCTAAGAACTTTAGTTAATGTATTTATCATTGAATTAAACTCACGTTTCTGCAGTAACTTTTTGTACACTTCATTACTTGTTCTCCATAGTTTGTCAACAGAACTTTATATTTTAGTAAATATAGCAGAAATATTATTGAAAAGTTACACTATTCTCCTACATTAATAGGAATTTAATCTGTTATACCATTTTACATAATAAAATAAATAATATTTTTAAACATAGCCTACTGTGCCTAGTTTGGACCTATGGTATGGTTACCAGATTGCTAGTAATCATAATTATTTATTCTTAAATACATATTTATTATAGATAAATGACACCTAGACCACAGAGTACCCCGTGTGGCCCAGACACAGAACAAATTACCTTGCTCATCACACAACGACTCGTCCTGGATATGGAATATGCTCTCTTAAATCGAAATCACTCGATCTACAAACAAAAACACTAGAATCGTGCATAACTTTTGTTTCATATTTTCAATTACACTTGATTGAATCTAAAGCACTACACTGGGAAAACACGTTGACAACCTTGGCAGATTAATTTAACTGTTGAAAATTCGTTTAAACTTGTGAATTTTCACTCAAAACTAATTCATTAGTTAGTGACTAAAATATGCGTAATGTGTAACGTTAAAAAACTGGAAAGAGATAATAATTAAATAATTTATTCTAATTGGAAAACTTTGTACTAAAAGTCGTTCTTAACTACGTGAAATAAGAATACTTGAGTATCGTTCATTTTTTAAGAAACAGCGTTTAGCTGTCCTCGACGCCAAGCTCGATGAACATTCACTAATCGAAGCATTCACTATAATTATGAGTACACTTTCTGCAAGGAAGTTTGCTGCGAAAATCGGCTATGTAAGCCATCTCCGGGCACATCAGCGCCAAGCCCTATAAGGAGTGGAAGTGGTCGCCATGGCCGATTATTATTATATTTTATACATATTGCAAAGCGAAGCCATGCTAGTCTAAATTTTTCTTAGCTAATTAACAGTGAAAGTCTTGTTGAAATTGGTCCAGACGTTCTAAGGATTAGCCGGAACTAACAGACAAACAGATAGACAAAATGTTTTTGATTTAAGTATTGTACTTTTATATGCATTTAGTAAAAAACTTATCATTTAATAATACAAACAGGCTCCAATTTTATTTATTCGTATAGACGAATAAAACTTCCAACTACAGAACATTTAAAGACTTCCTTGACCTTGATTCTTCTTTTTGATATAATACGAAAATCAATTAGTGTCGCAAGTTGTGAGCGTAAATCACTTTCTTATCGTTTATTAAATCTTAATCTTATTACTTATTTATCTGGATTATGTTAGCTCTCAAGGACTTGCCGCAATTATACTACAGAAATGGTTGCTTGAAAAAAATACTTTCATACTACAAGAAAATAACGAATGTAAACGACAGTTGAATAAGCTTCTTCATACAATTACTGAAGTAATTTTATGTTATCATTTTCTTTGTATTTGGAAATTTCTTACACTGGTGGTGATGGTTTTTCACTTCACTAATTTAAATTCTACTAAAATTTGTTGTTGGATTTTATACTTCTAATTAATTTGCTTACAGTCCATTTTTGATATTCTATGTTCTAAATCATATTATACTATCAATGTATTTAGTCAATTACTTAGTTTAAAGCTTTGAAAAACAAATATAAGTTCATGTTTTATTCACTGCTGCAGCATTTTTCAGATAATGGTGTAATCTGAAATTGTACTTTTAATTCAAATAAAAGAAAACGAAAATCTTCACACAAATACAAAGTAAAATAATACTAGGCATTAAAAACGAAGCACACAGGTAGTTTACGTATAAATGCCACATTTATATACATTACGTAACGTTATCACTAAATGATGGTACATAAACAAATATGATTCATATTTATCTGATTGCGGGAAATATAAAAGATGCCGCGAAACTCTGAATCAACAATATATTTCTTGTAGACGTACAATCAGACGGAGAAATGTAACATTTGATACGAAATGTACATGTACATGTATATCGTTCTGTTTAATTTCAAATGTTATATTTTTCGAGGTAACTGCCTCGTTGGTCTTGTGGATAGCGTATACGACTGCTAATCAAGAAGTCTAGGGTTCTAATCCCGGGACGGGCCAAAAAGTGTTTTTGGGTTTTTCTTCGAAAATTTTTTAATGGTAGCCCAGTTTGGAAGTTTGGCGGTGATTCACGATCGTGCCTCGGAGAGCACGTAAAGCCGTCGGTCTCGGTTGTCATGAACATATTTGGCAATCGTTATTGGGTAGTCAGTGCCCTCAAATTTACTGACAAACTAGTTCAACCTTAGGGTTAACCTCGCTTAGGGTTGCGGAGGTCCGATGCCAGTCGCTCCGTGGAAAAACTGATATTCAGGTAAAACCGGTTGAACTAGTAGCCGACCCCAAATATTTGGGCATAAGGCAAGGAAGAAGATATTTTACGAGGTAATATACTCGTCAGCAACCAATAAATGGACGTTTATAATAATACTATATTTAGTTCATATGAGTCTCCAAAGTAATTTTACATGAGATGGAAAGCTTGAGTCGAATCTAAGTTTAGCGTAATGCAGTATGGTGATCTACACTACGGCGGTCTATTAAGCTACTTCTGCATCGCATGCATCTGCATCGGTCTAGAACACAGACACACGAACAAAACACGAAAGCACAAATGCTGTAATTTTAGGTCGGATTTCTGTGAGAGGGTAATACCATTGGCAACCAGCCCGTTCTACTGCCTTGAAGACTTTTGTCAAATATGTCAAAACCTGTTTTTTTCAATAAAACTTTTTAAAAGACGTCCATTACTAGGCATGTGCCTCCTCTAAAGATTCCTCGCCACAACAACCAGTATATTTCACGTTAACCAAACTTTTGGAAGCGGCTTATGCCCGACAATGGATGTGTTTCGGCTGATGATAATATCAGAGAGACAAACTATACCTATGTATCCAAATCAAATGCATATCAGATCAACCATCCATACATCAACCCGTTTGGCTAGCGTGGTATATTCAATTCTTCCTTTCTGAGAAGAGACCTGTCCAACAGTGGATTGTGATGACGATAATAATGATCTAAAGAAAAGGGAATGAAAATAAATAGATAAATAAAATATTAGAATTTTTTTCCCAGCCTAATTTCGTTGTTAGCAGTTATGTGTCACGATTTGCAGTCTCAAGATTTTATTTTTCGTAAACTCTTTTTGTCCGTACTTTCAAGTCAATCTTAAAGTAATTACTTCAGTTAAATAGCTTAATTCAATTATTTCCTTATCTGTGAGATACTAAAATCGGTCTATTTGTGGATTTGCTCTGCTCTTTGCATTTACCAGAACCCCGAACAGTCCGTAATAAAAACGTTTTAGGGGTGTTTGCGGATTACCCTGAGCCGACATGTCTGTACGGGAGCCATGAACGGCAGTGTCAGAATAAAATATGCTTTAAAATTCATAAAACAATCTATGTCGGACAACTTGATATTTAATACAATCACATTTTTGTTTATTTTTAACCGACTTCAAAAAAAGGAGGAGGTTCTCAATTCGTCGGAATGTTTTTTTTTTATGTATGTTCAGCGATAATTTCGTCGTTTATGAACCGATTTCAAAAATTCTTGCATTGGAATTGGCGTAGCCAATTCCCTGGCGTACAGGTGGTCCCATCGTCACCATATCTGGATCTGATGATGGGATCCCAAGGAAATCGAAGGAACTCCTCAAATATTTTAGGCACAATTGTCGCGATTTAGGTACTCGGAATAGTTTGCTTTAAAGTCGATATTTTTGTTTAAATTTATTTTATTAGGTATCGATTTAATCAAATGATACACAGTAAATTTAAATGAACTAAAGTGAATTAAAGAATTTAAATAACTTAATTTGTTATCTCGATTGATATAGAATATAGAACTTGGTAAAACTCGTTCCACATAATCTCCTAATACATTATTGATATAAAATTCAGAGCAAAACTGGTCAGGTTAAATTTAAGTTCATTAATTATTTCTTTTTATTATTAATGTATTAAAAGTGTTGATGCCAGCCCCCATCCATCACGCGATGGACCTGCCCCCTTAGCAAAGTTGCAAAGGTTTATGTCGCCACGGTGGTGGTACTAAGAAAACCGGGCAAGGACGACTACCAGAACCCCAAGGCTTATAGACCTGTCGGTCTGCTACCGGTCTTGGGTAAGATCCTGGAGAAGATGATAGTAGCACGTATAAGGTGGCACCTAGTACCGAGGATTAGTACTCGTCAGTACGGCTTTATGCCCCAGAGGAGCACCGAAGACGCCCTATATAATCTAGTGAACCATATTAAGGGCAACATAGAGCTGAAAAAGCTCGTAACCCTAGTCTCGCTGGATATAGAGGGGGCCTTCGATAGCGCATGGTGGCCGGCTATTAAAGTCAGACTGATTGAGGAAAAGTGTCCGGTCAATATCAGGAGGCTACTGAATAGCTATCTCGACAACAGAAGAGTCGGTCTAAGGTATGCTGGGGAGGTACACACAAAAAACACCCAGAAAGGTTGCATCCAGGGATCAATCAGCGGTCCGATACTCTGGAATCTACTCCTCGACCCACTACTACATGAATTAGAACGACGAGGAGTCAGGCTTACGCGGATGACGTGGTCCTGGTTTTTTCAGGCGACACGGCCCTTGATATCTCGGTAAGGGCGAACGCTGCCCTCTCTTATGTTCAGGAGTGGGGAGCGCGGAACAAATTGTAGTTCGCTGCGCACAAAACTTGCGCAATGCTACTTACTCGGAAACGAAAATATGACACTCCGTGTTTGGGCATGGGCGGGGTCAGCATTGGCATGTCAAACGAGGTCAAGATCCTGGGTCTCACTATAGACAATCGGCTAACATTTAAGACACACGTTGCTAACATTTGTAGAAAAGCCGCGAACATCTACAAACATCTCTCCCGCGCGGCCAAGGTTAGCTGGGGTCTGCACCCAGAGATTGTGCGGTGTATTTATACCGCGGCCGTAGAACCCGTTATAACATACGCGGCGAGCGTGTGGGCACCTGCAGCTAAAAAATTGGGAGTACAAAAAGCCCTGAATGCCATCCAGCGAGGCTTTGCGCAAAAAATGTGCAAATCATATCGTACGGTTTCTCTGAACGCAGCGCTGGCACTGGCCGGGATACTGCCCCTTGATCTCAGAGTACAAGAAGCAGCCGCTCTGTACGAGGCAAGAAGGGGGTCATCCCGTTTGTTGCTGGCAGATAGAGAAGTGGAGCGCGTAGTGGAGTTCACGGAGGTGCCTCACCCGGCGACGCATATGGCAATAAGTTTCGCAAGCTTGACGACTCAAGCAGACGTTGAGGAGAACAACGTGCAGGCGGTGCGAATCTTCACCGACGGCAGCAAGCTTGATGGCAAAGTCGGAGCTGCACTCTCCATCTGGAACAGTAAAGACGAGACGAAAGCCGTCAAACTCAGTCTGTCCGCGTACTGCACGGTGTATCAGGCGGAACTTCTTGCCATATGCAGGGCTACGAGTGAGGTACTGAAGGGTAACGAGCGCACATACGGTATCTACAGTGACTCCAGGTCCGCATTGGATACTATCACCAATTACGGGACACTACATCCACTCGCAGTGAAGACACGCGACAATTTGAAGAAAGCTCTGACGCAAAACAAAACTGTGGATTTGTATCACGTCAAGGCCCACGCGGGTCTTGCAGGGAACGAGCGCGCCGACGACCTGGCGAAGGAGGCAGCGCTTTCGTGTCGGAGGTTGCCTGACTATGATCGGTGCCCGATCTCGTTCGTCAAAAAAGGTATCCGAGAGGATACCCTTGACGAATGGAACCGGAGGTTCCAGTTAGGCGAAACCGCTTCTGCCACGAAAGTATTCTTCCCTGATGCTGTAGACGCATATCGAACCGTCAGACGGATCACAATTACGTCAAAGCTGGCTCAGGTGCTCACAGGTCATGGGGGTTTCTTACAGTACCTGCATAGATTTAAGTGCAGGGACAATCCATCATGCGCCTGCGATTCTAATGAGCAGGAGGACGTCTTCCACCTGCTACTGGAATGCCCGATTCATGATAGTCTGAGATATGACCTGGAACAACAAATATAACTCGTGCGACCTAAGATGGCACCTGACTCAAATGTCAGTCGTTTAAAGTACTGAGTGCAAGAAAAAATATACTTTATTCCAGTTTTATTAAATTTTAAAATTTATTTTGCTTCAAGTAATTTCTCATAACATACTACTTTATCTTAAGTGGTACTTTACTACCTGAGTTAAGAAAATACATATGCATACCAATAGGAGCAGGCCTCATTCATTATTTAGCCGAATGTATTCTTCGTGTAGTGATTGAAATAATATTAGGTAATACCTAATATCATTTTAAATGAAATTAAGAACTGAAATATGGTTATAAAATACAATTTTAAATCGTCATGATAAGCCCTTTAATCGTAGTCTCTAAATGTCATATGTATATGGATATTCTTTATTTGAAACTATTGCGTCTCATAGTCGTCATGCTGTTTTTTTTACTGTGACCTTTCTTAAAACAATTGGGTTACCCAGATGAATCTAATGATATATTAATAAAATTAATTCGTGGAGTGATTTATATGACATTAGGTAATACCTAATAAACTAAAATTATTACAGGAAATATTCGTGCAACGGTAATAGTCTTGCTAACGCTACTCGCAAGATGACAGAGGGGTATCACGCGGGGGAACGGTATCATGTTTCGTTTTGAGCCAGGTGCCATCTTAGCTCGCACGAGTTATAGGCATAAAACTATGTAGAGAGAATTTGAGCGAAATCATTGCATGTAAACAAAAATGTACATACTTTACAAATTACTGTGAGAAAATCGTTACTATAGTAAATAATAGGAATAAGTAGTTTAAGCAATTGATATAATTATTATATATTAGGATATATAAATACTATCAATGATAAGGTTATTAGTAAATAATAAAAGTGTACATAGAATAAGAATATTTTTTTAAAGAAAAATTGTTAAAAACTAAGTATTAATACTTAAAGTAAGGCTAAAATGTTGTATACTGACTGTTGTAAAATAAATGTAAACTTAGACATATCGCATTAAGACCAACTAGGTCATACTTTAAAATATTGTCTATGTAAGTGAAACAAAGAAAGTAAAAAACGATCTGTGACACTTACATGAGTCACAGGATGCTGATGATTTTCTATTCCATATTCCATTCTATTTCTCTATTCTCATGTTTGATTGGCTAATGTTTTGTTTTGATCACGTAACTGAAGGACATTAGCCAATGAAATAAGAGAATAGAGAAATGGAATGGAATATAGAATAGAAAACGATAAACGTTTGCAACTTCGCTAGGGGGGCAGATCCATCGCCTGATGGATGGGTGCAACAACGGAGGAAAACATGCGATCTCGACAGCTCTTTGGACTTGCAACCCAAGGTTTGTTTATTTTACATACACCGATTATTGCATTCTGCTTAAAACTTCTTCTTCTTCTTCCTAGCCTTATTCCCAATATTATTTGGAGTCGGCTACTAGTATTCTTCTTTAATAATATTAGATTATTCGTTGAGTCCATTTCACTGAGTGCCCAGTAATATGAATTTCAAAGTAACCCAAAATAATTTCAAAATGGAAGCCTCCGTCGAAACCTTTGAATCAAATAAATGTCAAGATTATAATATATTCGTACGTTCTCAAATTGAATAAGAATATAATATATTGCAAACAGTACAGCACTGCATTGGAACTTCCATTTTGAAAATAAAATCATATTGTTTATCGGCAGCTGTGTGACGTTATTATCATTCTATGGGTTTTTGCATTTTAATCATTAATTTATAGACATAGGGTGCATAATATTATGAATCAACTGATAAAGATATGATTTTTATTATATACTGTTCATGTGTTCATTATCAAATAATGTCAAAAGAAGCAAAGATGAAAAATCTAAAAGAGAAAACCAGACGAGAACTCTGGTCGCTATAGAAAACAATGTACAATATTATTATAGATTCTTAGAAAGATCTATAATATATTATTTTCGTAATCTGTAAATGATTTTCAAATAAGTTGGCTTGTACAAGAATTGGAAACTAAAAACTTCAAAAGAAACATAAGTTATGAATACATATTGTATGTGTGTATTTAAATAGTAATAATTATTAATAATTAATTTGTACTACCTTAGTGGGAATAGGCAAATGACAATATAAATAATAAAGAACCGAAAATATATAAAAAGTAAATAAATAAAGAAGCCTGGAACCGATACAATAAAATTGATCTCCTGAACTATGAACGAAATTACTAACAAGACTTTGTTTTCGGACATCTTGTTTATCGAGAAAAATGAAGGCTTAGTGCTAAAATAATAGGGTTGTCAGTGAGGGTCCTCGAATTCCGACCCTTGGCATACACTGGGAAGGTAACTAACGACATATACCTACGTATATTTTAATGTCACTCGACCCGAGCTGTAGAAATAACATTACTAGTGACTGTCAGTATACTATGGACCTCTATTGTGTGCAAATGAGACTTGAAATGGGTATATAGTATAACAGCTACACCATTTTTGTTACTTTTGAAAACAGTTTACTATTTTTTTAGGGTTCTAATGATTATTTGAGGAGCTATGAGGGAACAGACGAACATACATAAATTCATAGCCTGTCAAAATCATAACCCTCCTCTGGCTTTGCTTTGGCTGTAGTCGGGTAAAAGGCATTCGTGACTCGTATCGTTGCCACTTCGCAGTAAGGTTAGGGTCAAGTAAAAGCAAGCCACATATTTTACTTCTATAAACTAGTAAGTATAAATCGTGTTATTTTATATGATTGATTAACTATGATTGATCGGGTATCCAGTATTTGTAGGTACAGTAAATACAATTTATCCATTAATCACGCCACAGGTTTTGTTTAGATTTCATTCTCTTCAAGAATAAATACCATCAATCTTTTTGACGTTTGTCTCCATAACTTTCCCGCCTGCACATTGTTTTAATGAATTTTGATATAGCCTTACTTGAAAATATCTGGAACTTTATTTATGACTAGCAGAGTCCCGCAGAGCTACCCGCGGTTATTGTTGTAAATCGTGAGTAACGCCGCGGCGCGAAGCTAGTTTAAAAAATAGCCTAATTTATTCTTTGTATCATCAGCTGTCTACAAACAGACAGATAATTTATTTTAAAAGAGCTGTTTTGATGTTAGTATCGAATATAATATTTCGATATACATTTAGTAAAAAAGTGTACATTTGATATTACATATAGACACCCCAATTTAATTTATTGGTATATTGTAATGACTACAAATGATACTCTCGATTGTCGGCACTTGGAACTTTATAAATACATTCTTTGAGTTTAATATCAAGAATTATAATGAGTGTTGTTTGATTTAGTCAATTACTTTTCTAATACATTTTCAAGGGTGCAGAAAAAGTGCATTATATTATGTTTATTATGAATTACTCATTGAAAGTAAAAATACCATTAATTCGATCGAGAATGCTTCAGACATTAAGTAAGACCTTACATAAATTTGTGCATGAATTTGTTGTTAAATCTATTTTCAACCAATGTGAAAATGGTAAACTCACTTCTTTCTTTTATCACTCCTTCATTGTTTGAAATTAATTTGGCTCGGCTACTAGTTTCTCTACGATGAACATGACAACCGGTGCCGACCGTTTAACATGCTCTTCAAGGCATGATCATGAAACATCGCCAAAACTTCTATACTCCGCGCTTTTCTTAAGAACGTTATAATGAAAACTGATCACTACTTTCAGTCCACCTGGGAATCGAACCCGAAATCTCTAATTTCATAAACGCATACGTAAGCAACTGGAACAACGAGGCAGTTAGAAGTGATGTTAACATTTCCTTAAAAAACGATGATAATGCTAACACATAATGTTGTTTGCACATAAATCTTTGACCTTTGTACATACTTACAATAAGTGTTTTCTTGTTATCTCTCTCTCTCTCTCTCTCTCTCTCTCTCTCTCTCTGGGTGTGTCCTTACACTGATTACCATCATTACCAGGATTCTTCGCAAATTTGTTTATTTTGATTTAATAACGAAGGTGAAGTGCGTTTTTGTGTTTTCTTAATTACACTTTGGAAAACTTGTAAAGACAAAGTTAATTTAGATTTATGCTTGTCTTATATCTAAAGTTATAAAACGAGCTATTTAGTGTTGGTATAATTAGAGACATTAATACAAACGTAGATAGCACAAATATTTTATAGAGAATTTGCAACCGTGTGATGAGAATGACCGTTATGTAATTAGAATAGTAGATATTGATAAAGAGTTCAAATCTTGGTGGTATTGGTATATTAAAAGAAACAAAGAGGTAAAAATCTGAGACTACGTTTCGTTACAATAAAGGCTCTATTTTTGTATTTTATATCTTTGCAAAAATAATAAATCTTCGTTTGTGCTAAATATTTCGCCTATGGTATCTGTATCGAATTTCGGCATCTATGATTCGATTAAGTATGTAAATTATTTTTTGTTAGGCATTTTAAGAAAAAAACTATTAATTTTACTTTGATAAAAATATTTATACTGTATCCGTATCCGTACTCACCTCCTGTATACTGTCATCGTACCGTAAGTTTGATAAAGTTGTTGGATTTGAATTGTAATGTTACAAAGTTTATAATCCAACAAATAGTAATAAACATTTCAAAAAAATAATAGTTTGAAAACTAAACAAACACGCTTTTAAACTAAAAAGTAGAAAATAATTTTAATGTAACAAAGCGTTGGGTGCTTTCTGAAAATATTTCAATAACGTCGCCCCACGCTTTGTTTTGCATTTTTTTCTACACTAATTTGTTTAAACATTTTTTTTTTCAAATCAGTGTAGTGTCATCGGTCCTCAATAAATCTACAAAGTTAGAACGAAATCTGGCCGATTAAAGTGGGTCAAAAAGTGGGTGGATGGGTTGCGAACCCAAAGGTATCGGTTACAAACAAACATACAGGTGAAGCTAATATGAAGTGTGTAAAAATTATAGAAACACAACTACCTACTCGAAGTAAAGCATTAGACACGAAAAAAAATTGATTTGTCCGTATTTATGTCGATTATCGCAGAGTAAGAGTAGTTTATGATCGTCCTCAGGAATCAAAGTAACTCTAAAGTCAAATTTCATTGAAATCGATGCAGCGGTATGGCCGGAGGCTTAACAGACAATCAGAAAGACACAGGTAAAGTTGCTTTTCAATTTATAATATTAGTATGAAAGTTCGGTAATGAAAAACTTTACAAACATTTATAGAAAAAAAATATCAGCGTATCTAGGTCAAAGGCGTATCAATCATTAGGTAAATGATATCTATTATAAATGATAACAATATGGGTGACCAAAATACATAAAGCAGACTATTCTCTTATCTGAATCGTATGCATAGTATTAATTTAGTATTTTTATCAATATAGATAACAATGGAATGTCATACATATCTTATCTGCAATTTTAGTTATCAGAAAGTGCAAGTAATTATCAGTAATTAAGTATATTACTATAATATGAGTAGAGGTGCTCATAACCAAGTTGCCTAATAAGAAACACTTAGCGGGGGTAAGCAACGACGGGCGGTCAGTACCTGGATGGGTAACCGTTTGTGGCATAATACCAGTAGCGTTACCGTGATTCAGAGTTCAGTTTAAATAGGCGATTCCGGTTGTTATCAAAAGATAAAAGTCATGAAGCTTAGTTGGAGGCCTTCGGGCGGGTTAAATACTTTTAGTGACGACAGGATTACGCTGCCAGGACGTTGTCTTGCCAATCCCCAACCCACACTCGGCCAATTTGGGGAGTGCGGCTTTAACCCTATTCTGAGAGGAAACCCTATCCTGGACGAAACCCAAGCCCAGTAGTGGGACATGGGGATGGGTTGTTAATGATGATACATAAGTATGAAATGAACTAGCACTGGACATACAAAGAGTTTATATCACAAATTCTTGAAATTAAACTCACTTGTACTTTTATTCCACTGCTTATAAACTACCACATTTTTTGCCAGACCGGTTTCGTGTTATCTATCGTGTTTTAAAAACTTCCAACTAGTGCCAATGATCGAGAGAATTATGTTTGACTACACACTGCGCGGTTGAAGCGGACACCTAGCCGTTTCCTACTGCGCTAGCTATTGTACCGCGTGGGTCCGTTCCTCACACTTGAAAACACTTTTTGAGAATTATAAATTGTTGCTCTGAATCTCCGTGTTCTTTGCATAATATGTTACATAAATATTTGTGAAGTACTCCCACACACAGCCCAGATACTCCCACATCACAGGATAATTATACTCCTTGTGCGGGCGTTACCTTTTCTCATCAATATTTACATAAAACTGTACCGTTTCTGACTGACTGACAGGTAAACTGTAAACGAGTTCTAAGAGAGGAATTTGGTAAATTCCACCCCTAAGGGAGTGAAAACGGCATCAAACTTATACATCACAATAACAAGTAGGCGAACCCACAATCAAAAGCCAGTAAGAAATGCTATGCAATATGCTAAATATGCTAATGCTAGGCATTATGAGAGCAATCTGTATGTAAAGTGCATAAATGTTATAGGAAAAAAAAAAGGATTTGTAAACTTTCTAGAAATAAAAACCAAAATAAAGTTTTTGAAGTGTTAGCTAAGATTTTTTTAATTTTTAGTGAAATAGTGCGTTCTATGAACTGTAACAGTTGAAACAACTTTTGCTTGAACTGAACTGAACCACTTTAGGGAATCAGATCTGTAACTGCAAAAGGTAATATCTGAGTCTTTGCTTGATGAAACTAGTTGTTAGTGCGATAGCAAAATTACTAAGCATTTCTTGTAAATGGAACCCTGGAATATAGTTTTGGCCAGTACAACACTATTGCCATGAATATTATATTGTACTACATAATTTATGTACCTATATTTATATGAATCGAGATTTGCGAGTAGTACCTACCAAATACTCGTAAAATATTAATTACTCTTGGAACCGTCGCCGTCTTCTGTACGGCGCGCTCTGTTGAATCTGAATCCTAAGCGTTGACTACATACAAGTATGTATTTGCAAAATTATGTTTACTTAACTATGGGAGGGTTTGCTTACGTCAATTATTATATTAAATCTTTATTTACTCTATATCTTGAGTTAAACGAAAATACTTACAAACTTACATATAGGCGCCGAAAATAAGCTGGTTTAAAAATGTAGCAAATGTTACTTCTTATGCCATCAGCTATCCTATGAAAGTCCCGTAAAAATCGTTATAGTCGTTTCAGCGATTAGTCGGAACAAAGTTTATTATCACGGATTAGTTAGTAGCGTATATTCTTACAGATGTAGATAAATCGATAGGAAACTCTTTATTTGTATATCATATTACAGATTTACAATAGAGAACAAAAATCCAATGTAATGCACAGAAGGCGGTCTTATTGCTAAAAGCAATTTCTTCCAGGCAACCTTAGATGAATTTAGTGAAAAGCTGTTGTCTAATTTGAAATTACAAACAGACACTTCAATTTTATTAACATGTATAGATAGATACAAAGAGTAGGATAGCATTGTATGCAATGAATTTTCCTAAATTGAATATTTCAAGCGACAAGCTTCCTAGAATCTCTTATATTCTTAGTGCTTGCAATAAATTAAAAATAAAAGTTTTGAAAACAAGATGTCACGTTTCTAGAAGTATCTACTGGGAGGAGACGCAAACCCAGCAGTGAGACATTATGGGTTGTTGATTGTTCTTTGCAGCTTACATTTTGCACGGACACTGACAGTTTAAGAACACGGAGTGTCACCGCCTTTATTTCATCTCAAAGGTATTGTAAGTAGTGACTAACTTAGGTATTTTATGCGACCTCCACATAAAATTGATGAACCTTTATCGTGTTTCTAGCTACGGATTTGTAGAACAAAATGATCAATAGATACATTTTATAGCGCTATTCGGGACATGTATCTATGTATTAATAAATATGGTACAGCACCCGAAATAGGTATAAAGGTCAACGTCCATCCTTAATTTTTGTTATTTCTGTAGTTATTAAAATGTAAACAAGTGTATTATTTATCAGGTTTTGCCCGGCTTCGCACGAATACATTTTGTCGATCAATTTCAAATCCCGAAGGAGCACCAGTATTTTACTTCATGAAAGGTTGGCGTTTGTATAATATTCTGTAGGTACGTATATTACGTACGCAAATATTTGATGATTTGTCGAGTAACTAAAGCGTAACTAAGCGTAACTATATTTAGACAAATAGTCAAAGTTGCTTTTACAGTATTAGGTAGTTATAAGCTATATTTGTGTATATGGAGTGTGGCACTACAACTAAATCCAATAATAATAAATGTTTCGGACCTCTGTCACACAACATCATCTATTCCCAAACAAAGCAGAGTTTGTGCTATGGGTACTGATAACTGATACAAATACATAAATACTTTTTTTGTAAATACATACATATTCCACATAGAAAACACCCAAACTCCGAAACAAATATTTGCAGGTCATTCAAATATTTGTTCCGACCCGGGGTTCGAACCCGAGACCTCTTGATCAGCAGTCGCATACGCTAACTACTAAACCAACAAGGTAGTCGGAATAGCCGAGTTTATAACGCTGGTGTGGATGCTAATGGAGTGCTTATATTGATAACGATAACATACAAAGTGACAGCCAAAAAAAGTAAATGCCTAACAGTTGTAAAGTATCAATGATCTAAGGTGCTAATTAACGCAGAGTACATACTGTAACCTTACATTGCTTACCCTGTTATTTATGTTTTTTTTTACACACACCATTGTCGAATATATATTTGGGTTTATAGACTCTTTATTTCTCATAAGAACAACAGTTCACTTACATGAGGTACAATTTATAATAAAATAATAATTGTCATCTTGTGACGAAACATACTAATTACAATAGGTTTAACGGCTATAAATATACAATATATGTTTAAAGGCTAAAACAATTACACTTTAATTAAAAATATTCTTTCGGTTTGCTAAAGTAACAATAAAACTGGCCAGTCAATATAGTCAATTTAATATTCTTTCACTAGGATACAAATCAGTAATAATAATGTAATTAAATTGTTTTAAAACGTTGAAATGTTAATTATACATATTTAGTGAGATCGTAATGGGTAGTGAATATGCAGGTGCGCGTGTTTGGTGAATTCCTAGAACTAACATAGTCAGGGAGACAGCTTTTGAGTAAGTCATGAGAATGTGGTATTAATGGATTTTTTATTTTGACCAAAGGGAACTGCTTAATTGACTGCCTCGTTGGTCGAGTGGTTAGCGTATGCGGCTGCTGATCAAGAGGTCTCGGGTTCGATTCCCGGGTCGGACCAAATATTCTTTGTGTGATTCACAAATATTTGTTTCGGAGTCTGGGTGTTTTCTATGTATAATATGTATGTATTTACAAAAAAAAAGTATGTTTATGTATTTAAATCAGTTGTCTAGTACCCATAACACAAGCTCCTGCTTAGCTTGGGACTAGATGATGTTGTGTGTCAGATGTCCAAAATATTTATTTATTTATTCATTTATTTATTTAATTAATTAAAAATGTAATATGCTTGTTTTATGTACTCGTATTTACTAATACTGTCTTTATGTTTTATTCTACTTAAGAGGTATATATAAGAGGTATATATGTATATTTATATATAGATATATATATAGATATACATTTCAATATGCATATTTCATCTCCTTAAATTCTTCTCGACGACGATCGACGTTGCAGTAACAACAGCATTTTTATTTTCAAATTCAGTTGAAACATACACATCGAGGGTGTCCAGAGATCAGAGATTCATATTTTTAAAATTCAGTGACGTTTTGATATAACAGAAAAATATTCACGAACATATATCGTGTCTGGTAACCATTAATAAATGATAGCGTCCTTTGCACCTATTTCAGGAGACGGATGAGGCTGTCCGAACTTGGGAATCTGATTACAGGGTGAATATATCACCCCATATCAACCCGTAAAGCGTACGTTATATTTCATCCATATTCAGTGAGATATATGTTAAAATCAGAAGTCAGAAACTACTCGAGTGCCAGAAATGTATGTAAATGTAAATCTGTTTTTGAATAAAGAAATGTATTTTTCTAAAGTGATTACTTTATTGGAATGTCTATTAAACGAGTTTTTAGTACATTCATGGTTGTGGTGACGGATGATGAATAGAGAAAGAAAAGAAGTGATTAAAAGAGAGACAACATTACTGCAAAGAGAATGCAGAAAACTTGATACCAGCCGTATACTCGTACTCGTAGCAACTCGTCTGGCTAGCGTAGCTCGTAGTATAGCACTCGTAGGCCGAGCCCTTCTTTCTTAAAAGAGGCTTAAGTCCAGTAACGGGTTATTAAAAGTTGTTGATGATATTGATTATACATTCATGTGTTAGCAACTTCTCGGTAGTTCTTCAATTTGCATTATATTAATATAGATCCGGATGTTTTCAAATAATATTATTAAAAATAATATCATAATATTTCCCACCAATAGACTTAGGTACAATTTTTATTCTCCTTCTTACTTTAATACTATCAATGTTATCTAAATTTTTTGTCTAGTCTTTCAAAAGTGTGTTTTAATCACATATTATGATTATATGACCTATAAAAACAAAACTCATATTCGCTTACACTTTTTGATTGTAAATTTAATCCAATTGACTCATACATATAAGCTAATACTCAAAAATAATAATGATACTTTACTTATTCAGGTCGAGGTACACCTTGATCCGAAGATTGGACGTAGTTTAGAAATTATTAATGAGACTTGTTCTTCATCAAAGCTAGCGAAAGATTCAATTTTAAATTATGAGGAACCGTTTGAGTAAGTTATAAATAATTTGTTATAAACTTTCATGGTCAGTAACATTTAAATATAAATCTGCGGGATTGCTACCATGTACCTTATTGTTTGTGAGAATCCAGTGATTCGAATGTGCAAAAACCGGCATAATCAACAAAACATAGTTTCGCGATCAGATACTGTTAGTGTTGTGTGTCGAGAACAGTTACGAGTGAATAGTGAGTTGGTAAACAGTGGTACCGGGGACGATCGTAGTAAAAGACTTCCAAAGAGGGTAGACCGATATGTCTGCCAATAACATCCCACCCGCAAGATCTTCAGTTACTCCGTGATCATGGCGCTTGCAACAGCGCCGAAATATCGGATACTCACAAACAATAAGGTACATGGTAGCAATCCCGCAGATTTATATTTAAAAAATTATAAATAATTCTTGTAAAGATACCTGTTTTTTTTATATTTAAGCCTACCAAAGTGACTCTACTCTGCCTGATGGAAAGCATGAGTAGAATCACGGAGTAGGGGCCACCATGCTCATTGTGAAGGTAGGCAATGTAACATGGTGACCCATACCACGGCTGCCTGGTCAGATAATTCTGCTGGAGAATGATACAGAATTGACTTGAAACCACTTACTTGTGGTGAAATTGTAATGGGCTTAATATTGTAATATGTAACATTCCTCTTAATATTTTTTTACAAAATATAACGCCTATAAGAAAAGAAAGAATCTATTAAAATAATAAGATGAAAGAAGGAACGAACAAGAATTACGGTAACGAAAGACTTGCTTATCTGAGTTAGAGCTTTTTTTGGATAATAACACGATTATGTTGTGTTAATTATATAAGTGATAGTAAAGAAATTGTGTTAAGGTCTCGGTGTTGGTAGGTGCATAAGTGAAATGTGGACTGTATTTGCGCTGGTTTATTGCTTTACAAGTTTAAACATTGGCACAAGCAATGAGCTTATACAAAGTAAGATGGCAAGTGAGTTTAAACCCCCCCCCCCCCCCCCGCTTCTCCTCGTTCCCCCGTCACCTGCACCGCACGCCGTTCGCTAGCGGGTTGAGACCGGCCCGAGAGAACCAATGTTCGATTCTCGACAATTGTGTTGCAAAATAAACAGGCTAAATCTGAGTACAGTACCTATCCTTTGTTTTTTTCTAGGATAGTTATTTTTATTTTTTAAAATTAGGTACGAACTTATTATTTTACGTTGTTCTTGCATAAATAAAAAATAAAAAAAGCTGTTTTAAAAAAGGAACATGGAGTTTTTTGCCTGTTCTTTTGTTTATAGGAGTGGCATATAGGATCTGAGTAACTAGAGTCATAGGTAACGATAAAGTGCTTGGCATGGCCTACTTGAAACAAAATCTGTTTGATTTTTTATTTTGCGATGAAATGGCATAAGCATAACCTATAGCTATAGCCAGTGGTGATATTGATTGAGTAGAGCTCAAATTCTATGCAATTTGTCATCGAAAAGTCACTAGTTAATTGTATGTAAAAAGTGAATTAAAGTGATTTTTTCAAAAGACACCTCCCGCATTAGGAATATAAATCCTGTGTCGCGGGTGACTTTACAAACATACATGAAACGGACACAAAGAACACCCAGACTCAGACCAGGCATTTGAACCGACAACACTTGGCGAAGTAGAAAATGGCGTTTCGACCGCTTAAACCACTAAGCCAACCGTGCCGAGTTTATGTATCTTATTCATCCGACTATTTCACGTTGAAAATGATACCTTTTATGGTTATAACCGCAACGATATATGTATTAATTTCATTGTGAAAAGTAAGTTCAATATCTCTATTGAAGTTATTAGAAATTTAACAAGATGGTGTGAATTTCACATTAATTTCACACCACCGAATCCCATCTGCGTGGAATTTCTCGCAGCCCACGCTCCTTAAGGTGATGTATCAAATGTCAAGAAAGTCATAAAACGGATATAATTACTTAACCTTTAGATGACTTTGTATAAAGATTAACTTTTTTTGTAAGAATAACTTTAATCATAAACATGTTCTAATTCTTTAGTTGTCTTAGTTGTCATGAATAGTTGAGCCCCGCGGTGTAATCCGTTTTTGTTGTACCTTTACAAGAAACCTACCTATCACGGGTAACACCGCTAATAGATATATTTTCTAAAGTAAAGATAGCCTAAGTTACTTTCTATCGTATAAACTATCTGTTAACTAAAATAGGTAAGCAGTTTAAGAGATTAACCGGAAAAAACAAACTGACAAACAGAAAATTTAGAAATGTATTTTTATGTAAATACTTTTTAAGCATTTACTTTATCAAAAGATTTTATTTTACAAACTTCAATTTTTTTATTTTGGATGTGACATTAAATAAATTTAGACCAATTGAAAAGCTTACCTATGTATAGCAATTATTAATAGATTATTGCTGTTGTTCACATTTTTGTCCCTATAAATTAATTCACATTACGTCAATATAATTAAAGGAAAGGTACTTAATTTTAATTATAACCTTATTTTGATTTGTGTTTTAAAATAATTTAAAATAATAATTTAAATCAATATAATCGTTACTGATGATCGTTTGTTTTCAAAATATTACTAAAGTATAAATTCATATTCCTGAACTTCCTCCTGTCAAACTTCTTTACGTTCATTACATATGCAGTGACACGACCACAAATTCATCCTCCGTAAACGTTTACAAAGTTAATTAATCAGGCAAAAGTCCAAACGAAAATTGCACATGTTGCTCGAACAAATTTATGTGTTGAAATTAGGTGTTTGGAGTGTCATAGGGTTTAATATTGTTTGGAAAGGCGATTTAAGGGAGTGAAGATACAATTTGTCACTTGAAATATTTCTTTAACACAAGGAAGTTATAAATTACAGAACATCGTTATTCAGTGTATATCACGTCTATATTTATATTTTTCGAAATTAATTGCATATCACATACATTACTGAACCCTTTTAAAGTAAAGATACATTGGTTAAGAAGCCTATCGGCATCTATTATTGAATGAAAGAGTGAATGAGTGAAAGGAATTCCACAAGGATCGACTACTATTCCGGAATTGGGTAGCTAGCATCCATCCGCTGCCAGTCACTTTCTTGAGATCCTCGATCGACCATGATAAATAAATGTAGTATTCCTATAAATCTTTCCACCAATGTTGAATATTTTAGTTTGATTTAGATGTCTTCAATTTCTTGTTTCAGCTATCATCACAAGCGTATTGCAGTTCACTGCTGAACCTAGGCCTCTGCAATTGCACGCCACTTGGTTCGATCTTCGGTTTCTAGCACCCAACTCCTGCCAACCATATTGCCTTTTTCCTATTAGTTAGCTAAACGGTATTTGCTGTTTGAGCCGCTGTGAGTTTGTCTTGAACATTAGTTTTCCCTGTGTTTATTTTTCGTTACTTATCTACTATAAGTCCAATAAGTGGATAAGTTGTCAAAACCAATCGTAAATTCTTTATCTGAAGCAATTTCTCTTGAGTGTCGCCTTCAGGTAGAAGAGAATAATACGTCTGAAAACTCTTAGCAACCAAGTGCAAGTAATTTGGTATTTTATTTAGTTAAGTGTTTCAAGATTTTATCAAATCGTTAGAAAATGTGGTTGAAATGGGATCATTTCTACGTTGTTTTATATAGAGATCATTAAATTTAACGGAGTCTATTTCGGTTCAATTCGTTTAAATAATTATACGTGCTTAGCTGGAATTAGGCGATTTATTTAGTGAAAAACAATGGATATTGTAATGTGGTGAGAGTGAATAAATTGTTGACCTGTTGTGAAGTGTCGACCGTTTCGCTTTACTGAGCTCCAAATGAATTCATTACTCATTGTTTCGCCTTTACACCGTTACAAAGACTCATTTGTACTGTCAGTTATAGTTTTCAACAGAGACTTTGTATTTGTTAACAGTTTTACGTGTTCGTAAATTAGCTGATTCTTTTAACACATTTTAGCTGTTATTTTAAATAAACGTAATAGACATTGAAATGTTTTACATGTTTGGGGAAAATTCTGTAATCTTTCATTTTAGGTAGCAAAGCCATGCTGATTTTAGCGCGAATGGGCCGGCGAACTGTGCGGTACCACCCTCATATAGAAGAAAACCTGAAATGATATCATTCGTGGTTTCGCTCCTCATTAATGAGTGTGAGGTCAGCTTAAATATATTTATATATAATGTATACTTTATACCTAACTTCATTTGAATTTACTGAAAAAATCCCTACTTTTGCTAAAAGTATATGATACAATGACATTAAAATAAATATATCTCAATTTACCATGTTAGGGTTTTTTCTACAACTGTAATGTTTATATGCATATAAAATGAAACTAAAACGAAAAATAATACGTTTTTAACATATAGAACATCACTACTGTGCGTAATTTTGTAATGTTATTTAAAACAACGTATGCATTGTTTAGAACTACATAATTATGAGCTTACCTATAACTTAGAGAAGAATTCCACGTACGAACTACTCGTTTCTGAAACAAAAATAAATATTATTTAACGTCTTCATTGACATTTTACTACACATTTGATAAATTTAACTACCTGTAAGCCTACTTAAATAAAGTCGATTTATAAATTACAAAACGACAAATAAACCAGGAACATGATTGAATTACGTAGCGTACTAAAAGTCTGTCTTCGAGTGTCTTAAACAAATCGGGGAATTTATTCAAGTAACTCGATATCTTCGCATCATACGTTTTCATTCATTCGAATTGATGGCTGTTAGCGCAGCCGGAACCGCCTACCCTGACAAACGTGGCATTGTATGTTAATACTGTATTGAGAACGTATTTATTAAACGAAATGAATACCGTATCGGATACAAAATAATGACCGTTCTTTTAGGACATTTTTTGCGGATTTTATTTCGTTTCCGAAGACTTTTTTAAGGCATGTGATGAATAAACAAATTGAAGTCGTTCGTAAGAACTGAATTGATTTGTGTTCTTACAATGTCATTCATCATCATCAACATCATCATCAACATATCTCAGTCCACTGCTGGACATAGGCCTCTCCCATTGCACACCACTTTGATCGATTATGGGCTTCTCGCATCCAGCTCCTGCCAGCCATCTTGCGCAAATCATCACTCCACCTGGCCTGTGGGCGTCCTACACTATGTTTGCCGAGACGCGGTCTCCACTCCAGAACTCTTCTACCCCAACGGTCATCAGTTCTGCGGCTAATATGGCCAGCCCACTGCCACTTCACCTTGCTAATCCGGTGGGCTATGTCGATGACTTTGGTTCTCTGACGGATAACTTCATTCCTGATACGATCCCTCAGAGAAACGCCGAGCATAGCCCTTTCCATTGCACGCTGAGCAACTTTGAGCTTGTGGACTAACCGCACCGTAAGTGTCCACGTCTCGGCTCCGTATGTCATGACAGGTAGGACGCACTGATTAAAAACTTTCGTTTTTAGGTACTGTCGTCGATCGACGATCCCACAGTGCCTAAAAACAATGTCATTGCCTTTAAAAAAATATAAGTTACATTTAATATGATTACACCAGTACTTGACAGCTTTAATTATTATAATAGACTAGCTTTCATTAGCGGCTTCGCCCGCGTGTCTCGATTATTGCAGTAAAAAGTAACCTATGTGTTATTCTGATTATCAGAACTTTACAGTAATATGTTAGAATCTGATAAATAAGCTATATTACTGTACGTTCAGTAGTTTTTGCGTGAAAGAGCAACAAACATACATACATACTTATAAACTTTCGCGTTTATAATATTAGTTAGGATTTTTCCAGTGGCTTAACATTTTAGAAAATTAAATAGTTCAATCTATATTCTATGAGCATACCCATTTTTCAATAGGTGCACTTGTAAGATTTATCTCTTACAACAGATGTTCAACCAAATACTTGAGACCTATGGTTTAATTAAGATAACAATGTTGAAGTCCGAAAGATCTACGTGGGAACATAAATCTTATTTCTAGTTAGATAACAGTTGTTCCTTTAAATTACTTAGTACCAGTAGGCAGTGACTATGAATATTTTAAACTTAAATTGATGAAATTTAAATTATTTAACATACTATTAGGGTTTCAATTTATGCCTTCTCCTCTACCTATTCTTACTAAATTCACGATCGATCACTTTCAATCTTGATTTTATAGTATTCAGAAATAGCCTTGTCTTTTTAAGTTTCAATGGCTCTGTTATCGTTGGTAGATAAAGATTATTAAACTTATTAAACGATTTGTTATGTGCGTCATTACCTAATAATAAGCTATACCAATAAATTTAAACCTAATATTTTTTGATTATTTTATAATATTCATTGTAAATTATGCCTGAGCAATATCCTAACATTAAAAAATCGGCCAAGTGCGTGTCAGGCCACGCATAGAATAGTCACCCACAATGGTAGGTAGATTTCAAATCATGTCCAATAGACAATTGTCATGTTAACATGTTATTTCTTTATTTTTGTACGAAGTTTTCCAAGTGAGTGCATTTTACAAGTTAGGCCCCTATAACTCCTAAAATAAGAAAGTTATAAAAACCGCTATAGTTTCCATTAAAAGTTTAATATACGGGCTACTATCTTGTTTATTTTCAGTTTTTTTGGGCTAGCCGTTTAGCTTTTAGAGGGGGGGGACACTGTTGTTTAGAAAAACATGTGCTTTCAAGTTGAATAACTCATAAACGGATACCTAAATCGAAAAAAGGTTTTAGAAACTTAATTTTTTTTAAAGACCTATCTAATGATATCCCACACGATGGGGTAGACGCAACAATAAAATCATCCCCACTTTACATGTAGGGGAAGGACCCCACATTAAAATATTTTTCATAATTTTATTGTAGCACTTTGTCCACGTAATTACAACACATATTCATGCAAAGTTGCATCTTTCTAGCACCAACCGTTTGGGCGGTAGGTCGTGAACGGACGGACAGACGGACGCACATAGCGAATCTATCTCTAAGGTTTCCGAGTCATGAACTACGGAACCCTAAAAACGCTAAAGAGTTTATTTGTTTGATTTATTGCGATTACCTGAAGAAATACTGGCCCGATTTAAAATTATTTCATATTAAGTAATATAGATAGCCCCTTTATCGGGGAAGTCTATAAGCTATAGATATGTCATCAATGAAATTTTCGCAAAAATAATGTATTAAAGAATTGTTACCCTTTAATAGTTCTAAAAAGAAATTCGCGACGGCATAGGTTTATCTTTGAATCGGGTCACTATATCCGTTTTTATGGTAAAAAAATTTGTTGCCGCAGTATAACATCACACTCCGAGTAATAGAAGGCGCAGATTAGGCTGCGGTGCTGACCCACGCACCCTTATCTAGGTAACAGCTAACATTTTGGTTTTGACCACGTGACTCAGCGTTCAAATGACTTTATTCCCATATATTTGTTAGTTTTCTATAACGTACGTTTGTAGAATGACAACTTAACTAGAAAAGCAGGTCACGCGCAGGTCAATCTAACACAAACTCATAAAATAAGTGGCGCCAAAATGCTATTGTCTACACACGTACCCATTTGCCTATGAATATAGCATTGCTTAGTATTATGCGAATGGTTTTATTTCTTTAGGAAACGGACATCCTTGTTATGATACATTTGGTGTGTTTAGAAACTCAAATGCTTTGATATCGCCGATAATTTCGTTTTGAATGTGTTTACTCTTTACCATAGGCACTATACATTAGTATAACGCCTATATGTATGTGCCAACTGTATATTTTAATATACAGTGCTATTATAATTGATTACACTATTTGTAATTTCAAACAAACAGTGATTTTAAATGCACATTAAGCAGTATGGTACAATACGGTACTTTCATCAAATATATATTTTTATTTGTCTGTCTAGCTGTCTGTTCGTTTCGATTAATCTCTGAAACGGACACGGCTGGACCTTCACTGGCATATATAGCCGATGGTGTAAGGAGTAGCATAGGCATTTTTGAAACTAGTTTCGCTCCTCGCTTATTTCTCAATTACAATATCTATACTCAATACAACAATATCTTCTCAATTTACAACAATTATTTGAATTGAATTAGACTAATATCAATTTTATTAAACTTTTGTGAGCACTTTAGAGATTAATTAAAACAAAACCTCAAATTTGGAGATACATTTACCAGTGTTGAAATGTTATCTAATCTGTGTAGCTCTACGTTAGATACTAACGTAATTTCGGCAGCAACAGGTTTTATCAATACAAAGGAATGATGAAAGATCAATATCTTTATAAATCGCTCACACAAAGGCAGTCTCAACCAAAACTAGACAAAGTCCGCTCTATAGTAATCAAACTTCTAATAATTATCATACTTATATATTTCGAAATACATAGTACATATTATGGATTCACTAGCTGACTAACGCAGCCGCGTCTATACTACTTTTGCCCTTGCGTGATGGTATGCAACGGAAAGAAATTTGTTAACCTTAAAAAAGTTATTGTAAGCCAACCTTAAAAGATAGACATACGTTCTCGCGGAAACTTTCACACTACGTGCACACTAGGCGACAGGTCGACGACTTGACGCGACGACAGGCTGCGGCCGACAAATTTCATATAATTTGCTCTAAGCTCCGCACACTAGACGTCAGAGACGCCCCGAAGAAACAACGACGCCGCGTCTTGTCACGGTGACAAGACGCGGCGTCAAGTCGCCCAGTTGGCCGTTAAAAGGGAACATTTCTTCGATACATTGTTTCAGTGAAACTTTAACCTATTACGCAGCGCACGCAATAAAAGATCTCGAAGACAATAATTTGCCACCCATTTTGCAATATTTTTCATTGATACTCTGTTTCTATTGGTCGTACGTGATAAAGAATAGCCAATAACTTTGCTCGATAACTGGGCTATTTAACACTGAAATAATTTTAAAAATAGAACCAGTACTGTCTGAGATAGCATTCAAATTAAGAAACTAACCCTTCCGCTTTGTAATATTATTACAGACTAGCTTTTGCCCGCGGCTCCGCCCGCGAGTATGTCGATTTTCGCAAAAATAAAAATAAAGTAGCCTATGTCCTTTCCCGAGATCCCATATATCTCTATACCAAAATTCATCAAAATCGGTTCAGCGGTTTAGGCGTGAAAACGTAACAGACAGACAGAGTTACTTTCGCATTTATAATATTAGTAGGGATTACACTCAGACATCGAATAAATGATTACGTCTATCACACAATTATTGGTGCTGGGTGAGTCTATTATACATGTTAGAGGATACAGCACTAATAAATTGTTTAACACAACAAGATGATTACACTCTATAGAATTTAATTATATTATATACTTCAATAAAGCCGCAACAGAAATAACTCAATCATAGAGATCAACATCACTAGAGACAGCTAACGAGTTCACCCGGTCGTCAAGGCAACCATGATATTAGTTTTGAAAGCCTCCTTTTGCCACCGTGAGAACACAGAGCATTACTTGATCTACACTCGCAACAATATGAATGTGTAACTCCGTCAAATCCTAAATTGGTCCGTCTAAGCCCTAAAGGGTACGGGGACGGGTCATGTGTATGAGACAATAGAGGTTTGTGGATATTTCGTTAGGTTTGTTTTACCTTTTGTGTGAACGTTTCTAGGATTATTATGGTATACCATGGTTTAAAATTGTTTCTTAGTTTTAATAAAATTTTATTTTTAATGTTCATTCTTTCAGACAGAGTACCTACATGGTAGGGATGCGTTTTTTCTTAGCTCGATTCGATTTTGTGGATCGGAATGGATCATGACGCCTTGATCTGATTCGTGGATCGGAACGCATGCTTTTGCCTAAAGATTGATTTAAAAAAAACGCACATGTATTCCATACAAAACATTTTGTATTTCAATTCATCTTTCATCGTTATTCTTTCCATTAGGCAGAGTAGAGTCACTTTGGCATCCTCATATTTAAAAATATGAGACATCCAATTTTTTTGAATTTGTGTTCGTTGGCGGTTGGCATTTGATCTGGTTGTAGTTTTTACTTTATGACTTTAAAGTGCTGAAAGTAGATTTTCTAAAGTAATAATAGGCCAAAAATTATACTTTAGAAGCTTTTTTATTAGACACGATCACAACAGACGACATTTGTAGTCTACAAAGCGCTGTGTGCAGAAAAAAAAAATTTTGACTAGAAAGTCTGTACGAATTGAAGATAATTAGTGGTTCATTGAACTTAGATGTGTGTCATTGACACAATAGATAATAATACATGTGTCGCGTTTTTAATCTCTGACCTACCTATAGTAAGCGGTACGGGAGGGGGCTCTTCAGTATGATTAATCACCATCTGCTGATAATAAACCCGAACAACTAGTTGAACGCACATTTTTGGAACATCAATATAATCAAATACAATTTAATGTTTCCATGTGATGATCGAGTTCTCGTTCAGGAAATTATAGTAATACCAAGACAATGGATTAGTCTATTGAAATAAATAATATTCTAATGTTTGTAATTTCAAATTAACAGCTTTTCAATTAATGCATATTTACTTAAGTGTATACTTACATGAAAAAATAGGCTTTCTTATTTTTAAGGGCACTAGCAAATAGCTAATATCATGAGGAATACCATAATAATATGATACTTATAGACTTGTTTCGGCCTCGGTGTTACCGGGAGCTGTAGTTGTAAAACGCAGCTACTATAGTATATTAGTAGTAGTAATATAATCAATAAATACGACAAATAACATACATTACTTTGTTTCACCTTCCACTAACTTATTCTGGCAAAAGTGTCTGTCGGAATTTACCCATCTAAATTAAACAGTACGTCACCAGTTTACTGAAATATTGCTTTATTTTTAAATACAAGAATACCTTTATAGGTTCAATTTGCTATAGTGTACTATTTCGTATACTAATGAATTCCTATAGTATTTGTGGCAATAATGACATAAACCCAAAGATCTGAATACAAATTGGACTGCCTCGTTGGTATAGTTGTTAGCGTATGCGGCTGCTGATCAAGTGGTCTCGGGTTCGATTCCCGGGTCGGAACAAATATTATTTGTGTGATTCACAAATATTTGTTTCGAAGTCTGGGTGTTTTCTATGCATAATATGTATATATTTACAAAAAAAAGTATGTTTATGTATTTATATCAGTTGTCTAGTACCCATAACACAAGCTCTGCTTAGCTTGGGACTAGATGATGTTGTGTCAGATGTCCAAAAAATTAAAAAAAAAAAAATATGTTACGTTACTACGAATTCCGAATGTATGTAATGAGTAATTTTGTATTAAAATGTTGATATTATACATTGAAGGCCAAAACGTCATGCGCTGAAATTGACCTGTAAAAACTACGTACAATTACCTAATTATGTAATTAGAATTAAGTAGGCATAGATTGCTGTTTTAGTTTTAAGCTTTCTGATGTTAATCATAGTAGACACGCATTCTATATTGTAACCCTTTGAAATATCTAAGGAATTGGCACGTGCAACAAAATCGATGTACTGTTAAGTGCCTCTAAACTTACCTAATTTACCATCAAACCAATAAGTTTAAAAAAAACATCTATACATAAACACTTCCTGTGTCATCACAGAGTTCGCCTGTGACTATGAACTCACACAGCAATTAAACACAAACATAAACATTCCGTGTCATTGCAGAGTAATACATATGCCCATTTGGCCTTATGCGTTAATAACACAGAAGGCAACACTTGCCTATGACCACCCCCTACTGTGTTTCTTGGGTTTTCTGTAGGTAAAAAAATCTTGTAAAATTACACTTCAAACTTGCACTATTTCTATAGGTTTGACAAGGTAATAAACAAATGACAGTAATTAAAATCGTTCTACGTATTTGCGTCTTTCTAGACGCAAATATGTAAAACGATTCTTTCTAGCTGACGTCATACCAAATTAGTCTATCATTCCGTCATAATGTTACGATAAATGATACGAAGCAACGTCTTAATGATGGACATACCGGTCGCATTGAGACGATCGAAGACGATAGAGATAGAAAATATAAGGAAAAATGTGTATTACATAACGATTAACGCTTTCCTAGATGCATGATTGATAGCATACAATACAGTCATCTATAACGTGACCACAGAGTAATAAAACAAGACGAAAGCCGATTAACCTACTCAATTGGAACAGGGAAAACTATAGCCAAATTTCTTTTAACAAATTAAATATGGTGTAAAGTATTTTTTGCAGGTGTAAATGGAGATAGTGAGCAATCAGCATAGAGAAGCTGAACTTCAATTTTATTTATGTATTTGCATGGATTTACAAAGATGTTAATATAAACATTAATGCCAAACATGAATAGTAATATTATTACTTATTAACTTAATTAGAGAAAAATATAACGTTTTAACATGATTGTAGAATCATAGTAAAGCATTCAATTTTCACATAAGTATCTGAAGAACTTACTAGTAAAATATTATTCCACCATATAGATACAATCAATATGATAATATAATTAAAATAAATATATACGCCTGCCAACTCACCGGTTAGCGGACAATTACTACGAGTGTAACCTACCTCCATTACAAAGCAGCAGGTGTTCAATCACATTTAAAATATACAACAAATAAATATTTAACAAGACTTATTAAGATGTGTGAATAGTCATGAGCATGCTGTTTTATTTACTTCTCGACAAAATAAACAAGTTTACACTGAAAATATAAATTCTGTAGATTAGCAAAGAGCTGCTAATATTTGAACACTCAAGTTTTCCTTATCCAACAGTATTACTGGCTAAAATTTATTCCAGATAGAAACAAGTAAAAAGTGTGTGTGTCACGTGGGTCACGTGTCACAATCGATCGAGGCAAAAACAAAAGAACAAGAAATACACGTCAAACTAACAAGACAGGTACTTTTTGCTTATGGGTTTAAAAGGACAATATCATGGAATTCACGGTACAAAAGAACAAGACAAAAATAGATTTTCAACGAGAAGATTCATTCAAGTAAGCACTTTCATCGACTTTAGCGCTCTTTCGTTCTCCGTCCTTTTCCATTTTTCATTAAAAATTGGTAGATCAAACATACAAGTGTTACTTATATCCACAGTTAACCCTCAAGGAGGTAATCTATGCTTACATCGCAAAGATACACACTTCAACTATAATATTGGTATATTATTGGCCAATATGTGCTTATCATAGCTTTCGCTTATCCTCGTGGCTACTGTGATAAATAAATGTTACGTCTACACTATTAACGAAAAATATTAAAAAAAAAACTGTAACCCAACTCCTGTTGGTTAAGGAGTTAAGAACATACAGACATAAATAGATTATTATTATTATTATTATTTATAGTTTCACTGATATATCATTGTTTACTGACATAAAAGCTACTAAAATATTAATGCCCCGAATGTTATAGAAAATTATGTAATTTAATTCAAATAAGCTGGATAATATATAATTTTGCAGCCATTTTATTACGAGCCAAACATACACACTACGTGCTTTAATGATAGATAATTATCCTAAACAAACACGCACAGGGAACGAGATTCTACTCCAACCCCATTTATTTTAGTGGAAACTGAATTAATTACACCAATTACTAATTATCCTTTATTACATCACTGCTCTCGCCACGAAATCGAAAGGCCTTATAGCGAAATCCACAATTCCCTATTACCCAATGAAAATACAATAAATAGCTTGATTTCTATAGCTTTAGCTTGGGTTCCTTACACCAGTCCATGGGAAACAATAACTATTTAACCTAATTTACAAACACATTTAGCGACATCCGAATGGTATCAGAATTCGACTAATTCCTTACTAATAAGATTAAGATCTAAGGAACAATGTTATAGAATGTTATCTCCGTATTACAACATACTCGTAGTGTACTCGTGAAAGCAAGTGTACATTACTTAGTTAGGGCCTAGTTTTGTTATCGTATTGTGTAAAGAAAAACGATAAGCGAAAAAGAGGATTTGTTCCGCGAGAGATATCGACGACCTCAATGTTGTAATGTTTGTTGAAGAGCTTTAAATTTTAATGCATCAAGCTTATTATGTCTAACAGTGGTCTAATTTCAAAAGTTACTATGTATATACATTTTAGTATGCGAACACTTTATATAATCTATCGTATCTATATTTTAATACAACCCAATTTTTATAGTTCTGTTTGCATATAGTGTTTGCACTTATATGCAAACAGAACTATAAAATCAGATGAGTTTCTCAGACAATTAAAATTTCAGTGTTATTCTTGAAATTAGAAAAATTGTGAACTTTCAATGATTCCCCTTATTATAACATATATTAGCTATCTGGTGCTCACTTCTTTGGTCGTTAATTATTTACAAGCAACTCCGACTACCACGAAAGACCATTTTAATTTCTCGGGTTAATAGTCTATAATATATACCATAGTGTGTTTACTTTCCGACTTGTAAACATGTCTCAATAGATTTACTTACAGAAATAAATATCATTTATCATTTACTGGTTAATTAAATTTCAAAGTCGGTTCAGTTGATTCAGATATTACTGCCTACAATTTCACAAACAAACAAAACCACAAAATCTACCTGTTTAAAATATTATTATAGATTTTAATCACATTGTAAATACAACACTCGATATCAAAATAGATTCATGGTTTTAGAAACTTTCATCTCACATATAGACACGTTAATCTACAAAGGATGAATGAACTAAACAAGACAATAGATAGATACAAAAAAAATCTAGTTTATAAAAACTTTGTTATAACACTATTTTTACCGTTAGGTAATATAACCAAAAGAAATAAAAAAATACAAAAAGAGCAAACAATAAAATAAACATATGTGCAATGTCTAGTATCGGCAGACAGCGAAGCTAAAAAAACAATATTTATGTACTTCATGGCCATAATATGTCATTCGAGTAGGATAAAACATGATCGATGAGAAATTTCTCGGCTAAGTCCAAGACTTGTAAACAAGGATCAACGTAAATATTGTAGATACATTTTCAGCATATATTCGCAAAGGAAAGCTATCAGAATTTACAGTACAAATACATGCTACTAGTCATAAATGTTCTAATGAACATATGTTACAGTGATGTCATATTAGTAAATATAAAAATATAAATGTAGACTGACTCATCTCATATGGCCGTCTCATCTCAGACTAGGCAGTTAGCTACATAGTAATCGATCTGATCATGAATAATGAATTTTTAAATTCGAAAATATAGTAGCTAAATCGATACGACGAATTCAATAAAATTTGGGATGAAGGTTCTTAGATTCTCGAGGAAGGATATAGGTTGCTTTTTATAGCCATGATGATTTGATAGCCATAATGACCAGCATGCATTCTGCCGGATCCATTTGCAAAAGTTGTTACATATATATTTCTACACATAGATACGTTTAAGTTACATCCAGATACCAAACAAAAATAGTTATGCGTTAACACAATTATTTAATTTAGGTAGGAAGTCAGACAGTCAGTCAGCTTGAAATGCTCTCACACGTTGTTTCTTACAGTTTCGTCAATCCTGGAAGAAAATGTCATTTAGAAGACGGCGATGTACTTTTGTCCCCTCATTTATAGGTGTCCATAGGCTCCGTCAGTCACTTAACCATCCGTCTATTCATTTCTGGTCTACAACTGACTGTATTATGAATGAAAGAAAATTCTGGATACTTATTTGATCTACATTCCTAATAATCGTAATGAATGGATTAAACCATTCAACATTTTATTCGATACAGTAGCTTTAACGCCAAACAACAGTTCCCACTTTTGAAACTCGTGCTGCACGTTTAAAGCGTAAAGCTGTATTTTAATTGAGACTAAAAGCCAGCCTGCTACTTTCTGGATTCAATAATGTTTTTAGGAACTTGTACTGGTGAACACAATTACGTAGTTATAAATTATGTTGAAGTTTTGCGTTTAAAATATTAACTAAAGCAAATTCAATAATGCAATTTTCGGTGCAAAATCTTTGACAAACAGCAAAGTTAAAACCAATTACTAATTATATAATTTAATGTTACCAATATTCTTGGATATTATTAAAAAGCACATCAGATCAAATTAACCAAAAAAACTACATTTAAACTTTAAAGATAAAAAATATTTTTGCAGTTGTTGTATGAAAAGAGTTCCCATTTGTGGTATTAATTCAAATTTATTATGAAAAGAAGATTGGTAGATAAAAAGCCTTGCAACGAGTTTTTCCGCTTACACATATCTATTTACATAGCCAAGCCACACAGCCGCACTAATACACAATACAGTGATCAATACAATGCTACAATAAATAATTGTATGTAAACTAGAAGTTCAAAGTGATACAAGTATTTTAAAAATTCTAAATCCCTTTAAGCAAACAACTCTTCTGCTTTTGGTTGGTGGTTGTCTGCTAACTTTTTATACGTTCTAGTTTCACGAGCTTTAAAAAACCTTTGTTTCCTTATTCAGATTGTTTGAGTGCTTTGTTATGACGAAATGTTTTCATTCGAGTCTAGAAAAGAAAGATCCAACTAAACCGTTTTGTCGTTGAAACGAAACAGTAACTTTTCTTAGGAAAGATATTTCAGAAAGTATAAGAAACATCTATTTTTTGTTTCGGTGACAAACATAATCTGTAATCCTCGTGAAAGTCGGTTGACAAATTAGGATTCCGGGACTGTTAGATTTAGTAGTGGTGAGACTTTTGTCGTAAAATATAGGATTATTACTCTGAGGTTCAAATTATTCTGGTTTTCTGTATGTCTTAAATGTGCGATACTTAATAAAGTCCAAACTTCAAACGCCGTTTTCTAATTGCTAGTCGAGAGTCCACTACTTCTTTTTTATTTCGAAAGTAGAGGATATGGGTCACATTAATATGCCTGATAATCTCGGTAGCTAAAAGAATTGGCTTAGTATATTAAAACACTTTTTCAAAACTTCATTTTAATCTGTACAAAAAAACGAGTACATGGTGTCATAATAACAGCAATCGATCAGAGTGATGTGCTGTTTGAGATAGGCTGATGATGAATAACAGCATTATACTAAATGTAGCTAAACTTTTACATAGAACTTATTAGTACATGCTACTAAAAATAAGATTTTTTATTGTACTTGATTATTTTTGTGGTACAACGGGACTTATTCCCGTCAAATTTACTTAAGCGTAAAAATTCCTGCAAAAATAAACATCACGAATATACATATTATGTATATACCATAGGAGTACTTAGCGGTATTGTATTTTATTATAAAGGTTATAATTTTAAATATAAAATAATAAAATAAACAATTTACAATCAGTAGTCAAAATGTTATGATTCGTTTCAGAGAACCATGAGAAATTTTCTTGAGACACAATATTTAAAGAGTCAAAAGTATAAATTTAGAACATTCGTATGTAATATATTTTTCAGAGAAAACTGGCAACAATTTACTAGTAATGTATACTACGAAATAAATTATGCAATCCACCGCTGTTCACAATGTTAAATCCTCTCTTAAAGAGTCGTTTACTGTTCCACCAAAGTAGTATGTAGGTAGAAGTGATTATTGTTTTGGTTAGGTACCTTACACAATAAAGAAATCAGTCTCGAATAAGCCTGCGTTTGATTTGTGTCGTCTCCCCCGTATATAGACTATTTGGCGACGAGGATGGGATAAATAAATTACAATTTCAGTGATTTTTCAGTGTACAGTGTTGTAAAATCATGTCTGACGATGAAAATCCGTTTGATTTGAGTGGAGTGAAGGAATTTAAACTGCACGTAGATCGATGGCACACTTACGTAAGTCGGTTGCGCGCGTTGTTTGCTATTCACGATGTAAAACCAGCCCAGTGGCCGAAGTATTTGGTGGCTGTTGTAGGCACGGAACCACTGGATTTGATCATCGATTTATGCTACCCAGAGGAACCGGAGAAGGTCAGTTTTGAGAAGATCGTTCAACTAGTTGATGAGCACCTGAATCCGAAGCGATCAATCATGGCCGAAAGAATGATTTACAGAGCGTGCAAGCAAAAGGCAGATCAATCACTCAGCCAATACCTCGTTGAATTAAAGAAATTAAGCAAACCATGCAAGTTTAAGGATAACGAGTCCTTAAAAGAAAACTTGCGTGACCAATTCGTATTCGGCCTGGCCAGTGAACGGATTCGTCAGCGTCTGCTGGTGGAAGATGACGATAAGCTCTCGTTTAGCCGCGCGACTGAATTAGCGCTGTCGCTGGAGGCGGCCGTTCGAGACTCAAAGCCGGCGGGGGAGGCGAGCAGTGCCCGCGCCGCCGGCGGTGGCGAGACCGAGCCTGTGCACGCGGTGCGCGGCTCCGCGGCGACGCGGCCGGTGCGCGGGCGCCGCCGCTCGGCCGGCGCGCCCTCGAAGCAGCAGCAGTGCTACCGGTGTGGCCGGCGGGGTCACCGACCGGATGACTGCTCTTTCCGTAACAGCGAGTGTTATGTGTGCGGTCGCAAAGGTCACGTAGCAAAAATGTGTCGGCAGCGGAAACAAATGTCGGGCGTGCACCGAGTGAGTGATAATTCGGACGACTCCGCGTCGGAGTCGGCGGAATCGTGTGACCGCGCGGTCGCGATCTATCTGTTGAGTGATGATAGTGATGAAGAGCCTTGTGATGATCGTTGGATGGTCTCAGTGAAAATTAATAATGTTCCGTTAGTTATGGAGGGTGATACCGGTTCTGCCGTGAGTGTAATTTCAGTGATAACTTATAAGAAATATTTTAAGAACTGTGATTTATTGCCAGTATCGTCAAGCTTAAAAATGTATAATGGTCACTTGGTGAAACCAAATGGTAAGTTAAATTGTCTTGTAGAAATTAACGGAAACGTTAGACGTCTTTCTCTGATTGTAATTGATAACAGCCACAGTCCGTCCTTGTTCGGTCGAGATTGGATGAAGGCTTTCGGAATAAATTATCCACTAATAAATAAAGTTGAAACTGTGCCATCTAGCGCTCATATTAACAGTGAGCTCATAAAGCGATTTCCTAATGTGTTTGCGAAAGGTATAGGGACTTTCAACAAGGCCAGCATATCGCTGGAAGTGGCCCCGGGAACCGTGCCCATATGGCGCCGCCCGCGGCCCGTGCCGCACGCGCTGCGCCCAGCAGTGGACGCAGAGTTGGCGCGGCTGCAGAGCGAAGGCATTATCTCGCCCGTCGACTGGAGCGAGTCGGACACTCCTATTGTACCGGTGCCTAAAAAGAGCGGTGAGGTACGTTTATGCCGCGATTTCAAAACTACACTGAACCCAGTGTTAGTAGACGACAAATATCCGATTCCGCGCATCAAGGATATTTTCGCTTCGCTACAGGGTGGCAGACTATGTAGCAAAATAGACCTTAGCTCGGCATACCTACAATGTCTAATAAATGAGTCATGGCGCAAACTGTGTACTATCGTAACAACGCAGGGAATGCTTTGCTACAATAGGTTGCCTTTTGGTATTAAATGTGCGCCGAGTAAATTTCAACGTTTGATGGATAAACTGTTCCGTATGCGATTTGTTACCTGTTATTTGTACGATTTGTCAGTAAGCGGGATAAATACAAAAGAGCTTAGAGCGTTTTTAGGCCTGGTCAATTATTACGGGAAGTTTCTAAACAATTTAAGCGGTGTTTTAACCCCCCTGTATAGTCTCCTAAAAAAAGAGACCAATTTTAAATGGACAGGAGAGTGTAATACGGCTTTTGAGAGCGTTAAAAGGGCTTTAAAAAAAGCACCCATACTAGTGCACTTTGACCCCGCACTACCAACGACTGTGACGTGCGATGCGTCCCCGCGCGGCCAGGACGCAGTGCTGCGCCAGCACACACCCGACGGCCGCGACCGGCCCGTGCTGCACGCGTCACGCACGCTGTCGCAGCCTGAGCAGAATTACGAGCAGATCTGTCGTGAGGGCCTAGCTATCATTTTTGCAGTCACCAAATCTCACGACTATCTATACGGGTGGCAATTTACTCTCGAAACAGATTGCAAACCGCTTCCGGCAATTTTTAGCGAGCATAAGGGAATACCGCTGATGGCTGCGAGCCGACTCCAGCGGTGGGTCGTGATATTAGGAGCTTACGACTATAAATTAAAATGTATAGGATCGAAGCATAGTTGTATCGCAGACAGCCTGTCACGTATGCCGACCGTCGAAACTGGGCGATCTGATCGTGTTGATAGTTATTTGTGCTTCATCGGAAGATCAAAGTCTATCGATTTTAAACAGATTGCGCGAGAAATTAATAAAGATACGGTAATTAGAGATGTGGTGACATCAATAAAAACCAATTGGCAATACTGCAATAAGGCGGAGTCAAAGCCGTATTTTAAATTAAAAGAGCATCTGAGTGTAGAACAACCTGGCTCCAGGTTATGTGTACTGGCCTGGTATCGACTCGGATATAGAGCGAATCTGCAAGGCCTGTGTAACGTGTGCAATAGAGAGGCCGTCGCCTCCCGGCGCTAATCTACATCAAGAACCATGGCACCGACTTCATAGAATTTTTTTTTTTTTTTTTTTTTTACGTTGCTCGTAAATACTATATATTATTTAGTGATTTTCGATGCACGCTCGAAAATTGAAGCGTACAAAGTTCCAAACACGTCGGCCAAACCAACGATAAACAAACTACGAAGGTTGTTTAGTCGCTTTGGTTTACCACGTGAGGTGGTATCCATTAATGGACCACCATTTAATGGAAAAGAATTCTCGGAATTCTTAAGCAGTGTAGGTGTTAAGAAAATCATATAATTCGGCCCAGGCACAATCAGTGCCTCGGGTTCCTATCAGCACGCCACCATCCCATAGATCTCCTACGGCGGTGTTCACAACCCCCTCAGCCAATCTCGACAGCAACGAGACCGAGGCCACTAGGAACTTGATAGAAAGGCCGAAACGAACTCTTAAACTAGTCATACGCTACGGTTTTGAATTTGACTAATTTTGGTTACACCAAGTCCAGTCTATCTTAGCTTTGTAGCTGAAGAAGTATAGTAAAAGTAGTAGTTTAGTTTAGATATAAGGTTTACTACTGTATACAGCGTTTAATAATAGATTTAAGGTAAATTCAAAGTGTTTAACATTTTACTGTTGTATCTTAGTATAGTTTACTAACAAGAGGTACAGTCAATAGCACAACAAGACAGCACTTAGTACAATCGCGTTGTGGCGACTATATAGCGTTGCTAGCATATGATGTGCTGCCGTCTGTACAATTAGAGGGGTAAGAAAACAGGGGGGGAAGAATAGTATGTAGGTAGAAGTGATTATTGTTTTGGTTAGGTACCTTACACAATAAAGAAATCAGTCTCGAATAAGCCTGCGTTTGATTTGTGTCGTCTCCCCCGTATATAGACTACAAAGTAAGTCGTTTCTAGTCAGGAATTCACCGAGACATTAAAGTGCCAACTTTGCCAGATAATTTCTTTAAAAACAAAAGTTTTTATGGCTGCTTTAATGTTTTCAAAGTAACTTGCACTCTATTAAGAGTTTGCTTGTGGTCTTTTTGAAAAATATTGCTTAGAAGTTTCTTTGATGGTATTTCTATAGCCGAAGCGAAGTCATGATCATGATAATAATTTACGAAGAAAATCAAAATAACATGAACCCTATTTATTGTTTAGATTAAGACATTTCTATTTTGATACTGAACTGCAGTAATTATTCAAATCTATTGGTTTTATCCTTAACTTAATTGAAACCATGAACTTTGAATGGTTTTATTGATGAACTGCAGAATTTTGTTGTAAGTTACACAAAAGTCTTTTTGCTATAGATTAGGTTTACGAATCAAAATTGCTATCGTTTCTTGATTTTCTATATCAAAATTACTAATTGCTTTACTATATATTTACTCGCATATCTTGGTTTATTTTGTTGATATTTTTTATAAACTTGACACATTACCACAGATTTGAGGCAACAGAAAATTTCCCTTGTTTATTCATTAAGTAAGTCAAATATTTGCGTAAACGTACTAACGAGATCCTCAGTCACCTCAAAGATAAACAAACGTAATAATTTTCAAGTGACGCAAGAGTAACTCTTAAGATTTGAGCTCGACGAGTTTAATACACGAGTAATATTATCCACCAAGTCAGGAGACATGCAGATGTAGTATGCTTTTAATATGATCCAAAACACTTGCATTTTTTTATTCTAGCATCAATAAGACCACGTTTCTGTAACAGCATTCCAGTGTCCTCTCCAATTTTTGATCGGTTATGTCAATACTCAACTCGGATCTTCGGCTAGTGTAATATTAGTTCTATCTTGCATTAGGAAACTAGACTGAGGTCAGATCTCAATTTACTTCTTCTTTAATTCCATCAGAGGAGACTACTAAATACTAAATTAAAATTTAAAGGACAATTACTTCCAAAGCTACTTGCACGATAAGTGGAGGGTTATAAAAGGACCAATATGACCCTTTAAAATGTCTCATTTTACGCTTTTCATGAAAGCGTAAATACCCAGACTTTATATCCGTTAGGTACTCATAATCTAAAGTAAAGTAAAGAGGCTACGAAACTACTCTTGTTGAGATGAATTTAAATCTATGGGACGTTACGAGTCACCGTTTTAATCAGGTTCTATTCCTTCGGGGAAAATTACACACATTGATTTATGTTGCCCAGTTCCAAATAAAATTTGGGAAAAGGCAAAAAGATGATGATGATGATGACTATAATTTCTGCCTAAACGATGTACATTAGAGCTACATGACAGAACCACATTTCACACAGACTTAACATCATACACGTATGTCATCGTATGTGAGTTTACATGACGTTGTGACATATATTTGAAATGTTAATACGATAAGGGTGTAATTTAATGCAACCAACAAAAGTCTGTGGTTTTTATTTATAAAACTGACACTGTTTTTTGTCTATTTTGTCCTTTACGACGGGTTTTTGTTTTATATAGATTATTACGTCATCTTGATACTATTATGTGTGGCGTGAAGAAGGATCTCGCTAGGCCGCCATAGTGTGGACCGCCATATTTTATTGTCTGCATTCGCAGACAGTGTGTTGGCTTCCGCTCTTGGCTTCTACTCATGCTTTCCATCAAGCAGGGTAGTCACTTTGGTAGGCTATTTATTAAGTAAACTATTTAAAATCAAATTCATTCATAGTTCCTACTGGATTAGAATACGTATGAGCACTTGTTCAACAACGATTAACTCAACGATTAATTAAATATTCGTCCAAAAGTAGTTTTAAAATAAGGGTGTCTTAGCCCTATTAAAAAAACTTTAACTTTTAATAATTTCGTCAGTTATATGTATATATTTAAGCTATTTGGCATAGTGTAAATTTTAAGAAAACATTTTTTTTCGAATGTTATGAATAAAATGAAATCTGAATTATTGAATTCATAACACTGTCACGTAAGTGGACTGCTGACTGACCCTTGGGCCTAGTGATGGGGATTGTAGACATGTATATACAAGTACGGACCATGTTATATACGTGACCTACATACATAAGTTTCTCTCAAACTCATTTTTTACTTTATGTCTGTAAATTGTGTATTTCAACGGGATACATGTACAGGAAGCATAATAAATGAAATGACAACTTTTCTAAATATCTAAAATGTTCTGTTTACATAGGTTAAAGGTATTTCATCAGCTCGTAGCAGTCCACTACCATACATATTAATGTGTGTATGTGGGTGTATTTATTGTGTATAATGTTTTATTAATATTTTTATACATTCATTTTATACATTGAATATAGTGTGTCAATTGTATGTACACTACCCAAAGTTTAACAAGATCTAAAATCCGTTTCATGTTTGTCTGGAAGAGATCGCCGTGAGCGACAAGACCGTCGATTGTTACATTTACATACTTTTATCTTTTTTTTCCTCTTTGTCTATTTTTTGTGTAAGTATATATACAATAAATAAATAAATAAAATAGACAATCCAAAGATCACTACGTAAGGTGTTTCATTATAGTGTATAGAATATGGTGAAGATTACATTTTTTTGTCTAGAGGTTAATATTCAAGGTCACAAGTTTTTGTCATAGATTGACATCTAAATAATTTTCCAGTAAAAAAACAAGGAAAACTTATTGTGTAATCGATTATAATACCACAGAGATCTGACCAAAATTTACTTGTAAAGAAATACGTTGCACAAAAAGTTACAACATTGAGTTTAAGTTAAAATAAAGATTTAAGTATTATTTTGTCAGTACTATGATGCATTTGCAAGTTTGGTGTCAAATTTTTTTTTTTTATTGTGCTTCTCTTAAACAGAGTATGTAGTTACAAAATCATCATCATCAGCCTATCGCAGTCCACTGCTGGACATAGGCCTCTCCAATTGCACGCCACTTAGTTCGATCCTCGGCTACTCGCATCCAGCTCCTACCAGCCGCCTTGCGCAAATCACAATCACAAAATATTTTTTTTCTTTTCTCACATACCGAACACTTCACCGTTTTTAGTCTTCTTTATTAGAACCAGGAGCGTAACTAAGAGTTTTAATATTTCTTAAAGAAGCAAGAATGGTATTTAAAGTGAGCTGCATTATGTCTAAGTCTGTATTTAGGTGCATGACACCGCTTAGTCATTTTCCTCATAAATATTTTACACGAGAACAACAAGAGATTAATCCATTTAGAAATTACTTCATCAACCAGAACATTCTATTAAAACACATGAATAACTTTTAAGGCTGATCTACTATATAAAAATAAGTTGGATTTTCCTTCCTGATGCTATAACTCCAGAACGCACGAACTGATTTCCACGGTTTTGCATTCGTTGGAAAGTACTCGGGCTCCGTGAGGTTTATAGCAAAGAAAATTCAGGAAAATCTTTTTTTAGAAAATAGGGGATGACTTTTTTATGGGAATCTTTTAAGGGCAGGACGACGTCTGCCGGGACAGCTAGTCTCTAAATAATTTTTTTTCGATATCATTTCAACACAACTCAAAACTATTTCTTTACAATATATTTAATAGCTTGCCAAGGTTCTTTTTGTCTTCTATCTACTCTTTTCTCTCTGTTTTTAGCAGTTTTGAAAATAACTACATTGCATCCGAGGTAAATGAAACCATTGGACACAATGAGAGCAATAAAGGGAATGTTTGAATGAAACTAGAACAAGTTCGAGAACTAATGAGTCGGTCACGAGGACGTAGTGCATACCGTAATATACTCAGATTCTTAAAAAGCAAAGAATCTCTACACTTTAGAAGTACTTTTGTTTGAAAGAAAACTTGTCTTTGGGAGCAATATATACGTACTTTGAAAACTCGGAACGTCAACGAGACGATTTTGGAATAAATTTTCTAAAATCGTTATTTTCTGAATAAAATTTTGTATCCCATAGAACGAAGAAGAACAAATAACAATAGTGAAAAACACTTTGAAAAAATATGCAATGATTCAAATACCTGGTGGTTCATGTTCATTTCAAAGCATTGTCCATTAATTATATGCTTTGATCCGGCTGCAACAAAAACTTCTAGAAGGTAACACTTAAACAACATATCATGTTATTAACTAGGTATATGTTACATATATAAACAAACTAATAACTAAAATCAATTTAAATAGGTTAGTTGATGAATAAATTTTACTAGCATAGTCTTTTAGTATAGACGCCACACATGTATGCGAAAATCCCCTTCTACATCCGTCGTGCAGAAAACAAGCATATAAACTCTTCTAAAACAAAAGATAGGTACCCCATAAAAAGTAGCTTATCGTAAATATTTTACGAGTGTTCCCGTAAAAATTAAACGGAGGACTCAAAAATATAGCCCATATGAAAGAAATGTGTCGTTATACCACGAGGCAATGGGCGAGACCCTGTCATTACTTATTTAAAGCTGTTGTATCATTTTAACAAGGCTTTTAGGTACTTTTCAGAGCTTACGTAAAAGGGTAAATATGACTAATATACTGGGATAGTGACATACATTGTGCCACGTAGGTAGTTGGAGATAAGTGAATTTAATGTAGCCTTAAATAAATTATGAAGAAGTAAGTACGAGCTGAAAAACCGTTAGTTCTTTATTATTGCTGTTACTATATGACTGCCTCGATAGCACAGTGGTAGCGTATGCGACTGTTGCGTTTGAGGTCTCGAGTTCGATTCCCGGGTCGGACCAAATTTTTGTGAGATCTACAAATATTTGTTTCGGAGTTTAAGTGTTTTCTGTGTACCTATCTATTTACAAAAAAAGTATCTTCATGTATTTATACCAGTTATGGATAGGTTTGAAGGACTATAGGTTGTGTGGAATATTATTTATTTATTATTAAGTACATATTTTCTTTAAGTAGAGTACAGCAAGTATTTCTCGTTTACGCTTGGAATGATTTTCGCACCTTACCCTCCGTGTGGAGGCGAAGGGCATTTGTGAGACACCCGGAGAACCCTGTCTAACCTTCAAACCCTGCGGCGACCGAACCTCTAAACCTAACTGCCGAGGTAGGCACCTCAGCAGTCGGGAGGAGCTCCAGGCACGCATCGGCGGCTTCTGGAGTCTGGGTCAGGACGTTGTCACGCCTCTTACGGCTTTACACAGTAAAAGGCGGAACACCGACCCGACTTAGACGACACCCCCGGGAAAGGCAATTAGACCTATAGTTGTCAAACATTATATTACTGTAGAAGTAAAGTGACAGAAACATAATAAAATCGGTACACTGCTTCACAAATTTAATGGAATGAAGTTCTTGAAACCCATTTAATTACTTTCCTGGATCAAGATGTCGGTACAACTCTTTGAAACTTTGGAATAAATTTATGCCAAAGTTAATTCCTTGCAGATATGATTAGCTGATTTTGGAATATTTTGTTTCTTCAACTTTTGAAGATAAACATTCAGAAAGGATAATCTAGAGGTAGATTAATGTTTAAATAACTTAATTATTAATTACTTCATTTAAATTATTTTGATTTTTTTTATATAGACAACACCCGAACCAGGAATAAATTTATAAAAAACAAAACTCTATACACATTAATAGAATTGAAATGTCTGTTTTTAATATCAAATAAACAAGTTTTTACTAATTTCATATGAAAGTAAATACGGTATTGCATCAATAAAGCAGTCTATGATTTTTGTGTATCTGTCTGTTTGTTACGGCTGATCTCTGGAACGGCTGGACCGACTTTGACAGGGACTTTTACTGGACGCGATTTACAACAATAACCGCAGGCAACACCGTGGGACTCAGCTTGTTATTTATACGATAATTTATATTATAGACGATAATTTATAGTTAAATTTACATTATATATTTAACAAATTTATTTTAAATTGTTGCTATTGTAGACAAATTTTTAAATTATTATCTTTAATTATTATAGTTGTGACTCAAATTGTAATTATCGCTTTTATATATGTCTTTTGCATTTAAGAATATTGTCTGGAGTTTAAAAGAGACTGTGATCCCTGAGTTTGTTTCGTCCTTTCTTCTCAGGGCTAGTCCAGTTAGGAAAGGCCGAACTCATCTGCTCAAAAAAAAAAGTTTAACTTGCAAAAGTGTTCCTGTAACCTAATTGTAGAATAAATAATTTGATTTGATTTGATGTATAACTGCTTCGTTGAATTAAGCTTATTAATTAAACTTTGGCAAGCATATTAGATGCTCACATATATTAGAAGAAGATTTATGTTAAATCAGGTCATGTCAGGGCCAGTTCTGTTCCGTTAGTTCGTAGACGGACGCGTTTTATACACGGTGTAATATGCTTTAAACTGCTTTATATAAAATGTATGCAACATTTTAAACTCGTTGTAGTCTCGATCTAACATAATACTTTCCATAATTGCTGGCTGATAGCTGTAATATCGTATCCATTCAGAAGCATTACCGATAATATCAATAAACCGGCAGTAAGTTCCAAACTATCAAAACTTCGAGGCTTTATAAGTACTAACGAACATTAAATTCTATCAAGGACCTACAAACACAATATATGTGAGTCGAATAGTATCGGTGTTACCAACCCCGGTATTGATCTCCGGTTCTAAACATTTAGGTTACTTGGCGGAACAAAATTTATGTCTTGCTTAAATCTAGCCAGGTATCCTAGCAGAAATATGTGAAACTTAAATGAAACAAAAACTTTTAAATGTCGGGGGTGATGTATGCGTTGGATACACTTACGCCGAGTGAATGTGGTTACCGGCACGATCCACTTATCTTCAGGGGACGAGTTATCTATGTTCTCATGAATTTAGATATAAAATATACTTGAAATACAAAGAAACAAAGTGGTTTCATTTTGATAACCCGGCATGCAATAGTACTGGGAAAAGCAATAAATAAGTAGTAAGAAGTACATAAGTTCATAGTTAACTAGCTGATGGGCGCGGCTTCGCTCGCATCCTAGGCGTATGAAATGTTGGTCGATTCTCAGACCTAACCAATATGCGTACAAAATTTTATACAAACTGGTCCAGCCGTTTTCGAGGCAGAGTAGAGTCAATTTTGTGGGCTTCACATTGATATAAAAAAAATATGTGATAGAAATAAAGAGAGCACTCAGCACCCACTCTTATCTCTGAAGATGACCCTCTAAATGCGAACCTAGATCTTATTTACTAGTACTTTAGGCATCATTATTTCCTAACCCTGTTCCTCTTATCTCTTATAAGTGGTTATCTCGGTTTTGTACCTGAATTTTCATTGCTTTGCTTATCTCGTAACAAGGAATCCTCGCAAATGGAATGGTACGGTGAATTTGAATGAGTTTGTATGTGTATTTTACCGCAATCAGCATTTATTACATCAAATTAAATTTGAAACTAAAAACGGGTCACCTGGCTAACCGAAAAACTAAAAATATTTATTTAATTTTAATTATGCAAACACTACAAATTCTATATAACATTTTAAACATTCCCTGGACAACTATTACTTAATACTTATTAAACATCAGGTAAACTCAACTACAAAATCCTTATCCTTACGTATGTTATATTAATGGGAAACTAACACTATAACCAACATATTCGCGGGCCGAGCCGTTATAAATTCCTCAAGGTTTCCATTCGGCCGAGTACAGTAACATTAGTAGGCCCAAATATTAAAAAAAAACTATGTTAAATAAATATGTACCTAGTCAGTCATTTTATGTGTAAATTCATTTTAATCTTTCCCTTACTATAAGTCTGTTATGTAAAGCCAAGGTTGTCTTGGTCTTGGCATTGCTTTATCAAACTGTGCCGCAGTTTGATAAAGTTTCCTTTGAGTAAGATCTTCGCTATTCTGCACTTTACCTCGATTTACCCGGTGTTTGACACCGACGTTTTACGTGTTCCTCGCAGTAACACGTAAAACCCTTACTATGAACATTAACTACACACACGCACACATCTGTTGTACAGTCAGTAACAAAACTCTAATTATAAAGTCCGTAAAGGAACACTTTTGTGTAATAACCTCGAGCCGAAATGACCCCGAACCTGATTCTCGTTATTAAATTTGAGGTTGGAACCGCTATTATTATAACGAAGTACAACATTAGAGTTTGTTGAAGAAGTTATTTTTCCATGCGCTTGTGGTTTTTGAAAAACTGTGCAGACTGTATGACTGACGGTTATTGCAAAACTGTTTTAGTTAAATTTTAATTTTAGTAAATTTTTTATCTCTTCCGACATGAACTTGCATTTCGAGAGTTATAATTTAATTGCCGTCCTTTGATGTATTATTTGAGAGTGTAATATAATTTTCAATAAAATAATTTTAAATTTTATAGTAATTGCGATTTATATATTTTATCTTCTATCTAAATATTTATCTCTACTCTTGTATCTTTGGTCTGTCCCTGGGCAGGACTACCTTTTTAGGGTTCCGTAGCCAAATGGAAAAAAACGGAACCCTTATAGATTCGTCAAGTCTGTCTGTCTGTCTGTCTGTCTGTCCGTCCGTATGTCACAGTCAATTATTTCCGAAACTATAAGAGCTATACTGTTGAAATTTGGTCAGTCGATGTACTCTGTGAACCGCATTAAGATTTTTACATAAAAATAGAAAAAAAAACAATATATTTTGGGGGTCCCCATACTTGGAACTGAAAATTTTTTTTCATCAAACCTATACGTGTGGGGTATCTATGGATAGGTCTTCAAAAAGGATGTTGAGGTTTCTAATATCATTTTTTTCTAAACTGAATAGTTTGCGCGAGAGACACTTCCAAAGTAGAAAAATGTGTGTCCACCCCCCCCCCCCCCCCTAACTTCTAAAATAAGAGAGTGATAAAACTAAAAAAAATATATGTTGTACATTACCATGTAAACTACCAACGAAAATTGGTTTGAACGAGATCTAGTGAGTAGTTTTTTTTAATACGTCATAAATGGTAACACGCAATATACCTTTCATCCAATCAATACACTAGTATAAAAACATCGATGAAAGTTACAACGAACTACAAGAACTTTTATATGATGTTACTTGCTGGTACGGAACCCTTCATGGGCGAGTCCGACTCGCACTTGGCCGCTTTTTATTCTTTCATGTACCTCTTAAAACCTGGTTTTATGAAAACCGTTACAGTAGTTGATAAATATAATAGCGATATTTAATTAGATGCGCCCTACGGTATTTACACAGGTTTCGTTGCTTTTAAATTGAATATCGGTTTTAACTACTTCATTGGACTATTTCGTTGGTTTTAATTTTATTTAAGAACATTTTTTTCAGTCAAAATAAATACTTTTACGTGAGTACCGAATTCATATATTATGTGAAGGGCTGTGCAATTTAGACAGACACTTTGATTTTATTAATTTGTATAGAATATTGTACCTATGTCAACTTTGTTTTCAAATATAATCATAAAAAAGGACCATTAATTTTTACAGCGCGTTGTTTTACTCGCACTCTCTGTCTATTTATTGATAAGGCTTTTGATGCCGACAGTACTTTAAATATAAATGTGACTTCTAATATTGACAGTGTTACATTTTCACTTTGATAACTTTTTTATTTTATTTGAGCGTTCGATCAAATTATTCACAATAGAGTCAATGTGGTACAGTGAGGAATTGAAAGGAGGATCTTTATACCAGGTCACGCCACACCTTTTGAATGCTGTCTAACGGCTGCTAGTCTACTTAGACTGCACCTCATTCGACTGTGTACTGTATTTGTAGTTTTGTATAGTTTGAACTATGTATAAGCTTGGAAATGCAAAGTGAGTGAACACGCCAAACAATAATAGAAGTTAGATAATTGGTAAAACAAATCTCCTTATAGAATTAGATAGTTACACAAAAATATAGAAATAATAAACTTAAAAATAATTATATATTGCATTATACTTATTATCATATTTTTTAAAAACAGACAAATTTAATAATGTACCCAAGTGGTTTTTTGTGCTTATATTCCTATGTCCGATACCGCAAATTTAAATAATACCTGTCACCGTCATTATTGTAATGATGAGAAAGTTTGCACACTCGCTCCAGTTACCTAAGTTGAGAGACTAGTTCATTATTTGTTCTTTATTTTCATCTGAATTACTGTCATTTTATATAAAGTATTTTCATTATTTAGAACATCGTATCCCTGAACCTTGCTCTTTTAATGAATATATTTTACAAGTATAAAAGTGTACCTACTAGACACTAATTATCGTGACCCTGAGGTTTGAGAGGTTACGAAACAACGAAGTTGACAGCTCAGTTCGTAACGAATACCCAGTTTTACACTTCCTTAGTTCAAGGTACAGTCGAAACGAATTTATTCATTAAAACTCGTTCTCGCAACACAATTGCACACTTTGCGGCGAGACCCGTCATGGTGCCCTGTTCATTATTAAACCCTGTGACGTGAATAGGCGATAACAATTTAGTGCTATTATAAAGTGAACAATTCCTGTTGTTTACTTTGAACAAATAAAAGCGCTTTCGTGTTTTATGTTTGCATAAAAAAAACTAGAAGCATTTTTTGGAGAAAGATGTACCATAAAATTATATAACAATTTTAAACGGTAACGTTATTACTTACGTTATGCATAATGATGCATTCATCATAAAAGAGGTTATTTTTTATTGGAAATGGAAAAACTAGTTCAAATAGTACCTATAACCATAAATGATCATCATGAATAAACCCTTCACTTCAGTTTTCCTTTTTTATTCATCAACTACTAAATAACATTACAATTTTTGAAAAGAGAGTTCATGTGAAAAGTGCCAGAAACCAGCGAGCCTCCATGCAGCGATTGAATTCGGACGATGTCGATGAGGTGTGTCAGGAACGTAATAAGTGAAGATTAATTGTCACTAGCCAAACTTCTGGGAAATAGGCATGACTTTATTTTAATTGTTTTATTTTATTCTGTATAATAAAATAAAACAATTAATGTGAAAATATGTAGGGGAAAAGTTTTTTGCAATTTCTGAGATTTCTATTACTCAAACCTCAGTCGGTCCAATAGAGACTTTTGATCCTTATAAGAAACAGGATCGATTGGCATCAAAAAAAGTTTTTGTTTAAAATGTCCATTTTCTTGCTGGCTGTACATTTCTTTCTAAAATCTGTAAATGCAGTTCAAAATATCTTAAAAAATTATAGATAGTCTCCTACAAGCGTTTTCCCGTAACTATAACGGTTAAGGTACCTACCCTTATTGTCCCGTTTCAAAAATTCACCCTGTATGTGAGTATGTAACTAAGTACTTACTTTATTACTTTTTGATGAGTTGGCAATTACAAGACGTTTCTGTTTACACAATTGCTAACAAAAATTAATTTACTCTGCATTGTTTGCTACACAAGCCATATTTGTTTCAACATAGTGCCTTTTTATACATTTAAAATACAATTATATTAAAAATTTACCAGTTACTATTTGACAAACGTTACATTACGTAGCCCTGAACGTTAACTGTTAACTTTTCAAGACCACACGTATCTTTATTACCTAAGTAAAACAACTTGTAAGAAAGTATATAATATCAGTAACTGCGGGTTATGAACCTAATTATACTAATCCGTCCTTACAAATATATTTTATACTACACCTGATCGGAACAGTATTCATTATTCCCTGAAAATGAAAAGAGAAAGTTAGTCTTTTCCTTGACCTAAATAAGCGGGAGGAAAAAATGTATGAAAATCCATTTCTAACGTGTTTTAGCGGGAGAGAAAGTTGTATGAATTTTCATTTCTCATGTGTTATCTGATCTATGGCGCGCACATGCCCAAAGAGTTTTCATATATAATTTAAATATGGAATCTCCGTGCCACTGACATCGTTTTGTGAAGAATAAAAAAAACAAAAGAAGCGCGAAATATTTATAAATATTATGTCAAATTCTAAGCTAAATTGTGTCTTACATGGTGTCTTACGTTTTGAGTTTATTTTATAAATACTTTAAATGTTCCTCACAGGTGTAGTATAAAGCACTGTGTAGCACTCGGGTGAAAGTCCCATTCCTACCTCGGGAGTATTGTGGCCCTAGGCTGCGCCTTCGGGCCACAAACTGCTCCCTCGCTAGTAATCGGTTCCTTTCCTCCCTCGGTGAACAATGTACTATTCTTTACCTTACTTTCGCACATTCAGTCATTGCGGAATATATTAATAGTAGGTAGGTAGTAAGCACGCCAATTTAATATCATGTATATTTGTTATAAGTTGATTTTACCGTGATTACAGTAAGCATTGCGGTCACAGTAAGATGAACATATTTATATAACCCTCATAATAGGAAATTAAGCAACCATGCGACTACTGTATGGTGTTCTCATGACCAGCCTTTATATTACTCGCGTGTTTCATGCATTATTTATCGAATATAATAGGCAAATGGTACTTTAAACATGAATGTAACCTTCAAAGTCAAACGTCAAATTCAACCAGATAGAATAACGGTCAGAAGACCAAATAACACATCCACACTTTCAATGGTACGGTCTATCAATGTGTGATAGTTGTGATACGGTCTACCATCCTCCTAGCCATTATCCCAAGTTTATTTGGGGTCGGCTACTAGTTCAACCGGATTTACCTGAATTTCTGTTTTTCCACGGAGTGACTGGCATCGGACCTCCGCAACCCTAAGGGAGAACTGAAATTCGAAGATTGAACTGGTTGTCAGTATATTTGAGGGCACTGACTTCCCAATAAAGCTAAGTACACACGAAGCGTTTTTCTCCCGTGCCCGCTGCGGTGGTGGAACTGCGGTTTTTTTTTCTATACTCACGAAACCGGCTATTTGCGCGGTTACGCGGCCGTCGCGGTTGCGATCTTCGCCCGCCACGTTTGTGGGCAATGATCGCAAGACAGGCGGTTGCAAGATGCGGTAATGTTCAGTTGAGGTTCAGACCGCCATGGACACACACCAGCAACGAGCTGTTGCATTATATTTACTTCACAGAAGAATTAAAAGCCTCGCCAAGATACGTCGGCCGAGGTATACAAACATGTCACGATGCGGTCGCCCGCCAAGCGAACGAAAAGCGCGCGGGCGCAACCCGCCGAAGGCGCGGGCGACCGCGACCCGCGCGGTTCTACAGGTTGCCCACCGGTGCAGCGGGAGCCGCAAACAACCGCGCACGCCGCGGGCGTAAAACGCGTCGTGAGTATTGCTTTGTTTTTTTACATACGAATCTGCATTCTACGGAAGCTGCGGGCCCGCAACCGCAGCGGGCACGGGAAAAAAAACGCTTCGTGTGTACTTAGCCTAACGATTGCCATAGATGTTCATGACAACCGGGACCGACGGCTTTACGTGCTCTCCGAGGCACGGGCGTGAATCACTTCCAAACTCCGGGCAGCTATTAGGAATTTCCTAAGAAAATCCCAAAAACACTTTTTGGCCCGACCCGGGATTTGAACCCGAGACCTCTTGATTAGCAGTCGCATACGCTTACCACTAGACCAACGACGCAGTTGATACGGTCTACCCTAGGATAATAATTTAAGTATGGAAAATATCGTGACTTGTATGTATAGACAAGTAACGATATTTTCTTGACTCGACTCGCGTAGTTGCTTAAGCGAAGGCCACATCCTTTTCTATAGCGAGTGTTGTGGGTTAAGACTCCAAATAAGAACAATACTTTTTAGAATCCATAAATTGTTGTTCTGAGTTTAGATGTTCATTGTGTCCATTCCATGTATGTTTATAAAGTCCCCCGCAATACCGGATTTGTTACTACTGAAAAAGATTTCTTTATCAATAAAGATTTAGGCAGTATAATCTCGATAGATCTTTGAAAGCAATTTTAAATTACACAGTTCATAGGTTATTGAATATTAGATGAATTACAGAGACAGAACCCAAAGATCTTACAATCTAGAATTCACAAACTAACTAACTTACCTTGACAGCAACAAGGCCAAACGAGATTAAGATATAAATAGATACATGATTGTATTGTACCTACTTATTTAAACCGTGCTTAATCTTATCTAATCTGTAATTTACTCTAAGAAAGCTTAAACATACCCAATTATGAATGTCTTATTTTATACGGATAAGGTTAAACTACGTCATCATTATGTTTTCATAAGCCATTTACGTACTCAACATATAATTTAGTATAGCAAGTGGAACAACAAACGTAGGCGTTTATAGGAAATATTATTTAAGTACATCGAAGTAGAAGGTATGGCGATTTTGATAGAAAGCGTTATCAATCAATATACCATTTGATCGGTTAAGCTAAAGTGAGAAACGGGTATTGCTTCCACGTACAAGACAATAGATACAGTGTAACATGAGCATAGTTCCATTTTACAGTATTGTTTACTTGATGGTGTCTGGCAAATGACGTCATTCGATGCCAAAGTTCTTGTCAAAGTAAAAATCGACCCAGTGGCCGTCCACCGCCGCAGAAAGGGTTCCGTACTATTATCTATACATTTTAAGCGTCTACCTGTTGCCGTTAGCGGCAAAAACATTACGTTTGTTGTATGGGAGTCCCCTTAAAGTCTGTGTAAATTTTAAACTAACTATCACGGTTCATGAGATACGACTTGATGACAGACGGACAGCGAAGTCTTAGTAATAGGATTCTTTTTTATGCTTTGTATACGGAACTCTAAAAACAGAGTGTGCATTTAAAAGTAGCATCTGTGTCAGTGAAGTGGTCATATTTAATCCCGAGTTAAATGCTTACAAAAGCCTTTGGAACAATACCTTTTCTGCTTAGGATACACTCCCGTAAATTACGTAGCGAAGAAAATCATCTCTAAGTGACTCTTTAATTTCTTGCCATTCGTGACAGAATTCCTCCTCCCTTTTAAATGAAATTTTGTTGTTTAATAAATAAAATATCATTGAAGTATTCAAACGTGTGTTTCTAAAAGCGTAATAAACGTTAATTTACTATGACTCAATCAATTCAAATTCTTTATTTCGGACTCGGCTGAATTCATATTCTATTAGTTAGAGTGACTTAGTCTAGTGTTAGTATTAAACATAATTATGTACATGCAAATTATTAAGTGTGGACGTACAACCACCTTAACATGAGGGGGGAGTCCCACCTATCTGATTTCTTATTATAGCGCGAACCCATAGACCTCAACTCGCGAACATGCCAGACACGCTACACCTCAATGGCAACCCCAAAAGCGCCAATACAATGTTCAATGTTAATGTCTCACTTCACTGCTTTTCTTTTAGTAGATTTTTAGAAGTAAATTTTTCACCAATAATATCAATCCGAGTTATAGGTATTGTTCGACACAGAAGTGCTCGTGCTATTACGTATATTTGCACATTTATAGTTACTCCTTATGTAGGTAAGGGGTGAAAGGGGAGGGTATAAAAATGGTGACTCTGCTCTGCCTGATGGAATGCATGATTAGAATCGAAGAGTAGGGGTAACAATCACAGCGAATGCATGCACTATGGCGACCCACATCATAGCGGCCTAGTGAGAAACTTTTTCACACCCCGTTTAAAGTCATCGTAGTAAAAGAAGTACCTATTGTTTTTCCTTCTTACCTTCTTTTAAATTTAAAAACTCATAGTTTGTCCATATAATTTGCTAAACCTACATACATACTGCACTTGTCCTTTAAAGCTGTACGACATATGACCTTCTGTTATTACAAGTATCCATCTAAATTGTGAAACTATTTTACTTATCATTATAGCAATACTTCATTAAAAGGCATACTGAATTAATAATAGTCTTGAATTATAAATCAATAATAATAAACATGATCAGACTGATAAACGAACGCTGTCAACACCCATGCTGCGTTGCACGTTCAAGCAGGTTGGCTATCGCGTCTAATCAAAACATAAATTAGAAATAAATCAAGATAAGTCCACACAGAACCTGTGGCATGGCATGGCAATTTATTGAATATTTGTCGGTAAAGCATAATAATAAATGAAATAAACCTTCTACAACAGCCAAAACTGTTGCCGACGGCGATTCCATCAAACATCATTCCTAATGCTCATGCCCAATCGTTCTGCATCATTCTCACGGCCGATGCAGAAACACCTCACAAAGCTGCCATGGTGTATGTCACCATGATGTATTGTATGCACTCAAAATGAGGATGGCGGCCCCTACTACTGGATTCTTCTTACTCCTTCCAGATATATAAGAAAAGGAAAGGATTTGAGTACACGAAAGTTTTCGTCGATCCTATGATCTCAGTCCTGTGTCTCAATCGAGCCTTGCTATAAAATAGAATATTTTTTTGCACCAGTTTAGTACCTACATCATACATACATTACTACGTATGTGTACATACATAGTATACCAAATTAATACCTTGTACCAAATCATGTATAAACCCAATATCCATTTGCCTTAACCTAATTTATTTATGTATTCAATATCTTGTTGCGAATTTATATTTCCTTCCTTCCTTGAGCAAAGCTATAAGAACCCATCAAAACAATTTCTAGATAGATTTTAACAACTTGTAAAGCAAAAAACAACATGTTGTAAACATAGTTACCCCCAAATTAAAATAGGGCAGGTCAAGAAAATACTAATAATTTGTTATTCCTCACACGCAAGCAGTCAAAATATAAAGATGCATTAACATTACAAATCACCTCAAAGGATCTATACGAGTAGATCACTACATACTTAGAGAAAGACTGATAATTTCAAGTAATAAAATAACGTCGTATGTGAACTGCCCCCAGACACATTGTCATGTGAAGTTGAAACTTTACCTCTATAATCTATTATTTTATGAATTTATCTTAAAGTAGTGCATGGTATAAATCATCATCTTTAAAACTACTTTACTTTGAACAAATTAACTAAAACTCAACAACGTTGAGCAAAGATAAAGTGATCATCTGTCACATGCCCTGGTAATCATATTTTAACTTTGATTTCTTAACTTCGAAAAAAGGGCAAGGTAATCCACCTTTTATAATAAAAAGGTGTCGGATAGGTAATGTTAATATAAAGAAAACTTAAATAGAGATCTAAATCTAAGCTAAATGCTTATGTTAAGAGTAGTACCTCTTTAAAAGAATGCTCTCTGCCCGCATCTGCGAGGTGGACTCCGATCTGTCGGAAGCCCAATTCGGCCTTCGAGAAGGGCGTTTGGCGGTAGATGCCGTGATGCGCCTGAGGGCCATGATTTGTCGTGTCGTTGAACATCACCAACGCATTTAATAGTCTGCCATTTGGCTGCATCACTGCACTCTTCTATCACAGGGTGTCAGCGTACCTGAGGCTGCTAAAGGCAGACTATGTTCTAGCGCGGTCGTAACCTTCTGCGAAGACGTTATTTTGCAGAAGGAGACGCCGGAGAGGACCCGGGAGGATAACCTCCACTCGGATCCAATCCGCCGCCGGCCAAACGGGTGGCAAAGACGCGCATATCAGCGCCTCATGCCGCCCTGAGTGAGGCCGCGGATGAACGGGACGGGTCCGGAGGCGACGTCCGCTTGTACGTCGCCTAAATAGAGTTTACACCGCTCCCTAAAATTTAATAACAAGTAACAAGCAATTTCGTATTACTCAGCATATTATAACGGATTTACGCAAATATGCATCAAATAGTCAGTCAGATAGACCCTGTAATAATATAAATAATAACAATCTAATAAAATTGTATGAATATGTTTTCTGTTCTTAATTAACAGAGGACTGATTAATTGAAGAAGAAATTTGATAAGATTTTAATGTGTTTTGAGAGTTCTCAAAATATTGAAATACTTAACATTTAATTAATGTAAGGCAACTATTTACACTTGTTATTAGTTACAAAAAGCTTAATTTCAAATTTGTTTGTTTGTGCATTACATTTCAAGTGTTGCCAATAAATTCGGCAACAATAGTGCTTGAAATTATAATAACTATTTAAGTATGCATAATAGTGCTCGATATTATAATAACTATATATACATAGTCCCAAAAAGCTAACAATATATAATGTATCATGTTAATTTTCTTTTAGTTTAGGACGTAAGTATATATATGCAAATTATATTCATAAAATATTCTTACTTGTGCATTTTAGGCACAATACTAGACCCAGTACTTGTATATTTTGACCCTTCTCGAATAATATAAGTAAAGTAAGTGTATACATGAATACATTTACAAATATATACTGACATTGACCTTATTGTTATTCCGAGAACAAGAAGAAAAACAAATGAAAAATTTATATCCATATAACTGTATTCAATGAACTGCTTACGTCATTGCTCGTGTAATTTTATGAATGACATTATAAGAGTTCTTGTAAGTTTCTATGTCATCTTATTGTGACCGCAAGGCGCCACAAATAAACAAGTTATTTTAGGTCACCATTACGTGTTGTGGTTTGTGGGCTCAAAACAAAATATGTACAATGTCACACAATACTTTTGATAGAATACCTACTTGCTATGGACTCCGCCAGCATGTAGGTATTCTATAGGCTTTATAATATATATCATAGGTTGTTTTATAAAGCCTATGTCCTACCAAAATGGGTTCAGTAGTTTGGCGTGGCGACAGACAGACATTACTTTCGTATTTATAATTTTAGGAAATAAAAAAGTAAGACTTTACAGAACAACCATTTACTTTAACGAGAGAACTTTCTCGTAACAAATGCTAGTCTCTTACATAAACTTATACACTATCGCAAACGTTCAGAACACGTCCGTTGAGACATGCTTGGCTTTTCTGTACAAAGTAGGTTTATGTAGAATATTATTATTATCACAGTTCAAAAAATCGCAGGGTGAGAATGTCTTGCAATCATTAGTATTCAATTTACTTATTTTTTTACAGATATTTTACTTTACTTTGGCCATAAATTGAACTTATATATAAAACTAGTTGACCCAGCGAACTTCGTACCGCCCAACTTTAAAATTCCAGAACTTGATCGCAGCGCCACCTACCGGGTCCAATTGCGAATCTAAACCATTCCCAGATCCCCTTGAACACACACAAAAAATTTCATCAAAAGCGGTCCAGTCGTTTGAGAGAAGTTCAGTGACATACACACTCACAGAAGAATTATATACATAAAGATAATGAACCGTCATGTTTGCTCAATAATATAACAGTAGTGTAAGACACGCTAGACGAATTAAATAAAATGGCTGTGAAGGGATGGATACGGGCCCAAAACCGCGATAATTGGCGCTTGGGTGAGACCTTCGTTCAGCAATAGACGCCGACAGATTGATTTATTATTTGCACAAAATTTTTAAAATACATACCAAAAACATGTGAAAAATCCTAAAAGAGCTTTTTATCTAGAGTATTGTATACTTTTTGTAATTATAGCAGTCAATTTCTTTTTATAACTCAATGAGAAGAATATTAGACAGAAAATGTTATTCGCATTGCGTTCAAAGCGAAAATACAACTCTCCTACAGAACATAGCAGGATCAATACAACAAGAATATGCTTATTTTGATCTGTATGTTAAGAAATAAGAATATTGTTTATTCATAGACGCCAATATCATAACGTTCTCTATAGACATATCATTTCGAAACTTATAGACAACACTGCAACGGTGTATTCGAATCAGTATATTCGAATAAAGTGTAAATTCGAAGTTACTAATTCGAATTATGGTATACAAATAAGTAATGGAGATATTTCAGGAATTATAATAAAATAAATTTGCTGCTACGATTCAACGCGAACAGTTGTTGTAAGTATTATTAATTAAATTTAAGCAAACCGTATAGTTCATTTAATTTATTGATTTCTACATTGCTGGGGTTGCAGAAAGTTCTATTTAGAAAAAGCTTTTGTCCCAAAGGCAGAGGTTTCAACATTAATTAAATAAATGCGACCAGACCCGTGGGGCATTGGCTGGATATTAATTTGTAGCCATGTTGTTTGATTTTACTTTTTATATAGCTACCTCTATAAAATTATTATAGTTACCTAATACATTATAACATAACACATTGACTTACAGTTGTCAGCCTGACAGAGAAAACTCATGGGGTTAAAATGGTCATTGTAATTTTTTTGGCGTAAATAAATAACCTATTTTAATAAATAATCTCTAAAAATAAATTACACTATCTTACATCAGACTCCATTAATTTCTAATTCTGATCTCGAAATATATTAAAGCTTTCAGAACGAATGAACTTGTTAATTATACAAAAGTAACGGAACAATACCAACTTCGTAATAGAGTTAGGCCTTCGGGGTTCACACCTAAACAAACTCTGTTTTGTTATCATTGCCAAAGGCTTGTCGAGACAATTTATACCCACACCACAAGATACAAATTTTCGCTTGGTTGGAACGTAGCCAGAATAAAAGCACAACATTAGAAGTAAAAGGATTACACAATCAATGGAAATAGATCCTTTTGATACGTCCTTACATTTAGAATCATTTATTTTTTTATGGATCTCCAAACAGTCTCTGTGTGGACGTTTCAGTAGACGAGGTGTCGCCATCGTTAAATTGAATGTTTTTTTATCTTTACAGTTTAATAGACATAGAAAGTTTTTTAAAATGAGGTTTTATTTTTACACAGAAGCGACGACTCGATCGTTAAATACATCTCAGATCCTGCAAGTCGACTAGAACGATGTAAATTGGCATATTTCTGTGCTAAAATATAGTAAGTACTTTATTTTGTCGATAATGTGTAATAAGAATATTTTTGCAGAATTTTAGTATAATAGATAATGTGATTTGGTGAAAAAGAACGGTTTTTGACACATGAAAAATATACATTAAGGCTATAACTAAATAAATAAATATAATAAATAAATAAATTTTAATTTCGGACCTCTTACTCACAACGTCATCTAGTCCCAAATTAAGCAGAGGTTGTGTTATGGGTACTAAACAACTGATATAAATACATAAACATACTTTTTTTTGTAAATACATCCATATTATACATAGAAAACACCTAGACTCCGAAACAAATATTTGTGGATTACACAAATATTTGTGGTCCGACCCGGGAATCTAACCCGAGACCTCTTGATCAGCAGCCGCATACGTCAACCACTAGACAAACAAGGCAGTCAAATTTTTGTGATGTGATAAATGGTTGTGATTGAACTATTACGGAAATTCTTTGCTGACTATACGATGGATAATGCTATGAAAAAATTGATTACAACCAGGTTTAAAATTGACACTAGAAAGTTTTACTTTACGTTGGTATTGATAATGATCGTTGAATTAAGTTGCCACAAGAACGAATTTAGGTTTCATTGAATTGCCCCATTTTAGTACGATCTCTATCTTTTTGCTGCCGAACATTTTGTTACTCACAGCCGCGTGAGGGAGACAGTGGTTATGTAGAGTGCTCTTTACTCGTCAAGACTCTTCACTTAGCAGGCATGAGTAACCCAACAGAACCTATTAAGAGAATGAATAGCTATAGCCCAATTACAACACAAAAGTAAAGTAGCGACCTTCTGTTAAAAGATCGTGCGAATAAAAACCGACAAAAAACAAGAATAGTCACGTTTTACTTTAATACAACTAAGCTTTTGAGCGATACCGGCTTATTTTTATTTAGTTTTCTGAAAAAGTAGGCAAAAGTCAAGTTCGTTATAGATGTACAAATACTTGAACATTGGACGTTGCTGATACAATAAAATATTTGTCGAGGTCAGAGAAACCTAATTTGATTTTACTTTTACTTATGATGTGAAGTTGCTAACTAATGGGATATAATCTTAACTAAGAAGATCTTCAGGTGCTAATTCTTCTTTATTCGGCGTAACAAATCCGAATAGGGAAGAAATATGTAGTATTTGGTGGCCGCTTTTCCTCAAATGTATTGTACACGTTCGCAAAAGTGACCATCAAATAAGTTGACAATACTACAAAAGACATACCGTGTGCAATTTCATTTCGAGGAATTGGGTTTGCCATCGACTAAAATATTGAGTAGAATGTACGTAGATTGTGTATCCCTATTATAGGTCTGTTATTATAAATTGGTGAAAAAATCTGGACTGATTTTGACGGGACTTTTACTGAGAGAAAGATAATGAGATGATCAGGGAGTAACGCTAGGCTATTTTTTTTACTCGCGATTTACAACAATACCCGCGGGTAACACCGCGGGAAACAGCTTGTTATATTTATAAAATACTTAAAGACTTATCTTCGATAGTTCTAGGTTCACGATTTTATGTAACTCCCAATACATATATGTATAAACTGAATTAGACTATATATAACGTAAAAATCATCATTTATTTTCAAGATATTACTTATTAACACATGCTTTTTGATGAAATATGTTATCAAAGCTTTATTACATTCGGCAATCAGCTCTAAAAAATCATGAATCACAAATGTCTTCAAAGGGAAGTTGGATTTATGAATGAAAAAATCATGTCGAATAAATTTTTCTAACAACTGTTACCGTTATTCTGTTTTATTCAACGAATCAAATGTCTATGGGTGGAAATTTTCATCTAAAAGAGTGTTGACTCCGATTTCCGTTACGATTCGATTTAAATATTTATACCAAAACGGGATTTTAGAATTTCCATGAATCTCAATGAAACAGACGCCTGGAGGACTTTTTCTTCATTTTTATTTTCCTACACGTTATTTTGGCTAGGTCAATCTTAATCTTTAAGGAGTCCATAGAAAAGTTATAAATATTTTATGACTATGATATACATGTATATACCAGAAATAGACCGATGAGATGTGCCGATATTTTGCAGAAATAACCGTGCAAAATCAAATGTGGCTGGCACGCGATAGGTATTTATGATACTCCAGCGTTAAATATACCTATATATTAAATCAGAAAAAAATCATCTATTTTCTAATCTTCAATTATTTATTGAATTTATTTATTGTATCCAATCCAATTTTTTAAAAAAAAATATGTCCAAGTACTTTTTTCAAAGTACTTCATCATAATATGAATATAATAAGCTCGATCAGTAGACATCCGATTCTGGAAATCACTCAAATCACTAAAAAGTTTAGAAGAATATTAAATTTAGTCACCTTTATTCAACATATATTTACATAAGCTTTTTGTAATATGTGTATCACGTTATATCTTCTATTATAAAACCTATGGGTTATCAAGCTTAATTTAATAAAAATTTGGATTCGGTTGAAGTAATTTTGATCGTTGCGGAGAGGCCTTCAGGTTTAATTAAATACATAATACCCATTTCCCCGATATACGGGTAAACAGAAATAAACAGGAAATATACATAAATAGCATCTCTCGATCTCATTATAATACAGCAGATTGTGGCTTGTTTATATAATAATGTACAAACCGAATCTTCGATCATTTAATTATCTTTAACTAAGTTATGAGTCAAGACCTCATTAGTGAGAATTACTAATATCTATCGGTTCATTTTGTTGGAATATTATTGTGCTATTCCAATATATTCTACAATTACTTATAATTCGATTCCCGGGGCGGACCAAATGTTTGTGTGATCCGCAAATATTTGTTTCGGAGTCTGAGTGTTTTCTATGTATAATATACAATTATTTAGGAAAAACATGTATTGGAAACAGGAAACATGTATTTAGGAAAAAAAAGTGTTTAGGAATATCAGTTTTCCAGTACCCATAATACAAGCTCTGTTTTGTTTGGGACTAGATAACGTTGTGTGTAAGATGTCTGAAATATTTTTTATTATTTATTTATTTCATTCAAACGGAGTATAATTATCCTAGTGATATTTTTTTTACTTGATATATACAGAAGTCTCCCTATTTTCTCTTTTTTACTTTTAAATATCTCATAATGACTTCTACTGACTGAAGAAAGAAACAATTTAAAAAGACAGTTCACCATTTATAGAGAAACAAACATTATAATATTATACTAGCTTTCGCCCGCGGCTTCGCCCGCTTGTATCTCGATTACTGCAGTAAAAAGTAGTCATGTGTTATTCTTATATACAAGCTATATTACTGTAAAGTTTCATCCAAATCCGTTGAGTAGTTTTTGTTTAAATACATACTCACAAACTTTCGCGTTTATAATAGTAGTAAGGATTAGGGAGGAAGATCCAAAGGTGGTCTTGTGACTATTGAGACTTTCCATTAGGTGACCTACATAAATAAGGTAACAGCACACAGTGTTGTGGGATATTAAGTCGGTTATGTAAACTATTTATTCGAAAATTTGAATGTCATCTTAGTCCGGAAATACCGCAGACACTTTTTTGCAGACCGATTAGATAAGCAAAGCAATATTTCCATAAATAACATGTCACAGAATATTGTGTGTATGTATTTTATATTGGAAACGATTCTTAATACAGTTTTTAATTGTTGAACACTTTCTTATTTGAAACTTTAAAAAATGAAAATGAATAAACTAAAAATGACTAACATGGCTAAGTAATATTGAGTAGATATTAGGTATATTTATTTCATGGATCGCAAAAAAAACAGCTCAAAAAAAAGTTTTATACTTACATGTTAATAAAATATTACTTTCAAATTGAATTAAGTATAATTAATATTTAGCATTATAACATATTTCGCTGGTTTGTACATTTATTTATTTAAGTAAGTTATATATGTAAATATCGTAGCTAAGTTACCTATAATGTGTCATTGAAAGATTGCTGGTACTTATAGCTCAGGTCTCCATAAATTAAGTACCAGCTGTACAAAAAAATGTAAATTACTTGTCTACATTAAAAATTGTACTCCAAAAGTTGTAAACATTGTGTAGCAAATAATAAATAAATAAATGTTTTTTTACTTCTAAGAAGAAAAACTGCCCAATAACCAGAATTGTAAATTCATTATAACATAAAATTTATAAAGAAGCCCACTAAACTAGTACCACTAGAAGCAAGTTATAATTTTTAATCTGTGTATATGTATGTTACTAGAAATCTGTATAATCGGGCATTCACTACTACCACACTCACAAATCACTGTTCTAACTTAATCTAAACCATATATCTAGGTATATTAAAGTGGTACTGCCACAAATACCTATATTAAATCACTTCGACCGACTTGACCCAACACTCAACTTTGAAATGAATTATGTATATATTTAAAACAAAGCAATAGGGTTTCAAATACAGAAAATAAGGTACAACAAAATTCAAACAATGTAGATAAAAATCGTCGAAATGGATACAGGTTCTGAGTCTTAATAACAAAACAGTGGGTATCGTGTATCACCAGGACAAGTACTAACAAAACAAAACTTTGTCGTATTACTAACCAACCAAGTTAGGTAGAACCCCAGCCCATAAATATTCCACTCAAGTTACGTGTAGTAAAATCCAGTCGAATTACAACACAACGTCAAACCTTACCTGACTACAGTGGTGTTACTGTCGTTCATTATTCAAGTGTTGACAAACTTAACGCTGATTTCTGGTATATAAAGTACGGACGGGTTATTAGAGGGTATTTTAGAATTCAGTTCACCTTTACCACGGCTTAAATCTGTATGACAGGAAATGCTTAGGAATAATTAAAATTTATCGTATGCATAATTTCTGTCCAAAATTATAGCTCAATGATAAATTGTGGGTTTTTGAAGCGAGATTTATACGCTTTCATGTAAGGTAAACATTGTTGACCGCGCGAAGTGTGCCGTCATTAGGCCCTACATTCTTCGGAACCCAAAGAGATTAGGATACTAGGGTCTTTTTTAGAAATACATTTCTTTGGATAGCTGAATAGATCGTCTGTACGTGACCAGTCTTGCGATGAGCATCTAAAACTTGTACCACTTTCCCAATCCCTTCAACAGATATTTGTTTCCTTTTTCACGGGAAGGTCCTGATCCACTGACTAATACAAGGGAATTAAACACTTATAAATAATCAAGGAATTATGGACAGATAGATATTGTATTACAATAAAAGAGCTTGAGTAGTGTTAAGTAGATACGAATGTATCTCTCCTCTCAAAAGTTTCTTAGCTAAAGTAATAAGTACTGAGTCTATTCTTAACTTAACATTAATATGTTATACTCAACAGTTTGTTAAGTAAGTAATATATGATATCTTTAAAAGTTTTTTCTTTATTTAGGTACAATTTTTTTTTTATTTTAGTGAATTGTAGAACTGGCTAAAATGCAAAAAAAAAACTTAATGTGTTAACATTATTCTTAGCATTATTTGACTGCCTTGTTGGTCTAGTGGTCAGTGGATATGGCTGCTGATGAAGAGATCTCGGGTTCGATTCAAGGTCCGACCAATTAATGTTTGTATGATTGATCGGCAAACATTTGTTTCGGAGTTTGGGTGTTTTCTATGTATATATAGTAAGTTTGTATTTATATCAGTTGTCTTGTACCTATAGTATTTATTTATTTAATTCTTTATTGTACACAAATTTTCTTACTTTATTTACAAGGAGATTACATTTACAAAAGCGAGCTTAACCCAAATCTGAGTTTTCTTCCAGCGAACCTTGAGTGAATAGAGGATAGATTAGATAACGGTAAAATCATGTGTACTAACATTGGATAAACTTCAAAAATCAGAAAAGAAGATTATGTAAATACCGAAAGTTATGGTCATTCATTTCTGTGGCAATATCTATTTAATTTTCAAAATATACCTACTTACATACGTACTTATACATACAAGTACATAGTACAAGGTCTGCTCAATTTGGGACTAGATGATGTGTGTCAAACGTCCGAGACATTTATTTATTCTTATTAGGTACCTACTTTATACATATTTCTTTGTTTCTCGATTGATATATGACTAGTAAAATCATCCAATGTCTTATTGTTTCTGAAGACACTCAAAGGCCGGCATTACGCCTGTGTCTCTTAAGTGTCAGGTGTCATGGGTCGATTATAATTACTATCACTTGAGTCCAATGCTTGTTTGGCCTGATTCTATAAAATATCTAGCAAGATTTGTTCATAAACTAAAACCTAACTGTTATAAACTTTTGTTATAATGTATCTAGCCTGCTAGGATTTGCAGTGGCTTCGCTCGCGCACATGTCCGTTATCACGACAAAATGTAGTCTATGTCCTTCTAAAAAGTCCTATATATCTCTAGATAGAGATATATTATGATAGAGATATATGATTTATTGATAGATTTGTAATAATGTATAGATATACATTATTAGAAATCTATCAATAAATCATTATTACAAATCTGTTGACACCTTATTTATTGGTAGATACAGTAGTTTAACAACTACGGTGAAACATACATACATTGCCAAAACCTTTACCTTTCCTTTTGGCCTCGTCATCGTAAAAATCTAGGATTCGTTCTAGATTTTTACGTGCATTTGCACATAGATTTTAGTACCTTATAAAAAGTAGATAACAATTATAAGCAGGTCTTTGTTTGTGGGGGCACGCAGGGACACGCAGTGCCTCCAAAGAAAATTCAAATTTTCGAAGGGGGCACAAAAAAAATAAAAATTTCGAGAATTAGCGTGCCCAATAAAAAAGTGGCAAAAAAGTACTGATTGTAAGTATTGCCAACACCTAATTTTATCATATTTTTGTGTTCTTTATTTCATTACATTCTCAAAGCCCAGGTTCACGAAGAACTAAAGAAATCGGCTAAAGAAACACAGTATCCCGATAAAATAGGGTCATTTACTTAATGCTATCCTGTAATAACATTCATTTATAACAGAAATTGTACCAGAAGAAGCAAAAAGTCTTATACTATTTGGCCAAGAACTCACAGAACTTAAGTGTTATTCTTACCTACAAATAAACCATACCCTTCCTGATAAACCTTTTGTCGCCTTCTGATATACCTTCTTTATTCACTTTAACATTATATCATAAGTTTACCTATTATCTTGATGTTATTTATTTTCCATCAATTCAATTATATCTCTGTCTTAAAGTTGTAATCGAAACAAATAATAGTTTTTGATTTTACGACAATTGTCAGACTTACAGTTCATCTATACTAGGTAATACTATAATGCTGAAAAGTTTGTTTTTAAGTATAAAATATAAATATAAATATTTTCGGACATCTTACACACAACGCCATCTAGTCCCAAACTAAGCAGAGCTTGTATTATGGGTACTAGACAACTGATATTAATACATAAACATACTTTTTTAAAAACACCCAAACTCCGAAACAAACATTTGTGGATCACACAAACATTTGGTCCGACCCGGGAATGGAACCCTCGAACCTCTTGATCAGCAGCCGCGTACGCTGACCACTAGATCAACAAGGCAGTCATTCTGAACGCACTAAACTCAGTAACTACTGGACCGATTTGAAAAATCTTTCACTTATACTTAAATTTATGATAACAATGATAAGCCATTTATCGAGGTAAGCTATATATTATCACGCTACTACATAAAGGAGCGTAGTATAAATGAAAAGTGTTGCAAAAACGGGAGAAAATTATTCCTTAACTTCCATTACTTGCGCTGCGTAAACAGTTAATTTTATAGAAATAAGTAATATATGAAAGAATTGTTATCTTCAATAATTGTAAATAAAAGTCCGCAACAACATAATAATATGTCTATTAGATATTAATTTTTAGGTTGGCTCAGTATAACCACTTTTTGTCACACAGACGCCACGGGCAATAGAATACATATTTACTAGGTTGCGTGGGTTAGCTGGTAAATAATAAGAGCATATATTTCCATTTCTAGAACAAAATCGATGCAAATACCTAGTATAAATATTAATATATAAATAGCCGAAATTTCGCATACAAGCCCAAATTATTAACATACATTACGTATAAGGTACGATGTTACAAAGACTGCACTAACCAGTGAAGAAATATATATCTCTTAAAACATATTATCTAAATCAAATTTTCAGTTAGTTATCACTGTATGTCAAGCTTAATAGAAATCCTTGGTTACAATACGTTTTCATTTCCATACTTTGCAGCTGAAATATTACTTACTAAGTATCAAAATTCGATATGAAATGGGGTCACAGACGACTATCACCTTTGTTTTTATGTAGTTTAAATATTCAATTTAATCGAAATTGTCATCCCTACTAATATTACAAATACGAAAGTTACTCTGTCTGTCTGTCTGTTACGTTTTCACGCCTGTGTTGCAGATTTTGATGAATTTTGGTAAAAACATAGAACCTTGGGGAAGGACATAGGCTACTTTTTACCGCGATAACCTACATAGACACGGGCGGAGCCGCGGTCGAAATCTAGTGTTAAATATTTTTACAGTAAAATGACTAAGTACTTAATAATATTTGGCTAAATTGATAAATATTACAACTTATAAGAATAAATATAATGAGAATAATATAAATGCCGCAGTTTTTTTTCTTGTGCTTTCGTGTAGGGTTCTTACTAGAAAGCTCTAAAAGCTAAATGGCTTGCTCCAGAAATCTGATAAAATTCATATTGGTAGTCCATGTGCTGAACTTTGAAGCAAAACTTTAACGGTTTAGACAACTTTGTTAGTTTAAGAGTTATAGAGGCCTAACTTGTTAAATACGCTTACTTGGAAAACTTCGTACAAATATTACGAAATATTATATTATGTTTACTTGACGTAACAATTATCTATAGAACACGAGTTGAAATCCACGTGCCTTTAGGAGTGACTTTGGAACCTTATTCTATGCGTGACCTGATACGCACCTGGTCAATTTTTTAGTATTTACTTAGTTAAACATCAAAACACAAAGATTAATAATTACGAAATACTTGCATTGAACCATCACTTTTCATCTCGTGTCAGTTACCTTAAACACATTTACAAAAAAAAGTAAAAGAGAAGTCAAAGACGTCAAACGCAAAAAACTGTGTCTTGCTAATCTACTGAATGAGCCGGAATTTGTTCAAGTAAAACTTTTCTTTTATTTTTATTACACCACCGACTTAAGTAAATTAAACACCGACCTAAATTTTAAGTTCGCTCTTCTTATAATTCAAGAATTAAATAGACGAAATACTCAAAGGTGATAGGGACTTGTTCGGGAATATTTTTTTAAGCTTTTTCCGCGGGTAATTAAATATTCATCTTTCTTCAGTAGGTACGTATAATTCGTAGAGCGTGTTTTGCTCAATTTATGGTACTTTTTTCCTTAACCTACTAGGTAGGCATTTACTTCAATGAGTCAAATTAAATAAAGTATGTGTGGCGAGGGATTAAGAATAAGGAGTGTCACCACCACCACCTCTATTTATCCCATGGATGTTATAAGAGGATTACTGCAAAGAGAAGGAAAACTTGAAACAAACCCCGTTAAACCCAGCGTGGCATAGTAGACCAAAACTTCCTTTCTAAGGAAAGACCTATGTAGAACAGTGGACTGTCAGAGGTTGTTGATGATGCAACGTTATAAATTATTTCAGTTATCGTGCAAGAAGTATAATTGTGTATTTTAACGACCACTTAACCAGTGACATCAGTGATTTTCAAGCAAGCCTTCAATTAGTTTTCTGCAAGAGCGTAAGATTACCGAAATATTAAACTATTGTGAAGAAACTCATAAGGTGCACTATTGCATATAAGCTGACAGGTGTAATTTTCCATCGGAAGCTTGCTCGTTATCATGTAGAGGAACGTAGAACCCTCTGATCAGACGAGATGATCGTGCCTGACGGGAGAATTTCTATATCGCGTTACAGGATTAGTGCACGAAGTAACTATTAATCATGTATCCCATTTGTTATATAGTAGTTTGGAGTGGATATGTATGGATAATGACACAGTAGCAATTCGACAAACATTAAATGTCATCTATCCTTCGATTTAGAATGCCGAAGCGTACTAAATTAGTACGTATCATGAACGCTTTTTATTCATACAGATCACCGTAACAAGATAATAATCTGATACTGAAGGTTAATTAGTAAAACGAACTGTAAATAGACCTTCAATTACTTAATTAATACGTTTTTATCTATCACACGTTATCCTATTATGTAATTCTAAAGTTGAATGCTAAAGCATCTAAAATATTCACATACTTGAAGCTCTTGTTTGAATACGAGTAATAATATTCTTACTGCCTTCGTTTTATTGCAAGTATAGGTATATACACTCGGTTCCAAAAATAACGGGTCAGTCACATAAACCCGAATATCTCCCGAACTACGTATGCCATCCTAATGAAACGAAGACTGTTCAATTGAGAATTTAATTATACAGATAAAAAATAAAATAAAACTTAGTTACACCCACAATATTAATCTTAAATTAAAAAAAAACTAAAGTAGTCATATTTTTCTTAAGATTACATTTTTTAAGGTTCCGTAGCCAAATGGCAAAAAACGGAACCCTTATAGATTCGTCAAGTCTGTCTGTCTGTCTGTCCGTCCGTATGTCACAGCCAATTATTTCCGAAACTATAAGAGCTATACTGTTGAAATTTGATCAGTCGATGTATTCTGTGAACCGCATTAAGATTTTTACATAAAAAAAGAAAAAAAACAATACATTTTGGGGGTCTCCATACTTGGAACTGAAACTCAAAAATTTTTTTTTCATCAAACCTATACGTGTGGGGTATCTATGGATAGGTGTTCAAAAATGATGTTGAGGTTTCTAATATCATTTTTTTCTAAATTGAATAGTTTGCGCGAGAGACACTTCCAAAGTGGAAAAATGTGTGTCTAATTTCTAAAATAAGAGAGTGATAAAACTAAAAAAAATATATGTTGTACATTAACATGCAAACTACCAACGAAAATTGGTTTGAACAAGATCTAGTGAGTAGTTTTTTTTTTAATCCCTACTTAATATTATAAATGCGAAAGTACCTCTGTCTGTCTGTCTGTTACGCTTTCACGCCTAAACCACTGTATCGATTTTGATGAAATTCGGTATGATGATAGAACTGAACTTGGGAAAGGACATAGGCTACTTTTTACTGCAATAATCGAGACACAAAGACCAAAGCTAGATTATAAAAATACATAAATCGAAGATGTCAAAATGTATCACTGTTTACCTCCTGTCAAAACTTCACAGGTTGCTAGGAATAACACACTTGCATGGCAACCATATTTAATGATAGTTTGTAAATGACATATAGACCAGTAGACCAGAGTAGATAATTTTTGAAAACAAATAAAATTATAGTAGGATGAAACCTATTGGAAAAAGAGGAGAATATTATAAAAATGAAAGGAAAAATAATTTACGGGTGATCTGAGGTCGGGAAGGGGTAGGGAGGGAGGTTTTCGGGTCCTTTAACCGGGGCGTGAAAAAGCATCTCACTAAGCCGCCATAGTGTGGGCCGCCATACATTATTGTCCGCATTCGCAGCAAGTGTGGTAGCCCCGACCCTTGGATTTTGCTCATGCTTTCCATCAGGCAGGGTAGAGTCAGATTGGATGGCTAAATATATACAACAAAGGGTAAAAAACGGTATATCTCGATTTCCAGCAAAACTACAAGGAAAATAGTTAAATGGCAAAGTTGTAGGTAATTAAAAGATCTACAACTTTTTAAGGTTCCGAAGTTTATGACTTCGAACCCTTATAGATATGTCATGTCCGTCTGTCCATCCGTCCGTCCGTCCGTCCTCGACTTGTCGTCCAAACAGTAAGTGCTAGAAAGATGAAACTTTGCATGAATATGTATTGTAATTACGTCGACAAAGTGCTACAATAAAATTATGAAATATATTTTTAATTAGGGTACCTCCCCTACACGTAAAGTGGGGATGTTTTTTTTTCTCACGGCTACCCCATCATGTAGGGTATCATTATATAGGTCTTTTAAAAACATTACAGGTTTGTTAAGACGATTTTTTGATTTAGGTATCCGTTTGCGAGAAATTCCACTTTAAAGGCAAACTTTTTGTAAAAACAGGCCGTCCCGCCCGCCGAAAAATTTGTGATAGTGGTCCATATAATGAACTTTAAATGAAAACTATAACGAATTAGATGACTTTGTTAGTTCAGGAGTTATAGAGGCTTAACTTTTACAATGCGCTTACTTGGAAAAGTCATACAAAATCAACGCATTAATACGCAAACATAACAATTATCACACACTTGGCCGATTTTTTATAATATCATTGATCAAAACACTATTATTAAAACATCGATCAAAGTTACAACTAACTTCAAGAAATTTTATATGATGTTACCTGCTGATACGGAACCCTTCATGAGCGAGTCCGACTCGCACTTGGCCGCTTTTTTTATGATTGTTTTTTTGCTGTTTTTCATCACTGGAGGCTTCATCACGTGGAGGCAATACAAAGTATTAAATGAAGAAAGTGATGAAAAACAGCAAAAAAACAATCATAAAAAAATGTAATCTTAAGAAAAATATGACTACTTTAGTTTTTTTTTAATTTAAGATTAATATTGTGGGTGTAACTAAGTTTTATTTTATTTTTTATCTGTATAATTAAATTCTCAATTGAACAGTCTTCGTTTCATTAGGATGGCATACGTAGTTCGGGAGATATTCGGGTTTATGTGACTGACCCGTTATTGGTTTATGTGACTGACCCGTTATTTTTGAAACCGGCTTTATATAACAAAGAACCGGCAATTTTTTTAATAATGTATGAAGAGTAAGCTTTCTCCGTTTATGATTGAAATTCGCTGTTTTGTTTCGTTTCGTTTCAATGTTCCCTTTTGTGGTGCTAATATCTGTGAACGGAGTTACTATGGAAGTTTATTTTATACATTTACTTATCTATTTCTAGACGTTATCATGCACAAATATTTTGCCATAGAAAAGGGTTGTATTTGTAAATTAATTTGTACACTATAAATGCACTGGAGTTGTTTTTTAAACTAAAAGAGTATTAAATTGGCTTTCGCCCGTGGCTCCGTTCGAGTGTATATAAATATCGGTTATCGGGGTAAAAAGTAGCCTTCTCCAGGTTCTAGTCTATCTGTGTACCAAATTTCATTTAAGTTGGTTTAGTAGTTTTGGTGTGAAAGCGCGTCAGACAGACAGAATAACTGCAGACAGAATTTCAAATGAATGTCAATCTATTTGTACAGGATGATTGCCGAAATGAATGGACTTTGTTCACCGGTTTAAATTATATTGTATGTAAATAAATGGTTTTTTCTCCATTCATTGAGCTTTGTTTCTTTTCGCGGGGTATGCTTTTCGCACTATACCAGACCATACCCTTCGTCGGGTAAGCGAATGTAAGTAAGGTTTATAGGTACCTAGTTTACTATAGTTTAACAGTCAATTTACAAAAAAACAAAGTATTCCTGTTTTTGAGTTCTGCTGATCTGAAACTTCAAGGAACTGCCTATCACGAAATAATTTAACCATTCAAGAACGTAGGCTTCTTTAAATGCAGATAGTGCATCATACATTTATAATAAGTAGGTACATAATACCTGAGCTGAATATAAATAAATACAAATTGAGCAATCCTTCACATAAAAATACAGTTAAGTAAATGATAAACGTAATTAGGTAATTAACGGTAAACATAAAGATAATTAGATACTTAATTACTTAACTGTTTATAATAATAAATAGATATTTTAAAGCTTAATTTTACGAAATCAGTTCAATAAAAAAACCAGATTCCTTATTCAGGTTTATGATTTTTTTAACGTCAAGTTCAGCGTGATGACGTCACAGCTTGTAATTTCATCAGATTTTCTGTGAACCTTTGAAGTTTGATAAAAAGAAAGTGATTTAAGTGTAAACTACGGTAATTTACTTTACATTAACGAGTTTACCCTTATTTCATAATAAATACTAGAATGTTTATGAAAATTTCCGCTCTTGGCTTTCTAGAAAATATATTTGTAAACCCTGTCAGTTTAATGTGTAAAATTTAACTGTTAATTTAATTAGGAAATTGGGATTGTTAGCAATGTTTTTAAGATTACTTACGTATTTATTTATAGTATTCAGATTAGTAAATTACTTAAGTGACTGTACATTTGGCCTATTAATTTAAGCGGTTGACACGCCGTTTTCTACTTCGCCAAGTGTCGTGGGATCAATCCAACATGGGACAACAATTTTGGAAAAAGAAGTAACTTAGGCTTATTTTATTTACTTACAAACAAAAAATTGTTATAAAAAAAACAAAAAAAATACGATTCAAAGGCAAAACCATTCACACGTTAGCTCAGCTAATATATGCAAATAAATGAAATTGATGTCTGAATATAATATCAAATTAATTTTTTTTTATAAAATACAAATTATAAAAAATAAATTATAAATACAAAATTTTAAAATTTTTGTTTGTCTGTTTGTTTCTGCTAATCTCTGGAACAGCTAGTCCGATTCTAACGGGACTTCACTGGCGGAAAGCTTAGGTGTAAGTAGGTAGGTAGGTAACTAAGTCTTTATTATACACTACACTACGCACTGAAAGTTTTTCAAAACTAAAAATATATTACTAAAGGCTACCTGTCTTTGAAGGCCCTTTTGATTTAAAAGACGTTGGTGAACACAATAAGAATATTTTAACATACTTTTTCGGACATCTGACACAACGTTATCTAGTCCCAAACTAAACAGTGCTTGTACTATAGTTACTAGACAACCGATATATATATAATACATATTATACATACATAGAAAACACCCAAACACCGAAACAAATATATATCCAGATCATGCAAAATTTTGGTCCAACCTGGGACGGGATCCCGAAACATCTTAATTGGCAGCCGCATACACTAACCAACGAGGCAGTCGACGAATACTAGTAAGACTAAAATAGTCTAAAACAATCGTAATGAGAGTGAAGCCACAGACTATCACTATCTATACATACCTACATAAATGAACCGCTGTTTAAAAAAACTGTTATCATCAAGGTCAAACGACAAATGCCGTGGGAACAAATACAAATCGATAATATTAATTTAATCTTAATGGCATCTGTGATAAGGTTTCAATTTACGTGGTATTGTTGCTCCCTACTGTTTGATTAGGCAATATTTAGATTATGATGTTAGGCGTCTATTGCAGAGTTAGACTAAAATTAGCCGTGGTGACGCATCGCCCCTCTATGTGATAGCATATTTTATGTAAAATGCAATCCGCCACAAAACCTTTGGAAGCTCAAGTGACTGTGAGTCGCACGCTAATATTATGTGTTTTTTTTATATTAGGGATCATTAATTTATTACGTTAGACAATTAAGGGGGTAGGGGGTTTGAGTGCGTCTTATTTTTTATTCACAAGGAGGTAGGAGAGAGTCTTGATAGTTCTTACGTAAGATCACGAAAATACGCAAAGTTTAAAGTAGTGATTACTTATGTACAAATACTTAAATTAAAATGATTTCAATCAACATGGTTGATACATATCGAGTGAATGATAAAAAATTGTTTCTTTAAAAAATTAATATCAAAACCAGCTAATTATAGGTGGCCAGTTAGGTATATTCATTTATCACTAAGATTCTTACGTACTAAAAATATATTAAACAGGGCGGGAGGGGACCGCCCATTTTTATTTTGCCTATATAGGAGGGTATCAAAAACGAATAAAAATTGTCTTACGCAATAAATGAATAGCCCCTTAGAAACCGATACATCAACGCGCGAGTGTTTGTCACATTTATCCTTATTTTAATTCAATCTTTACGTTCATTCAAAATATCCATTTATAAGGAAATTAATATGTATACTTACCTGAATCCAAAAAGTTTTTTATTAACATTATATTTTAACACATTATACCTACTTTAATTTTATCCCCATTCAAAGCAGTTACAAGAATACGGTTGTCATTTCCGAATATTAAAAAAAGAAACCAGTGTTGAGGAACGTGATTCGAATTTTAAAATTCATTCTATACACAAAAACTTGCTAATGCCGCCATTGGCCTCGTTACGTCATTCTACAATACTCGTAAGACAATCTCATAGATAATTCTCACTCATCTTAGGTCAAGGAAAACGTAACTATCGTAAATATATGCGTACCAATGTTTGTAGTGCATACACTGAGTTAGTGATGTGTTGTTATAATATACCTAGGTATTTCATTTACATATGAAACTCTTTGGTATCTTGTTATAGATCACATTTGGGCAAAGTTGTCATATCATAAAATTTACTCCCTCGGGTTGAGCGATGTAAAACTAGGAGTTTTAGTCAAAATCTAGATTGATCGAGTATTTTGGAAAAGATTTATTAAATTTTAATTTATTAAATGTTGAAGGGATTTTTGAGTACCTACTTACCAATTTTATTCTTTAATTGCAAGCTTTGCTAGTATTATAGTAAGCAGAAAAATCTGTCCACACTATAATATTACAAATTCAACAGTAAGTTTGTCTGACTCTTACGCTTCCAAATCTAAATCGCTGAATCGATTTGGGTGAACCTTACAATGGCAATTATTTGATTCTTTAAGAAGAACATAGACTACCATATTTCGCTATAACTAGCGTATTAGACGTGGGCAATAGCTAGTTGCTAATGAAACTTTCAAACACCAGTCGTATCACTTAGAACTTGTCTAAATGGATTGCTCATTAACGGTTAACCGAGCCATGCGAAATGTATTACGACATTAAAATGCTATTTATCATACGTTCATGTCTTTTACAATGTAATTTTAATTCATTAACAGAACTAGTGAAGTGCGATCCCTCATTAAAAGTGTTGATATTTGTAATGTGCGTATATTACATTATTATAGTTTCAAAGTCAATTACAAGAGAGGTGAAAGGCTCTTAGCCAGACAGAGTCGTAGTACTAATTAAATAACTAAATATTTCGAACATTTCAACCAATGCCATTTAGTCTCAAACTAAGTAGAGCTTGTACTATGGGTACTATATAGCATATATAAATATATACTGCACGTGTTTTTTGTTTGTAAATACATACATATTATACATAGAAAACAACACTCACACTCCGAAACAAATAGGTATAAGGAGATTATACAAACATTTGGCTCCACCCAGGATTTGAACTCGATATCTCTAGCACAGCAGTCATACACTACCACTGCGCCACCAAAGTCTACTAATTAAAGTAGGTATGTATTGACTATTTGACTGCTTCGTTGGTCTAGTGGTTAGCGTATGCGGCTGCTGATCAAGAGGTCTCGGGTTCGATTCCCGGGTCGGACCAAATATTATTTGTATGATTCACAAATATTTGTTTCGGAGTCTGAGTGTTTTCTATGTATAATATGTTTGTATTTACAAAAAAAAAAGTATGTTTATATATTTATATCAGTTGTCTAGTACCCATAACACAAGCTCTGCTTAGCATGGGACTAGATGATGTTCAAAATATTATTATTATGTTACTTATTATTATTAAAAAAATCTAAGAATTCTTACTTTTCACGCCAAAACTACAGAAACGATATAGTCTAGACTAGAGTCTGAGAAAGAACATAAGATACTTTTTACCGCGATAATCGACATAGACGCAGGCTAAAGCTCATACGTTATACTCGTATATTAAATCATAACAGTACAGTAATAAAATAAAATAAAACAGTAAAATAAAATAAACAGTAACTAACACAATATGGATTCAAAGTCGGAAATAAATAATTTGATTTTGAAAATAATAATAATAAACAGTGCTGCAATAGACACAATCTATCTGTCGTGTAAGAAATAACAGTTAATTTAAATTTACCTAATAGGTACATAGTAATTATAAGGAACGTTGATGTCAGACAATAAGGTAATGAAAAAACACGAACCGTTATTATCATCATTAGACACTTCCTTTCTTCACACAGATTGCAGAACAGTTAAATGAAAGGATATTGAAAAAAATGGCATCCACAATTTTAAAAACCAAATAAAAATATTGTACTCATAATGATACGTTACTTATTTTTAATCACAACTCTTGTTATTATTATTTACTAGCTGAGTCCTGCGTGTTACCCGCTGTTTATGCTGTAAGCAACGGGTAACGTCGCGGGGTGAAGCTAGTCTAAAAATTTAGCCTTAGTAAGTAAAGTAGCAAAAGTAGCCTTGTAAAATTGGTTCGGCCGTCCTAGAGATTAGCCAGAACAAACAGTCAAAAGTTTTAGTTATTTTTTTGCTGTAGGTAACGTACCTATATACCTACTTTCATATACATTTAGTAAAAAACTATTAATATGATATTACATACAGATACTTCAATTTCTTTGTTTAGATTATTTCGGTTTGGCAGTAACCTTGAACCTCGATTTAAAGATATGCTGAGAACTCGCCTGAAATAATAATAAATAACGGTATTCTCATCTTATCGACGTGTAAATGACCGCTGAACACGTAACGTTGGTAGTCATTTACCGTTTCTATTGTTTTTTCTAACACAAGACAGTGATTTTAGGAAATAAAGAACATTAATACTGTACAATAATAATTATATCTTCACACATATCAGACGGACGCGTCCGTTTGATCTCAAAGTAGACAAAGCCTATGCTACTGCCGATAACCTGCACCGTTGGTCTAGTGGTTTAGTGTTCAACACCACTATATTGACCAAAAAAAAATCTTTGTTCAAAACTTATTATGATTGTTAAGTACAAAACTTGTTAGTGTATTAGTAATCATCATCATCCATAATTTCCTTTGTCGCCACAACAGTCGGATCGAGTCCGACATATCCAACTGATGGTATCCGAGGGGATATCCGTACGTAAGAAGGGGTTTAGACGCTCCATATTCTTAAATAAACATAACAACTCAGTGTAATGTGTTTCCTGAGTTAACGAACTAAAACTTTTATAATCAGAAAAAAGAACTTCATAACCCGGTTCTATTTTGGTCTACACACACTTACAAACACAGTAATATATTACACCATGTAATGTATTATCACATTGCCTTGGCAACTATAACTGTAGTAGATATATTACGATATCTTTTCTTGTGACATTTTTTATATAGTTATATCCGTAGTGAACACATATACTAAACGAAAAATATTATAAAGAGGCAGAAACGCGATTTACAGTACCTCATGCTCAGAGAGTTTCTAAGCAGAGAAATATAATTTCTCCTTCACATACATTAACAACAGTGTACACCAGGTTTATATGTATAATCGCAGATATATCATAATCACTAATCCTCACAAATTGACATCAATCGATATATACATATATCTATATCGAAGGTACTCGTGTAACGAATACGTCACATACATTTCCCCTATGATTTAACAGAACCTTAATGCTATCTTGACGAATAGGACGACCCCTACCATTAGTTACACGAATAGATAAATGGTAACCATCTATTTAATGAGTTTCGTTATCACATGCAGAAAATATTCGAACAGGAAAAGCTTGAAGATACTAAATACGACTTTTAATGTAATAAAAAATGTAAAGGTAAATTTGTGGAATTGCAAATGCGTCAACAAGGCGTAAGCCAACATTTGAATAGAGTGGATTGACGAATTGATAGCATCTAACATTCACGAGATTAAATTTTAATGTACATGTTATCAATCCGCCGAAATGGGTGTCGGTATAATCTCCTAATTGAGAATTTTCCTAATTTTGATTTAAAATAAAAATAATTTAAATATAAAATCATGATCTGATGAAAATCTTCTATTAATTTTATTTTTTTATATTATCTGTAAAAACCACTTCAATACTCCAGAAACTACAAGCAGTTTTTGTAGTGTGATATGCAATTCTTACGGATTCAAATACGTCATACTTGTTCCCATCCCATTCTGTTAGGCTCAGGTTTAAAAGAAATTCCAGAGTGTTCTCTGCTTTTACAATAAGTAATTTTATATTTGTACTTTAGTCAACTACAAAATAAGTTAAGTTATTAAATAAGTTACTAAAGTACTAGTAGAAGCATTTTACAAGGATACAAACTAGTTTTATAACAGAAACCATTAAACAAAATGACTGAAGATTTTATTGCGGACGAACCTTCTTGGCACAAGTTTCTAGATATATCTACGTTACGAGTATTTCAATGGTTTCTTCATATGAACTAGCAATAAAGCCAAGAAAGAAACTGTAGTGAAGTATCAGCTACTTCACGAGTGTTTTGAAATACTTTAAATAACAAGAGGGTTAACTTTAAAATCAGCTCTCCGGCCATCCGTAAGTTTAATACTTTTAAGTGAAGTTCCTGCAGCAAGCTATTGCTTTCTACTATCTCAGTAGAGAAATAAAAAAGTCACCAAGTCGTGTAAATAAAAGCTTTCTTGCTAACAACTTGCTTGCTGCCAACTCTATTGTTTATGTAGTCATAGAAAGGAAACGCAACAATCAATATAAAAAGAAAACTAGGTAGTTCATTCTGTTCTATATCCTTCGCTCAACTTTAAATTTCATAATTTTTGTGCTTTATTTTATGATAAGCATGCAAAATTTCAAATACATCAAAGATCTAATGTTTTCAAAACTATGCCGTACAATTCTGTTATAGAATTAGGATATATATTTTACGGATAAACAGCCAAGCTAATATTAAGCCAGTATAAACAAAGCAAAGTTCTTGGAATATCAAAACAACTGAAGCAACAAAGCCATTTTGTTCGGCCCTTTTTACCAAAATCATACATGTGCTGTGAATTGAGGAAGCGCAAAAAGTTGGGTCATGTCCCACAATCTGGGGCGCAATCAACAATAACGATTCCTTGTATCCCGGTGTCACAGGTTCGGTTACTTCGATAACTGGGCCGTAGAACCGGAATATTACGTTTAAGATTGTGATTGAATGACTTTGGAATATTGGCCATTTATCCGATATAGCAGAAAGGATGTATGACAAAAAATTGAAACTATTTTCTGCTCCTCTGCGATGGTTTTGTTTTGAAGCTATCATACTTACACTTATTGTAAATACCTACCTCTGGACTACTATAATCGCATTCAAAAAGGTGGGGGTTCTCAATTCGATTTATTGTTTTGGTTGGATAGTATAATTTTATTTATGTAAGTATCTCATAATTTTATTTTATGGATAGATATCGTCACCAGCCTATGGCAGTCCTGCAGTGCCACCGCTGGACATAGGCCTGTTCAATAGCATGCAACTTTGTTCGATCCTCGGATATGGATAAACAAGATTTAAATTACGAATGCGAATTAGATACCTACCTAGGCACTTTGTTTATAAGCTGAATAAGTCTTCACAAGTGCGGAATATAATTATTATTCTTTACATTGTTTTACTGAGAAGTCCTCTAATCAGTAACTACAAATTCAGACGTTGTTGCGGAAAACACTGAAACATGTAGGTGTTGTTACTGTAAGAAACAAAAGTTTCTAACGATAAATATACTATTTTATGGTTGTGGTACTTCGTATGAAAAGTAAAAAAAAATATCTTCGTAATTTTATTCGTTTTCTATTTAAGTATGTACTTAATTATCAGGCAGCTTAAGTCTAAAGAGATGAAATGAATGAAATCAGGTTAAAATTTGATTGGGTATTTGAATTTAAAATTTTACAAATAGTATATAACTAGGTACTTAATTGGTTGTTATAAAAGGTTAGGTTTTTATACGGTTTAAAAGTGTGCTTCGTTTCACGATCATGATTAAAAAAAACATAAGGTCTACATTTAATTCGACTGCACTCCCTGCCTGCAGAATGAAAAAACTAACTAATCGGTCATAAGACCTAGAAATTAGCTTATCATCGCAGTATTAGAGTAATCTTATCGAGAAATGATATATGACTCAGAACTATGTATACATTACATAAATATGTAGGTACATGCTTTATAATATCGTCTTAAAACCCATCCGGTTCTTAGTTTATTTGATAAAACATAGCTCAAGTTACGCATGCATATTACCCACTGATAACAGGGTACATAGTCTATAATTGAATAAATGTATACCGTATTTATATTCCTAAATACAATTATATAATGATTTAGATTTCAATTGGAAGCAAAACTAATTCCATAAGAACGTATGTATATAGTCAAAATACTCACACAAAAAAACACTACATATAAATCCAATGATGTTTTAAATTAACTTCACAATTACCTACTAAAACACAAAAGATGACACTGCAAATTTATTTATCACAAAAAATAACCACTAAATAACGTCATTATAACACAGATATTCACTATAACAAGTTTTTTTTACTTCGTAAATCGAGAATTGCGACCAAAAGTCACGGAACAAGTAATCCACGTGCGCAAAACACCCGCTCCACGCAGCGATCGCTCGCAGACTGAATGGAATGAATCGAAATTCAAAGTTAAGATCGTGACGCTAACGAGTACAACTCGAGACTTGATAGGCACGGCTAGGTACCGCGAAGATGAAGACGCGTGACGAACAACCTCAAACACTCATAGAAGTCGATCGTTTTATTTTCCTGAACAAAAAAATATTTCAAACCTATACCTAATCTTCCTTCTGACATTAATATGATTTTCAATCGCGTAAGACCGGTCACGTAGTCTGTATATGAACTAAAGTCATACATTTTCTTGTCACATTCGGAATCGTGACCGAGAACGAAAGTAGATATTTGAAAGGTTTAGTAAGAAAAGTACCTGTGTGGGTGTGGACCGTTTTTTTTTCAAATGTCTTTGATTCATGTGCGTTGACAGTTTACTCTGTTTCTACAATAATTACTTTTAAACACGCTACTCACACATCTGGAGCCCAGACAATACCGAAATTTAATCGTTGTATTAGTACTTTTATATAATTGTGACGTTTATAAAACTTTTTAGGAAAAACATTAACCGTCGAAAGAACTGTAAAGCACAAATTAATAAACTTAACTATTACATAACCTTATTAACTAACTTCATAAACTAGTGTAAGCTCTAAATAATTTTCAAGTCTCCGAAGAGGTATACCGAATAGGAGAATCTTGAGATGGAAAATTTAACGATCTACCGGAACCGACTTGTGACCGAACTTTTACTCTGAGAATAAGTCTTCAGACTGCCGTACATGTAACACGATTGGGGCAATTTATCAATCAATTCGTGTTGGTGAGTGTCGAACAGAGTGTACGCGTATGTCTCATAATATAGAATAATTAGCACGAAGTTTGAACTGCCATAATATAAATGCACAAACATTGGCCTCGAATAAAAAAACAATATTTTAAGCAAGATGTTTACAACAGTCTTCATTTACTACTGAACTGTTGTTTGAAATATCATAAGATGTTTAGTGGAATTTTTGAAAAGAGAACGTGTGTGATGATATTCCTGTCTTAGTGATATGATGGTAGCGTATGCGGCTGTTGTGCTTGTCTCGCGTTATATGCCTTGGACAAATCAAATGTTACTGCAATTTTTTCTCAGTTTGGTTGCTTTTTAATTTTTTTTTTATATTTACAAAAAAAAAGTATATTTATATCAGTTATCTTGTACCCGTAGTGCAAGCTATGCTTAGTTTAGGTCTAGGTAGCGTTATGTCAATATCCGAAATATTTATTATTATTATTTAATTCCACGACCGCTCTCGATATCACCTCGACATGTGTGTAAATTGCTTTTAACTGATTTTCAACAGAAGCAAATAATTAATTTAGGTTAAGCCACTCCACAGTTCATACCTCATCAACAGCCTTGAACAGTCCACCGCTGGACATAGGCCTCTCCTTAGAAAGGAGGTTTTGGTCTACTATACCACGCTGGCCAGACGAGTTGGTATAGGGTTGGTTTCAAGTTTTCCTTCTTTTTGCATTGATGTTGCCTTGCGTAGTTTATCCCTTAGTCGCCTTTTACGACACCCTCGGGATGAATAGGGATGGTGACACTCTGTATTCTACCACACTTGTCCAAATCGAAGCCCTGCTTAATTCAAGACCGCTCACTCCACTATCTTCGAGACCAGAAGATCTAACGCCGCTGACTCCTCTACATTTTTTAATCGGGCGACCACTCCGTCACCACGCGGACATTTTGTTAAACAAATTGTTAATAGCCCTAAGACCAGAAAATTCATTTTAATAAGCTTATATTTTTCTACAAATAGAGAATATAAAACAGACAATGTTATTTATAGAAAAGCAAAGGATGCATACAGACGAGAGCTAGAAGTATAATGTTTTGCAAGAGAATGTAGTGACAGAAAATGAAACGGGTTACCTAAGTTGGTTCGGACAATTGTAAATCGTGGATCGCACGCGAGTCGAATGACTAAAAAAGTACCTCGGACTCGACGAAGGTAAATGGGATGATGGGTAGGGGTACTTAGGTACTATTTGATATAAATTGGTGAACTGCATTGATGATTCGAGAAATAATTATTCGATTCGCATCATAAATGATGAAAGCAGCCTTTCTGATCTAGGTGTTAGCGAATGAGGATGATAATCAGGAGGTCCTGGGTTCGATTCCCGGTTCAGGCCAAAAGTGTTGTTAGGTTTTTTTTTACAAAAAGTTCTTAATAACAACTCGGAGTATGGAAGTTTGTTGTCTTTCATGTTTATGACTCAAAAAATCGGTTGTTATGAACATCTGTTTCAATCGTTATTGGCAAGTAAATGTTCTCAGATAAACTGACAACTTTTTTTTTTTTTTTTTTTTTTTTTTTTTTTTTTTACGTGTGGAAATCCCCGCGGACCGTCACCCCGTCGGGGGTTACGGCGGGGTGGTGTGTCGGACTCGAACCGACTAAAACCACACGGTGTGACCCTCTCTGCGCCTTTGTATTGGAAGGAGTCCAGGGAGGGGATTTCCTTCTGGACTCCAACCGGCGCCTGCCCGCACTGTTGCGGGCACCTACTCCATTTTCGACTCTCTAATTGGGCAACGTCCGGTCACACGCGGACGCCGCCCCCTCGCGGTTGGCCTCTACTGCGGACGGACGGGAAACCCGTCCCGCCCATCCGCGGCCACTCTCAGGGCGGCATGAGACGCAGGTATGCGCGCCTCCGCCGCCCGGGGCGCCGGCGGCGGATCGGGTCCGATTGGATGGAATACTCCCGGGCCTTCTCCGCCACCTCCTTCTGCAAGATTACATCCTCGCAGAAGGTTGCGACCGCGGTAAAACAACTGTCGCTGCCGGTCATCGATCTTATGACGGCCGGCAGCGAGAGATCCCCTCCGATGACTGCAGTGAGGACCCGGCGCTGCGCCGCCCAAGCGGGGCAGACCGCCAGCGTGTGCTGGGCCGTGTCCTCACTGCAGTCGCAGTGGTGGCAGGCGGGACTCGGTTCCCTCCTAGCGACCGAGTGCAGGTACTTTCCGAAGCAACCGTGCCCGGAAAGTACCTGCGTCAGCCGGAAGGAAAGGGTCCCGTGCTGCCGCCCTGCCCACTCCTCGATGACCGGCTGGAGAGCTTCCACGGTGGTGAAGCCAGCGCGTGGGGTCTCCAGCCGGAACGACCATCGGAGCATGGTGGCTCGGCGAGCGGCTTCGCGCCACTCGCGCACGTCCTCGGGCGGAGGGCGAAAGCCATTCTCCGCCCGGAAGTCAGCCACTCGCCGATACACTTCGGCGAGCACTTCCGCCTCCAAGTCCCACGGGGGCGTTCCGGCCAAGGCGCAAGCCGCCTCGGTGGAAACCGTGCGGTACCCGCGTATGGCTCTGACCGCCAATATCCTCTGGGGACGCCAGAGGCGCGCCCTGTTCCGGTCGGTCAGAGCAGCCGCCCACACCGGTGACCCGTAAAGGGCCATTGACCGGACAGATAAACTGACAACTAGTTCAACCTTCGAATTGAACTGAATTCGTCAAGATCCGATGCCAGTCGCTCCTTGGAAAAAAAAAACTATATTTTGGTAAAATCGGATGATCTAATTAGCAGATCACAAATAATCTTGGAAATAATTAAGACTCATCAGAAATGATAGCTCTAAGGTGACAAACAAATAAAAATACAACTGAATCCTCGTGTTTTCCTAGAAGTCAAAAGAATACGAGTATAGTTTATACATAATTGCCACCCAAGTTTTCATTCTACAACAGCAATGGTAAATTTCACGTCAGCTCTTTGCAAAACAAGCACTATTTGTATGCTAACATAAGTAATATGAATTTAGTTTAGTTTTAAATGACATGAGTTTAACAAACAAATTAATATTACTTACCCTTGTTAGTACATAATGTACTATACAACTATACAGTACGCTGTTGAGTAAAATTTAATAATCCAAATCTCCAACAATATTTTAAACTTATCTCGCTTCTATTTCTGTCGGCTTTCAGCGTATTATTCAATAATACGTCTGAAAGATATCTGATGGCAATCCGACTATAGTTCCAGAGCTGTCAAATAATTTTCTAATGGCATTGGAATCACTATGGAAAGTAACACGATTCTTTGATGTGAATCTTTGCCTTTCGGCCGCGGTCATTTTCAATATACATGTACATATCTAATTAGTTTCACGAATTTCCAGGTTCTTTTACATGCTATTATTCGTCTTTTTAGTTATTATGTGTTCGCTTATATTAGTATCATTATTAATTAACTGGCAAAGCAAGACTTATAATACTTTTTATTTATTTAAACCCAATTTTTTCCGGTCAAAACATTTTTACTTAGTATTTTAACGTCAGAAAATAAAAAATAAAAAAAGCGGCCAAGTGCGAGTCGAACTCGTCCATAAAGGGTTCCGTATCAGCAAGTAACATCATATAAAAGTTCTAGTAGTTCGTTGTAACTTTTATACTAGTGTATTGATTGAATGAAAGGTAAATTTCGTTTTACGATTTATGACGTATTAAAAAAAAAACTTACTAGATCTCGTTCAAACCAATTTGCGCTGGTAGTTTGCGTGGTAATGTACAACATATATTTTTTTTAGTTTTATCACTCTCTTATTTTAGAATTTACAGGGGGGGGAAACACATTTTTCCACTTTGAAAGTGTCTCTCGCGCAAACTATTCAGTTTAGAAAAAAAAAATATTAGAAACCTCAACATCAATTTTGAACACCTATCCATAGATATCCCACACGTATGGGTTTGATGAAAAAAAAATTTTTGAGTTACAGTTCCAAGTATGGGGACCCCCAAAACGTATTGTTTTTTTTTCTATTTTTATGTAAAAATTTTAATGCGGTTCACAGAATACATCGACTGACCAATTTTCAACAGTATAGCTCTTATAGTTTTGGAAAAAATTGCTGTGACCGGACAGACAGACTTGACGAATCTATAAGGATTCCGTTTTTTGCCATTTGGCTACGGAACCCTAAAAAGAGCACATTGTATAATATTTTTTTTATTTTACCAAACAGACTTTCAGTACAAATTTGAATGCATATGAGCCTCCATATATATAATACCTTCGTAGTACTTATATACAAGGGCTTGATAGGGTATATAAACTAATTTAGTACAAGTATAAACATGTCTGCCGTGATAAGTTCGCAAGTTGTTGAAGTTTCAGAGCGTCTTACTGCGTGGTGAGTCGTGAAAAGGTACATACATGTTTAACTAGGTACTTAAGTAGATCTTCAGTTGGGTCTATGAAATATTGCCTGGAAAGTATTGCATAAGAGTTATTTACTTTATATTAAAAAACTTTTTAGCATCTCCTCGTTCACTAGCTACCATTAATGTTGAAAACTATCTTATGTTATGTTTCTTATGTATGTGTTTTGGTTTTTGTATACGAATAGAACTAATCATTTGATTACCATATTATTAAGAAAAATAAATCTGACGGCCGCTTTCACTTAGAGAGAGTTAGGCAACCCTAGGTGATATTTTCACCAACACCTATGTGCTTAGATTTAAAATTTATTTTGTTGGATTATTGAAACTTCTTATGGTATAAGGATGGATATGGATAATTGTTGTGTTTACGTATTGATGCGTTGATTTTGTATGACGTTTTCCAAGTAAGCGCATTGTAAAAATTAAGCCTCTACAACTCCTGATCTAACAAAGTCATCGAATTCGTTAGAGTTTTTTTCAAAGATCATTATATGGACCACTATCAGGAATTTTTCCAGATTTTTTGAGCCAGCAGTTTAGCTTTTAGAGGGGGGGACGCCGTGTTTTTACAAAAAAGTGGCCTTTAAAGTGGAATTTCTCGCAAACGGATACCTAAATCAAAAAATCGTCTTAGAAACACTTTATTGTTTTTAAAAGACCTATCTAATGATATCCCACATGATGGGGTAGCCCCAAGAAAAAAAACCATTCTTACTTTACGTGTAGGGGAGGTACCCCAAATAAAATAATTTTTCATAATTTTATTGTAGCACTTTGTCGACGTAATTACAATACATATTCATGCAAAGTTTCATCTTTCTAGCACTTACCGTTTGGACGGTAAGTCGAGGACGGACGGACAGACGGACATGACGAATCTATAAGGGTTCGAAGTCATAAACTTCGGAACCCTAAAAATGAAATAAATGCTCTATTTAAACCTCGTTGAACATCGTATTTTCATCAAATACTCGTAATTAATAAAACAATTGACAACACTCAAAGATTGATTGAGATTGATAGATAAATTTCCTTTCAATCGCAATCAAATCAAACATTTCCAATCAGAAGATTTTATTTAAGTGAGGAACTTACAAATTTGGAATTGAAATTGAGAATAGAAATGAAATCGTACATTTTAAAGTGCTAAAATGTAAGTATATTTCTGAAACAAACTTATGTCCTGAATTATGATTCAGGAAATTATAAATTTCAATGAACGAAGAAATTTCAAAATTGATTTACATTTATCGTTAGTTCAACATAGAATATGGGTTGAATAATATTCTTTGAATTTAATTATCATTTTATCTTTACAATGACATTGATCCTATTGTTACAATTCCTACATGCATATCATGCTATACATGCTAAATACTATTCTTACATAATTATATGTTCATAACATCTCATTGTTGCTGGTAATTCAAAATTTAAAAGCACCATGGCTAGGTGTGAGTTGACAAATAAGTTTAATAGAAATATTTCACTTCGAAATTTTTATGTCACTGCACGGATGACGGTGTCACATCGTCCAACGCTTTTATATCACTCTCGCACTATTTGCACCACTGTAATATTTTATATGCTATAGTGACAAATAGTTTTTTTTTTCATTATTTCGAGCATGCCAAAGTGCCTACTCTGCCTGATGGAAAACATAAGTGGAATGGTCCTATAGATATGGCAGGTGTTAACCATTACCTAAATAAACATAAAACCACAGATTATACATATACGATGCTCCTGGGGAAACATGATTTTATCCTCATTACCCGCATAACACTTAATGGCAGAAAAGCACACTTTTATTCTTTTATCAACTCATTTACCCCATAGTTGCATGGTCCATAATAGCGTAACTTTCGGCATTGTTACCTATTATGTAATATTAAATGTTGGGAGTACCTTGACCTAATTCTGCCGAGCACCATATTCTTTTCCACAGTATGGTTCATACTATTGGGAATGCGTGTGTTCATATCCTACGTTAAATTTATGGAAATCTAAGCCTCTTGTTTAAGGGATCTTTTATAAAAGCAACGTCAAAGAAGGAACTTATTATAAAATAAACAAAGTGGTAACCTAAGCGAAGGTACGGGTATAATATTCCTCCTATACCTACATTTGGACAAATCAAGGAAACTTAGTTTCGTGATTTAGAACTAATGGTTATTAGTTAGATATTGCGTAGGTATAATTTGAAATATCCGAGGTGATGTCAGTGTTCTTACTAAGAACTAGTCCCAAGTAGTAGTACACTTTGTTTTAGTAGCCACGTTGATTTCAGCACGAACGACTAGAACTAGACTAGAAGTGTGGGTCACCCAGCTGCATTGTCCGCAGTGGCAGTGAGGACGGTGACAGCCACTCCTGGATTCTGTTCATGCTTTCCATCAGGCAGGGCAGATTCATTTTGGCAGCTAATATATAATAGCACTATTTTATGGATGAACAGCAAAAATTCGTAAAAGGAAAGATCGTTTTCAATCATAATTGTTGAATTGTTCCGCTCTTGTAAACGTAAGGAGAAAGTTATGATGAGAGCCGTTCAATATTAGTGATAACATTATTCTAAGTTATCATTTCAACCTTCGAAGAGGTTATCTATAAATGATACTACGAAGATAAAGCTGTTTACATTACAATAAGCTAATTTTAGAAACCCATTCACTGGGTATCAATAACTTTTTAAGTTGCCAATAAAATATCATATTTGCTTTATGTAATGGATACGGAAAATGTTTACGAGCAACTATGCAAATATGTACCTAACGCATTTTGTATAATGGACTATTGATTACAATGAACAATATAGGTCTCCAATAAATATAAAATTACTAAATAAATTTGATAAAACGTGGCTGCTATAAAGGTACTTACTTCTTCAGTTAGCTTTATAAATAAAATAATAAATAAATAATTATAGGTTATGTACTTAGTTATTCTAGTAAAATCTAGTAAATATTAACTTACTTTGCATCACTACATCACTACATCACGGCTAAACCAAACGCTTCACCAACTTTAATGAAATTTCATTATCAACAACAACCCTTAACGTCCCACTGCTGGGCTCGGGTCTCCTCTCAGGAGAGGGTTAAGGCCATACGTTTCCACGCTGGCCGAGTGCGGGTTGGGAACTGGCAAGACACGATGTGGCTACGTAAATTTTGCCGTTGGATGCCAAGGCCTCTAACTAAGCTTCACGACTGTTATCTTGAGATAACAACCAGAACCGACTGCTTAACGTGCCTCCGAATCACGGTCAGAAACGGTCACCCATCTAGGTACTGACTGCGCCGTTGTTGACTACCTACCTACCTACCGCTACCTTCGGTTATTGTTTCCAAGCACCTAATGCCACTCGGTAATGAGCGCCTCTTTAATGAAATTTGGCATGGTGATACTCATCTTGAGGAATGACGTAAGCTGACTGTATCTCGATAGTTGATTTACACGCAGGCGAATATTTTCGTATAGGTAGTAGAGCCACGCTGATTTCAGCACGAATGGGCCGACTCGACCGGGGCAGTACTACCCTCACACAGAAGACCATTCTAATAATGACAGTATTCTTGCTGTCGTATTTCGTTGGTGAGTGTGAGACCGGAGGCCTAAATATTCTGCATCATTCAACCGGCCTTAGGAGGCCGGGAGAATGATGCAGAATTTTCTGACCAGGCCGCCATGGTATGGGTCACCATGCTGCATTGCCTACACTCGCAGTGAAGATGGTGGCCCCTACTCCTGGATTCTACTCATGCTTTCCATCACTCAGAGTAGAGTCACTTTGGAAGGCTTACATATAAAAAAAAGTGTGGTTAAAATCGAATAAAATTTATGTGATTGTGCACGAATTTCATAATTTTTTTGCTCTAAATCATTTCTCACAGACAATCTCTAAATGGATAGAAACTAAAATATAATTTACCCTAAAGCTTCGAAAGTCTTTGCACCCACGTATGATTGATGATATCCTTAACACCTTTCACGATACTGGACAAACATGAAAATTTCTTTTGGTGTATCTTATAATATATAAACAAGACAGGATAGTTCATTTATAACTCAAGGATAATACTACTGATTGTTTTGTTACAATAAATCACAAAAAAAGCCATTATTTGCTATCTGTATTGTGAAGAATTAAAAATACGGACCATCGGGACCATCGTTATATACCCCGGGGGTGTAGTAAGGATATCATTGATTGTCGCTAAAGAAATAAAGCATGTAGGAGAACTCATAGTTATATAAAGAGAAGTATTACTTGATAGAAACTAATCCAATACCATAACCATAATCCGTGGTTTAGTAAACCTATACTTCCCTTCTAAAAACAGACCCAATGTTTAACAGTTTATTATCAAAAACTTGACGTAATGCTGATGATGTTTGAAGTTTTTAGAATGATTGCGAAGGTAAATGACAAATAATTTTTATTTGACTGTCTTGTTGGGTCTCGGGTTCGAATCCTGGGTCGGTCCAAATGTTTGTGTGATCCGCAATTTGTTTCGGAGTCTGGGTGTTTTCTATATATAATGCGTATGATGGTATGTATTTACAAAAAAAAGTATGTTTATGTATTTATGTCAATTGTCTGGTGCCCATAATACAAGCTCTGCTTAGTTTGGGACTAGATGACGTTGTTTGTAAGATGTCCGATGTCCGATATATTTTGCAAGTTAATCTTTCACAGATATTTTTATTGCTGAAATGTCCCGGCATTACCTAAGACTTATTCTGGGAAGAACTTCGGAAACAAACCACAGAGGTGTCATTTTTTTAAGGTCCGTGAACAGTGAGTAAATAATAAACCATGCGAGCACAGTATAGGGTCTGGGTTGGCTTTTTGAAGAAAGGACCATAGTTTTGAGTCAGCCTGTCCATACACCCGGCATACGAGCCTCCGCTATTGTCTTACCTAACTGGCATTAGTAAAGATTAACGAGCCGAAACAAGACACTACCGCCAGCAGGACATTTGGGTAGACGGTGTAAAATCTCAGAACCACCAGAGAGATACTAAATATGAACTTATATTACTAACTTAGACTATACTCATTTACAAAAAAATAACAGTTTTAAAAAACTAAACAAACACGCTTTTAAACTAAAAAGTTGAAAATAATTTTAATGGAACTAAGCGTGGGGCGACGTTATTGAAATATGTTCAGAAAGCACCCCACGCTTTGTTAAATTGAAATTATTTTCTACTTTTTTGTTTAAAAGCGTGTTTGTTTAGTTTTATAAAACTTTTATTTTTCTAGACTAAAAAAGACTAATTTGTCTCAACATTTTTTGTTTTAGTTATTTTTTTTAAATTAGTGTATTGTCATCGTTCCTCGATAAATCTACAAAGTTTAAACGAAAGCTGGCCGTTTAAAGTGGGTCAAAATCGCACCCAAAGGAGTCGGTTACAAACAAACATACAGCTGAAGCTAAATTAAAGCATGTATAAAATATAATTTATAAAGTATTTCAAAGACAACATTCAATAATTAAAATGACTATCGCTTTAGAACACAGAAAACTGTAAATGCGGGAGTGAGCAGCATCAATCCTAAGCAAATTTATCATTTAAATAACCTAAAACTTTAAAGTTTTTAAACTTTTTACTTTTAAGCCTTTTTACATAATTATGTACACAAACAAGGGACCGTAAATAAAAAAAAATGTATATTAAACCATCTTAAACCAAGCTAAATTGTGAACTTGACCGGTGTTTTAGTTTCATTCAGTTTCACCCATTTACTAAAACGTACGTATAATATGTTACTGTACAAAAATTTACTGTTTATTATCTTTATATGTTGAAGATATCCTTAGCGATTATTTAGGTGTACAAGTAGACCCTTTGTTTAAAAGACGTTTTAATGTTTCACAAATCTGAACAAAATAATCTGATATCTTGCAATGTCGAGTCGCATAAAATATTATCAAAGACATTACTTCATTGTCTGTAAGATATTACATACAGTGAAGAATCTTCTAAAGTTTTAACTACCTCGCTTGAGGTCTCGGGTTCAATTAGCTCGGACAAAATGATTGTTTGATCCCCACATATTTGTCTAAGAAATTGGGTATTTTCTATATATGGTATGTAAAACAAGTATTCGAATAGTCAATCTAACTTACATCAAAATATTTATTATTAAAAAATATATATAAACATTAAATATGCCAAAGCAATTCACAAAATATTATCATCTACTTCCGGTTTAAAGTAATTTCCAAGATTAAATCTAAATAATTACTCCTCCAAAAATTAATACAATTTATAAATTATCAATTCTAGGGTAAATAGATGGGTAAATTAAAACAAATGTGTATTTAGTATTCCCTACGAGCATACCGTAAGAAACTATGGACAGTGAACCCAGTCTACCCGATATAATTGCTCTGAAACCTTTTACGGCGCCCTCGGGGTAGAAAAGGGAATATACGAGTAATCTATTCACTAAGATTCTTGACTTCCATGTTGAAATATTTTGCTTAGAATTATGTACACTCTTTTTATGGTTGGTTTTATTATTCTGTGAAGAATATTGGTTACGTTACAAGTATATAATTGGGTGTGTCTGTGTTATAAACTATAAAAATTCTCTTCTACTGCAAATTACTAATTAGTTGAAAGGAAAACATTTATTAAACTCCCAATTTTTAAGTTAAGGCTATAAGCTGAATTTTTGTGTACATCGATGTCTTGCTCTTTATTGATCGTTAACACAAAACCGCAAAACAGAGCCTCTATCAAAAATAGAACGAACAAAGTGACAAGCTATTCTAAAAATTCTCGATTCAAACATACAATCTCCCAACATCCAGTAGCTCACCAATCGTGATCACCTCGCGTGATCGGAGGATTCCTTTGTCTTGGAATGATATAATAATAATAATAATAATAATAAAAACTTTATTTGTACAAACACAGCACACAAACCAAGTTTACATTTTGGTAATAGTTACACAAGACATAATATAGACCTAAAATTAACTGGTAACATTTGTAAGAAACGTCAAACGTCAATAAGTAATGACGTAGAATGTATGACGTGTCATTACATTAATATTTATACAAACTAAGTAACACTTACAATACAATTAATAAACTAAGCCCATAAGACGTCCCACTAAACTGTCCAATATTAGTTGGGGTTGTACGCTGTGTCTGGAACAAAATGGTTGGACACTCAGCGTTATTTGCAATGGGAATGAACCATTACAATACTGATTTTCAGTGCCCACCGTAACAGTCGACCCGAAGCCGATAGCTGCAGTTGCATCTTATAACTATAATACCTATACTTAAAAGATGCTTAAATATTATACTTTAATTTCAAGAAGTTGCAGTAATATACTTGGGTTTTGGTAAGTATTAATATTTGTAATTTACCTAGTAATTTGCAAATACCCACTTATAATAAAGCCAAGGTGCAGTTAAGCTAATGGGAATATCATTATCCTGTATTGTTATTTCAGGCACATAACCTTGAGAAATTCAATCAGCTGGACAAAAAGACAATAAATATAACAGCCGTTCACCCACAGATTAACCAGACTTAAATTCGTGCCACCACGGTACGGTTCGTTAACAAACTTCTTCCCGCAGCAATTGGGTAGTCCATCAGTATTCTATATTCATATGAGGGAAAACCATCTTATAGACTTTAAACTTGGACCATTAAACACATTTACATAAAACCTATTTACAAATACAGAACCAGTTAATAACCAAGCACTTTATATCTTAAGTAGGTATATGTCCCGATTCTTTCTACTGATGAGCAAATAATGATTGGCAAACAAGGTTGTGGAGCACAAAGCGCTCTTTGATGACTGTGCGTCTGTTTTACATTAAACATTGATTAAATAACGTTTAACTGTATTGCTTTACTCAATCTGACCTTCTGAAACTTTATAGGATTACATGTACAAATTATGAAAGGGGTTCTATTAGACATATTTTTATTGAGGAATATATACTGTAATAAACCAGATGGCCAAAAAGAGCATAATAGGCTGCATTACCAGTCATACCAGTCAAGTTTATAGTTCAAATTTATTTTACCGTTTTAATTCAATGTTCTTTTGCCTGGGCTTCTGCAAACCCGGAGAGTTTTGTTAACTTACTATCTCTTATATTTCCTCTGAATGATAGCCAATCCCCTTAAAATTACAAATTAGAATGAATTTTAAAGTGGTTATATGTCTGTTACGGCTAAGCTGTTCAACCGGTTTGGTTGAATTTCGATATAGAGATAGATTGGACATAGAAGAAGAAGATAGCTTCTGCTTTACCATGATAAATCCTTACTAAATTATAAATGCGCCAGAAACTCTGTCTCTCTTGCGCTTTTACTACTAAACCGTTTTAAATGAAATTTGGTACACAGTCATACCGACATACACGCGGGCGGAACGTGGATCCACGGACAGAAACTAGTATTTTATATGTATGTATCCAGACATATCTTCTGGTTTAGGCATACAAATGAACTGATAGGCTTCTCAAAAATTAAAAATTATGGTCACTGGTATAGAGCATAAACACTTGATCATTTATTTGCATGTATACGATGTAGTAGTTAGTGCATACCCACCCCTATGCTGCCGCTCTCGGCTAATGAAGTTAAGCGCTGTAGCGCGTGATCTGTTTATTCACACGAGGCTATCGCTTCGTGTGCTTAATTGAGATCGATGTTGGAAACAATATTTAAGTCTATGATATTGTCTAGTAGGTTAATACTTGAGTCACTTGCATCTTTAAAAAAAGAATATATTTTTATTACATATAAATCATCATCATCAACAGCCTTGAACAGTCCACTGCTGGACATAGGCCTCTCCTTAGACAGGAGGTTTTGGCCATACATATAAATAATTAAAGTGATTAGAAAATCAATTAACAATTCCTTAAAACTATTACAAACTAGTTCAAGAAAACATCGTATTCCTCGTGAGAAGTTGTTTATATTACATACGTACTCTTTTTATTTATCCCAATATTATTTGAGGTTGGCTACTAGTTCAAGCGGTAATATCTGTATATAAGTTTATGCATATAATGATTGACAACGAACCTTCACAACCCTGAGGGTGAACTGAGTTCGAAGTTTGAACTTCAATCAATATTCCATAATTAATATTTTAAATTAGAAAGTAATTCGGTCTGTATGTCTATTACACTTTCACGGCAAATCCGCTACATCGAAGGACATAGGCTACTATATACCGTGATTACCGTGATAACTGATAACTGACATTGATGTGGGCAGAACCGCGAACAAAAGCTAGTAGTCAATAAAATAAACCCTAACAATACCAGCGATAAAGCATGTAATTTTAAGAATATTCTCATCTCTCATAGAATCTCTATTTGTTAGAATAAATTAACTTACTTTAACCTTGACAATATGACATTGTTTATTTTACAGTAGAGTAAACACATGCCTTACTAGAAATTCGTTTCGAAAATAGAAAAGATAATTATTTACTGGTAACTTTACATCTACACAAATTAATAAAATATAAGTTTTTATATATAACTTTAAAATTACGCGTCTAGTTACCTTTTCACTAAATGGATAAATAATCATATTCCGTACTTATATTAAAAAACCAATTTAGATTTTTTTAATCTGTGAAACGGCTAGACCGATGGTACTGACCTTTCACTGGCAGATTTAATTACTGATGTTATAAGAACTAACCTAGGTAATTTTTTAGACTAGTTGCTACCCGCGGCGTTGCTCCCGATTTTTGTTGTAAAGGTACAACCAAAATCGCAAGTAATACCGCGAGGTCTGATCTGATTATTTGTATCTGAAACAAAGATAGCTTGAATACAAGTAGAAACATGATACCTTGCAGCGTTAGGATTTCTAAGATTGGACACGATTGTAAATGAACACCTAAAATATGTAACAAGATACTTGTTAAAGGAATTCACTGGACTTGCACTTTTGGATGCTGCTATTTGTAAAATGTTAAAGAAGCTCTCACAGCCGAATGGCTTTAGAGGATTGGAAATAATCACCGAGGCTGAGCAACGACGGCGCGGTCAGTTTCTAGATGGTTGTCCATTTGTGGTTAAAAAATACTATCTTCTTTATATATATAATTCTTCTGTGAGTGTGTATGTCACTGAACTTCTCTCAAACGACTGGACCGATTTTGATGAAATTTTTTGTGTGTGTTCAAGGGGATCTGGGAATGGTTTAGATTCGCAATTGGACCCGGTAGGTGGCGCTGCGATCAAGTTCTGGAATTTTAAAGTTGGGCGGTACGAAGTTCGCTGGGTCAACTAGTATGTATATAAATCAACAAAAAAATACCCACCTAGTCTTGTAAGGCACAAAACAAGGCTATTATGCATTTTGGAAACCTAGATAAGAGAGATAGGATAAGAGAGTGATAAAACTAAAAACTTACCATACCAACTATCAACAAAAATTTGTTTGAACGAGATCTAGTAAGTAGTTTTTTTGTAATACCAAATAAATCTTAAACCGCAATTTACCTTTCGTTCAATCAATACACTATTGTGAAAACATCGGTCAAAGTTACAACGAACTACAAGAACTTTTATTTGATGTTACTTGCTGATACGGATACCCTTCATGGGCGAGTCCGACTCGCACTTGGCCGCTTTTTTACACCTAGGTGAAATATGTAGTGACTGTTATTTTCTATGACATACATCAATACTAATAATCTCCGTCTGTATTTCTAATACACTTTCACGGCCACATCGCAATAGACAGACATAGTTATAATAAGTAAGTAGTGGTAGTTTAAATATTAACAAGTACTAGCATTTTGATGCGGCTCCATGCCTATGCCTATGTCCTTCTTCGACAATCAAAGTATCTCTATGCCATATTTCATTGCAATTGATATAGTGGTTTACTCTTGAAAGCGTACACAGACAGACGTAGACAGACAAACAAATAGAGTTTTTCTCGAATATATTATATACTAGCTAAGCCCTGTGATGTTACCCGCATTTGTTGTTGTAACCGTGGTCAACGCCGCAGTGTGAAGTTAGTTTAAAAGAGTAGCCTACGTTACTCTTTATATCATCAGCTATCTGCCAGCTTTCCGGAACAGACAGACAGGCAGACAGACAAAAATGTTAAAAAATATATTGGCATATGTACTGTGTAAACATACATATGCATTTAGTAAAAAGCGGTTATTTTAATATTACAAACAGACACTCCAATTTTATTTATTTGTATAGATTATGAATATTATGGATTAAGTATGGATGTGAAAATGTGAGTTTTTTTTTTAATAATTCCTATCTTAGAATGCTTACCAACCTACTTATGTTTTAAATGTTAAAGTGACATTTGCTTGTTATACTTTTAAATCACACGTGTAGACTACTGAAAAGGGCAAAAGTCACTTCAAGTCCAAAAAAAATATTATTCCCTTCAGACAAAAATAACTTTGACGCTAGCAAAGCTTTGAGCCAGACTTTTTTAAATGAAACATGAAGGTAATGAAAATGTACTAAGTATTTAAAAACTTAACTTTAACAGGATCCTCCTTTCATAGCGGGTGGCAATCCGATTAAGAATCCACTTACCTACTTGTGAGCCTACCTATTCAACAAGTTAGTGTAAGCGACACGATTTTGTTGATGTTCTCTGATGGATAATGTTATTTTCCAGTTTATTAATCGTTCTAATTTCATTTAAATTTATCAACATTATTTAATCTAAACTAAATCTAAACTCTTTTCCGATCTGTAGTTTTTTTTAATCCGTTAAACCTAACGCCATCAGAAAAAAATTCTCACAGATCGTAAAAGAGTTACTAAATATGGTCTGGTCGACCAAATGAAATTCATTATTATATTTATGGCAGGAAATGTATAATTTTAAATCATCACAAACCTTTAGAATCGTTACTAAAAGAAGGTGTTCATGAAACCACATCATCAACCCTGCCTTTTACTGATATTACATGATAGGTCCTTACATAGGTTACGGCTCCCAATAACCGACATACTGGCGGGTGGCGTTTTTTTAGAACGTAACCATTGACATTTGGAAAACATAACCTTTAACAAAAGACTCCATATACTAGACTACTGATATAGTTACTTATTAAAAAAAGTTCTGCACTAAATGAGCTCGCACAACTAATCCAATATGCAACAGGTAAAGGTCAATAACCGCGACGCGTTAACTACCTAGGTGTCACATGCTTTCCCTTAACAGTTTTAAAGAGTCCATTCACCTAGATTAGCCTAGTTAACGCTATGACAACGACCTGTTTAAATTCTTCATCACCTTTATGTCCTCCGGAATAAGGGTTAATTTCTGCACGATTAATTTCTCAGAACGTAACCTCCATTGTAAATGATTGATTTATAATCTCAAGATATGGTAATTGGTAATATGTGCTGTCATTGATATCTCCCTTATGTAGCTTTTGGTATGAAGCCGATACTTAGTATGAATTTCGATTCGGAAATAACGTTTTGTTAGAAAGGAATTCGACTGTCCGTTGATATCAAAGGTATTCAATCAAAACTAGTCTGTGTGAAATAGCCATATCCCGTTTGTTGAAAATATCTATTTTTACATCGGGGAACGATTTCATACATTTTTTACGATTTCAGTACATACGCACACATATATATGTGATGTAGAAATTTATGCGTGTGTGTATAATGAATGAATTGACATAAAATAATTAAATGTATAATTCACGATCGTCATCATCAACTCAATCAAAAGACAAGCTTCTCCACAATAATCAGGCCTGTGTTGCCCGATACACAATATGTTCCCATTAATTATTTGCTGTTTTTCTGCTTATCCTTTTCTTTGATGCATTTTTAGGTCTAAAATAAACTTATATAGATTACTAACCGCTATTCAGCCTTCATAAATTTCGGTTTTCGTGACAAAAAGTATATGTATAAAGGCCTAATTTGTCTCAGTTCCGTCTTATTGAAATGGGTTCAGCGGATTTATCAGGACAACGTTACAGACAGGCAGAGTTATTTTGTAATTGATATTTATATAAGTATTTATTGTTTTGATCTTATTTTTTACCGTCTTTAGAAAAAATTTTTTTTAGATTGCTATCACAGATCTTTCGATTGGATGAATCGATTTTCATAATTCTTAATTATTTGATAGCTGGTGCATCCCGTGTGGACCCATGTTAAAGAAACCGGGATCTAATGATAGGATCCTGGAGAAATCCAGCGAACTCCTCAAATATCATAGGCACTCCTGTCGCGATTTGGGTACTTGGAATAGTATTCATTGAAAATAGTTTTTTTTTATTATTATAGTTCTTATTGTAGGTAAAAATCCCAGAGAGGTTTTTCATGAGGAGGAATTCTAAAAATAAATCATTTATTTAATATATACTAACATTGAACTAGTTTCATGTGCATTGTATCGTTGATTCATAATTTTACAGAATATTGAAAATCTAATGAATCGTTTATTCTACAGGCTGAATCGTAAATCGGTCCGATACGCAGGTCATCTATATCCCTACACCTTATACCAACCACACCAACTTAAATTGCTAAAGTCCGGCGAGACCTTCAGATATTAGTTGCATTGGAAACTATGGAAGTCTGCGGTTGCCATTTAGTTTCCACTGCAGCTAGTCTTAGGAAAGTCATCTAAGGTTACGATTAGCGGTGTTATATTGCCTGGAAATGATAGCTAACCGTCTAGTTTAATCTAATACATGTAGTTGATTCTAGTGTCGGTCGGGATTTAAGCAGAGGAACAATTCGCTCTTCTATGTAATGATTACAAAAAAGTTTTTTTTTTCTTATTATATGATAGGGTGCATACGAGCAGACGGATCACGGTCTGTGAGGGTGTCCATGGGCGGCGGCAATCATCTACCATCAGGTAGATGATTGCCGCCGCCCATGGACACCCTAAACACCAGAGGAGTCTGTGACTCCTCTGGTGTTTAGGGTGTGCGTTGCCGGCCTTTAAGAAGACAGTACGCTCTTTTTTTAGATTTAGTCATTCCTACAAAAGTAAAAAAATACACACACACTCGGTGATTTTAATGTCACATCATACACACACACATTAACATACATTTGCAGTTCACAGCTAGACATAGAAATCTATTTCGAAAAAAGGTTTAGCCTACTATTCTATTTGTTCCATGTTCTCCTTTTCTTCTTCCCTTTCAAACATCAACCATCAGGTGGTTGAATAGTGAGAAGTGGAGGTGGCGGTTGTGATTTGAGTTGGAGAAACATACAACCTGTTTCTCCACAAAGTTTAATGTATGTATAACTCTGAAAAACTTTAATTTATTATAACAAAATTTTTAAAATGAAACATGAAATGAAGTTAAATAAAACCTTTTAAAATATGTATCTAACAAAAGTCACAGCTTATCGCGAGAATCTCGATGAATAAAATTTATGGAAAACCTTCCTGAACCATTAACTTGATAAAAATCTAATTAATGATTGTAGATAAATTTAGACAATCTGTGATAAATACGTATTTCGATTTAACAGTTGTTAACCCGAAGGACGGGAAAGATATTTTAAGCTACTTGTGCGACATAGTATTATTTATTAATGCTTCATATCTTAGAACTGACTCTCCGCTTTTTCTCGAATATTCGTGTGTTGGAATAATCTTTATAATAACATGCTGCATTTGATTTTTCCAATACACGAAAATAATATACACTCCAACAAATATGTATGTAACAAACGTATAAGTATTGTGTAAATTTTGTAGTCTATGCCTGCTTGACATGACTTCGTAGAGCCTCTGTGGGATTCCTGTCAGCAATCATTACTGTCATGATGACAGGTAAGGAGGAAGGTGCGTGGCGCAGTGATCTCTTCCTATGAAACTGTAAAAGTACTACTGTAAGCTGTAAAGATAACGAAAATAGATTTACAACTCATATTTTTTCTTGAAATTTTAAATACACTAAACTAGATGACATAAACAGTTTAATGAAATTCAGCAGAGTGCAGACATTGTTACAGACAAGTGTTACCCGTGGTTTTAGTTGCACCCTTAAAATAGCAACCCCAAGAAACTCCGTAGGCCAATAGTCTGAAATAGGTATTCTATGTTATGTCTTATATAGTAGTATCTGAAAGTAAAAGTCCCGTCTAAATCTATTCGAAAAATTAACTTAAGACAAAAAACAGTCAATTTTTTTTATGTCTGTAGGATACTTTTTGCACTTAATAAAAAAACTATTAATTTAAAACTATAAATAGATACTTCGATTTTATTTGTATAAAAAAATCCATAGACCTTTTTTTGCAAATTTGATAATTTTCACTATATTTGTAGTCTATGGTATATTTAATACCTTAGAATTTCAATATGATAAATAAAATGTAAGCTGCTACTATTTCAATGTAGCGTTCATAAGCTGACAACACTAATAAATATGTACTTAGTGCCAGCGGTGCGCCCCCGTACCACGAGTTCTTTACGAGATAGAATACATTCGTTAATTGCTGATTAGATGTGGGAATTGGGAGGAGTTAGTCAGTTGAAATATTTATGTAAAATTTGCCTCATGGTACTTGGGAACAAAGCTTTCTCTTTACCCTGCTGATGAAAAAGTGTATTATATGTAAGTAGAAATCGTATTTTGTAACTTGAAGGCGGATTCATATGTCTGTACAAATAATCTACTTATATAAATAAATAGATTGAATTATCTATTTACAATTTCAAATTAACATCTTTTCACTAAATGCCTATATACGATAAAGATACAAAAGTATATACGATATTAATATCATGTTTTTTTTTCGTTTGTCTGTCATTTATTCTCTGGAACGACTGAACTTTCACTGATAGGTAGCTGATAATACTGATAAATAGTACTGATAAACTGATAGTAACTTGAACTACTTCTTTTAGACTAACTTTACCCCGCTGCGCTACTCACATTGGTGCAAAGGTACAACAACAAACAGCGCGGAGCTTGGCTAGCTTCAACTAAAATTAAATAATTTCGCTAAATAAGTATCTGACCTCTTTAAAGCTACACCAGTTCTATAGATCCAGGGTTGTAATAATAATTCTGATATTGTAATATACATTTCATACAATGCAAGATCATAAACATGCAAGAGAGTAACTTTTCTTTTTTCTTTTTTACGCGGGGATTGTTTTTCGTGGAGGAACCAGGCTACCCATCAAACCCCACGGCAGCCTACCTCGGCAGTTGGGAGAAATACCAGGAACGCATCAGCGACTTCTGGAGTCCCCCCTGCCGTTCCCCAACGACTGAGGTACAAGTAGCTAGATGCCAGAGAGTACCTATCGTTTGCAGTACCTAAGTAATTGCCCAAAGAGAGGGCTTTCGAGCGGTTATGAACTAAAATTGTTCTAAGTATCTACTCAACTGTACTAAAGAGTATTTCAGTATAAAGAGCGAAAATACCAGGATAAAAGAGCTAACATATACTCATATTACAGTGTTAATTTATTCTAGCAATTAGCAGCTAAATGTATTTTTCTCCCTAGAGTTCGTCGTATAAAGTGTACATTGTACGTATAAGATTTTACGTTATGGCTGTGCATTATAAATTGGATCTTCCTGCGGTCCTCAGGGAACGACAGCAGCGGAAGCCGTCTCCTGTTATAATTTTAACATATTCAAAAATTGTGTAGTTCTTACAGCGTGATGTATTTTTCTTTTTAAAATTATAAGGGTCATGAAAAATGATGTGCAAGACACAGAAAACACATATTAATTTGTATTTTAATTTTCTTTACTTACCTACGTTAAATATATAGGAATTTATCGATCCTAACAAATAAAAAAATATAATATTTGGTAAACAGTCTTAGCGGATTTTTTCACGGTAATTATTAATTTACTAAACAGAGTTAGTCCATCCCTCCCAGAGATTAGTCGGAACGAACAGTCAGACAGACGAAAAACAAGACTAAAAATTTGAAAAAAGATTTTCATGTATAAGTACCATTTGACCTATGGTATGTATTTATTTAAAAGTTGTTAATTTAAAATAATAAATATACACTTGTATAAATATCAGCACAATGACCCACGCAGCCCCGTCTGCGTTTTCTATTGATAATAGCGTGATGTTATATCGCAGAAGCAAATTTTTTTCCCATAAAAAAGGTTTTAAGGAGCCAACCTTATGGACCAAGAGCCCAGAGCCGCCAGACCTACGTCATTAGTGCAAACCTGAAATTTTCAGGATTGTTAGTACAATGTCTTGTTAATATGTATGTGTACCCATTAGCTTGAAAGCGGGGCCGTTTCTGAGGTAGCGCGAAGTACAGATGGATAAAAACCTTACTTACCTACGTTAAAGGTGCAAAGCTAGTATTTACATATTTTATCAAGAATGTTATTAAAAATTAAAATTCATGGGATTTTTTTTTATAACTTTTTGGGGAAAAATTCCGTCATGCATGATTTTTACGAAACTTTAACCGTTTACTCAATGCACGCTGCGGAAGCTCTCATGAGGAAAAAAACTCGATTTGTCCGCTCCTATTGGCCTTAGCGTCGATAAATAGGATATCTTATATTGAAAGAATTTTTCAAATCGGACCATTAATTAGTTCCTGAGATTAGCGCGTTCAACCAAATAAACAAACTTTTTAGTTTTGCAATATTAATAAGTATAGATAAGAAGATCTAAAAGGAAAAAACCATAGCTGAACTAAATGACCGTTAACAGATGCTTTGCTCATATAAATTCTAAATTGCACACTCTTAATATTAGCATCAGATATAAATGTTCACCATTATGTAAGTTATGAAGTACTTTAAGTACCAATTAAGTAACAACGTTGCTTGTCTACAAATTGCTACTTAATTACTATTCAATGAGACTATTACTTTGTCTATTCTGTCCGTATACTCTCAAGTGCCTTAATCCGAACGTCAATAATACTGAATTACTTGTAACAAATAAAACAGATCTAGCAATAAAAGAACCTATAAATTATAAATCATAAATTCTAAATTGCACACTCTTAATATTAGCATCAGATATAAATGTTCACCATTATGTAAGTTATGAAGTACTTTAAGTACCAATTAAGTAACAACGTTGCTTGTCTACAAATTGCTACTTAATTACTATTCAATGAGACTATTACTTTGTCTATTCTGTCCGTATACTCTCAAGTGCCTTAATCCGAACGTCAATAATACTGAATTACTTGTAACAAATAAAACAGATCTAGCAATAAAAGAACCTATAAATTATAAATCATTTGTTACTCCTAACAATACTGATTCTCATTCTATCTAGTATTATAACTACATTGAATACTTTATCGAATTCCAATGAAAAAAATCTAATCAAGGTTAACTGAACTTTTTGAGTACTATTTCTGTTCTTTAGTGTTATTGACGAAACAATTTACTTTTTGTTAGTCTATAAATTTTTGTAACTCGTAGCGCTACGCTATTTATTCGTCTGCGTGAAAAAAATTAAAGGTTAATTAATATTAAAATATAAAAATGTTGAAATAATTTCATTCCTGAATTGTATTTACATTCACATAAACAATGTAAGGCGGTTCTTCTTGCCGGAACATTTGTGTCTTCTTTATAAGACCTAGGTTTGCTCCTACATGTAGTAGGTACTATTCTCATCTCTGCGATAGATCCTGAATTCCTAGAAACCATCGAGTTCTTCGAACGTTGCGAAGAGATATCGCATCTATGGCAATCCTCTCGGTTCTTGGAAGCGACCGTTTTAAAGTGGAAGAAATACGGATAAGAACTAAATGGTTGGGCTGTTAGTTTCTGTGTTCCTTCCGACTATGAACCCGGGTCCTTTAGGCCGGGCGTGAAATAGCATCTCACTAGACCGCCATAATTTCGATGTTGATAAGTAATCGATAACTAATCGATTTCGTATATATCGTCAAAATAAGCTTGCAATGTTGTTTTGGGAATGAATCTTGTTAAAATATTGTAAGAGTTTCTAAATAAATAAATAAAATTTTTGGTGACATGCACTCACAGTGAGCGTGGTGGTTCCCACTTTTGCCATCTGCAAATCAGCACTGCACGGTCACCACATATTTGTTTCTATTATTTTACTGTGTGTGTATGTGGACCATGAATAAATATTTTCTCGATTTATTTAAGGCACCTTACCTTACTGCTTTGTGATATTTCTTTTTGCTTAGATTTAAGACATGTTACAAAAAGTAAAACTCTATGGTTATCATTTAGTCGAATTTTTTAATACCTTTGCATTTTAGAATACATGGACTTTTACTCGGATGTAAAGCAGTTTTGTTGAGAATTCATCATTTATTTATCTGGTTTAACTCTGTTTATTCCCTTACAAATACTATTTTAACCGCTTTAATGTGAAAGTTTTAACTGCCGACGAAAAGTTGAGTGTTATAACTTTAACTGCTATGTCTGTCTGTGGCATTATAGTGCCTAAATAAATATACCGACGTTAACGCGTTTATTTATTTGAAAGCAAAAAGATAAATACTTGAAATTACTGAATATATAAAAATTACTGCTACTCATTGGATAGACTAACAGTTTAAAATTATTTATCGGGGTTCCTGTTCTGCATAGGTAATAATACAATAGTTATTGTTTTCTGCAACAAGTGTTACGTACTTGTGATGTTTTCGTGTGCTCTGTACTCCTGACCATGGGCATAGATACATAAATAGATAAATTACACCCAGACTCAGAATAAATGATTGCATTCATCATACAAAGGTTTGTCATGGGCAGGAACCTAACCTCTGGCACAGCAGTCAAGATTATTAACAACCAGACCACACGTCCACAGAGTCTAACTTTCGTGGAAATTTTTTCACCATAATTTACTGAATATAAATGAAACTTCACTGAAATGATTTCTACTTGTGTCATAGTAGCATTATAGTTGTAAAATTTGAATTAGTCAATTAATTAACTGAATAACGAAGTGACAATGTCACTTCTATAATTACTTTCAGTAAGGATCAGTACCTAAAGGCCGTAAATTATTGCTAATAACCAAAGTTTGACCAAACTCAGATTCAAGGAGCCATTGCGCTGTTATTAACTAAGTTCAGATTATCTGCAACGACTAATTATTATTACGGTCCTGCCTTTCAAAATATGTAAATCCAAAAAAGTATAGATTTATTAAAATTCAGCTTTGCTTCAGTACTTATTGAAGTAGCTTGAAGTGACAATCAAGAAAGTATTCAACATTAATTTTGCCGACTATCTCGGTCCTGTTTACATAATAGGGGCTCATCCAATATATTGCGAAGAACAAGGTGAACTACGAGGGTTCTATGAATATTAGGCGTTCAATATAAAAGTAAAAGTTGATTAAAAGAGAAAAAAAGAAAGACAATATCACGAATGCTGTCACTTTAGATTTGTCTTCTGTTTAAGGGTAGTACTGTCTCGGTCGAGAGAGCCTATTCGTGCTGAAACCAGCATGACTCTACTACCAATGAGCATTCACAATGAGGATGGTGACCCCTATTCCTGTAATATACTTAAGCTTTCCATAAGGCAGAGTAGAGTCAGGTATCATGGTAAGCTTAATTTAAAAACAAGTTGAATTATCAAACTATCTGTACCAAAATATCTAAAAATAAATAATGCTACAGATCTGCACGAAGATGCTTTGTGCGGCCAAGACAGAGCGAAACGTGACGAAACTCCCGAACGAGATTAAATATTAAACTTACGGATGCTTATGAAATAACTAGGAGATGACAACGCCTTTTATAATGTAGTATATATTTACCCCAAAGATTGAGGCCACTTTTTAATTACTTAAAATTGTCAATATGCACCAAACCAATTAAATTGCATAAATACTAACCTAAATAAGGACAGCATTTGTGCTGTTTTACTTCGTTTGTTAGTGCGAGTTCCTAGGACCAATGATGCAGATGCATCTCACTTAACCACCGTAGTGTAGGTGACCATACTGCATTTAATGCTTTTACGAGTACAATGACGATGGTGACTAACACTCTTGGCACGCTTCTATAAGAAAATATTTATGTACTAGCTGACCCCGCGAACTTCGTAAAGCTTATCAGTCGATTCAACGTCACTCAATTGTTTTGTATTCTCGGAACCCCTCTTATTAAACTTATCAGATATTTTTTTTCCTAAGAACCATCCTCGTACTTCTAGGAATATTATAAAAAACAATTAGCGAAAACGGTCCAGCCGTTCACGCGTGATGGCGTGGCCAAGGGAAATAGGAATTCATTTATATATACATATATATAGATTCTATCAGTCAATCTGGATTTTATAATGAGGATGGTGTGTGATTGTGTGATTGATGTGATTTCAATTCATAATGCTGTGCTTAGTTTGAAACTACTTGGCGTTGTGTGTTAGATATCCTAAATATTTACGCACATAACATGCATCTCATTGTCCTGACACAAAATTATAACTTTCAAAAGCTTTTCGTTGCTGGTGGAGTCCCTTTTCAGATTCTGCAAGCGACGTGTGCCTTTGTAAAGTCGTTCCCGGAAATGCGCTCACGTAAACTAACATGCGAAGTTTTAAGAGCGCTTATTATAAAACGTGGTTGAAATGTCGGAGGTCTTTCATAACTATACATACATAGGATATACCTACACACATATTATATTTTGGTAGGTATAATATACAAAAACATCTATAAAAAAATTCAAACTTCGCTGATGGTTTCAATCCTTACTAATATTAAATATTACTCTTGAAAATTACTCTGTCTGTTTCTTACGTTTTCACAACTTAATCGAGGCAAGTCACTAATTTCAATAAAATGTGACCTAGAGATAATTTGAAAATAGTTAAATGGTACGACAACCGCCAAGTACTAATACAGTTTTAACACAATATTTATTTAATACGGTGTTTAAAATTTTGGATTCTTAAAGTACCTGGTCAAAGAAAGTAATTTTTGACCTTATTACATGATAAAGATTACAATAAAAATTAATTAAAATAAGTACTTTATTCGTCACTCGTTACTCCTTTGCGAATACAAACTATATATATCTCCTTCGTCTTCCTTGCCTTATTCCCAATATTATTTGGAGTCTAGTTGCTGCATAGTATTCTAAGATTATTTATTTATCTATACTGTGATTGCTGTATTCTGAAATATCGCATTCCCGTTATCTATAACATAAATAACATATAAGTCGTATATCTAAGTACTGCTGTTGAAAACCATTCATTCAGTATAATGTAAAAGAAATCCATTCAAATTAATTCAATATATCTTTTCAATGGTTATACAGTTTTTTTAACAGGTTTTACACAAACTAATTGTGGTAATAAACCAGCCTATCAAACATCACTTATTAACTTTTACTGTCGTTTAACGAGATAACAATGTATTTTAAATATAAAATGGCCTTTTTATGAGCATAAAATACATTACCGTTTTTAGGGTTCCGTTGCCAAATGGCAAAAAACGGAACCCTTATAGATTCGTCATGTCTGTCTGTCTGTCTGTCTGTCTGTCCGTCCGTATGTCACAGCTACTTTTCTCCGAAACTATAAGAGCTACACTGTTGAAACTTGGTCAGTAGATGTATTCTGTGAACCGCTTTAATATTTTTACACACTAATAGAACAAAAGCAATAAATTTTGGGGGTCCCCATACATAGAAGTGAAACTTGAAAAAATAATAATAATCAAAACCATACGTGTGGGGTATCTGTGGATAGGTCTTCAAAAATGATATTGACGTTTCTAATATCATTTTTTTCTAAACTGAATAGTTTGCGCGAGAGACACTTCCAAAGTGGTAAAATGTTGGTCCCCCCCCCCTGTAACTTCTAAAATAAGAGAGTGATAAAACTAAAAAAAATATATGATGTACATTACCATGCAAACTTCCAACGATAATTGGTTTGAACGAGATCTAGTAAGTAGTTTTTTTTTTAATACGTCATAAATCATAAACCGCAATTTACATTTCTTTCAATCAAAACACTATTATTAAAACATTGATGAAAGTTACAACGAACTACAAAAACTTTTAAATGATGCTACGGAACCCTTCATGGGCGAGTCCGACTCGCACTTGGCCGCTTTTTTTAGTGTGACGTAATCTGTCGATACCTAAATTAGAGAAAGGAAGTCATAGATTTTGTCCTACAAATGCGGTTAGTCAGAATACGAATCATCTATACTAGTACTAGAAATTTTATAAATGCGAAAGTAACTCTTTTTTTTTTTTTTTTAAAAGACAACTCCCGCATTAGGAATATAAATTCCTGTGTCACGGGGGACTTTACAAACATACATGAAACGGGACACAAAGAACACCCAGACTCAGAACAACAAATTGTGAATCACACAAAGTGTTATCCTACGTGGGATTTGAACCCACGACACTTGGCGTTGTAGGAAGCGGCGTGGCGACCGCTTAAGGGGCTAGGTCAACCGTGCCAACTCTGTCTGTCGCGTTTTGACGCCAAAACTACAGACTGTTCTGTACAGACAGATTTAAATTAAATTTAGTAAACAGATAGTTTAGAGGCTGAGAAAGTATTTTATAGGTAGTAGAGCCACAGTGATTTCAGCACGAATGGACCGTCTCGACAGGAGCAGTACTACCCGCGCGGGTAACCATACGTTACAAAAGGATTTGTATCAATATTTCATTCTCTTTGCAGATATTGTGTCCATAATTTGTTCCCTTATTCTCCTCTCACAACATTTGTTGGGGTAGTGACACTTTTTCTTATTTCTTAATCTTTGTTTTCTTTCTTTTTTTATACGGCGAGTACAAATTAAAAATGCTTTTATTGTCACGTACTTGCTTAAGTTATTTTTTGTACCTAAAGAGGTACAAAGGTACCTACCTAGTTTTGTGTTATGATATGACTATTACAAGTAAAAGCGCGTTAGACCAACTGTGTAAGATAAGAAACATAGGAAAGAAAATAATCGTATCTCTCAGACTTAACTCACTGGGCCGAATTTAATTTATCTAGTAGGGAGACAGTGAAAGAAATCGGAAATAACATAATCTTTATACTCTTTCTATTATAATCTAAATCGTAGGCATGTAACCCATTAGATTATTTTATCACATTGACTTAGAAATGGGTTTAAGATATTCCGACAAATACTAAGGTAGTAGACATGTTAAGCAGCTACAATATCTCAAATATTTATCAATATACTGAAGAATTCAGTGCCTGTAGTACTAAAAGTACAATACCTATCGATTATGCAAGCAATGTTAATAGTTATACAAACCTTCCTGAACCATTTGAGCTTCTCTTGAATAAGTGGTTTTTAAAACAACATCATCAAATAGTTTCTCAAAATAAGCTGCATATAACAAAAATCCAATTTCAGTAAGAGTAAAAAAATCGTAAGCATACTCGGACGTATGACCTGAACCCTCTCCTGAGACGAGATCCCAGCCCAGCAGCGGGACATTATGGGTTGTTGTTGATGAAGCTTACTCAATTAAGATAAAATTGGCCCTCTATAAGTCATGTTTGTATGAGGACCACTATCGGCATAACTACACATGGTGATAGGCATACTTATTTAAATACGTGATAGGACGACGCGTGGTTTTTCGACGCTCTGATAACTACGTTTAACCACATCCAGAGAATTCAAAACAAACTTAAAAGATATGTAAGTAATTTTACAAACTAATAACTACAACAAAACATGTACAGTTGATTCTGCTTCGAAGTGTGAAACAGGAATTACTCTTAACATAAAAGTACTTTGACACATGCGTTTGTCGTCAAAAATCATCATCACTTTATACTTTTAGATAACCCGCGCTCAATGACCTCGAGTGACATTTGAAATATTAAGAGAATACATCATCGTTCCATATATGATACTTAATATCTTCAAGTGCCGTGTGAAAGGATTAGGGATACGTAATATCATTAGTGTCAACACTTGTTACTTATTCGATTTAATATTACTATAGGATTGAAGAAAACAAAAGATCATGATTAGAACTGCTATATTATATTATTGTTTAAGTATTTTTGAACACTTTTTTTTAACACATTTTGTGTAAATATTAGCATCGTTACATTGTCATTATATTTAACTGTTTTCTTAGTAAAATGATTAAAACAATGTAACCAAAAATTGTAAAAACTACGTTGGAAAAGAGTGTCCATGGAGTTTCTTGTCTGTTCTTCTCCATAGGATCTACGAATTGAAACAGACAATTTTATTAGCTTCACGAATGACTACTGACTGACTACTTGACGTTTCAAAAGTACCATTGTATTAGTTTGTTTTTTTTTTTATTTGAATTGATTTGTTTTGACCGTTTGTCTATAGCTAAGGCAAAACTTGAGACATGACTACGTAAGCATGTATTCATGAACTTTTCGTATATGAAATCTATTTACGTAAATCATAACTAAATTCCTATTTGAATATGCGACTAAGGTTATGTCAGACAATGAATGCAAGTATTTATATAAAAAATAGATCAGAATTAGTGCCTAGCTCTGATTTTGCAAAATAATATTTGCCACCGTTTCGTGAATATGGCGTTAAAAAATATTTGTATATTTATACACAAATAAACATAGAAACATCTATTGTAAAACAATGATATGACTGCGAGATTATGACAATTCTCAGCAATCTGAGTCATGAAAGTAAGCTGGCAGTAACTTTCCCATTAAATGTCAAGGCAACGATCTAATGAAGTGTTTTCAACGTAACAAAAGAATTTGAGACTGCCGTATCCGTCATTTCAATTGAAATAATACAAAAGCCTCCGTATTTATACAAGGGCTCCAAAATTACACAGCAATTCACAGCATCTATGTACGAAGGCTATTATTATAATACCTACCATACAATTTACAAATAAATAAATTTGAAGTGTCTGTTTATCTAATATATAAAATTCTCGTGTCATAGTTTTCGTTGCCATACTCCTCCGAAACGGCTTGACCGATCTTCATGAAACTTTATATGCATATTCAGTAGGTCTGAGAATCGGCCAACATCTATTTTTGATACCTCTAAAACGCGAGCGGAGCCGCGGGCATCAGCTAGTAATTTTATGAAAACTGTTTTTCACTGAATGCATATTATAAAGGTAGATACGGTACTAATATTTAAAAAAGTGTGTCTCTTTGTTCCGGCTAATCTCTGAAACGATTGGACCGATTTTGACAGGAATTTCATTGGCAGATGACAAAAGGAGTTATTTGAGCCCTTTTTTAGGGTTCCGTAGCCAAATGTCAAAAAACCGAACCCTTATGGATTCGTCATGTCTGCCTGTCTGTCTGTCTGTCCATATGCCATAGCCACTTTTTCCGAAACTATAAGAACTAAACTGTTGAAACTTGGTAAGTAGATATCTGCAGCGTTGCCAGGTAGATTGGCGATACCTCCAAGTACTGAGATGTCTCTACGATACCGCCACCATGTCCGTCCAAGTACAGAATCAGCAGAAAAGGTCCATACCATTGCATCGAGGAGTGAGACAAGGGGACGTTATTTTCCCGTAATTGTTCACAAATGCAATGAAAGATATGTTCAAGACGCTAAACTGGAAAGGACGTGGCATTAACATCAATGGCGAATACATCTCTCACTTGCGATTTCGTCATAATAGCAGAGACACTGCAGGACCTGCAACAGATGCTGAATGACCTGGCTGATTCTTCTATGTACATCAGCCTACGGATGAACTTGTACAAAATCAAAGTAATGTTTAATGAACATGTTCTACCGGAACCGGTTGCAGTACACGATACCGTTCTCGAGGTTGTTCAAAATATGTCTACCATGGGCAGATATTGCAGTTGGGTAGAAACAACCTCGAGGAAGAGGTGAATAGAAGAATTTAGTTGGGCTTAGATTAGCTTTCCAAACGTTTTTGGAAAGCTACGTCGAGTTTAATTTTCAATTTTTTTTTTCATTTTTAGATTTACCTTTCATTCAATGAACTCAAATATAAAAATAATAATTTTAGGAGTTATAGAAGCATAGCTAACTAGGAGTTATAAGGGCCTAACTTGTAAAATGCCGCGTACTTATGACTCGATCACTCACTAACACACACGATACACAAACATATACACACTTGATTTGGTAAATATATCATGAGTATATTTGGACACATCAAGACATGCACACTACCCTGGACATACACGTAAACAACATAAATAAATTAGATATACACAACGAGGTTGTAACAATTGTACATACTTGATTTTATATACATATTGTTACAAAAGATAGGAGCAAAATTTATTTTTTCAGAACACACACAGGAACACAGAATACATATAACATTGACATGTACGACATGTACACAAACAAACACACAGAGTCATAAGTATCGCTCTCTCACATGCCGGGATTTAAAAATACACACAAATCTAAAATAAAAAAAGTCCATGCAAACTAAAAGTGGTTAAGAATTGCTTAACAAAATAGAAAAACAAAAAATTGGCAACATACTGCTTTAAAATAGCAAAAACGACAGCCACACCATCTAGTCAAAGTTATCATTCACACACCAAAATTGAAACTTAAAATAATGTTAATAAAATCAAAGCCTCATAAACCGAGGAACCGATTGAAAAAAAACTTAAGTATATAAACATAATAAATAAATATTTTTGGACATCTTACACACAACATCATCTAGTCCCAAAGTAAGCAGAGCCTGTGTTATGGGTACTAAACAACTGATATAAATACATAAACATACTTTTTTTTTTGTAAATACATACATATTATACATAGAAAAACACCCAGACTCCGAAACAAATATTTGTGGATCACACAAATATTTGGTCTGACCCGGGAATCGAACCCGAGACCTTTTGATCAGCAGCCGCATACGCTAACCACTAGACCAACAAGGCAGTCAATAATATAGAGTAATAAATATAATAGTAATAAACAATCAGATAAGATTAATAAAAGTATCAGCAAATGTATAATTAGACTGAATTAATAAAAGTATTATAAAACACGTCTAGTTTATAAAAAGAAAAAAGTGTAAAAACATAACACGTATAACATATGTAGATTGCAAATAAATTAAAATAATAACACCGGGTACCTACCCAATGAACAATTAAAATTTTAAGAATATATGTTGACTAGATGAACAAGGTCCTGTCTTACGGACGGGGAAGAGCTGCGAGGTCTAAAAGTAGACCTCAATAAAAAAAAAAGAATAAAAAAACTTGTAAAATGCACTCATTTGGAAAACTTCGTACAAAATAAAGAAATAATAAGTTAACACAATTGTCTATTGAACACGATTTGAAATTTACCTACCATTATGGGTGACTACGGAACCCAATTCTGTGCGTGGCCCGACACGCACTTGGCCAATTTTTTTAGACTATCTTCGTTCAGCGACGTTTCTCGTGATGAACAACAATAACCGTAGGTAACAACCGCGGGATTCAGCTAGTATACAATAAAGTTTACTAAACAGTCTGTTACAAAATTCTCTACTTCGTTTATCGGTTGTCTGGGTCGGTTTTGATGTAATTAATAGTTTACGACGGGCCTCATTTGAACTACGAGGCTTATTTTAAAGAGTATTTGATGTCAAAGAGACACTTGATGTACTTAAATCACAAATATGTTTACTATGACGAAATGGAACGCGCAGTGAAATACATACATTGCAATTTGGTAAAATCTCCCGCATCTTACATTTATGTAAATAATATGTAAGAATTTCTAGGAATAGAAAACTCCAGCCTGTTTTGGCAGATCTGGATAGCGTAACCAGAGTGACTAACAGTCTTTTTCAATTACCTATCTGTATTTAAAACTGAATAAAAAAACAAAATAATTTTTTTTTTTTTTGCATACATTTTAGTTATTAAAGAAAATAACAAATACTCTTTCAAGGTAAATTCAGACCGTGGTCGATAACCAATCTCTTCTTAAAATTGGAGATCGTAAAATGTATGATTACCTTCGCGAATAGTATTACAAAGAACTTGGATGTGCTGTTGGAAGGAGGTTTTGGAGATCTTCTAGATATATCTAGTCTAGTTTAATAAAGTTAATATCTTCCTAAAATAAATAACACAACATGGTAAGTTATTGTGTTGAAATTGCTACAAATGGTAGTTAATCAGGATAAACACGTGGAAAAATTAATGCCCTCGTTAAATAATTAATCTTGCAGCTGAAATGACAGTATTTCTAATGTCGTCTTTCGTTGGTGAGTGTGAGTCTGGAGGCCGACTCATTCAAAATTGTTTACGGGGGCCGGGAGAATGATGCAGAAACATCTCACTAAATCGCCATAGTGTGGGTCACCATGCTGCATTGTAAGCACTCACAATGAGAATGGTGGCCCCTACTCCTGGATTCTACTCATGCTTTCCATCAGGCAGAGTAGAGTCACTTTGGTAGGCTTAAATCTACTATATAAAAATTAGTCGGATTTTCCTTCCTGACGCTATAACTCCAGAACGCACTAACTGATTTTCACGGTTTTGCATTCGTTGGAAAGGTCTCGGGCTCCGTGAGGTTTATAGCAAAGAAAATTCAGGAAAATTTCAACAGAAAAGCGGGAAAATCTTTTTTTAGAAAATAGGGGATTACTTTTTTATGGGAATCTTTTAAGGGCAGGACGACGTCTGCCGGGACAGCTAGTATATTTAAAAAAAATGATAAAGACAAAGCAATAAAACTCTCAATAGAATATTTATTGGAATAGATCGACTTATGTTCGTAGGCTAATCTGGTGTGGCGCCACTGAGTTCATAGTTGACACAAAGCAAATATTTGTCACTATGTTCACTGTGTTTCTACTACACTGCGCGGAACTTGATCGAAAGCTTCTGTCAAACATATCACCCATAATGAACTTAAACTCGGAGTTACATTATTACTTCTGATAATTGAAACACCTTTTGAGAGAGGCAAAACAAATAGTAAATGCACATTCGCCCGTCAGATTATATCAATTTGAATGATTCACGAATAAAAGAGCATTGAAAGAAAAAAAAAAAATATTTATGTAATCCTCATAGAAAATGGAATACGAGGGTGTAATAATGAAATGCCATTTTCTGTGTGTTTATTCTTGTTTGAAGAGAAATGAAAGGTGAAATAAAAGAATATGATAGACACATGTGTATAAAATACGATTGTATTCAAATGCGAAAACGGGATATTGATTTTATGATAATACACACATCTTCGACACCATTTTCAGTGTCATAAATGATTCTGTGTGTAATACTGATGTTAAAATTTAGAAATATTTATATTTAAAACAATTTACGTACCAATTTTCACAATTGCAAATAAGAGTAATCACTTTTAAAGGTAGGGTGTACCTGATAAGTTTCTTTAAGGTAAACCGAAGCGTTTATATAGTTCAACTGTGTAGAATTCCACAACTTTTCATGTAAATGAAAAATGTTACTTTTGTTATTATAGCTTATTGCTATATCTCTTAAGTTTAACTGTACAGGTAAAAGTGAGTGTATGTAGCGGTCATTACTGCGCAGACCATCTACTGTACTCAAGCTTACCTGACCGGTGTAACTGTGCATTCAACTGATCCTATTTAAATATCTCATATTAAAAGAAATAGTCGATAAGTCGTTTTATATATAGAAAACGCACAAACTACGAAACAAATATATGTGGACCACACAAACATTTGGCCTGACCCGGGAATCGAACTCTCTCTTGATTAGCATCAGCATACGCCGCCTAGACCAATAAGGCGGTCGACTTAAGGTAAGTAAGGTAAGAAAAGTAGCCACGGGGCACGGTCATGATGACAAAATCTCGATTCCAAATTCCCAACAACGTTTATTTTCTATATACTTAAGCCTGCTAAAGTGACTCCACTCTGCCTGATGGAAAGTATGGGAAAAATTCATAAGTAGTGGTCTTACTCATGCTTTCATTTAAAGTTGCTCTTCTGTGAGAGGTACGTTCCAGAAAGAACAGTTGTAACAACACAACTTTTAGTACATACCGCAAAGAGATTAGCTAACTATCCATTATAAATAAGCTAATATTGGCACCCATGATAAAAAAGCTAAAAAAAAAAAAAAAAAAAATTGTACATATTTGACAAGGCCGGGAAGATCAGGATCAATCAATAGATCAGGCGCAGGAGAACGGCTTTAAGGGCTTCCAGGCACAGGGATTAAGACCCTTAGCTTTGAAACTCCGAGCTGTTATTATTTCTATAATTAGAAAAAGTAAATGAGGCTTTTTGCTCGACCCGGGATCATATTTATAAGACATGTAAGTTTAACATAAAATAAACAGATTTTCGTTTTCAAAATCTGATGTAGCAAGCTGCTTGAAGCGTTTATTTTCTTAAAGCCTTATAGAAAATCCTTGAACATTACACAGATCCTATGCAAGCCAAACAAAGACGTGCTAGTATCGATCAATATTAATAGCTTAACCTCGACTTCGTGTAATATAACTATTGGCACCAAGCCAGAACGCTTCAGCGGGGAAATGCTTTGGAGATTTATTGTTACGCACGAAGGCGTTTTGGGTACAAGTGGCCGACCTCAAAGTTCCTTGATAGAGGAAAGTAGGGGCAAGTGATATCGTTGGTCGCCTGTAAACACCGTAACAGGTTTAGTTCCCCTTTGAAGATTGGAACATGTTGTTTATTGTTGTTTTTGTAAGATAATATGATGAGTGTATTTATTTTACTAGGATAGCCATAGAAATATTTGTTGACTCGTTAAACATTGTTATTCTTTATAAATTAGTAAAGCAATAGGATGGTGAAAAATACTACACGATCTATTTACACGCCTACCAAATTTACATAAATCGATCGAACTGTTTCGAGGAATTCGACTTTAAACAGAGTAAATATAAATATTTGATATTGGATGTCATTTATATTTTATTTATACATTTATACTTCAGGAAATTAAAGATAATTGTAACCATAAATAAATATTATTTTTGACAAGTTAGTGTTGTAAACGTTGTCAGTACTCAAAATTGTTTCAAAAATTAAATATGTTTAATAATCTAGGCAAACTAAGGTAAACAGACTCTTGAAAAATTTACTTATATATTTCTAAATATTGAAATATTCATACGTAAATAAATTTTTAGATATATTACACTAAGAAACAAATGATCGTAATCATCACGCGTCAGTTATCATCACTCGAAAAGGCTTGTCAGTGTGAAGACAAATCAATCTAAAGTTACAATAACACGGTCGCCCCTTCAGCAAGGTGAGTCAAATTCGCGTATAAAACTTCAAATTGAAATTACAAAATTTAATTTCCAACTTTTACGAATTCTTTCGCGAATCTATTAAAAATACAAAGAGTGAAAACTGCCAATCAGAAACGAGTCGTGTCATAAGACAAGCGTAACAAGCAAAAGAAAAATACTTCAGTAGCAATTCGTCTTTAAAAAATAACACTGTGACCCGAATTTTATCTTTATCATATTAAAAAGTTAGGATACAAGGTATATTTTTTTTGTAAACCAATTTCCTTTCTACGTTTTAGGGCTTTATTGCAAAAGTTCAAATATAGCCATTGATTAACTTGGAACGTGCGAATCGTTGTTTGAAATGGTTTTTGTTGAGCCTCGATTGGTCATTTTATAAGTGGAATGAGTTTTCATTCCTACGATACAATCTTTGCTAATTAATGTGATCGATTATGTGTGGTTTCCATTACTCAAATAATTAGCGCAGATATCTTTTGAAGACATACTATGGCAATTTGATGAACAATTCGTTCAAATGTTCACAGTCAACAATGTGATTTTAGTTAAACAAAAATCTTAACATTTATTTTAGAAAGAAATATTTGAAAAAGCGTAACAAGTAGATAATAACATTAATCAAATGTTTTCACCATGTGCAGTTACATGAATAGTTCATTAATCTCCAGCCTGACAGTGTGAATGGCTTTTATTGTTATTAAGGAACTTCACACTTGGGTGCCATTTAACGAGTATAAAGTTTCACAGCTAAAATATTAACAAATCTCTGAACGACGCTTAACAAGATAGATGAAATAGAAGTTTAGTAATACTTATTTATTATTCCTAAATGTGCATTTTCGAAACCTCAGATGTGAACGATCCCTGATGCTTACCCTATAGGTATATAATAATATTTATATGCCATGGTGTTTATACACGAGGTTTACTATAAATTTGCAGTAACTAATAGTAAAAATTACCTATGAACAACTAAAATGACAGCAGCATCTCACTAGACCGCCATAGTGTGGGTCACCGTGCTGTATTACTTACATTCGTGTTATATGCATTATTAAATATAAAAAAAAAATGTTACCTATCAATTAACATATTTCTTTTATTCTTCTATTTTCATTTTTTATCTTTTATTTTTTAAAACAGTTAAAAAAAATACTCAACGCAGGTATAAATTGCCAAAAAAGTCACTATAATCACATTTTTTTAGTAACAAAAAAATTTACAAATTTCTTCCTTTGGAAATTATATAGATTACTAGCTGATGCCCGCGGCTCCGCTCTCGTTTTAGAGGTATCAAAAATAGATGTTGGCCGATTCTCAGACCTACTGAATATGCATATAAAGTTTCATAAAGATCGGTCAAGCCGTTTCGGAGGAGTATGGCAACGAAAACTGTGACACGAGAATTTTATATATTAGATAGTCGATCGTTTAATGTTTTTTTTTGGAAGACGGTCCCCACATCATGTCATCCCTAATTTTTATCATTAAATTCATTACTAGAAGACTTTAGAATTGAAGATGTTAACTACTTGATATTGACATTGAAATAGCTGATATTATTGGGCTGGTTATCATCTCATCAAAAGAAGAAGAACATTATAGGTATCACCAATCTATTCTAGTTCTAACGTACGTTATAATAATTTAAACTTGTTTAGTATAAATTACACTGAGTAGTGAATTGTACACACCGGAGCCGTACTCTCGGGCCGGGCCGGCGTCCGTAAATTACTCGTAAGTTTAAATTTTATTTCAGACCGCAGAGCGAGTGTAGTTGCTTGTTTCATTATTTGTCTGTTGTATTTTCGTAAATATAAAACTGTTTACCACAAGTCGAAATTTTAGTTTTTTCCAAATTTTAAATTTTTATGATGAGCATTAAGAACTAGTTTTGTTAGATTCTGTTAGATGTTTGCTAGCTCAGAATACCGTAGTTCATAAATCGCTTTGTTTATTATTTTAGTTAAAAAGTTTGAGGTATATTTGTCGCTTGATCAAAGCCTACAAAATAAAAAAAATATGCTGAGGTATGAATAATCTTTAGTCCTTACTAATATTACTATCAATGCGAAAGTAACTCTGTCTGTCAGTCCGAATTTCACGTCAAAACTATATAACTGATTTAAATAAAATTTGGTATACAGATAGTCTAAAGCCTGATATTTGATATACACCCAAACGGAACGGCATGCGAAAGTTAAGCTGTTATAAGTTTCTAAACGTATAGAGGTTGCAATAGCATATTTAATTTAGAAAACTTAAGGTCCACGTACAGAACAAGTTCGAAGTTAACATTTTAAATAATCATCGAGAAATTATGGTGGATTACTATTGAAAAAAAATAGGAAGGCATGAATCTTTAGGTGTCCAATATGTAATGCGACAAATTAAACTGTTAATGTAAATAAAACATTACGTTCAAAAAAGTCGTAGTTTCGCCAGTTGTCTCTAAAACAGTTTACCACACATAAAAATAAATCATTAATAAATCAGACGCATTGACGTCAGAGATACTTCTTTAATATGTAATATTCCTAAATATTCTCTTCTTTAGAATACCAAATTTTTCTACGGCATACTTTTTGAAACAATTATTATGAATTCATTTTACAAATATATTCTGTGTATTGGATTTTGTAACCAACCAGCTTTTCTCCGTAGTCTCGTTGGTCGAGCGTTTAGCGTATCCTATTGCTAATCACGAGGTCTCTGGTTCAAATCCCGGTTCAGAGTCTTGGTTGTCATGAACATTTCATATATGGGTCAGGATCAACATATCGGATATCTTTTTAATCATTTTCTTGTTATATTAACAAGAAAATGATTATACAATATATTATACAATACTATTTTGAAAATTCTAGGCTATTTCTAGGACACTAAAAACATTTTCAAGGTCGGTTCCATTCAAGGATTATCCCTAGAACCTTACAAAGTTTACTTCTTTATGAAATTATCGTAAATGAGTACAGATGACACGGGTACAAGAACACAGGGACTCAGAACAACAATTTATATAACACACAAATTGTTGTCGCAAGGGATCGAACCCTCAACACTGAGCGGTGAGGTGAATTGGTGAAGCGGTTAAATCGTGAAAGCGTAACAGATAGAGGTACTTTGAAGTTTTTAATTTAATTTAGATTATATATGAAACGCCATAGGCCAAGTGCCTTATGTCATATAACTATAATCAGTATCCCATAATACGTTCTTGATTTACCACGTCTTTAACTTGATGAAGAAATAAAGACGTACTGTATTTCAAAAGATATTTTGTCTTGCTTTTAAGTTTGCATTGCAATCGGTTTCATTTTCCTTTAGACGCTACTTGCATGTAGACCATTGCTTTACAAGACTTACTATGCATCTACGAAATATCCTCACACAATTCATGGAAGTTTTTATTTAAATTTTACCTTTTGAAACGTAACTTCAAAAAACAAACGACTAATAAATAATCGTTCTATCTCATTAAAAGGTCAAACGGCTATCTGAAGAAGCGCAGTTAAGATACCACAAGCCTGGTATCCCTTTAAGTTGCCGACTGATTGACTTCCTCCGTTTTATTACTAACCGATTAAATTAAATGGATCACAACCATCTATACTTTTCTATATACTCTCATCATATCGTATCGTATTCGTATACACTTCATATATATCGTTTGTGTATCTACAGATATAGAAAGGAAAATTCACAATGTAATACGTACTTATTTAAGTACAGGTAACACGAAGAAATACGAGTCATGTTTTAAGTAGAGTTTTACTTTTTGTACCCTTTCAAAGAATTTCGGTCTTATAGGATTTTCGTTGTGTATTAAAGTCTTCTGATTCGAGAATTTCGGGTCGCTGAAATTGTTATTACTGCGAAAGCGAGGTGTTGTTACGGTGAGGTAATGGAATTGCTTCGTTTTGTGTAGAAATGTTTTTTGTAGGTAGTTTTAAATAGCGAAGGATTGGTGTTTTGTTATTTATTGTAAGAAGGCATTTAGTGAAATACTATACGAAACGTGAAACAGTTCCATATCACAAGACACATATTTTCTTAAAATACATCATCAGAAGTAGGTATATCTTCCTTCAAGTTTTTTTTATATAAGCTGACTGACTGACTCTACTCAGTCTAATGGAAAACATAAGCTGAATCCAAGACTATTGGTCACCATCCTGATAGTGAGTACACACAATGCAGCATGGTGACAATCATGATTGGGTCTCTGGTCTCAGACTCACCAATGAAATATAACAGCATTACAAACACTGTTATTTTTAGCTTGACTTTCTATGGGACGGTAATACTGCCCCGGTCAAGTCGGCCCATTCGTGCTGAAATCAGCGTGTCTTGCATATTTAAATTTAATTACAAATTTAATAATATTAAACAAAATACGTTTCGATCCTGATAGTAATATAGCCTTACTACAACTTAAGTCATTGTTAGTTGAAATGGTATGCAAGCTGAACCACTGACATATAAACCACAGAACCGACATCCGCGGTCTCCACCTCAGATCGCGGTTACCCCAAAACCACTCTCTGGGGATGAGACTGCATATCGGCCACAGTAGTGTTGGATGTCCACTGGCCAGGTGGTCTGTCGATTTACCCAAGATGTGTAGCAGGAATCTGCAGGAACTAGATGTGTGAAGCCCTAAATCGATAAGAGTGGCACGCAATCGGAGTGCTTCCGGATCCAAACAAAATGCACAAACACATTTGTATTTACCATTAATTCTAAAATAAAAAGTTTTTAATTCACAAACCAAAACTCGTTGATTAAATTTCTGCATTCTGGCCAAAAGTAATAAAGCAATTATTTCAAATTTAGAACACCACACAATGTTTTATTTGACAGTCATATTTTCGAAGTTGACGCAAACTGCTTAAATGTTTATATCTCAGACAAAATTGTTATTTTCCATTTTTAGATTTCAGCAAATTAATTTAAAATGCAGTCTGTTGTGACTTTTGAGAAGCCGTTACCGCATCTGAGTTTAGCTGATTGGGACGCCAGGCTTTATGGTTTAAGGGTACGTAAGCATTCTGAACTATTGTAATCATTCGAATCTATCTATATCATTATCATCAACAGCCTGTCACATTACCCTGTTTTACATAGAAATGAGTTATTGTGAATGAATAATCTTAAGATAACTGACCAATTGATTAGAAATGTAAATATCGCTAAGTGGCTCATTGTAACCAGAAATCTCAACCATGCAACGCCTTTACCTATAGTCCAAGGTATGCGGTTCACACGGGCGCAGCGGTGTTTGGAGGCGCCGCCGTGCTGGCTACGGCACTTTTAGTGAATTTGCACACTTATTAAAAGGCGCCAGAGTAATGATTGTACACTGACATACGCCCCTAGTCGCAACTTTGCATTTACGCATTCAGCATACAGTAATTGAAGAAACTGTTCGCTGTAAAAATTATATTGATTACTTTTTTTATAAGTACTCAAAGCAACACTCGAACTGTGGGTGTCGGAAATGGCAGCACTTGAAATTACAAGTTCGATCCGATCGGTGTTAGTGTGAGTGATTGCAATGTACCGAGTCCCAAACTACAATCTGTAACTACTTTACTGGTATCACTGTTTTGGAAAACATACAGTAATTACTTTCTTCATTTCTTTTATTGTTAAATGGCACATATAGACGATGGTGGTGGTGGTGTGATCTGCTGCAACCTAAAGCTAAAGTCATGAAAACTGTTATTTCTTTTAAGTGGTTATAAAAAGTTGAGTTTTTTTTTTATTAGACTAGTAGGTATGCTGATACTGAAATCAATAGATATTCCATGACTGAGATGAGATTGAAAATGTCTTAAGTTTGATCATATAACGCGTATATGCAAATAGTGCTATTAAACTTTATTCAGGCGTTTACCATTTTCTGTACTCGACCGATATACAAATGTTTTTTCGTCCTAAAACCATTTTGTAGGCGGAGTCCGATGAGCGATTACTCGTAGACGTCATCCATTTCTTCACAATTTCCTGTTGTCAAACTTAGGGGAAGTAATAATACTATGACAGACTAATGTAACTGGCCTCTTACAGCTTACCTTCTTACTACTCAGTAGGTGTTAGTTATATATCATTCCTCAACGAGTGAAGTTATTTAAATAGTGTTTGATTTGAACATTATCGATAAAGTAAACAATTATGAGAAGTAATTATCTCTTTCGTAATTTATAATTGTTCCATACTCTGTTATTAGTCCCTACTAATAATAATATCATAAATGCGAAAGTAGCTCTCTTTTACATTTTCACGCCTGAACCGCTGAACCGATTTTGATGAATTTGGGTATAGAGATAGACGGAACCTTGGGAAAGGCTATTTTTTTACGCGATACCTGACTACTAGAAAATTGATATATATATACATAAATATAATTTTTTTGTAAATACATACATATTATGTTATAGATAAAAAACACCCATACTCCGAAACAAATATTTGCGAATCACACAAATAATATTTGTTCCGACCTGGGAATCGAACCCGAGACCTCTAGATCAGTAGACGCATACATATAAAAAAGTAGAGAAAATTAGCTAATACGTTCTTTAAAAAAAAGTAAGTAGTGCCTATTTTGAAGATTTGCACTCAGAGCAATGAGAATTTTAGAAGTCTAAAAACAATCAAGCACATTCTATAAGTAAAATAAAAATAATAGGTATCTTCGTCACAAGGTTTTATTTTACATACTTTTGCAGAATAGATGTTTTAATCCTTAGATGTATTACTTAAAAAAAGCTTTCTTCAAACGACTAGACTTTTGCCTGTAGCGTTGCACCGCTTCGGATCATGCCCTCTGAGTGCTAATATAAAGAAGCCACTGCTGAAAAAATATTATTCAGTGAAATTCAAGCTCATTGTCGTATATTTTGTGAACTTTATTTTCTAAAAAGCGATGTTTTGACAGGTCACGGTGAATACAAACGATATGCTTTTCAAGATTTTTTATTAAAATCTTTGTTTTTATGGCTGTTTTAGTGAGATTAGTTCGAAATTAAATATTTATTGTTCAGTTTTCCATATCATTGTTTTAATCTATTGATACTACTATTAGTCTTACAGATTTCGAGAACACTGAATTTTAAATTTAATTTAATGTGAATTTTAACTTTAGTTTAATGTTTTAAATATAATTTGCTTTATTCATTGTTAGAGATTGATTTGGTTGAGAGTAAGGTTTTAACTTTGCTAATGTCTGATTCTAATTCATGAATGAAATTTTGTGAAATGCTGAAGCCACTGACATTTACTATGTAACTAAATCCATCATCATCATTAACATCAACCTATGGAAGTCTACTGCTGGACATAGATCTCCCCATGGCTCGCCACTCTGATCGATTAAACCGAACTTAAACAACAACTTAAAAAAAAAAACTAATTTTAAAAACTCTTCTAATACCTTTCACGTTAAATAAAAAGGTTTGGTTGAAATGATCCTATTTCAACATTTAGTAATTTATCTCTACTGAAGACTTACCTTCAAATATCTGAACCTTGGTAATCCAAGTCTATATTTTGTACAACAGGTAACTTCTGACACCAGAAGAGCGGATGCTTTTGATCTACGTTATAGTGCGTATCAGCTACGCAATGAAACTCGAATCAAAACCGAGTGGGACAGCTATCACAACAACAACCGACTTAGATCCAGGTAACTTATTCCATACATATATAGCCTGATACTAAATGACTTAAATTAAAAAATTATGAAAAGTTAGACGGACTATATATGCTGTTCAAACACGGGAGTTAGTTCGTCAGTGATGCTATAATAAATTCTAAGTTAACTACGAACGACGAACGGGCGAACGAGCGTTGCTCGGTTACTACTATTTATTGTCCATCTACCTTCTATTCCTTTAAACTAGTTGCGGGTAAAGGGTAAAATATTTTTAGTGTTTCAAGCATGTGTTTTTTTTATAATTATTATTTAAATTCATAACTACTTGCGAAATTACTTTACTGCTCTCCTAAAATTACTGCCCTATCCAATGTATGGCTGTTTGTTACTCTTTTTGGACTTAGACAACTCCCACATTAGTAATATAGTCGCGGGGGACTAAACATACATACATGAAACGGACACAAAGAACACCCAGACTCTGAACAACAATATATGAATCACACAGTGTTTTCCTATGTGGGGTTTGAACCCACAAAATTTGGCGTAGTAAAAAGCGGTGTAAACCACTATGCCAACCGTATAATCTTCCGCAAAATTCTAACCTATAAGCATATAGCTCATACAATATAATAATACATAACAATACTTTTTAGCACGATATACGAAAACTGAGCCGCGTGTAAAATCTAGTAATTTTTTTCTTGCAGAGTCTATGAAATCGAACAATGGAGGTCCACACTTCAGGAACTCATGGATCTACTGGATCGAGAAATGACCAGCTTGAAGGATGAGAAAGCCTCCACCGAACGAGAACTGGAACAGCTAAACTTACCTCTGCTTGTGACTTCGGAATGTCTGTCGAACAGAGATGGAAGGAGAAGCACTGAATTAACTTATGATCTTGCCGATACTGAGTTGAAAAAGGTTAGATTATTCTATGGTAATGAATCCAATATGATATAAATGATTGGTAATTCAAATTAATTACTATTCAAGAAACGTTAAATCGTTATTATCTAAGTAATAAATATTAACTAAGAGTTTATAACTGCCGGATAAGTTATTGATTTGGTACCATCAGGAATACAAAGGCAGCTGCTCTGTACCTAGTAAGTACTCGAAATGTATTAAAACGATACATAATAAGTGATCCTAATAAATAGTACAGATTTTCGGACATCTTACATACAACGACATCTAGTTCCAAACTAAGCTTTACTCATCATCATATCAGTACTAGACAGCTGATATAAATACATAAACATTCTATTTTTTTATGTAAATACATACATATTATAAATAGAAAACACCCAAACTCCAAAACAAATATTTGCTCATCACACAAATATTTGGTCCGACCTGGGAATCGAACCCGAGACTTCTAGCACAGCATATGCTACCACTGCGCCACCGAGGCAGTCAAATAATAATAATGTATGTTTGTTATTATTATTAATTCGTTTTTCAAATACAATAAATGTATCAGTCAAATCTTAACCCTCTGCTTAGCAGTAAACTTTAGGCTACTTGAATACAAAAATTCTTAATTGTCCTCTGTCAACAGGAACTCTGCGTAACTGAAAGCAACAAGAAACTTTTGATTGACCGATGTCAATCCGCTTGGGAGAAGATAAACAAATTAGAAGTCGTCAAATTTAAGCTCCAACTGGACTTAAATGATAAAAATGAAGCCCTCCAAATTGATAAAGATATGCTTAATTTGAGTAAAGAGAGCGCCAATATAACGTATAAAACGGATTCCTTGAAGACTCCAGCTAGGTAAGGGGGGTTATTTATGAAGTTATTTTAATAAGATTTATTATTTTATGACTAATAAAACAATTGTAATAAATTGTCATTTTATGATGATTATTTATTATATTATTTAATAATTACTAAAAAAAAGCTTAAGAAGAGGAGCCCTTGGCATTTTATTTCATATGAATTTATTGACTATTATTCTTGGAACCAACCAACCCATCTAGCCAGTGTAATCTGCTAAAACCACCTTTCTAAGGAGAGACCAATGATAATTAGAAAAAAAAATTCTTTATTTACATCTACTGCTATTTGCCAATTCCTTAGTAAATAGATATTACGAAACATTTTTATTATTACGAAACATATTAAAGATTCCCCAAGGCTCCTAACAAATACTAGCTTCTACTTTTAAACAATTAAATTTGTTAGTTTAAAGTAACGATGCTCCGTAGAAGACAGTTGCACCTGCGTCTTAAAAGGCTCTCTTTAGAACATCTTTGTGGCCTTATTAAAATACACTGCAACAACGGGCCTTGGAATATATTTTAAAATATTGTAGTAAAAGCCAACAACTATTATAATATATCATTAACCTTACTCAGTGCCTTGTAATTGCCTTTACAAAACTACAAAAAAGTACACTTCAGGTTGACTATTCTATTGCATTATTCGTGTGCATTATTGTAAATGATGCATAAAAACATAATTATACAAAAACTTACAAAATCATGTAAATACATAAATTTCTAGTCCTATAGGAAAAAACACTATTTTTCAAAATATAGTTGTGGTTATTTCAATATTAAACCAAAGCAAGTTTATAATTTAATGATTTTCTTCAAGCAACGTTTAAAGTTCTAATAAGAAATCTAATATTTTGGAGATATTCCACGCTCGTGCCTCGGAGAGCCGTCGGTCCCGGTTGTCATGAATATTCGAATTATTATTGGGAAGTCAGTGCCCTTAAATATACTGAGAACTAGTTCAATCTTCGAATTAATTTGCGGAGGTCGGATGCCAGTCGCTCTGTCGAAAAGCTGATGTTAAAGTAAAACCGGTAGAACTAGTAGCCGACCCAAATAATCTTGAGAATAAAAGGATAGATCTAATATAAGATCGATGAAGATTAAATTATGTGTACCATGTGTGCTTTTTATTGTAACCGGTAGAACTAGTAGCCGACCCAAATAATCTTGAGAATAAAAGGATAGATCTAATATAAGATCGATGAAGATTAAATTATGTGTACCATGTGTGCTTTTTATTGTAACCGGTAGAACTAGTAGCCGACCCAAATAATCTTGAGAATAAAAGGATAGATCTAATATAAGATCGATGAAGATTAAATTATGTGTACCATGTGTGCTTTTTATTGTAACCGGTAGAACTAGTAGCCGACCCAAATAATCTTGAGAATAAAAGGATAAATCTAATATAAGATCGATGAAGATTAGATTATGTGTACCATGTGTGCTTTTTATTGTACACAATAAATAATACACAAAGCAATCACGCAAAATTAATTTAAAAACAGCATACAATTTGCGGTCTGTCGTTGTCGCTGTCTGCGATCTGTAACAAGGAACCAACTTTTCTCTTATCGAATGGACATACACAGTCCATTCAACATTAACTCAATCGCGATCCCTTATTCAATATATTACGACATCTGGAACTTGTTCAATGACTAGTGACGTCATTGGTTTTGATGTGACTAAGTAAATAAATTAGTGAACTAAACATGACACTTTTACTGTATATGTCCGATATATTATTCAGGTTTGTTATCGATATGTCATCTCTAGTCCAAATATAAAATAAGTAAAGCTTAAAGAAAAAAAAATTATTAGTTAATAAAACTAACTAAAAAGTTAACGCAAATCAAACGAGCCTTCTCCAACCCCAGTTTCAGATCAGTTCCTTGTTATCATAATGTCCAAGCTAGTGCTGCATAAGTGCTGCATAAGCCTCAGTGACCGCCACTCGTGGATTCTGTTCATGCTTTCCTTTAGGCAGGCAGGCCAGAGTCATTTTAGCAGCAAATATAAAAAAAAACATGCAAAATTTTACCTTCATCGAAAACAGGGACAGGAAACAATACTTTTTTTTAATGAATTTCGTTAATTTTATTATTCTCATATATTGGTTTTTATTAGTTATTCATATAATAGTTTTTTCAGTAATAGTTTTGTGTGATTTCAACGAACGACCACATAAATTCAATATTAAATGAAATTATAGCTGACCAAAGCTGTGAAACGCGATGTAAATGCCAAAGCAATGAAATATGAACTTTATGTTTTAATTTTTCACTTTACACGGACTTTTATAATTCTGATAAACAAAGTCATTAATTTTAAACCAGGATGTTGACGTACCAACAATGGCTGGAGAAATGTGAGGCAACCAAAAATATGGCGGTGACAGAACTTCAGGATACTCTTCGCCTTCGCGAGTCCCTCTTTGTAGCTAGGGGTCGCGCCAGAAATGCGCTTAGAGCTCAGACTGACGTCACGAATTATATGCTACGTAGGCGCATCTATGAAACACAGCGGGCCAGAAATGAATTGCAATGGCAGAAGATGAAGGTAGGTACTGAACGCTGATCTTTAAATAAAATATGTTTTAATATTATATTTAACTAACCGAAATGATTTTACTTTGCCTGATGGAAAGCATGAGTAGAATTTGAGGGTGGTTGTCACCATTTTAATTTTGAATCCAGACATGCAGTGGACTATGTAAAAGCTTTTGATAATGTCAATATTATTAAACTTCCTTTTGGCTTAACCGTAGTGGGGTAAAAAAATGAAAAGTTAATCAGAACCTAGTATGTATAATGATTTAGGTATTTCTACTGTATTTGTCTTGAGTACCTGAATATTATTTTTAATTTTTAACCCCTTCTCTCCTCCATTTGTTACATACGTTTAAGTAGTTTCATAAGTGTAAGTGTAGTAGTTAAAATAAGTGTAGTTTCCTATTGGATGTTTTCGTTTCAAAACTTTTTAAATTTCTAAAATTTAATTGCCTCGATAGCGTAGTGGTTGTGCAAGCGACTGCTGTGCTTGAGGTCTCAGGTTCAAATCCTGGATTGGACCAAAGGTTTGTATGATCTAGAAACATTTGTTTCAGTTTGGGTGTTTTCTATGTAAAAATGTACCTATGTATGTATTAGCAAAGGTTAGATTAATCGGTATTCTATCAGTCAATCCAGCTTTCATTGTAAGCTTTGCTTAGTTTGAATCTAGATGGTGTTGAGTGTTAGATGTCCAAAATATTTAAAAAGGAAATGGTTTATTACAGATGGCAGAAAATATGGATAAACTAGCAACTGAACTGAAAACTATGGGTGAACAGTTTGCAGACAAGATAAATTCCTTGAAAGTAGCAGAAACACGTTTGGAAACAAGAGGATACCGCCCAGGAAATGAACTGGCTGCAGACGAAGCAGATATAGGGCTAAAGGAAGAAGTGAGAAGCTTGAGAGAGACGATACGCCAGTTGCAAGAGAAATTAGATTGTGCAAAGTAAGTTCACATTCGATCTCATTTGTGATAGCCGTGGTTACAATCGGACTAGGAGACGAGTCAATATGTGACCACGACCGATTTAATCTTGTCAATAAGTCATGCATATGATATGTAAATAATTCGCTAAAAGTCCCGTTCGTTATGGAATGCAACTTATCTGCTGAAGTCTAGGGATCGATGCGCAGGGGTTGGTCTAAATATTTGTAGGATCTGCAAAATTTTCATTACAGTGTTTATTATATGTATTGCCTGTATATGTATGTATGTATTTAGGAAAAGGTTTAAAAATATACAAGTATTCTATGAGTGTATCTAGCGTTCATAGTGCTTGTTTATCATAATATATTATTGTCTATATGCATAAAAATGAATGTTTGTATGTCATAGAATCGAAAACTATGCATTTGATCATGTCATGGTCTTCAGAAAAGTTTTGTGCATGAGACCAAGTTTTCCAAGTTTTTTTCCATTCCTTTATGTCCCCGTGCGAAGCCGGGACCGGCAGTTCGTTATATTATAAATTAATATTCTTTTCCTTTTAAACACCAATGCTCCATACATTCTATTGTCCGCCTTTTGACACAATCCCTTGTCATGTTTACGACACCCACAAAAACTAATGGAGTTCCACTTTTATAGCCGAAACTACACAATAACTTATAGACTTATTTTGCCACTTTACTTTTATGATGCGATTCACGTTAGATGTTTTTGTTGGTGATGCGGAAAACGAATTAAGAATAATAAAACAATGTAAGTTCGTACGATTACATTGTTTTATTAACTTACGAAAAACTGTCGTTCGGATTACAAATATTTAACATTAACCCAAAGTATCCCACTGCTGGGCTTGGATTTCCTCTCAGGAGAGGGTTAAGGCCATACGTCACCACGTTGGCCGAGTGCAGGGAACTAGCAAGACACGTTGTGGCTACGTAATCTTGTCGTTGGATGTTTTAAAACCGCCCGAAAGCCTCCAACTTAAGTTTGCTCTGCTTAACGTGATTCACGGAAACTCTCATAACATATCATAAAGCCACTTGGTTATGCTTACACTTCTTTTAAAACTATGACTTATGGTAACTTTACATTCATTTCCACAGAGCCACTTACAATGCCCTAGAAGCAACATCCATAAAAATAGATATTGACCTGAACGACAAGAATCAATCATTAGAAACTGATACCTGTGCATTGGAAATGAGGGAAGCCCTAGAACCTAAGAAGGCTGAGGGAACTGAGAAGAATCTCATACTTGCGAATATTACTAACGAAGTACCGAAACCAGCCTAATTTATTTTTTTACCTAATAGTAACCGTCACGCATAGGTTCTATAAAATTTAAATAAAAATATTGACAAGTATAGCCCACAATGCCTATTTTCTATATTCTTATCTGTGGTTTAAAAATATCTGCTACCAAACATGTTGATAATTCTATGTAACAATGTTGAATTTCTACAATTTTTTTATATATAAATTAAATTACAATTTGTTGAATTATATTTGTCATATATTTCAATCAAATATTGCTTTGTATTAATAAAGATAATTTCTGTGAAACTGTCTATATTTAATTTAATTTACAAATGTTTTACATAATTATATAAATTATATAATCTCGTAAAGCATTAGCCTCATGCCTAAGCAAATACATTTTACAACGGGATGAGTGTTTATGTAGAACCAAGAATGAGCATTATTATAAATCAACTTTTTGCGCACGTACGTTGGTACGGTACGGTAATGAAACCATATAATTTTTGTAAATAAACAAGCTACCTTGAATATAAAAGTATTTTTAAAATTATCAGTCTGGTCTGGTTAACTAACATTAATATTTTATTTTGTTTTAAACTATGAAGATTCCATCGGTCCGGCGAGGATTATCTCTCTAATTTAAAAGCCTGATGGAAAATACATATTTATGATAAGTAGCTTTTAATTATACCAACATCAACCCACATCACTTGGCGTAGTAGAAAACAGCGTGTTGAACAGTTAAAGCAAAGGCCAAATGTGCAGTCAGTTTAAAAGCCTAATTTCCTTTGGAACCAACTTCAAGGCTAGTTATAGAAAGTTATTTATAATTTTATTGTCAAGCCTTCCCGAGACTTATGAGACTTGAGACTGAAATATTACCGATTATAATCACAGATTCCTTTATTGATAGTAGTAGTAGTAGATAGTAGTAAAACCCAAATAGTAAAACTCCTGTACAAAAGCCGACAGGCAAAGCTACTTATTAATATAATTATCGTTTATTTTTTACGACCAACAATTCGTCGGATAATTTCCGGATTAATTACAAAGTGACGGCGAAAATAAGCGTTTAATTTACATTTTTACCGAAATCTTGCAATCCCTTTTTGTTATTTTTTATTGTTATGTCTTTTACTTCCGATGGCGATAATAGGGCATAGCGGCGTACATCCAAATCGAATTGGTTTAATGGTGGTCAATTACATTTCAGCTGTGATCAATATCTGTTGCAAAGTGCTGAAGGTGAGCGGTTTAAGTTCTGTTCATGGATTAAAGTAGGTGCTTAATGATGCATTGATGCATCTCAGTAGGCCGCCGCAATAGTCCAATAATGGTGACCACTACTCTTGAATTCTACAGATGCCTTCCATAAGGCAGAGTCGCTTTGGCAGGCTCAAATAGACAAGCTTAGTGCCTGATTCACATTATAGTCTCGCCTTTTACCATTTTCAACTTGTCGACTAGACAGTCGACAAGTTGAAAATGGTACAAAATAGAGATACTGCTCTTAAAATTATGTGGGTAGTTCATTGGATCCGGAATGACGCCTAGAAAAATGTGCCAAAAGCGTGTATTAGCACATAAAAAATTGCAACAGTTAAAAACAAAGATGAGAAAGAAATGGCATTTCGTTTTTTGCCAATAATATATCTTAATCTGAGTTTGCATGAATGCGAACCCAAACACAGTTGTTTTCTCTGTTCCCTAACCCTCACAATCTGATGAGACTTTTATCCGATACGACCGGGGAGAGATAAGGCATAGGATTGTTTTAACAGGCATTAAGTCCCAACATCTAAACTCCGGGCTGTTAATAAATATTTCTAAAATCAGAAAAACTAACACTTAGCCCGACCCGAGATTCGAACCCGAAATCTCTTGATCGGCAGTCGCATACGCTATTCGCTACACCAGCGTGACAATTACGGCTAGATATAATGCTTGGTATAATATATAGCAATCACGTTCAAACAATCAGATCTAATTAGAGAATTATAACAAAAAAAAACTGTATATAAACTACATATTTGCAATTTTGTGTGATTTGACATCATACTATCAGATTTTATCAGGAACAGGAAAATATTAAAGTCAATACTACTAGACGACCACGTACTACGTAAAATGATCTATAAATATCAGTCTAAACAGGTTGTGTTAGTCTCACCTACCTATTATGGACTTGTTGACTTATTCACATGATCCGGAAAGGATCGGACAAAACAATTCCTATAAATAACAAGCTTTGCTAGTGAAGAACGTGTATCAAGTGAATCAACTACTTGATTGGTATGTTCAGTTTACCGTTGTTAGTGCATAGGAGTGCATGAACGACACAATTGTTCAAATCGTTAGCTCGCCAACTACAATCGTTTTTGAGTGTTGTGGCACAACTGTTTGTATGGTTCACATATCGTTGTCAAATATAGGTACCCCTACAGTTTGTTAGTTGTGTTCATTCGGTGAATAAGGAAATAATCTAGATAGTCTCTAGAAACTGTATAATGTTTCAAAAATTTGCCAGTTTTTTAAACATTATCGTTTATGGAAAAAGTAAACAATGTAGTAGGCGCTAATGAAAAGACCAAAAATTGTAACCGAAAGCAAACACAGGTATCCTTATATAATTCCACATTAAAGATTCAATTTCTAAATACTTTGAAGTAGCTTATGAAAACAAGCAAAGAAATAAGCGAGGCTTAATATTTGCTATCTTTTTTTCTACCACGTGTTTGGTCTAAGTTAAGTCTCTTTAATGCTCAACAGCTTTTTGTGTGCTGATTCACTAGTTGCAAAACCGAAAAATAAAAAACATATATAAATGTGCAAATGTTTTTCCAAGGTTTTAATAAGTAGTACCTATATTAGATGTGTCATCCGATTTTAGATTGAAAATAAAATAAGAAGAAAAATATAAAACTTCTACATTGAAATAAGTTATTTTAAAGTTTGACGCCTTTATAAAAGTACTAGCTGATGCCCGCGGCTCCGCTCGCGTTTTAGAGGTATCAAAAATAGATGTTGGCCGATTCTCAGACCTACTGAATATGCATATAAAGTTTTATAAAGATCGGTCAAGCCGTTTCGGAGGAGTATGGCAACGAAAACTGTGACACGAGAATTTTATATATTAGATTAGGCATATGATGCTAGAAAAGGTAGTCAAAACTCAGCTGTAATATATGTCTTATTTTATTTCATTAATCAGTTCAACTTGCCTTTTGGATATAGTACCATAACAAAATGTAGGTTAGATATAGCTTAATGTTTATTTATATACATATATATAAGTGTACCAAAGTAAATCTACTCTGCCTGATGGAAAGCATGAGCAGAATCCTAGACTAACGGTTACCATACTCATACGGTTACCATACTAAACATAAAATGACAGCACAAATTCTGTAATTTTATATTTAGGTCATAGGTGTAAGAAAATCCAACAACACTTGGACGGACCCGAGATGTGAACCCGAGACCTCTTGACCGACAGTCATAGACATACGCTAACCGCTAGAGCAATGAGGCATAAGAGCATGGAAAAGGACCTTCATTTAAGAAAGATAGTACTGCATGCGAAATGGACGATATCTACGTTACCAGTTCAACAAAAGCGAGAGTAGTACATTATGCAAACATATCACGTCGTGTCAAGGGTGCCGCAAGTCAAGTCTTTATGATTTTGGGCAATTGAACCTTAACGCTTAGCGTAATATTTTGACAGGATTTTTTCCATGCAAAGGTACGAACAAAATTAGTTTTTGAAATCCTTTTCTGGTTTTTATTAATTAGTTTATAAAACAATAATATTATATTTCACTGTGATGTACAACTTAAATTATGTAGGTACGTAAAATATTATCATTTGCCCAATTTAACATTTATAAACAAACTAGCTTTCGCCCGCGGCTCCGCCCGCGTGTACATCGGTTATCGCGGTAAAAAGTAGCCTATGTCCACTCAGGCTCTAGAGTATCTGTGTACCAAATTTCATTTTAATTGTTCAATGGTTTTGCCATGAAAACCGGACAGACAGACAGAGTAATCTTCTATACAAATTAATAAAACTGAAGTCTGTCATTTTAAATGATCCCTTTTTAGGGTTCCGTAGTTCATGATTCGGAACCCTTATAGTTTCGTCATGTCAGTCCGTCCGTCTGTCCTCGACTTATCGCCCACGGTTAGTGCAAGAGTGATAAAACATTGCAAGAATAAGTGTTTTTATCACGTCGACAAAGTGCTAGAATAAAATCACGTTTTTTTTTTGAGTACACCCCCGCCCTACACGTAAAGTATTTGTATCAACTTTACACAAGCATTAAAAGCCTTAAACTTTAGTAAGAAATTTTGGCCTGGTTAGTAAGAAATGGTGAAGACTGGTTGGCATGGGGTTCGTTTCAAGTCTCGCAATTCCTTATTCCAATTTTCCTACGTAGTTTGGTCCCATATTCTACGATATGCATGGTATGAATAGGGGTGCTAATTAATACTCCGTATTCTTAATCCTTTACCCACCCAGACGCTGTGTTTATTAATTTATAGAATTGAAAAAATACTAAATTCAATCAAATTTATTATCTGATAGAGCTTTAAAATAGATTAGTACCTACTACAATATTTGAATGAATACGGTATGAAAACAGCTTTTGTTGCTTGCTCATGGAGAGTTTACCCATAATCACCACACTGGGTAAGCCGAAAATCGAACCAAGTGCAATTGGAAAGGCCTATGTCCAGCAGTGGACTGCGATGGGTTGATGATGATGATGATGAAAACAGCGGTGATATCCATCTTTAGTATTCGACTAAGCCTATATTATTCCTAAGGTTCAGCTACTAGTATTTTAGTAAAATAGATTTTTTATGTATTTGAATCCGTCGTTGAATCCTTAAAAACCCAGATGGGTAATCTTCAAATCAAATCAAATCAAACCATTTTATTTCAAGTAAACCATACAACGGCACTTTTAAAACGTCAAGTAGTCAGTCAGTAGTCAGACGTGAAGCTAATCGTCTGTTCCAATTCGTAGATCCTATGGAGAAGAACAGACAAGAAACTCCATGGACACTCTTTTCCAACATTGTTTTTACAATTTTTGGTTACATTGCAATCTCACTTCAAGGCGGGAATTCGGGTTCCTATAATTAATAAAATAAAAAAACGACGAGTTTGTGTGAGCCACACGTAATGTAGGGTACCTTAGTTTATTATTGTCCGTTTTGGACAAGTACAACGTCATCTAAGTATTTCCTCCAATTAATAGTAGGGTAACTGTTATTCTTACATGTACATAGCTAAAACAATATCATTTTATATTACTATCTAGATTTATGAAAGGTACCATTGTCCTGTTCATTTTCAGTATTCCAAATTAACGGGTTAAGTTATGGAGGAAAGGGTTTAGCGAATCTCCTTATTAGCTAAACCTTATTATAAAAAAAACACATTTAGTTGAAACTACAAAGTTATTAGATAAGAAGTTTTTTTTTAAATTCTAAAACTAGTAATGACATTGCCGCAATGTTCTGATAGACTGTTCAAAAGTTACCATTTAATATGGGATGAAAAAGAAAGAAGTACATTCATTCAAACGTTGGGCTCATCGAAACGTCGGAAAGTAGAAGGTATTTTACCAGAACTAGCCAAAAGATTTTTCAAATGTAAAGAGAACAAGTTCTCTACTGTTAAGTAGAATACTTGGAAGAATAAATAAGAATAGTGTTTATAGTGTGTGTAAATAATTATCAAAAGTTATTATGCAACCTACTAATAAGCATAGAAACAAATACGTTAGTATTTAGTTGCTTTCGAAAGGTAGTATGAAGATACGATCCGGTCATGAACATAAGAGATGCGGAGAGATGAGTCAAAGATTTGTTTCTCCTTTTCGCACTTTACCGAACCATTATTAGATTGCAATTTATAAATTTAATCGCAAATAGTTTTCACTTGTTGTGATGACTGCCTGCTTGATACAAACCTTTTTCGGAAATATTTCCGTTTTCAGAAGGTACGTTTTAATGCAACATTAGATAAGGAAAACGGATAGGCGATTGCAAAGCTAAGGAATGTCGAAAGATGGAATTTCCCAGATATTTCGGCGTCGGTATGGTATCACTGTGATCGAACCGGTCCATAATGCGCTGAATAGTTCTGCCACGATGAATCTTCACAAGCTTTATTAACCAGAAATTTGAGGAACAACTTTATGTACATAATTATATAAGACCACGTGTATGTCGATTATCGCGGTAAGAGTAGCCTAGGTCTTTCTCAAAAATCAAAGTTTAGCCGTTTAGCGGTTTAGCCGTATAAGCGTTACAAACAGACGGATGAAAGGCGGAGTAATTTTCGAATTTAATATATCAGTATGGCTAAGTATATATCTAACTATAAGTATATAGCATGGACATATTATTTGATCTCCAGATACTCACAAATATACCTATAGTCACATACCTATTTATATAGTGAATCCTCTATCACATTAACGACCTGAAGCCCATCTGCAATAACCTCTCTAACTAATAGTACGTCTGGGACATTAGCAAAATCTAATTATCCAAACCATATAGATAATGGAGGCATCTCCTGCTGTTTCCGATATGGCTGGTTAGATTTGGCTGTTAGGATTCAGTATAAAACCTCAGGATCCTGGTCTCCACAGCACATTCAGCTGCTTGCATCCTAGCATCAACAATAACCAATCTTACAGTAAGTACTCTTCTGTTTTATGGGTGTTTTCTATGTATTATATGTATGTATTTACAAAAAAATGTATGTTTATGTATTTACATCAGTTGTCTAGCTACCCATAATACAAGCTCTACTTAGTTTAGGGACTAGACGGCATTGTGTGTAAAATGTCCAAAATATTTTTTATTTAATTGCTTTTTTCTATTGTATTATTATTGCTGTATAGTTTCCAATCATAAACTCGTAGATAACCATTTTTCTCACTTTCCTTTACAAAGTCTTGTACTTCCATTGTTCATTCTCAGTGAATTGTTTTAAAGGGACAAATATGTCCAAACTTTCAAGTTCTGTATCCTTTGTATAAATTAAACACAAGTATTTACGGTACATTTTATTCAGCTGCTACGCTACAGACATATCGATGACACATAATTTGTTCTAGACTTTTTGTTTTACCAATTCTGCTATAAAATAGTTTATAAATTAGTAATATGTGGTGTGACAAGATTTAGGTGACGACAAAATTTTTAGATATAAAAAATCAAAAATAGATTGAGCTGTAAATGTTAATCCTGTTTTAGATGACAACATACATTTTATATACCAATATAGAATTTTCGTCAGCATGATTTCATACGCGGAAACATTTTTTTTTATTTATTTAGTTAGAGTATCAATCACGCTATTTCGTATCCGGCAGGATTGAGAATTCATAATTTTAAGTTTAGGAAGTTGTAATAACAATAATTGAGATTTAAACCGATCGTCCGATAACGAGATCCGCTTCCTAAAAGGTGTAGTACCTATCCAAGAGCGGTTTCTTTCTAGTATAAATTTCCATTGCTCCGTACTTACGCACAAGCTTAAATATTACCGGTTTTAAGGAGCTATGTAAATGCGGTAACGAGATTATCTGTTACTATCAGCTACTTAGTACACGAACCGAGTCTAGAGGTTATTTACATTTGACTTTTGTTCGTCAACGCGGAAGTAAAATGCTTTTGTCCTAAATGTGGGTTATTCTGCGACAAGTTCATCGTACATAGTTAAAATTTCAAGATGTTTGTTGATGTAAATACAATTTTAATTAGGTACTTTTTGATATGTAGATTTATTCATCATAATCTCTTTTCTTATTTCTATTAGTAAACATGAAAAGTAGTCATAAGTAACAAGATTGTTTATTTTTCTCGAATGTAACATAACAATTTCTCATAAATTAAATCGCGATCAATCACATTATATTTTTTATTTTTTTGTATTAAAAATTAATGTTACCAATATCGAAAACCAGCTTTCGAATAGCCCTAAGAGTATCATCCATGTACAAGCATTCAGGCGCCCCGGGCTATCTCTGAAGGCAAGCCAGTTAATTCCGATACATCAGAATCTTATGGATAAGCTGTTCAATATTTTACAATTTTCTTATGCACATATCTTATTATTTCAATACCGTGTTTACATAAATGTATTTCACTGTATGTAGTGATATAAAGTCACCCACTTAGATATTATTTTAGCAATAAGGCCGCCCTTTGTACACTCTATATTTGATCATTGTGTTCCTTTTTGTAATTCTGTAATTTAGTGTGCAAATAAAGAGTTATCTATCTATCAATAAAGAATATGTAATTTATTTTCATAGAATATCAAGAGTAAGACGAGTATCAATAGCTATTAAATATTATGTTTTATAATGATAAAACTTGACGGTGACATCTAATATAAGTCCTGTTTATTTCTAGGTAATAAAAATTTTATAGTCGGAAATCTAGACTTGTTTCAACCTTTTTGCTCAACAGTTCTGAGTGATCAACAAAGGGTCTCGATATTTATAGAATTACGTACAAAACGTGTCACGAATCTCTTTACGCAACAATGATACACACTTTCCTTGAAAGAAATGAAGTAACCGTTTTACCAACGGTCATAGAGTCTACCTTGGTCTACTTTGACTATTACATAAAATCCATGTGCAGACTTTGGAACCTTGACAGTTTTTCTAGTAGCTTTTTGTGACTAGTTTTTTATTACTTACATTAATATTATGCGGAAGAAATTGTGTATTATTAAAAATGTGATGACATTATAAACTGGTTTTCTTGATTTTTATTAAAATAATCTTAAAGTTCTTTGTTCTGTTTTTGTCGTGGCCTGACGTCGATCTACAGATTTTTGGAATAATTTAATTACGTTAACATAAAGTAGTAATTAAATTATGTCGGCTTAACCTACCTTGGGCTGATATAAAATATTTGTCTAAAAGGATGTATTTTTGTTGATAATGTTGTCATCTTTTTATCTTACTTATTAAAAAAGAAAATAGAATCAAACAATCAGTAAAATGAAGTGTTATTGATTTAGATACATATTTGAAGTAGCCCTCATAGCCAAGTTGCCTTCGGTGATTAAAAGCAATGACCGAAGGTAAGCAACGACAGCGCAGTCGGTATAGGTACCGACTGCGCTGTCGTTGCTTACCTTCGGTCATTGTTTTTAATCACCTAGGGGTGGGTGCCTTTTTGTGGCATGATGTGTTATGGGCGTTTATTATTAAGTCACTTTAAGCAGTCAGTCCCGGTTATTATTATAAGATAACAGTTGTGAAGCTTATTTCAATGCCTTCGGGCGGCTTAAAAACATCCAACGACAAGATTACGAAACCACAACGTCTTTTGCCAGTCCCCAACCCGCACTCGGCCAGCGTGGGGACGTATGGCCTCATCACTCTCCTGAGAGGAGACCCGAGACCAGCAGTGGGACATTATAGGTTTTAGGTATAGTTTAAGAAATAGAACAATTATATTAATACGTTTAATTGACATCCTCAGAAATAGTTCATTCGTAAAATTGTTTTTTACATCACAAAAACAAAACCTATCAACATTACATCGTATGTAGATAAGTATTTATTCATAATTTTCATCTTCCATAGATGGCATTTCTCTTTGACAAGTTGTAGAAAAATACACAAAGGTTTTGCTATATATAGCTGATTTTATTATAACTTAGATGCCTGTATACTTAGCGTGCTAAACTGTCGCTCTATTTATAAATGCCTATTGTATTCAATTATTATACTGTAGATTGTCCCATCATTGTCATTACAAAAATCATCCACTTTTTATAGTAGATATCGTAATTACGATGTGGATATCCTTATTTCACAAACAGTGTCTGAAATACGCATTAATAAAAATATGATAGAGGTTTATGACCGGCTGAATTAAACTTCGACGAGTGGTGAAAAATCCATGTTAATATCAGCGTAATGTCATCGACTTCCTACTTAGAACTTTCGTCTTTCGCAAAAGTACAGACCCGTTTCCTGGGATATCCCTTATGCGCACGCGCAGTGTCGCCCCACCTCGCAACCTGCAACCATAGTAAAGTGGTTACATATTTAAACAAGTTCCATTTACGAACGGTCGTTGGCAAGAATTTTCCGTTTTAAGTTTACGTACGTGAATAGTTGTAACATTGTTTACATTTGCTATATATTACATATGTTGGTAGTGGACGACAGCAATATGAGCTTTGCTAGTGTGGTGCATGTGTGACTATCTATTTATGACAAATATGGCTTCAAGTTTTGTGTGATTTATAAGTCAGGTAGGTCCAGACATGTTTACATTTTTGTTATCTTATTCTTTTTAGTTTCTGCTAATTGAGTTTATAAGTATATTGGCAATATTATAATTTAGACACTTAAAAGTTATTAAAGATTATATGAAACAGATACATATGTATATCGTAATATATGAATTACAATTCATTCCTTTGAAAATAGTCCCTGTCTTGAACACTGCTTTACAAGAGTAATGACTATTAATTAGCAATGGGTAGTCCACGTTCCGAATATTATTTAACATTACTTAGAAGAAAACTTTCTTCTTTAATAACTTAATACTATGAGAAAATTTACTTTTTTTTCCAGTGAAGTTTAAACTTCAATGGTTCATTATTTTTAACAAGCGCGATAATTAGTCTCATTTTGTGTTCTTTACAAAAAATAATTCTGTTGTTCCTATAAAAACATCAAAGACATAAAAAATATTAAATCGTCTTTGACTTATTTGAAATAAAGTTCCTAATATATTGTTTTAATTACCAAACTTAGACTAAGGACTAACTTCTCAATCGATTCCACAGCTACTTCTGCAAAGATGGCCTGCAAATTCACTGCTGCATTCATCGCGTTCGTTGCTGTCGTTATCATTGCCAACTTCGGACATGTCTCCTGCAGCCCAGCTATCGGTAAATTATATACTACTTTAATTAAAAGCCTAAAGTTTTAAAAATGTAGATCCACCATATACATTTATAATGTTAAGGTCAATCTCTCAAAGCTCTGCTCAATGCGTGTTCATGTCACCAACAAATATCATTAAAGTCTAGGTGTTAGACATATTAGGAGTCTATGTGTATAAGCCGGGAATTTTATATCTAACATGAGAAAACACTTAAATATGAAGTAGGATGATTGCAAGAATATATATCCGATCAAATAGTACAACCGTCTTCTTTTTCGAAAAAGTGCAGCTTCAAATTAAATAATTCAATTCAAAATTCAAAATAAATAAGCTACAATTAAAAGTAAAGCAAAGTTGGTAGAGCCATGCTGATTTGAGCATGAATGGGCCGGCTCGACCGGGTCAGTACTACCCTTACACAGAAAACCAACCTAAACTTACAGACTTCGTGCCGTCGTTTTTTTTTGGTGAGTGTAAGACTGGAGACTCAATCATTTAGGAGAATGATGCAGAAACATCTCACTAGGCCACCACGGTGTGGGTCATCATGCTGCATTCTCTACTCTCACCATCAGGCAGAGTAGTAACTTTGGTAGTCTTAAATATAAAAGAAAGATGGTTGTTATCTGGCACTTTGGCGCCTCAATCCCACGGTTCGTCACCACTAATGAGGCGATGTTTGCAAATAAAACTTATCAGTAGGAGACGGTGCGCATACCGTATTCTAACGCGACGTAAGTCTCAGATAATTGGTGAGCTTACGTTACTAACAAATTTTAACATCGTAGATATCTTTCAATCTAGCTCTTTCTGCCATCTTGAGCAAAACAATATTTAAGAAGAATACAGAAGAAGGCTACCGCGATAATAGCTAAATACATAAAACGTACAAGGACTGGTGCAATGAGTTTCATTATAGTAACTACAGAGGTGTACTGTGTGGCCCTAGTAGAACAAGTTGAAATCACATGTTGACGAGTTCTCACTATGGGGGTTCTGTACAATATTCTCCCTAAGTTGCCACTCGAAGATGACCTGTTCAAACTCTTCTACCTCTACCTCTTTCATATATGTAGCCTCTAGCCGTTACAACCAATGAGCTATCTTTACTTGTTCTAAGACCTCACATGCTTTCTGGCAGGGGTCAGTATACCCTCGAGAAGCTTCCTGGGAGTACCGATTACGGCAAATTCCTATACCGTCTCTAGGGAGTCTAAGCGCCATGACCCACTGAGATCATAAGATGCCACAGAAATCTACTTCAAATAGACTCTTATTTTAGGATCAAACATACTGATACCCAGTCCATTATGAATTTGCTTATTCTATGCTTTTTTTTCTGAACAAATAGAAATCTTCTTTGTTCTTTTCTCTAGAATCTTCTGCGGAACCTAATGTCCTGCCCAAATTAAAATTATTCATACACAATACAGAACTGACCTTTCGATGTCGTAACAAGCTGCTTCTAAATTTTTTATCCTCTCTAAGTTTAAAATATGCCAATTATAAATAATTATTTCGGTATTCTTATAAATATAAATGACATTTCATTTGAAATCGGCAATATTTAGTAACCAACATCTATAAATCCGCATCAAGTCTCACGTGTTGGATAAGCGTGTATATGTTACCGGCAATGTATTATAACTCAGCTATTCTTTAAAATGCCTAGGTAAAACATTCAATGTATGAAATAGAATAAATGTTATTGTCCAATACATACTTTACCTAGGTATTCAAAAATCCATAGGGAATGTCGGATTATACATATTGCTGGTAAATGTGTAAAAGTCGTGAAAGTATAAAAACAGTTGCTGGTTACATATTATACAAAATACTGTGAAAACTAATCATTACTATCCATTAGGATTTAAAAAGAAAACTAAAATGCTTTGAATCGACCGGTAGTATCTTTGTCAATACGTCATAAGTTCCACATAAATACACATCTTCACATAATGAATGATGTGAAGAAAAGATTTACCTGAATTTTAATCGAATATTTGAGGATTGTTTCAGGAGCATCGGTAGCATTACTTACCTTTGCTGTACAAATATTTAAATTGGACTGTTACTTTCACTGATAATCCCGTTTGAAAATAATTGTTTTAACTATAGCTTCTTGTTGCGAAGTTAACAGTAGTTATATGTAAAATTTTCTTGTAATATGGATCACAATCTCCGTCATATTGTAGACCTCTTTAATATAATCTCCCAACTTTATCAGATGAAAACTTTAAAGCGAAATTTAAAACATTGTCTAATGTTTTTTGTCTTAGAACTTTCGAGGTACGAGTACCTTGAAAGTTCTAGGGCTATTTTGTCTTAAAGATCAATACTATATGTATGTATACCTACTTCAAATATTTCTAATATTTCACTGTTTTCAATTTGAACAAGCGTTTTTTTTATTCAAAATATAAAATTCGCAGTCTGCTTTTCTTCTAGGAGTCTTCAAAATATTTTATTTAAAGAATATCAGGTTTTATACAATTGCTCAGTACGTCTACTTAACCTTCTAAATTATTACTGTTTAAAAAGATTTAAATCGTAATTTTATACGGGATAAAACATAACAATTGATATAATAAGAAATCACGTTTTCATTTAAATAAATACATATAATAGGCGTTAACATGAATCTAGTTTACTGTTTTTCCCACAAATTAAGTTATTCAATTAATTTTAATAATACATAAATACATTTATTTTACAGTTGTATAAATTATTTATATTTATATCAGTATACATACAGAAGTAAATAATAAAGTAAAATGGCTTCAGGAGTAACGAAAACCAATTAATCATGCTACCACATCATCTCCTTCATGAGACGTTCACTGGTGCACATTGAGAGTTTCAAAAATTTCTACAAAGCCTCCAGCCTACTTTAACCGGATCATGAGATCCTCAATATACACGGTTAAATTGAGGATTCATTCAGCACTGCCTGTGACGGGTACGGTTCAACCGTGACCACAAACGATAACTAACCGTTTGAAACGTCGGTATATATATAATTTTATTAAGTAAAATCGTCTTCCCAAGTTTTTTTTGGAGTCAGCTACTACTATAACCGGTTTTACCTGAGTATCAGCTTTTCTTTAACTTCTTAATCAGGATGCAATATGCAATGAAACTTAAATGTTATACCTCAAAAGACAAACTCATTTATAACCGATAAAGTGAGTTCCTAAGATTATATGTCAATTAATAAAAACTGTCGTTTAACCAAATATAAACCAGAATCTATTTTAAATAGCTTTTGGCAGTCGAGTAAGGGAAATTAAAAATTCAAGGGACCGTTACGCGGTGAATGCGTATAAAGTACTATATTTAATCTTTTACACTGGACACGTGCTTCAACAGATTTAAATTCATAAGGTCAACGATTAAGATTAAACGTGACCTGCAAAATAACACAAAATACTTTTGAGCTTTGTCTTTGGTGAGTCAATCTAAATTGCATCTAAAATTAAATTTGCCGTAAATGAATACGAAAAATAAAAATGTACAATGATATCACGTTTAGACTGTCTATTGTTTGCTGTAATTGTGAGCGAATAAGCAAATAAAGACCGTCTTAAAGTGACTGTGTTTATCCCATTCGTAAGTCGGAAAGATGAAACTTGAAAATCCCGGGTAGAGTAGGAATACCTAATAACGGCTCCCTGAATTCGGAAGTTGGGATCTTAACCCCCGTGCCACAGAGAGAACGTAAAGCCGTCGATCCTGCCATAGACCTCTCTCCGTTCATGTTGGTTAACTATCAGATTATAAGAGTAAGAGAACAGAAATTGTACTTGTATTAGCGCACACACTTGTGCCCTATCTTCCGCGAAGTTGACTCGTCTCCGTTGAGACTGTCCGCTGTGAACATTACATGAGAGAAAACTACCTAACTTCTTTTACTATTGACACCTTTATTATATTATTTAATTTGCAATTTATATAATATTAAATTTAAAAGAAACAGATAAAAATGTACCTACTAGAAATCCTACTGTTTCTAAATGTAATTTATACATATTTTATTTTTTACTATACGATTTAAAAAAAGGATCTTTTCATATGGGACATTTGCTGCAAATCCTTTGCTTTCCGCGAAACTTCTAATCATTTTCGGGTTAAAAGGTATCCCGTGACACTCATAAATAACGTGACTTTCTATTACTCACACACTCACTCCGTTCGCTCAGCGACTCAAAGTGAGTCTTGGTCTCCGACACAAGAGAACGTCACTCCAGTCGATCTTGGGCTGCCTGTCGCCAGTTGTCGGCTTGAAGCTGCCCAAACAAGGTGACTTTCTAATAATAAAACAATTTTCAAAAATAGTCCACTAAATCCAGATTACCCCGTACAACCTACAACCTTATAAACTTTACTTTTTTATAAAATTGGTAAAGATTTAATACTCCTATGTATTTAGATATATACTTTACTTTTTTACACCAGTTTTGAAAAAAGCATTTAGCAAGTTATCTATAGTGGTACCTTGCTTACTATCTTTATCACTGTTTCATTATCCACTTCAAAATATTAATTTTATAAGGTTTAAACTTTGTTCGTCCTTAAAACTTAGCAAAGATTACTTAGTGGTGACAACCGTTTTAAACGCTAACTCGAATACTTAAATGGTCTTAAAAATGCATGAGAGATGTATTCGCTCGTCGATCACCGGAGACAATGACCTCAATCCGTAAATTTTACAGCTCACTTTCACTGTTATTGCACAATATCACCTTAGGCGTGCACACTTGACCCCTTAACGGAGAAGACATTAAATATTGATCGATTGACATTTGTTATATACTTTTGTAACGTTATAGTTTGGATGACTGATGTGTTAAACTTCAAAAAAGATGTTATTGTTAACTTAAAATTACTGTAATAATAAGTGCCCAAAATTAGTACAGTAGTGCAAGATGCATCCATTTGCGTCATCCAAGATCTTTATAACCAATTTAAATTGAAGACATATCTCCGTTTTGGTATGGTACCATAATTTTTAGCTTGGATTTTGGTCTGTTTTTATTCATGAACTTCGCAACCAGGATGGCAAAATGAATTCGAAGTTTGAACTAGTTATTAATATATTTGAGGACACTGACTTCCCAATAACGATTGCATGGGTGTTCATATTCTATTTGAAAAAAAAAATTAACTCAGTAACTAGAAACCTGGTAACGATATCAGGTTAAGATACGATCAATATTATTATTATACTAAGTAAAACAACACGTTGATTGAGACTTAAGAATTTTACTGGCTATAAAGAAAGCTCTATCTCAAACAAGCTATAAAATTATTTAATGTTTTTATACCCCAATCATGTAACCATTAATACTCAATTAAGTATAAAGTTTATTTCGTATGAAATTTTGTATGTACATAGTTCTATTAATGAAATTCTTCCACAATTTCAAGTTTCATTCATTTAAAGGAAATCTATCTACAGACTAAATTAATATAGAATAATTTTGTCAACCACAAAAGTAAACATTTTAGAACGATATATGTAATGAACATGTCCAAATATATAAAAATACTGAAATTTTAAAATCCGTAAATTTTACTTTTATCAACATGAGTTTTCACGTTTTACGGCATGATTGACTAATAATACGAATATGCCCTTTTAATCTGAAGTTAATCTATCTTTTAAACGTATGCGTTCTATTTCAAGTGAGATTTATGTCAATTACTTACTACTACTACTAGTTGAAATAATTTTCAGTAGAATCTACGTATTCAATTGTGCAGTTTCCCTCAATTTTATTTCACTCTTTGAATAAAAACTTTAGCCTCAGTGCATGCTGTGTCCATTAATCACTATTTGTAAAGTCCCTCGCGAAACATTTAAAAGCACGTCATTAACATGCGCAAAGCATATTTGAATTTTGGTTGGTCGTACCTACTTTGGATTTAATAAATGATGTAATCAAACATATTTGGAATAAAAGTTTGGATATAGTGTATGTTGAAGGTAAGTTAGTAGATTTGTCTCACGTAGAGCATTTGTGTTTAAATATAAAAGATAAAAAGTAAACCAGATAATGTTCATAAATTTTTAAACTTTAATTTTCTTTTCAGAAGAATAACGTGTTTAGCGTTTTTTTTACTCAGTCGCAGTCGGGTAATTTTTTAGACGCACCACAATAGATAGTTAAGCACGTAATATGGTGTTTGAACTCTTCTAAGATGTGTAGGTTTTTGTTTTTACGGTTTACTTTTAACTTTTCGTTTTTTTAAATTTGACTACAAATATATTTTTAAATTAGTGCTACTGCTTTTGGAACTGCAATATTTAAGTCTTTGCTATTGTATGTGGACTGTTAAAGGCTGTTGATGATGATGATTGTATATTTACTATTTTAAGGGTTCCGTAGTTCATGACTCGGAACCCATATAGATTAGCCATGTCCGTCCGTCCTCGACTTACCGTCCAAGTCTAAGAAAGATGAAACTTTGCATGAATGTGAGTTTTTAACACGTCGACATAGTGCTAAAATAAAATCAAGAATAATATTTTTATTTGGGGTACCTCCGTTACACATAAAGTGTGGATGGGGTTTGCTCGCGAAAACTTTAACGGCTAAGATAACTTCGTTACTTCAGGAGTTATAGAGGCCTAACTTGTAAAATACGCTTACTTGGAAATCTTCGTACAAAAATAACGAAATAACAAGTAAACATAACTATTATCTATTGGACCCGATTTTCAAGCCACGTGCCATTAAAGGTGACTACGGAACCCTATTATATTATAGACCTGACACGCACTCGACCGATTTTTATTCAATAAGTCTTAGGTCAGTCTGTAAAAAACACTTAAAAATTTATGGGTTTAAAAAAAAATTAGATACTATATCTTGAACTGTGTTCTGTAAACGTGTTTACTGTGTCAATATCAATAAAATATCTAAAAATATATCATTTTTATATTAAGGCTAGATAAATCTAAATCCCTAGAGCTCGTTAACTCACTTTATATTTGTTCTCAGCTACGTACGATCCCCTGGGCGCCTGCATTGAGAACTGCGCGCAGTGCAAGAAAATGTTCGGTGCTTGGTTTGAAGGACCACTCTGCGCTCAATCTTGCATCGAGTTCAAGGGAAGCCTGATCCCTGAATGCGAAAACCTTGCATCTATCTCGCGTTTCCTCAACAAACTGTAAGAACCACGACGAAAAAGAGTATGGACCGAAAACCACATTTGAAATTGGTACTTATTTTCATGCTGTAGGATTTCATACCTCACAGGGACCTCACATAAAGGATATTTTTGATTATATGAACTCATCTCAGATGAAAAAAAGCCTATTCTATAATACATTTATTCAATTGCGGTTCAGGTCCATACAATACAACAGGTATTTAAACCGACGACATACCAAAGTAATCGATACTCTATATAACTAGCTTTAAGTGTTTGTAAGTTTTATACTCGTTTTGTATACAGGGATTACTGTAAGATTGTATTGAAATAAAACAAATGCATTCATATAACTTCCTTTTATTTATATAATAATCATACAACATATAAACTCGTGCGAGCTACTATAAGTACATTTTACTACAAGTGATTGCTGAATCAATAATATGATAAAAAAGGTGTGTGTACGATTTACACACGATGACACGATAGAAGTCAAACTGTGGCAAATCGACAAAAGAATCAGATGAATATTTAACGATAAATTACATACTCAGCCATCATTTCAAAATTAAAACACGTGTTATTCATCCAAAATAATAATGTGTCATATTTATATCCCAAAATTAATTAAAATCTGTTCAGTATGTAGGCTTCAAAACGTAACAGACAGATTTACGCATGAAATAATAAGACATATAAAATTATTTTTTTAGCACACAATGTAGTTCTAAATAAAACAGAAAAAGCTCTCTCTATATTTTACGAAACAGTTTTACTATAGGTAATAATATTTTAGATGCACACAATTGCCCACCCAGTTAACAATTTATAGGTAAAAGTTATTATCGCTATTACTATTAATTGATTTTGTTAAAGAAAAATATAATTATAAAGAACCAAATCATAATGTTATCAATTTGGTTTCAATCAAATAACAATTAATGTCTTGCATTCGCGAATGTTCTTGTAACTACACGTTTACAAGTGGCATCCAGTAGCAGCTATTGACATCACGAAGGACGCCAATAGCTAGCTAAGTACTTAGATCCACAGCAGTGCGCGAAGTCAGCTATTTGGCGCGCTTTTGATAACGTAATGTAAATATTTGTTTTTTAGTGAAAGATTTATGTATTGTAAGTCAATGAGTTGTGTTTTATGCTCATAAACCATCACACATATATTTATATGTGTGATTAAAGAGTGTGTAGAAGTGCCATGTTTTATAATAATTATAATATGAGTGTAAATAGTGATTTCGCAGTGTGAAAAAATCATAACATATACATTTATTACATTATTAGTCTTAGTGAGTGTGTAGAAGTGCCATGTTTTATAATATGAGTGTAAATAAATAGTGACATCGCAGTGTAAAAAAATCATAACATAGATGTTTATCACATTAGTGTCAATCAACATCTAAAAATATATCAATTTTAATTTTAAGGCTAAATAAATCTAAATCTCTAGAGCTCGTTAACTCACTTTATATTTGTTCTCAGCTACGTACGATCCCCTGGGCGCCTGCATTGAGAACTGCGCGCAGTGCAAAAAAATGTTCGGTGCTTGGTTTGAAGGACCACTCTGCGCTCAATCTTGCATCGAGTTCAAGGGAAGCCTGATCCCTGAATGCGAAAACCTTGCATCCATCTCGCGTTTCCTCAACAAACTGTAAGAACCACGACGAAAAAGAGTATGGACCGAAAACCACATTTGAAATTGAATACTGATTTTCGTGCTGTAGGATTTCATACTTAAAAAGACCTCACATAAAGTATATTTTTGATTATATGATCTCATCTCAGATGAAAAAAAATAAGCCCATTCTCTAATACATTTTTTCACTTGCGGTTCGGGTCCATACAACAGATATTTCAACCGACGACATACCAAAGTAATTGATACTCTATATAATTAGGTTTAAGTGTTTATAAGTTTTATACTCGTTTTGTATACAGGGATTACTGTAAGATTGTATTGAAATAAAACAAATGCATTCATATAACTTCCTTTTATTTATATAATAAACATAAAACATGTTTAAACTCGTGCGAGCTAAGATGGCACCTGGCTGAAATGACAGTTGCTTAAAGTACCGTGTGCAAAAAATATTTAAAAGTTCTAGTTTTCTTAAATTTCAACATTTATTTTGCACTAAGTAGTTTCTCATAACATACTACTTTATCTTAAGTGGTACTTTATTACCTGAGTTAAGAAAATACACATGCATACCAATAGGAATAGTCACCTTTCTTAAAACAATTGGGTTACCCAGACGAATCAAATGATATATAAATAAATTCGTGCAGTGATTTAAATGATATTATGTAATACCTAATAAACTATAATTATCATGGAAAGATTCGTGCAACAGTAATAGTGATGTTAAAGCTACTCGCAAGACGACAGTGGAGTGTCTCGCGGGGGAACGGCATCAGGTTTCGTTTTGAGCCAGGTGCCATCTTAGCTCGCACGAGTTATACATGTATCACACAGTATTTGTCAAACGTCATTGCCTTCTGACAACCTTCAAATATATATTTATATCACGTCACATGCAACTTTTAGTCAAATTCTGTCTAGAAATGCGAAATAATCAGGTTCTAAGAAATGTTCCTTTTGTACAAAAGCGATATAATGTGATTTTGCGTGTGTACCCTTGCTAGTTGCTTGTATTGGTCTCCAATGTCGTCAGGAATAGCTATTTCTTGAAAGATAGTAAATCACTTAATACAATAATAATATAACATCTGAAAATTATTTTAGGCAAATAATAAATAATTGAGTTTAAGTAAGTACTCAACATTAATGTATTAATATTTAAACAATTCATTCTACGACATTTTTACGTTCATAAATTACTTTGAATGAAACTATGTATACAAAATTATATGTTTTGTTTTTATTCTTAAATTCTATAGTATTCCTCTTAAAACCTAATGCTTAGTAAAATAAATATTACTCGTACAATCCAAAATTTAAGCTTTCGCATTTCATGATCTCTATATACGGGTATATCTACAAGAATTAGATTGCATTAGCCCATAACTACAATTTTTATTACGAAATTGTGTTAATTCATAATATAATTGGTGCTCAAAGAAATAATTAATATGCAATTGGAACCTAGAAGATCACTCCTTGTTAAGTGATTGGCAATATGGCATTAGACCTAACCGATCAACAGGTGATCTAGCGTACATCACACTGCATGAAGAGTCCATCAGCCTCGACATGGCCAAGGCCTTCGATAGGGTCTAGCACCGCTCGCTTCTCTCCAAGCTACTGACATTCGGCCTGCCAACAAACTGTGCAGTTGGATTGCCGCCTTCCTGCATCAGGGTCCTTTGCGACCTCGGATTTTCAGCTGGCAAATGTTGGCGTACCTCAGTGCTCTATCTAACATATTATTGCCATGCATGCAACCACGATGTTTCCTGTGCATGGCAATCAATGATATGTTAGCCTTTGGCAATATACATTGCTATGCAGATGACAGCAGTCTATGGGTGATATCTTGGCAAACGTCGAGGAAAAACGAGAGGAGTTTCTGGCTGAGCTCGACCGGGTTCTGAGGCGTATTTCTCAAAGGGGTGATGAGAATCGGGTCTAATTCAATACCAAGAAAACACGAGTGTACACGTTCACTTCCAAAAAGCCTCAATTTCTTCCTTTCCCTACTTTTCGGAATAATCAGCTACCACTACAGGATAAGGTCGGTATCCTAGGTATTATTTCCAGGATCGGTTCGGCTCTTCGTTCCTGTGCGGAGCAGTTAAAAACTAGAACTCATTGTCAGCTCACGTGTTTCCTTCCTACTATGATCCCTAGTCCTTTGAGTGAGATGTCACTAGGCAGCCATACTGCCTGCATTCGTAATAAGTGTGGCGACCCCCACTTTTAGATTGTACTAATGCTTTCAATCCAACATTAATCCAGGTTACATTTCTTTCCAGTATTGAATGTCACGGAAGTAGAAAAGATGAAAGAAGAAACGAGTAAATAGAGTAGTCCTCTTTTTATGTTATAAACTTTAAACATTTCAAAGAACATCTTAAATACAATTTAGTGTCTATCACATTAATCAACAACCCATTATCCTTAAGACTAGTACTTGCTACAGCTAGTGTTGTTAGTTCAGTTCACGGGTACAGCTGCAGGTTGAGGTTCCTCGGGCGGTGCGACCGGCAAGCTCTCTGATTCTGACGGACAGAAAACACAGGTATTTGAGTACAAAAAAAAAAGTTGCGGGGCTGGCTAGATTTGCTACTCAACGGTTGTAATCTGGAGATTACAACCATTGAGTAGTAGTTGAGAGTGTTGTTTTATTATCTGACAGAATGCAAGAGCAAGAAGTTATACATTTCAAATGTATGTACTTCAAATGTATACAAATACATATAAGTTTTTGTCATATTCTGAGCGACTCTTCGTTCTTTTAAAACCGTAATAATTATGGTAAAAACCCTTTGCTACTATTACAATCTGTTTTTCATTCCCAAATAAAACGAAATGTGATAATTGATTACAATTTGAAAAAAATAATACCTTTATCATTCTCCTGTGTTATTTCCATTGGTTCAGGTATTGCTTCTTTATCTGGACTTTCTTCAGGCAACTGAAAATAAATATTTAGAATTAACAAAAAAGAAAATTTCAACGAAATTATTATATATCATCATCATCTTTATATATATAATTCTTGTGTGAGTGTGTATGTCACTGAACTTCTCTCAAACGACTGGACCGATTTTGATGAAATTTTTTGTGTGTTCAAGGGGATCTGGGCATGGTTTAGATTCGCAATTGGACCCGGTAGGTGGCGCTGCGATCAAGTTCTGGAATTTTAAAGTAGGGCGGTACGAAGTTCGCTGGGTCAACTAGTATATGTATATATAATTCTTCTGCGAGTGTGTATGTCACTGAACTTCTCTCAAACGACTGGACCGATTTTGATGAAATTTTTTGTGTGTGTTCAAGGGGATCTGGGAATGGTTTAGATTTGCAATTGGACCCGGTAGGTGGCGCTGCGATCAAGTTATGGAATTTTAAAGTTGGGCGGTACGAAGTTCGCTGGGTCATCTAGTATCATATATAGATGTCGGAAGCGGTCATTTGCGCAGGATCACGGACACACTCGTTCTCTCCCCCTTCCCGATTCAGTGGAACGGTGAACCGTGTCTGGCCGACGGTAACTGTACGCCCTCTACCGTCGCTCTAGGCCATCCACCTTGCCTTGCTGAATCGCCGAGTGTACCATGCCCTTTCGCATTATCAGCATTGGGTTACCACCCTCGCCGAAAAATGCTTTGAGTGGAATACTACTGTCTCGACTGGAGGGCGCCAGAGACAGTAGCAGCTCGGGAAGCCGGGTTCGCATACCGTATACTTTCGGCAGAAGTTTGCAGTGGGTACCCCTTACATTTGGACTCAAGGCGCGTACCGACGCCGTCGGTCGTGGCACCGGCACACAAGTATGTGTCGAACGCAAGTGTATCCCATCGGTACACGGCGCACGGGCGACTTGAGCCGATCATCTTAATATATCACATATATCGCATCACATAAAAAAAATATATATGTATGATGTAATTTTATTCTATAAAATATGAAACAGAAACGATAGTTTGTTTGAAGAAACCTGTGATACGTCATATATTTTTTTACTAGCATAATGCAAAAGCAAACGGTGAACTATGAGGTATACTTTGAAAGAGTAAAGGTCTGCTTAGTTTGAAACTATGTAAATGTTTGTAAAACGTAACGCTCATATCTAGGTTGCCCTGGGTGATTAGAAACAATCACGTCAACTAAGATTCAAATGAGAGCCGCGGACAAAAGCTAAGGAATAAGAATCTCTTGGTCTTTAGCCTTCTCGTTACAATACTAACCTCCGGTGCGATTCTCGGTATTTTCCCAACTGAGTGTCTTACACTGAACGGTGCGCATTCTTCGTAATACTTAATGACGAAGTCTGGATAGGCTTCGCCCAGGTCATGGCCAGGAACCACGTCAACATCTAAGCAATCGCACCTGAAAAGTAAATTATACAATGTTCTATGAAATTGTCTAAATTACAAACATGATTTTATTGAAGACTGATTTATTGTAAATCATGCGATGCAAGTCTAAATAAAATAACCTTAGTTACACCTTGTTTCATCAGATTTCTGCCAATATACCGTCAAAATCGATAGAGCCAGTACTTATTTAAATCTTTATGCTCAAATACAGCAAAGGCGGATTTAATGCTGTAGGCATTTTCTCTTAGTCGACCTCAGGATGATGGGGTCTCAGGTTCATTTCGTGGTTAGGACTGTTATTCTTTTCTAAAAAGTACCACCAGATTGTTTGTTCTGGCTAATGTCAGCAATGACTTTAACGGCACTTTCACTGGCAGATGGCTGATGACAAAAGTAACTAAGGCTAATTTCTTTTGGACTAGCTTCGCTCCCCTGCTTTACTCAAGTTTTACAACAATAACTCGTGTAACACGGGTTTAAATGTAAGAATGTTACTAACCATTTCACCAAAAAGAACAATGTGCCATGAAACAGTTGACCAGCTAAGATCTTCTCAGGAGCTAAGCCTCGAGCCAGGCCTCGAGGTTTCTCAATCTCTTGCAATGCCTATAAAAATATGATTTTTTGTTATGAAAATTGTTTTACATCATTACATACTATAAAAAGAAGTCTATCTGGATACAAAATTTCATTTAAATTGGTGCAGTGGTTTTTGAGTTTATTGCGAACAGACAGACAGACAAACAGATGCGCCAGAGGACTTTCTTTTTATAATATGTAGTGATATAATACATGTATATCATAAACCATAATGTGCCTACACTTTTTGCAAAATGGGTTGATGACATTATTGAGGTAGCCGAACGGAGCTGGATGGGGGCAGGGAAAGACAAAAAGACATGGCAATTACGAATAATAACACTAAGACACTTTTAGTAGTATACCTTCTTCCTAGCATTATTCCCAATATTATTTGGGGTTGACTATTAGTTCAACCAGTTTTTACACGGAGCGACTGGCATCGGACCTCCGGAACCTTAAGGAAGACACGTACAATGGTCCACTTAAAGGACTAAGTGCGGAAACCAGACCTAAATAACATAGAACCCTAAGGGAGAACTGAAATTTGTAGGTTGAACTAGTTGTCAGTAAATTTGAGGGCACTGACTTCCCAATGACGATTGCCATAGATGTTCATGACTACCAGGACTGACGTCTCTACGTGCTTTCCGAGGCATGGGCGTGAATCAACACCAAACTTCCAAGTTATAGTATAGTATACACTTTTTTAATTACCCCTCCTTTTTTTTTCTTATCTCCTCTCCTGCTTCTCTTACGGTTGGCCAAATTCTCTTCTAAAACTGGATCTGGAGGTGGAACTGCAGTTGGTGCCGCAGCAGCGGCGGCGGCAGTTGCAGCAGCAGCAGCCGCAGCAGCTGCGGCGGCAGCGGCAGCCACTGCTGCCGTATTTGCTTCTTCTTTTTCTTTCTTCAGCCTGGCTTCTTCATATGCTGATATTAATTCTGGACAATCGAGATTATCTTCTGGTTCCCATGTATCGTCATCACTGGAGCACAAATGTTAATGATAATATTAATCATTTATTTCAGACAATAAGGTAGTCCATAGCATGCATTTCTGGGCATAAGTTAAAACTACAGCTTTACTTGAATACTTAAAAACAAGTTTAGTTATGAAACAGGATTGAAAGCAGTCAGCTTTTAACATTTTTGCCCAAGTTAACCACTATTTAGCCCAAGTTTTTTCCTTCACTGACTTAATAGTAGTAGTCTAATCTGTCTAGATGGGTTGATATATAGTGACATTATCCACTATAGTTTGTTCCTTATGGGTTGATTAAACCTTAGGAGTACAGTGGCGAGTCAGTGTTCTCAGCCTAGTGCTGGTTGGTATAAACACTTTAACAAGTGTTAGCCTGGTCGAGCAAAGAGTCACTTAAATTCCAATCTGTTTACTAGGCCGAGAGCTCATTTATTGTCCGTGTGGTGATGGATTAAGAATACAGAGTATCACCACCCCTATTCATCCCACGGGTGTCTTAACAGGTGACTAAGGGATAAACTTCGCAAGACAACATCAATGCAAAGGGAAGGAAAACTTGAAACCAACCCAATACCTCCTTTTCAAGGAGAGGCCTATGTCCAGCAGTGGACTGATAAAGGCTGTTGATGATAATGATGAACCCATTAGATAGATGATGCATCTTTGGATGAATATGGGTGTATGAACACTATGTATTGTTAATCCAACACCGCACAGTAATTGGTATATAGTAGGCTTTAATAAGAAACCCCAAGACTTCAGAAGCTTAATTTTCGCAAGGCATTTATTTCTATGAATGACAAAATATTAAATACTTACTGAGAATAACCTTTCCACTTCAGAAGATATTCAACTTTGCCATTCTTGATTCTGCGATCTAATACATTTTCAACTGAAAATTCTTCGTGTTTACCACTTTGAGGTGCAGTTGAGGGAGTCATTGGTGTGGGAGCATCCATTGTTTGATTTGTCGATGCAGCAGTAGGAAAACTCAAATCTGCCTGAGTTAGGGGCTCTAAAGATTCATCCATGACTGTAAGCAATACATAAAGCAACATAAACACCAAAATTAGCGTCCTATGAACAGTTTGCCGCCTTTACTATGATAGGAATTTCAAGTACCTTCAAAGAGTATCTTTAAATACAAATCTTCCAGGCAGAACTTTACAATACACAGTAAATATAATTATTAATCACGTACCTACCTTACAAGAAAATTACTATATAGTTTCGAATCCCAAGCAAGCAGTCAAACAATTTTTTTTTGACAATAAACAAACTCCACAACACAGTGTTGCCAACAAAGCCCTATTAAATTAATGTTGCCACTGTTGCCAGTTGCCAGATATGACAAAAGTTAATTAATATTGTTAGACATCCGCAATTCACAGGGTCCTAATATCAATCGCTCTGGCTAAAGAGAATTGGCGCAAACCTGCAGTACTTAGTATGAATGATCGTAAGGAGGTATGGAAGTGCAAAGAGGTTCATGGTCGGTTATATCGGGCTTTGAACGGACCCGATATAAACTTTAAAGCATCGACTTCCTGGATACAGTATGGTGATCTCTTCGGAAAAACCAAAGATTTTGTTTGTGAAATTATGAACGAAGTTATCATGACGAATAACTATCAGAAATATATCCTGAAAGATGCTATGGTTGACATATGTCGAGCATGTCACCGACACGGGGAATCTATCAGACATATTATTTCTAGTTGTTCTCGTCATGGCAACGGTGAATATTTGCACACACACAACAAAGTAGCTAGGATTGTATAACAACAACTTGACCTTAAATACCAACTTATGAATTTGGAGGTGTCATACTACAGGTATGAGCCCGACCCAGTTCTCGAGAATAGTTGTGCTACGTTATGTTGGAATAGATCTAACAGTTATCACAGACAGGCCACCACTCTACCAGGGTGCGCGGTAGGGTTGATTATGGGAATCGGACCGACTAAAACCACACGTTATACAACTTTGCGCCTGACAATGGAGGGATCCGGGACCAGCTGCTATTACTACTTTGGGACTTTCCCCAGCGTCTGCCCGCATTGAGTACCATCTAGGGGTAAACTCTTGATTAAAACGACGCACGGCATCCGGTTCATAGGTACCGGTCATACAATATAAGCTCGTCTCGCAGTCACACCCGAGTCCTTACAGTGGTGACAGACAGGAATAAAAGAGACTGTGATCCCTGAGTTTGTTACTTCCTTTCTTCTCAGGGCTAGTCCAGTTAGGAAAGGCCGAACTCATCTGCTCAAAAAAAAAAATTTACTTGCAAAAGTGTTCATGTAACCAAATTGCAGAATAAATGATTTCATTTCATTTCAATAAATTCCCTTCTAGCGACCGAGTGCTTTTAGTTCCCGAAGCAATCATGCCTGAAAAGGACCAGCGTCAGTCGTAAGGAAAGATTCTTGTGCTGCCGCCCTGCCCACTCGATGATAACCACCTGGAGAGCCGGGTAGACCAATGACTCATGGTGCGCCAATCTAACTGGCAACGTTGTAGGGACTCCAGAACAAACCAGATTTCATTTCCTTGACCTTGAAATCATTTTGTACATACAAGTGCTCGTAATATTTTTTAAAATATGCTTTCTTTCATGCAATTTCATTTAGACTCTCAAATATAGATGGTGTAAATTTTTTCATTGTGCTGATTTGTGCTTATATTATTTCTTCGTAAGTATTTTATATACATTTTTTAGTAGATATTTATTTGAAATATTAATAACTTTAGTAGATTATTTTTTAATTTCTGGCAATCCCAGTTGACTAATTTTCACATAAATGTCAATTTCAAATCAAATGATCAAAAGAAAAATATTTCAGTGGCGGAGTCGGAGTGTCACGTTGATTATATCAACAAAAACATAACCTATAAAGTTTCGTTAAATGTGAATTTAATAATATTACTTTTTACTGTTGTCAAAATGGCTAATAACAGTACGAGCCCTTTTTCCGCTAGTAAAGCATTTTGCGCCCGATGTGGTTCCATTTTACCTCTACTTCAAGAATTTGGTCAAGTGAAATGTAAGGCTTGTAAAGCAGTTTATAATGATGAACGTAAGTAATATTATGTTTCTAGTCCTCATTTATAAGATGTCGTAATTGGTTAAATAGTTGACTTATCTGCCTGAAACACAGCGTGGCCTTTTTGTTTGCACAGCTCTATCGATAAAGCATAATGTGTAATTTTTGAAAAGAGATCTGATAGATTTATTTGGCCACCATATTATAGAGATACAAGAGATTACATTAACTGTTAGAAATGTAGTGTACAAATTGCCTTGTTGGCAAGGGCCTGGATATATATCTCTTGATATCAATATAGCGGTTACTGTTGTAGAAGTGACATATGAAGTGATTTTTATAGAAATTTACTTCAAATTCACTTAAGACTTGATTTGCTAAAGTTAATAGTGGTAATAATTTGTCATCAGGTGTCGAGTCTATTTCATTAGTTATGCTATAAAATAAGAAAAGGCAGTCACCTCATTGGTTTTATGAATGTTATTTATTTCATTCAATAGGGTCCTTTACAACTGACAATATAAAATTTACAATGATAATTTTTTGATCAATTATGAAGTAGACATTAATTTAAAGATTTATAACACATATTATTGAGTACATGCTATGATAAATGATATTTATTTCTGGAAGTAAATCTTTAACAGATATTTTACACATAGTATTTGTACATTGCTATATAAATGTAACGCACTAAAGTAGTTTTGGAAAGTACAACACAAATATACTTATAGTTTCAATGTTTTGAAACTGTAATTGCATTTCTTGAAAACTTTAATCTTACCTGTTCTTTTATTCTTGATTGCCTTGTTGGTCAAGAACTTGCCTGATCAAGAGGTCTCGGGTGTGATTCTGCGGTCAGACCAAATGTTAGTCTGACCCACAAATATTTGTTTTGTAGTCAATAATATATATGTATTTACAAAAACGAAGTATGTTTATGTATATAAATCAGTTGTCCAGCTCCCATAATACAAGCTCTGCTTGGTTTGGGGATTAAATGGTGTTGTATATAATATAAATATTTTAATAAATATTTTTTGGACATAATAAATATTTTTTTCTTCTATAATAATATGTCCAAAACATTTATTTAATTATTATTCCACTGCATAATGTAAACTTCATCTATACTAATATCATATAGAAGTAAAGTTTGTGTGTTTGTTAAATTGTAAGTGGTAATCTCGGGATCTACTGAACCGATTTTAAAAATTCTTTCACCAATAGAAAGCCACATTATTGCTGAGTGTCATAGGTTATATAAGAAACCAAAAAATTAAAAAGCCTTTTACGTGGTTGTCCGTTTTGCAAGGTGAATCGGAGAAAAAACGCTGCCTTAACTATGAAAGATATATTTTTGAGTTCTAGAGAAAAGATGTAGAGCTTGAAAATGCCTACAAAAAGTCAACGACAGCTTATGTCTAACTTTTATATTTAAGTTATGCCCTACGAAGTGGGCACGGGTCAGCTAGTCTTTTAAAAAAAGATTAAGAATCAAGTTTAAATGTTATTCTATTTGTATGGAATAGGAATTAATGTTCTTGTCATGCAGTATAAAACAATTAAATAACCCCTTTTTATCATTTCAGATTTCAGTAATTTAAAGTTTGAGTATACAATCCATTTTAATACAGTATCGGTCGTAAAACATGAGAATTTATTAAATATGGATGGCCCCGAGGGTCCCGTTGTTCAGAGAAGGTGTCCGCAATGTGGTCACGATAGGATGTCTTATGCTACACTTCAGTTGAGGTCCGCTGATGAAGGGCAGACAGTATTTTACACATGTATATCTTGCAAGTAAGTATTTTTGAGTTTTTAGTGATGTAATTAACCGGTGTTTATTTCTTTATTAAGTTTTTATATTGAAAAATGTCAAAATGACTCCACTTTGCCTGAAGGAAAGCATCAGTAAAATTAAAGAGTGGTCACCATCCTCAATGAGAATGCCTTCGACTCGGTTGAGATCTGGTCTGTTCTGGAGTCCCTGCAGAGTTGTCAGGTAGATTGGCGATACATCCAAGTACTGAGATGTCTCTACGATACCGCCACCATGTCCGTCCAAGTACAGAATCTGCTAACAAGGTCCATACCATTGCATCGAGGAGTGAGACAAGGAGACGTTATTTCCCCGAAATTGTTCACATGCAATGCAGGATATGTTCAAGTCGCTTAACTGGAAAGGACGTGGCATTAACATTAATGGCGAATACATCTCTCACTTGCGATTTGCGGACGACATCGTCATAATAGCAGAGACACTGCAGGCCCTGCAACAGATGCTGAATGACCTGCCTGATTCTTCTATGTGCATCAGCCTACGGATGAACTTGGACAAAACTAAGGTCATGTTCATTGAACATGTTCTACCGGAACCGGTTGCAGTACACGATACCGTTCTCGAGGTTGTTCAAAAATATGTCTACCTTGGGCAGACATTGCAGTTGGGTAGAAACAACCTCGAGGATGAGGTGAATAGAAGAATTCAGTTGGGTTGGGCAGCGTTTGGAAAGCTACGCCAAGTCTTTTCGTCGTCGATCCCACAATGCCTAAAAACGAAAGTTTTCAATCAGTGCGTCCTACCTGTCATGACATACGGAGCCGAGACCTGGACACTTACGGTACGGTTGGTCCATAAGCTTAAAGTTGCTCAGCGTGCTACAGAAAGGGCTACGCTCGGCGTCTCTCCGAGAGATCGTATCAGAAATGAGGTGATCCGTCAGAGAACTAAGGTCATCGACATAGCCCACCAGATTAGCAAGCTGAAGTATCAGTGGGCTGGCCATATTAGCCGCAGAACTGATGGCCGTTGGGGCAGAAGAGTTCTGGAGTGGAGACCGCGTCTCGGTAAACGTAGTGTAGGACGCCCACAGGCGAGGTGGAGTGACGACCTGCGTAAGATGACTGGCAGGAGCTGGATGCGAGAAGCCCAAAATCGATCACAGTGGTGTGCAATGGGAGAGGCCTATGTCCAGCAGTGGACTGCGATAGGCTGATGACGATGATGATCCTCAATGTACCTACCACAAAGAAGCATAGTTACCCACACTTTGGTGGCCTAGTGAGATGTTAAATAAATAAATAGGATAAATGCTTTAATTGCATCTTGGCTAATATTGGTATTTATATTTTCAGATACAAGGAGACAGAAAATTCATGAAGAAACTTTTATAATACCCTACATTCTGTTAAGTTGTTAATGTTAAGTAAATCAATCTATACTGAATTATAATTCAGTTTAATGTTTTTTAATTTGTTATTATAAAAGGTATGTAAAAAGTAAGAAGAATGACCTAAGTTTATAATAAAAAAAAAAAAAAATATTTTTCAACCTTGAACATTCAACCCTTCACGGTATGTGAAGCATGTTAAATATCACGTTTGAAACGCGTCAGTCTTTATCCCCATATAGGAACAAATGACTGATTTTCATGACTGACAGGCTTATCTTAGTGATCTAAATGGACCAGTCATGTCTCCAGATAATCCGATGGTAGCCGGAACTGAAATGTCCTGGAGTGGAGACCGTGATTACGCAAAAGTTTAGCCCTGTGGCACGATAAATTGATGATTTGAAGAAAGTGGCTGGCAGAAGATGGATGCGGACTGGCCAAACTGATTGCTCCTTGAAGCGCCAACATAATTTTTCATACATACAAACTTAATTTTTTGAAATAAAATTAAAAATTATGTGCAAATAATTAAGTCCACGCGTACGAATATATTTTTACCCTATAAACTTTTTATGTAAACTGTACCCTCAGAGTTACGTCACAGAATGAGGTACACAGTTTAAGGCCTTCTACACGGTTGGAACTAACCGCCGACCAACCAACCGCTCGCGTCGACCGACAGCGTTCCAGACGGTTGGGGTCTGTCGCGAGGGTTGCGCTCGCGACCAAGGCCGTTGACATCATCCAACCATCGGTCGGCTCAACCATTTTCTACACCATCCATTTTTATATCAACCCGACCGGATGATTGGCCGTTGGTTCCGACCGTGTAGAAGGCCTTTTTAAGGCGAGTACCTAGGTGGTCCGTAGTTTCGCCAGGCGCCCGTTAGTGGGGACCCGCCTCTGTCTCCGTAGAGATCTTCTTTTAGCAGTGGACGACAAATGGTTACAGTCTAAGTCGAGTGGTTATTGACCTTCACTGCTAAACCAGACGACAAGTATTTATGTGACGAGCGTGGTCATTTTGCCCTCCCCACCGAACAATATCGTAATGGCAATTTCTAAATTTTACAGGAATAAATAAATACTGTTTTTGAGTATAATCTAAGCAAGGGAGCATCGTAAGGTAACCACTTATGTGTCAAATCAAAGCTAATGTAATTACATTATATTTTCTTTTGTTTTTTTTTTGTAATAGTTTTGAAAATAAAGTTATTGCCGAAAATAATATTACCGAAATTGCAGCTTAAAAGTATATTGTGTAATTTTGCATTCATCACATTGCCATATTGTTCGCGTGTAAATCCAACAAAATCTTAAATTAGTACATTACAGTAATGTTCATTAAAATGTGCTGTTAAAATAGTTAACTTTAGTGTGACATTACAAAATTATTTGCGTGAAATCAAAGTGATAATTTAAAAACTTTATAGAGTTTATCTATATGATACCGTTAACAGCAGTACGAATTTTCACAATTATCTATCATGTATTGCAAGAAATCATTACCAAATTGCGTAAATAAAAATAAAACCCTAAAATAATTGATTTACTCCATAAATGAAACACAATTACCTATGTATTACTTCCACGAATAAAATGGTAATAGTCACTTATCGAAAAAATTAACTATTACATAGCCAGTATTGTTAAGGTATTATTCGTGTAAAAGGGTATGTTAGATTTTAAACGAGTAATATTGTTAAGCTCATCACGAGGTCGTTGAAATTAGTGTATTTTTTTAAATATCCTCAAAAAAGTAAAAAAAAGATGTAATTAGAGTTCTAAATACCGAATATGCAATAACACGCAAACTATCGTAATAGCACATTTTTATATTATTCGCTGGGGAGGGCGATTTGTTCTGTTTCTGAGTGTAATTAATCTATAGAAATAAATAGAATTGTAGTGTCAGTTTGTAATAACAAATGACATGTTTTATGTCGTGATATTTTTACTAAATGCATATAAAAGTAAATACGGCACTTACACCAAAGAAGCAATTTTGTCTGTCTGTCTGTTTGTTCAGACTATATCTCTATAAGGGCTGAACCGATTTTAACGGGACTTTCAATGGTAGATTATTTTCAGGCTAGCTTCACTCCGCGGCGCTACTCGCGATTCAGAAAAATAACCACGGGACTCTGCTAGTCTAGAATATAAATGTACTTGCTATTACGTACGGCTCCGCCCGCGTGTTGGCCATCGCATTGAAAAGTACCCCGTTTCCTTAATCAAAGTACCTGTATCTATGAATTCAGAGCAGCGGTTTAGTCATGAAAACGTAATGGACGAACGGTCTGTTACTTTCGTCTTAGGATGTCTACACTACATTTGCCGAGACGTCGTCTTAACTCAAAGACCCGTTTATCTCAATGGTAATCAATTTTGGTTCTGTGGCCAATACAGCCAGCCCACTGCCGATGGCCTTGGTTTTCTTTCGATTCATTCCCGATAAAGTCCCTTAGAGTAACGCCGATCATCCAATACAAGACAATATATTTATTTGCATTAATATAGCAGGTACAAAGTTCTTAAATAAAATATAAATCACAGCATATTCTGCCACAAGTGGCGTACATATATCGACGGGTGCAAAGTAAATAAAGTTATCTACAAAATGCTGATTTTTAGTTTATTGTACAATCGTTTTAAGAAAACAATTCTTTACAATATGACATATTTTTTTTTGCAAATATCACATTATTTCAATCAATTTTCGTACGTAAAAAAAGCCAACTACGTATGTTCTTTCAAACACTACGAAGTAAATACGACCAAGTAACGTTGGCCGCATTTACACGGGGCCGCGGGACTTTCCCCGTGCATACACAAAAGGACATCAGTCAGTTGACATGCGCTACGTCGGCTTGATTAGATTTTTGTTATTATTTATGTTAAATGAGGTTTTGTGTCTGATATCTGTGATATTTCGAGGGTTTGTTGTAGTCTTCATTTGAATTAGTAAAATCAATAAAGAACGACGGCAACTGTTGAAGCAATTATGTAGAACAGGAGAATAAGTTACTATCATGAAAACAGAAGATCTAATAAAACTCACAAAATTAAGTGATAATCGTGAAACTGCTGATGTGAATTAATTTTGTTTAGTAAATATTGAAAGTTGTAAATGTGAAATTCTTAGATTTGTTGTTTGTAGAATAATAAATCTATAAGAGAGGTCATATTTTAAAATACCGACGCATAAACGACCATCTGCCACCTGAATCATTTTACTTCGCTATCATCGTAGATGTTACAATTTACTTCGGTTAATGTTGTGGAAAATGAAGTACCTACCTATTTGTAAGGTGTTTTTTAAGATTGTTAGGGTTAAATAGTCCTTACAAAGAACCCTTATAGTTTCACCATATCAGTTTGTCTATCCGCAGCTTAGCTTAGAGACGTTTGTTCCGACAAATGTCTGGAACAGCGAGAACGATTTTGATGGGACTTTGACTGATAGGTAGCTGATGATATAAGGAGTAATTTAGGCTACTTTTTTAGACTAGCTTCGTCCCGCGGCGTTACCCGCGGTACGACAATAACCACGGGTAACACCGCGGAGTTAAGCTAGTATATAATATAAAAAGAAAACATAACTACACGCAAAGTGGAGATGATTTTGTTTCTCGTTTAGGCTATATTATATCGTTGGAGAGGTATTTCAAAAATGTACAGAGAAGTTATAGGACATTCTTTTATTCAGTGCTCCGTTTACGAAATATTAAACTTTAAAGTGCAAATGTTTGTAGAGTCAAAAACTATCACGGCTAAGTTACTTGAGAGGCCGACTTGTGCTTAACCACTGAAAGAGAATGACCACTGAAAATGATTCAAAACGCAACTTCAGTGTAACTTATACACTGCCCGTTGGCTTAAGACAAATCTAGCCCTAGAAGTGTAAAAGTTTGCAAAACAATCATTTGTCCATCCATTGTCCACAACAACAAATTTGTCCATCAGTCACCAATTTATATAGAGCGCTTTGGATAAATATGATTAAAATACTGGGAACCGTTCAAAGGAGTTAAGATAACAAAAATAAGATAAACACAGCGGCTGTAATCGAAGGTGTCTGTAATCACGTAAAATCTTTTCAGCCTGTGGAGACGTGACTCCACAGGCTGAAAAGATTTATAAGAAAAGACTCAAATAAATTTTACTTATCCGGTGGCTAGAACTTCTCAATTATATTCAAATTATATCAAGCATGTACAGAGGAAAATAATGTTTCAAAAGGGTTTAATCAACACATGAAAAATAAAGATGTTGCAAGGTCTCTAAAGAAACAGGATAAAAATCAAGCAACTGCACATCCTGACAGTGTAACTTCAGCTACTTTCGACTTTCAATTTTTTTTTATCTACGCCTCAGGGAGAAACAAATTTATTTTATTCCCCCTGTTAGCCGTAGTTTCAGGCCACATGTAACATATTCCTATTTTAAAACCTTAAAGCTCTTTACATGTTATGCACTTTTTATGTTTGAAATGTTATACTCTGTAAAATTAAAGAAAGTTTATAATAAAATGAACTTGCTTCTCCCTGAGGCGTAGATAAAATAAATTGAAAGTCGAAAGTAGCTGAAGTTACACTGTCAGGATGTGCAGTTGCTTGGATTTTATCCTGTTTCTTTAGAGACCTTGCAATATCTTTATTTTTCATGTGTTGATTAAACCCTTTTGAAACATTATTTTCCTCTGTCCATGCTTAATATAATTTGAACATAATTGAGAAGTTTAAGCCACCGGATAAGTAATGTTTATTTGAGTCTTTTCTTATATAACGAGACCCCACAGGCTGAAAAAATTTTACGTGATTACAGACACCTTCGATTACAGCCTTAATTCCTTTGAACGGTTCCAAGTATTTTTATCATATTTATCCAAAGCGCTCTATCTAAATTGGTTACTGATGGACAAATTTGTTGTTGTGGACAATGGATGGACAAATGATTGTTTTGCAAACTTTTACACTTCTAGGGCTAGATTTGTCTCAAGCCAACGGGCAGTGTATAAGTTACACTGAAGTTGCATTTTGAATCATTTTCAGTGGTCATTCTCTTTCAGTGGTTAAGCACAAGTTGGCCTCGCAAGTAACTTAGCTGTGATAGCTTTTGACTCTACAAACATTTGCACTTGAAATGCAATTGCAAATTATGATGATGGATTCTTAATACAACGATTTGATAAAGCTTTGAGAGCAAAATTTAATACTTCCTAGGTATCACGAATTTTCTTTTATGAATCACGAAACTATAGAGAACGAGATTAATTTATTGTTACTTTTTTAATTATGTATCGATAATAATATATAATTAAATAGCTACGTAAGTTTAAATGTTGATTCAGGTTTTGGTTAATCATCACATAAAAAGAGTTATATATTTTGTTTCTGTGGTTATTGTTTGACCTGCTAAAGTAAGTAAAATATGTGTATTTTTTTTTTATCTAAATGTTATTACTTAATTTCTATTATTTTCAAACGTAATTGGAAAAAAAAATCCTAAAAAAAAAATATAACCAAGTTTTAATATTTCATTTGACCGCATTGTGTGTCATTTATTACTTTAGAAATACGACGCATAAAAAGCTATCTACATTATTATGTTCTGTAATAGATCTATTATTAATTAAAGGATGTTGGGTAGTATTTATCATTAAAATTAAATGTTTCAATAAAATCTTAATACAGTAAATTAAATCAAATTCAATTTATACACGAAATTTAAAGTCCCTCGTATATACGACCAACTGGCAGTTGACACAATTAGTATTATTTATAATACAATGTAGATGCGAACAACTGCAAAATTTCGTGAAATAACAAGAAATTCCTGAAATAAATATCATATATAAGTGTGTAAGAGTGTAAAGATGTATTAATAAAATTTACAGAAAAATCGATTCATTAATTTAAAAAAAAACACACTTTTTAGATCTTTTCGCTCTCCTGTAAAGTAGCTATTTTGCAGATAACTCTTTTTACTTTGCACCCGTCGATATTATAATTTTAAAACAATTAAATCTATGGCTAATATTAAGCAGGACACCATCACAAATTAGATAATAATGGAAAGGCTTAAGTTCTATAGACCACAAACACGCTGCGAGAGGTTGCACAGAAGTACCTACTAAGAAATATAACTTAACCTACACTAGGTTTAGTGTTTACGACTATGAAGAAGCTCTTGATTCCATCAAAACTAAGTCTGTGTTTCTCTTTCTAGTACAAAATTGACTACCGGTACATTGAAGTGTTTAGATGTTGTCAGTCTTTATACAGTATCAGAACTCAAAACCTATCAAACAGCTTGGAGTAAGGCAGGAGTGAATATATCACCCACCTTTGTTTTGCTTATGATAGGTATACTCGTCCTGGCCAAAACCATGGCAGACCTTAGCACAATGCTCGATGGCCTGAGCAGGGTCTACAAACGAGTGTATATTAAAATGAACATGGTTAAGACGAAAAATATGATGAACCTCGATGCCCCACGCACTCCAGCTTGAAGTTGTTAATGATAATATACATCTAATGCAGGCACCACACTTCGTTATGCGCTATTCGTTAAGTGTCTGCGCCGTATTCGCCCAAATATTAGTTATGCACGCAAACAACAAACATCAGCCATCCACACTTCGAACTGTTATGTCAAATAAGCATCAAATAAAGCAAATATGTGTGTTGTAGAGATGTTAATTGTCATTTTTATGGTGAACGAAACGAATATACTCTCCACACTTCGCCGTATGCGCACGAATAACGCGCATAACGAATAGCGCATAGCGAAGTGTGGTGCCTGCTTTAGATATCGGCTGAAATTCAACTCAGCTAGAGTGCATTCGGGAACATACGTTAAATCTTCTCGTCCCAAATACTGCAATGTATAAAAACAAAGTTTTCGACGAGTGTGTGTTGCTTTATTAACTCGCCTCATCCAGTAACACGATTGGCTGCGTACGAATCAGCAGGCCGTCCCGACATCCTGAATAGGACCAGGACCACCGGATCCCATGCTAGCGTCTAATACCTCCCTGAGGCGGTCCGACATATGGTCGAGGGAAATATACTGACATCTAGTACAGCGATAATTTAAAATTCACCTTTTCTAATGACCAGATCTCGTTTATAATAGTGACCCTTTAACTGTCATGGTCCAGTGTAAACATACTACACATTATATAAGTAATTCCGCTTGGTGAGTCAGGAGAAAACGTTGATTTGTCGTGAAATGCAAAATAATATAATTAGAAAGTGTTATTGGTGCTATGTTGATAAATATATATTAAATGCATATTTATTGAGGTTGTATATCAGAATAGTGGTGTTTGACTTATAAGAATGAATGTATCAGCACTGTTTTGAACTAGCTTTTATTAGCTTTAATTGTTAGAAACTTATTATGAACCATGTATATGTGATATATACAAATCTTTGAAGTCGAATTTACCCTAGTCGTACCTAAATCGAAGTTTGTACATCAGATTACGGCAAAGCCGAAAGTACCTACGTGTGATAGTTTTAGCAGTCTGTATATGTTTGTTCAGAGCACCCTACAAACACTAATCACACAAAGATCGAAAAATCCATTCTTGCAAACAGCTCCTGTCAATCACCTTGTCAAGATTCTAGATCCAACTTAGATGATCTTTTTAACCTTCAGAAAATTGGACTAGAAATAAGATTTTCAAGTGTTACAGTAGAACCTGTAATTTTTGGAATATTTTCAAACAAGTATACGAGATTTAAAGAAAAATAGTGAGTTATGGTAGAGAGTGGGACTATCGCCACTAAACCAATTTTATTGAATGAGACGTCAATAGAATCGTAATAATGACCCGGATGACAGTCTACATAATTTATGAATAATTTAAATAAAACCTAGTACCTATTGATATAGATTCAAGATTTATGTTTTAAGGTCTAAACATTTATTTACGGGTATCAATATTTAACTGCACGGTTGGCCTAGTGGTTTAAACGATCGCCACGCCGCTTTCTACTACACCAAGTATCGTGGGTTAAAATTCCACGTGGGAAAACACTTTGTGTGATTCACAATTTGTTGTTCTGAGTCAGGGTGTTCTTTGTGTCCATTTCATGTATGCGTGTGAGGTCCCCGCGACACAGGATTTACAGTCCTAAGCGGGAATAGTCTTTTAAAAAAAATATGTTACTGTTTTAGCTTTGCTTCAAGAGTGCATATTAAAGTGCAATCCTGCGATTTAACTAATACCTTACACTCTTTGGGAGATAATCGTAAAGATGTAAAATATACAAAAGTTGTATTTTCATTCTTATGTAGAGCGTGCACAGTGTATGTAGTATTCTGCGTGCTCTACATATCTAAATTATAATTTACTGTTCAGCTTTTGAGTTCGTGATTTAGTCAGCATTGTAGTATATTTTAATGAATTTACAAATACAACCCCTTCCGAAACAGTCATGTTCTTATACGACAGCTGTGCTTGAGGTCTCGGGTTCGATTCCTGGGTCGGACCAAACGTACAAATGTTCAAAAATAGGCAAATATTTGTATAATATGTATGTATTTACAAAAAATTATAACCGCGGGCAACGCCGCGGGGTTGATGCTAGTCAAAAAAAGAAGCCTAAGTTACTCCTTATATCATCAGCTATCTGCCAGTGAAAGTCCCGTCGTAATAGGTCCAGCCGTTCCAGGGATTACACAAAAAAACTGACAGAGAGACAGACAAAAGTTGAAAAAAAAAAATTTTGGCATATGTACCGTGTATACATACTACATACCTACATATGCATTTAGTAAAAAGCGGTTATTTTACTATTACAAACATATACTCCTGGCTGGCTCAAAAAATCTGGAAAAATTCGTGATGGTGGTCCATATAATTAATTTTGAAGGAAAACCATAAAGGGCATCACCATAGGGCGTCACACATAGTTAACATAATAATTATATTTTTTCTTAATTATTAGATATACAGGGTTACAAGAAAAATCGTGCTAGATCCGTTATGGGTCACTATGAAACACCCTACCCTAAACTTAACTCTTTTCCGAGATATTCGACTTTTAATTTTTTTCAACTGCCTTGCTGGTCTAGTGGTTAGTGTATGCGGCTGCTGATCAAGAGGTCTTGGGTTCGATTCTGGGGTCAGACCAAATATTTGTGTGATCCACAAATATTTGTTTCGGAGTCTGGGTGTTTTTCTATGTTTAATATGTGTGTAGGTATTTACAAAAAAAAAGTATGTTTATGTATTTATATCAGTTGTCTAGTACCCATAATACAAGTTCTGCTTAGTTTGGGACTAGATGATGTTGTGTGTAAGATGTCCAAAACATTTATTTATTATCTATTATTAAAAATTGCTGCTGATTGCTGATATAATGAACTTTAAAACTATAACGGATTAGATGACTTTGTTAGTTCAGGAGTTATAGAGGTTTAACTGGTACAGTGCGCTTACTTGGAAAACGTCATACAAAATTAACGAATTAATACGGAAACATAACAATTATCTATTGGATACGATTTTAAATCCACGTACCATTATGGGTAACTGAGGAACCCTTTCCTGTACGTGGCCAGACACGCACTTGGCCGATTTTTTAAACTAGCTTCGTTCCGCGACGTTACTCGGGATTTACTACAATAACCGCGGTACTCAGCCAGTAGTATTAAATAAAAAAAATAAGCTATAGTTTTCTTTAAAGCCGTTTTTTAATCATTTTTTTCTCGTACCAACTTTCACCATATTGAAAGAGATACTTATCACAGGTACAAGTAACATGATGCAATGTCTAGACAAGTTTACGTACCATTTGATGTATAAATGCACTAATTTATTAAGTAATAATTCTTCCAATAAATTACTCTACGTACTTTTCTCTTTTTAATAAACAAGTTATTGAGTTTCATTTAAATAAATTAATGTGCTTATAAGTAAAAGTTCATAATATTTTATATAACGTTTCTCGGTATAATTATCGAATGCTGAAACGCGGATGCTGTATAGACGCCCACATGATTCTCAATTTCAATCTTGTCCAAACGCTATTTATTTAAACTTCAGGTGAAACTTACAGCACGCACTACCACTGAAGTAGCTATGCATTTTTTTTCATAATTTAGAAAGAGACAATAGTACCTACCGCACTGCCTTGGGAAAAAGAGAAAGGTGATGATTTTTGATTGAGAGCGTCGTGAAGTCGAGATGAGGCGGTAATTAATTTGATCAGTACATTGCTTACGTATAAATAGTGATGTTGAGTGTTCGATAAATGGAGATTTGTGTCAGACATATTTATTATCTAAATGTGTTAGTTTGAGCATTATGATGCAACAATCTTTACAAATTGCAGTTTATTTATGTTAAACTTGGACAGCGCTTGCTTGAGCTCTGCGCATCTCTTTCTCTCTGCATAACTAACACCTACTTTAAAAATAAACTTATTCACAAGGTATCTTGGAGGCACCCTCGCTCGGGGCACTGGCATCAGATTGACCACATCATCACAAGAAAGAAGGAGTTGCGTGGTGTCCTTAATGCCCGCACCTATCATGGCCCAGACTGTAACACTGACCATTCCTTAGTAATGGCTAAAACCTATTACACCCCAAGAAAAATTCATTCTGGCAAGAACCCCCCTCGAACAATCGCATTAAACACCTCTGCAATGCTAGACGAGGGATTACGCAGGGACTTCAAAAAACTACTTGAGGATAAGCTAAATCCAGAAACCTTGGATAAAACAACCGGGCCAGAAGATATGTGGCACCTCATAAAAGGAGAAATAAAGGATGCTGCGGGAAAGGTCTTTGGCAAAAAGCAGAGGACAGCTAGCGACTGGTTCGCGGAGTACGAACATGTTCTATCGCCACTAATAGAGAAAAAGCGAAAAACTCACGTGGAACTTCTGAACAGTCACAAAGACCCTACCAAACGTGCGGCATACATGACGGCCAAGGCGGAAGTGCAACGCGTCAGCCGAAGTTGTGCTGGTGACTACTGGCTTGGGCTCTGCAGCTCAATACAGCAATGCAGGGACGCGGGAGACCTGAAGGGCATGTACAGAGGCATAAGGATCGCGACCGGCCCTACAAAAAGAAAACGTGCCGCAATTAAAGACTCCCAGGGCCACCCGATTACCGATAGAAGGAAGCAACTTGAAAGGTGGGCACAACACTACACGAACTTATACTCCTACGAGGTAGCAATAAGCCCTGATGCGTTGGCCAACATCACTCCTCGACCCACTCTACATAGGCTTGATGAACCTCCTACCGCCGATGAATACCTCAAGGCGGTCCAAAGCCTAAGACTAGGTAGGAGCACTGGTCCCGACAATATACCTGCGGAACTCATACAACTTAGCTGCCTCTCCTCGCCTCTGTACGCTCTTTTACAGCGCTGCTGGGACAAGGGAACGGTGCCTCAAGACATGAGAGACGCTAATATCGTAACATTGTACAAGGGCAAAGGGGACCGGGGTGACTGCAACAACTACAGGGGAATATCTTTACTGAGTGTTGCTGGCAAAGCATTCGCGAAAGTTGCTTTGCAAAGGCTGGAATCTCTAGCCTTCCAGATTTACCCCGAATCACAATGTGGATTTAGAGCGGGCCGTTCAACCAACGACATGATATTCACCCTTCGGCAAATTCAAGAGAAGAGCCGCGAACACCACGTCCCTTTGTACATCGCCTTTGTTGACCTTAATAAAGCCTTTGATACTGTAAGCAGAGAGGGGCTGTACAGCGTATTGGGCAGGGTTGGATGCCCACCAGGACTCCTCTCAATAATTAGATCCTTTCACGACCACATGAACGGCAAAGTCATTTTCGAGGGGGAAGAATCTGCAGCTTTCGGGGTTAACCGCGGAGTCAGACAGGGTTGTGTGCTTGCACCTGCTCTTTTCGGAATTTTCTTTTCGGCACTTCTCCTGACTGCCTTCAAGGACTGTGACGTCGGAGTCCACTTACATACCAGGAGGGATGGTAAGCTCTACAACATCAACCTGCTGAAATCAAAACACAAACGTCAGGACCTAACAGTCAGGGAACTTTTGTACGCAGATGACGCCGCACTAGTCGCTAACTCGGAGGCCGAATTACAGGAGCTCGTGACGAGATTTGGACGCGCTTGTCACATGTTTTCGATGAGCATTAACACCAAGAAGACCGTAATCATGGTGCAGGGCGTAGACCAACCCCCCAAAATAGTGCTCGACGGGGCTACTCTCGAGGTTGTGGACAGCTTTCGCTACCTCGGCTCTACCATAACATCCTCGCTGTTGAACGACAGGGAAATAGATAGTCGGATCGGCAAAGCATCAAACACTTTCGGCAGGCTTTTTACTCGTGTCTGGAGAATTAGTAAGCTTACTATTAATACCAAAGTGCTCGTATACCAGACCTGCGTGTTGAGCACATTGCTGTATGCTGCCGAAACATGGACCACATACGCAAAACAGGAACGCAAGCTTAACGCATTCCACATGCGATGCCTGAGGACTATACTTGGAGTCACCTGGAAGGACAAAATGAGCAACGAAGAAGTTCTTAAAAAAACACGTTCCCACAGTATAACTGCAATCTTAAAGCAAAGAAGACTTCGTTGGCTCGGTCACGTTCATCGCATGGATCCCGAGAGACTACCGCGCCAAGTCATGCTAGGTCAAATAGCGAACGCAAGGAGACCTGTGGGGCGTCCAATGCTGAGATTCAGGGACTCTTGCAGGCGAGATATGAACAGTTTCGGAATTCAAGTCGAAGGTTGGGAGCAACGGGCCGAAACAAGACCCCAGTGGCACGGTGACTTAAAAACTGGCATGTCGAGACAAGACGAGGTCTGGCTACAAACTCTAAAGCAGAGAAGACTGCGTCGCGCCTTACCATCTCCCACGGACTCACGATTCGTCTGCAATCGCTGCGGCAAAAGATGCCGCGCTGCCATTGGCCTCCATAGCCACCAACGGCGTTGCAACAATCATCTGAAACAGATGCTGTGGCCAAATATATATATATATATATATATATATATATATAGATATAGATATATAGACATATATATATATATATATATATATATATGTTAAACTTATTGCATATATTGTACAAAGGCAGATTTAATGACATGAGGCATTCTCTTTCAGTCACACACACACACACACACACACATATATATATATATTACAGGTGAAACTACATATGGGTACATGCACATATATAGCATATACATGCACATGTATATTCAATATAATAAAAAAAAATATACGGGTACTAGCTTTATGACTGGACTGACAATTCACTTTAAAGCAATTCACGCACTCTCATTTGAAAGGTAACAAATGTTAATTTTATTATTTTGCAACTACAGTGTAGTATCAATTCTATATTTATTGTGATCTGTCAATAGGAAAATTAAATTCTACTAGGTTTGGTGACCCCGCTGATCTAATAAAACTACCTATTTGACGCCCACTCTCGAGTTTAGCGAACGTGTAGCCAACCAAGTTTTCCGAAGTATCGATATCGATGGTATTTTCCACCTGTCACTAACCGCGGGGGCCGGGCGGCAGGTGCAAGCCAGACGCGGCGGCGCGCCAGTCTCTCGCGGCCATCGCATCGAACACACGTCGCGCGCACACCAATACGACACTATTATCGACACGTGCGTGGCGCAACCCTAACTTGTTGTTCTAAATTTGAATTGTGTTATGTGGACTGTGTAAGGGTGGGATTAGAAAACTATATAATAACGGTAAGTTATTTGATAAAATAAACATTCGTCAGCTTGGAACGGTATTTAGGCTATGTTTTGGTTTCAGTGTGATAATTCAGAAATGCGTTACCAATTGGTACAATAACGTGTTTTGAACGTTGGCAACAGTGAAAATGCGCTTTTCACTTGTTTTAAAGTATGTCAGTGTGTTAGCATTTTCTTGAATGAATAAAAAGTTTCACGTAATTCTATTATCTATACTTTCATATGAGTCGTGCGAAAATTTGACGCATAGCGTTTAGATATTAATATTACAATCGATTAACTCGTCCCAGATTCGTCGTGTCTCAAAGCATCGTACACGCAAACTCGCGATGTATTATTTTATCACACGAATATTTATTAAGACCGCATTTCGCAGCGGAAAGTTGCGTTTTGTAAACGATAAAAGATAAGACTGACAAGGGGAAAACATGGTACGTTAAAAGCCGCATACAAAAGACATCAACGCGCCACGCATGCGCAAACGCCGTGCCGGTGTCGGTAGCTTCATGTACAGTTTTGTACACAAGTTTAAAACATTGGAAACAGTACGGCTTAGTTTAATTTAAGGAAACTTTGTTGTCAAAATGGGGCGAATATCTAACAAAATTCACGAATAAGATTCTGAGCTCTTCATAACTGAATCTGTTAATAACGTTACTTTTTATGAATAACAGACTTAATAAAAAGATATAATAAAGTCACTAAAACAATTTTATTTATAAACTGATCACACAAAATTTTCTTTTCTTTGAAAATTTATTGGGCCTATATTAACACACAAATGCAAATTATATTATCGAACACAGGGCTCAATACCAAAAAACTGTATTTAATCTAACTAATGTTATGAACACGAAAGTTTGAATGAAGCAATTAATCTATCACATCAGAAAGGCTTAAATATTGAATTAGGGATAGAATACATAGAATAATTATCTACATTACGAAAACGAGTTTAACGTAAACGAATTTAAGTTCAAATCTTGTCTGCAGTTGTATATAAGTGAATGATAAAAGCCTAACGAACCTTTTACTGCATTCTATTATATATAACAAATTCTATCACATGAAATAATGTTGGCGGAATAAACTATAAAATTAATATTACTACTGATTTCAACTCAATACCTTCAATTAAAGTGGGCACTTATGTTAAGGGTTTGCAACGCGTTAGCAACTCTTGAGTTATAAGCCTTTATGAATCACGTTATTCACACCCGAGATTAATTCGTATACTCATCTCAACTGATCAGTATAATAAATCCGACAAGATTAGCAAATATTTCATAAAACATTATGTAGAGTCACGCCTATTTCCCAGAGAGGTGGTAGAGACAATTGACCTCCATTTACCACGATCCTTACAATTTTCTTTTGCTTTGTTATTCATTCATCAAAGACTGTATTCATCCTCGTTGATTCCTGGTGCTCTTCACATGGTTCTTTTACAGAACATCACCAACTTTGATCTATAAATTTTCGACGTGGACTTCCACACACATTCCACCTTTTAAATTCCTTTTGTGAGTCTTCTATTTTTTGTTTTCAAAATTCTCAACTGATTCAAAAGTGCATAGTACAGGAAATATTACAAAATTAAACAAAAACATTACATCATTAATGTAAAACCTAATAAAAAACTACATCGTTTAAGAATAGAAAGTGCCCATTCACAAACTAAATTTGAAATGTAAATTTGACAAAATTTCTACAAATTGATTCGGAATTTATTATTCGCATAATGTTTTCACTTTTTCTAATGTACAATTTAATATTCCAATTATTTGATTAAGTTCGATTTAGATTTAATATTTAATAAGCTAAAATAAGAATTGGAATAGTATATATGTAATTATAATAATTGTACCAACTTTGACTTAATCTTGTGATATGGCCCCTTAAATAGTGTGTTTTAAAACTGGTGCTATAAAGAATTGTATAAAATAAATGAAAATTATTTCTTCTTCAAATTAATCAACAACCCATAACGTCCCACTACTGGGCTCGTGTCTCCTCTCAGGAGAGGGTTAAGGCCTTACGTCCCCACGCTGGCCGAGTGCGGGTTGGGGACAGGCAAGACACGTTGTGGTTACATAATCTTATTTGAACCTAATTAGAACTAAACCTTATTTTAAAACTAATATACTTTATATTTCAAAAGTCCTTATGAAATATCATAGAGAGCCACATTGATAGTAATTCTAAGCTATCATTTGCGAAGAACGTCTTTGATTTTAATTATCAGTCCCTCGGTAAATCTTCAACAGCATATTTATCAGGCAGATATTTTCGCTATTATCGAAAAATGGTGTAAGTGTTTGTCTATCCTTAAGAGGGTGATAAGTTAATGTTTAGTATTCATTTAATGCAGTGTAATGCAAAATAAACATCATGAAGATTGACTACAACAAAGTTAAATGAATTACTAAATTTGTTTATGCCCATCGTTACGTACGTACGTATTACGTACTTCGATTATGTTTACAAATGATAAAATATTTATAATGTGACTTATAAGTTTGAACAATGAACCTAAAAACTAAAAACCTTAAAAATTATAACATAATAACTAAAATATATTATTATAAGGAGTCCCTTTAGGCAAGGTTCCGAAGATACTGGCAGCGTTCCCCCTTTGAATAGCTATACTAATTCTTATAAGATATATTATTACTATTAAGATATTCTTATACTTATAAGATTGTAAGTCAGTGTATTAGAGAAGACCACCGGAGCTTACGAAATATCAAGCTCTCATTAAAAGATATATAATTAGATAAATAGTAAATCGAGAAGGTCCAACAAAACACGCAGGTATTCGTGTATTAAAATAACAGTAGAAACTGTATAGTAATATTTCATTTATAATTAAAATGAAATTGGATTAACTGTAATTTACTATGTAATTAGAGCTGTCTCGTTACAGAAACAACAAGTTTCATGGCAATATTTTACGCACCTTACACATATTTGAAAAAGAATACACGTCATATAGCTGATGAAAATCTAATTGAATAAGTAAATTAAAAAAAAACCGTTTCTAAACCGTTATCTATTAATGTATTAATTAGTATTATTGTGGTTTTTGCATAGGGCAGTAAATGCTCTTGCGCTAATTACCATGTGTAGATAATTTAATATTTTATATTAACTTCTTGTAATTTTAAGATTAAAAAAATCAATTCAAAAACCTTATTTTAGAATCATTGAGATTGAGTTAGTAAGTATGTAGTCTATGGAAATAAATAAAATAAAGTATCAGCATGTAATATCAAATTAATAGTTATTTACTAAATTCATATGAAATTAAATACGAAATGAATAACGTATTTATTTTCATATGCATTTAAAAAACATTATAAATGCATTTTTTAAATTTTTGTTTGTCTGTATTTCACTGACTGAAAGCTGATGAGGAGGAGTAACTTTACTATTTTTTGCGATTTACAACAATAAGTAATACGAGACTCAGCTAATAACGAATATAAAACAGATTTAAGAAAAATAAATTACAAAATTGAATGAACATAGTGGCACTTCTTATCAAACACGTTAACTCTAACTTACGTCTTACATTCGATAAATGTTTGGATTATTCAAATTGTTTATTTCGTTAACTGTTGAGCATCAAAACACAATCTAACGTAATTTATATTCAGGGAAACTGTCATTATTCATGAGAACAGTATATTTTATTGCTACCTACTTTTGTTAAGTAGATTATACGGACGTCAATTAGTGGGAGAATAATATAGGAAAATGTAATTATGAACAGTGTGTGGTCGTCTTCACAAAGTCTTTTGAAGAGGTTAGTTTCAGTTATTATCTTCAAAACTTCAAAGTTTTCTTTTACATAAATTCCTTTTACCGTTCATATACTTCAGCGTGAGATTAGTGGGTGGTTTTTCATAGATAAATTTAGTAGAGAAGTTTTAGTCTGTCCATAGATGGATGGTTGCTCGTAAAGTAATTGAAACGTTCTTTAATTTTGGTGTTAATACCCTTCACAAGTAGTGTGGTCACGTCTGCTACAAGTTATTAGAAAAAAATTGATGACATATTACAAGAACAATGTAATGTATTGTTGAATCAAGTAGTTAATAATCTGTTCGAATAGAAAATCTTAGTTTGCCTCACAGTATTTCGATGTCAGTCCTTATTTAGAGATCCGGTACTGGGCCTACTGTCTTTTACTTAGTTTAGTTGCTCCACGCTGACACACTGTGTATAAATTTGATAAATTAACGAGAAAAATAATAAAAAATTCACGTCTGACGACTCTATTCATACAAAATTTGGGCATTAGATAAAGTCTACAAACTACGTCTTCTTTTATAAGTATTTCCTTTTGTTGTTTCGATAATCAAGTAAGAATTATATGAATATTCAGCTCCTACTATACAGACTATATTATAAACAAAAAAAGATCGATCAAACGTTTTATGTTTTCTATTCTATTCTCGATTCTATTTCTCTATTCTCTCATGTTTTATTGAATAAGACTGATTTGAAGTGACTGAGTAACTTTAACCAATGAAACAAGAGAATAAAGAAATAGACCAGAGAATAGAATAGAAAACAAACAACGATTGCAAACTTGGCTAGGGACATAGAACGGAAATCAAAACTTTTTTATTAATACAACTATCTTTTGTTTTTTAAATTAGAATTTTCCTTACGGTAAGTTTATTGCGTCTTTCTTTTAAAATTCAAAGCAATTTCTGTAAAAGAAATTCTTACAGCTGTTTCACAAATAAAACCGTTAATAATGTCAGCCTGCACGTAATCTCTAGACATTACTATTAACACATATACCAAGTCATAAGATAAACTCTCACTCGCCTGCACAGCTCGCTGCTGAGGAGTAACTGGGTTCTGTAGAAAATAATATTTTTTTTACTGCACTAGTAAAACAGTATTTTAGGCACACTGCTCACAATTTTCATGTGTTTATCTATTTTAGATGATAATCTGTATATGCGTAAATATACATGTGGGAATGACAGTAGGAATTTATGTGGCCTTAACCCTTGCATTATTCCTAAACACATTTTTTTAAATAAAAATAAAATAGCAGTTGTGTTACCCATCTCATCAAATTGTATCTATATGTACCTATTTTTCAATTTATACAAAAACACTAGTATACTATTCCCCCTACAGATATCAAATTTTTAAATACATTTTTCAATAAAGAAAAGTATTTAAGAAAGGTAAGTTTATGTCAAACCTATTATTAACATTGAGTCTGTGCGATTAGCGACTGTTTAAAATATGTAAAAATATAAAGTTTTTAGATATCCTTAAAATAGAACTGCATAAGAATTTCCAACAACATTCAACACTCATTTAAACAACCAATCAATATCTTAGAAAGTCCATGCGTCATTATAAAACATTTTATTTATCACAGAACCCTAAATATTGCGGTGTGCGCGTTAGCGGAATTCTGTAAAATCATGATTAATTTATTAATGTTATACTGCTCATCTTGGCTCTCTCCGCTAAACAGGGCTTACGCTTCGCTGCTCGGAGAAGTGTATCCTCTTCGGATGTTTAACAGTATTGTGTATAATCATTGGACACTTGGAAAATGATCTATTACGTTGCAATATTTCTCGCCAGCGGATTTTAGCTCTTATGTGTAAAATATGTAAGTCGATTTTTTTTATTTTAACGATGGTTTTATTTTTAAATTTCTTAAGAAAAATTAAACCTTGAATTGACCTTGAAACTAGAAAGACCTATTTGTTATTAAGCAAATGATATTCGTATCGTAAATGTACTCATTAGAAAAGCGAAAAGAAATAATAATGTATTTAGTGTAAAGGCAATAAGAACAATGAAATAAATCTTAGCTTCTAATCGCGGCTTCGCTTGTAGAAATCCTTTTGTCTCTACCTAGAGATACAATTAATTTAATATTCGCTGTCTATTTATTAATGCTTATTTTAGAAAATTGTAGTTTTGTAAAATTGTAGTATTACATTAGTTAGAATGTATATCGAGCCTAGTGAATATGAAATACCTTTGTGTATCTAAGTTAATATTTAGTATAGTATAAAAGTTGTGAAAATATTTAAAAACTATTACTACATGAGTATTCGGCCTCTACAATAGAATACGTACATCTGCTTTCTTATCATCAGCTGATCCCCAACTCAGAAACAAATTACTGTAAGTACTGTAAAAAAAGCTTTACACAGATTCTACGTTCATACATATTAATACAAGACACGCAAACGTTTCACAACACCATTTCGTTTCACAAACAGTAAGCGCTACCGTTCGTAGTGTGTCAGTTCATAAGAAAGAACGGGAACTCACAATAATTAGCACCACACTAAGCAGTTGTATAACTTATAGATGTACTTATACACACGTCTTTAAGGGCAAGACGTATTTAAATGAATATAATCTATTTGATGGTGGGATCGTTAGCGGTTTTCGCTTTACGCACTTTATTGATTATGTAAATTTAACATTGAGAATCATTTTCACAGCACGTTAAGGTTGATTGATTTTAGTAGCAGATGGTATTGACAAATTATTTATGGTATACTGATATTATATACATACAAAAACATAAATATAAATTAGAAGGTAAGGAGATTATGGCCTAAATGTGAGGTCTTCTTTGGTGCCTTCATCGACTAAGATTTTTTCCTTATATTCTTTTTTTTTTCTTTTGACTACCTTATTGGTCTAGTGGTTTGCGTATGTGGCTACCGAACAAGTGGTCTCGGATTCATCTCCCGGGTCGGACCAAATGTTTGTACGATCTGCCCAAACATTTGGTCCGACCCTTGTCTGTTGTTGTTGTTTTGGAATTTGGGTGTTTTCTATGTATAATGTCTGTATTTCCAAATATATATATATATATACATGTTTTAGTATCAGCTGTCAAGTACCCATAGCACAAGCACTGCTTAGTTTGGGAGTGGAAGGCATTGTGTGTCAGATGTCCAACGAATAATTACATATTTAGTATAAACCTTGGTGGTTTTAAGTTGCTATTACTGTATATCTCATGTAATTATTATTGTAAACTTAAGTAAACTAAAAATATATAACATTCATAAAATATAAATATGAATGTTCTTTTATTAGTCTTCAGCATTGTAGTTGTAAATTCTCTTTAAAATTCTTCTGTAACGCTTTCTGTACAGAACCCTTACCTAAGATGCAAGTTTTTAGCTATTTAGAGTCTTTATAGATTCACTTAAGCTTACATTATATTTTATTATTGGTTAACATTTTATTTTGACCACGTGACTTACTGCAAAGACTATGTTATTTTCCTATAGATATAAAATCAATCAAAAATCAATTTAGCTAGGACACGGGTATGATTGAATATTTAAAAAAATTAAAAAAATCCATGCAGTGTGGCGATGGTGATCATATTATAATTCTATGATTGCATGTTTTTTTCTCATAAATGTGATGCATACTTTACATATTTCTAAATACATATTTAGGAGAAATAAAATCCAAGCTAAGTTTAGTAAGCCAAGAAATAATCCTGTTCATCACATAATTATTTGTCCTGCGTAAGAATCAAATCTTCGATATTTGGCTTAGTAGTCAAATTTACTTACCGACAAGCCTGCCAAGACTGTAATAAGAGTTTTTTAAGTATAGTTTGTGATAGTTACTTGCCTAATGAAACTGCCTAACATTAAGTATTAGGTCGCAGTTAATATCACTCCGACTAGTCATAGAATTTTCCCTTTATATGCAGTAGTTAACAACCAATGTACCTCATTACTTATCTTGTACTATATCTTCTTATTTGTAATTGTTCTAGAGCTGTATTTTTTCTCTAAACATACAGCAAAGTAAATATTTTCTCATTAAAAGTGAACGTGAGTTTTTATTATTCATTCAGTGAGAAAGTTTTTTTATGGCACCTGCAAATTAGTAGTTAATTTACAATCTCACCAACCAAGTTTTAAATAGATTTATCTAATAAGACTTAAAATTGAACAGTACTATTCTAATTTAAATTAATAACGATAAACTTCTAACCATTTCCTTGTTCATGGAGAACTTTATAATTAAACTTTTCCTATAAACATTACATTGACAATTGTCGAAGAAATGAGAAATCTTATTACATAGTTAAAGCAACTCGAAAGCCAAAACTACTAAATAATGACAATATTTGTAACAAAATTATCTCAAGTAGAACTCGTACAAACAAGATCAATTTTGTACTTACAATTGACACAAATAAAGCATTTCTCCGTCGTAGCAGCAGACGCTAATAAGACAAATCATAACAAAATAATCTCTGAGCAAGTAGCCGTCTAATTTTGTTGAATTTGTCGCAGAAACGTGTCGCGGTACGATCTCGACCATATACGACGCACGTAAGTTGCTCACAGCAAATGTACCGTACGATTTCGTAACGTAAGAAGGCATAGAATTGGCAATATGTTACGTGTTTTATGATGTGAAGATATCTGATAAGGGAGTTTATAGTAGGAACACATTAAATATATTTCTAAGAATCTATGGTGTATTTGCATTGCCTTCCTATCTGCTAATGTTCAAACGGAAAGACTATCGTAAAAGTAAGTATTAACTGCATTTCGGAATTATTTTATGTATCTGTATATTTATTAGAAAAGTCATAATGTGTTCACTTCTTCATATATGAGAAATCAATGTAGAAATGATACTTGACTATAAAATTAACCTTCGTTTCTGAAAACTTGAACCGAACTGACTACGTTTTAACGATATGTTAAGAAGTTGTCCATGTTCATAATTCAAACTACGTCAAACACAAATGCATTCAAAAGTATTTAGAGTTTAATAAGACACATATTCACAACAACACGGAAAACAGCCAGCACTTGGATCATTGCAGTTTCTTGTCTAGGACAATAGTAATATTACGAAGTGTAATGTTATTTATTAACCAAATAAATGGAACTTCTAAATCATTTATGTTCACTTAAAATTTTTCAGTTAATTTGTAATTTGTTCGGATACCTGCTTATATCTTGAACGACAAAGTAAAATAAAAGTTTTTTTAAGTGCGTTCTAGGTGCCGTGTCTATCGCGTTTCAAGTCCATCTGTCCAGCGGAGCAAGACATTTGAAATTAAAAATATAACGGCAGAGTGATCTTATAAACAATTGTTCCGATTTTCCTCGGACATTAATGCAAGATCGCTCTCATTATCAAATTGAGTGCTCTTTATGATTATGGCTTTGAAGTATGAATTAAAGTTACTGTTTTCTGTTTCATGTACATAAGTATGTGTGTATTTTTATTCTTTCTCACAATGCAGTGAAAGATTTATAAAATAAAATAGTAGTGCTACGTTAAATAAGTGATTGATGACTGCATTGTTTACATAAGAATGATTTCACAATAAAATATAGCATACAATACCGCATCCATAAATATAGGAATTCTCGTATTACAGTAACAGAGTTCACAAGCAATACACCCATAATTTGGGGACACATGAATAATGTATGTTCATCCATATAACTGTAAAATGACAATGCTCTTGGACCTCTTGCTTCCACACGATCGATTGAAAGAGACGTGAAATATGTACTAGTGTATTTGGTATCGGCTGACGTGACTTTCATGTTTTTCATGCTGTTTATTTCAATACATAACAAGAAGTGTTACGGAGTTGTTTACAATGGATAAAAAAGTCGGTATTAAATTAAAATGAAGAATAGTAACGAATCTAAATAATGAACTGCTTTTATTGAGATACATTTAGTCTTAAAATTAGTTTATCTTATTTTTTTAAAGATTCAATACATGAATGTAGCTATCAAAATAAAATAAAATATTACTTCAAGAAGGCCTTTTCAGGCACTTTAAACTGTTACTGAATTAAATTGTCATTCCTATGGTAAGGAATCATCAAGAAATATATACCTGTTTTAAAATAAGTCAAGTTTAAAAGATTCACTTATTTCCTGATAAGTTTTTACGTAATTATTTTAATACATAAACGTGCTAAGCCAATTTTCCCTTTTTCATTAAAATGAAAACTGACTTTCCGTTACAAGGAATCATTAACGAAGTGTTGGATATTTCATCAATATAATAAAAGTAATTTAATGATGTTCTCAATTTTAGATTTTATAGTATAAACTTTTTAATAGTCAGTAATATAATCTTTATAGAAAACTAAGTTGTGCTGGCCAACATGGGGATTAGTCTTAATCGCTACGCTTGGCAGGCGGGTTTATGTTCGCAGTGAGATGGTGCTGCACTCATTAGGGTACTGCTGCCCATCCCCTGCTATATTATCCCTTGATCGATTGGAATTGGAGAGGCCTATATCCTAAACTTTACTGTGATACGCTGATGATGACGAGGGTCGTTTAAAAGTATTGTCATTCTGTACCTAAATACACATACTACATTTACTGTGTTAAAACTTTCAGGCAATTACATTCTCGATAAAAAGCATTGTAACCGTGTACGAGTTACGAGTACTAATCTCTTCCCATCTCAATTTATAAATACCATCATGAAATCTTGTGTGAAACTAAAATAATGTCTAGACGTTGAAATATCCTTGAAATGACGAAGGAAACTATAAAATAAATTCCTGTTGGGAATAGCGTTAAATTTACTCTTTACACCTTTGTCTGACCTCTAGCCATGCAATTTTATTTAACAACCTTCTTTCAACGAATAGTGACCAAATAACAAATAAATGTACCTTCCCACAACTCGCCTTAAACGCTAGATCGAATCATTTATGTAGTGTCTTCGCGTTATTGCGACCGGGCTCTTTGGTATCGAACCTATTTCGTTCACATGTCATTCTCTTTTGTCATTTTGACGGATAAATTTTGTTTTATAAGAGTAAAAACGAGATAGATAATAAGAGAAAGAATGCGAGATCGTTTTTAGTTTATTTTTTTTGAAAATACGGTTATTTCATTTCAACTACTTTTTTCAATATGGATGTTATCACGGCGACTTGAAGACTAAATGATTAAGTCATTAAATAATTTACTTTAAAGATATCGAGACATTGACAGAAATTGCTTATATTATTCTGCTAGTTGCTATCTAATCAACAGAATAAGTGGAAGAGAGAATGGCATTTTGAACAGTATTCTTAATACTCAAATTAAACTTTTTAGTAATTCAAAATGTGAAAATGTGAGACCGCTGTTCATATGTCACCATGTATCGAGAATTTTATTTTTGGGTTCTTTCGAAGCATCTTCTCTAAAATTTGTAAATGATAAGCGGTTTTACCTATATGCGTATTTTGGGGATGGATTAATAATAAAATGCCCCATTACTTCATTAATCTTCCATTAATCTCCTGTAAAGTTATTCTTTGCTCGCTACCAAATGTAAATAGTTTGCGGTAAGTAGTAGATTTAAAGTTTAGAAAATTGCTTTTGAGTGGAAATGTTGTTAATTTGCATAAAGGATGTTACAAAATCTAGTAGGTATATAAATTTTAGATAATATTTCTATTCATGTTTAATCGGTGAATAATTTGGTGTGCTTCATTAATATCTTAATCGTCATGGAAAAATATCGATATATAAATATAGTTTGTAGAAATAAAGCTTTATGGCTTACTTATGTGTATTAAGAAATTAATCAAAACTTATAAAATATAGAAATCAATTATAATTTAATTAAAGCTTAGTATGTTTAATGACAGCGAAATTAATCAAACGCGTCATAGTCTGTGGGAACATAAATACTGTTTCTCTTGCGGTTGATTGAAAGAAAGCAGAATTGATAAAAATATACAATCTTAATATATATAAATCTCGTGTCACAATGTTTGTCCTCAATGGACTTCTAAACCACTTAACCGATTATAATAAAATTCGCACACCATGTGCAGTTCGATCTAACTTGAGAGATAGGATAGTTTAAATCTCAAATTATAGTCGCAATTTTAATAATCGCGGGTAACACCGCGGGATTCAGCTAGTGAAAATATAAAGATGGTTGGTACATACATTAATACTTTTATATCGGTAGTTTTGTTTGTAATTTATTGTTCAAAAGTATAATTAATTGTGAAAGAAAGTATCACTTTCATGGTCTAAATTATGATGAATTTAATAAGCTGTAATCTTTGCACAAAAATATTCGTACCGAGGTAGAAAATTATATTGGATATGACAAAATTCCCTTCAAATTAAATAGAGCTTGCTACTTGTAGTATGGTGTGCTTTCCGTGTGGTGATGGATCTTAAACATAGAATATTACCACTATCAATCAAACTACTCAGGACAACATTCTGACCAGCGTGGTATAGTAGGCCAAAATCTCCTTTCGGAGGCGAGGCCCATGTCCACCTATAAACTTTTCAAGGCTATTGATGTTGTTACTATGAGTAACTACCAATCTAATCACAAATTGTGAAAATATCGACTAATATTCATAAAGGTATTTTTAGTACAATATTCATACAGGAATTTTTAGTACAATTCAAAACTTTGTGTCTTTTCCAATCCGTTTCAAAATAGAATTAAGAGAGCGCAACTTGAATAACAATTGATGGCCAAATCTACAAGTACTTTCTTACTTTAATAAAGGGTACCGGGTACTTTAAAAATGCAATACGTCAGTGTTTCGAAAAGATTTTAATCCTATACAAAAGAGCAGCATTCTTACTATATTACTATCTTTCTGCTTAAAATATTTGAATGGCAAAGCTAATTTGATTCGGATAATTTCATTAGACAATGTTTTTTGTAGGTAGTATAAACTTTGATCAATTAATGTATTTAGCCAAATTTTGTATAAGTGCTTGATTTGTTAATAGTTAATTTTATGCATGCACTTGCACACAATCATGTCGCAGTCACGAAGGTCCAGTAGTTACGTACAAAATTATGGACAAGTCTAATGCTGTCCATCGAATTTATATATTTCTAAATAAATGAATAACATCAATTTCGGTATAAATAAGCCAAAATTCAAGTATCTTTTATATAAGAATTAAGTCCTGTAAACTCTGAGAAAGGTCACGTCTGTTAGAACTGAAATTTACTCAGTAGAGACCTTATTGCTTTAGATCGTTTTCTTTGTTCCAATTGAATATTAAAACTACTGTCAATAGTTACGCCAATAACTAGGGCCGCTGTCTAATTATGTCGAGAACGAAAAGGAAGTCAGTAATTGAAAATGGCATAACATTCTTTTAACAGTAATATAATAACATATCTGCTTATCTATTACAAAGCATTACTTCTTAAATAGACAGACCCAATGTCATACATGTTACTACCATTATTAGCCCGAGGCGGTCATTACATACCCGATATAAATAGACACTTGATTCTTCTTATCGATAGAAGCGAGTACACCAATTTAGAATAGATACGGAGGTCATTAAAGCTGGTTATTACCGAAGATTGTACCTCAAAGCTCTTGTAACTAAGCTCCACCTTCAAGGCCGTTATCCGATTTTCAACTCTTCTTATTGGTTCTAAGGTTTCTATTAGAAAGCGGTGGCTAACACCCAGGTGTGTGTTGAAAAAAAAATTATAACAAAATGAGATATGATGATTAAAATTTTTTTCGTCAGTTCTTTGAACGAATTTTTACTAGTTATGAGTAGGTATGATAATATACGACCAGGTGTTAAATATATACTACGTAAGTATTAGTTTATTGTACATTTTGAGTTGATGTGGAGATCAATTCGTTAACTGTAGTAGAATACTATCTTTCGTCGGCGGGTCCGCCCGCGTTTATGTCGGTTATCGTTAAATAGTAGCATATGTGTTAAAGTAAGCTAGTATATTCCTGTAAATTTTTAGTAATATTACTGTAAATTTTTATCCGAATCCGTTCAGTAGTTATTGCCTGAAAGGGTAACAATCATCCATTAATCCTTCTAAACTTTTAAATTTATAATATCAGTAAATAAATAAATAAAAAATAAATATTTGGAACATCGCACACAACGCCATCTAATCCCAAACTAATCAGAGTTTGTATTATGAGTACTAGACAACTAATATAAATGCTTTTAAACCCATACTTTTTTTGTAATTACATACTTATTATACATAGGAAACTCCCAAACTCCAAAACAAATATTTGCGGATCACACAAACATTATTCCGACCTGGGAATCGAACCAGAGACCTCAAGCATAGCAGTCGCATATGCTTCTATGAGCGCCATCGAGGCAGTCAAAGGTAGAATTAACATACTATACAATGCTCCGTCCGAACATCAATACCGTTGAAAGAAACTGATTTTGTTGAATAACTCCGAATATTTCTTTAGATTTAAGCCAACTGTACAAATTAAAATAGATATTATATACGCTTGGTAATTAATATGTTTAATATAATTAGTCTTATTATAACAACGCTTTTTACTGTCAATAAAAGGGCTTATTTCTCCAGAATTCTGTCCTCTCTATTTATCATTTCTTAGTTTCATGTTGTAAGGTCTAACGGTTAGTAAATATAAAACGGGTTTATAAATAGCAAAGGGTTAACATTAAAACAAGCCTAACTAAGAATCTTCTCGGCTTCAAAAAACTATTTAAAAAGATAATATAAACACATAATGCTACTGACACGATTTAAAGTTGAAAATAAAACTGTCGAAGAGAGAACGAACTTTCACCTTCACGCATACCTCTTTCACATGTATATGAATTACTTATTCAGCCTTTACGGATATTCTTTTTGTTTTAAATTTAGAAAATATATTACAAAGATATGGTAAATTATGCGTTAATAGATCAAGAGAGTTTAAAAAAAAAAATAAGTTGAAAAACAGGCGCTGTCTAAGAGACTGTTAGTGAAAACAGTGTTTAAAGGGATATATCTCGTAGAGGTTTTTTTACAGGAATAATACTTTTGTCGACCATGAGCAATGGAATTTCATCGAAATGTTGCAATAATAAACCACTTTTTATGAAGTCTACATCTGCACCTTTAATTTTTATAACCATAAAATTATCAAAATAATTATAATGAATATTAATATTATAAATATTGTTATGTAATCGACACCCCATTGCTCGCAGTCTCTCTCGCTTTGAAAATAACCAATTTGCTTCCAATGAATCATAACTTATTTTACTTCCTTAGGGATGAAATTTCATAAAATTCATTTTAGTAAATGATCAAAACACAAAATCGGGAAACAAAAATGGTACTGGCAGCATTAAATACAAAGCCAGTTTCATAAATTAGTGTTTTCGATGTTACAATATACTGCTCTTAAAGCGATTGCAATAACATAAACCGATGCATCAATGAAATAAACCTATATTGATTAACAAATCGACTTTTATCTCTTCTCGTAAACCCTCAGGCCGCGTTTAATTTAATAACACCCGTGTGTATTGCTGCTCCGTCTTAACTTACAAGTGGGTGTAATTGTGAAACAGTCATCAATGTACGTCAAACAAATAAATTGATTTGAAGTTCGTGAGATACGGAACATTTATTGATATTGCTCCAAATATAATTTTATTATAATAATTTGGGAGCAAGTATGAAATTCGTGATTTATTAATTAAATATAATTGTGTTTTTGTTTGGTTTCTTACATTACACGGAACCGTGGAAGACTTGTTCTAATAAGCAAGGAGATTTAATTAATATTCTTATCTTCTAAATCTTAAAAGTTCATCTATTATTTAAAATATGAGTCTTCGACCCGTATCTAAATAATTCGTTGTCTTTTTTAAATTTGTATGGCGTACTTGACCGCTTACATTAAGCAATGTGATCAAACTTATAATGTTTATGACAATAATATACTTAAAAAGTATTATTTGTTCTAAGATTTCATTATTCTGAATTGAAATAAATAAACAATATAATATAAATAATGATTAATGACACATACAAGCACATTTAGGTAGCGTAAATGTTTTAATTCCTTTAGATTTTCCAATGATCATATTACCCAGATAAGGGTAATATGATGATAATAATGAAGGCAGATTAGAAACGTAGTATATGTACCTCGGCTATATTATTAAATAATGATCCCCATAATGCTAATATTCAAGAGTTTATATATAGGTATTATGTGTGACGTAAAAGTAGTTTAACGAGCCTACGTAAAAACTTTCCTTTATAATTACAGATATTCACAGAGGTAACCCCGTTCACGCGTCATACGTTTATATAGATTAATGTGTTTTAAAGACTATTGTTCACTTAGAGTCGTATGTCGTTGCGTAAACGCAACGTTTTAAAACATACAGTTGCGTAGTTTTTCACAAAATCATTTGTATTAGCATAAAAAAAGGAATACAATTAATATTTTCTTTTTTTATATGTAAGCCTACCAAAGTGACTCTACTCAGCCTGATGGAAAGCATAAGTAGAATTCAGGAGTATACTCATTGTAATTTGTAAGTGTACATACAATGCAGCATGGTGACATGGTGGTTAGTGAGATGTTTCTGCATCATTCTCCTTCCGGTCTCACACTCACCAACAAAAGAGGATAGCACGAATGCTGTCGGTTTAAGTTGGTCTTCTGTGTTAGGGTAGTACCGCCCCGGTGGAGCCAGCAAATCAGTGGAGCTCTACTATCTATTATCTTATCTTATCTACTTATATCTTGTCAATTTTCTTTCAATCGAAGTATATTCTATACTGAACATTTAAATATACATTAGCCATAAAAAGTGTAAAATGTTACAAGTCTTCTTACAATTCACGAAAAACCCCTATTCATGTTTTTTAAATATTGTTTGCAAATAGATAAAACATGAATGTATGTCTTCATTTTATGTGACTCTGTTCACTTATCTGTAGGCCCGCCAGACGAATAAATCGAATAAATTTGTCTTCGTTGTTTATTTTACTGCGTCTCTTCTAGGCTCGTATATTGAGATTGTGCGATAAGTGAGCACGCTCCTTAAGACATTCTGTGTCAATTTATGTGATTGCTGTTTTATCACATGACTATTGTGCTACCGTATGTTTAGTACAATTTTATACGTTTATAGTATGTGTAATTATGTTAATTTCTTTTTTGACTGTATTGTATTAAAATGCTATGACCCTTTTCTATGATTTTAAATTATACTTATGTGACGTTTATTGGTTTATGTTCTCACACATTTTAGGTGAAACTTGCTTCTTTTGCTCTGAGTTTTGCCTGTTACTCTTCATTGTTACAAATGATTGATTCACTGCCTAAAGGTTTCTTGATTTACGTAATGAATGAACTAAATTTTTTACTTAAATATTACATATTTTTTACATTTGACATAGCATAACAAAGCAATAAGATATGGAAAAAGGTTTATACTTAAAGTGATTTAATCACAACTTTGGGTGCTCTAAATAAAAGTCAAGAGCAAGTCTTTTGCTGACATTCCAAATATAACAATAACAGTATTTTTAAGTCTATGATAGTAACTGTCTTGTTCAGGACAGGAATAACAAGAAAGCTTTCCTGTGCCAGGCCAGCTGTCAGAACCTAACCACATCATTTGAAACAATGACTTACTAGTGCCTTGGGGTTGCCACGGGCCAAATGGAACATTACAGCCTTGTTCGAAATAGAAAATGGGCTTACATACTGTAGTTTGTGGTTTCATAAAGTGATTTCCTTAAGCAGAACGACCTAGAAATAATAAAAAAAGTTATACTCGGTATGCCTCTATGATTCTTATGCAGAAGACAATGTTTATTTACCTTATAATATAAAAAAAATTATACAACTAAGAAAAAAATATTTTTAGATTCAAAATCACTTGTATTTATTTCACTTTTTGAGTTTTATTCCAGAATGTATCTTAATAAGTGTCACCAAGTGCCAGCAACTGAGAGTATAAATTAAATGATCAAATAGTTTAATCTTTCAATCGAGGACACAAAAATTAGGAATAAAATATTGCAGTTTCAATATTCTACATTTGTAATTTGAAACTGTCGTACTCAATTTGTTTACTTGATAAAAGGATACCTGATTGATTGGTTTGATTACTTGATGATCTGTAAATAGATAGTAGGTGTATATTTACAGAAATAATTTTCATGTTTTTTTGTTCTATTCTAACTGGAAAATTTTAATTACATCTATTCAAAGAAAAACAGGTCCGAAAGAAAGCGTTAATTAATAGATATTGAATTTAGTGAAAGATGTAGTAATATATTTGCCAGTCAGTAATAAAATATGTAACCGTTAGTGGCACGATACCATGAGCGTCTCCGTGATTCGGAGGTCAGCTTACGCAGTTGGTTCCGGTTGTCATCATAGGATAACAATAGTGAAGCTTAGTTGGATTCCTCAGGGTGGCAAGATTACGTAGTTATAACGTTGTCTTGCCAGTCCCCATCTCGTTTTTGGCAATCGTGGGTACGTATAGCATTAACCCTCTCCTGAGAGGAGCTCAGCAGGGGGACATTGATAAAAGAAGTTAAGGGGCTCCTGGCAAGGAGATGGTTTAAGTATTGTTGGTTATAAAAGGACATTAGACTTGTCGTTCAGAAACAAAGTAGAGACAAGTATTTTAAACTGGACGTCAAAATTTGTCAGTCATGTCATGTTTACCTAGAGGAATGTTTAAAGAAGACGACGATCACTAAAACTTTAATAACATCTTTAAACACACACAGAATTCTAGTATTTATTTACATGTGTTTAGAGTCTATAATAGCGGTATTTGAATTGCCGGTCAGTAGGTGGCATATGAATATATTTCACGCTAAGATATCTGGGGCTATATATACCGTTTATTACTGTATTCCTACTACTAATTATCTCTGTTAATAATAAAAAACGTATTTTTGACCAAGCGCAATTTTCTCAAAATAGTCAGTGCGCGGAAAATGTTCTTGTATTATATACTACTTTAAGTAATTCAAATTGATATTAGACCAATCAAAATTAAGTACATGGATCTGTGTAATTAGAGGTTCGTGAGAGTCTATTATGAATCAGATGAGATTTTTTGTTTGTTAGGTGCTTTAGCTGGTTTTTTTCTAAAAATTATATTAGGGATTTTTTTTATACATATTGTATGGCAACATTTATATTAATATAGTCGTTCTTCAGACTTGAATGGATGCTAGGTATAGATTTATGTGATTTGTTAATAAACTTCGGGTATAGAAATGAAGGCATATTTAATAATTACGATAATATTTATAGTCTTGGATTTATATATATATATATGTAATGTGTATAATTCAGTTAATTCACTTCAGTATACTCCGTTCAAAATATATTGTCGATTTTATTAAAGCTTTGAAAATAAAACAAAAGCATTGATTTTGTCGATATTTAGAAACTGTTTATATATTGTATGTGTATTAGTAAATCTTGTTAAGCAATAAATATAGTAAACTTAAGATACAATTTACACTAGATCAATCCTAAATTCTTGTGTTATTTACAAAATAGAAACCCAGTCTGGGAAAAGAACTCACAAAGTACGGCACATTAGCAATCAAATACATGCAGATACTAAACAGTAACTTGCGAAGTATTTCAACATCTAAGTATTAATATTTCATAGTAAATATTTTACAGTCGACAGCTTCTAAGAATGTTTCAGACACCGCTAACAGTTTTACAACGTTTACTAGAAAATGTAGGTAGTGTGTGTGCCCCGTAAGTAGCACTAGGCCAGTAAATAGTCATTTATTTAAACCGCGTACCATTATTGAGTGCGTGTAGTGAATGTGTTTGTAAGCAGTTAATGTGTACTGTCGTTGACGGAAGCCTACTGCTAACGTTACGATGCGTAGAAAATGGCTCGACTTACGGTAGTTCTTTCTGTAAGTTAAGCTAATTGTTATTAATTGATTGCGTTGGTGAATTTTGGTTTTAAAATTAGCTTGGTAACTGTTAGTGAGTCGTGTTGTGGAATCAATTATATGCCTACACGTAGGTGTGCATTGATAATTTGTTAACATAAATTCTTGCTTTTTGAATGCTTTAAAGTAAAAATGTTACTTACTTTTAAACACGCTATTGAAATAATGGAGAATAGTAAAAAATGATGGAACTTATTATAGATTTGGGCAGTCTATTCGATGTTTTATTCAAATTATGAAAATTATAAATATAGATATTATACATTAATAATTTACTGAATATCGTTAAATATATTATTTTGTGAATTTATGCGTAAACACAAGAAAAAATCTACAATCAGTAATTGCCAATTTATGGATACAAAACATTCAATCTTTAAACAAAGCAGTTTTAAAATTTATATTCTAAAAGGCCTCTCCATTTTTGCCTTATGTTAGCAATGATGGTGATTTCAAAAATGCTACATAATTAAGCCATTACAGTCTTAAACCATGTTATATACGCACAAACAGAACAAATACAAAGTTGTGTGATGTAGATCGTAATCTAATCATAATTTGCATGGAGTCATCAAAACAATGTATAGTAAGCCGCTTCCATTGTTTTTTTGGTTGCTAAATTGCCGTTTAGTGGGTTCTGAAGCTGTCGTGAGATGTTTGATATAATTTGAACTATTTAGTTCAAACCAAGTTAGCTTTAGACAGTGCGATTAAGCACCGAGCACTCCCAAAAGTCGCAGTACTTAGACTTAGACCGAAGTTCACCTTAAATATAGTTATTACTATTTATGAACCGTGAGGACATTGTGTTAGAAAGGATTTTCTTGAAAAATAAAAATCATTTATCACTATCATTTAATAACTAAGTTAAAATAGGTTTTACTATAGATAAGTTCAAGTTCTTAACATAGGAACTGCAAAGCAATAGTTGTTCTCCTGTATAAAAAAGTAAGCCACAGGTTCGTAGAATCTTGTACCGTATCGCGTATGTTGACTGTCGTGTCACATGTGATACCGTTAACATCGACACTGAGAACACTATAGTGTAAACTGCAGAGAATAAATTCTTATGATATAAAATCCCACACGTATGTAAATACCACAGGGTATAATCAAATTTCATATTAATAGCATTTCACTAAATGCAGGGAAAATATTTAAAAAAAAAAAAAACTGCCATTCTGACTGTTTATTCCGGCGGATCTCTGGACCTGCTCTGACGATATTGATGAGACTTTCAATGGCAGAGATTCGAGGACATAAAGTACTCCTTATGTCCTCATATCTGCTAGTTTAAAACATGATAACAAAGCTATGGCTTAGACTACTTTTGTTATAGACTAGATAACATCGAGCATCTAGTTTCAATAGATAACTTATTCAATGAATACAAGTTAGTGATTGGTCCGACGACGGTGACGGTCTTGTGTCTAGTGGTTGGTTTCTGATTGCGAAGCCAGAAGTCTTGGGTTCGATTCTCACCTAGGACGAAGAGTGTAATGTATTTAGTTATTATTGTGTGCTATATTTATTATTATTTACATAAATATTTGTTCTTTGTCTGGGTGTAGTTTATCTATAATATTTAAGTCATCATCAACAAGCCATGTGTGTTCCACTGCTGGGCTCGGGTCTCCTACCCGATGTTTATCATATTATTATTATTTTATTTTATATCAGCAGCCCGGTTACCATAGTATAAGCTCTGCCTAGTTTTTGTAGTTTCAGAGGGCCGTGTATGAGATAAACGAGGTTGTTAATTATAATAAAACTATTTGCTTGTGTCTGCAAGTCTAATACTAATTGTAAATTTTCATTATTTATAGTATATATTATTAACAATTCTTGCAATGTATCCACAGTTTTATGGCGGCAAAGTTAAATATAAGCCTTTATAGTTTCAAATGCTATTTATTGATAATTTTAATTGTTTATCTTCACACGTTCTTAAAACATTTCTGTAAGAAGTGGAGTTGTCAAGTTTCGTTTTATAGTCGCTACGCGTTCCCCTCACACACATTAGTTGTAAAACCGTTTATATATCGTTGAAATGGTGAACATAGAAATTATTTATATTGCGCGCCAGTAACGAAACGGGGCAAAGCCAGGCTAAAACAGCCTCAGTTACTTTAGCTCATCTGTTATCTTCCAACGTTAGTCTTGTCAAAGCCTTTTCAGGGATTAGATGGAACAAATAGATGGACAAGCAGACAAAAGTTAAAAAGAAAGTGAAAAGGTGTGAGTGTACTTTTATATCTATTTAGTGAAAAGTTGTATATTTGATATTAGAAACCTAAACTTCAATTTTATTTAATAGTAGAGATCATTTTTAATCTCAAGTAAGTAACCATAGAGAGCATGACTTTAGCGAATAGCTTTTTCAATAAAATTACCACATAAATATATCCTTTCACTTCATATACTATCTTTATGTGGGTCCAAAAGTATGTGCGAGGCTATTTACTTCACAGTCTAACCCATGTTTCAAGCCGTTACCGGCTCCGTACCTTCAAAAATGTCTGAATGGTACATTGTTGTTCGCTTACAATGAGCTTAACGTGTTTAACACTGTGGTTGCGGAATTTCTCAAACAATCATTTAGTGTTGAAGCCTGCTAATGGATTGTACTTGAAATAATTACTTGAAAATGTATATATTCTCTTTAAAATATGTACGTATGTACGTTGCGTAAATCATCACTATATATTGTAAATATTAACGTTTGAAAGCCAACAAGTGTCCAGTAGTACTCTAAAATAATCGCCATCATCACTATCAACAGCCTTTAACAGTCCACTACTGGACATAGGCCTCTCCTTAGAAACGAGGTTTTGGCCTACTATACCACGCTGGCCAGGCGGGTTGGTTTCAAGTTTTCCTTCTCTTTGCATCGATGTTGTCTTGCGTAGTTTGTCCCTTAGTCGCCTTTTACAACACCCGCGGGATGAATAGGGGTGGTGAACTACACGAATTAAATAATCGCATTAATCTTAAATTCTACAAAACGACAAAACGATGCTTACCATAATGTTGTACAGTTTATTTCTTATATTATTCGATTCGTACTGTATTAATTTTTAAATTAATTGTTATGTTATTTTTTCAAGTAAGTTAAATGAAGAGCTCTTAGATAATATTTCGTACTACTAAACATTTTTTATAGTATTTAGTTTTAGTAAATTAGTGAGTTTGCGTATTCGTGAGTAGAAAATGGTCGGTATTAAAATAGAGTTCTCGAGTTTTGTTTATAGTATCGGTCGAGGTTATTGATTAGTTAAATTTAAAAATGCACACTAGGAAATTATTAACTATTCATATCCCTACATTTTACATTCAAAACTCAGATGAGAGGTAGGTAATTTGAAATCGATAACTAAACATTAAGATTAAATTCTTCTGTAAATCGAATTTTACAAATTTCTCGAGTGTCATCATCACTTTACATTAACAAAACGAGATTCTCTCACGAAGTCGGTCAATCGATAATCGTTATCAATATATCTTTGTTTACCTTATATCGATTTCCTAAGAATTAGAAAGTTGTGCCGCATAATCCAAAAACGACTATTGTATTATTTGATACTGGTCGTACAGTTATTCGTTTGTTTGTAGACTTAATGATTGTAGTCGGTAGTACTTGTGTCAATCTGCAATGATTTGGCAATTAAATTCAATTCTTGAAATTCTCAAGTTTCTTATCCCACTTCTTAATAAAACATTACGAAGTTAATAAAAGAAGATAATTTGAATTTAGCTTAGTTATTATTCTCTAGTCATGGTTATTAATAAACAGTAGATTTGAAATTTTAACTAGGTACTAAAATATCACAAACAATTAATGTTGCGAATTTAGTTTAAGGTTACATTTTAATGAAGAAATTCCACTTAGGTTCATTACCGCGTATGGCCGTGACCACACCCGATAATCAATTGAAGTGGAAGATCAAGTGTCATCAATAAAGAAATATTTTAGAAACCAATTGAAGTAAATAACTGTTTATTCACGATGTATATATTATTATTTCAATGAGAATGAATCGTTTGTAATCTGTTGTAATATTTTAAACTAGCCGTGTCCCGCGGTGTTCACCGCGGTTATTGTTGTAACGAGTAACGCCGCGGAGTGACACATTCAATCCGTCAAAAAATATAGCTTAAGTTACTCCTAACGCCATCAGCTTTTTCAGCCAGTTAAAGTCCCGTCAAAATCGGTAAAAGCGTTCCAGAGATCACCCGTAATAAACAGACAGAAAGACAGAACAAAACTTTTAAAATTGCTTATTTGATGTAAGTACCGTATATATAGTTTCGTATGCATTTAGTAAAAAATTAATTTTTGAAACTTCTCTAATTTTATATTACATAGCGCATAAAATATATGTATAGAGGTTCTTGTCAAAATCGACTATTTATTTGGATCTTCTAAGTATAAGCCCCTCCACGATATATGTCTTCATTTTTTTTAGAAATACCACAGCTTGTTTCTTTATAATAACTTCAAATTCTATCCAAGTGATAAACAAATCAATTATATACTAACTTTTTTTTTTATTTATTAAATATTTCAGACATCTTACACACAACATCGTCTAGTCCTAAGCAGACCCTGTATTATGGGTACTAGACAACTGATATAAATACATAAACATATTTTGTTTATTGTAAATACATACTTAACATACATAGAAAATATCCAAACTCCGAAACAAATATTTGTGGATCACACAAACAACCCGGGAATCGAACTCGAGACCTAGATCAGTAGTCGCTTACGCCAACATCCAGACCAACGAGGCAGTCAATTACTATCTTAGATAGAAAAGAAAAAGTATTTTTTGTTAAAATTAGAAACTTGTAGTAATGTAGCTAATCTTTTGTTTCAGGTAAACTTATCAAATCGTGATCAAGTGTAGTGTTGGGTAGTATGTTCAGTGACTCTGGTGACGTCACGAGGAACAGGTGACAATTGTGTTGTGTACATGCCAGTGTTTTCTAGATGATGACTGTTTGGAGAGCGAAGAACACTAGTCGTCGGAAATACGGGAGTTGGTATGTATAACAAGCGTTACTCATTCTAAACCATCTATTATCTATGATACCACCTATGATTATTTATTATATCTTTATGACTTTGATTATGAACTCCCATACAACAATTAAAACCCTTAGTTGTGTAAAAAAAAAAAAATTACTTTCTCAGTGCTTATGACACAAAAGCGCGCTTTAGACTCCGTCTTAATGAATTAATTAGTCAGGTCAAGTAGTTTTATATATTTACGAGTACATGGTACGTAAAAAGGTATTAGCCAGATCGGTCTAAGAAGACCGATCTAATATAAAATGTCATCATTCGTCAAAAGCATCTTACTCGCAATGATACTGATAACAACTTCTAGATTCTACTCATGTTTTCGATAAAGCACAGTAGAGTCATTTTGACAGGTTTAAACATAAAATAATCCTTTCCATAAAGTGTTAGGTGGACTAATTACGATGGGCGACCTTTCCATGAGCACCTGTAAGAAGAAGGCTTAAACATTTTCGGGATACCGAAGTATAAGACAACTCCCAAGAATATATTAATACATCTGGAATGCTGTTGGAATGTTAAGTGTGCAGGTATAAAGAATATTTAACTTATCAAAATGCGGCCAATAGGGCCGTTTTGAAGAAAAAAATTGAAGAATTATGTATTTATTATGATTTGTGAATGAAAGTTGGTTGTAATGACAGTACTATAAAGTAAAGTAGCACAAATGCATTGATTAACCGTAGGCTTCTAAGAGATTTTTCATCATTGCTTAGTTATTGTGACAGGCTATTTGATTCAAACGTCGGATTTATATTTAGGGTCTTAAATTTTATTTCATTTCAAATGAAGTTCAGAGATCACTGTTAGCTAAATAATAGCACAAGAATAGTGTCTTAAATCCTAATTCAGCCTTTGAAATATAAATTATCAATTAGCACAAGTATCGCTTAGAATAAAAAAATAAACAATTAGGAACATAATGACTTCAAACAGAATTTTTGAAATTAAAATTAGACTTTCTTTTTTTAAATCTTTATTTTTAAATTTTCTAAATTATTTCTAATTAAAAAAGAACGTTTCTTAATGTGTTTAATAACAAAATATTTAAGAGACACAAATATTATACTTTGCCACTTAATTAAGTTGATAAAACTTAATGTAATTACTTTGGTTATTACACGGCCAATTTGCCACGCAGAAGGTATTAAAACGCTTCAGTTAGAATTTTGCAACTAAGTGTTAACATTAATCTGTCATAGGCTATCGCATCTCAGGTAGGATGTAAGGAGGAGAGGAGAATAGGAGGTCGCAAAGAGGATGAAGTTAACAGAGGATACAATAATTGACATGAAAATATCTTCAACTTAAAAGTCGTAAATTGTGATAAGCTGTATGACGACAAGATTTCCTATTTCATCCAATTAATGTTGTATTCTGTCGGTTGTTAAAGCGCTATTAGCAGTTTATCTTAAAGCACTATTTTTTGCTGCATGTAGACTTTGAGACCTAAAAAACCAATGATGACATTTAGTCAAATTAATTAGCCAATACATATGTAACTATATCACTACAGATTTGTTTAGGAAATCAATTAAAGCAATTTAGATTACTCTAGTAATCGTAAATCGTATGCATTTTGCATATTTCACAACAATATTAAATGGTATTTGCTGCAAGTTAAAGTTGGAGGTATAGTGTTACTTGTAATTTTTTTTTCTCTAATATCACACTATAATTTTTAACTCAACTAGACAGAGCCTGTACCAGACCATGATTAGATATATTATTAAATATAAAGACATTCACTATTAGACACAGAATAAGCGAACTCAGTTAAAGCACAATTATTTGCTAAGCTGTATATGTTAGTAAGTCCTATGCAACGCACGTAAAATTGACTTTAATGATAGCGTACCTTACAACTGTCGCATAATATTTCAAAAATTCGAGTACGCAAAACTTACTTCTTACTGAACCTAGAGTTGAGAAGAGATTTTTATAGTTAAGTAGATTTATATGTGGTACGTCACGATTGGCGATGAAACAAGCGAGTTCATTGCGTGAGAAACAGTACCTATTCACTGCGATTACTTTCGAATGAGACTTTTCGTTTACTCCACTGAAAAGACCAACATAATTAATCACTACTATCATCAACAACCCATAATGTCTCACTACTGGGCTCGGGTCTATTCGCAAAAGAGGGTTAATCACTACTACATTGGAATTATATTCTTTATACTCCTTTGCTTCGGGATGAACAAAAAAAAAGTATTTCTTATTAAAGCTCTAGGTTCAGATGGCTAGTAATTTTCCACCACATGGCACACTTAAAAAGTACATTACAGTGCATATAGTATAGTTGTTCAGAATAAAACATTCATACTTCGTATTCATACTTAGTACACGTTCGCGCTTGTTTATTGTTCAATTTATATCAAAGACTTTATTCGTGACTTTGCTTGTCCCAATACAGAAGCATCACTATAGGTCACTATAGTGTGGGTCGCCACGCTGCATTGTTGCACTGTCTGCATTCGCAATAAGCTTGGTGACCACTACTCTTGAATTCTGCTCATGCTGTCCATCAGATAGAGTAGAGTCACTTTGGCAGGCGCATAAATAAATCAAACGTTGTATTTAATTACATATATTACAAAATAACTAATCAATCATAAAAGTAGGTTTCCTACAGAACCCTTGGATTTTATATACTACCGCGAAACTGATTTGAATGTTTTTTATATAAGTGAACAGTCATAAGGGAACTATTAAAACTAAAGAATAAATTCGATCATGAACGTTAAGATGTTACTGGTATTATTTACAGTATTTACAATATTGTTACATTATCAGAGTTTTACGAGTATATAACACTGGCGAAACTTTCAAAGAGATTGTTAGTAAATAAGGCTTTACCCAAATTTTATTAAATTTGATTGTATTTGATTTCATGTTCCATATGGTTTTATGAGTTTATTACATTATGGTAATAAACCAAATAACAAAACAAACGAAATATGAAAAATATCAAATTTCATTTGTTTTCATTCATGAAATTTATTGAAATACCTTTTTTGTTATTATGAATTGATTTCATGATTTGACGCTTAAGTATTTAGCGTTCATTGAATATTAACAGTGATGACAATGTAATTTTAGAGTACATAACATAACAATCGTCTTTGCACTTAAGCTAGGGAATGTGCTTTTCTAACTCTAATATTCCCAAGAATAACATAATTTGTCCGTGCAAGTAATGTTATTTTAAATTTTAGATAACACTATTATATAATATCACTTTGTGTAAAATATTAAGTGTATTTATCATGTTTTTAGAATATTCATTAATTTTCAAAAAAGTATTTTTCAAACACGACGAGCGTTTTCTTTTCCTCATTTGTCGGAATTTTGAACTTTTCAAATTGAAAAAGTTCATAATTAAACAAAATAACTTATGTGCGTAAATAATATAAAACTGAATCGATATCGGCACGTGTTTGCGGTAAGTTTTTATGGGGTGGAGTGGTCAGGGCATTCACACACTTGACGGGCGATTTCCCTCAAACTGTTTAATAACCACACAACTGTGGTGTATTGTTTATATAGTAGTCTGTTAAAAAAGAACAGACTTTATTTAGTTTGGGCTGATATCATTCTTATTAAAATATGTTGTATTAAAAAGACAACCTCTATGAATACGTCTTTGTGTGAAACGAACACACTAAGATAAAAATAATCTTCTCGATCATTGCAGAACGCTCTTTTATCAAGACTAATTTAATGCTTACGGCAAAAAGACATATTTTTAAAAAGTTTGGCGAATCCCAATACGTGCCAAACTAAATTACTAATACCGTTAGTAAAGCTTCAATTGACATTCAAATGTCCCACATGTAAATGCCAATTGTTGCTGTGCTCTGATACCTTCGTATGCGTATCGCATTTCATTGTATATTTATTGTCTGGTAGACCCACAAAGTTTAGTGTACAAACTTTAAAGTTACTTTAAGAGGTCAGACACAACGAAACAAACCAAATTTTGTAAAAAGATTGATTGTTGCTTTAAAACTTGCATTCTTGTGTGTCCCTAATCATTAAGTATGGTAGCTATTCATTCATTCATTAGAACTAAAGTAAACTGTATGTAGTGTGTAAAATACCCAAAATACACATTACACTAATGTTGATAAGTACGATTACATTCACTTGTATTTCCCTTGCACCTACACAGTTCTCTAGCTTATTAAAGAAGCTCGACGACTTTTAAACTGATTTTAATGCAATCCTATACTGCTGGCTGGTGGGTGAAATAATGTGTCTTTTGAAGTGCACGCGCGAGTTACCTAATGCTAGGCTAGGCTGGGTTTTGGCCACTGAATAAAGAAATTTTGTATATAGATGGTCTAGAACTTGAGAAAGGACATATGCTACTTTTTACCGGGATACCCGACATAATAGCGAAAGCTAGTTTTCAAATGGAAATGAAATAAAAAAAATAAAAAATTAGATTTTTAATATTGTTTTTTGATTTCATTTATTATTCTAAAAGTAATCTTTAAGATGAACTGATTTCTAAATAAATTACTTCAAATAATAAAACTCGTTGCAAAGATTAAAGAACCATGATAAAATTATGTCATATAGCAACATTAATAACCGATAGTCAATTCAAGTGACGTCATTAATTAAGAACACTAATAAAATATCTAAAAATAAAAAAAACATGTGTGTCGAACCTGAAATCTCATCAGTGTGCAAGTAAATTTGATTGATGAAAACGTCCCACAGCGGCTGACCAAACTTATTAATTCATGGAAGATATGGTGCAAAAAAATGTATTACATACGTTACTTTAGGTTCCGTAGCTATTTAGCTCCCTTAAGAACAACGGAACATTATAACGTTGTTTGGTTTACTTTTAATTTGTTTTTTTTTTACTTTATGTCAACGGCGTATATCCCTAAGTTTATAATTAAAAATACCCAAAAAAAACTCATTATTAATTAATAGATTGAAGTGATTTATAGGGCATACTTTATGTTTGCAATCGTTATCGTCGGTGCTCTCAAATAGGTATATTGACAACTAGTTTTATGTGTACTCTGTATGTGTTATGCAGTAATATCTCTATAGGCTTCCATAGTAGGGGTTACCCTACTGCATTATCTACATTTGCAAGGGGCATGGTGACCACTACTGTTAGATTCTATCAAGCTTTCCACCAGAATGGAGTGACATTAAAAATAAATTTGCTCATAACTTTTAAGCTTTCCATTCAATTCAGGTAAAAAGTTATAAGTTTTATTATTCTATTCTCATGAAAATCATTATTTAAGTTCGATAATATCTCATTCTATTGATTAATTTATTGTTTTTTTATTTATAGCAGGCGGTCTTAAATCGCTAATGACATAGTTATGGGTTAGGTACACACCCACACATATTATACATGCATTTACACACATTTATTATTCTAGAAACTTATTCTTTTTCTATTACTATGTTTTGTACGCATAGAGGGTCGTGTGTGAAATATATCATATTTTTTTCGTGTTGATAAAAGTTATATGAATACTGCCGTATACCTTTATGGAAGCAAAGAAATTTAAAATGAATGACATACACAATAATGTCAAATATGGCGCGTGACTTTTTAACCGATTTAAAAAATCTGCATATTTTTATAATCAAACATCACATACCATATTAAACTCATGTCTGTAGATGTTCTGTTCAATGTTCCATGCTGGTACAATAATTAACTAACCAAAACTAATATATATTATGCTCCCAAATTTCGTTAGCTATATTTTAAGTTACCGAAAGTGTATATTGTCAGTGTTGCTTTTGGATAGTCACTCAAAAGCAACACCAGTGTCACAGAAGTTAGTTTTTACATATATGTAGTTACATAACACACATGAACACGAAAAATGCTAAAAATGTTCATGTATTTAAAAATAATGATATCTAACTGTATTTCAATAAATACTTAAGAAGTTTTTTAAATATTTACAATTAAAAGAATTAAACTGAACCCTAACCGGGCCGCAGCGGCCGTTCAAAAGCATCTCACAACCGCGATAAGGCTGGCTGTCTGGCCTAAAAACTTTGTGATAAATAATAATTTATACAAAACCTGCATCGCCCATACATTGAGAATACGCCAGTTAATAACACCATGGGTTATTACATGTAACCCGTGAGTAAATTATTAACGCTGTATACATTTGGTATTTTGTGTGGAGTTATGTGTGGCCCGATATTGTGCGGATTTGTGCGTACGATTAAATTAAATATTTTTCTCTTTGTGGCTAAAAAGTAATCAAGAATTGTTAATGTTTCTTCCTTACCTCGCACTTTTCTACTTTGGTTCCTTAGGTACTTTTTTTAGCATTGGTGTTTTTTGAGTCCGTTTAATGAATTAGTAAATTCACTCGCGGCACAGGAATATATGCCTAGAATGATATGTGGCAATGAAAAATCTCTTCCAGGGCGAACAAGCTACAAATAATTAGTACAGCATTCAATAAATAACAATATTTTTTAACCTTTTAGAACCAATGAATTTCATCTTTATGCGTATTTTGATGGTCAATAATGGATTTCATGTGTTTAAATATATGTAAATCTTATCTCAAGATATGCTAAACAAATCTTTAACGTGCAAATCTATTCATTAAATCATTGGAAAGCGAACAGGATCAAGCTAATATGTGAGTGGAGAGAGCCAATAGGCCAATGATACACGTCAAATATTTGTACACCAACACTTGGACCGTTAATCCATTGCATGTTGGCGATACCATATTTACTTTACCAACTAAATATTTTGCTTATGTTTGCAGAGAGAATACAGATATTTGATAACCATCACTTACCGGTAACGGTCAGCTATTGCAGTGTTGCAAATGGTAGGACACGCATGATAGTTAAACTGTGGCCGTATATTACACCGTATTGTAATTGTATGTATCACAAACATTTAGTGACAGATTGTTTCGTGGAAAATGTGGTTATTAATGTATGGAGACCGGAGAAGAGGACAGGATTTCACTTTGAAGAAATCTTACTATGAACGTAAAATCCTACTTTTATACTCTTTTGTCATTTGACTAAACGTTTTTTGGTTAAATAAATAAACTTATTTTCTTTAGAATCTTAGAAGTAAAGAAAATAAGTGTCAAGGTTCAGTTACAACTCTCGTCAGTATCGTATTATGTGCCCGTATGTCAGTCACTTAGCAGATATAATATATATGTGTATACGACGACGGTGACATTCGGTAGGCAGCGATCGTAAACTTTTCTGAACGAGGCGGTTGAAGATAAATGGTGATGATGAATAGATGTTGAAAATTCAATGAAACTTAAAGTGGTCTGTCACGACAACCCCTTCTTTGCTTGGACAAAAACCATTCTTAATGGTTTTTGCCGATTAAGAGCAGAAATATCAGATAAGGCTGGTTTTGTCCTTCTTTGTTAATTTATTAAAAATAGTGTTAAAAATAACGGCTGAAATAATACATATTTCAGGTTAGGTTAATTTGTTCTAGTGAAAACTATACTATTAGAGTAGTGAGAACTATAGTGATGTCAGTTACTTATTATTTTTTAAATACGACTATTAGCCGTTCTGTAACCGCAAAAGATTTTCATGTGGTTGTTCTGTTATTTAATCATGATAAATAATCAGACGTTAGAGTACTTGATGAGTTTCTGAATATGTTTAAAAAAGAAACTATATTAATTTACTCAATTTTAGATTTTTAATTCTGTATCTTATTTGAACATTGTATCCATTTCTCAGACTCGCTAATTTCTTCCTACCATGACATGTAAATTTTCTAACATGTATTAACATTATTGGATTTAAAAAAACCGTTGTTGTATTCTTGAACAGTAGACAATATAAATTTTATATTTTATTTTCTGCTTCAAAACAGTACGTTGTAATAGAAGGTTCTGCAGTAACTTCGCGTCGCGGTCATGACGATGTCCCTTTGTTATGAAAATTCTATAGAGTCATTTCAACTGAACAGGTGGAATTTGAAAATAAAAATTAGCATTCAGTAAGCAGTCTTAGACGGTATTTTATTAATTGAGGTCGAATGCGGTATTCTGAATAAATTTTCTGTTTTTAATTTAAATATGGATTCCGCGGTTTGGCCATAAAATTTTAACTGTCTACGCTAAATGTATATGGGCTTATAAGAATTTAGATAAACCAAATTAATCAGATGCTTTATGTGTTGGAAATGTTAAATTTTATTCGGATTTTGTTTTCAGTCTAGATCATTTATATTAATAAATCAAAGAATCGTAGGAGTCTGTTTCGTAGCATTATGTTTTGGCCTTACTGTTTCTTATTAATGATATAAATTACAAGCGTGTGCTATTATTAATTTGAACGAAAATTATTATGCTGCCAGTTTTTCGTCAACTAAGTCGCCCTTGGACTTTAATCTAAAGTGGTATGTGGTACTCAAGCCAACCATATAGCCAATTATTTTTTGAGTTAATGTCAAATATCTCAGGTATCACCGAAGCAGAAAGGACTTCAATCAATCATTTCATCACACATTAGAATATAACTGCGAATAAACATTCTTGTTCTTTCTTATTTTAGTTTTTGCACATACATACTGTCTCTTAGACATCTTATTTACAACTAAACCTTTAAATATGACAAAGAATTACAACTTATTTAAGTTTCTATAGCAGTTGTTGAAATTTTTTAATCTACGCTGTTTTCTAATTTTGTGATATTTAAATTACTCACTTTTATATGCTGTTTTACTTAAGCCTATCCGACAGAAAAAGTACAATGCTAGTACCAAAATTTTTTTTTATCAAAAGTTCTGGTCAGGATTTCTCGAAGGTTGGAGAATTTATTTTATGAAATGCCGTTTATTCATCATTGGAATTGCACGGAAATTAGTCGTAACTGTAATTGATGCATCAGACCTCAAGTGTAGAGCTTGATGACGTAATCCTTTTATATCCGAGAGAAGAAAACAAATTTATTGTATAGAAATTAATTGTATATTGGACATTCAATTATTGAAGTATTATCTTGTTGCAATAAATTTGTTTAATTGACAGCAGTAGTACCGCAGGGCGAGAGATAATTAATAGTTTAATTCTTTAGTTATCTCGATGTATGGGAATGTGTTATTAACTATGACACTTGGGTTTTTAATTGAATCCGATTGTCCATAACAGTTTGTAATAAATAATTTATTCCTTACTTCACAAATTATATTAATATTTCTGGTAAATCATTTTTGTTAATATTTGTTACACTAATGGGTTTTTGTTTGTTGTCGTATTAAATTTTACTGCATAAATTAAAAAAGAATCGAAGATAGAAGTGATCAGTTCACAGCTATTAGTTCTGGGTGGGAATCAAACCCACGGTCTATGGTTTAATAGTTATACACTAACAACTACACTAAGATCCAACAGCCCCGACATAATTACGTTGGTAAGTGCCTCATGTTCCAGCAATTGCCTAAAGGATTCGTTTCAGTAAATCTCTTTCTTATCAATGTTTTTTATTTCAAATGTGCTTTTACTGTCAAATACTTTAAATATATCAAAGTCTCATTGTATCGTTATCCTCAATCCTGAGGATTGTGACCCCTGTTTTTAGTTATTGTGCGGGAAATATCAGTGTGTATATTTAGTTAGGATTCATGGATATCTCTTTCAATATACGAGAATTTTTTATCTTCTCCTCCTCCTTATTCTTCTCCTCCTTATACTTCATAGGTGTTTGTAATGTTGGGAGACAGACTTAATTTCATTAATATCAGATAAGAAAGTATATATGTACATAATAATGGATACTAAATGTGATAGTCTAATTACGCGCTCGATATATCCAATACGGTGATTGAGATAGAATTGAAAATAAACCTTATGGTTAGTAAACAAGAGACCTTTTTGTACACATTGATTGGTAAATTAAAAGGCATAAGGAAATATCTGTAACGTTTGTTAACGGAAAAGCAGATGTATCTTTGAAAAGATATTTCTATAAATTACGTAATTTAATCAGCTTGTAATGACCATTAACAGTGTAAGCCTAGGCAAAGAATTTGTTTTAACTTTTTGTAGATTGTACCTTTTTAACAACGATTATTTAAAATCATTCAGGTCGGTTAGAATCAGTTTGTGAGTATGCATGTATGAATATTTGTTGCTCTTTTACGCAAAAACTACAGAACGGATTTGGATAAAACTTTACAGTAAAATAGCTTATGTATCAGAATAACACATAGGCTACTTTTTACTGCAATAATCTAGATAAACGCGGGTGGAGCCACGGGCGAAAGCTAGTTTAAAATAAAATTATCTCTTTAACAGTAATAAGGGGCAGGCATCCGGCTATTTCAAGAATTAAATAGAAGAACTACTACTGCGCTACTGTGTTAAAGATACCATTTCATATATGTCTCTCTCGTATTTCATAGTATCTTGTGTTAACATCTTAATGGGTATCACAAATAATATCGAAATAATATATAAAACCTATTAGCCAGCCTTGTTTGTGTTAGCTAGCGGTTTGGGACACCCACGCAGGTGAAGTCACAGGGGGTCAAAAGTTTTTAAATTGTTAGAATTTTGATGCCATCTCGATAATAAATTAAAAACAATCACCAATTGATAGTATTAAAGTCATCAAGGGTTTCTATAAAAATACAGTTTAAGATTATCTATACTTTTGTGAGATTGTGCTTGTAATGTATATACTTGAGTACTCTGATATATGTAGATTTAAAAGAAATCGCTTTCTTTCGCACATTGACTTAAATCTAAATTTGCTTGTGAAGAAAAATTTTAATCTCTCGTTTTACCGAATATTCGTCTGCATCTATTTAGCGTGACGTCAACTATCTTATCTTAGGCAAGTCAGCAAAACACACATGTCAGTCTGTCAGCTGCCAGTCTTTTGGGAACGCTACCACTAAGCGATGATGCGGGGTAATTTTTTGATTATGGAAAAATCTTTTCCAATTATTACTTAATTTTAGTTATATTTATACGACTTTGTCGAATTGCCTGTTTACTTCGATACAACATCCGAGTATAGTCAGATGTTTGTGAAGGAAGTAATTTATGATCACATAAAACGAAAGTGCATTTACTTTCAACTTCCTTATTGGCTTTTGTTGACAACTGTTTTAAAAATAGAGGAACATATTAGAAGTATGTGCACTAATGGATTTCCTTATGACTTACATTTCAAGAAAAGATTCTGAAGTTATTAATTTAAGAGAGAATAAAATAGTTTTTAACTAGTATCTTAATTTCTTTAATATTTTTATCTTATCTATCTAATTTTTAGTTACTTTTAATTAGTTATTTATTGGTAGAATAGTGTTGTGTTGAAGATATTGTTTTGGAAATATTGATTTAATACTGTATATAATATAATAGACTCAAATGCTGATTACCCACAATTGTCCTTTCCGTCCGCGTGTACATACGTAATCATTTTTCGAATTAATATGTTTATGACATTCACAAATAATTTGATTTTATATGTTACCCCCTACAAAGTCATAAACTCACAAACCTCATTTAAATACTGGTATAGAGTCGAGTCTATATACGAGTCTATATATATTCACACAGGGTTAGAGTGGGAATGAAACAAACCACCTTCGTTTTTCTTAAGTTTTATTACTGCACTACATGGATAATTTCAAGGTAATAAATGAAAAAGAAAAATCTACTTTCAGGTTTAAGATGATTAGAAGGGATCATTTTGGGTGTTGTTATTTAGGATAAAGAATTAAGGTTCAAATGATACGTGGTTAGTATGCGTTACAGCGTGTGAATAACTAATAACCAAGTAATCTGTTAAGATTTTGCAGGAATTTTAACAATACCATTACCATATTTGCTTTAAGTACAAGTATAATTAACTACGTAGAAACACTATGTCAAATCAAATTAAAATCAACAACCCATGACGTCACACTACAGGGTTCGGGTCTTCTCTTAGGAGAGGATTAAAGCCATACGTCCTCACTCTGGACTGGCAAGTCATGTTGTGGCTACGTAATCTTGCCATTGAATGTTTTTAAACCTCTCAAAGGCCTCTAACTAAACTTGACGACTACTATCTTATGATAACAACCGGTACGGATTGCTTAACGTGAAACGCTCATAACGTATCACGCCACAAGCGGTAACCCATCTAGGTCCATTTACAATCACCTAAGGCCACTTGGCTATGACCCCTAATTGTAACAACATTTTTATTTTTGTGCGGTTACCCCACGGATACCACCAGCCAACCAGCTGGTGGTTATATCGGACTCGAACCGACTAAAAACCGCACGCCATCTCGGATACTTGAAGCCGAGGTACCAGGTGCACCCTCGAAAGGAAATCCCTGGAACCCCGACATACCTCGGGCCATCTACGGTCTGTACATGACCCCCTTCGGTGTGGGAACCCTATTTTTCCCTTTCTATTGCCCTTTTGGTTAGGACTCTGTTTTGAGAATCCGCGCGCTCTTAGCGCGCCTCTACCCGGCCCTGCTTATACTAGGGTGACAGATAGCCTCATCTGTCACCCCCAGGTCTGCGCTTATGGAGGACGGAGATCGTTCGAAAATTCTACCTAAACACCTAAAATTGTTGCTCTTGTTAATACGAACACAATTTAAAATTTTATATCTTATAGTTCCATCTAAGAGGATATTTTATAACCTATGTATAAAATTATATTTTAGACAAGTCAAGCCGCTTCACAGACAATGTACATGAACATACAACAAGAAGACATAAAATAGACGTGTGTACTCTAGAAGTATTCTGACGTCGACATTGACCGCGATCGTTTTCGTTACGAGAAAGCAAATTATGCTGTCGTCGACTATCAACCCGCACAACTAGTTTATACACTTTATTTATTCATATATTTTCACTTATGTAAATCATACAAATTCTCTTTTGCTCCTGTGAACTATCCGGTGTCCGGTTAGAAAATTATTAGCATTCGTTTATGGATATATCATCGGATTGACATAACGGTTTCGTCATTTGAGGTTGAACATATAAGGAGGTTTGTCTATGCTTTTTTTGTATTCATTCTTATTATGAATAAATAAATGTTTTTAATTGTTTAAAAGTTTCCTTCGAATTTCGAATAGTTGGACTTTCACAATATTTGGAAGATGTAGCTTTTTTTTAAGTTACCAAGAAATTGGTTTCGATTACAGTTAGTTTGCAATTTATATAATGAAACATGAATGATTTGATTGTACTATAAGAAGTTGAGTATCTTTACCACTTACATATCTACAACGAAAACGCAGATTCATTCCTATAAGGATGTGATATATATAATGAGAGGATGAAACTGCAATAGTCAACGAAAGCGAAAGTTTGAAATAAAAGAAGCGATGAAACCAAATCGGAACGTATGTAAGGATAGGTCTATTGGTCTGGAGTATAAATTTTTAAAATTTCAATTTATTTTGTTTGTTGTTTATACCCTGTACTATGAAAACTAGGCTTTTGATATACGTTTGAGTACTGACACAAATATAGGTATGTATTATTGAGGAATTATATGCAAAAACCGAACACCTCCCTAGTCAAGTTCACATTCCACAAAAGTAAAAGTTAATAGAAAACTAACAAATGTATGGGAATGACGTCTAAGCTAAGGTATGTGTAATAAAATTTGGCATTGAGATTCTTTAATTCTTGAGGAAGGATATAGACGTGATAACCTACATACAAGTAGGTGGAGCGGCAGGCAAAACCTTTTTAATTAAATATCATGCTTACCACAAAAAAATATATATAAGAAAGTTTATGAGTCGGTTAGATATGATTTTTATTAGTGCCATACGTGTTAACTAGAGTTTATTAATACCCAGTTTGATTTATGACCGTTTTCAATAACCTATCTAAAATGAAATCTGCAGATAGTGTTTTTATTTATTTTCTTTTTTTTGAAATTTTGATTATTTTATTGCTTTTTTTCGACAAGTTTTTACTTTTTATTGTTAAAATAAGATTAAAGACACTCTTTTATACGTGAATTCAGACCATTTTTTAATAACCTACATATACGAGTATTTAGTTAAAGCTTGAAAATGGCTGTGAAATATCAGGTTAGCAAAATATGGGGATGAGTAGGTAGGTAGATAGTTTTATTCATCTATATCCACATTAAGCTAAAATACTCACAATTGTACTCTTACAATTAAAAATGATTGATTTCATTTAAAAAACGTAAGTTTGAGAAAGTTAAAAAAATATAAACATAATTTGAATGTCAATATCCTGAAGTAATTATGTATTTACGTAACTACGTCAACAAACAAGATCATTTGATGTAAATACAACTTTTTAAAACTTTCGCAATCATGAATAGCTAATACCAGAAACAAAAAAAAAAGATTTCTACGTAGTAAAAAAATTGCAATATTTATTATATCCAATAAAATCATGTAAGAATATGGTAATTAACTAATTAAGCGGTATATATTCCGTGCCTGTATATTACTTGATATTTTGACCAAACCCCTTGTGCAAAATGCAAGTGTATAGCGTCGAATTGTTTTCAGCAGTCGCATTCGCTAGTACTGCATTAAAAGAACCTTTTTTTGAAACAAATTATAAAATCTCATAACATCAGAACCACAAAATATGTAAAATAAACAATACCAAGTTAAAAAAGACTGTATGGTTTATATTACTGTGGAGGGACGGGTGTCGTATCCCTCCAATACAAAGGGATGATCCTTTGACCAGGCGAGGTGATCATGCCTGGCGGGCCACTGCCCATTGGTTGCTGTAGGGATGTTGTATATATGATAATCGATCTGAGAATTTCTTTTTCGCGATTCAGGATTAGTAGTTACTCTGTATAGATCGCTCTATTTTTTCACGACAGATTTCAACAAGCACATTGGTTAAATGTAATTATGCTTGAAAAGATTTTGTATTCAAATGTGTTTTTCCTTTTTCAGGTCCAAAATGGCGTCCGATGTTGCATCACATATTAGAAAAACGTCATTTCTATGGCTTATTCTAGCCTTAACAAATGTAAGTTTTCTTTTATCTAAATGTTCAAATTTATTATAGCATATTTATGCTATATTACCGACTGTTTGATGGAACATTCATGGCCAAAGTATAAACTGATACGTTCCGTAGCTAGCTCAGAATGCAGAATATTTATACAATTTGTACTTGTTCCATTTAGAAAGCTTATCTTTAATCATTAACCACTTCACATTTTAACAGTTAGAATATTACTAATAATTAAAAGTAAACTTTTACAAAATAAATGACAAGTAAATAACAAGATACCTACCTACTATTCTTATTTTAACTTCTCCGAACCTTTTGTTTAAATATCTGCTTGTATTACTACAGCTTTTATAAATATAATTTTACGAAGTCTTGTAATATGACAAGAAATTGAGATCAAATCTTTGCTTTACAGATCTCACGAACTTTGTCTTCGAAAAACCAAGCTTTTATCAGAATTAAACTGATATTTTTAAAATTTTGAGTCCAAACCATATTAGGATCTTTTTAAGATTGCCCTACTGGCTCACGTACTGAACCACCGCAAAAAATTTTTGGGACAATCATAAGTCCAAAAAACAAAATTTGAAAAATATACCATTTTGCATTCATATTAAAATAATACTTAGTTTCAAACATCCTGCAGACTAGCGTTCTTCGCTATCATTTAATATATGCTATCATTTAATTACAGTCAAAAAATCATTACTATTATTCATTATAACACAGTAAAAATATTAAAACGAACTGCACCAATCATGATTATAACATACCGATATAACACATCATACGCTTTCAGTTTCTCTTCGAAACGTGAGAATGATTTACTCGAAATAAAATACCGTAATAAAAGCAACATTGGAACAAATTCGAGACATATTGTAATTATACAAGGTGTTACAGATTGTTTTCTTATTTTAAGTGCGTTTTTTATTACTAAGCCTAAAACTACCTACACTAAATTTAGTCAGTCAGTCGGTATACTTAAGTAAGTCAGTCATTCAGTCTAAAATGGAATGACAAAAAGAATGAAACTGCAAAGACAGAGCGTTCTAAAAATGAATTTATTGAGTTCAAATAAATAGTGGAATTAAAGTACAAGTGAGTTTCAAGAATATATTTTAAAAGTTTGCACGAAGTGCTGACGATCGAGAGTATCATTTATTTTTAAGATAGAGGTTTAAGAATAGCACACTAAATTAAACTCTTTCATCAAATACTTTATTCATTAGTGAAAAACGCAGTGCTCGCTCATTTAGAGTTTAACTATCACATTCAGTATATCCAGGTAGACATATTAAAAACATAATCAATTTCGAAGCACGACATTTGCTGAGGCTACAAATTTTAAATTTAATCAAATTATTTCACAACATCCTATATCTTTTATAATATTTAATTTGGTCAGATTGATTTTTATCAAGAACTAGCTGATGCCCGCGGCTCCGCTCGCGTTTTAGAGGTATCAAAAATAGATGTTGGCCGATTCTCAGACCTACTGAATATGCATATAAAGTTTCATAAAGATCGGTCAAGCCGTTTCGGAGGAGTATGGCAACGAAAACTGTGACACGAGAATTTTATATATTAGAAGATTGTAATTGTTCAAAGCTGTTTTATGTGTGTTTATTTGAATGTTGTGAGAGGATTTCGAGTATTATATATTTGAAATATTTAAAGTGCTAAAGCTTTTACCATGGAAGGAATATTAAGCAAGATATTATAGAGAACTGATTATATATTATACGTTATATTACGTCTTTAGACTTTCCAAAAAAGAGTTCATAAGTATTGTTTATTGAAAAATGACAATGTTTTTGTCCTATATTACTAATCAAATACCAAGCTACAGATACTACTTTTATTTAGGCATTTAACTGAACTAAATGTATAACAGTATTATCTACTTGAGAAACATATTTAGTTCAATTTGGCAGGTTCTAACAGACAGGTTAACCTTTGTTGGTATCACTCAGCAATTAGTTACTTTTATTTAAAATCTATCTTTATATATATAATTCTTGTGTGAGTGTGTATGTCACTGAACTTCTCTCAAACGACTGGACCGATTTTGATGAAATTTTTTTGTGTGTGTTCAAGGGGATCTGGGAATGGTTTAGATTCGCAATTGGACCCGGTAGGTGGCGCTGCGATCAAGTTCTGGAATTTTAAAGTTGGGCGGTACGAAGTTCGCTGGGTCAATTAGTTGTAATATATAATAATAACGCCCAAGTTTTCGATTAATTGATTATTTAATGTATCTAAAATTATCAGAAATAAATGGATATTTTTGGATATTTTTTTTTATACTGATGAAGGTCCTATATAACGTCTCGACGACGTCACTCCTCCTGTGGTGACGGATTAAGTATACCGAGTATCACCACTAATATTTATTCCATGGGAGCCGTTAGAGGCGACTAAAGCATTAGTATACTGCTTTGGTCGCCTCAGAACAACAGTACTGTACCAGTCCGTCTGGTATATTAGGCTAAACGTTATTTCTACGAAGAGGCTTATGTGTCCTGCTGTATACTGTCTAAGGCTGATGACGAAGTGACGAAATTATGATGACTTTTATAGGTGTAACACTGATCATAATCGGCTAGAAGGCTACTGGGCAGTAGTTTTTTCAAATGTACATGGTGTCGCACTGCATTGGTGCTTATGCAGTCATTGTGGACTTTGACACGGATGTATCGTGTGAATTGTTTTATTTTATCCTTTTGTATAAATAATTTGTTTCTATCCTATTTGTATCTTACAATACAATATCGTAAATTAGTCTATAACTATAAGTGAAGACTTGTAATTGGCTCTCTGATGAGTAATCTGCCTTAACTTTAAGACATTTGTAGCTGTAAGTTTTCCATATGTAAATGAAAAAATAAATTTAAAAAAAACCTGAGAAAATGGGACAATAATGGTGTTTTACCAACATCTTGCAAATTTAAGGGGTCACTAATAGAGAATAATCTAACCCTTGGTGATATATTTGTTTTCACCTTTCTTTCACCTAAGTGACGTGATGTGATTAGATGTCTTAAAATTTAGGGGTTATTCTTCGTTATCGTTATCACGGTAAAAACTTTATGCTCTAAGACTATCTGTCTACCAAATTTCATTTAAATTATGTAGTTCAGTAGTTTTGATGTGAAAGCGTGACAGACAGATAGAGTTACTTTTGCATTTATAATATTAGTAAGGATTTAGGTACGTATAAAATCCACGGTACAAACAGGCATTATATTTACTGTAAACATTTTGCGCTGTGTGTGGTATGAGAACATAAAAGGAAAGTTATTATAGAATATATATTTATATAGAGGTAAATGAAAATCTCAGTAATAAATTTTATTAGCGATGGATTTCAAGAAATCATAAGAAGCTAAAGGAACAATTTAATTGCAGTAATAAAATGATGTTGATGATGATGATGAATAAAATACAACAATTTTATTTTTATGCTGCTAAGTAGAGTTGGTAGAGATAAAGAGACGAGGAAAGGGTAGCCATCTTTTAAATATATACAATAGATAGACCAGAATCACATATTGGTAACAAACGGGTTAAAACGGTAGTAACTCTAAAAAACCTATAGGTATTATAAAAAAAATCGTTTTTTTTTATAGCAGCCTGCTAAAATGAGTACTATGTCTGATAGAAAGCATGAGTAGACTCCAAGAGTGGTGTAGAATGCAGCCTGGTGACCCAAACCATGCTACTGAATCATTGGCCTCTGGTGTTACACTCGCCAACGAAACAACGGCATGAATGCCTTTAGAGTTGGTCTTCTTTGGGAAACATGAAGCAAGTGCGAAGTTTAAATTTAATAAACTTACTGTAACTAATAACAAATCTATGCAAATACATAAAATTGAAGTGTCTGTATCATGATTATCATCATCAACAGCCTTTAACAGTCAACTGCTGGACATAGGCCTCTCCTTAGAAAGGAGGTTTTGGCCTACTATACCACGCTGGCCAGACGGGTTGGTATAGGGTTGGTTTCAAGTTTTCCTTCTCTTTGCATTGATATTGTATTGCGTAGTTTAATTCTTAGTCGCCTTTTACGACTCCCGCAGGATGATTAGGGGTGGTGACACTCTGTATTCTTAATCCGTCACCACACGGTAGTTGCTTTAAGTAATATCAAATTTTTCAATTTATCAATCAAACAGTTTTTTTAAAATGCAAATTATAGTACATAAAATGCAAGTTTTACATTTTTTGTTTGTTTGTTTGTTTCGAGTAATCTGTGGAATAGCTAAACCGATTTTGATGGGACTTTCACTGGCAGAAATCTGATGACCTAAGGAGAAATTTATGCTAACTTTTCTTAGAAAATCGTAAAAAAATCGTAAATACAATCATTTTTTAAGACTAGTTTAATTCTGCAGCGTTAATCGCGATTGACAACAATAACCGCGTGTATCACCGCGGGACTCAGCAAGTGATCAATAAAAAATAAAAAAAAAACTTTCTATATCACCTTTCTATGTTGTAGATCATTGAATAAGCAGAATCTCAACGCCGTCCTTGACGAGGTCGACGATATAAACCAACTAAATACAAAATACGACCAACGAGTGTGAAACTTACAGTATCACATCTTTCACATTTGGTCGGTTAACTTTCTGTGGTGTCCGCTCCATTTGACGTGTTGTCAGCGCATGCGCGTCCGGTGGCATACATAGCACACATATCGCACGCCAACTAGACCAAGTTAGTAAAAACATGCGGATAGAGTTAGTACTGTTCGCAGAAGTAAAAACGCAGCTCAATTAATTTTCAATCGATATGTCTGTGTAAAAAATGAAAATAATTACATTCAAGAGGAAGTGTAGTCACTTTGGCAGATGAGCTGTTTGTATTGAAAGACGTTTTGAAATAACTTTCTTGTATATTTTGGTTATTTTCGTTTTGAGATTATTTTTTTACCGACAGTGGATCAGCCCCCTTAGCCAAGTTGCAGACGTTTTCCGTTTTTTATTCTATACTCTATTTCTACATTATCTAGTTTCATTATCTAACGTCATTCAGTCACGTGATCAGAACAAAATATTAGCCAATGTAATAAGAGAATAGAGAAATAGTACAGAGAATTCTACTAATATTATAAACGCGAAAGTTTGTGAGAATGTATGTATGTATGTTTGTAGCTCTTTCACTCAAAAACTACTGAACAGATTTGAATAAAACTTTACAGTAATATAGCTTATATATCAGAATAACACATAGGCCACTTTTTACTGCAATAATCGAGATACACGGGCGTAAGCTAGGTGATTTTAAAAATACATGAATCGTAGATGTCAAAATGTATCACTGCTTATCTTCTGTCAAAACTTCACAGGTTGCTATGCAAGTGTGTTATGCATAGCAACCTGTGAAGTTTATTATTAGCTACCACCACCATAATGTTAGTTTGTAAATGGCTAATTTAAAAATGAGTTCTGGATAATCATATATGTAAGCTACTTTGTAACACCGCAGGGCGCAGCTCGTAGAATATTAAACGAAAAACATTTGCAACTTGGCTAGCCCCCTAGCAGAAACATAAAATTGCATGTGACAGCAAAGACAATTTTGTAACCTTGTAACTGAAGATTGAAAGAAATTGATAGAAGACATGCCTGTGATGCGAAATGGTTCTTGCTGCCTTAGACTGGTTACTGGTATGGACTACCCTGATATTCTTTTTCTCAGTCAAAATCTGCTATAATCATTTTGAAAGCGATTACATTCCAGTTTAATGATACTTATAAACAATGTGTTTATTACAAAAAAGCCAATTTATCAAGTTCAATAATTATAATTTGTGTTTTAATTTTTTTTTCTTACGTTACCGTGCAACGGTTGACTTCTTTGTATGTATCTAAGAGTATAGTCTGAATTGTACACTTACTTAATTTTCTGTTTGCTTGGTAAGGCACATTCACGCATTTGTGCAAAAATAGAAATGTAATTCTATTAAAGAAAACTAATACATTTGAAGTCAAAAACTAAGGCGAAAAAATATATTATAGCAACATTAAAAAAACATTTAAATTCGACAGCTAATTTATTATTTTGTCTAGATAAGATAACTACTAACAAGCTGTTCTTTTTTTATTAGTAGGCAATAATATTAAAAAAAAGCTTCTAAAATAATCATGTGTCTATCGCTATCTAATAATTATCATAAAATATTAACACACACCTTACTATAAAATGTTCTAGCCTATTAAATTATCTTTCTAGTCTGACTTATTTTTTTATTATCTATATTTAAATATATGTATATTTTTACCGATATAGCGTAACTTACAGCGAGTTCAATGGTTGATTTCAATCGATAGTGTCGAATGAAATCTACGAAACGAATCAGTAGTGAAATCGATATTACTTCATATGTAACATTTTACTTGAAACATAACAAACATTAATAAATGTATTTAATGTATCATATTGGAGTCTTTATTTATAATATACTAGTTTAATATATATTAATGATATATTTTTTGGTAAATTTGAGGGACTTGCGAAGTTATTAGTGGACTCACTCTTCAATAGGAACATTGTAAGATGGTAGCTACTTCTGTACCAACATTTATGTATTTTGGTGCTAAAAGTCATCGTCATCAATAGCCTTAAATAGTCCACTTCTGGACATAGCCCCTTAAAAATGAATGTTTTGGCCTCCTATATCAAAATTGCCCGACGTGTTTCTTTAGGGATTGTGGAAAGTTTTACTTCTCTTTTGTGCTTTGTTGACATGCATAAGTCGAACTCAGCTTAAAGCGTAGTCAATGAGTTATTTACCTCTAAAATTTTTATTAGATAGATGATTCTATGGATGAAAGACATAGACATAAAAAAATTAAGATCTAGAAAATATGTAAAACTTCAAATATTCGGTGCAGTGAATAAGATATCTGGTATGTATTTTACTATCGGCATCTAGCGTTTTTATTTATGAATAACTACGTTAATATTATTTCATAAAATACAGCCTATATTAAATGAACGGCGTGGCGATCAAATCATCTATTTCGTTATTTTTTTATAGATGCCAATAAAAGATAAATATAAACATTTGATTTCGACCTTAAATAAGGCAGTTAAAATAGTTAAGTGTTAATAACTAGAATGTTATAAGTAAAGTGTTGCATTCCTCAGAAATATTATGACATGTGATAAAACTGTTATGAATAGTTCAAGATTGGGGGCAATTAAATTTTAAACTGCAATTTACTGCCAGTATATTTAGAACTAGATATACAATGACCCCACGTGCAACATCTTTAAAAATCGTAAATTTGAATCAATGTTTTATTACTTTTTAAATAACGATGAGAACGAATGTATTTTTATGAAACTGGAATTTTGACAGCGAGTGTTCACCTCAATATGAAATTACAATTAACTACTTTATTTGTTTCTAAAATTTCCTATTTTTAGGGTTATTTTTGGGCGGTCAATCTCAATGGAGACTAGTGAACTAGACAGGAGATATTATAGTGCAAAAGTGTGTGCCCAAACGCAGTTACTGTGTGAATTGAAATTAATTTACATTTACATACAATTTACAAGGAATTGACACTAACTGCTTTTAAATTTACAGCACTTTATTTCAATACCAAGTAGATTCGACATTCTTATTATTATTCACTTTGTAAAATATTCCTAGATAATGTCAAATTCTTCCGTATTTGATCTCCGGGATCAGTTTAATTCAGAAATGTCAATAAAAGTGTACAAAATAACACTATAATTAAACCTTAACCATTTTACATTTATATAGTTAAAGGAGCAATTTTCATCTCACACTAAGGGTCAATCTGCTGTTAATCGATGCCTCCTCCAATATGTTCAATAAGCCATTAATGGCTAAGAAAATACCAAACAGCATCTACTCGTAAGAATAATTAAGTAGCCGACCATTTGCTTTGAGCACTAATAGGCCCTATAATTCAGTAAATTCAGTATATCACTGTAATTAGCTATGGCCTAACGGTTAGAGCAAGATTAAATAAAATGGCGGTACTATAATGTTATAAGCTTTTAATTTGTTACCAAGATGATAAGCATCTTCGAGTGTATTTTACGAGTTATGATGTGATATAAGTACAATTTTTTTTGGGTTTATAATAATAGTTTTGGTTGGTTATAAAATAATTTGATCACTTTAAGTGACAAGGAGTGAAATGAAGTGATTTATGGAATACCATATGTCTAATAAAGCTAGTCTAAGGTACTCCTTATACCATGAGCAATCTTCAAGTGAAAGTCCCATCAGATCCGTCCAGCTGTTCCAGAGATTAGCCGGAACAAACAGACAGTCGGTTTATTTTTTTATTTAAGAAGTTTCAGCATTTAGAAAAAAATGTTATTTTGAAATTATAGATTAATACTTCAATTTTGTTTATAGTTGGACTTTACTAATAGGAAAACAACCATTTTTTCAACAGTTTTCCCCCATGATGAGATCAAGCCTACAAGACTCAAACCTGTACGTTATCCATTCAGTCAATAAAATTATAAACTACTACGCGACCCACGCAACCTTAACTACGTCTCTTATTACAAGTAGTTTGATGTTATAACGGCGTGCATATATTTGTTTACCATAGGGCCACAGCACACTAGCTACTTTTAGAATCAACGATCGGCAACTAGTCGCTTTTTAGAAGCTAAATACAGTGACCGAACGCTCCACTCTGCACACTTTAAAGGCATCCGGAGCAGACGCTAAACCGCGCGTTTCCGATACGGCGTTCGCACGCAGATAGTCGCGAATGATACAACATGACGCGCGATTTTGATACCGCGATCGAACGCAGGAAGTCGCTAAAACGCGATGCAGAATCGATGCAGTCGCAAAATCGCCGATCGCCGATGCTAAAAGTAGCTAGTGTGTTGTGGCACTTAAACAAGGTTACAGTGTGACAACCTTTGTAGATAAATATATTCAATTGCGTATTTTCTTTTAGAAGTTTTAAAGGGGAAAAATTATTTTGTACATTTTTTCTGTAATACTTTAACCATTTATGTATTGCACGCAATGAAAGCCTGCTCTCAGAAGGAGTAATTCTCCATAGTTTTTACAACATTTTTATTGATACTTCACTTCGGTCGAGGCATGATAATTTATAGCCTTTCTCGATGACTACGTTATTTATTTTAATACTGAAATAATTTTTCAAATCTCATCAGTAATTCCCGAGTTTTCCATTACAACCTCACAAACTGCCTCAGTGGCGCTGTGGGATCGTATGCGACCGCTTGGTTTGAGTTCTCGGGTTCGAGTCCGGAGTTGGACCAAATGTTTGTGTGATCCGCAAATATTTGTTTCGAAGTTTAGGTATTTTCTATATATAAAATACACATGTTTTTACAAATAAAAAATATGTTTCTATCTTTATTTCAGTTGTCTAGTACCCATAGTACAAGCTCTGCTTAGTTTGGGATTAGATTATTTATTTATTATTGTATTAAACTTTACCTCATAATAGTGATAGTATAGAATAGATATATCACGATATCCCAGAGCTGAAACATGTCATAAATTAGAATGTTTTCCTTCTGAAGTTGATTCATAATTTGTTTTTAACAGTTACATCGAAATAACTGTGATTCATGCTGCAAATATTTACTTTCATTTTTTTCTAAAGAAAGTTACGCCAAATAAATACTTATCGTTTCATCAATGGATGAAGAAAATATTATTGAGATAGTCATGTTTATATGAGTTAAGACTTACTTGTCATTGAATGATTCGAGAGATTTCTTAAAGGAGCCTCATAATGAAATATTTGACTTCAATAGATGTATGTACAGTACAGATACGTTAAATGACTTTTCTATTTAGTTTATACAAAACCAGATCTTGCTTAGTTCTAGTTTGATATCGCAATATTTAAAGAGCTTTTAGTAAATTAGAATAAAAATCCATCATAATTTTCATTTTTATAAATTCAAATCAATACTAATTTTATAAATTACTAGCTGATGCCCGCGGCTCCGCTCGCGTCCTAGGGGTATAAAAAATAGATGTTGGCCGATTCTCAGACCTACTGAATATGCATATAAAGTTTTATAAAGATCGGTCAAGCCGTTTCGGAGGAGTATGGCAACGAAAACTGTGACACGAGAATTTTATATATTAGACTAGCTGATGCCCGCGGCTCCGCTCGCGTTTTAGAGGTGTGAAAAATAAATGTTGGCCGATTCTCAGACCTACTGAATATGCATATAAAGTTTCATAAAGATTGGTCAAGCCGTTTCGGAGGAGTATGGCAACGAAAACTGTGACACGAGAATTTTATATATTAGATATTAAATCCAAAGTAGTTCTGTCGGTCTGTCTGCATGTTACATTTTACGTCTAAGCCGTTGCACCGATTAAAATCAAATTGAGCATAATACATAGGCTACTCTTTATCGCGAAAACGGACATACACGCAGACTTAACGGTGCAGGTGGTTCAAACTAATAATCCTAATGAAATAAACAAAGTTCAATTAATTAAATTAATTTAATGAAATTGGTCGCACTAATCAATGAAACTCCCAGGCGAATTAGAACTTGATAACCAAATTGTTGAGGAAGATAAAGCTACTTAACACTACATTGCGACTTTATAATGAGATAACGTCTATACCGTGTAATATTTTCAATTAATAAAAGACTTTCCTTGAAAAAGTAATACAATAGAGTTTGATGGGAGGATAAATGTATATGATAAGCCATAATGGCTTGTAATGAGGTTCTATCGGCAACCACTGAATTGTTGCCACAGGTGTGGTATTTCAGTCTATAACATAGTTATCGTGTAGGGCTACCACATTGTAATGTTCAAACTTTAATGCTCGTTTTTACCAACAAACGTAATCCGTTTCCTTACAAGGAGCCTCAACTTAATATAACAATTTAGGAGTCCTCTAATGGTTATTGTAGTTGACAATATTACTAGGGATTACCTAAATCTCTCTAAGTGTCACCTTTAATTTAGACGTCGTTGGTGAAAATAGCCATAAATGTCCCTAAGCTGATTTAGTAAATTAATTAAAAGTTCTACGTTTATTTCAAAGTAACTAAACTTGAGTTGAATATAGTTCTAAAATGAATTAAAATTAGCTCATTAAATTTTAATATTTTTAATCGTTTATTTCATTTCATTTTGGTCTGTTTTTTATACAAATTAATTTGATAATATTTTTAAGATAAGATCAATAGATATTTTTAACATAATTTAATACTAATTGTAACTTTTTACACTCTTGTAATTAAACTTACTTCTATTCCAAAACTTAAATAACTTTCACCAAGAGTTTAAATTGTAACTTTTAATTTTTAGGTTTAATACGAAAAAATGAGTGCGAAATTATTCTCATCAAAATTAACTACTCGTATAACAGTAATTTGTAAATAATTATGTATGTAAAAACAATTTATCTTCGTCGTCTGTTACCCATTTAACGTACATACTGCTTTTTTATTAACATGTCTATGTATAAGTACAATTTTTTGCTCTCATTACCATTAAATTACCATTACAAGAAAATCACCCAGTGTAACTATAAATTACTTAAGCAAAGATTAATTGATAAGTCTTCATACAAAATTGTCTACACATTCCTGACCAACCCTTTGTCAAACATCCATTTCTAAACGTCCTGCGTACATGTAATGGTCTGAGAAAGCCGTGTGAACTACACGTGACCCATTGTACAGAACACGTACACCTATCACCTCAATTATCTGCGAGACTTCGACTAATTACACAACGGTTAGCGAGGTATCCCAGTTGTTTCCTGTATACCGACCATGGCAAATTGGATGTTTCTCTTCTATCGATTATGTTCTTACTTCAAATTAATCACGTGCTTAAGAATGTTTATCGGAAATCAAATATTGTTTTTTTATAGACGAAACTATTTTTATTTATTTATTGCCATTCCAAAGAACTATTTAGGTAAAAACATCGTGAACTCTACCGGATCCTTGTTAGTTTTTTGCTAACACGACGAAAGAGAATTTATAATGTGAGTGGTGATTTTTATCGAATCTGTGTATCTTATAAATTATTTACGTTTGCATTTTACAAACAACTATTATATGAATATTTAATGTGTTAATAAATCTTCCCAATTTGCATTATTTGATAAACTTACTTTTTACTCTTGTAGCCATGTAACGGTTTGCCGCAAAATCTTGATTATAGATCAATCTTGTTTCAAGTTCAAAACACATTTGTATTCCTTTATACGGTTCTAAGCTTTCTTTATACAAGTTTCCGAACAGGTCACAGATTTCACCAAAGATTAAAGGTATAGAATGCAACAGGACACGCAGTTGCATTTTCTCATGAATAAAAGATAAGAGCGCAGTGTACAATAAGAATAGCAACGCGTGATCAGAATAATAGAAATGTAACGGTGACAAATTTGCCTATCCATGGATTCTGATGAATATGCGAAAATTACTATTGGGATGACGCCTCGTCTTGGAATGTTAACGGTTGGTATACTTTGACAATGAATCTTGTCACATAGGTTTTACTATCGAAAGTAATATAATCTGGTTTTAGAAGACGCTCGTACGATTCTAGGAAAGCATATAAACATGTAAACACGTGAGTGAGAATTAATGCGGTTCAATATTCAGGGATATTGAAAGAACAAAGTGAAGTAAAGTACGATTACCGAGAAGCGATACTAAATGTAAACAAAACAGCAGGGGTACGTAACTTTTGGACGTACAATTTGTTGATTTATCTCGATCGATTTATTTGGTTGTAGCTCTATCATTAACCACTTTTAATAAAAAACAATAATAAACAAAACAAAATATTAATAATTAAATGAATTACAAATTCTTACAAAAAAAATTAACAAACTACTTGTGACACTACGAGCTCGTTCCGAAAGGGAATGATTACTATTCTATTACTATACCTAACTAAACTGGCCCCCCCGAATTTTGGCGATCCCGTCTTGATACCAACATTTTTTGCCGGGAGAAAGAGACATTACTATAAATGTAAGAGATGGAAAGAGGTAGTTAATAGATTGTCAACTTCACAGTAGCTTTTAAGGTAAAAAACTTTTAGATCACTACTCGTTGGCCGTACTTTTATCTTACATTTGTTCGAGTATTGTTATCCTTACGTATGTAATAGGTGGAAATTTCACTGGCAAACAGCTTGTGTTGATGATATAAGCAGTAACTTAGACTATTTAGGAGGCCCAATGATGCGGAAGTGTCTCACTAGGCGGCCATAGTGTGGATCACTATATTGCATTGTCTGAATTTTAAATGAGGCTGGTGATCCCTACTCTTGGATTCTATACATGCTTTCCACAAGGCAGGGTAGAGTTATTTTGGCAGGCTTAAATATAAAAATGTAACTATATACCTACTATCAACTGCGATGAACGTAGTAAGTAAAATATCTTAACTAATGTACGCCGTCCCGTACCCCGACATTATCGACGGTGATATTATATTAAACTAGCTTATGTCATTTCTAAGGCTTTAGACTATTTGTGTACAAAATTTTATTTTAATCGGTGCAGTGGTTTTTGAGATTATCGCGAAAAGACAGACGGGGCATAGGACTTTATTTTATAATATGTATTGATAGTGATAAGACAAAATGAAGCAACTAGCTTTAGAACCGTCTATATAAAGGCTACCAGTAAGTGTAATTGTTGACAAGCCTTTCGTTTCTATTCTGTCAAGATGTTATCGCTTTATGTAGTGGTTTTCACACCTGCAGTAACTGCAATCCACACGCCTTCTATAGCTATCCGCTTTGTTATCTATAGAACCAGTGGTATAGGCTTTAATTAGTATAATAAACAAGATATCCTGATGCAATTTCCATTTAAAAGTGCCGCTGTAATCTCTCAAAATAGTTTATTGCAGTAATTGCTGATATGTTTGCAGTGAGACCTTTTAAGCGCGTCGTTTTCTTAAGGAATGAATGTGCTAATAGTCATAATTAATAAGTGTGCTGATTATTCAGTTGCTTCCGACAACTTCTTTGTAGGTGTACAATACTTGGCCTTCCATATTTTGTTTATTTTTACTGTTGATATGGATTAATGATCCATCACTTCTAATAAAAAATATTATATACCACTATTTACTTCTATGCCCTACAGTATCACATATATGTTGGACAATGGATTTCGACTGGAATCTTACTGCCAGATGGATAATATCTTCTTCCTAGCCTCATTCCCAAGTTTATTTGGGGTCGGCTACTAGTTCAACCGGTTTTACCTGAATTTCAGTTTTTCCACGGAGCGACTGGCATCGGACCTCCGCAACCCTAAGGGAGAACTGAAATTCGAAGATTGAACTAGTAGCCAGATGGATAATATAAGGAGTAAATAAGGCTACTTTTCACAAGAACTTCATTCCGCGGTGTTAGTTTTTTTGTTAGTTGTTGTGAAGGTACGACAACAAACAAACGTCAATAAAAAGTTATTCAATAAAAATTTACAAATAATGAATTAGAGGATAATGTTTAGAAACACCCTATACTTCTCGGATGCAGAGTGCATGTAATTAAATTTTAACTTGTAATTACTAAGGAACTTTGTAATTCACATTAGATTTTATGGTTGCATATAAAACAACCTTAAGGGTAATTAGAAATAGTTTCGTAACGAACTTCTAATTCCATTTTTATTGTTCTGGTTAGCAGAATCACATAAGAGTTATGTGATAACATTGAAGCTTGGCAAATGTATTTAATAAACCTTTAAGATATAAAAAATGTATATTTATTGTCTTAAAGTCCTTTAAAATATAGCTTGAGCTTTATTCCAGTTATCACAAGTGTCATGTTAGAACTTACGAGATTCATTTTAGTTGTGAAGTTTTATATTGAAAATGATTTGTACTACATTTGTGATAAAAGTGACAAATAAAGAATGAAAATATGAGTGATATAAAGAATGATTTGTCTTTGTACTGTTATTTTATAAGTATTAGTTTTTGAGCACTTTTATCAAGTCTATAAATTGTAATTTATAAAAGACAAATAAAGTTTTTTTTATTGATTTTTTCCAATTCTTGATACAAAATAAAATAGCTTATTCAAAATTACTTGGCCGGTTTTGTAGTCACCTGTCACAGAGATCAAACTATATTTAAAGGGCTATCACGGAGTAATTTCTTAATTGTATTTATCTACGATCACAATGCATGTGTCACTGTTCCTATTCATCTCTTGGCTGGCTGTCGTTAGAGCGGACTAAGGAAGCAAATTAATAAGTACAACAAAAGTGTAAAGAGGAGACAAACCTGAATCATCCCAATGTATCAGACCATCGTGGTCTACTAAATTAAAACCCCTAGCCCTAAGCCCAGTAGACGAAAAATTTATGCTAGTGAAACATGCTACAAAATAAAGTCCTCCAGTCTGTCTGTCTGTTCGCAATAAACTTAAAACCCACCTTTTGTACCCAGATAGTCTAAAACCTGAGAAATGACATAGGCTACTTTTTACCACGATAACTGATATGGAAGCGGGCGGGGACGCGAGAGTTTAAGTAGTGTTTGATTTTGTTAAAACCAGTGTTAAGTTTATTTACATTGATATTAACAGTGTGTAAGCAGTTTTGATTTTACAAAATACTTTCTGTAGTTGCAATTTGCTTTTATTGCCTTTCAATTAACGTTATCGGAACAGGTTTTCGTAATTTATTCTAAACATATGTCTTAGGCAGATTTAAGTACGGACAAGTCTGTGATATGTCCGACTATTTCATAAAACTATTTGAGAGCGACAACGTTTATGGGGAATTCGATTAACGCATTGTTATATCATTATATTAATGCTCTATGGGTTTGTGTTATATGGGTTTTCCTGTTATCCGTTTCATGTGTTTGTAAAGCCTCTCGCGACATAGGATATGTAAATTTCATTTGACACAAATCGTCTCTTATTCTTAAAAACTATCAATATATGACCTTAACCCTCTCCTGAGAAGCGACCCAAGCCCTTCATTGAGGCATTATGAATTGTTGATGATCTATGAATGTCTATGCTTTTCTCAGAAGTTTGAAGTTACATTGTCACCTTGCTACGGTATTTAAAAATATAAGAAGTACCTCTCAACAGTTACAAACACCCACACTACCTTAGTACTTATGTTTAAAAGTACAACTTACAAAATTACAAACATTGTTTACAATGTAATAGAAAGTATCTATGTTAATTAATTTGTTATAGCACTCAACTTCAGTTCAGAATGTACTGTGCGTACGTGTGGGCTTTTATTTGCCAACTATCTGTGTCTAAGGTGTCTCTATTTCATTGTAAGAGTAGATACATTCAGACTGTTGTTTAGTTGTTGCTATTCTCATATTTATGCTCGGGGTTTTATAGACTTGACTCAGGAACAGTTTAATTTGGTTGCGTTTATTTGTAGTTGCGATATTGGAAAACAGCTCGTTCCAGAACTTGAATCTTTATCTCAATAGTATTTCTAGTAGTTTCAGAGAAAATGTATTATGTTAACTGAATTCATCTTTACATAACTTGATAAACTTAAAAGCAGATTTTGTTATTCAACACATAATGCCGATAGTTCTGTTTAAAGTTAGGTAGGTAAATGTGCATTTGAAGTCATCTAATTTCTTTAAAATATAAAAAAAAATATTTAAAGTCTTCAAGAATTTTAAGCTGACCAGTATAAAACACCAAAATTCTATTAAAATAATATAAACCCAGCACTTCAATAGGAAAATTCGACAAATGTGCTTTTGTGTGTCCACTATCATGTGGCTCTACAAAGCGTCTCTATTTCATTCTAAGAGTTTAGGCTATTGTTTAGTAATTTATTATTCTCATATTTATAGTTAAGGTTCCAGTTTTGAATCAGACTATCTTGTGAATCTAACATTAGTACTATCGTATTATATTACGATAATACACGAACATTTCATTTACAAGTCATTATAAACCCAATGCGTCGATTTGACAATTCGACAGATGTTCGAACACAAACGTGTAATTTATAACTCGTAAGAAGTTACGACGGTAATTCGTAAATAGAATAAATGAAGAAACAGCATGATAATCACCAAATGATAGGCTCCAAAGGTGCCTTTATGTAGTAGTTACAAAGAAATTCGGTCAAGTGCATGTTCCCTCGCAAAAAATGTGCCGTAAACTTTTTCTGTACGTACTTTTTTAAACAAGAAACAAGTTTGAATTACAATCGTCCATGCATGACATCATGTGCCGTAACGAAACACTTGACTTTTATGTGTATGTTAATTTCATATATGCTTGAATTGTTTGGAACAAAATTTATACCTATATAAAATCAGCTTCTCAATAACAGAGGCCGCGAACTATGACGTACGATGTGCTAATAAATTATATCTGACTTAAAGATGAAATGAACCTTTAATCAAATTGATGATTTAACGGAAAATTTATCTACTGTTATTTTCAATTAATTACTTACTGCATAGTTTCAATGTTATAACTGAGTAGCTTTATATTGATTTTCCTTAAAGCGTAAACTAATATATATTATTTGATATAACTTACCATGAACATAATTCACTTAAATTATTAGATTCTCTTTTCTCTTGATAGTTGTGATTATATACAGAATATTATGCATACCTAAATACACATTTAGGTATGCATAATATTCTGTATATAATCCACACATGTACACACATTCACCAGCGGCTCCTTGGTCAAGGGCTGCAGGATACACGACGAGGCTTGGTTTCAGTCTTTGGCCGAAAAGCGTGAGAGGCGGCATAAAAACATGAACAAAATGAACACTACACCTAGTCCAATAACCCGGGATCCTTTGCTTCGGTGTCGATCTTGCGGACGCCAATGCCACTCTCGTATTGGACTATACAGTCATGCCAAGCATTGCCACAGTAACATTGTTAAAATCAACTGAAAAGATGTAAAGGTCTGTTAAATATAACCAGCGTTATAGAATCTGGAATGATTGCAATAAGGGCGGTATATTAAGTATGGATACCTAATATCGGAAATTCAAAAGTAACTCTGTCTGTTACGCTTTGACGTATAAACCGCTCAACCAATTTCAATAAAATTTGACATGTAGCTATTTGAATTGTTTAGAAAGGACATAAGCTACTTTTTAAGATAAGATAACCGACATAACAGCGGGCCAGCCGTGAAAAAAACCAAGTTTTTGATACAGACTTCAACTATTTACTTTTAAATTCTTTTTCTTTTCTTAAGTTACCTTTGGCTATAACTTTATAAATCCTTCAAACGTATGGATTTTGGTCTTTATTCTTTATTTTTCACATAACTGAACAGAATGTACTCACTTAACTGCGAATAACTAGTTTAGTAATTACGAACGGTGATAGACGAATACCACCCAAGTAGCTGTCTAAATTGTACAGATAAAAATCAAGTTCGTTGTTAAAATAATAACATTATACTCATACAATATATAACTGTCACTGCTAAACGTTATACCTACCTACGTGTATATTTAATGGGGTGTTACGTGTTTAAGCATTCGCGGACTATCCGCATTGTTAGGGTTCCGTAGCCAAATGGCAAAAAACGGAACCCTTATAGATTCGTCAAGTCTGTCTGTCTGTCTGTCTGTCCGTCCGTATGTCACAGCCAATTATTTCCGAAACTATAAGAGCTATACTGTTGAAATTTGGTCAGTCGATGTATTCTGTGAACCGCATTAAGATTTTTACATAAAAATAGAAAAAAAAACAATATATTTTGGGGGTCCCCATACTTGGAACTGAAACTCAATTTTTTTTTTTTCATAAAACCTATACATGTGGGGTATCTATGGGTAGGTGTTCAAAAATGATGTTGAGGTTTCTAATACCATTTTTTTCTAAACTGAATAGTTTGCGCGAGAGACACTTCCAAAGTGGAAAAATGTGTGTCCCCCCCCCCCTCTAACTTCTAAAATAAGAGAGTGATAAAACTAAAAAAAATATATGTTGTACATTACCATGCAAACTACCAAAGAAAATTAGTTTGAACGAGATCTAGTGAGTAGTTTTTTTTTAAAACGTCATAAATCGTAACACGCAATTTACCTTTCATCCAATCAATACACTAGTATAAAAACATCGATGAAAGTTACAACGAACTACAAGAACTTTTAAATGATGTTACTTGCTGATACGGAACCCTTCATGGGCGGGTCCGACTCGCACTTGGCCGCTTTTTTTTAATATCGGCATCATCAGCAAGCAATGCTGAATTTCAAACATGAAAAATTGTTACAGATAACTGGATAACTCATGGTACCTAACACTTTATAAAAAGAGTTTTCTGAACTGACTCGAAAGATTCCTGTAGATCTAATACACCGAGTATTCCCAATAAAAGTTGTATAGAAGTGTTGGCATTATTTATAACTTTTTATCATTATCTAACTTATCTTTGTAACCCCTAGCCCCGGTAAAGGGGGGTTAGTAGAAGGCCCTAGCCCTACCAGGGGGCGTCACTCACCGGTGTGCAGTCAGCAGAGCTATGTGAGATATCCCAGGGCGCCTGTTCACAAGTAGTATCTATAAGCGGAGAGAATAACAGACAGAGTTCATATGTGTGCATATGTCGATTTGGGTAGCCAGGTATTCCCCAAGAAAACATGGGTTCAGTCTCACACACATTTAATCATTACACACATGAAGCACAAATAGATCCACCTCTTACACACTAGAGATAATACACAAAGTTACAAAGGTGGGTTGTTCAACATTATAGTACTAAGATTCTTATATCTAAATATAAATCTAATCCTAAATAAGAGGGTTGCTATACGAATAGTCTATAACTTAGGCTTCCCTGGATCTCTGGGGGCTCGACCGGGAAGAGCAGACGTCAGTGAAGTTAATACGGGAGCCCCGATGTGGTCCCTGAGGTCCGTCATCTTATGTCCTTGGGGATTTGTCGTACAAGAGGAGGCTCTCCTTTACACTGGGCACCTCTGCTCGCTTGATTGCCCACACACAGCTAATGGGATTCTCCTATTGCACCCAAGGTACAGCCGAAGGTAGACCAACGTTGGTTGAGGTAGATCTCAAACCAAAACTTGAAATCAATCCTTGGAATCAATCCTTGGAATCAATCCTTGGAATCAATCCTTGGAATCAATCCTTGGAACCCTAGGAAAAAAGAGGAGACACAATCCTAAGTACATAATCACACAAACAGACTGGTACAAGGAAATATAGTTAAATAAAGAAAGTAGAATTCTCACCACTTTGCAGAGCGGGTTAAACACCAGGAATTCTTCACGAACCAATATTACAACGAGCAGAGTTTCGCCTAGGACCGCAGTAGAACTAAGAGTGCTTTTTCCGGGGAATTAGGGCCCGCTTTATATATATTATATCTCAAGGTCCCACTGGAATAAAACTCTTACCCTCCACTCGTTAACCAAAAAATATCACCTGATTCCCATAGACAAATAATAGACTTGTGACCAAAGATAACATAGAACACAATTTACCACAGAGTATCAATCTCATCCGTGCTACATTTAGGAGAAATGACGCCATCTGACGACTCGAGGTTGAAAGTTTATCTAAGACCAAGGAAGAAGGAGTGTAAGAGCTACCGCTAACCTGATAAAGATGGCGCTCACCTAAACACGTCATCTTATTGCGTTACCAATACGAATTATTTATACTAACTAAAAAAAGTTGTTACAGTACCCCCTTCCCCGTGAAATTTCCTGAGCAGGGTGCGAAGGAAATTAAAAGATTGCCTATATAACAAAAGAACAAGAAAAATCTAAAATTACTAAACAGTGAAGCTAAGTGAGTAACACCCAGTAAGACAGAATCTATTCCAAAGTCCCAATGAAATCCAAATTTAATTTCTATTAAAAGTTTCAAAAGAATTAAGTGACACTAAGTAATCTCTAAAGCTAAAACTAAGACAATTCACAGCAAGAGTTTTAACATAATAACATCTAAGTTTTAAAAACTGTTCAAAAAAAGAAGGCCTGACCTAAACATATAGACAGGAGTTAGTGGTGAGGCATCAAATTGATGCAATCTACCAGCAGGCAAGACATCTCGGGCGATGAGTGCGTATTGTCTTTGGCGAACTTGTTACAGTCACGACCCGCTGTAACTAGACTATATCAGACGGGTAGACTAGAGCCTTAGGCCAGTCATACCCCTATACAAAGTGAAGAGAAGTGCAACATGCAGAGAAGGATGTGTGTAAGCCAAGTAGGGCATTACTCCACATAAAAGAATAACTGCAACTTGCAGATAAAAGTTGTGTGCAGGACTAGCATGGTCCTGCCACATCAACAGACAAAGCTCCATAACATCATCATCAACAGCTGTGTCAGGTGACAAGGGACCTGACACAACAGCGTGTAGGCTTGTTTTAATTCGCCAAAGACACACACAGTCACCAACCACAAAATATCCAACCATTACTGCAGACACGCCAATTGATACCCACCACCAGCAGAAGTGTGAGAGGAAATAACATAAGAACTAGTCACCAGACAATAGGCGTCTATACTCAAGTTGACTAAGTATAAGTTCCCTAGTGTACAGCATAAGGACACAGACAGTTCAGTAAACTCAAAGTAAACCTAACCAGTTAAGTACAGAGAAATAAAGTTTTTCTTTAATAAGTAGAGGCCTCGTTGAGACGAGTCCAATGGACCCCCTACCAGCTCAGGCGAGGTGTAGTGAGGACCGTCACCATGGGCTGGTATTGGTTCCCTAACCGATACATCTTTAGAGAGAATAGGTGACCGCTGACCGCAGACATAGACACAGACAGAGATGCTCCATACTGGTCACGGACACCTACCAGTCCGGGGTAATCGAAACCACGAACTAGCAACAGACATATCGCAGAAGACACCTAAGCATACATTGACAACCTAAAGTGACTAGATTCTAACCAAAAAAACTAAGGTAAAATTTCACAAAAAAAGTAAATTCAAGAGGATCACCTGAATACCGAACTATATTCAGTTCATTCAAACCATAAAGTCAGAAACAGCTTCATATCAGCAGAAGCAGGGACAGAGAGGCGCTGGCACCAATGCTGCCACGCCGGAGAAGACAATGCAGTTTGCAGCTTATCCCCAAGACTTGCCACCGTGTCATCAGCGCCAACTGAAAACCCCATGGCAGACAAAGCATTAATGAGTTCATCCTTTCTAAATAATTCATACACCTAGCTAACCGAGCCATGATATTATACAAAAAAAATTAAGTTCAAAGTTCACAGTTAAAGTTATATAAATTCACGGTTCTAAGTTCTCAGTTAAAGTTATAAGTTCACAGTTAAGATTTAAATTACAAGTTACATAGTTGACACTTCAATAACAAGTTTATCTCATCATCAAATCTAAGTTCAGAGTTCAAAGCCAAAGTTCCAAGTTATAAAATTAAGGTAATGTTCAAAGTTGAGATACCAAGTTAAGATTTAAAAGTTATAGCTCTAATACAAGCTAAGTTAATGCACCCGGTCAATCCCAGCGCCAAAAGAGAAAGTTACACCGCACTAATTCACTAATTACAGTATATGGTTATAGTTCAAGTCAGTATTAATATGTAGTACATAAAGTAACTCACTATTAGCAATGTAAAGTAGGGTTAAAGTGAGTATCTCCAGTATATAACTGTTAACACTATAAAGTATATTTTTCAAAGTATATGGTAATTCACTATTACAATCTAATGTGAACTATGTTAGGGAACAGCACTAAGCTTTTTCAGTACACTAGAAAGAAAAAATATTAATTACAAAAGAACAGCTTAGACTGTTGCATCTAAATACCAAGTTTTGTTAAGTTAACTGTGTTAACTAATCAACAACAACAATAAATTAAGTTGTAAGTTAAAATGATTTAAAACGAACAAAGTTCATAAGATAAAAGTAAAATTATTTAAAAGTAAAATTATTTAAAACCAAAAAAGTTTGAATTTGTGAGGTAACTACAAATTCTTTTTTTTTTTTTTTTTTTTTTTTTTTATACAACAAAGTCAGATGTAGTGAGATTACCACATATAAGTTGTGAGTAAAAGTATTTAAAACAAAAAAGATTTAAATTGTAGGGTAACAACAATTACACAAATTCAAATTTTAGCTAAATTTAAAAAGCTAAGTATGTTACCTCCCAGCTGTTCAACTGAAAGCAGTTACAATAAAAAACACTAATTGGTGATTTAACGCGTTTGAAGAACACAATTAATCACAGTTATTGGTTAATACAAGTTAATAACCTTATATTATTACTTCTTTAAAACAATTACACATCACAAGTTTCAAGTTGTAAAAAGTTTTCTTTACCCTAACACAAGAAGGGTATTTCCAAATTGAATTTAAATTACCTTAATAGATTTATATTATTATTTATCAAGACAAAAGGAGAACAAATCCTTTTGTTTTAAATAAATATATTAAGTTTATAGTCAAGTATTGACTTGATACAAAGTTCTAAAATATAAATTCCTTACTTATTTTGTAAGTAGGTAGTATAATATATTGTTGAAAAAAAGACACCCTCACAAAGTGACTTTTCTTCAACAGACAAAAGGGGTAAAAATATAAATGTGTGAGACCGAACAAGACAAAAAGGACAAAACACAGAAACATAAAACATAGAATTCCAAAATATGATGATCCAAACTTACCAAATGTTTGTGCAGAAGAAATTTTAACATAAATTTTGAATTTTAACTTTGCATGCCGCTATAAGGTGGTATGAAGCGCTGAAAAAATGCAAACATAGATTATATTATATGCGCTGCACTCGCAAAACCAATTAACGTCCTGGGACGTATCGGACGGAATAGGTTTCCCTGAGAAACAACCAAACCACCCAGACACAGCACACACACAAAGAAGGGTTCGGTTTCTAAGCCAAACGTTGGCGCGCCAATTTGTAACCCCTAGCCCCGGTAAAGGGGGGTTAGTAGAAGGCCCTAGCCCTACCAGGGGGCGTCACTCACCGGTGCGCAGTCAGCAGAGCTATGTGAGATATCCCAGGGCGCCTGTTCACAAGTAGTATCTATAAGCGGAGAGAATAACAGACAGAGTTCATATGTGTGCATATGTCGATTTGGGTAGCCAGGTATTCCCCAAGAAAACATGGGTTCAGTCTCACACACATTTAATCATTACACACATGAAGCACAAATAGATCCACCTCTTACACACTAGAGATAATACACAAAGTTACAAAGGTGGGTTGTTCAACATTATAGTACTAAGATTCTTATATCTAAATATAAATCTAATCCTAAATAAGAGGGTTGCTATACGAATAGTCTATAACTTAGGCTTCCCTGGATCTCTGGGGGCTCGACCGGGAAGAGCAGACGTCAGTGAAGTTAATACGGGAGCCCCGATGTGGTCCCTGAGGTCCGTCATCTTATGTCCTTGGGGATTTGTCGTACAAGAGGAGGCTCTCCTTTACACTGGGCACCTCTGCTCGCTTGATTGCCCACACACAGCTAATGGGATTCTCCTATTGCACCCAAGGTACAGCCGAAGGTAGACCAACGTTGGTTGAGGTAGATCTCAAACCAAAACTTGAAATCAATCCTTGGAATCAATCCTTGGAATCAATCCTTGGAATCAATCCTTGGAATCAATCCTTGGAACCCTAGGAAAAAAGAGGAGACACAATCCTAAGTACATAATCACACAAACAGACTGGTACAAGGAAATATAGTTAAATAAAGAAAGTAGAATTCTCACCACTTTGCAGAGCGGGTTAAACACCAGGAATTCTTCACGAACCAATATTACAACGAGCAGAGTTTCGCCTAGGACCGCAGTAGAACTAAGAGTGCTTTTTCCGGGGAATTAGGGCCCGCTTTATATATATTATATCTCAAGGTCCCACTGGAATAAAACTCTTACCCTCCACTCGTTAACCAAAAAATATCACCTGATTCCCATAGACAAATAATAGACTTGTGACCAAAGATAACATAGAACACAATTTACCACAGAGTATCAATCTCATCCGTGCTACATTTAGGAGAAATGACGCCATCTGACGACTCGAGGTTGAAAGTTTATCTAAGACCAAGGAAGAAGGAGTGTAAGAGCTACCGCTAACCTGATAAAGATGGCGCTCACCTAAACACGTCATCTTATTGCGTTACCAATACGAATTATTTATACTAACTAAAAAAAGTTGTTACATCTTGATTCAAAATATTATATCACGTTAGCTAATAATTTTATAGTAAGATAAGTTTTATTTAAGTAGTTTATTATATCAACATCAACATCCGCTGATATACACTAAAAACCTGCATCAACAACAACTCTGGTATGTGGTGTGCTACATTCACGAAACTGGTAGTTTCGAATTGTAAGTATTAGTAGAAATGCTCAGAGCATTTCATATCTTCCACAGCTACTGGTGTTGCAGAGGACTTCACAAACGAATAGAACATTCGGACTACAAATAACAATTTCTGGACTATATAAAGACTTTATTGAATGTATTGTTGTCTTATGCAAGTATTGAAGACACAGCATGCAGTGCAGCGCCATCCGTCGTTTGAGAAATCCATAAAGCATTCTTCTTCACTTTGTGTCAAATAAATTAACATGAAACTTGTTGACTCACTTTAGAGGAGTACCTGTATTCAACATAATAAGTAATGTTAGAAAATAAGACAATGTTATACAACTTTGTCCCGCTGCTGGGCTCGAAATTCCTCTCAGCTCTTCTGAGATAAGTAGTCAAGTAAATAGTCAATAAATTCTAAATGCAGTTAATCCTCGTTAACACGTACTATACAAGCGCTAATAATTTTGAGATCGTAACATATTTTAACTATCTTAAGATCTTTGTTGATATGATACTTACAATGTTACTTAAATTGTAGCGTGTATAAAAAGGAGTTTTTACTGACACATTTTTTGCATGAGAAATTAATTTTGTTGTAAACAATAAAATAACACATTATATTGTTCGGACACGCGACTTTTTCATGTTTAACAGTAAAATAATTAGCCATCTTGTATTAAATTAACTTGGTGAGAATATGACATGCCTATCGGTGGACTAACCTATCATTATCATTAAGGATTTAGTTCGTAACTAGATGTGATACGGTGATAATGTTTACTAATATAATACAGTTGAGTGGGTTTTTGTTTGATTGTTTTATAACGAGAATCTCTAAGACTATCTCAATTTTAAAGAATGTGAAGAATGTTATGAATATATCTATTTGTAGTAAAATATATATTTAATTCTTCTTCTTATCGTATCAATGGCAACACTTAACACGGTTTTAGGCCTAGTGCTCGGCGACGCAGATTGCGTTTGGCCTTGTGCTGATCCATTGTGGTGAGAGGATTTGTCACCTAAACTCTGCGATACCGAGTGTTAGGTGTCCAGGGTGCGCCGGACGTCGGGACTCTTGTTCTCTTTTTTACGTCACTCGGGGAGTCTTAAACTTGTATCATTTTATTACATATAACGCTAAAACGATATGTCTTCAATAAAGGTAGATACTTTATTATTGTACGTTTAGTAATTAGGTAGGTAGCCTAACAAGTCGTAGTAAGAGACAAAATAGTTTTAAAATACTGTCTCTTTGATCATTAATTGAGATCCCGTCCTTTAACTAATCCTAATATGAAACATTCGAAAGTGATTCTATCTGTCTGTCGGTTACACTTTCACAGCAAAAAAAATACACCAATTTTAATGCATTTTGGCATGGAAAGACTTTGATTCTCGAAAAAAGCTGTTGGTTACTATTTACGTCTAAAAGAGACTTACCAGTAGGCGAAAACAATGTGATTTTCTTCAATATTGTCAGACTACGAGGTCTCTTTTAATAAAATACCGTGAATGATTACTGATATACCTCATTAATAAACTCAAACCGGTTACCAAGCGTAGCCGCGTTAAAGAGCTAGATAGCGAAGATTAAACATACCTACTAGTACACGTTCTATATTCTTTTATTCTTTGTTGGCTACCACCTGGCACGGTGCCATTGAACTGTTCAGTGAGTACGACATTGTGCCAAAAAACTTGATGTACTCACACACAACGTGATGAATAACTTGTTCTTAATTGCTATGAACTTTTAAATTGAGATAATTATGCGTGTTTGGGTTAGAAAGATGATCTTCTTTATAAATATAGATAGTATGTTTGTTAGATGCTACTTAATACGATTGTAAAATTGTTTATTTATTTACATTTTGTTTTTTTTTTGGTTGTGAGATTTGGTAGTCTTTTGATGTTTATCAAATCTTATCGGGTTAGATTTTATTTACGATTTTAAGTAAATTATTATAGGTTTGTGACTCAAATATTAATTAAAATTCATCGTTTTAATAAATTTAGTAGTCAAATGAATTTTTTATTCATTAGATAAAACAAATCCAAATCAAGATACCTAATTAAAAGCGCCACTATAAATCTATACAGTTATAATCTTAATTTAACTTTGCAATAAATCAATGCTAAAGTTCAAACTTAAGTTATATGTACTAATATATTAATATTATGAGATATTATAAAGAGTTTGGTTGAACGGGTTAATCTCAGAAAGAACTTTACTAGTCTAAATAAGTTAGTTATCGAGAAAGACTATATATAATTCAAGGTCATCGCGTTGTAGAATTTCCTCTTTGAAAACTCTAAAAAAATCTACGATAGCATACCTATATACACACAAAAAACGCACAAAAAAAGTATGTTTATGTATTTATATCAGTTGTTTAGTACCCATAACACAAGCTCTGCTTAGTTTGGAACTAGATGATGTAGTGTGTAAGATGTCCGAAAATATTTATTTATTTATTATTTATCTATGTATTATGGTTGGCTCACTGCAACCATTTTTTACATATACGTCACGGGTAAGAAGAAGACGCAACCGCTATTGCGTGAGTCAGTATCTAGTTCTGGATAATCTGCAAGACGATCACGACATTTGTTGACACTTTGAACATACAGCTAATAAATATATAAACTGCCTTCGAAAATAAGCACAAAAACTATTCTCTCTCTATAGAAATACTGAAATTTACGGTAATTGTGCTTAAGTAAACAGTTTTGACTTATACATTGTTGCCTCGATCGAATATACATAATACTCCTTCAAGTCATATCAGAACCGTCCGTATCTATTGAGAACTCTATTCATAATAGAATTCAAAAAGGCAAACTAAACATTCAAAAGTCTCAGTACTATTCATCTAATATTCATTCATAACCATTAAAAATACATCATTGCAAAATAATTAATCAACATTTCAAGTGCTAAAACTATAGTTATTTTAACTACGGAATGAGGTGGAACTAAATTTATTGCTTCATCCTGCTGTGCATTAATGACAGCGTTAGTATTTTATGGTTATAGTACCTGTAATCTACACTTCTATTTATATTTATACATCTATAGTGTATTCAAATAAATTAAATCGAAGTGTCTGTTTAAATTAAAAGCCTATTAGTAAATGCATGCAGCAATTTGTATATAATAAGGTACTTATTCGTATTATGATTATTGATGTAAATCAAATAATATAAACATCATAAAAAGTAAAGCAGAATTCAAGAGCGATTCATCATCATCAGTCTATCGCAGTCCACTGCTGGACATAGGCCTCTCCGATTGCACACCACTTTGATCGATTTTGGGCTATAATCACTTTTCCGTTTTTCTGTTTGTTACTGATATTCTGTGTAAATGCTGGACCGATCTTATCGGGATTGCTCTGACAGATTGTTAATAACATTAGGAGTAGCATACGCTACTTTATTTAGATTAGCTTCACTCTGCGACGTTATCAGTGGCACAACTAAAGCGGGTAACACCGCATGGATTGAATAGTAAATACCAACATACTATTATTCTCTTAGTTGAAATTTCGAAATTTTTCGCCTTTTGACATTCATTCAAAAACCAACATTACATTTAAACACTAACCATTCTCTATTACATTAAAAATAAAATACTTTTCCCAAATATCTTGGTTAAAAATTAAGTTTTTAGAAGTCACTTATAACACCTGGTCTCAGGTGGTCGTAGACTTTCGAAAATATGTATAACTCGTAGATTTTTTTTTGCGCACACACAATTCTTTTCGCTTCAACGTTGTTGCCATGCCAATAGATGTTTTATTTCCGTTTATTAAAAATGTTAGATGTGCCGCGAGTGTCCGATAACTGGTTTTGACATGATGTGTTGTAATAGGATAGAATTCTGATCTGAACTAAAACTGGATAATTTAGAAGTTGAAAATAGTTTCATTTGGAGGGTTGGCAATCGCTCTAGAACCCGACTTTACATTTTATGATGTTTAGTTTAATAAACGCTCTGAAAGTCAATCGAGTTTCAAATATATTAACAAATGGTTCATAAAAAATAAAATAAAATACTCGCTGTTTCAAGTCGGTAAAGTAAACTGTTTTCGCTGAAGTCGTTTTAAAAATACTCTTATTGACTTCTATTTTGGTAAGATTTAAAGTTCTTGGTGAAATTTGCTGACTCTTCTGTTGAAAAAAACATTAGATATTTCTCATTTATTCATGTGTTAGAAGCAAGGTCTTAAAATATGAAAACGTCACAAAACAACAATAACATAACAACCGAAGTATTTTCTTTATTCAAACTGCATAAATATTAGTAAAGTACTAGATTATATACCTACTTAAATGAGTTGTCGTTGTTAACATCTTATGCATTCGTTTGATGTAATGCGTAAACTATTACCTAAGCTGTAAAGATCTACGTATAAGGAGCCTCTAATATCTGAACGATAAAAGAAAATTATTTTATACTACCGAAGCAAAGGAATTTCAATAAAAAGCGTAGTACATTAACCGAAATTTACTCATCATTAAGTTTTAAACAAACAAAACGAACAAAAGACGGTAATGAACAACATGCTTGAAATACCTTCGACCCAACCCAAGTTCATATGTGAATGACGCAGGCTCCGTATGCTAATAGCCTGTGAGTAATATCAACGTGAATGAAATGGTGAAAGTGGGTTCACGTTTGATTAGGAACTTTTTTAGAAACTCGACTGTGGACATTTATCGCTTTGTGTAGAAATAGAATTCTATTCCCGTGAGATTCTGATACTGATGATGGACATTGCTATCGTTATTGTATTATTTTTATTAGTATATGAAAGATTAGTAATAAAATAGAAATCCAACTAATTGCCAAGGTTGAGTCGGACTCAAAATAATTAAGATCCTACAAGATACATTCTAGAATTAAACTCTCTTGTACTCATTCCATGTAACAAGTTCCACAAAGTGCCGACAATCGAGAGCATAAATTACAAGATACTTTTTCAAGCACATGTTTTTGGTACAATTTTCCTGCAACTGTTTATAGCTGTAAATACATATTATTATACATATTATTAGGTAATACCTGACCCAGAAGAGTTTTGATTATCAGCCATCATCCATTCGATGAAATTGAATCATCATCATCAACAGCTTTCAACAGTCCACTGCTGGACTTAGGCCTCTCCTTAGAAAGGAGGTTTTGGCCTACTATACCACGCTGGCCAGACGGGTTGGTTTCAAGTTTTCCTTCTCTTTGCATTGATGTTGTCTTGTGTAGTTTATCCCTTAGTTGCCTTTTACGACACCCGCGGGATGAATAGGGGTGGTGACATTCTGTATTCTTAATCCGTCACCACACGGACAATGAAATTGAATATCATTATCCAATCAAACTGGAACAGATCTATTCTACTCTTATTACATAGTTCATACATTTAAAGCAAATATAGAAAATTCTAGTTAACTGTGGGAAAATTGTAAAACTGAACTCTCAAAATCTGCAGTCAATAGTGTCCTAAATTTTTATTACTCTCATTTCAAGTATCATATAATTTTATAACCTTGATAAATCTGTCTGTAAAGTCATCAATAAAGCCGACCCTTTTGTATATTTTTAAGCCGATGTATGTATGACACCTTTCCCAATTATAATAAAGTATAAATAGTTTTGTATCCAACTACTTACTGCACCTTATTAAGATTTGGACGGACAGTTAATCATTGTCAAGTTTGTATGGGATCAAGTGAGCAAGCATCTTAGAGCCACTTAAGAATCACAGAAATATACCCTAACATTATATTATAGAACTTATTTTATCTCTTATTAATGTTTTTTTGTTGCTTATGCAGTTTTAAGGTTAAGAGGAATCGATCGTTATATGCATAGTAATAGACTGACATGGTTCATTAACGTTTGATTATATCATAGAGTTTACTGATGTGACGATTATTGATGAATTTAATACTTAAGCTTGATTTTTAGGTGATTTTCTCACAGTATGATACTGTATACATCTTACAGTTCAATAAGCCATACAGAATGTGCGTATGCGTGGCGTAATGATATTTAAGTGTTTGATAAATGAGTAAGTACTAAAGCATTGAGGACATAAAGACATAAAAACAAGTAAATCTATGGTCTACTATTCGCATGGTTTTCTAAGATCTAATATTGTAGTGATCTAAGGTTAATAGCAAGTACATGTATGTATATACTGTGTGGTGTGTTTATAGTCACTAAAATTTCGTTCATTAAAACGGTATAAAAACCAACAGAAACAAAGTAAAAAAACTTGTAACTAAGAATGACAAATCCAGGTGATTTATAGAAAATGATAAAAATGAAATATAAAGCTATTATTACTTGTCTACCTTTTAAACTTTGCACTTAATGGAACAAGCCAAGTAAAGTGTCCGCACATATCCTCCTGACAGCTATTAACTTGCAGAATTAAAGACGTCATTCACCAACGACAGTACGACAAATAATGTTCCATTGACTAAAATGGTATACTCGTAGATACAGATTATTGGTGGGCAAGTAATTTAATATACGAAAAGCTAGTTAATAATTTCCATTATTATTATCATCATCAACAGCTCCTAATACTTCAAAAGATCGGAAAGACCTATGTCCGGAAGTGAGATATCTTGTTAAACCAGTTTTTTTAAATAACAACTCTCTCATTGGGAATAGATCACACAAATATTTGGTCAGATCCGGGAATCGAATCCGAGACCTCAAGCACAGCAGTTACTTACGCTACCAATGCGCCACCGAAACAGTCAACTCAATTCAAAATAGTTTAAATAAGAGCTTAAAGTTTAAACACAATAAAATATCTTGGTGTTTGTATCCTGGGAAGTAATGTTTGCGGCCTAGGGCCGAATTAAGCAATCCTTGTAAACTTATCGTGCATTAACACTCTTAAATGATAATATAACCTGCACCTACTACTACTGTATATATATAAACATATGAGAGAGTAAAGAATAAAATTAAAATATAAAAAAAGAGGGCGATGATAATAATTCACATTGTTTTATTTGAAAACTCTTCGTTTCAGCATTCTGCGTTGGACACCCAAGTGAAGAGCGTTAAATAATTTTATTGTGGTACTAAAATAGACTTAACTGTTAGGTAAGTCAATTCTGTTACTTTATTAAAAAATCAAAATGGTTGGCTTTGCAACTATTTAAATGAAAGAAACATTCATTTTAAGGTTATGGTTTTTTAAACCTGAGCACTAAGCAATTGCTACCTACTGAGTAACTATTGAAATAAACCGTATTTCTAAGGAAAAGTAGAGAAAGGAAAAGTAAAAAAAATATGTTTAGCAGTGTAGTGTCAAACGCTGTTGAAGGAAGTATTGAAATAAAATATAAAATAGAAGTCTAAGACCAAAAAGAAATAAAGACAACGGTTGACCTCGCGTCTGGATCTAATAAATTTTACACAAATATTTTACAGTTTTATTGGTTATGAATATATTGATAAATTAAGTTATTCCGTAGACTTTCCTTTATCAGGTTGGTAATATAATACGTCTCTTCTGTCTGCCGAATGATTTAACGATATTCAAGATAGAAATCAAACAACTATATTTATTTGAAACATGATATCATTTATCTCATGTTAAACTATCATGGACATTACTCTCGGCCGTTGGTCATGTAATTTTATTATGTTGCACAAAAAATATACTGTATATTTTTATTAATATGAAGTCGGTTACCGTGTAAAAGATTTTTTTTACTTGTTAAATGTATTACTAAAAATGGAAGCAATTGTTACGATGGCGGTAATTTCTTTTATTTTTTTGGCTTAGTAAAAATGTTAAGCCGTTTCAATGGTAGCTAAGGTGTGTTATAAGCGTATGGAACTTTACAGTAAGTTATATGGGTTCAAACCCCACATGGGGCAACACTTTATGTAATTCTTAATTGTTGTTTGTTTTGAGTCTGGGTGTTTTTGGTATAAGTTTCATGTATGATTGTAAAATCCATCGTGACACAGAATGTATGTACAAATATCCTTATCGCGGGAGTTGTCTTTTTGAAAACAAAAAGTATGTAAGTACTTTTGAGTATGTGGTATGTGAAATGTGTGAATAGCCGACAATCAAAATGAGTGACGTGCAATTGGAAAGGCCTATGTACAGCAGTGGACTGCGATAGGCTGATGATGATGAAGATGATTACTGAAAACTATATTAAAACCTGAATATATTAAAATTGAATAGTTTAAAAGGTCTAAGCGAACAGACAGACAAAACAACTTCACTTTATACTATGTAAAGATTTAACAATCTTTTAATTCTTGCTATCCTTTATTCCCAAGATTATTTCTGGTCGACTTTTAGTGCAATCGGTTTTACCTGAAAATCAATTTTTTAATGAAGCGACTGGCATTGCACCTCTGCAATCGTGAAGGTAAACTGAAATTCGAAAGTTGAACTACACTCGGTTCCAAAAATAACGGGTCAGTCACATAAACCCGAATATCTCCCGAACTACGTATGCCATCCTAATGAAACGAAGACTGTTCAATTGAGAATTTAATTATACAGATAAAAAATGAAATAAAACTTAGTTACACCCACAATATTAATCTTAAACTCACTTTCTTCATTTAATACTTTGTATTGCCTCCACGTGATGAAGCCTCCAGTGATGAAAAACAGCAAAAAAACAATCATAAAAAAAATGTAATGTTAAGAAAAATATGACTACTTTAGTTTTTTTTTAATTTAAGATTAATATTGTGGGTGTAACTAAGTTTTATTTTATTTTTTATCTGTATAATTAAATTCTCAATTGAACAGTCTTCGTTTCATTAGGATGGCATACGTAGTTCAGGAGATATTCGGGTTTATGTGACTGACCCGTTATTTTTGGAACCGGCTATAGTTGTCAGTATATAAGAAGGAAATGACTTCCCAATAACAATTGACATAGACGTTCCCTGACAACTAGAACCAACGGCTTAACGTGCTCTCCAAGGCACAGGCGTGAACCACCGCCAAACTTCTATACTCCGGGCTGTTATTAAGAACTTCCTGTAAGAAAAACCCCAAACAACACTTTTGGACCGACCCGGTATTTGACCGGCGATCTCTTAATCAGCAGCTGTATCTGCTAGCCACTAGACCAACGAGGCAGTTGTAGAGATAAAACATTAAACAATTTAAAATAACCAATGTATGGTGTCTTGTTTCGTATCGATCCGATTTTTAATTTGCATTACAGTTGCGATTTTTGATAGATTTTATGCAGATATACGATTATCTTGGTGGCAGTTTAATTAGATATAAAGTTCGTCTATATATTACATATATTCATCTACATTATGTAGTCGTAATGTTTTGCGAGTTCTGATGTACTGGAGACTGTTATGGGAAAACCAATCACAATTTTATACACTTGACTTTAAGTTGTAAAAACCATTAAACGTATCGACTGAATATGAAATGTTCTTATATGGGATACAATTCGCTTATCCGTAAGACAGTAGGGTGGTCTAGCAGCTTTTAAAGGTTTAATGTATAAGCTCCGTGGCTACAATAGAGAATATGGGTGTGGTAAGGTATAACTCCATTTGATGATATTAATGTGTATTGCATTAAATGTACATTATAATTTGTGTACACGAATTATATATATACACATTACTACTACATTATAGTCTTCTGTTATCAGTTCGAGATATTGCTTGTAGGTACTTCTTAATCCAGGTTGATAAGTGTGAGAACGGAGGCCCAATCATTCTGCATCATTCTCCCGGCTTACAAGGGCCGAAAAATCTGACTGTGACTTCCGTTTTTCTCCTAAAGGAAGAATACCTACTTCTCATAAACTTATCTTTTTACGCGAATTGACAAGTTAGCAAAAATATGCTTGCTTTATTTAAAGTATGATATGCAAATAGCTTATTTATTTCGGCATATTTATCAATTATTGTTAACAGATATGTGATCTGATGATATCAGTAAGTTTTCAAGATTATAAGTTGAATGAAAAGTTTTAACTTAATAGGTTATGGTGGAATTAAGATACAAATGAGTTTAATTTCAAACCTGAAATAGGTAACTAAGATCAGCATCGGTGTTATCATTAAGTGATACAGACAGGCGTTTGATTATTATTTTTAAGATACAGGCTTATAAGTATAAATGAAAATATAACTTTCTTGATCTAATTCCCTAGTTTTCCAGTAACAAAACTAACGGATAGTTTCATTAAAAGAAACGCATGTGGGTAATGGAACACATCTGTTACAAATAATGACTGTCGATAGCAGTTGCTGATTACTATATATTTTCTAAGCATACGACCACCATTACTATAATGCTAGTAATACTACGTACGAGGGATAGTGATGGGAAATATGGAGAAAGCTATTTGTCGATTTAAGTTTTTGTTTCTTTTTTAAGTCCATATTTAACGATTACCTAAATATCGGGCATTAAACTGATATTTTCAAGCTACTAAATAATTGACACATTAAACAAAGACTGCGTATTAAAAGAAATATATTTACATTTAATGAACGGAAACGGATTTAAACAATATATTATTAAATATTGTGAAAGGAAATGTAGACACTTTATTCTTGACATGGAATCTATTTGTTGAAATAATTATCATACTTATATTTCACCTAAACCTAGTAGTCATAGAAAAGTGACGAGGGTCTTATAGCTACAATTATTTCGTTTTATTGTGAGACATTTGACCTTTTCGGTTTCATGACAAGAAACACAAGTAACCAACATGCTTATTAAAATATTTAACTATTCCTTATTAGCAGAAACGTTTGTGTCATACAGTTATACCTGATTATTAATTTGCGATATAATATCTTTGATATAATCATGTCATAAAATATTTCCATGAATCTACTATAATGCCAATAATGAAATCATTGCGTTGTCGCTCCCATTGGCTATATAAAAGTCTAAGTTTAGTCTTATCAAAATATGTTGAACAGTTTAAAAGTTTTAAGAACAAAAAATGAACCCGGGTAAAGCCGGAATGGGTGACTAGTCAAACAAATCTACAACAGTGTTAAAAAATATATATTCTATTTTCGATATCCAGTGGGTTATATTCCCATCACTATTGAATGTTCATATAATAGTCGCGTGCCCGCCTAACACTACATTATAGAATAATAGAAAAACAAATTGAATTAACAAGATTTTCTCCGACCACGTAGAAATTATGTTAACCGCAACGGAAAGTGTTATTATTATGCTAATTTTGACTCACTTGATATATTGCTGTTGTTCTACTAAGGAAGACAATTCATTGTCTTTTTATCGCTTTAGTTTAAGCATGGTTGCAGTGGGAGGTAACCTTTTTCTTGAGGCAAAGGAATGTTGTGGTTTGGATGGTGATTCAGACAAGTGAGAGATCGTTACGGACGTTGTTAAATTAATTGGTTCAACTTTGAAAAAAAGTATTTGGAGTATTGGGGAAATGATATAACCTGATCACATAGAGAAGTACGTAAAATTACAAAACCTTCAGCTACGGAGTCTCCTAAATGCGTCTTTTGTGGAGGGTAGGTCAAAAGGTACGGCATCGAGAGATGGCCGATCCCGAGCGTAGAGAACGCCGGCGGCGACCCGGACCGTCGACGGGTTGCAAACTGCCGAGGACCAAGGACCCCTTTGTCTGCCCGAGGGCAGAAAACTAAATTGCTGCGGCCGGTGGTAGGATGTTGGCCTGGTCACAATATGTGATCAGGTCCCAAAAATATATAAAGACTGGGCAATAGGCAAGAGGAAGCCTCTATGGCTTCTTCTAGGATAGAACCTGAATAGACGGCGACGATGCTGAGGATGACCTGAAATAACATGGCCCGGGTCCTCCTAAAAGCAGGATGCCTGAAAAAAAAAAGGTTAAAAGGTCTCACTTCACTTCAATTCTTACTCACTCTCAAGCTAGGCGGTCTCAGTTCCTTACCGCTATATTACCGATCTACCTGTTTGCTCTCCTTTTTTGTCTGTGCGGAAATCTCCCTGCATACCACCAGCTAGTGGTTATGTCGGGCTCAAACCGACCAAACACCGCACGCGGTCTCAGTTATCAGTAGCCAGGGAACAAGGTGTACTCTAGAATGATAATGCCCGGAATCCCCGCGTACCTCGGGCCATCTACCTACGGGTTGCAGATGACCCTCTTCAGAATGAGGACCACAATTTCCCCTGTCTGCCCGCAGAAGGACATGCTCGCTCAATAGCTTTTACCCTGGCCTGCTTCTGCTAGAACGATAGATATTCTCACCTGTCACCCCCAGCCTATGGACGACGGAGATCGTTCTGCGACCTCAGCGCCTGAGTCGTCTGTGGTACCGGGCCCGTACTTGTTTCCTCTCCTATACAAAAAAAGTAAAAGTTTAAAAAATTATAACCCGCGTAGTCGGGTTAAGGTTAAAACTAAATAAAATATAAGTTTATAAATTATGTTAACCGGAACATTGTTCTTACCAATATTATTTAAAATCTGCAATGCTTTTTTATGTCTGAACATGACCTAAATATTTATTATAATTACCACTTTTAGACCATCCACACCTAAAGGAGTTTCTACTATTACTATACGCGTTGTATAGGTAATTAACTGTACTTATATTTCTATTTAACTATAGAATTACAGTAGCTTATGATTGTCATCGATTGAATGGTTCATCAACTATTCTTCTCGTATAATCGAATCAAAGTGAACCGTTGATTCGTTCACATACGATTTCTAATTAAAGTTAATTAAAAGTTAACTGTTAAACGGCGTAATGCATCCTCTTCTCCCTATAAAGGAAAGCTAACGACCTTCTAAAAATATGTTACTATGGTTTAAATCTATATAGTAATTTTTGGTTGAGATAACTTTCAAGCAATTATAGACCCTTTTGTTTTGGAATGCTCAAATACAAATTCCTGTATAATTATCCTATAAAAAGATACTCAGATATAAGCTAATACAGGGTATAAGCCCTTAAGCGCCCGTCCCTTCGTACATTAATTATGGGTTTGGATATTTCTTCGCCTCGGTATTCAATCCTTGTTAGAGATAAAGTCATTCTTGTCACTAGTTTCAAGCAGAGTTAAAATTTAACGACTTAGTATTGCTTTACCCCTTTTGTGATGTATAACTCGATCTTACAGTTATTTTTACGTGACTGCGATGGCGATGTGAAGCGAAGGGTAACATTTTTGCTAGTCCATATATATTTGTATACTAGCTACTATTATATTTAAAAATAAATTGCCTATGTTACTCCTTATGTCATCAGCCACCTGCAGACAGACAGACAAAAAAAAAGTTTTTTTGGTGTAAGTAACGTATATTATACGTTTACAAAAAAAAAAAATATTTGTAGTATCAAATTAAAAATTCAATTCTATTTTTGTTGAATCAATCGTAGCGATTGAACTACTCAACGGATTTTATTCAAATATGATGTATGTTTGGCGTATTGCGTTGAGGTAGATAATTTCACATAAAACAGCATATAACACCATGAAATAACTTGTAATGATATTTTACTTATTAGAATAGGACCATATAGGGGGCCATAAATTGATCCTAAATAAATGACCAAGTAATTATAAAAAATAATTTAATAAACGAGCATGGATTTATATTTATTGGGTTCTGCTATTTTCAAAAAAATCGTCTAGAATATTAATTTGTTGATACAATATAAACCTAGAATTCAATAAACGTATTAACATATCAAAGTCTGACCATGCACTTGAATCTTGAGTGGAAGATGTCAATAAAAACCATAAAAATATTCTAGTCGCAGGCTAAATCTATTTTAAATAAAATTCAAATATACGATTTAACGTAACGAATTACATTTTATTATAGGAATACGTACGAGTATTCCATCCAAGCTACAACCAAAAAAACTTTGCATATCTACTTAAAATTCCAATTTCTTCTCATTCAAATACCATTCCACATTCACAAGACCTATCAGACTCTAATAATCTCTAGCAAAGCCTACATTATATAGGTATAATTACACATACCGTCGAAAAACGGCCTCAAACACCCAATAACAAGATAATAATGAAATTACTGGCATTTCGTTGCGCCTACGAGTGTTAAGAAAGTAGAACGTAACCATCAAGTGTGTGTTTCTAAATGCTGAGCTCGGGTACCGCAGTTATTAAGTAGGTATTATCTACTTAGTACTGTTCTTGAGTAATCATTTGGTGTTGTTATCGAAAGTGCGGGATTCTTCATTTGGATTGATTGCCGCATGATTACGTTGTGATGTCTTGGGCCAGAGGAAAACTGTTTATTGCTATTGTCTATTGCTAGAGATTTTGATAACTTGGTGGGACTTAAACTGTCATGGTGTATCTTTTCATAACTTCTATTACAGACAGACAATTACTTTCCTGTTAATGTAGTAGCTTTTATTTAATTAATTATAATGATGTACTGTTCAAAAACTTTGATTGCCTTCTATATGATAACGTTATGGGTAAGTTTTACCACTTATTCAGAAAGTCCCTGATTAATGTCTGTCAAATAAACATACTTAAATTTATCAGGAATGAGGTGATCCGTCAGAGAACTAAGGCCATCGACGTAGCCCACCGGAATAACAAGCTGAAGTGGCAGTGGGCTGGCCATATTAGCCGCAGAACGGATGACCGTTGGGGCAGAAGAGTTCTGGAGTAGAGACCGCGTTTCGGTAAACGTAGTGTAGGACGCCCACAGGCGAGGTGGAGTGACGACCTGCGTAAGATGGCTGGCAGGAGCTGGATGCGAGAAGCTCAAAATCGATCAGAGTGGTGTGCAATGGGAGAGGCCTATGTCCAGCAGTGGACTGCGATAGGCTGATGATGATGATATTTATCAGCAACTTTTCTCCATAGCCATATTACTATCTAAAACTTTATAAGAAACGGGTTTAACTAGCCATCAGGTTATTCAATTTCACACTTTTTGAGTTATACTTTAAATATTTTAAATTTAACTGAACATATTTTTCTTAAATACGTTACTTATGAACAATTCTAATATCACTAGCACCAAAATGTTTCTTATATTTCTTACTATCATGTGGTTATTTCTATCTTATCACCACGCTCTAGAAATATAAATAAATATCAAATGAAGCTATTATTAAGCGATTTAAATAAAAATACCTCGAGTCGGTCGGTTTTAAAATCATATTAATTGATATTAAGACTTTTTTCTCGTTCATATCGAATTATATATTTCCGGTACAGTTTATAACTTATAAGACACAGTCTTTATTAATCAATTTATTTGTTAAAATATTTTTATTTCATTCGTTGTCACTCTCTTTTATTTGACAACATTCCGCACATAGCATTATACGTTATAAATTAAAATATAGATCATTAGCATATTATTGTAAAAGGAATCGTAACAAACTTAATACCGACTAATTATGAAGGGTAATGAACTAATGGAAAAAATCCACTTATCCTCTTCTACTATGATCATCGTTTTGTTTTAAACACATTACATAAAAACAACAACATATTATTGTTATAAAAATGAATTATACTTTTCACTATTTGATGATTGTAAGTAATAAAGAAAATCACTTAAAAATAAAACTTTATCGTTTCCCTATTCCTGTTTAGCTGTCTTGTTTCTGAATTACTTATTGACGCATGTGTGGGAACTAAATGCGCTTGCACCGCTGTTCCAGGAACGTGCGCTCTCGATTCATCAAATCGTTTTTGCACACAGATTAGCAAACAAATGCGCGTAGATAAGTCATGTAATTTATGTTGGTAATTTGTTTCATTGACTTAGCCTCCTGCTATTTAATTAACATCTGAATTCAAAAGTGAATTACGATTTTACAAAGACATCAGTATGTTTACAAGTTCACGATTGAAATGCGTTTTTGATCCACAAATCATATTATTGTTTGTAAATATACTTCAGGCGGTTGAGCCACGCTAATTACAGCATAAGTGGACCGGCTCGACCGAGGTCGTATTACTCTCTCACAGATGACTAACCCAAAATAACAGCATTCGTGCCGTCGTGTTTCAATGGTGACTACCAGACCAGAGTCCAAATGAGACAGAAGCATCTCAAAATCATGCTGCATTCACATTTTTTACTCTACTTTAGCTTACATCAAGCAGAGTCGAGTCTCTTTGGGGGGCCTTTGCATAAAAAAAGCTAGTTGTAAAGCCAAATGACTAATGAATATTATTGTCTTAAGAATACAGAATAATTGAATAATGGAAAGCAAACTGCCTAGTATAGAGAGAGTTTAAACAGAGCGTAACGGTTTTTTTGTGCGCTATTGTACTGTAACTGCGTCTGGTGGGTATTAATTACTTTACTGATATCCAAAAAAAACAATGTCTTCTTACTGAAGAATTGTTAATTTTGTTTTTGGTGACAGACCTACCTATATTTAAAGATAGATACAATTCTATAGTATAAAGTGGCTTTTATAGAAAGGAATAAATCAGAAAACCTGACCCTTTTAATCTTAAAAAATATTGTAAATTAAAAACATTATATTGGAGAAGCCTATTTACAGCAGTAGACTGCAATAGGCTGATGACGATGATGATGATGAAAACATTATATTTATTCACAGCAAGTTATCTAAAAAATGCATTTTGATAATTTTAAGAATTATAAGTGTTAGCATTATAATAATAATAGGCAGAGAACTCTGTATGTGTCTGATTTTATTTACTCATTGACGTACGTCGTCATACGCAAAAGGATACCAATCATCCAATTTTGGTGTAAAGGTTCCGTTCAAAAATAATTCTGCGGTCGTTTATTATGTTTACACAGTTTTCCTTCGAAGAAATTATACATCCGTTAATATATATAATAAAGTTGTATACAAATTTTGCATTGCTGTATGATTATCAACCTACTTACCAAGACGAAAAGACACATTAATTATATTTCATTATATTGATGTTGGAAAGTCTTGAATTGTCATCGATTGTGCAAAGTACTAAGATCATTTAGTAGTTTAAATGAAAACGTTATGGAATAGTATAATATTTAAAAACAGATGTACATCTCATCTGTTTTTAAATACAACAAAAAGCCTACGAATATTTATTCGTAGATGTATGCTGTAAATGAGATTTATATTCATAAAAGGTCAAATGCCGATGATTAAATTTAAGAATTGGAATTTTCAAATATCTTTCTAGTAAATTTACCTTTGCTTCCTGTGTAAAATTTACTAACAAATATGATTAATCAAATTTATGAAAAAGGATAAAAAACAACATAATGTTTTAATCAGATTTTGAAAAGTTTAAAAAATATAACAATTGTCCTCTATATAAGACAAAGAACTAGGTACCTACTCCAGTTCATTTATCGCCACGACAACATCTTGGGGTGATGCGACCGCTGCAAACGATCCGAGGCAGGTGAGGTGATACCCCAATGCGGTGTTGTCTAAGTTGGGTCGGTGTTGCGCCTCCTGGGTTACTCTGGCCACCCTGGGATGTACCTCAGTCATGGGGTGCGAGAGGCGAACTCCAGAAACTGCCGAGTAGACCGCCGGGGTGCTTAGTGGGTAGACCTAAGTAAAAAAGGGTACTTACTCCAGATACATAACTTTCAAAGATACATACTTATTGTTTTTTATAATCTAATTATAATGTGATGGATAAATAAACAAAATCAAGTACTCTATGGATCTTTTTATTCTTGCAAACCTTTTTACAGAATTGTCAATTTTCTCTGATTACTAGATTATAGTGGGTAACAACAGCGGTAGCACACGTCACCTTTTCCATCTTTGTTGATAATAATTTCAAGTTTCGGTTCTTTCCAAAGACTCACCGCAATAAACTTTCGCATGTCTTCCTCCGTGATGTCATGCTGTGACTATTTATGAGACATAAACGCGACACTCAAATAATACTTTCACCGATGATTTTAAGGATATCATCTAACAAATCAACAGTGTGATTAGGCTCAATTTGATTTCGGTGAACACTTTATGTGATATATTTTATTTTTATTTTATTTGTTAGGTACAGAAACAGACAACAAACCAAAGACATATATATTATACACATGTTATACACATATTACAGTTTACAATATTTAGGTCTTGGGATTTCATTTATAATTTGATTCTTCTTTTCTTTTAAATTCTATCATTGTGTCGATTCAAAATTACTAGGTACTGTTTAATAATATTTAAGCAGTAGCTTTTGCAAGCGGCTACGCCGGCTGTATATCGGTTATCGCAGTAAAGAGTGGCCTAAGCCCTATCACAAAAATCAAGGGTCTCCATGACAAATTTCATTGAAACCCCTTTGTTAAATGTCAAGGGCTAACGAATTTGATCTTATTGTATCAACTTTGTAATAATTCATTATGTTACCTACCCTAACTACCTACCCTATTACAAGCAAAAAGATTATTTGTGTTTCGAATAACATAAGAAATTGGCATTTTATACTTATGTGTTCAAAAACTAATTTGCATTCTACTTAGTCTAATAATTATTAAAACGAATATTGTTAAAAAAAGTTTTATCATTATTTAATTGAAACATATCTCAGATTCTAAGTAGCTTATAGTTAACTTTTTATTTTGTATTGCAGTGACTTTCACGGCCTATAATATTAAGAATTTATTTTACTTGTTGTACAGACGCGGGTGAGAGCGGGTGAACTATGGCCTATGGAGAGGCCGGACGGCATGCCAGTTATCCAGTCGTTAGAAGTCATGTGTGGGAAGGATAAAATGGACGTGCATCTCACTTTCTCACACCCCTTCGAGGGCATCGTCTCATCTAAAGGTATGTTATACATCTATGAGTATTCTAGCTTATAAGCTATCGCGTGTGATCTGTACTGGTTTTGTAAAGAGGTATTAATTTGGTTCAACGTGGTAATCTAGGTATCATTCATCCGCATACGATTATAAGTTAAGTAAGTAACATCACATTACGACAGGGAAGATATTTTTTATATAGGTATTCCTACTCTTTGGTGAGATTATTTACCCCTTAATTCCTATATTACATAAACATTTTAACTGGTCCTACTTAAACACAATAGAAGACAGAAAATGGATTCCATACTGTTAATCTTCGTTAATTTTCGTGTTTTTAACTAACGCATGAAGATATCTAGAAACTATGAAATGTCAAAAGGAGTTTTAAACTATTTCTCATTCACTAAATAAGGCCATAGAGTTCGTCAAATATGAGTATATTTATGCGACTCGAATAAAACACACTATATGAACGACTGAGTAGTCTATTACTCATTGATATAGTCATAATACACTACCTAGTGTAGTAAATAGTGACAAGCACTTACTTAGAGGAAAATATTAGAAACTAGCGAGTATTTAGACCTGCACTAATTGTGGTAAGTAATTGCTAAGGTTTCACTCACAATTATGACGGATATATACTTAGTGAATTATTTATAACGTATGCTCCAGTTAGCGAGCTTTTAGTACTGCGTTTACTGTTATATACACTACTTTAAATTGTTTAATTTATGTATATGTCTCTAAATTTTAGACAATGTGTGTGTGTGAAGGCTCTATTCTTTTAACAATATTTAAGACGGCTTTACATAATGATTGAGATGCAATATGTTGCGTAATAGTTTTACAAGAAAAAATAACGTTTTAGATAGAAACAGATTAGTTACCAAAACCTTTGCTAATACTGCTTAAAACATGGTTACCAATAGCAGAGGTGAATTGAAATTTATACGTGTTTGTGTGTGTTTTTGACGATAGCTCAAAATTACCTATTCAGGAAACCTTTCCTGATGCTGAATCTTGAACTACAATTCATTGAAATCTTCTACTTTTCTTTGCCGAAACAGATTGACTAAGAACTATAGTGACTATTTTGAAATTAAAAATTGTACTGCACAAGAGTGTAGTAGCTACAATTTTCTATTGAAAAGAATATATTATACACATTCCTAAATAAAATCACGCCTATTTAACCGAAGGGGTAGGCAGAGGATTTTTTTTTGGGGGCATATAATTCCCACCAAAAATTTAGGACCACAGCCCAATCTTACCTCCAAGTGGGTGAATATGCTGAGTGACATAAACATCCCGGTAAACGTCGATAGGTTCACCGCCTGGCATCAAAATTATGTCGAAAAGTAAGGGTTTAAAATGCCTTGAAATGTAGTCTTCATTGAAAGTGACGAAAACTGTATTTTTATTCAACAGTAGGTCATATCCGTTTTCCAAAAATTCTAGACATTTACTGTCAACTCAGCACTAGCAGTTGTTTTACTGTTATTTTTATCATATAATTTATGTGGCTGCGTTATGGCCGTGGAGACTTTTGCGGTCTATACCGTGTCTTACGACATTCCATCGCGTGCTAATCTTGGTATCGTCGCATCACTTTTAAAACTAGTCGTTTTTGAAGAAGCACTGTATCAAATTACTTGAATATGAAAAATAGCTGTGCGTTCGAAATTTCTTATTTAGAAAATAATTTTTATACAATATGACGATATATTGTAGGAGATTTTATACATATAAAAATCGAATATCACACTAAGTACACGAAATTACACCGGAATTTAAATTTTCTCAAGGTCAAGTTTATTACTAACTCTGAAAGGTGTTTTCTAGTAAATCAAATAATTTGTAGATTGTGTCTAGTCGCCATATGAAACAAATTGACTGCCTTGTTGGTCTAGGTGCTTGCGTATGCGGCAGATGATCAAGAGGTCTCGGGTTCGATTCCCGGGTCGTACCAAATATTATTTGTGTTATTCACAAATATTTGTTACGGAGTCTGGGTGATGTTTATGTATTTATATCGGTTGTCTTGTACCCATAATACAAGCTCTGCTTAGTTTGGGACTAGATGCCGTTGTGTAAGATGTCCGAAATATTTATTTAAATGTAATTAGTGTAATTAAAGGAAGCTAATTTTTTATAGCTCCATTCGAATTCGTAAATCATTGAAATGAATAGGAACTATGGCCTTTTCAACAGAATCCCACAATTCTAGAACGTAGCGGCTCTTAATAGGTTTTCCTTTAGTCATTAGTCTGTTTACCTTACTAAAGATATTGTAATGAGTGTAACGGGCTGAGTATACAGACTACGCTTTCTCAATTAGCTAGTAATGTCGGTCCGAGATTAAGGTAAATAATTGTATCTTCATTACCTTGCGTATTATTACATGTTTAATAAATTTTAATTTACAAAGATACATTTTATTTTTTATTTTAAAATATTATACCCACTTATACATAAGAAACAACCAAGGTTACCGATATAATAGATAGGATTAGCAAGCTGAAGTGGCTGTCTATATTAGTCACGGAACCGATAACCGTATTTTTAAGAGAAGACCGCGTAGTATAAGAAAGGAAGGACCCGCAGGTCAGGTAGAGTGACGATTTGCACAAGGTTCGCAGGAACTGGATGCGAGAGGACGAGGATCGAAGCAAGTGGAGTGTAACAGGTGAAGTCTATGTACAGCAGTGTACTGCTATAGGCCGATGATAAGAAAAAGAAACCTTTAACTGTACCTACTGTACTTTAAACGTACATAACTCCACGCAGTAGTATATCCCTTAGGTATTTGAATCATACTTAGTACTCTAGTGTAACCTCATTTGCACTGATAAACAAACATACTATGATCTGCCAAGCTAGACAAAATCTATAGTATAATTTGTAATATACCGAATGATTACTTATGGGCAAAACTTAAGTTTCATACATAGGAAACCAGGAACATTAAACATGCTTAGCTACTGCTATAGATACTAGGAGATGCTCTCCAACCAATAAAAGAGATTAAATAAACTTTCCTTAACTCGAGTTTATGTAAAGGATACTTTAATTTCTTAAAAAATATCTATAAAAAATTTACAGGTAGTTCAGTAAAGAAACCGCTAATTGCATAAGTTTATCGACAATTTAATTATTATTTTGTTACATTGTGTGACAGTTTATAAACATGCGGGCATAATAAAACCACGATAAATCTAGAGTTATAGTCATAAAAATATGTATCAAGGAGAGTGCATCAATACTGTTGCGCCATAAAGAGATGAATCTCGTTTGTAGAAGATAAAAAGTGTTGTTAATAAATATTGTGTTATTTTTGGTAATCAATCGACTATTTTAATTTATTTAATACCCAGCTCGTAATACTCTGCTTTTTCAAGAGGTAACTGCTGCCTTAGATAATACTCTTAACGTTAAAAACCACTAACGTTTTGTAACTTCAACCTTTCACACAACAGCCCATAATGTCTCATTGCTGGGCATGGGTCTCCTCTCAATACATGCTTAAGTCCATAGGTCCCCACGCTTGCCGAGTGCGGGTTGGGGACTGGCAAGACACGTTTTAACTACATGAACCTTGCCGTTGTATGTTTTTAACGATTGTTATCTTATCATAACAACCAGTACTGACCGCTTAACGGGATCTCCGAATCGCGGAAATTCTCATAACATACTTGCCACAAACGGTCCTTATTTAGGTAGGGTTGCCTATCGTCGGTGATTGTTTCCAATCCTCTAAGGCCACTTGTCTATGAGTGCTTCGAAATATAGCTCACTAGCTGCGCCTCGCGGTGTCACCCGCGTATATCATTATGGTTGCTATGCAAGTGTGTTATGCATAGCAACTTCGACAGAAGATAAACAGTGATACAGTTTGACATCTACGATTTATATATTTTTATGATCACCTAGTTTTCGCCCGTGTATCTCAATTATTGCAGTAAAAAGTTGCCTATGTGTTATTCTGATATATAAGCTATATTACTGTAAAGTTTCATACAAATCCGTTCAATAGTTTTTGCGTGAAAGAGGAACAAATACACATACATACTCACAAACTGTCGCGTTTATGATATTAGTAGGATATAGACAATACGAACTTACGAAGTCTTCAATATTAATATCTTTGCTGAATGAAACCGATGGCGATTACATTACTTATCACATCAAGCAATATGATTTAAAACCATTATAATTCATTATGATTACTTCTTCATTATATGTAATAATGCTTGCAATATATCCCGCAGGACAGCACGGTGACCCCAGGTGTGTGTACGTGCCTCCATCCACGGGCCAGACTTACTTCTCATTTCGGATTGCTTATGCAAAGTGCGGGACCAAACCAGGTACGTCTTCGGTTCTGTATTATGTTATGTAATAAAAACAAAAAAATGAAAGATTATTTAGAAACATCAGTAAGTGCCCTGTCGTCGCCAGGTCAAATGACTTGCCACCTAATTAAAAAATATATAAATTTAAAACGTAATATGTTTAATTAATTTATATTTTATTAATTAATTTATTATTTATTAATGCTTTTTTAATTTGAAATATAACAATTTTTTATGGTTTGTTGTCGCCGGGTAAAATCCCTTCTGTTTTTTATTTATACTTAGATAATTCACATACATAGAAATGGGCTTAACCAAATAAAATAGGGCTCTTTAACTCTTACAGATATTGTTAATTTCTCAAATGATATTAATACGTAAATTGGAAATATTTCCATTTATTTTCGGTAAATTATTTCTCAAAGTTATGTAATTTAATATATATATATATAATCTACACAGATCAGATTATCTTCACTAAAATATTGCTAGTATTTGAATACCAATCCTAAACAGTATTAAAAATTACATGTTTTATATTTTATAACCATTCCAATTAAACCAAAGGATCATTTAAAAGAAAGCAACGTTAAAGATTCACGATAAAATCCACATAGTACAATTAAATCGTGTCTCGCATGGACAAGAGTAAATGGACCGTGATCAATGTGTGAAATCAATAAGTATATTCCATAGCTAATGATGCGAACTCGTGCAATCGAATAGATATTCGATATAATAAATCGATTAAACAAATCGATTTATCGTGTACTATTCTAATTGCACATGAAATGTGTATGTTTTACAATCTAGTGTATGTGAATAAGTATTTTGAAGTACTTATTTATTGGTTATTAAATCTTAGAAAATAGTCAAAACAACTTCGGCGATTATTTTCCAATTTTTTTTATTATTATTTATAATAAGACAACTCCCGCATTGGTTATATAAATTCCTGTGACGCGGGGGACTTTACAAACATACATGAAACGGACACAAATAACACCCAGACTCAGAACAACAAATTGTGAATCACACAAAGTGTTATCCTACGTGGGATTTGAACCCACGACACTTGGCGCAGTAGGAACCGGTGTGGCGACCGCTTAAGCCACTAGGCCAACCGTGCAGTCATTTGTGTTATGTGATTTGAGATGACGTATACATATAATAAGTTTATAGATTAGATTAAATGTTTTATACTCATGAAGACTCTGTCTTGTCTCTCTATCCATTGATGCAGATGCAGAAGCATCTCACTAGAACACCATGCTGCATTATCTGCATTCACAAATTTTGATGGTGACCCCTGCTCTTGGATTCTACTCATGCTTTCGTTCAGGCAGAGCAGAGTCACTTTGGCAAGCTTAAATAAAAAAAAAAAAAATACACACTACGTGTTAATAATAATCAGCACCACTAACTATATGTAGCCCGTAAAATAACTTTATGTAGCTCGTTATAAAATCTAAAGGAGGTTTTAACTATTATCATAAATCATAATTGAATTACACTTAAAACTAATATACCTACTAAAGATAAATAAAATAATTATTATTAATAAATAAACTGGTAGCAATATTTTAAATCGCAAGTTTTATTACCGTATTAGAAATTTCATCTGCTATTAATTTTTAATTACAAATGTGTTGTGCCCATCCGCCTTTTTTCATGGACTTCATCTGAAGAATTCGCCTAGGTTTTGAAGCTTGTCAAAACGAAGCAGACTAATTTAAACTTTATAAACAAGTAGATAGACATAAAATCCTGTTTTTACATCAGTGCTAAATAAATAATACGAACCAAAACTTTGTATGTTTTTTTAACGACTACTCCCGCATGATGTATGAAACCTGGGTCTCGTAGAACTTTGCAAAAGTACATGAGACGAACCAAAATAACATTCAGACTCAAAACATCGATTTGAGGATTGCACAAAGTGTTGAAAGCACTCAGCGCAGTAGAAAATAGCGTGTTATACTATTGTAAATACAAAGTATGTACCCTACAGAAGTTATTTTTAATTTCTTGCAATGCGGGTAGCATCCGCGTAGCAAACTGGTAAAATACTTTTGTAAAACTGATATGATAAACAAATAATTACTTTAACTGACGTACTTTAGCTTAGATCTTAAAACAATAGTAATACATACTCAATTTGCTTCTAAATTCATATACTAAATGGTATTTTAATAAAAAAATAAAGCTGGAACAAGCACCAGCATGGATTTACATTTCTAGCACATCATATTTACAACACCGCTAGTACAAAATATTGCGCATAACGAATGAGTCGCTAAACTCACACAATTTTACCCGTGAATACATGCGATATAACCCGTTCAAAATGTATGAAAATAAAAGGTATAGTAACATTTTTAATAATTTTATAGCGTAAAAGTCCCGTTGTACAACAAACACTATATGTAAACATTACATTTACCTCTAAAGACTACGTGATAAGTTTTATGAGTAGAACTAAATACTGTTCAATTTATATACTTTCCATGACAATAATGTTGATAAAGAATCCCGATGTGGCAGGCCTACTGCTGAAATTTCGAAATGAGACTGCACGTTTCAAAATGTTCGACTGCTTTGAAGTTGAAAGTTAAAATAAAACTTTTGCCATTACATAATAACAGAAACAACTTTAAGGAGTTTTCAATATTCTTTGAAATAGAGCCCGCATTCTCACAATCTTTAGTTAAACATTACCATATCGAAAAACTATCCCGTATCGTATTTAGATTCTTAGTAACTATCGGTAATTCGTAACAATTTCGCAATAAATCCTCAGCATTCACGTTTTACGGCACATCGGTCCCATTTCAACAAAGTCAGTGAGTTTTTCTCCTTGCGATTCCTAGTCGCGTCCACTATGGCTAGTATGGAGTAACGGACAGCGCATGCGTCCCGCTCCTTCTGCGAATATCACTCGCGCATTGTTTCTGCGAATTGCCACCCGCTTGACCGCATAGCATCGCAACATAAAGCCCAGTTTCCCCCGCAAGTTCGACTCCGAGACGCCATCCCTCAATCGACTACATTCAAGTGTATTTCCTTCGAGCTATATGATGTGGTAATTTCAACTTTAAGTGCTCCAGACTATAAGTATACTGGGTAACAGCGTAAAAACGATTTTATACCTTATGACATAGAGTCTGAATATGTCACTCAAACATAAACTCTTAGGATTAATGTATTAATAGTTGGTATACTGAAAGGGAGTCAAGAAGTCTTTATGGGTCGATTTTGCGTGAGCGTCCTCGACCCGAGACCTCTAGCTCGATCCGCGTTCTATGGGCAACTTCCACTTTTTGCGTGAGTACATCCGCGTAGGTACAATCCTAGCAATGGCAAAGATTTAAGTAATATAATTATTTTACTTTGAGTAGAAGTTGAGATCGTACCAACTGGGGAGATATTTACAGGTTAATCTGCTGTCGTTGGCAATATTCTTAAATCCTTTTCACGACTCTTCTTATTTCCTACACATATCTATACTAATATTATAAAGAAGTAAAGTTTGTGTGTTTGTTAAATTGTAAGGGGTAATCTCGGGATCTACTGAACCGATTTTAAAAATTCTTTCACCAATAGAAAGCCACATTATTGCTGAGTGTCATAGGTTATATAAAAAACCGAAAAATAAAAAGGCTTTTACGTGGTAGTCCTTTTTGCAAAGTGAATCGGAGAAAAAACGGTCAATTGACAGCGTTTCTTACGAACGCTGCCTTAACAATGAAAGATATGTTTTTGAGTTCTAGAGAAAAGATGTGGAGCTTGAAAATACCTACAAAAAAGTCAACGACAGCATATGTCTAACTTTTATATTTAAGTTACAAAAAGTAGTTTTTTTAATATTAGTATAGATAATTTAATTTTTAATATTAATTAAATAATTTAAATCGTTAGGTCATATTTATAAGTCATATTATCAATAATTATGATGTTTATGAAAATAAGTAAACTCATCGTCTTAAGTGTGAAGGCCAAAGCAGCGAACGGCGCCTGAAGGGATTAGCCGTTACCTCTTCGGCGATTGCCGCTACTCTGTTAAATGATGGGAAAATAGCACACTCCACCTTTAAGCTACCTCTGGCAGTCTCACTAGAGCAACAGTCAGTATGTTCAATACGTAAAAATGGGCCACTCGGGAAAATTTTACAAGAAACATCTTTAATTATATGGGACGAATTTACCATGAGTCATAAAGCTCATGTTGAAGCAGTAAACCGAACGCTCAAAGACCTCAGAAACTCTGATGCTGTAATGGGTGGCGTTACTTTTGTTTTTGCGGGCGATTTTCGGCAAACACTGCCTGTAGTAACAAAAGGAACACGCGCCGATGTCATCAGAGCATGCTTAAAATCATCTCACTTAAGGAGTTTGGTCGCATCTCTGAATTTACGAACAAACATGAGAGCCCATTTGAGCGACAAGGACGATGACGACTTTCCGCGTCAACTACTCAATCTTGGCGAAGGAAAAATTGTCTCTCCTAACACCAACAGCAATTACATTAAACTTGACAAGACATTAGGACACATATTGCACAGGTTGGAACATCTTATTGACGCAATATATCCCGGTCTTGAAAATTTATTCGAGAGAGATTATCATTGGCTTTGTTCTAGGGCAATAGTGTCACCCAGAAACGATACAGTGAATGAAAAAAATAAACTCATTTTCGAGAAAATTCCCAGTCAGGTCAAACACTATAAGTCTATTGATACGGTGTGTAATATTGAGGATACAGTGCACTATCCCCAAGAATTTTTAAATTCTTTGAACCCTTTTGGCTTACCTCCTCATGACCTTGTGTTAAAAGTTGGCATTCCTATCATGCTATTAAGAAACTTGAGCCCCCCCATCATGTGTAATACAAATAGGACAAGGCTGCTTACAAAAGAGTTACGGGACAATATAATTGTGGCGACCATTCTCACAGGGCCAGCAGTGGGACAACTGGCTTATATTCCGCGGATACCCATGATTCCCACTGATTTACCCATACCGTTTAAAAGGCTACAGTTTCCAGTGAAGATCTCTTTTGCCCTCACTATTAACAAGGCCCAAGGTCAAACATTCTCTCTGGTGGACATTGAACTGAGAAAGCCGTGTTTTTCCCATGGGCAGTTATATGTTGGCTTATCTCGGGTTGGAACTCCTGATAGACAATATATTTTGCTAAATGATAACATTATATCCAATATAGTTTACAGAGAAGTTTTGAACAATTAAAATTACCATAACCAAACTAACTTTTCCCGCGACTTAGTCCTCATGGAATTCGTTTATCGCAAACCCCGCAGAAAAAATTTTTTTCTTTCGGACAGAGGTACTTTCGAATTTTGTAGTAACATGCAAATACAAACTATACTTACGTATAACTCTCCTTTTGGCAGTTAGAAATTAAAACATAACACTCTGTACTAGAAAAAGATTATTAACATTATGCCCAACGAAGTGGGCACGGGTCAGCTAGTAAAATATATAATAAGCTTAGATACCGTGTAACGTCACATATATTTAAGTTGATCATCATCATAAATTCCTCGTAATGCCACAATTTATTGCAATTGAATCCTAAACTTTCCTCGGTACCATAAAAAGAACATAAAATGATATTTGTCGAGATTATGCTGCAATATAAATATGTGTATTTACATAAAGTCGTAAATAAAAAATATACATATTTAATTATTTTGATTAAACGTTTCCGCTTAAGTTTAGTTTCCGATCAGGTAACGGTAATAATATAAAGCCTTTGTTTGGGTATTAAAGGGTAAAGTGAGGCCTTAGATTGTTCCAATATCAGATATGGCCAATCGCATACATCGCATATGGAACATTTCAAATCAAACCGCTCCAATTGGTACTAGCCTACGAATCCTGCACCATAGTACCTCTAGAATGAGAACTAGTTTAGGCCTTTAGACAGTTGAATTGCCAACTTTGTAGAGAATTAACTGTTTGAATAACTTAGTACAATAATTTTTTGCAGTACGTCTAAATTGATTGAATGATTGACTGACTTATTAAAGATTTATTTAAAGGAAATTGACTACTTTCAAGGGCTTGTAGCAAGCATTTCATGAGTCAACTGAGTTACTAAAGATATTTACAAGAGCTTACAACACTGAAACCATTATTTTATTTGAATTCATCTCATTCCAGATCTCCACGGGCAGTTCTATGAGAATACTGTAGTGGTGCAGTACGACAAGGATCTTTTAGAAGTATGGGATGAAGCCAAGAGATTACGATGCGAATGGTTCAATGACTATGAAAAGACTGCCTCAAAACCGCCAATGGTCATCGCAGACTTGGATGTCGTGCAATTAGACTTTAGAGGTAAGAACTTAACAAATCAGATAGTGACTAAAATAGTTTTAAAGAGAATACAAGATATGACCGAGATGCCATATTTGTGTATTGATCAATGGAACTAATAACACCATGTGTTTTTTTAATGAATACTGTTTTTTTAAGATCTGTCCAATGTCGTTGTTGGAATGATGTGCACTCTAGAATACTAAAGTAAAATAATTATACTAAAATTATTCTTTAACTTTTTCGACTGCCTTGTTGGTCTAGTGGTTAGCGAATGCGGCTGCTGATCATGAGATCTCGGGTTCGATTCCCGGGTCGGACCAAATTTATTTGTGTGATCCACTAATATTTGTTTCGGAGTCTGGGTGTTTTTCTAAGTATAAAATGTATGTATTTACATAGAAAAATAAGTATGTTTATGTATTTATATCAGTTGTCTAATACCCATAATCCAAGTTCTGCTAAGTTTGGGACTAGATGATGTTGTGTGTAAGATGTCCGAAATATTTATTTATTTATTTAGATTCGGTTCAGGGGTTTTGCCGTGAACGCCAGACAGACATACAGACAGAGTTACTTTCGCATTTATAATATTCGTAAGGATTCTGCAATTTAAAACCAAGGATGTCAAAACGTTTGCTGAACGTTTACTTTATTTCAGGAGATAACGTGGATTGCTGGATGGAGATTCAGGCTGGGAAAGGCCCGTGGGCACCACCGGTCTCAGGCATCGTCCCTTTAGGATCCACTCTCACTCTCGTCGTTGCCATCAATGATTATCGAGGTAAAATCCGGGTGCATTTTTATTTTATCGTACACTGCTATGAACTAAAAAGTTTTCAATTTTTTCGGTTAATATTATAAAACAGATATTCAAGTTCAAATTTGAACAGTGCTAATGTCTTACTTATAATAGGATTTCTTTGAAATACTTTCATTCTTATTTTATACTAATTTCTTATTTAAAATAAGTTTTTTTGTAGAATTGTCATGTAGGTTTTAAGTTACTCAGTACTGTGTAAATAACCGAATTGAATTGCTTAGACCAGACATGCAAGTTGAATGTACATAGAAAGTAAGCATAACGATAATTTCTAGAAGAGCTAAGGTACTAACTTCAGATGCCATCTGATATATACGTTCTTAACAGCCACAACTGGCGACATTAACGCCTAAAGACTTTTTGTTTTTTTGTAAAAGACCAGTTATCAACGGACTTTATCTGACGAAGTTGCTCAACTAATGAAATGCACAGAGACGGCTATTATAAAATGTTGTTACTTATACTTCAGAAAAGTTATAGGTTCTAAAATTACCTATTGTGTTTTGGTAATTTTACTTTGTGTATGATTAGGTTTGTTAATTTTTTTTGTTGTTTGTGTCTTCTGATAACTTTTTCACAGAAATGCTTAGCATTGTATTCAAACTTGGTTTTCAAATTTTCTATAAATAAAATTGGCATATTAAATTGTTAAGTAATCATTTATCGCTGTGCCTAGTTTGAGTATCGGGTTTATATATAAGGCTGTCTATTATTGATACTAATGAAAACCTTTTGTTCATAGATCGTAAAACACTTAATTCCGTAATATGACGTTTAAAAAATAAAATGCCGACGTTCTTCGTTCGTATAAATAGTTACGACCGTGAATGATTTGAAATGCTAAGGCAAATATAAAGTTTTGAGTATTAATTATTTCCCATATAATTTTCTAAGAAAACTGTATGCTTCTTATTGATTTAAAACCACTGCAATCATAATAAATATCTAATATTCACCATACTATTGTATGTGTATCCATATGTCCGAAATATTTATTTATTTATTATTCATTCTTCTCGTTACTCTTGCAATTGAGTCCTACACACTAATAAATGAGGTGGCGGATTTTAAATAAAGGTAACAAAAGTTCTTCTAGTAAGAAACCTAATTAAGTATAAAACTTTTAAATTTTACCAGAAAATTTATTTTCGTAAAATACTTTATACAAAACAATAAGGTAAATTAAAATCAGTAACCTAATCAATTGTTGTATATTTTCGTTTACATTTTAAGTCAGAAACCTGGGATTGAATTTATCGTTAACAGCTTATTTGCTAGCAATTGTACTTAGGTACTAATAATTTATATCGCACCAATAACACGTTGTCTACAATTTATTTAAATAAACATTATTTATGACATACCGCTGAGGTAATAAAATGATAACCGAAACTTCCGCCAATAAGAGGAAATAGATGCGTTTCATAAATTATAAGGCTATAAATACCGTACCTCTTTGAATGAAAATAGTCAAAGTCTAGAAAGCTGTTTTAATTTATTTATTTAGGAGTCTATGGTCATTTACAAAGATGTACGTTTAACATTTAATCGTATGAAACAGAGTTCAAATACCGAGGGTAACACTGCGAGGTTTAGTTAGTTTATTATATGACTATTAAGAAAATTCTTGAGTCTTGAATAACTTTCTGTAAAATGGTTGTTAATATCCTAGTAATTTTATAGCAAAATGTTGTACCCTTCGCCCTTTTACTTCATTAACACAAGTTATATGAGGTTTTAAAATGCTTCTTAAGATGTGATAAATATGTACTTAAATCATTTGTATAGTTATTGACCCCCAACTGCTTAAGCTAAAGCTTACAACTTAAACCCGAAATAGATAATACTGTGTAATGAACACAGATTATTCGTCCTATGACTCATTATCATTTTTCTGTATTTATAGACATCTATAAATATAAGTTATTTAGCAGTATTTAACTATTCAAGCATTCTTGTCAGGAAACTGGTTATCACGGCTTATGTAGAATTTAACTAGTTTAGGATAAGAACGATAATATTGTGTAATGAACACAGATTATTCGTCCAATGACTCATTATATTTTTTCTGTATTTATAGACATCTATAAATATGAGTTATTTTGTAGTATTTAACTATTCAAGCATTCTTGTCAGGAATCTGGTTATCACAGCTTACGTAGAATTTAACTAGTTTAGGATAAGAACGCTCTCTGTGAGATATCTACGTCAGGTAATCTATATAATAATGAATTTGCTTCGTACATTATACTCGTTGTTTGATTAAATCTGTGCATTCAATATTTCCCCAATGAAATATAATACTTTTCAGTTATTGTCGATTTTTATTCGAAGTTTTGTTGTAACAGGGTCCATTTTAATCTTACTTTGTATTAAACAGAACAAACATCATAAACCAAAGTTAACAAAACAAATTTCCTGAGCAGTAAAACTCGTAAAATCGCTGGCAGGGTAATGACAGTGTTTACACGCGGTAACGGTACCCGGTAATTGTAAAAAGTGAACTGGACAAATATGTACGGTGGAGTTTGCTTAACGGGCCGGCGACTATGGGAGTCGGGGTCAAAACCACCACATGGATCACTTTTAAACACGTCCGGCTTATACTGAAGATAGAATTTTATAGATAATTCTTGTATAAAATAATGTTAATAGTGCTTTACTTTTCATACTAGCTGACCCCTACTATACTGGTTAATGGAATTATAGTATATAACTACCAATACCGTTTGGTTTTGAAATCGGTTCATAAGTGATTGATTGATCAAAGTCCCTCTTCTTGAGAAAACTGTTCATAAAATTCACTTTGACATAAGCACAGATGCGGGATAAAGAAAGTCATGTATATGTATATAGATAGTAATCAAAGTGATACAAAGCCTTCACGATGCTTCATTATTCGAAGAAATCAATTAGAGAACAATAGATTTATCAATATAACATTCATATCTATTAAATATCAATAATTTTAATGGTCATTTGCAATCGTGCGTTATGAGATACATATCTTTTATGATCATAATGGATTTTGTTTCAACAATATAGATACGTACTTAGAAATCTATTAGATGCATCGACGATAAAATAAACGCATAACACTTATTCACTCGCTTTCCCACAATTTATAAAAATCATTTCTCATCAGCATCTCAGTAAGCCGCCTAACTTTTCATGTTGTATTGTCTAAATTCTCAATGAGTTTGGAGGTCCCCACTCTTGGATTCTATCTACTCCATCAGGCAGAGTAGACTTGACTAGATCAGCACTCTTATTGGTCGTCGTAATGGTTACATGATAGGAAGAATATCAGACGTTCCACGACATAAAAAGCACGCAATTTTTTTACTTTATTACTGTTCATTTAAACCGAAAGCGTTTCGTTTTACAACTTACTCGATACTGTTAAGAATCCTGTGCCTTGTGATGGGTGATTCCGCCATAATTTAGATTTGCGTGTGTGAATTCTGTATATAATTTTTTGAATACAATGCTGACCGTCAATTCAAATGGGATGTTTAAGTAATATAAATGAGCTACCTTTAACCTTTAGCTAATTACCTACCTTTAGATAATTAATTTTATTATGTAAGTTTTAAATGTAACGAAAATACTTTAATGTCATGTATTAAGAATAATTCGAGTACCAACCGTATATCTAGACACTTGCAGTTTCCTTTTGCATACTAATTCAACATTAAAATGCTACATTAAAATTTACTAAATAATTATTACCGGCATTTTGTCAGTACTTTGGGTAACAGTATCGTAAATTCCTCAAAATCAAAACAATTGAAAACATCATGTAAAATGGTCTGGAAAGCTTCTACTTTTTAGAATTTATTGTAGACTTAGAGACATACATAACTTGTAGTAAACATTTTCACGCGAGAATCTATCGAAATTACTAAAGCCTTCAAAGAAGAGGAAATATTACATGTAAAATAGTAAGTAATATATATGTAGGATGTGACTGGAAATAGCATTATCAGTTTCTTCCCATTCCTCTAGTCATAAACTATGCGTGTTGAAGTCAAACCTAACTATTGTATGTCCATTTCACAAATGACACTCTTTCTCTGTGTAATAAATATTGCAACTTTGTCCTTTTATGTATTTTGTGTTGCATTGAAGATAAGATTTACTATCCATCAAACCCTCGCCGTGTGAATATGTTACTGAGACTTTAGATATATTGAATTGAAAAGCTTTCTATTTTCATTGTAGTTCTCCGTTTTTACATTCCTCTTGAATTCTGTTAGATACACATGTGATATCATTTTCAAAAATCTTTCTCCAAGTTTTTTCTCGAACTAGTTTGAGGTCGGTTTTAGTCTATTATGATTTGGCCGAACTTTTTTTTTGCTTGAGTCGGGTGCTATCGAACTTTCACAATTCAAATACTATGACGATATCGACTTAAATTAATAACAATATGTTCTATGTCATGTGTCTATAAATCCTTTGATAGAAGGCCTAAAATTCTTGAGTCATGCGATTGGAAACAAATACCACAAAAACACCAAATATCGTAAACTGATCAACAATCCACTATGTCCCAGGGGTGGGCTCGGAACTCCACTCAATAAAGGTTTAAGGTTATACGCCCCCACGCTGGCTAAGTGCGGGTTGAGGACTGTTATGACGACGTTATGGCTACGCAATCTTGCCGTTGCCGATGTTTTCAAGCCGTCCGGAGGCCTGTAACTAATTATTACGTCTGTTATCCTCTGATAACAACTGGGACCAACTGCATAACGAAAATACTATGCTGTTCTGCTTCATATTTCGATCTTTTGAAAATAATTGTGTAATATAAGCCGAAAATATATCAATAGAAGCCGGCTCTTAAAAGGTGTGGTTTCACAAAGGGCACGTGCGCTGGTTCCGACGGCTTTCTTAAATAATTTATTTGTTCACTCATCTGAGTGTTTGCCTGTCCTTTAGGTTAAACGATCTTTGTATAGACGAGATGTTTGGTTTGCACTTAACTTTGATAATATTTAGTTAGTTCCAGTGTTGTATATATGTGCATCATTTGTTTTTACATGCATACAAGATATTTTTATTGCATACTATGAATAACAAAATGCAGAGTAAAAGAGAACAAACGTTAGTAACTAGTAACATCATCATAATCACATAATCACATCACAACAATAGCGTTTGACAGTCCAATGCTAAACAAAGGCCTCTCCTTAAGAAGAAGGCTTTGGTCTACTATATCATGATAGCCAGAGAAATTTGTAAAGTATTTAATTAAGTTTTTCTTCTATTTGTAGTGATGTTTTCCTGCTTGGTTTGCTCTTTTAACCGCCTTCTACGATACCCATTGCATTAATAAGAGTGGTGAAACTCCTTGTTCTTTGTCACCACACGATCTCTTCTTCGAAGGCGATCTTAGAAAACTATATTACACTGTTTATTAAGATTGAAATGTTTATTTTGTTAAAATCAGCTAGCCAGATGTTATCGGTATCTAAAGATTTTTAGTCAATATCATCAAAGTTATTTAGCATTATCAGTATGGTTTCTTATAAAATATATCTCTCTTATAAAGTTTCTCTGGAAATTCCAGGTGAATTTGACATGCGAGTAAAGTCCTGCGCTGCGTCGGATGGCTCCGGGCATGTGATTCAGCTGTCAGACGAATATGGATGCGTTTTGCGGCCTAAGATGATATCAAGGTAAAATATAAATTTATGTGTGATAATAAATATTCTTTATCGGTGTAGGTACACAAAAAACTTGATTTTTAGTTAGAGTTGGAATCACAAATTGAGTAATTTTAAAAAGATTTTCTGCCACATTGCTTTTAAAAAATCTCCTTGCAACTTGATATGATAATTAAAATGACTTTCTTGTGCCTAAAGAGTAGTCTATATTAGCCTTTTTTGATCATATTAGTAAGCATTTTTATCTGTTAGAAAAATATGCTATGCAACAGAGACTAAATATTTTGATGTTACATAAATTTAATTCAAAGCACAACTTCTAATAGATATTACAATTATATTATTTTTATTATAGTAATATAAAATACGTTGGTAAATAAAAGTACAAAATATAATAAAAGCTATACACAACTTTGAACAAGCGTGAAATTCTTTAAAGTAATTTTCCCCGCTGAGGTTATTCCGTTAAGGTACTTTTATATTGCCTATTATTATCTTTTATTGCCTTGTTAAAATAGGAAACAAGTATTTATTACTACCAATGACATGTTTCATGTACATACTATAAGGTTAAAATTTTAACATTTTTCACATTCTTTTACAGGTTTTTAAAGGCAAAGGCAGCTGACGAACGAGCCACTGTCATAACATACGCATTCTTTCATGCCTTCAAGTTCCCCGATGCTCTAAGCGTACACATTAGGTGTAAAGTCGAAATCTGCAGACACGGCTGTCTAGATCACTGTCAATTGGCAGGAATTACTCCAGAAAGACATGGCGCCTTAGATCGAAAGGACGATAGAACACATCAGGATCATAATGATATCAAGTAGGTTTTTTACTTATCACCCATTAAATTTACTTTTAAATAATATGTGACGTACATATTAGGGATGTTACTTATGATTCAAACTATTATTGCAGTGATTCTTCAGCTGAGGATGGAGGTCTCTCGGAGGAGATCCGTCTTCCCTTGGAAGAGGCATTTGGTGATGAAGTTTCCGGTGAAGCAGTTCCGGCACCAGCTCCTTTGCCTCAAAGAGCCCCAGCTCCTGTAAATGAACCCGAAACAGATCGAATGTCCGCTCTCGAAGATCTTGTTGAAGCTTTAGCAAGGCCTTTCACTGTAAGTAAAATAACAAATAATTTAATTATTAATTAAATACTGCTAATATACTATATAGATAGACTGGTTATAAAACAATATTCATTTTTTCTTCAGGAACGCCCTATAAATCTAGTAGATCGAGACCGTTTTCCACATGGTCCACGTAAACTTGGAACCGATTCCAAATCTGAACCATCAGGTGAAGCAATTGTCCCAGCCAAACCTATGGGTCCTGCTGTAGCCGGACCGAGATCACTTCGTAAAAGAAGAGCTGTGCGCGAGGGTCGCTCGGCTGACGTCGGTGTATCGGGTATTTACGAAGTCGTATCAGAAGCTGACTTAGCTTTTGGCCCATCAAGAGAACCAGTGACGGTCTTTAGCGGCAGGATTCGTGAAGAAGTAAGCGAACGAATTTTACAATTACTTAATAGCAATGTAATAATTGATCATAAAGCTATAAATGAATACTACTTACTTTTCAGGTTGTTTACGGAATTTGTATGGGTGCAGTCAGCTTTGGAGCTCTCTTCGCTTCTGCTGCTGGCGCTGCAGCTGGTGCTGCGCTAGCTGCTGCAGTAATGCTACAGAAACTTCGCTCACGAATGGCTGCTCAACCTCCGATTCCGGTGTCGCCGGCCCCAGCTGCACATTCTCTTGCGGCATGGATGGCTCTTAGACTCTTAGGTTCCCAACCTCACCCACACCACTCCCGTGATGGTTGAATCGATATTCGATTGAAAATCCTACCGAAGACTGTTCTTAGATGCTAAATTTTCATATTATAGCTGTTTATTTATCGCATCTTCTTCTTTTTGTGTATTATATAGAAGAAATAATTATTTCTTTCGAATTAGAGTTCGATACCTGATAAAATTTAGAATTTTACCTTGTATTGTTCAATAGCACCTCTAGATATTAGACTCGCAGAACTTATTTTTTGCTTATAATTTATGATAGTAAGTAAGTAATATTGCTAGATCGCCTCAAATGATGGTGCTAGGTCGTGCTACGGACGAAGTCCTAAGAAACCTGATAATAAATTTTCACTTTTGTGAATATTATACTTTTACCGATAAGTTTTGTACAGATTTTTTCTACGTCTTTATGAACTAACTTATTATCATTATCATATTCTTTAGTATCTAGAGGATAAGAATAAACGTCGAGTCATGCCATTAGTTTAAGTCGTAGTTAATATAAATATTCATTTCATTCATCTTTGCTCAACATTCATTCTTTATTATAATAATTTAGTAAATCAAATGTAACATTGGTTTTATCTATTTGAAAATCAGTGTTATTTGGTCATTAGCTGTAGATATTGTAACTATTGAGGCTTTTAGGCATACTAAATAAGTATGTACCTGCTCAATGTTTATTTTATATTTATTCAGATTCATCTCATCTACATTCTGTTTTTATACTCACTTTAGTAGTATTAAAGTTACTCACGACCAATTTATTAGTAAAATACTTTACACAACGTTTAAGACAACAATTACTAATTGAATTTGTATAGTCTAATTATTTAATAGTTAAATTGATAGCGCTTTTATTGTTAGTGTTTACTCGTATTGTTAAGTATTTTAAAAAATCATCAAAATTTTTATAAGCACAGTTTTACTTTTGTACTTAGTTTTGTGTTATTGTATATTTTCTTTTTAGGTATAGTGACATCATAACTGTAAAATATTAAATAAAAATATTGAGACACCAATGAGTTCCATGTAGTAATACATAATGTCTTTATTACATGAAATTAAAATCGCATTTAGTTACATTTTATTAAAACTGCTCAATATTTTTTTGTCTTCATCTTTTAAAACGCTATGTTAAGTTAGGTTTAGTGATGTAGCTAGATTTTTAAATGGTTTGAGAATTCGACTGATGTTACAAGTTTGTATTTGTAAGTACCGAACGGATTTAAATACTAAAATCGTGGAGTGACTTTAATATTTCATCAAGAGATGGAATTAATCACTCAAAATATAACAATTTTGGCTATAGATGACAAGACATGAGTAGCCGGTGTCCTTTGTAATAAGATTGAGGTTCGAAACGAACTAGTGTAATGTCAATAAAAAGCCGCACTTCGTTAAGTCACAATGTATCCAGATTAAATTCAGAATTTTCCTATTAACTTAAGGCTTATTGATAGAATTGTCATCTTAGTTGACACAATGCCCAAACAATTTTGACGCTTGTCTAAAGACGAAGCGAAGGATAAAAGAATTACGTAGTTCCAAAGAGAGAATGCCTGAATTCTCAAATGCAATATTGGGATTACGAACTCGAGGTCGTATACATACACATGGACGTTAATAACCGGCGTAGCCCATTAATAATTTGATTTATACATATAGAAAATTCTAAAACAACAAATACATAAGGAGAACACCAGTATATTGAAAGTCTACATCAATTGTTCCTATGTCCTTAAAAATTCTTACTAATATTATTAATGCGAAAGTAACTCTGTCAGTTTGTCTATTTGTCCGGCTTTCACGCCAAAACTATTCAACCGATTTGACCTAAATTTAGTACACAGCTAGTTAGGGCTTGATAAAGGTTATACAAGAGGGCGGAGATGCAGATGAAAGCTAAAAATACATAAACGTTATTGTACTAATAATACAACTCGTAGGTCGAACTTTCAATCATTCTAAAATATGACATGCCACCCAAAAATCTTGCATTTATCTTAGAAAAACTATTATTATTTAAGTTAAATAGGGTTTTCGTATGAAAACTGTCTCCCTAAGTGCAATTTTATTTTTTATTGATTATTTAAATGTAGTCTATTGTACTTTTTTCGAGATAATATATTTTCCCAGGTTGTGGTACTTTTGGTGTTGAGTTTTGTGACGCTATATCTTTTATAAATATTAGTTTGGGCAGTATCTATAGTAAGTACGTGTAAACGAAATGTTTTAAGTTTGTCTGTATGGATGCGGTGACGATATGTGTTTAACGCACCTGTTAATTTGTTTAATGGAACTAAATTATGTTGAATCATACCTATTTTTGTTTTCTTGTTTAACCCAAGAGAATTCCCGAAAATGTTTGCTTACTACAAATTAAACTTATTTAAGTGGAGATTGAAAATTGCGTGTGGTTCGTTTATCTGTCTTATTTTGCCAGTATTATTATTTGAACTGTCAAATTCGCAACAACAAGTATTAAAAAAAACTAAAGCTTTTAATTAGTTTGTGTAAAAAACACATTCTAAATTTCCTTACCTCTATTCTTGAATAAAATGGCTTTTACATAGGTACACAAAATTACAATATAGACTACGTTGTTACCTTAAAGGTACATAAACATTATTGTTTCTGTATAGTGATCTGGTTAACTACAGAGTTTTTGCCTCTAAGGAAATTACCTCTGCTGGGTCTCTGCGAAGACTAAGTACTTAACTTTCTTACGACAACTAGGACTTCACTTGCTGTTCTCTTTCAAATTCTAGAATATGTCAATGTCATATCTAAATCTCATTGAAGCACAACTTGATAAAGCTTGAGCGACTACACAGTCTCTGTATACGACTTGTATCTGAAATGAAATGAAAATACGATTACGTCTCTGCATTCCTTGAAGTGGCTTCCAATTCGCTCTAGCTGGAATACTCATATCCTCAGTTTTGTCTATAACATCTTGTTTAATATTCTTTCTACCTCAAAGAACTAATCAATTTTCCTAATGACACATCTGTGAGGTCGTTTAAAGATATGGGACTGGAGATGCCTCTGCATTTTATTACGCTGGTTGAAGCTGTACGCTTGTGGAATGCACTGCCATTGAACATTATGAAAGCGCAAATAGTTTTAAGAAAATCTTTCAAGAATTTTAAACGTCACAAGTGAGTCAGTCACAAAGCAGGGTACGATGTGAATGTTTTTCTTTTTCATGTTGTAATATAGTTGAGTAGTTATTTATATTGATAAGTATAAGTATGTATGTTGTAATTATGTATTTATAAACATACATGTATGGAATAGGTATATTAATTAGTAAATTATAATTGTTCAAAACTTATTGCATCATCAACTATCGCTGTCTCTCCGAAACATTTTGGTCAATCCCAATGTTGCCTGGAATAGATTGCTTTTAGCAATAAAGACATTAAATATAATAAATTTAAACCTCAATTGTAAATCTGTAATATGGTCTACAAATATAGAATTTTCTATCTATCTATCACTACTAGTTGTCAAAGTGCTTTATTAGATTAGAAATACGTCTAACAAGATTTCCGCTAGAAGGAGCGATGATGTTTTGAACTACTTCCATACATAAACAAAAAAAAATCTGCAAGGGTATCTCTAGTACAAGTTTCAAAAGTTACTATTTACGAAACTTTTACATATTTCTGGTAGAAAATAAAGACACACCTCTCAGTATTACTGTTAAACACCTTGAACTGTTACATTTCGTGATCTTCGTGTTTTATGTTATATTGTGTATAAAAAGTATTTTGACCCTTTTCAGTGAAAAATTATTAAAGAAAATATAAAAACATTTTAATCCAAATTGGAATAAAAATTATCACATTGGTTTGTTATTTTAACTTACACAATGAAGTTAAATCTTTAAATGTTATGTGTCTTACAATACCATACTTGAAAAGTATAATAATTTAATATATGTGTTTTCATGTGTTATTGGAATGAGACATGAGAATAAAATTTTAAATTACTTGGTGCATATTTTTCCAGTCTTGGCAAATGTAAAGTGGGTGCCCTCTAGCCACTAGCCATTCGATCGGGAGCAACTCGATGCAGAAATCTGATATCTGTAGTATGCCTTGAAAGAGTCCTGTGTCCATAATGACAATTCAACTAAACTAGATCATTATAATCTATATCTACAACACCATCTAGTCCCAATGTATTATGGGTACCAGACAACCAATGTAAATACAAAAACATACTTTTTTTGTGAATACATTCATATGTTACATAGAAAACACCCAAACTCTGAAACAAATGTTTGTGTATCACACAAACATTTGGTCCGACCCGGGAATCTAACCCTAGACCTCAAGCACACACAGCAGTCGCATACTCTATCACTTCACCACCATTTTGTAAAGTTTAACCACAAGTTATCAATGGTTAACCTGCTTCTAACTTAACGTAAGTTTCAATGCCTTACTGCTCACTGAGTATTAATTAATCAACCTACCTTTCAAAATTTTCAAGAAAGTAGCACTGGGAACAAAAAAACTGTCGTTTCATGCACTGTGCATAAAAAGACAGAGAGAGAGTTTTCTTGTTCCCAGTAAAACTCAAAAATGTTGTTTATCTAATTACCTACATAATCAACTTTTATTCCTATTAACTCCAAAAAGTGCATCATAAATATTTCATTTCTAATTATGAGTTTAACGTGCTATGGATAATGATGATCTTTATGAACTCAGCAGGTTATTCCTTCGCTAGTCGAGATGCATATCTCTTACCACATAAATCTTTGAGGTTCTCATTTCTTTGAGGTAGAAGGAGGATTAAACAGTTAAGATGAATTATTTGTGCATGTATTAAAACTTAGCATTATCTAATTTGTGTTTAATGACTACGCAAAAATTTGATTTGCTATTAAAAATAATAAGCCCACAAACCACACATCTAGCCCGATACTTAAGCCATTTTTATGATAAACTGTTGATAAACACATACATATTCATACTAATAATATAAATTCTTAAGTCATAGTCTGAGAAAGCACATTTGCTATTTTTTTTCTATGAAAATCGAGATACACGAAAGCGAAGCCACGGTCAATAGCTAATTTCCGATGTATTACACAATTATTTAGTCTGTAATGGATTCAGAGCCACGACCTCAACAGTCAGTGTTGACTTACCATTAAGCATACAGAAAAAAGGAGTATGTGTTTATCTTTAACAACTGATTTCATGCTTTGTTTTAGCGAACTATTAAAATAAACAAACCCCCTACCGTCTCGCAAGCGTATTAAAGTAAAACCTGCTTTCTGTGAAGAAATATATGTCCAGGAGTAAACTATTAACGGTTGTTGTAAATTACTAGTCCAAAACCTGAGGCTCCTATAACATTTTATTTTAAAATCATTTATTTAATAGGCCAGTTACGATTCGCACACTTAGGCCAGTTACGATTCGCACACTTAGGCCAGTTACAATTCGAATCTTGAAGTTTTTATTAAAAAAGAAAAGAAAGACAACTTCCGCATTAGGAATATAAATCCTGTGTCGCTGGGGAATTAACAAACATACATGAAACAGACACAAAGAACACCCAGACTCAGAACAACAATTTGTGAATCACAAAAAGTGTTATCCCACATGGGATTCGAACCCACGACAAATGGTGCAGTAGGAAGCAGCTCTGCGACCGCTCGAACCACTAGCACAAACACGCAGTAAAATAATCGCCGTTTTAATTAAAACTAAACACAGAGTAATTTTACATAGTCTGAACTAACATACTCGTATGATCAGATATACAGAAAAGTCATTAACAAAGTGTCATATCTAAGTAAAACCAATATACTCAATGATTCATTGTAGTTTCATTATTTAACTAATTCTTATTTTATTATTTAACCCGTTGACATTATCTACTTAATTAAATGTCCCATCGGCAGATAAGATTCAATCTTTAACTAAGCTTTAGTAAGATTTGTAAGTATAAATTACTGTGCTGCGAGATTTCAACAGTAGTCAACCCGTTTTAGCCAACTATACTTTTAGTCGACCGTACTAGGTGCCTCCTAACGGAGGTAGCTCTTAAATTTAAGATACGTTTATAAGGAGGAGGACGAGTATCCTATAGGTTGATCAACATGAATATACCGCTAAGAATTACCTAACTTTCTCTAAGCGGCTCTAAATTAAGGGGACGTTGGTGAAAAAAACTGACTTTCGATGTCAAATTCCGTAGTTTCCCTGGTCGCTTCATACCATAGGGTTACTTGTCCACTCTTCATTTTCCCATAAAAACCTATACTATACTTCCTGGTGGTGGTGGTACCTTTATTTATTTTTTATATTCGCTGCCAAAATGACTCTGCCCTGCCTGATGGAAAGCACGAACAGAATCCAGAAGTGAAGGCCACCATCCTCACTGCCACAACGGACAGTGCAGCACGGTGACCCACACTATGGCGGCCTAGTAATAATATCAGGCTCAAATCAACTACTGTGTTAGTAAACTTAAATGAATCGGACCAAAATCCATATATGGACACATATACAGTGGTCTGCCTCGGTGGCACAGTAGTAGCATATACGACTGCAGTGCTTTAGCTCTCGGGTACAATTCCCGGATCCGACCAAATGTTTGTGAGATCCGCAAAAATTTGTTTCGTAGTTTGGGTCTTTTCTATGTATAATGTTATTTATTTATTTACAAAGCAAAGTATGTTTTATGTATTTATATCAGTTGTCTAGTACCCATAATAGAAGCTCTGCTGAGTTTGGGCCTAGACGACGTTTTGTATAAAATGTCCGAAATATTTATTTTATTGTACTTATTTAAGATGTCAGCCGTTCCCTAAATATGCCTGAACTCTGGTGTACTTGATCACTATTTAAGCAATAGACGAACTCGCTGTGGTGATTTGTATCATTTAATAAAAAAGGCGTAGGAAATATGAAACAGAGATCATGATGCTGTCTGCAGCCTGCTTCAACTATGGTGACCAATAATCTTATCAGATCTATCATCGAACAGATGCTAATTAATGTTCATGGGTAGGTAAAAGCTAATTAAAAATAAAATAAAGCAAATCTTTATAATAAAAGTTTAATTTTTCAAAGGTCTGTTGTTACAATAATTTATAATCATCAAAAATGTGATATGGTTCAAACAGTTTTAACTTATTGATGCCCCTATAAGATACATTATTTATTTCATTTGCAGTTCAACAAATAATAAACTTTAATAATAAAGAAAAGAAAACAATTAAATAAGAAGAAGAGGTACTCAGGTGGTATTTAAATAAATAAATCGCTATTCGTACTCGTAATAATGACTAACACTTAATTAAATAAATAATATTAATACTAATGACAAGTTATTTTAAATTATAATCTAGCGGTTCACCTAATTTGTTATACCGTATTTATATATTTTTTCCGTTGCCCCTACTTCAAACAAGTATTCAAAAAGAGGTAACAGAAGATTGTACTTATCATATTTTAATACTACAATTTGTGTTTTTCATTTGTCATATCTTTGTGTAAACGTGTAAATAAATATTATTATATGCATGCTATCGAATTGGGAAATACTGCTAGCTATAAGCAACAAGCATAACCAACACATTGAAATTCATATAATACCTACAGTATTATAGCTATTACGTATTTTTGTCGGTAAGTTTCAAACAGAAAAACTTTGTACTTTTGATGATCTCAACAGCAACAAATTTAGTACAATAAATGGTTACAAATCTGAAAGTACCGTAACCGTAAGAAACAAACGAATTTTAAAGACGTTTATAGTTAGTCTAAAAATAATTTAATTAATACTAAGTAAGGGTCTCCAGATTAACTATGTTCATTTGAGCACTCATATCATATAACACGCATATAAATAATTGGCATGGTCTATATACTTCAGTCTCATAACACTACTATTTACAAATTACATTATATGTACGCTTTGTTACGAGTAGAAGCGGCTCTTTGAAATCACATGTGCGGTCGGTGGGTGCGGTCGGGGTATCGTCGTCACAGCGGCAGTCTTCTTTTTAAGAGTAGCTATCGGTCTTAACTTTAAGAACAAAACTGCTGATACGGCACAAGAACACAATAAAGTTGCAAGAAGAGCACCCAGAGTTGCGGCAAATCCGGGTGTAGTCATACAAACAAGTCCTGGAGTAGGTATGACTTTAGGTGCAGCAGTTTCTTCCGAGGTATCTAAATTTAGGTCTCCAGCAGACACCACTCGAATAACCCTGTTAACACCAACCTCTTTCTCGGGAGAAGTAGCTCTTCTTTGTCTCCTTACTCTCCTTTCATCACGCCTAGCTTCAATTCCGACAGGGTACGAATCTATTTGAGGCGGTCCATATTCAGCATGTGGAGCAATCGCAGGAGTTCCATCCGAACATTGTTCAGGGCATCTATATCTACAAATCTGAATCGTGCATTGGAAGTGTACTTCCATTGAATCAGGGAACTTGAAGGCTTGGAAGTGTGCATAAGAAAGAACACTAGCACTAGCTCCAAAGTTTTTGATCTTTGTGAATCGAGACATCAATTTCGGTCTTGTTACACAGCCTCGCCTATCGACTAATTGTATAGGAGCGCGTTGACCGTCATGAGCCACACAATCACGAACTAACATATCGAATTTGGCGTCATCATCCTTAATTGCAAGAACCATAGTCATCGTTTGTCCAATCTTTACAAGACCTGATACTTCCGAAGCCCAAGGTCCTTTACCGACTTGAATTTGCATCCAGCATCCAACATTGTCTCCAGCAAAATCAGCTCGTACAACATCTAACATATCTACTGGGAATGGTCGGAACGTAACCGCTTTTTCGTACTGATCATGCCATGTGCATCGTAGTTTACGTGCTTGATCCCATACCTCTTGGACCTGAGGATCATATTGAATTACAATAACGTTTTCGAAATAAGTCCCAGCGGCTGCAACATCACCTCTGTATCTAGGGTCCCCACTGCCAGCGGTTCCACATGCATGAGCACCAATTTCAAAAGATGCAGATGAGCGGCCAAGATTAGGAGGAAGATGAACACATTGGTGATTAGAGTAATGACCTTTAGAAAATACAATACCGAAGAATGGTTTATCGAAACTGAGAAACACTCGCATGGCATTCTTTTCACATTTTACATCCAAAGAAACAATTTTCGGCATATCTGGAGCTGGTGCAGGCCAGACATCTCCTGCTCCACTGAATACTTTATCACTTGCGGCGGTCTGTGAGTCAGCAGGAGGTGCAGGTGGTGGTGGTGGACCTCGGAAACCAGGCCCAACGTCATTTTTGTGATGGTTCACGGATGTTCCTATGGCGAACGGCTTTGAGTGTATCTGGTGGTGATTGGTGATTCTCGGCATACCTGAAATCCAACAAAGTTCAGAATCAGTTATTGAAGTCTATAATATCAAGTTAATTACATTGTTCGAAATATTTTATTTTTCTTACTTAAAGGATGATGTGCCTGATGATGCGGTGGGTTTTGCCTCCTGTTATGTGGTGGTGGTGCTGGGGGAGGTGGTCCATTGTATGCGTGGCTTGGAGTGTCTCTTTCTGAGGATTCCATGGCAAGCTGATCACCTGATGGTTCTGCAGCGTTGTTGGTATCAGATCCTGCGCCACCGCCGCCACCACCGCTTTCGTTCGACGCCTGGTCACTAAGTGTACCGCTCTGAAAACAAGAAGAAATCTACATAAGAACTTTGTGAAATAAAAAACAGCCTTATAGGATGACCTAGAATACTGCTGTTTTGGTTTATATTACTTTTTTTGGCGTTTTTATTTATTTTATTTTATTTTAAACAAGGATTACATACTAATAGTTCGAATAGCATAAATATATAAAACAAACAAATTGCTTAAAGCAAGCCTCCACACATATATAGATACTCCACAGTTATACAAATAAAATTGATCAATAGATATAGATATAGAATAGAGTGCAAAATAGATCAATGCCTAATGTTTGTTACAGACTATTACATGTTACTGCATTGCGAATAAAATGAGAATTGCGCCTGTAATTAGCCACTGTAAATGGTCTGGGACTGTCCATTGACCCATTAGCAATGTTTCACAAAAGAGTAGGTAAGGTCATTAATTTGCCGTCTAATCTAGAGAGCCAGAAAGTGATACTGTCTGCAACGATGGTTGTAGTCAATTGATCATTGATGCGCTCTAAAGTCGAGATACCGAGGAAACTTTTGTTGGATATTTTCTATGCGAGTTTTATATAACTCGTAGTGTGGATTCCAAATTTGAGAGGCATATTCTCGCACAAAAGATCAGTACAGTATTTTGATGGATATTAGTAATCTGCAATTGGAAGAGTGGCGTATTATAAAGCCTAGTACCCTCGAAGCCTTTTTCACGATAGACTCAATATGCTGGTTCAACGAAAACTTATAATTCACTATTTTACACATTTAGGTAAAGATTGTGTTTATTGCAGTATATTTTGATTCGCATTCAGATTATAAATGTAGTTTTTCATTGAAGAACTATATAAAATGAGAACTAAAATATTCATGTCAATTTATCTTTGAATAATGTAACGTAAAACTAGTGAACATTTGGACCTAAACTATATATGTAGGAATATTATACATCTTGACAAATGTCATAACTTATAACGACACGGAAAATTTCTCATTTTTGTTGACTCAGCTTTCACTAGAACGTAGGCATTTTTTAGTGTTATTTTATATGACACACTGTATTTTTCTCTTGTAGAGGTTATTCAAAAATTACTTTTACAAGATCACAATCTTGTAAACTCTCGAAATTTTTACAACAATAATACTTAGCTTTTCTGCCTTATCATTTGTCTATCCCTAAAAGTTTCAAGTGACACAATCCAAAAGGTATTTGAGGAGTACTATCCAAACCTAGATTCCGCATCATTGATACACATTTTTTTCTTGTAAATGTTAAAACATATGTCTACTTATTATTGCTATAGATTGCCTACCTACCTTTCTGTTAGTAGGCCTTAATAGGAACCATGTAACTGAGGAACTCTCTAAGAACTTTAATGAGTCTGCCGATATGATGGTGTCAATTTATTTTACGACATTAATAACTTATCTGACGAATTACTTTTCCTCACTAATAACTTATTTGGGGCATCTATAATAACTTGTGCCACATTATGTACCAATTATATTAAACTTTTACTCTTTCCGGGGTTCTCTATCAGTTACATGTGAAAGTTGTCCCATAATTTGGTTCCCGTTTGTTTTCAATCAACAAGTCGCTCCGGTTCTTAAATATTTTCCATAGTAACAGGTTTCGAAAATTAGATGAACCGGCTATTCCGTATTTCTTATGTTAATGGTGGCTTTATTGATTGCTGTTTTGTTAAAGGTGTGGCTTCTAGATCATTAGGTCTGTAGGTTGTATATTTTATCCAGTTTTGACGACATGTAAGATGGTTTAGATTTTGATAACGTCAATGCGAATGTCCTAGTCCAAGGCTCTCGTTTTTTTCCCTTTTTCGTTTAAAAAGACAACTCCCGCATTAGGAATGTAAATCCTATATCGTGAGGGACTTTACAAACATACATGTAACAGACACAAAGAACACCCAGACCCCGAACAATAAATTGTGAATTACACAAAGTGTTTTCCCACGTGGGATTTGAACCGACGACACTTGGCAAAGTAGAAAGCGGCGTGGCGACCGCTTAAACCACTAGGCCAACCGTGCTGTAATATGACTGAAGCTTAAAATATATATCTTAATTTCTGTTCTAAACTGAAAAGTATAAAAATAATATTTTAATCATAGTTATTTACTTTTCTTCTATTTGAATATAAAAACTCCTATTTTTATTAATATAATTTTATAATTTTATACAGCTATTTTAACAAATAGCCGGACTAAATTGTCACTGTAAGAAAGCTCATATTCTTAAATATACTACGAATCTGTGTCCAAAATTAATTTCTTAGCAGTACGACTGTTTCTTAGATTTGGACTTAACTGATTGTCTCTTATTACTATAGAAAGTAATCGTCAAGATTCAAGCTGAGTTTCACGTTTTATGTTCTATTGTCAGCAGATAATTCTGCAACCAATATTTAATGATAAAAGCAGTGTCCTCAATATTGATAACTAAACAGCAATTTTACCTCTTATGTACTTCAATCATTGACTGTAATATGTCTGTCTGTACAGCATTTTATTGGTCGGTCATCAACAATTTTATAACTCTCATTTGTTTAGGCCTCTGGCTATGAAATTAGAAAGTATCGGTCTCGCCAGTTAGATATATTATTTTCGATAGAGATTTATACGAAGGCTTATGGCAAGTGAATCCAGCAATTACGTTTGAATGGGATAACACGGGTAAAAAATTGAAATACATTACATAATTCGAGAGAAAGTTGTTTGAAGATTTTATCGGGCTGGAAATATTGGGCGTTTAAGATGTAATCTACGTTGAATGTGCTCTTTCGTAAAAGAGTAATGTAAAGTTATTAAATTAATAAAGTGTGTGTTTATTTTAATCTGACGTGTACCTCTGTATAAATGTCAAGATAGTACGTTTTTGTATCAATAAAACCAATTTCTAACACATTATAAAGTAAATTTATAGTTGTGCATGTTACGTGGCCAGATATTAATGTAGTGTTATTATTTTTATATTTAACATCAAGTTTGATAAACATGTATGGGATGTTATCAAGTTAGGTAGTATAAAATAAATAATATTAAACATTGGGGTTACCAGTTACTACTAAGTTATGGAATACATCATCATGATCATTATCAGCCTACCGCAGTCCACTGCTGAACATAACCTCTCCAATCACCATGTCAATTAGTTTGATCCTCAGCCTCTTGCTCCTGCCAGCCGCCTACGTATTTCATCACCTCACCTGGCATGTGGACGTCCTACACTACCTTTGTCGAAACGCGGTCTCAAGAACGACCAATTAAGGTATACATTACAATGAAATTCCAATTAAGATAAAAAATTACATAGTAGCGCTATGAGAACGGAAACTTTAACATACCATTATCAAGGTTTATTTCCGTTCTGTTTCCTGCATTAAGAGGAGTCGTCTACGATGACGGCTGCGACTAAAGAGCGCGTTTAAATGTCTAGTTTTGTTAGTTCGTCGCATTTGAGTTATACCTGCTGTTCAACTTGCAGCTGTATTTCATAAATACCATTAAAAACGTTCTGAACACAAAGTTGTGACTTTTTTAAAATTGTTCAGTTGTAATCACAACTGCTATAATAAGTTTAAGATATTTGGTAAGTTGTGACGATACCCGCTCGTTTAAACGTCCATTTATCAAAATGTCCGTTCTGGACTAATTTTGTGTTAAAAAAAAGGAAGAGGGGTTTTTCGCTGAGTGAAATAAAATTACTGCTCTCTATTCTACGTAGCAATATTTTTTTTTTTTTATTTTACTTACAATCAATCTCTACGAAGGAAATCTAGGCATCGCGGCGCGGCGGTGTAAAGTCTAACACAGTCATCACAAATAAAGGCCGATGGCGCGGGCTCAACTCACCCGAGTGCAGTATGTCAGCGCGGGCGTTGCTCTCAAACTAATTTTACTTTCATTATCCGTTCTCGTCCGTCTGTCTAGTAAAACCACCGACAGTTGGATATATTATACTGCCTTTGGGGCTATTGAGATTTATTAGACAAATTTAATGATTCTGTTTCTACAGATTCTTCAATTAGCATTTTGTATCTTTAAAATAGAAAAACTAATTTATTAAAGCTTTTAAATTTAACATATGGAGTTCTTAATGTGTTCATTTCGGTACTTAAGTCTATTAGTTTTAAATATAAGACATTTGTTAATATATATTTCATAAATACCTTTCAATAAATTAAAAGATACATTTTTCCTATAGCTTTTTTTTCTTTCTTTCACGGCTATAGTTGTCAATAACAATTTTTAGGTATTAAATTATAATGTAGAGAAAGATGAAGGCATTTAAACTTTTCCAGAACCTTTCAGTGTGATTTAAAATCATTACCTACGTTATAGATTACATGTGCTACGTACTGTGAGTTACCGAGAGCTACCCCCGAATGGAACAAAAATTTATGAGGTCCGTTTTCTTAGTTGTTTTAGAATTTAGTGCTTATGGCGTCCGCGATACGGGATTTGCGAGGGTCAGAGTGCCGTATAAGAACAAATAGTGCCCTATCTTACATCGGTAAATTTCAATTTAGAGCATGGGTAAACTCCACCTTATTTACTCTTAGTAAGAATAAATAAATGAATATACACTTTTGATATTGACAAAACCTGAGGACTAGCATATTTATTTTTAACTCTAACTAAGACTGAAGGAATACAATTGCATGTATCAAAGAATGAGAGATTTCATAAACTAAACATAAGCGATCTACGAGTAAAAAGCATTATAGTATTTACACGCATTTTCAAAACCATACTGTTTAGTATTTATTTCAGTTGTCTAGTATGTATGTTTATATATTTATATCAGTTGTCTAGTACCCATAATAGAAGCTCTGCTTAGTTTGAGGCTAGATAGCGTTGTCTGTAAGATGTCCGAATATTTATTATACTGCAAAATGTATCTTAAACAAATAAAAAGTAGAGTATTCAGATCGTACGCTCTCTCTATTGTGTTGATTTCAGGAAGTAGAAGGTACTTCATGAAAGGTTAACCAACCTCAGTACGGTGTAGAAGTGACCTTTACTCCGGTAAGAGCAGTCACTAAAACATCAGTTGTTAGAGGATCTTCTTAACAAAACTTTGTTTAACATATCAAATACTAGCTAAGTATTTAAAATCAAAAGTTTGGCTGCCTTCCTGTCCGTTGGGTAGGCCCATAGAACAGGATTTCAAGTTTGTATGTGTGTCGTCGCTGTAGGTCGCAATGTGACCGGCGCACGCGTCGGGAAAGCGGCTTTTACTCTTTCCACAACACCTGTCTATTGTCATAAAGCGTCATGACTACTGTGTTTTTCCTTACAATGTCTACTTTTACATTTTTATTAGTATAGTTATGTTAGTACTTTTAAAAATTTGACAATGGACATTATGGGTTGTTGATGATGATTTACTATCATATCTATTTAATATCATTATCAACACACTACTACTTATATTTCTACTATAATACATATAGTAATGTTTATGAAGTACTACATGTCCATACATACTACTGTACTACGTACTAATTTAATATCATATCTAGCATTTTCATAATTATTACACCTAAAAATAGAGTAAGTTGTGGTACAATTAAATGTCACATCCACTATAGTTAATTGCTCTACCTGACATTAAAGTGCCTTTATTAGCTGAAAGCATTTGAGTTACTGAAAATAGCTCTTGAAAATAAATTCACTTTATGATGAGTAAATGCTGTCAGGAACCACTGTGTAACTGAAACATATTTGAATATCAAACTGTTACAAACGTGATTAAGACTAGTTTATAACATATATCATGAAAACGCGTACAGTAGCATCATATTCATACTTAATGATCTTATTATGTATAGTTTTCCTACGGAACCATTCATTCACACATTCATAAACCAGCCCAGTCGTAACACTTACAATGTTTGTTTTGTGAACGGGTTCAGTAGCCTTCTTACTTTCCACAGTAGGGTAAACAGGTAAATAGCCAACAGAGACGGAACTGCGACGTCCGTCAGCGGAGTGGGTCGGTACGTCCCTATTTGGCAGTTACACCCGATGACCGTATTAGATTCTATCTAGGCTTGTCGATATCTTGTTCGTGATTTACTCGACTGATCTAAATCTTTGTATGCTTTTAGAGATACCTAGTAATTGTTTGTTCAACTTTGAATGTCTTATTCAACTTAAATGAATGTTTAGTTAATTGATTATGTAAATTTGTAGGTAACTTACTTCGCCTACGACTCTAAAAAAGCGGCCAAGTGCGAGTCGGACTCGCCCATGAAGGGTTCCGTATCAGCAGGTAACATCATATAAAATTTCTTGTAGTTAGTTGTAACTTTGATCGATGTTTTAATAATAGTGTTTTGATCAATGATATTATAAAAAATCGGCCAAGTGTGTGATAATTGTTATGTTTACGTTTTAAGAGGCCGGCGTACGACACTCGAAACTGCAAGTTGAAATTTGTTCGCAAAATATTGCTGTCTCTGTTTGACAAAATACAACGTAGATACGAGTGCACCGCTGTATGTGTGTATGTGGATTGACATTCATTCGTAGTAATTCGGACTCTCTCGTAGAAGGTTCGGCTATTATTATTTGACTGACACGAATCACACACACATTGAAATATTTTTTGATGCGATAGCACTACTAATTGCTTGAAATTTGTGAAAATATGGATGTGTTTCGTAATATCGAAAATCATGAATGAAAACTCAATATTTTTTCGATTTATTTTGTGTAAGTAGTAGCATAATAATATGAGATATGTTATTGATGAAACAATATTAGAAATATTTTTGTTTTTAAGACAGAAAAAAACAAAATGAAAACATGACATTTACAATGTAAAATATGTAAAATTTAATTTGATTATATTTTATTCTAGATTAGTTTATTTTTAAAAATAAGGACGTTATAACCTAAATAAATACAGTCTAAGTCCGAATTTCAATATATCATCGTGGAAATATGTTTATACTGCAAATGATCTTGGTATACCGTTTGTATGGACAATTCAGCCTCCGGGGGCCCCTTAATGCGTTGATTTTGTATGACTTTTCCAAGTAAGCGCATTGTAAAAGTTAAGCCTCTATAACTCCTGAACTAACAAAGTCATCTAATTCGTTATAGTTTTCATTTAAAGTTCATTATATGGACCACTATCACAAATTTTTCGGCGGGCGGGACGGCCTGTTTTTACAAAAAGTTTGCCTTTAAAGTGGAATTTCTCGCAAACGGATACCTAAATCAAAAAATCGTCTTAACAAACCTGTAATGTTTTTAAAAGACCTATATAATGATACCCTACATGATGGGGTAGCCGTGAGAAAAAAAAACATCCCAAATTTACGTGTAGGGGAGGTACCCTAAATAAAAATATATTTCATAATTTTATTGTAGCACTTTGTCGACGTAATTACAATACATATTCATGCAAAGTTTCATCTTTCTAGCACTTACTGTTTGGACGACAAGTCGAGGACGGACGGACGGACGGATGGACAGACGGACATGACATATCTATAAGGGTTCGAAGTCATAAACTTCGGAACCCTAAAAAGTTGTAGATCTTTTAATTACCTACAACTTTGCCATTTAACTTTTTTCCTTGTAGTTTTGCTGGAAATCGAGATAAACCGTTTTTTACCCTTTGTTATATATATTTAGCCATCCAATCTGACTCTACCCTGCCTGATGGAAAGCATGAGCAGAATCCAAGGGTCGGGGCTACCACACTTGCTGCGAATGCGGACAATAATGTATGGCGGCCCACACTATGGCGGCTTAGTGAGATGCTTTTTCACGCCCCGGTTAAAGGACCCGAAAACCTCCCTCCCTACCCCTTCCCGACCTCAGATCGCCCGTAAATTATTTTTCCTTTCATTTTTATAATATTCTCCTCCTTTTCCAATAGGTTTCATCCTACTATAATTTTATTTGTTTTCAAAAATTATCTACTCTGGTCTACTGGTCTATAATTATGTCATTTACAAACTATCATTATGGTTGCCATGCAAGTGTGTTATTCCTAGCAACCTGTGAAGTTTTGACAGGAGGTAAACAGTGATACATTTTGACATCTTCGATTTATGTATTTTTATAATCACCTAGCTTTGGTCTTTGTGTCTCGATTATTGCAGTAAAAAGTAGCCTATGTCCTTTCCCAAGTTCAGTTCTATCATCATACCGAATTTCATCAAAATCGATACAGTGGTTTAGGCGTGAAAGCGTAACAGACAGACAGACAGAGGTACTTTCGCATTTATAATATTAAATAGGGATTAAAATAAAAACTACTCACTAGATCTCGTTCAAACCAATTTTCGTTAGTAGTTTGCATGTTAATGTACAACATATATTTTTTTTAGTTTTATCACTCTCTTATTTTAGAAGTTAGAGGGGGGGGGACACACATTTTTCCACTTTGGAAGTGTCTCTCGCGCAAACTATTCAGTTTAGAAAAAAATGATATTAGAAACCTCAACATCATTTTTGAACACCTATCCATAGATACCCCACACGTATAGGTTTGATGAAAAAAAAAATTTTGAGTTTCAGTTCCAAGTATGGAGACCCCCAAAATGTATTGTTTTTTTTCTTTTTTTATGTAAAAATCTTAATGCGGTTCACAGAATACATCGACTGATCAAATTTCAACAGTATAGCTCTTATAGTTTCGGAAATAATTGGCTGTGACATACGGACGGACAGACAGACAGACAGACAGACAGACAGACAGACAGACAGACAGACAGACAGACAGACTTGACGAATCTATAAGGGTTCCGTTTTTTGCCATTTGGCTACGGAACCCTAAAAAGTAACCTATATTCTTTCCCAAAATCTAGACTATGTTTTTGTGTACCAAATTTCATATAAATCGGTTCACTAACTTTGACGTGAAAGCGCGACTGACAGACTGACAGATTTAATTTGGCATTTATAATATTAGTAAAGATTCATAAATATATACTGGTAAAAAGGTAGCCTGTGTGTTAATCCAAGGTGTCAGTTTACCTCAATATCAAATAATATCAAAAGTGAATCTGCCATTTGATCAGGAACTAAAATATACAAACACCTCTTTCAAACTTTCATTTTTATATTATTAGTTTGATATTTGTTGATAGTGTGGCTGGTGTAACATGGTTGGTCAAAACTTACTTGCTAAGGAGAGGCCTATGTCCAGCGGTGGACTATTAAAGTCTCTTAATGTTGATGATGATTTTTTAATTATCTACGTTATTTTACACATTTAGACTTTCTCAATATTTATTTATATATACTATTGTATGGACTTTAATAATAGGTTGCTAAAAAAATTATAATAATGGATGTTTTTGTGTGGAATTATTTATAAGTATAATTAAAGTTTCTGTTTGTAATTTCGAATTAATATTTTATCTAGTGATAAAATATTAATTCGAAATTACTAAATTGTACGAAGTGATAAAATATTAATTCGTAATTATTAATAATATTTATTAAAGTAAAAATGGCTCTTACAAAAAAAAGTTATTTATCTGTCTGTCTTATTGTTTGTTTCATCTGATCTCCGAAACGGCCTGACTAATTTCGAAGAGTTTTAACTTTCTGAAAACTGATGATAAGTAACTTAGGCGACTTTTTAGACCTACTTAGCCACGTGGATGTTGCTGTAAAGGTTTTCTAATAAACCCATGGTTCAGTTACTTTAGCATAACATTCTTATTAATATACTTATTCGTCTAAAATGATTCCTGAAAAGAGAAAACCTCATTTAATATCTAGAGTATTTAAAGAAGTCTATAAAATCGTTCACGTTTAACTAAGCAGTTCAAACATATTATAGAAATTTTTGTGAAAGTAGAAAAGACAAACACTTGATATGATGATTTCTAGTCGTCGACTAGTGTTGGCCACTATTGGCGCCACCCGAGCGAAACCTCAGAGGAACAAACGTATATACTGACTAAAAGCATCACAAACAATTTGATTTATTGATTCAAGAAAGATACTAGCTTCGTTGCGTGTCTTTTTCATGTGTATTATTGCCGTTAAGAGGCACCTATTTTATTCTTCAAGAATCAAAATTCTCTACGCCAGATTTTATTAAAAACGATGTGGCGATATAGTCGTGAAAGTCTTATACCTGCTGGCTTTTGTCGCGGCTTCGGCCGCATGTATTTCTGTGATCCCGATGAAGAGTCAATTCTCGAAAATCCAAATAACTTCATACCAAATTTCATTTAAACCAGTGCATTGTTTAGCTTTGATAGCATAACAGACAAATATACATTTTTGGTATGGATCTACAAAGAATACAGAATAAAGTATTTTTAATAGTTATAATAAACTCATTCATAATACTTGACCTAAGTAGAAAATTGGTGATCTTTTTTTAACTAAAGTACTGCGGATCTAATATTAGCAAATGCTTGTATGCATGTATTATGTCATGTAAGATTTTTAAGCCTCTATTCAATAAAATCTAATATTACTTATTGTGCATATAAAAAAGTAAAAAAACACGCCAATTATTTATAAATCAATCAGTCAAATTAAACCTAAGAGGTAATTTATCACTCTAACAAGCCGTGACTAACAAAATCGTTCGCATTTAACTAATCGATTCAAAATGTGTTTGAATCGATTAGTTAAATGCGAACGATTATACTGCAATTTTTGTGAAAATAAGAAATATACACATCGATACGGTGATTTCTATTCGGCGTCTAGTGATGTCCATGATTGGTGTATCGATTAACTTTCTATAGGAATGTTTCAACCACATAAAAAAAAAACGTTACGGACTTTAATAGTTATTGAACCAGTGTATTGTTCATTATATTTTATTTTATTTAAACTCGTAATGATTACTTTACCTAACCAAGTCATATTATAGGATTATTATGTTTTTACATATTATAAGATTATTATGTTTATAGTTATCCAGAAAGAACATTATCATATCCCATGTATATCGGTTAAGCTTCTTCCGTGAGTTTATCGATTATCACTATAAAAAGTTTTTTTTTTATATTTAACCCTATCAAAGTGACTCTACTCTACCTGATGGAAAGTATGAGTAGAATCCAGAAGTAGGGGTCACCATCCTCATTGTGAGGGTAGGCAATGCAGCATGGTGACTCATACCATGGCGGCCTCGTCAATCATTTCTGCATCGTTCTACGCCTCACGAGGCATAGAACGATGCAGATTGTGTGTTAATTCTCCCGAGAATGATGCATAATGGCTTTCACTCACCAATGAAATACGACAGCAAAATGCTGTCATAATTAGGATGGTCTTTTGTGGGAGGATAGGTGAGCCAGCCCAATCGTGCTGAAATTAGCGTGGTTTTACTACCTACCAACCTACCAACCAACCATCTTAGTCTGGTTCTATGTTCATATTTATATATTCGTGTGGTTTTCTTATTAAATTTCCTGTATACTACTTAAGATTTATTGTCAAGTGTACTAAATACTTTTGAAAATATATTTTGGACTACTTTACATACAATGTGAATTGAAGATATTAAAACAAGAACAATTTAAATAAACTGATACACGGCGAGTTACACTTTCAAAGAAGCGCTCTGTTTCACCCATTATATATCGCGTTCTGTTTACAAGTTATAATGTTTATGATAATAATAACTTTTGAAAATTAATGAATGCTAAACGAGTGTGTTAAGATTTTTTTCCACTTTTTTTAAGTTTTCTCCATGTAGTTGAATTGTATCGCATTACATCCAATGTTTTCATATTATACGTCATTTACTTTTTGTTTGAGTAGGACCCTTGTGTAACTGAAATAGGGTCTTAAAATATACAATTCGTATAATGGAAATATAAATACAACTTTTCAGTCGCGTAATTCAGAAGCTGAATTAATTATTTAAGTTTTTTTAATTTTGAGTTTATATTTATTACACTATCGAATACGTAAAGCATAATTATATAATTAATTAAGCCTTAAAAACCATCAAATTTTAGTTAAGGTCTACGTTGTTTACATTTTCAAATAAATAAATAAATATTTCGGACATCTGACACAACTTATGGATATCTAGCCCAAACTAAGCAGAGCTTGTACTATGGATACTAGAAAATTTACATTAATACAAATGCATACTTTTTTGTAAACATATACATACATATATTACATAGAAATCTTCCAAACAATATTAAGTCCAATACGGGATTCGAATCTGAAACCTCAAGCACAAAAGTCGGATTCGCTATCACCGCCAAATGATCGAACTCTGCTATTGTATAGGTATATATACATTTTAATTCTCAAGTCGTAGACGTAACAATAATATTAATATGTGTATTACATATCTAACATTTAATTTTACATCTGTTTTATCTTCATTAAAATAATGTTAGCGAAAGATTACATCTGTACAATTAGCACTGTTTTAAGATTTTAACACTGCCAAGGATTGAGTTATTATATATATAGTAAGCAGTTCTGTGTACATTGTGCATTAATAAGGCTTTTACACTTAGTATTTTAAATAAGTGAAAGGCCAAAAGAAACATGAAACTTATAAATATTAAAAAAAAAGTTATCTATATACTTTTCAATATATAAGCATTAATCTTGATATAAATTCTATGCTTACGAACTAAATTCATACATATTACCTATTCAGTTAAGCACGGACGATTCATCAAAACTATTTAAATAATCCTATTAATATTTCAAAAGCGAAAGTTTGTGAAGATAAAGGTAGGGTTGTTTGTCATTCAATCATGACAGAACGACTGTACGGATTTTTATAAAATTAGGCACAGACATAGATTGTAGTCTGGAATAGTACTAAACACGCACGTATATTTAGACATATATAGTTAATTCATAGAACATGAATCTGCAATTGCTAGTCTTATCCTTAAGCTGAAATGATGTTGCATAGGCTAAAACCTCTTTTCGGAAAAGAGGCTTAGCAGCAGCGACATATAAAAAGCTGTTGATGAATCGACAACTGAAACAAAATTGTTTCTGACTTTCATATGCAAAGTATTTTACATAAGAAAGTTTAACCAACATAGATTTTATTCTGGACGCATTGGTATGCACATACGGCCTTGATTTATAAAACCACAGTGATCTAGATTGGTTCTAGATACGTGTGTACCATTCAATGAGAATTCACCTACATCAGATAATATTTTTTCTGACGTTTGAAATAAACCCTCGCTAAGGTTAAACGAGAAATATATAAGAATGTATTGGAATCAAAATATAATGGTTTATTATTATTTTGTCTTAAATTGATCCCAAGCTAGATAGAGTTTGTAATAAAATAAATGTCTCTGAAAACTAATAAATATCTATAATGATAAGTTTACTCTCGTGTACGTGCTCATGATGGTCTTTGAAACTATCTTACTGATTTTTGCTTTTTAAATATGTATTTGGTTGGCATGCCTAACTTAGAATAGTTAATAGGAACCGACTATGATTGAAAAGAGACACGCACATACATATGTAGGCTACTAGTTATATATTTTAGAATGCAATAAGATCACAGATTATACACATAGTATCTCCATCCAGTTTATCCTGGGTGTTTGGCATGATCTCCTGATCCCTGTTTGGTTTAGAAGTCAAGATCACTGACGAAAACAGTCATAGGCACTCAATACACATTCTCTTCTTACTAAGCCCCCCTTTCTTTGAGTGGATATGAACTGAAGTTTCTCATTCGTATTATTTTTTCTCGATTTCCATGTTAATCTAAACTTGTGAAGATCTATATATAGTTGACCCAGCGAACTTCGTACCGCCCAACTTTAAAATTTCAGAACTTGATCGCAGTGCACCTACCGGGTCCAATTGCGAATCTAAACCATTCCCAGATCCCCTTGAACACACACAAAAAATTTCATCAAAATCGGTCCAGTCGTTTGAGAGAAGTTCAGTGACATACACACTCACACAAGAATTATATATTTATAGACTAGTTGACCCAGCGAACTTCGTGCCGCCCAACTTTAAAATTCCAGAACATGATCGCAGCGCCACCTACCGGGTCCAATTGCGAATCTAAACCATTCCCAGATCCCCTTGAACAAACACAAAAAATTTCATCAAAATCGGTCCAGTCGTTTGAGAGAAGTTCAGTGACATACACACTCACAGAAGAATTATATATATAAAGATGTGGAGCCTTATTAGTGTAAAGGATTAACTGATAAACACAGTCACGTACAACCACAAGTCACAACTTTCTCATTTCTAATAACCCTTCTTATTATTATTTATATTTCCTTCTTTAGCCTTTAAAAGTAAACACAGTTTCTCTCTTTACGTTTGCATTTTTCATCCCCAGCAGTAACGAATATCACTTATTCATACGAGAAAAGTACATAGAGGAAAGTTGCTTGCAACTTTGTTCTCACACAAGCACATAAGGCTATTGCTTGAGTTAATAAACTATTGCACTTTAATATCATTCGTGATTTATTCTAGTCTAGTCAAAACTATAAATATAATAAATAAAAATATTTCGGACATTTTACACACAACGCCATCTGTTTCCCAAACTAAGCAGAGCTTGTATTATGGGTAATTAGACAACTGATATAAATACATAAACATACTTTTTTTGTAAATACATACCTATTATACATAGAAAACACCCAAACTCCGAAACAAATATTTGCAGATTACACTAACATTTGGTCCGACTCGGGAATCGAACCCGAGACCTCATGTTCAGCAGTCGCATACGCTCCCACTGCGCCATCGAGGCTGTTCGATTATTAATCATTCAGTGTTATTAACATTTAACCTCACTAAGTTGCTTTAGCTAATTATGTTGTTTATACATTCTTTATGTCGTGAAGACACCTAAGGCGTCACCAACTCCGCCCCATCAATAGCAATCAACACACATAAGTGAACAATCGTTGATTTAGTATTCATAACTATGAACTGTACACATATTAATTTGGTAAACAAAGCCTGCTACTTCTACACGCTATTGGTTAGACACATTTGGTATAGAGAACGTGACCATGCAATGTTAAATAATATTTTTTCATTGGTAAGTTTTCATATGGTAAGTACATAATTGTTGTTAATGATTTGTGAATAATTCACGAATCAGCTGGTGTGGGCGTTGAATCTTATTTATTTTTGGATAATCGCATTAATTCTATAAGTTTTCTAAAGTCTTTTATGGATTCTGAATGGATCAGTACTTTCCTAAACAGTGAAGTGTAATTCTGTTCGTCTGTCTGTTACGATGAACTCAAAAACCACTGCACCGATTGAAATGAAATTTTGTACCTTGATAATATAAAGCCTGAGAAAGGACTTGGGGTACTTTTTACCGCGATAACCAACATAGACGTGGCCGGAGCCGCGGGTGAAAGCTAGTTTATAGTAATAAAAATAAATTATTCTTACCATATGTAGTATAATCAGGACACCTATTGTCAATCCCCGTCGCAGTCGCATCTTGATCTGAAAAAAAATATATAAAAGATTACAATGTTGTACAGCGAGATCAAATTTTATATGTTATTCAATAAAGTTTGTTCGAGTTTTGAAAATGAAAGATAAGTTTAAAAATGCTCTTTTGGAAGAATATTTTTGAATCTTTAATCAAACCATATTTTTATCATATACCTACATATATTAAAAGTGATAAACTATTTCTTTTTAAATGAAAATAAATTATTGTTGATCAATTGAGGAGATAAGTTAATTTGTAAGTCACAAGCATTGATGTATTAAAAAACCCTAGATACACACTCAGCGTCGCAAAACCGTCCTCATAAAATAAGCGCACTATTGAAAATGATGCTCATATTTCAAATAGTCTCGCGTCGCTCGCGTCTCTGTGCGCTCGTTAAAAATGCCTAAGTGTTCGATGCGGAATTGTAAAAATATTACGTCAAGAACGTTAAAAAAGGATGGGATATCGTATTTTCGGTGAGTAAAAGAGTTTGTTAATTTGTTTTTGTTGTTTTTATGACTAAATATCGGAAGCAATATGTGATTTTGATTTAATTTGTCTAAAAACTTCACTTAACGGTCCAAGTATAATACGACAAATTTCAATGGCCGCTTTTTCAGTGTAAGAACGACTATTACACAACCTTTTATTTTAGTCGCATAATCCAAACGACCCTGTTCTGAATTTAATGGAGTCGATTTTTTTTTATTGTGTTTAATTTTTATATATAAGTTTATTTAATTTGAACTTTTTTGTATTTAGTTTTTAATAAGTATGTATACGTTACAAAATATATAATAATATTATTATAGTTATTAATCGAATTTCAAAAGGAAAAGAGGTCGTCCAAACGGTGTTATTATTAAAGTTCGTAAATATTATATTACCTATTATATCGATTAATTAGGGGACAACTTATGGGTTCGCGACATACAATTTTTTTAAGCCAAATAGTGCATGCGTCGTTTGTTCTGAACATTTTCTGGACGAAGATATGAATGTCACTGCTAAAGGCATAAAACGTCTTCTTAAAACGGCTGTTCCTAGTATAACGGTAAGTAGTCGTTAGCCAGAAAAATAATGAATTTATCAAATAATTTCGTACCTACATTCAAATAATATAATTATTTTTTACAGGATGTCACTGATATGATATGAAAAAATGAAATAAATGATTTTAAGAGTTAATATTTGTTTCATTGATGTACACATGTCCTACCCAAAAACATATTTACGCTAAGTATAATTATGGGCTTAGAACACAATTTAACTATACTCATGTTTTTACTGTAAACGGGACTTATTCGCGATAATATTATAAAGGTTACGATACCTTATATATAATATTATACTGATACCTTATATATTATATAATATTATCGCGAATAAGTCCCGTTTACAGTAAAAACATGAGTATGTGTAAAAGTCGCGAAAGTCTAAAAACAACAATTTAACTAACTCTTAAAATACTAACTCAATGTATTATAATAAAAAAAATATACAAATATTCCTCTTCACTCCATGTCCTGTCCTGCCGGCTAGCTTCGGTCATAAAATTTGATTGGTCATTGTACGCTACTTTGTAATAAAAACTTTAAACAATGCGCGTAAGGTTGAATGTGCAAAAGATGTGTTTATAGCTTAACTAAAACTACCCACATTGATATTTTTATACATCAATGACTAAGTGGGACAGTTTCGTATGCGACTTTTGTTTGAGACTGTGCATCTAGGGTTTTTATATATCAATGGTCACAAGATATCTATTAAATTTATAAGTAACGTATGTATTATTGTTTGTGTCTATGGGTAGACTATTAATCTACATTATAGTAACAAAGAAAATGTCTATGGACTCCTCCAAGTAATGGTGTTAATATATTTAAATTATAGTAAAACATTTTGAAGATAAATTTTATAAATAGTTATCACACATAGAACCAGATCATAATTGTTATTTTGAAGTTTTTATTTATAATTTGTATCATAGTTCATGTCTAAGATATCATGCAATATTAACCTACTTAGTTTTTGTATAGCAATTGTGCTCTCAGAACGTTTGTATAAAAAAAATACAAAAGCTTTGTAATACCTAAGGATTTCATGTGGTACCTTACTCAACTACAAACATCAAAAAGAATTTATGCAAAGCCAGCAAGGCTTTGCATAAATTTGAATTAAAATGGACATTTTTCATCTCAAATATTTTAAAAATAAATCAAAATATCCAAAACATACATAGTATGAAAACAGAGTGAAGCCAAGTTTAGTTAATCTACTTCGTATATACTGATTCTCAATCGCACTATGGCAGTTTTCAACTTGATTCATATATACGTGTTATAAACAGATAATATTCCAATGACAATCTCTCCTAAGAGACAATTTTACATACAATCTCCTAACTTATATTACGTATAAATATAAACGAGTGACACACAGAAAGACTAACTTTACCAAGAGCTGAATACAGATGAAAATTTCAAATCTAAATATGATAATAAGGAAAGTATTTATATGAAAACGTGCGATTCATGTTAAACTCATCCGTTTCATTTGAAAGAACTCAGTGTAATGTCTATTAGACATTAACCCCAAAAGAGGGTTAAGCCTAAGTTGATAATTTATGGAGCTTAGTTTAATTAACCGTATCCGTAGTAAGGGTGCACATATTTCACAAGAATAACAGAGTATGTGAAACAATTATATCATTATCTCATACAGTGAAGTGTGTTCACAGTAGTCGTCACCAGCCTCCCATAATGACAACTATCTTTGTCTGATGGTACAGTTTCCAACAATATGTGGGACGGAATCCGGTGCTGTATTGTTGTTCGTACCCACGGTTGTAGAGCTTTGAGAAATTCATCTTATTTGTTTGAGGATGCCTACAAACATCGAGTTGAAAATTTATTGCCTTAACTTCTTTTTAAATGACAATGCTTATTTATATAGTTTAAATTTAATACATTTTAATTTATCGAACACACTTAACTGTCTCGGTAGTGCAGTGTAGTGTAGTGGTAGCATTTTTATTAATTGGTTTCAGTGAAGAAGATAACGATATAGTAGCAAATAAATTAAAGAAAGTAAACTTGAAATAGATGGTGTCTTTTGTCTATAGCTATGATAAATTACTATCGTATTCTACTACTAAATTATAAATTCAAGTTAGTGCCCTTAAAAACTTCAAAACATTTAATTTCTAAACATCAAAGATTCGTAAACACTACTACGTTTTCAGGGCAAATTGAGAGAAATTGAAAAAGTTCTGTAAGTAATTCGGCCATTTCAAAACATGTTGCGGACTACGGTTTCAAGGAAAACAGGAAAATATTTAAAGCTTAAAAGGAAAATTCCAGTAATGAACTCCGAGGCAAAACAAAAACAATTAAATAGGCACTTTTGACTGAAAAAGTAACGACTACAAAAGATTTTGTAGCCCATAATATTGTTAAGGCACTTATAATCTTACACTTAAAATTAAATCCCATACATAATATAAATACACGAGTAGAACTTAAATAATAACAACCATTTCTTTATAAACCGAACTTGGAAAACGATGTCGTAGAAACTCTTTTCAAATTTTTGAAACCTGAATTTGTATAAAACTTATGAGAAATGATCAATATAATATACTTGTTGTAAGAGTTCGAAAATTATACCTCACAGTTAAATGCAAAAATAGCAACATACTTATCAGTTTACTGGAAGCGTTAAGTTTCTTCATACCGCAAGCATAATAAGCCTTCATTACTATAAAAAACAAAATTATATTTAAACAATATGTGGCCAGATGAGAAAGTTAGTGGCATGCTTCGTCATGGTGGTTTAATCAGAATTGGGGTGTGCAGTAAACACACGTTATAAAATTTCACACTTTTCTTACGCGTTTATATTTATGCTGACACGCCTTAGAGAAAATTTTAATAGCTTAGTCTTATGAGAGATAAATCATGTAGTGCTCATTTCCACTTCTGTATATTTTCTACTTACAAGACAGGACAAGCGAAACCATCTAATGTTAAGAGTCATCAATTTAAAATTTAGCCTTTTATTTGATTATCACATATTGTTATATCATAGCAACATCTTATAGATGTTATATTATTAGTGAGTTTAAAAAAAAACGCTATACAAATAATTATATAACTGATATTATAATTTTTATAGTCGTCAAATATTAGTCTCATATACAATGTTTCAATAAATCTTATAATTATATATAGAATTTTTAATATTTTCTACTTTATAAATTACTAGCTTTAAGTTGTGGCTCCACCCGCGTGCATATCGGTTATTGCGGCAAAGAGTAGAGTCTGTAATCTTCCTCAGGAACTAAAATATATCAAATATAATTGCAATCAAAACGGTGATTTAGCCGCGCAACTGATAACAGATAAAAAGAAAGATAGAGTACTTTCGGATTTGTAACATTAGAATGGATTGTAATTTTATGTGCCAGTTTACTAATTTAACTAATTCGAAAGAGTTGAGAATAACTATTCAAATTATAGACTCGTATTTTTTCGATATATCCATCTAAACTTGTACATGTCTACAACATGTAATCTATTATTATCGGGAATCCTTACACAGACTGAGCCGACTTTAAATAACGCCATGTTAGTATTATCATGCGTTCAATAATCTACCTACAATGAAAAACTGAGCCCTGTGGTGTTACGAGGGCCGAATTTATTCTAAGCAAAGTAGCTTGAGTTACTCCTTATTTTATTAGCTACCTGCTAGTGAAAACCCTGTTTAAATCGGTCCTGCCGTTCCCGAGATTATACGAAACGAGCAGATAGACAGATTTACAAAGAAATTAAACAAACCGACAGACAAGCTTTTGATGGAAGTATCGTATATGCGTTCATAATTATGCAATTAGTGATAAACAAGATAGAAGTAGAAAAGTTTTGGAGTAAAGACCACGTCTCGGCAAACTCATCGTAGGTCGCCCACAAGCCAGATATAGTAACGATTTGCGCAGGATGACTTTCATGATCTGGACGCGCGAAGCCCAAAATCAGAACGGCGTGCAATAGAAGACCTATGTCCAGCTCTGGACTGTGATAGGCTGATGATGACGATGTATAGTTGTACAGATTAAGTAAAAGTAATAACTCATTAATTTTACTGTTAACCATTTGATCTCATTTTAGTGTTCCTCACACACATTTCCTCTGTCGTCTACTTACATTATGTAGTCCATTTCCTACAAAGACCGGTTTTATAGAATATTTGTTCAAGTGGCATGTTAAAGACAAAATTTATATTCATATATTAATCTAATAATAGCGGTAGACATAAATCTACCAAATTATTCAGCCATTCACGTAGGCTGGACATTTCGTATGTAATAAATCATGGTTTTATTGCACCAACATGTTTTGGATTAAGTGGACATTCTGCTTAATGATATCGGTCGAGGTAACAGCAACCACCTTTATTAGTCACAGGTTTGACTACCGCGGGGGCGGTAGCGTGTGTGATTGCTGTGCTTGAAGTTTCGGGTTCTATTCCCGGGTCGGAAAAAATATTAGTATGATCTGCAAATACTTGTTTCGATGTTTGGGCGATTTCTATGTTTAATGTGTATGTGTTTATAAGTATATATATAATTATAAGTGTATCTATGTCAAAGTTGTTGATGTTTGACAGGTATTGAATGTAATGTTAGTTCCACTTTTCATTTACCTACTTTATGTTGGTTAAATATTCTGAACAAGTACATTGTAAACTCATTAAAACGCACTTATTTCTTAATGAGTTTGTAATGTTTATTGATTAGGAGTAACTGACTTATTCTAGTTACATTCATATTGATTGCCTTATTGGTCTAGTGGTTATCGTATGCGGCTGCTAATCAAGAGGGCTTGGGTTCGATTCCCGGGTCGGACCAAATATTTGTGTGATCCACAAGTACTTGTTTTAAAGTCCGGGTGTATTCTATGTATAATGAGTATTTATTTACAAAAAAAAGTATGTTTATGTATTTATATCAGTTGTTTAGTACCCATAATACAAGCTCTGCTTAATTTGGGACTAAATGATGTTGTGTGTAAGATGTCCGAAATAAGTATTTATCATACATATAGATGAAATATTAAAAAGTTATTAGGACTTTTAGTATTGCTGTTAATGACTACACCTTTCTGTTTTCTACTATTCTGAATGTTCTGATACATAAATTCTCAAAACTTTGTACTTTGTATACGTTTCAAATTTTATGTGTCTTTAAAAGCATGTAACTAATGTTCGTAACATATTTATATGTGCGCCATTTCTCCCCAACCAAAACCTTTTTTTGAATACAGCCTGTCATTACTGTATATTATCAAATATTGTATATACATATACATTCAATAAAATATCTTCTGTTAAATAACTCGATTACATCACTCATTGAAAGGACAATCGATAAGAGCCGGAACTCTTACGAAACAGGTTCCATCTGTTCAAACTTACTGACGGCGAAAGTGTTATAATTTGCTCATTGACATTTCGGTGTCTTTTGTTCATGTCAATTATTGTCAATGTCATTTTTAAATATCGAACTTTTAATTTAATTTAGCGTTTTTTGTTACAGTCAGTGGGTTTAGAGCTGTCATACTGTAATGTCTATAAATAGCTTAAAGGCTAACGATAAAACATTCTCAAAAGATTTCACTTATTGAACAAACACATAAATTCACTTTCAATAAACAAAGACGTGTTAGCTACATCATTAAATCTAAATAATCGAGTTTCTCGATGCACTAAACTTTGTTAAAAAAGTGAAGTACCTATCTTTTTAACTCGGATGGGAACCGGCATTGTGAAAATCTGTGTTTAATTGACATTAACAAACGATCCTTTGTTTTATAAAGCTGTTAAATTTCAGCAATTTATAATAGGTCTTTTGTTTTATCGAGGGAACATCGATGAAAAATTTCATTATTTGTGAGTTTACAGTCGTTGTACTACGTGAGTGGTAATGAGAATAATATTTTCATAAGAAAAACGAGATAATAAGTCACATTTAAAATAAGTATTGTCTTGTTTGAGTTAGAAGTAGTTAGTATATTAAATTCAAAGTCAATGAGCGCAATGATGTTAAGCTCTTTACCAAAAAATAATGTTTTTTTTTCTTGTAAAAGCATAGTTTTTTTTTTTATTGTTGTAATGGAATAGGCGTTTGTCTTCCATCTCACCTGATGGAAAGTGTAGATGAAGACGAAGATGGTACACGCCCATCCAAAAGAAACCTGTTCACTCTACTCTTAAAGGTATATAGTAAACTTATCATTTTAATTTTAGAAAAAATATAGAGTATTTAGTAGACTTAGTACAAGAAAAACATAAGTAATTAGTTTACATAGGTTGTTTTTGTAAATTAACATTCACATAAGAAGGTATTTAAAAACACTTCCGTGCTAAGCATAGCCCCGTATTAAATAACCTGCTTGCAAATCTATAAGCAAACTACTTTAATAATTACTATATCCTCTAACGGTACTTACTAAGTAATTACCAATAATAATATTAAGACGACGGAAGTTCAAAAAATCGTACATGTTTATGACATCAATTTAATTGAGTCCATTGAGATCAACCACATTGGTTACTGTTAATTGTTTTTAAAGTTAGATTATGCTATGAATTATTCACGTGGCGGAATAAGATACGAAGTGTTACGAACCTCTATACATCCCGTGAGAGTCGTAAAAGGTGACTACGGTATCAAACTACGCAGTACAATAGCTCTGCTAATAGTAACAAACTCGAATCAAACCGTATACCAACCCGTTCCGCCAGCTTATTGAAGGAGAACAAAACTTCCTTTCAAAAAAAGAGACCTATATTCAGCTGTGAACCATAATAAAAACAGTAAAAGTTACAATGAATAAAGTATATTTTCATGTAACTAATACAACTTCTTCATAATAATATATTAAAAAAGTAAATATGGCGGAATATGTCGAATAACCAGTAATATATACTAATTAGTAATTTATTATAAAATAAATCCAATGCTATAATTAACCCTATAAGCGAAGGTTCGAAAGTAAGTACTTAATGTAAACTATTGTGTCGTATCGTAATACATCTCTGAACTGCCCGCCCAATTGATTAAAGGCAGTTGCATACGTACACACCGGTCAGCGGTGAACTTTTTATAGTGATGTACCGTAACCATTAAGCTCTGGTTATCGATATTTTGTTTTTTATTTATGCTCGTCGACTTATGTTTCATGTTTGATAAAGTTTTATACCTATGATGCGATGCATGTTTCATAAAAGTAATAATAAAGACATGATTTGCCTAGCTAATTACTATATTTGTCAATAACGAAGTCAGATATTATCTAAAATAGACATGGAATCACATTATCTCTTTACATTGATTCCGACATCTTACTGATGGAACATCATGTGTTGATAAGTGAGGTGCGTAATATCGATGTCGGTATTCACGTTGGTGGTCTTGTAAACATCGATACTCGGTATCGCTAATTAGTCGCCGGTGAAAGTCACCGACCGACTGACCACAATCCGAGTTCGATGTTTCGGCACTGTCGATTTTAGATCGATTCAACTTTCGTTTTTGACTACTCTTACTTACGTTCACTAAAAGTTGATTGTATGATTTATTTTTGTACTTACGTTACATAGTAATTATACGTTTGTATAAATTTGTTACGGTGAGTCAATTTTAAAGCCTTGTTTTGTGATTAATTAATTTTCTTTAGGTATCCATTTACTTTGTAAGCTGAGAGGGGTTATTAAACCGAGCGATCGAAAAATGCTGTGTTAATTTCAGCAACAGAAATAATCATTTTAATTCTAGACTTTGTTAATAATATAAATTTAGATTGTATAACAATGCCGTAGATGCAATCGCTAAAGCTATTTTTCTCTTAATATTATTGAAAACTAAATGTACTAAAAATAACATATTCCCCGTGAAGTTAACCGTTTACAGCTATGATTTCTCTTATTTATTTAACAAATCCGTTTTAAAGAAAAAAAGAACTTGTTTACATAAATTTATGCAAATACATAACAGTTTTAGTAATTGTGATTGATCACCTAACTGTACAAATATATCGGTATATAAATATCGGAAAAAATGTTGACTTTCGGATATGAATAATGGCCAATTAAAACATCAATAAACGATGGAATTGATTGGTAGATGAAGGTTACACATCTTGAGAAGTGACTTATAATAATGTTTCAAATACGAATCTCACATATTGGAATAAAATTAGTCATTCGAATTAATTAATAGTTTTAATGATTTAGTAATTCACCGGGTCTCATGATGTAGAGGAATCTCGGTATCTAACGCACTAAAACCACACAATATTCTGTCACTCGTCACTGACTTGAATGTAGTAACTCACAGATATAAGAGGATAGAGAGAAGAGAGGATATAAGTCTGTAACGCACACAAAACTAGAAGTAGTATTGTAAGCTATTATTAAATTCTCCTTCTTTAAACCCCGATATTTCGACTCTAATCAAGCTCACGTTTTACAAACGTAAACGATATTAGAACACTAACAAATTAATGGGAATGAAGTCTCTCAACTGTAAGTCACGTGGTAAAATAAAGTAATAGACCATTAATACCACAAGAATAGAATTGCGCCGTGGGCGTTTGTAAATAGACATTCAACGCGAAACACTCGCATTTGGCTAACTCTAAATCCTGTCTTTTCCCAAGTAAATAGAATGATGTAACTTTGAACTTTTAGGAGTTGGACATATTTGAAATGTACAATTGAAGTATTTATTGATTGTAAAACATAAATTTATGACATTTTAATACTGGTATTATCATTATCTACAATACCTTGAAACGGCGTGCGGTTTTGGTCGGTTCGAGTCCGATATAACTACCAACTGGTGGTGTCCGAGGGGATTTCCGCAGACAAAAAAAAATGAAAAACAGTGTTTTTTAAAAGACTAAAAACATCAATAACAAACACTCAATCACACAGTATCAAACAGTTTAAATTGTGAGAGATTTCATAGAAACGCTTTTATTTAAAAAGTAATTTGCATACTAATTAAAAAAATATCGCTTAATGACGGGTAGGATATACTAAGTCATCACCAAAAAACTTTTTTAAGAATAATAAGAAATGTTTTGGATATCTGACACACATTACGTTCTAATTCCAAACTAAGTCAGGAACAACACAAATTAATAATAATTAATTTGTGTTGTTTCCTGACTTGAAATAAAAAACAAACTATACCAAGTTCTAGAGCATGTATAATCCAAATTAATGGAAGTAATGAAGTTTCAAGTTTTTACCGCTCATTCTAAGGCCTAACAGTCTGCTGGCATCGGATGTATGCCAGCGGGTCTTCAATGTGGGTTTACGATCCAGCCCCACGGGTTCCCAGCCGTATGGGTGCCCCATTGTGAACGGCAATTAACGCTAACTGTCAACATTTCCTAGGAAGCCATGTGAACATCACGTCAATGGGGATTGTTTTTAATTATTATAATTGTTTCTTGAGTTGATAAGAACTGAATGTGTAGCGGCTGCAGGCTTGTATGTAAAGAAAATTAGAAATTCTCCCATTGTATTTGGTTTTTGAATAATTTAACGCAAATTTTACGCTACTTTCACTTACTATAAACTGTCTATTTTTAATCTACATATTAAAATAATTTAATCTTTTTATATAAATTTCGGCATTAACTCTAAAAGTATAGGAGCAGTTCACTAGTACAATTAACTGCGCTAGTAAGATTATTTTGCACCTTAACAAAACTTATTATTAAATATTTTTACACCATCTTTATCCTTTATGGAATCAATCGCTGTATCTAATAAAAATCTAATACCTCCTCTTCAATGAGAAGCCTGTGTTCAGCAGTAGACTGTTAAAGGCCGTTGATGATGATGATGATCTAATAAAAACTCACATTATGTGCTAATTAAGAACTTCTAATTTCCATCAATCATCAACGGTCTTTGACAGTCCACTACTCGAGATAAGCATCTCTTTTGTTCTTCTGTTCGGCGCAAGACGGGCTGGTGTTCCTTCTCTTTACAGTGATGTTTGTTCTTTTGGTACCTCCTAAGACACCCATGGGATAAAAAGAGGTGGTGGCACTCCATATTCTTAATCTGTCACCATACGGACAAATCGTTTCTTCTATTAAATACTTATCCAAAAAAAACTCTTTAAGTTATGTTGTTGGATATGTTTAGACATCCACATTTCAAATATTTTGCTTTCAAGCTTTTGACACTGCAAACGTACGTACTAATTAATAAAGGATGTGATAAGACACTCGTAGTAAAAGCCTCAGCGAAAGCAAAAGTACGAGATGTGGCGAGTCATTGACCGCTCGGGTTCGACGACGAAATTGTGACGCTGAAAACGTAACACATAGCCGACCTTCTCACGCTAGCAGTGATCATATATGGCTATCTCTTTTCAAGAAGTTTAAACTACATCTTTTTCGTGCATGAGAAGTTAACATGGATAGGTCTTCGGACCCTAGGAGTGTTAGCTTCGGAGAAAGTGTAAACAAAAACTTTTGTTTGAGTTTTCTGTGTATTTAAAATATTACTTGATATGCTTTTATAATTTGTAAGAAAACGTTTAATTTACAAGTATAGTTTTCTGGAGTATTTGTATGTACAGCCATTATTTTACATATATTTGTAGTTTATAATATCACTTCGCGAGTTTTATTGTGGAAATTTTATACCCGTAATAATGAATTTTAGTAAGTTAATTGTTAATGTTCTCTTGTATACACAATATTTGTTACAATGTTAATTTAATGCCAGATACTGCTTAGAACAAATGATATTCCTTTAGCGCGGGAGTCATACAGAGAACTTTATGTATCTAAAACGGACATGAAAACATCCAAGCTAAGTACAATCAAAATTTGTAGATCACACAATATGTGATTTGAACCTACAACACTCATCGCAATATAAAGCGACTAAACTTTCCACCTATCCACTAAACTTTCTGTGCAGTTGTATGACTTGTATGTAAAGAGCTTAATAACAATTAAACATTCATCGTAAGTTCATAAACGAATAGTCATTAATTAGATTAAAACACCATAAAGTATATTTATGTCTTTTTTTACAGTCAATCAGTTACTACGAGTAAAGTCGACTGATTATCAGATTATACCGCCTTGCAGAAACAGCATCTCAAATCTAGTATTATAGGTATTATCCTCATGTACACATTGTCGCGGATTTACTTTCAGTTTCCTTAACACGAGCGCAGGTCAATGCTCTCAGATCCAATGATAATTTACTTTGCCTTTAGGTATTATAAAATAAGCTTATCTCCGAATGTGAGTCAAATAGTTTTGTATTTGTCTAAACTTTAATACATAGTTCAATTATTGCTGAAGTTGCTTATAAATGTAGAATACAATTCATATAATACTAATACTATCAATCTAGTTAATACAAAAATAGAAGAGAATCAAGAATCAAATTACATCGAAATTGGTGCGGCAGTTTAGCTCTGGAAGCCTAACAGACCGACATACAGAATTACCATACGTACCTATTTATAGAAGATTAGAGGATAGTTTTCCACATCATCAGATGAAAAGTGATGATTAAAACTAAAGATCAATTTATTGACTTTACTCTTGTACATTCAAGGTCAGTTAAACATAGCTTTTTTTGTTCTGTCAGTTAAGTTTTCTTTTGATTGTGATTCTTCAATTAATCAAATCTAGAATCAGTTTATGAATTGTACTATTCTGAAAAAGTCCCGATATAGTATCTAATAAAAAGGGAACATCAAGAAGAAAAGTAAGTTTTTCAAGATCAGTGATTTTTACATGAAAATATTCTTCTTTTCGTTCTGTGTTTGTCCTTTTAATTTTTCCTTCTCCGTATGCTATACCAAATAAATAACCAAAAGTTCATGATTATTATGTGAACTTAGGTTACTATTTTCTCTAGCTTACATATTTATGGAAGACCATCCTGTGCTGAGATGTTCAGTTCCAATTTTATTTTACCTTTCTATAAATTTGATCAGCGTAAAAAGTTACAACACGATGAACGTGCTAGACTGTCACGCAATAACAAAACTAACATTGGTTTTGTTCTCTTAGCATTATTTAATTTTTTCTTATTTTGTTAAGAATTTGATCATCTGAGGAAGAATCCTACAAATGAAAACCACATCTCTCTCATATCAAAATAATGACTACACGGTTGGCCTAGTGGCTTAAGTTGTCGCCACGCAGCTTTCTACTGCGCCAAGTGTCGTGGGTTCAAATCCCATGTGGGACAACACTTTGTGTGATTCGAAATTGTTGTTCTGAGTCTTGGTGTTCTTTGTGTTCGTTTTATGTATGTTTGTAAAGTACCCTGAGACACAGGATTTATGTTCCTAATACGAGAACTATCTTTAAAAAAACATATTCATAACAACTACTAAGGTTTGACTTATTTTTTCACGATTATAATAGTCGTATCTATACTCTAATAGCCATAAATGCAGTCTCATCATGAAGTTCAATGTATTTGCTCGCTAGTTTTGTATCTGCACTTCCAACACTTGACTATTCATTGAAACTCTTAAAATTTGAATTCAAAAGTTTTCTAGTACACGTATTTATCAACTTACATATTTCTTCTCTTGTTTAGTTCAATTTATACAAATTAATAACAAATTATAATTTTCTATCAACACCTTTTTCTAAATCCATGGTAGCGTAGAATCGATTGCCATCCCACACTCTAATAAACTAACAAATATAAAAAGCTATTATGAAATATCGACATGGCCAACACACAAATTCTGTCGTTCAATAAATTTAACGAAGGGCCCTAATCGTGTCAAGTCCGCAGTGAAAGTAAGCGATGGGTGCGAGTAAGATATTTGAGAGATCAAGTTTCTGAGAGGTGTTGATTTGTTTTGGGAGGAAGTTAAAGTAATGACAAGCATTTTATTAAGCCTGTAATTGTGTGCTTAAACCCGCATTTTCGTTTTTTTTTAAATTTTAAAATTGGAATGCCCTTGAATTTGTATATGACATTTTACGATCGATAGTAATTTGTTTGATGTCATTGTTGTTCAAAGCAAATTTTGATGTGTCTCAATATGTTTATTTCTGATTTAAGAATGTCTATATATTGAACGAAACACCTAAATGAAAATCAATCTATATAAAACTTACTTACTGACTGACTCACAGACAACGCACAGCAGAAACTAATGGACTGTATTTTGAAAATTCTATAGCTAAGGGGGTGAAAAAGGCAATCAAAATAGTATTATGCTAATTATAACACGTAGGCGAAATCGCAGGCTAAGTCTATGTATCAAATATATAAAGTGAACATTAGCAGACCAGTGTTGTCTCAAAAAGTTATTATTACTCAAAAATTGATCTTCAAAACGCGTGGTACAGTATTTTATTGTATAATCACTGTTGGGGTAGGCTATAGAAATAAATAAATTATCGTACATCATGGCTCTAATGAGCAGGTGATCGCCTTAAAATCGACGTTGTATGATTTTATGGATGTTTCAAAAAAAAACATCCAGATGCGACATGATATAACACGACATCAACACATTTTGCTTGACATTGCTTAGCACATAGACATTGATCGATTAATTAAGTATTTACTTAATAGCATCGAATAAATTATATTATTGAAATCTAATTTTAGGCATATTGTTGATGTGAAAATTTGTATTAAAAAGTTGATTATCAACTTAATTATATAATTTATATATATATTTTATTGTATAATCACTGTTGGGGTAGGCTATAGAAATAAATAAATTATCGTACATCATGCCTCTAATGAGCAGGTGATCGCCCTAAAATCGACGTTGTATGATTTTATGGATCTTTCAACAGTTAATGAATGAGTTTCCCAATTAATGAGTGTAGATCGATTGAAATAGTTTAGTAATTTGAACCGGTTATGAAATCAATTCAGTTAGAAAGAGTTTTATTTCGAAGGTAGGTCGTTGAAATGTAATTTTGTTTTCACTTTTAAATCAAAAGGTGTGGAAGTAGTATGAGTATATACAATTTTCAAGTTTTATTTAACCATGTTTGTGTTGTGACTGAATGAAATACGGAGTATCACCATTCCTTTCCATCGTGTGGGTGTCATGAGAGGCGACTAATGAAGTAGACTATGCAGGACAAATTTAATCACAAAAACAAGGAAAACTTAAAACTAATGCTACATTTATTAACCACAAGCCATAGTTCAGTTAATAAAGTTAATAATGGCCACAATTCAGCATAATGCTTAGCCCAATGCGCGAAGCGCTGATTTTCAGCTGCAGTGCAGTAGAAATTTCATCGTATAGTAGAAATTTAATAAATGTAAGAACAAAAACAAACATCCAGATGCGACATGGTACAACACTACATCAACACATATTGCTCGACATTGCTCAGCACATTGACATTGATCGATTAATCAAACTTAGAAATATCCTAACACAAAGCTCAATAACTTTATATGCATGCATGTAATTTAATGTGCCTGTAACTTTGTTGTAATAGTTTTATATGTAAAACTCACTTTATATAGTTTATTAATAACCAAGTTTAAAATGCCTTCAATAAATATTATCACTTCCACACAAAATAATTTATACCAACAGTAATAAAAATATTATGGCATATTTCAAGCCAAAAATAAACGGTAACAACCGTGTAACCATAAAAATAAAGAATCGTTTTATTAATTGTTAATTCGCAAATAAACGCCGACCGGAGCAACGCTGTTCGCATTGATCACGAAAAGCGCAATAAAACTTCGCCGAGGTCTTACCGCACCCAGTAATTATACAATGGACGCACTGTGACCGCATACTTTACAAGCGAAAATGCACCGCAAAAACTCAAAAGAGACTTATACAAAGAGTTCCGGCACATGTGTGTACTTTCTCCCGGTGCTCCCACGGCCCTCTTGCCCCGAAAAGTAACTTGTTCAGCAGGAACGCCCAAACTTCGGTGATTAAAGTGGTGCGGTGTGCCCACGTCTTTACTTTCGCGACTCCCGTCAATTAAGCTACGGCCGGCCGCTGTTTTGTTTTTATTTAAGTGCTAAATGAGTTGTTCGAAATTCAGCCGAATCGCTGGTTTAGCCAATTATTTATATGATGGTTGAAATGTTGTATTTTATTTTAACTTTTATTATAAAGTAATACTACTTTAGTATAGGTACTTTAAACTTTTAGTTTAATAAATTAAGAAACTAAGTTTTAGTTTGTACTAGCTGAGTCCCGCAGTATTACCCGTCTCCTTGTTTGTTGCGGATAATCTCAGGAACGGCTGAACCGATTTTGACGGAACTTTCACTATCAGATGGCTGATGATTTAAGGAGCTAGTTAGGCAATTTTTTTAAGACTACTACTCGGCATTACTACTCGGCATTACTTACGATTGATAACAATAACCTCGGGTAACACCGCGGCCCTCAGCTATTTATTAATATTTTTTAATGCCTGGAAAAAATAGTAACACAAAAGACACACTTAACATTTATGTAAGACTACAATATTGTATTAGCGAAATAGAAACCCTTTAGGAAGCAATTAAAAATACCACACTTCCTCCACGCGCTTGAGATAGCGTATACAAAGTCGTCGCAACGAAATTGCATTCCAACATGCCTTAGTACTGCTAACTTAATACGACATGCAGACTTTCCCTTTTCAGTGCAGCAAAAGGGAAATAAGAAATTCCTTTCGTGATGCGATCTGTGAGTCGACCCATTCACCCATGAACCTCATTTTCTAATAGAAGATCTCACATTATTTAAAACTAGCTAAGTCTAACTGTTTTACACGTGGTTATTTTTCTTAATCGCTGTCTAAAAAGTCTAAAAATTTTCTAATTTACTCTTTTTTTTCATCAAGTTTTTGCCAGTGAACGTTTCGTCAAAATCGTATAAGCCGATGCAGAGATTAGTCTGAATAAATAGATGGACAAATGTTATAATAATTGCTTTTTTGGTGCCAGTAACGTTTTTGCAAATGTACATTTTTTATTTATTTGTATACATGAAAGTACATACTCAGCATTTGAATGTATGCAAATTGAAATACTGATAAGGATTCTCTCATCTTTGATTTATGAAGGTAGAGTAAGGTATCATGTAAGTTGTGTGTAACAAAGAATTACGAGTATGATGTTGCTTTATATTAAACGTAATTTTTAAATGCCACGGTATATAAGCCAGACAGTTCATTGATTATTACGTATCTGAAGTCTTTTAATGATCTGTAATCTAATAAATAAAATTGAAGTGTTTTTCACTACATGCATATGAAAGTAAATACAGTACTTACATCAAAAAAGCAATTTTATTTTTTTACTGCTTGTCTGTCTGTTCATTCTGACTAATCTCAGTCCTACAAAAGTCCGTTAAAAACAATCCAGACGTGAAACTTTCATTGAGAGATAGCCGATGATGTAAATTTGTACCTGGGCTATTTTTTTTGACTGGCTGTGCTCCGTACTCATGATTTAAAAGAATAGCCGCGTTTAACACTGTGGGGCTAGCTTGTCAGTATCCTACTAATATTATAAACGCGAAAGTTTATATGTATGTATGTGTGTATGTATGTTCGTTGCTCTTTTTTTGGTTGTCGTTGGATTTGGATGAAGCTTTACAGTAATATAGCTTAAATATCAGAATAACACATAGACTAATTTTTACTGCAATAATTGAGATACACGGGCGAAAGATAGATAATTATAAAAATCGTAGATGTCAAAATGTATCACTGTTTATCATTGATGTATTTGTACACATATATATACTACATATATACATATACATACATTGTACATATATATACTATGTAAAGGTTTATCTTTTGACAAAACTTTACGGGTTTCTATGCAAAACACACTTGCATAGCAAAAATAGTGATAGTTTGTAAATGGCTAATTGAAAAATGAGTTCTGGATAATCACATATTATGTAGGCTACTTTTTATCCCGAAAACACGAGGATAACACCGCGGGGCGCTGCTAGTAATTAAGCGTAACTTAGGATTTTGTGTTATTCCAATGTTAAACTGTAATATATGGACTCACACAAGCGCTAATTTATATCGGGTCGAAAGCCCTCATACCTTTAAGGCAGGGTATTATATTGTTTTAGTTTAACTAACAGTGATGAAGCTCTTTGTAAGTAGTTGTGAACGTTAAGCCGCATTGTATAAATTAGACGAAAAATTATGAACTTGGCATAATTTAATATAATTTTTCAAGAATTTTTTGTTTTCTTTATTTGTTCCAATATTATTTGGGGTCGGCTACTATTCCAACCGATATTATCCGAATATCAGTTTTTCCAAGGAACGACGGACATCCGCATCCAACAAATTCGACTAGACAACTGATATAAAAATGTTTATGCTTATACTTATAGATACAATATCTCTAACAATCCGAACATGTTTTACCGACACAATATCACTGAAGCTCAAGTATCGATACAAAATCTATAATCGATATATCTATGGTCGATATTCGGTTAACACTATTCCAGTCCAATTAACACGAGTGACAGCCAAAAGCATTTACATTGAAGTTACCGAACAAAAAATAAACGAAAACTTAAAAAAAACGTTACTGTTGTGTGGGACATCTCAATTTAATATGCATTGTGCTCTTGTATTCCCGGCGCTATCACGCAATGGCTGTGAATAAAGAATAACGCATTTGGACTCGGTACTCGGTTTTATTTTTATAAAGCCGTTTTTATACGCAAAACGTTCAAGTTTTTTATTTCTTCTAAATAAGTTCAAATTTTAAATAAGTGTAGGATTCATTACAATTAAATAAGCTACTGATACAATAAATAGGGAAATAGTTACTTATACTAATAGTTACTCAAGAACAAAATATTTTATGCACTAACATAAAACATTTGTATGGAATTAATTCATTGCCATATACATTTATTAAACAATGTAAATAAACTATCCTACTTTTAAGGATTTAATCCTACTTTTAACAGCCAGTTGAGCATATGACCCTGACCTGATCTAGTTATTTATTTATTCACTTGGGCCTCAACTCACTTTGAGACACTCACAACATTTTAATCTTTAATTCCTGAAGTGATTTTGGCAAAAACTAGAAACCCCGAAACGCTACTCAAACAGACTTTTGGGGTTATAGGTATGAGTATATTTAAATGTGTCACTATTTAAGTGTAACGTGTACATACATATATCTACGTAAAGCCTTTGACTATTATAGAATTCCAATTCTTTAGAAAGCCTATTACATATTTTATGATTTATCAGAACTTAAAACAAGTGAAAACATATTTTGATCTGTATACGTACCTACTTAATATGTATTATTATTTTTATTATGTACTAGCTTCAGCCTACATCTCTATTCGCATGTAAGTTAGCTATCGCAATCAAGAGTGTCCAAAAAAACCAATGTCCTTCCTTAAGAATCAAAGTATAAATAGCCCACTGGATTAGCAAGTTCAAGGGCTGGCCTTATTAGTCGCAGAGTTGATGACCATTGGGGCCATGAGTTCTGTACCTAAACCACTTTTTTTTTAGGGCGATGTGTCGGACTCGAACCGACTAAAACCACACGGTGTGCCCTCTTTGCGCTTTTGTTTTAGGTGGAATCCAAGATCATATCTCCTTCTGGACTCCTCCCAGCGACTGATGCGGTCCCTCTCTTTACGATGACCTCTCTTAGGCGACGTCCGCAACACACGGACGCCACCCCCTCGCGGCTGGCCAAACTAATGCCTTTGGAAGGGAAAACCTGTCCCGTCCACCCAGGGCCACACTCAAGGTGGCATGAGGCGCAGATGTGCGCGTCTCCGCCGCCCACACCGGTGCACTGTAAAGTCCCATAAACCGGACAACTCCCGTGTACAGCTGCCTCGTCGCGACACTGGCTCCGCTTAACAGCACCTAAACCACTAGGCCAACCGTTCAGTTAAACTTGCTCTGCACTTTGACTTAAGACTTAAATGTAACGGTCCGTCTGTCATCTAACGCTGTAACACATATTCTTGAACAATTGAAACTAATTTTTCACATATATTATCTGGCATCTGACCTTTGTAACTTTGTTCTTGAAGGTATAAGTATTATAAATTTAGATCGGTCTCAAATCGTCTAGTAGCATAAAATTCATGAAATCTATATATCTATCTATGCTTACCAAAAAATGAAATTGTAGTGTCTGTTTGTATTTTAAAATAAATCATTTTTTACTAAATGCATATGAAAGTATTTACGTTACTCACATAAAAAATAACTATTTTAAATTTTTTTGTTACGGCCTTCCTTTGGAACGGCTGCACCGATTTGGACGGGGCTTACACTGGCAGATAGCAGACATTAAGAGTAACTTAGGCTATTTTTGTAGACTAACTTCGCTCCGCGGCGTTTTTCGTGATTTAAAACAATAATTGAAAGTAAAACCGCGGGACTCATCTAGTAATATTAATAAGCAATCTAAGCTGATACTTGAAGTTTTCGATTAGAAAATTAGCAATTAATGACAATCTATAGTATCGGATTTGTTAACTCTATGGATAAGGCAGACAAGATGTGGGATAGGACACGGACTGTTTATAAATGCTATCTACTTGTACTTTTATTTGAATTCTGTCAAAAGCTTTTAATTTGAAATTACAACAGATACGACAATATCAATAAAAATAAGTTCTAAGCTTCAATCGCAAATCGAGCCAATCGATCGAGGCTAATTTGTAAAATCTTTTTTGAATAATTAGTTTTACAAACTTGACTTTATTTTTTATTTTCTTTCGTTTTATTCTTGTGCAATAAAGAATTATGTATCTTTAGATATCTTTATACTGAATTAATCTAATTCAATTTCACCGTGACAGCGTATCAATAGACAGATAGGCAGAGTTACCTAAAAGCTTAGCTTAGCTCAGAAGCTTTCAGAGGTAGCGTTGAAGCACTATCAATATAAACTGAAAGTAAAAATGTAACGTATCATTGTATTTGCAAATATTTTAGGAATGCAATAAAAATATATTATTGTATGTTACGGAGTTACAACAAAATGTTTTATTTATGTTAATATAATGTATAAAAATCGGTCACCGCCTATAAGCACCATCTATTAACACAGATATTATTATTAGCTCACGTGTATAACGTTGACCCGAGATAACCGTGAACTTTCTCTATACTGGTTCCAATCGACTATCTAGCTTTGGAAGCACGTCTTCATATTAGTATACTAGCTAATTCTTGCGGTGTTATCTGCGCGTAACGAGAATATAGTCTAAAAACTAAGTTACCTCTTATGTAATCAGCTATCTAAGAGGGAAACTCCTCTTAGAATCTGTCCAGCCGTTTCAGAGACTAACCACGATACACGGACAGATAGACAGACAGACCGACAGATAGTAAAAAATAGTTTTTTTTTGTTGTAAGTAACTAAGTTCCGTATTATTCCCATACCATAGTACTCCACACGTTCATACGTTTATGCCTTAGAACTTCCATAAGCATTTATTATAAAGTATTAATTTGAAATTTCAGACAGACACCTCAACTTTATCTATTTGTATAGATGTAAAGACTATTTGAGTTGGACAGAGAAAATAATTTATTTTGAAGCGTTCGAATAATGAATGGCTTTTAAACGTAGGCACTTATCGGGATATATTGCTTAAGGCTCTTTAGTGCTTACTCATTCGTGTGACTAGGTGAGAAATAATAACTAACTTTATAAAATGAACAGATAATGATGAATTGTTAGGAGTGGGCCGTTCTAGAACTTTATTCTACTCTTGTCATATAATTAAGAGAGTCAAGAGAGTTTTAATTTAACGTTAATAATGAGGTTATATTTTTTTTTACATAGTTTTTTTGAAAAATGAAACGAATCGGTTTAGTCATATGTAATAAAAATTAAAGAACTTTGTTCATTCAACGAGAAAAGCTTTCCCCTTTTGGTTCTGGCTTTATCTTTTTCTACCTAAAAATACAATCTTAAGTTTCAGTTAATGGTTATCTTTAACATGATATAAACATTAATAATAAGTATAATAACAAATGAATTATAAAATATTGAAATTATAAAGTTGTTACAACACAAAAACTTGCTTGTTTACACTATACTTACACAATATACAAAACGTATATGTATGTAATTTAGTCACATCGTGGTCTATTGATTAAATCTTTTATCCCTAGAACCTTCCAAACTTTACCTCTTTATCATATTCTAGACCAAAGCAGTTTAGACTATATTTAGACTTCGTTATGACATTGACCCCATCTGGATCAAGATTATTTTAAATACTTACTGTATTTTTTCATAAAACGGTTCCCATTTTATTTCATCTACTTTTTTTTGAAGATGACGATTTGAAAACTATTAGCCTCTAGAATTGAAGATGGTAAATACTTGACATTAGCAGAAATAGCTTATTCGGCTGGTTGCCATCTCATCACAATAAAACAAAGTATCGAAGCGAATGACTTACGTTTTTAAGACTACTTAAATTAAGATATATATACCACTAGAGCTTTGAGAAAATATATTATTCTTTCAATACAATGATTATTTAAAAACGAGAAAAATGAGTGCATAACTATAAATCAAGCAAATGTTAATTACCTGTCAGTTTGTAGTTCATCGATAAACATCTGCGAGTAAACCTGCTCTACTACTTTCCATTTTACAACCAACAAATATTGTTACGGAAAGATGTTCCCAACATTAAATAGAAATTAATCTGTTAGATGTTCCCACGGTTGGACAAAAACAATATTACGTTTGTGGTCGGTGTATAGACGAAACTTTTACTGTACATTTCTCTATAAGTTTCGGATTAAAGTTGTATGACATTTTATTCAGGTCTTGAGTTCAAATCCTCCGTCAGACCAAATGTTTGTATGGTCTAAATATAGTTGTTTCGGAGTTTGGGTGTTTTATATGTATAATATGTATGTATTTACAAACAAAAGTATCTATGTATTCTAACAGTCAATGTAGCTTTCATAGTATAAGCTCTGCTTAGTTTGAAACTAGATGCCGTCCGCAGTGTGTTACATGCCCGAAAGATTTTTTTTTTTATAATGAAATTATACTCATAGAGCAGTGTCAATCCCTTGGTACAGATATAAAGTTTCGGTAGACAATGTTAATTTAAAAATGAAAGCATCGTTATGCTGTAGAAAGGTTGTGGGAGCGCAACATTATACTGTAATATATTAAGTTACAACGTATTTGGGTTACAAGCACAACGTAACATTTTTAGGTGACGAAGTTAAGCCCAACATCATATCGTTGATTTGTGGGTGTGTACCATTCAGCTTCTATTGAAAAATGATTAAGTATAAATTATTTTTATGGTAAATGATTGCTAAAATGTTTTTATATTTAGGTAAAGTTATTTTAAGGAAGGACTCTCACAATGCAGTGCATCTATAGTGTAATATATTGTAGTAAAATATGTTCTTTAGATTTCTACAATTTTCCCATAATTTAGCCGAACCTAAATCTAAGCTAAACAACTTCAAATTCTATGACATCTTAAATAAAATACACTCGTAAATAAACATAACTTGGCGTACACACAAAAAAAAGAGTAATTGACAAGGCGATGACTTTATTGTTAGGTCAAACTAATTCACTAACTTTATACATAAGCATTCGTAATATACTAAAATGAAAAATATTAATAGAGCAGAAGAACAGTAATAAAAAAATATAGTCTTGTAAAGCGGCGTATCATATTTCTATCCTGAGAAATCTGTACATCAGTGTTTATAGAGACCGTTCAAAGTTCACAAGATTCGTGTTAATCATAAATCATGAACGACTTTTATCTACGTGTGGAACAGGCCCTTAACTACACTTAATAACAAGGCAACGAAGTTCTCAGACCACCGACATAAAGATTCATTTAAATTCTTTTTCGATAGGTGATATATATTCGGATAAATGTTATTCGATTAGTTTGAAGTAAGAGAAAGTTTCGGTTGAATGACTGGAAACATGTTAATGACTAGTAATCTATGGTATTTATTATATAAGAACTTTTGATATGCGAGGATTAATCCCGGGTCACGTCCCGAGATAAGTAACGTTGTTTGTAGAGTTAATTAGCTGTTTTCCGCGGCTTGCACTTGTAATGATTTTGTTAATCAATATAAATGATAAACCTCCTAAACCTTAATATAGACATAGTTCACCGAGGTGGTTTAGACGTCCTGATGATAGTGTGTTTGACGTAGTAAAGTAATTTTACATGTAACTTTAAATTAATTTGAACAAGAGAAAGTCAATATTTGTAATGTTCTGGTATAATATGAAAAAAAATATCAAAGCTCTTTCTTATTCTTAGTAAGACCGATATTCTCCTGTAACAAATTTTACGGAATAGAAACTTTTAATGTCATAAACCTAAAATGATATCTTTTAAATAAGTTATTTATGTTCTCTAAACAACTACATTTTCTTAAAACACCTTCTTTTTTCATCAGTGGTTGGAATAAAGTTTTTATCAAGATCATAAATAATCAACTGATTAAATTGTAAAACTTAATATCTTTAATTATAAACATAAATTTTTGACTCAGACGAATAACTCATTAAAATGTTATGTTTACTATAAGACCAACTTTAAGTGCTAAGATATCTGTAAATACAAATCGATCAGTATCTAAACGGAGAAAGTTGTGACGACAAACAAAAAAAGATAGGTCGGTAAACGGAGATGAGTTTCACCTATTAACGTACGATTAAGCAGCGATTAAACGAATACCGAGAGTACTGCTTCCTGTTACTTAATTAAACCTTAATATAATTATCTTGCTCGGGACGTTTGTTAAACCTCGTTCAAAGATTTATTGCTGTGATAATTTGACATTTTTGTTGTGACACCTGTTTTGTACTTAAAAACTCACTTAAAAAACGGGTAGTTTGTATTTCCTGGGATCTCTTACACGCTTGATTCTTAACAGACCATAAATCTTTTTATATATATAAATAAAATATCGTATGTACAAATACCAGGAACATTTATGTTACGCTATGACTAGTTAGGAGATACTTCTATAAATAATTATAAAGCATAAGCTACTGTATGTAATAGTCTAGTCGACAAGTTGAAAATGATACAAAATAGAGATACTGCTCTTAAAATTATGTGCGATAGCTCATTGGATCCGGAATGACGCCTAGAAAAATATATTTTTACCATTTTCAATTTTTACCTATTTGTACCATTTTCAACTTGTCGACTAGACTATAACATGTTTGTTGGTTTTATATTCATATACCCAAAATGTTTGGAATTGTTGCTACATAGTTGTCACAGCACAACATTGAACAAATCTACCGTTTTAAAAGTATAATAATTTTGGTGGTTTAAAGTTAAATATTATCTACAAGGTTTTGATAAACTAAACTTAAGAGCATAAGATTATTAAGCCTTTTCATCTTGTTAGATAATTTAAACAGCGTCCCTGTTTGATACAGTTTAGTGGGGATGTAAAGCTCAATACGTGAGCGGTAGAAGTGTCTGTATGATCGACACTTAGGTAGAGGATCGTTTATATCATATGTTGACATAACCCGTTATCATATGTCCCAACTTACTTTAAACATCCAAAAAATAAGAATGAGTATTCGAAAGCGTTATTATTTTCAAAGTTGATAATAACGAACGATAATAATTGAATTGTCGTGAAAATCAAATGACATTATTACATCACGCCAAGTAAATGCTTTCAACGTAATCACAACGATACAACAATGAAATTCAATTTAACAAAGTTTTCTAATTAAGTATTTTGATTGAATCTGAACATTATAAAGTTTCATCACTTAACTATTAAATTAATACGACATGGAATATTACAACCTTCTATGTCAAAGTCAGTATTAACTTACTTAGTCAATTTAGTTCAAACATGAATCACTTTATTGTACTGTATGAGTGTAAGTCAACGTTAACGAGTTTCATCAATCGTTGTCTGTATGATGTGCTTCTGTATTTTCTGTTTGATTAAGTTTTTGTTTTACAAAATATCACTGTTGAATTGCGACTACTGTTATACATTTCCAAGATCATCTCAGATACTCTACTTTGTTGGTTATGAAAGCGAGTGTGATATGCATTTTACATTATATTTCTTTAAGTCTATTAAACGTCTTGCATATTGGTGTGGTAGATGTTTGTTACTCTTGCACGCAATACTTATTAAGTTGATTCAAATGAAACTAGATAGCTTATATTCACAATAAATTTGTTTGCGTCTTAGGCGCAGTGATATTGTCCGTAATTGCTGTGCATGAAGTATCGGGTTTGATTCCGGTTGCTTTAGTTGTATGATCTGCGTGTTTTTTATGTTTAGTATGCTGTATGTATTTACAGTTTTAAATATTTAAGTTTATATCAGTCAATTTAGCTTTTATAGTAGGAAATCTGCTTAGCTTGAAGTTAGATGGAGTTGTGTCTCAAAAATACGACATATTTTAAAGATATTTATTTCACACTAGTTACTATTTACTGCGATAACGGAAAGCACGCGGGCGGGACCGCGAACAAAAGCCTAGTTGCTTATCAAAATCACAGCAAATAACATCAAAAGTTGATAGGTGATATCGAAAATTCCATATTTATTGCCACCTGCATACAAAACGGCATCACATAGAAATATAACAGTTACTGTGCTCTAAAGCACCATATATATATAACGAAGAAAAAAAATGTCAAACGTGTATAATCAGTACTCATTATTGTTTCAATAAAATTAAAGGGCAATTCATAACCCCGTTCCATTCACTCGAAGACTCGTTAATTTTTCAAGCACGCTTTCAGCGGCTGACATTTTGAAAACAACTTTCTCCCACAAAAATATAAGGCGAAATTTTTTAATAGCCTATTGTTCTCACGTATCAATAGTATTGACTACATACGAGATGGCTTCAATTCTTTATTATGAAATCAAACAGCTCGGGTTTCTTCTCAGGAGAGGGTTAAGGCCATACGTCTCCACGCTAACCGAAATCTTGCCTGTTGGATGTTTTATAAACCGCATGAAGTCCTTTAACTTAGCTTCATGACTGTTATTTTATGATAACAACCTGGACCGACTGCTTAACGTGACCTCCAGAAACGCTCATAACTTATCATACCACAAACAATCACCCATCTAGATACGGACCGCGCCGTCGTTACTTGCTAATCAAACATCTTTACATAATAGTAACTAGTAACAGATGCACTTAAGGAATGAGCTGTACGTTTTTAGCTAATTAGGAATAGAGCCATGCTGCATTGCTCCTGGATTCTATTCATGCTTTCATGAAAAAACCCAAAAACACTTTCATGGCCCGACCCGGGATTTGAACCCGAGATCTCTTGATTAGCAGTCGCATACGCTACCCACTAGAACAACGAGGCAGTTTGGTAGGCTTAAACAAAAACATATAATGTATACTGTAATAATATACACATACATACATCTCTCTGTATGTTTTCTAAAGAGAGTTGTAATGTAAGATTATCATGTACAAATTGAATGATAATTTAATTAATTGTGTAAAGGAGCGTAGGAAGCCCGTTAGTCAAAACATTGCGTTTATGACTAATGGATCTCTATTAGTTATAATGGCTTATTCATAATTCAATTTATCCCTTTTAATATAGTTTATGAACTATTTTGTAGTTACATTGAATACTGATTTAAAAACATTCAGATTAAAATGAATACATAGTCAAACTATACTATTATATGCAAATATCTAATGATAACTTCTAGACTGCCTTGGTGGCACAGTGGGAGTGAATGCGACTGCTGTTCTTGAGGTCTCGGGTTCGATTTCCGGGTCGGACCAAATGTTTGTTTGATCCTCAAATATTTGTTTCGGAGTTTGGGTGTTTTCTACGTATAATATGTATGTATTTACAAAAAAAGTATGTTTATGTATTTCTATCAGTTGTGTTAGTGTATTTCTACCAGTTGTCTAGTAGTTTGTCTAGTAGAGTTTGGGAATTAGATGGCGTTGTGTGTAAGATGTCCGAAAATTTGTCCGAAAAACTCAAACTGTAAGTATTATAAACTCAACACATTTGGTATAATGAACATGATGAACTTTTAATTTAGTTAGATACCTACCTAAACTATTACATGAAAACCATTTATTCAATACAGACTATTTTGTAACGTCTGAAGTAATCACAATTCGTCACAAGCACTTAACAAAATCGTTTAAGTAAGATCGATCACAGATCAGTAAGTGCGTCAAACCGATTGTGCCAAGAAATTGGCCGTGTCGTTGAAATTGATTGATCGGACTTTGATTACATCTATTATGTAGTTCAATATTTGATTGTAACTTGAATCGATTGATTTTTAAAAGGTGCAATAATTGTAAAACTCACTACTGCTATTTTCACTTTACAATTTCAACAAGATGGAATATTTGTAAAATTTATTTGAATTGGAATTATTATTGATGTTCATTACTTGTTTTTTTCTTTGATTAAGATAGTAAATATTTTTTCTTTTCAACTTAATCATAGAATATAATATACTTATTTTTAAAATTATAAAATAGCTAAATAAAATTGAATTTCCATTTAATTATATTATATTAATTAACAAACAAAATCGTGTAAAATATCGCCTAAAAATCCAACACTCAAAATCCCAAATAACGTATGACGAAAGTGCCACCATATAGGTTTTCGTAATTAGTAACGCAAATTCAAAAAGCAAAATAAAGAAACAAAAACTCTTTCACAAAACCACCTCATTATATTTCCCTCCGCTAAAAAAATGAGGTAATGAAAAGCGGGAGCACTTTTAACCCCTCAAAATGAAATGTTGGAGTGTCTCATACATTTTAATGATTTAATAAACACACATATAAACATATTCATGTATCCAAAGCCACACATCTTACATGTAAAGACTGTTTAGGTTATAATTGAAATGGTTCAAGCATGTCTAACAGTTTTGTTTATTTACCCCATGCTTATAACTCACAATGTGAATATATGTTAGGAGTTTTTCTACGAAGTTGTACTAATATTATCAACATCAACAGCCTTTAACAGTCCACTGCTGGACATAGGCCACTTATTTAAAGGAAGTCTTGGCCTACTATACCACGCTGGCCAGACGGATTGGTAAAGGGTTTGTTTCAAGTTTTCCTTCTCTTGGCAGCGATGTTAGCTGCTTATTTTGTTCCCTTAGTTGCCTCTTACGACACCCATGGAATGAATAGGGGTGGTGACACTTTGTATTCTTAATCTGTCGCCACACGGACACTACACACCACACTTACTAATAAGGTGTAAGTAATAATATTTGGGTACTAGCTGATTCTCGCGGTGTTACCCGCGGTTATTGTAGTAAATCGCGAGTAACGTTGTGGCACACAGCTAGTACCCAAATGAGATTGCTTAAGTTATCTCCTAGCTCCAAATATCATCAGCTTTCTGCCAGTGAAAGTCCCATCAAAATCAGTATCTTCCAGGGATTTGCCGAAACAAATAGACTGACAAAAACTTTATATTTTGTTTTTTAATGTAGATACCTTATATACATTTAGATATGTCAACCGACGCTTTAATTTAATATGTTTAGATTTATTTGCAACTGGTTTACAAGATAAAGTAAGTATATAGGTATCTTTGAATAAGAATTCTTTATTTCGACACGGTTGTTCCAAACCCATAGGCATATTTTCATATCATGACGTAAATTTTTATACTTCACTAACATAAAGACATCTAACTACAGAGAAATGTATTATCAAATTACGGGCGAGAAAGCGTGAGGTATTGCAAGTTATTGATACTTACCAACAAAGCGATATAATTGATTTTAATGAATAAAATGTTTATAGTTTATGAGCGGCGGGCGCCAACTTTACTTTCTTGAACAATTACCTACAATACATAGCGTATGAAGAGTGTTAGCTTTCAAATGGTGAAAGATTTATCGGTTTTTAAAATCAACTTTTAGATATTTCTCAAATAGTGAATGATGTTTTTATAAGACTCGTATTTACGATGAAGTAAGCATAAGTTATTATTAAGTTTCTACTCTTTTCATTCTGTATTAGTATATATATATACCTATATATATATATATTCGTAGTAGATTGTTTCATTTCCTAATTCAATAGATGGTACGTATGTACCATCTATTGAATGATATGATATTTTTCTAATTCGCAACTAAATTTATTCAGAAATCTTATTACACGAGTACATTAAACTTTTTCTGATCATAAACTTAGTTTTCAAAAGAGATATACTTGAATTTTTTTTCTGAGTGAAAACTCGTCAATTAAGTATTAATAGACACACGTTTAAAACATTAATTAATTCAAGTTTTGATGAAATCTGATAAGCAAATTTGATTAAAAAGTAGAACATTAAAAGTATTACTACTTGTACTACTTGCAGGTGTTCACTGCGAGGGAAAGGGCTCACCTTAAATAATAATATGGTTAATTACTACTTAAAGCGTAACGCTTGTATTTATTTACCCTTTGTCCGCAAAATGGTAACCCTTCATAAGTTTATCATGATCTTTGTAACTATGTTTTTTGTTTGACCGTAACAACTAATAAAAGACTGTAATATTAAAATGTTATGTAAGATAAACCATATTATCCTTATTTACTACTTATATTATAAATGAGAAAGTAACTCCGCCTGTCTATCTTTCTGTAGCGCTTTCACGCTAAAACTACTAAACAAATTTAGATGAAATTTGGTACACAGATAGTCTAGAGACTGAGAGGAGAAAGGACATAGGCTACTTTTTACTACGATAACCGACATAAAAGCTGAAAGCTAATAATAATATTATACATCTCAAGTCATTAAATCAATAGTGAAATGCCTTATGAAACGAAATATAAGATAAGATTACGATAACAATGTAAGTATAGTAAGTACAGCAATGTCGAGAAAAGCACCGGAAGTATTTAGTCAAACGGTTAGTGGTTCATTGTCAAGGTCGCGTGCAGATCGCGTTCAGTTGAAGAGCCCGTGCGCAATTTACGCAATGCGCATGCACCGGAACGGAACCAAATTGTACCGTTTAATTGAAAAGTAAACTCGAAAAAAATGCTATTTATATTTATTAATTTATTTTTTTCCCTCTTTATTTTGACATGTCAATCAGAATGCAGAAACGTGCGTTATAGGTTTATTTAGGGAAGTGTGAAATTAAGAGTTTAATATAGGTATATGTATATATCTACAAATTGTCACTTATAAATGTATTTATTCACATATAAATGTAAATTATTATATAAAAAAATACAGTATAGGTACCAACACTGTAGGCATATATTAACACACACATTTAAGGTCACGGTGACAAAAAGTAAATTTTCCTATAAGACGATTAAAATATTTATTTGTTAATTCATCTTACGATTGACACCTTATTGTCGATAGTTTCTACCGACTAAAAGCTTGCTAATATATTCATCATAACCTAAATACACTTTCGAATAATTTAATAAATTTACATATATATATATTCTATATTTACTTTTGTTTTTTGTTACTTTCTTGAATTTAATTTATAATAATTTTACATAAAAAATCGTATAAGAAATGTTTTCATATTATATATTTATGTATGATCTATAGTGATAGTTTGAACTTTATAGTACCATTAAAAATACACACTTTTTATTATAAAAGAATGTAGGTACAGTCGTTGACGGAAGTGTGTGGTAGGCGGCACCTGACTGACTGGCCCACATCGTCGATTCGCTCTGAATACCCGACGGTTCCGTTCCAGCTGTACCGGGTCTAGAGATGAGCATTTAAGTAATGGGGCTTAATTTCAATCATGCTATATAGTTGTAATACAAGTTTCGTATGATAACAAAAACCTACTTTATTTTAAAAATACGTTCTAAATAACTTTCTGTTAAGTTATTTATATACTATAACAACTGTGCACGAGTGTACGTAATAAGCATTAATGTCATAATTTGTATTCATATCTCATAAATATTCAATCGACATCGCTTGTAATTGGAATTATAAAAACTGCATAACACTGATAAACATGAAAAAGAAAATCTATGAAAAGTCGTATAAATTGTAATTGTTAATTAGTAATTAATAACATTGCAATAAACAAACATACCGTAGTTCCACGAGCACTAACAACGAAACAGGCCAAAAGTCAAGCAATGTTCCAAGCACAACACAGTTCGCACACAAAAAAAAACGTTCCACAAATTTGGATTTTCAAAAAAAAAAGTTTGACGTCCACGTGCGCGGGCGACGCGTGTTTCGAACGAGCGCGGCTGCGCTCGCGTCTCTCAGAGTGACAAGTGGTTACTGCGCAGGTGCAAAGCCAACCTCCCTCTAACAAGGTCGCGCCCCCCTCTCTTCACACCCATTTCACCCGGAGAAAGTCTACCTACATACATACCAAATTTTCGAACCGATTGAGCTGACTGAATTAACTTTGTACCGATGATGAATGAAATTTGTGTAAGGTCATCGTGTGGGTTCGCTTTATCTAAGAGTACATCGACTTACCGATGTATTTTGAAGTTTGTGATGCATATCTTGATAGACCATCTATCGTCGAATACCTATCACTAAGAAGGTTGTAATTATTAAACAGAGGTATCGTATTATACGTTAATGCAATACTGTATAGACTCTGCAATGTCTTGAATATGTAGTAACATTAAAATTGTGAAAGTAACTAAGTATACCTATCTTTCTGTTAGTTATCTTGTCGCGGCTAATCATCGATGTTACTGTATGTTGTAACAGAAATTCCTCAGACTAGTCATCTATTTTCCGCTGATTTATATTCTAAACATTTAATGATGATAATGATGATAGGGGTACCCTAACCGATATCGGCCACGGCGGCTAGTCTTAACGTAGACCAGCAAATATATCCTTCTAGCCATTATTTCCAAGTTTATTTGGGGTCGGCTAATAATTCAACCGGTTTTACCTGAATTTCAGTTGTTCCACGGAACGACTGGCATCGGACCTCCGCAACCCTAAGGGAGAACTGAAATTCGAAGATTGTACTAGTTGTCAGTATATTTACGGAGACCAGCAAACTATACAGAAAATATATTATATTGCATGACCGGGAGAAATTAGGCGCATAACATTTGTTAACCGGTGCCTTGTAGGGCATTTAAAACCGTTTGGTTTTAAGTGCCCTCCGAGGCACCGGGGTTAGGACCTCAAAATTCCACGAGCTGTTATTAAAATATTCCTTCAACCAGAAAAACTCAATAACACTTATTTGTCCCGACCCGGGATTCAAACTAAAGACCTCTTGTCCGGCAGTCGCATGTAACGCCAACCGCTAGACCAAAGAGCATTCTGTACATTTTGAAAAGACATCCTATCGACAAACACAAGCAGCAACAACCTACGTACGTTAAAATTACTATTTAAAGATGTTAGATTACTTATATTGATTAATGAATTACTCAACATATGCTTCAACGTGTTTAACGAAAAACACCTATCATTTCTAAAGGCATTTTGAGTAGAAACTATTCTACGTAGGCGTTACTTCGAACAAACTAAAACGAGTTTCATGTACATAATTTTACTCCATATGATGTCTATAACCCTTGTCTGCCCTTTAATATGTTTAAACTTAACAAAGCGTGAAATTTGAACATTTTAGAGCTCACATTGTAATGGAGCTTTGAAGCCTGTCTTATTAACAGAGGAAACATTTTAACGTCTTATCTTATGTATCAGACCCGTAGCGTAAAATAAACAAACAACACTAGGTCTTCAATAATTTGTAAATTTTGCTAAATTCACTAATAGAGATTTCGTGAGTAAAAGCTATTACTTGATCTATGTATTAATTACTTCATGGAGCAAAAACTTTGTATTCCTTTTTACGAAAATTGCTCGGGCGGAGGAGTATGAAACTTCACACACTTAGTTTATGTGGAGAAGGAGTGCAGGAAGCCTATGAAATGCATTTGACACACACACACGCATTGATAAGCTTTTGTCAAACTAACATTGTAGCGTAGCCTTGGCGAAATTCAGGCTAGGTTATAAAAAGATTCTCCATCTGAGACATTTTTACTTAGTCCTCGCCCATTATCTGTTTTAAGAACGTAAGGATAAGTTTTAAGTTTTTTTGTTATCCATTTCCCGGTATCTAGGTAGAAGAGCTACGCTGAATTCAGCACGAACAGTCCCTCTCGATCGTCCCGGTGCTATCCTCACATAGTTTTCTATAAAATGACAGTATTCTTGCTGTATTTCACAGAGGTCCAATAATGCAGAAGCATCTCCTTAGGCCTGTGTGGGTGGTTGGTGTGTGTGTGGTAAAGATAAAAATTTTAGGAGCCATGCAAAAAATACTATTACCCATAAGAGCAGTTTTGGCGGTGTGCGTACAGAGCTTAGTGTCGTCACGCCTGTTACGCTTCACTACGTCTGCCAGGCGAGGGAACAGTGTAGGGTTCGTTTTCACGAATACGCACATTTCCAGAATATATAAACTTGGGAGAGTTAAAATGTGATGTTTTACGAAGTATGGCCTACAACTGTCTGTTACTTTTAGTCCAAACATAGCACGGATACAACGTTTTTGAACTTTGTAAACAATGTCTTTGTTAGGAGAATTTCCCCAGAATATCACACCATATCTTAGAACAGATGCAACTAGACCATGATATGCTGTGAGCAGTGTATCAGTATTAACTGATGAGGCAAGTTTATATAGTGCATATGAAGATTTTCTTATTTTATTACTAACATATTCTATATGAGCTTTCCAATTGAGTTTTGTATCTATCACCATCCTGCATTGTACTCGTATGCACTCAGGATGGGTAGCTGATTACTACTTTTTAATTCTACAAAATGCTTTTTATCAGACAGAGTGGATTCATTTGGAATGAAAAAAATATCTTTTAAAAGAGGGTTGGCGTCAGTTAAGTAGAGAGCCTTAAATAAAACCATCAGTAAGTATAAATCACATATTTGGTTGACCCTAAATAATACAAGGTTGTGGGCAGGAAAATGGTGATAATGATTATCGTGTTAAATATGAGACAAGACACAGTTCTTGTAGAATTACACATGACTTTCCCGTAAAACATTGTACTTACCTAAGATATTAAACTAGTTATTTTATAGAAGTGTAAATAGCTTTGACAGGCTCTGTGAAATACTAACGAAGTCATTTCAATTAACAGCTGTATACAATATTTACATCTGAACGTTTCTTTACGTGAATCAAAAATTATTCTCTTCTTATGTAATTAGAGTAATTACTCTTCCATGTTTACCAATCGTGAACTTATTCACAATATTATTGATATATTTGTCACTTGGTAGTCGGTAAAGCATATGTACGAATATATGCATTTTTATATCCTGTCCTGTAAAAAGAAAAATACTGCCAAGACTAATGATAAATGTGCGAACACTTCTGTCACTCTATTATATATATTCTGTCACTTCTTCACATCTCTGTTTTTTAATACTTTTAAAAGTGACGACATAACTAACAAGATAATTTATCATTTTAAATAAATATCCAAAAAGTATTTGTACTAATTTGATACTAATTAAAAAGATGTTGATTTTGAATTGGAAATCAAATACCAACTTTATTAAATTCATAGATAGGCTTCTATAACGATAGGGAGAACTAATTCAAAATAAAATAGTCTAGTCTCTGCACAAGAGAAACATGCTTAAAATATTGTACCTCATTTATTTTCTCAATTCTCCAAGTATGATAAATACTTTGTCATTAGTTATTTCATCTGCTACTAATATTTCAAAATGAATCTTCAACGATAGCTTATAAGGTAAGCAGGATTAACGTCTTATAATAATTATTCGAACATTACTTTAATCACTTTAGAAAAGATGTCTGCTTTGAATGGTGTGCTAAATGTTTTTATATGGTACTTGTGTCTGTCTAATTAAGTTCGGAGTTTCTTGTGAAACCACATTTTTCTTCTTCTGAACAATCTCTGCTGTACACTTTTTTGGTTACTTGTGCTTTTAATCTAAAAGTAGAACATAATTTATTAGCATTTGCCTCAGTTCAGCGTTACTGAAACCGAAGATATACAGAATTATTTATCGGAATGAAACATACCCTCCGTCTTTTTCTATAATATCCTTTGTCTGAATTAGTTTCTACAATGCGTAAATGTGTTAATCACAAGATAAGAAAAATAAATATAAAGAGTAAACAGTAACATACATAATAGCATTATAAAGAGTATTTAGTAATATAAAAAAGGTTTTACTGATATACTAGCTTTTGTTCGCGGCTTCGCCCATGTGTTATTCTGAAGTATAACTTTGTTGGCCTTTTTCACCCCCATCGACGTGGAATTCTCCATAATTTGCCTACACTCCTCAAGGAACACACATACCAAATTTGAGCTTCCTGGATTCAGTTGTACGTTTTCTGTCAGTCAGCCAGTAAGGGAACAGTTTAGTATGTATTGATATCAAATCTTAAGTATTTTATGCACCTTGACGCCACAGGAGCTACTCACATGCAGTGATTCAACTAAAAACTACTCCACGATATCCAACCTAAGGCTCTACTACTCTGGTCTCCCAGACCACTTAAAATCAAGATCCCCTGAAATAGGTAGACATTATGAATAGTAACACTGAAAATTTATTACTTGTTATTAAAATAGAGGTGAATGTTTTAACCTAGAACCAAGGTGTAATGAATTCAATGATGTAACACAAAAACTCTTTGTAAGACAGTTTGACCTTGTTGTAAGACAACCAAATGTTGCTTAAAGTTGTTTTTAAATAATCGAACAATGGCAATCATATTTTAAGGTCTCTATAATAACCATCGATAGTGCGAGTAACAAGAAAGTATTATAAAGGGTTATTAGTTTCAGATGACTGATAAATAAATTAAGATGTATCGATAAACTTGATGTGTATTCATACCTTCATTCATACCTTTCATATTAATGTGCTTGTTGCTATATCACTATTGTAATCACCTTTTTATAAATGATTGATGAACTTTATAAAAATCTGAATGAAAGGCAGCTCTATACCCTTTTAGCAAAAAATGATAATACGGTTAACAAAACATGCGGCGGTATTGGGTTTGATGTATCTACATTAGGTGGTAAATCTTAAACTTTGTTCTGAATTTGTCAAGTTAAAAAAAATCCTATCGCCTTCTGACTTCATCATCACAGCAGCTCCTATACATGATAAATGATGATAAATGATAAATGATATTTATTTCTGTAAGTAAATCTTTTCAGACATTTTTACAAGTCGGACTTATAGCTAGAAGGCGCCGGCATTTCCTACGACTCACTCTGGGAAGAAACGCCGAAACAAACCACAGAGGTGTCTTTTTTTCTTTTTTTTTTTTAAGTCCGTGTACAATATTAAAGAGAACTATGTGAGTGCAGTATAGGGTCTGGGTTGGCCTTTTGAAGAAAGAACCATAGTTTTGAGTCGACCTGTCCATACAGACGGCACACGGGCCCCAGCCATCGTGTAGCCTAACCGATGTAGTCAGGATCCACAACCCGGAACACGACACTGCCGCCAGCAGGACACTTGAGTAGGCCGTGGAAACACTCAAAACCACCAGAAAATTACTAAAATATAAACTAACATTACAAGCCTACACTATACTCACATTTACAAACTTACACAAAAAAAAAAAAACAAAAAAATAAATAAAAAATACTATACAATTCAATTTCAACGAAAAAGTAAACACATTAGAATAAATGAAATACAAATTAAAACAAAAATTAAATGTTCATCACTTGTGGGAGCGAGCAGCATCACTCCCAAGCAAATTTATCATTAAAAAAATCAGTAACTGTGTAGTAAGCTTTATCACACAGTTTCTGTTTAACCAAGGACTTAAATTTGTTAATACTTAATTCATGAAATTTGCTTGGAATCTTATTGTAGAATCTCACACCCTGACATCGAAAAGACTTGCTTACTTTTTGTAGTCTAGTCGTTGGCAACACGAGTTTATCTTTATTTCTAGTGTTTATATTATGAATGTCGCTAAACTTTGTGAATGAATGTATATTTTTCTTAACATACACTAGATTTTCATATACATATTGACATGCGACTGTCATAATACCAATTTCTTTAAACTTATCCCTCAGTGACTGCCTATAACTGAGATTATAAATTGCGCGAATAGCTCTCTTTTGCAACACAAAGATACTTTGAATGTCAGCAGCATTTCCCCACAACAAAATACCGTATGACATTACACTATGAAAATAGCTAAAATACACCAGTCTTGCGGTGTCTACATCAGTTAATTGGCGAATTTTATAAACCGCGTATGCTGCAGAACTGAGTCTATTCGACAAGCCATCAATGTGTGGGCCCCACTGCAATTTAGAATCTAGAGTTATACCCAAAAACTTTGTGGTGTCCACAAGATCCAACTCCTTTCCATTTATCAGAACATTAGTTTTTACCTGCTTAACATTAGGTGTAAAAAATCTAATACATTTAGTTTTTTTCTCGTTCTCCTAGATGTCGAACTATAGTTTTCTCAAAATAAAATTCACGTAACTTATTTCGTTTCGGAGTTTAGAAATAGAATATAATGAAATGTGTAATGTAATGCATTTTCTAATAAATCGCAAATAAAAGACAAATACATATATACCAAATTAATTATTTTTTGCTATGCTTCTTTTAAGTTTTAGTTACATTATGAGCTGTGGCAGTGGGCTGGCCATATTAGCCGCAGAGCTGATGACCGTTGGGTTAGAAGAGTCCTAGAGTAAGTTCTGAAGTGGAGACCGCATCTCGGCAAACGTGGCGTAGGACGCCCACAGATGAGGTGGAGTGACGACTTGCGCAAGAAGGCTGGCAGGAGCTGGATGCGAGAAGCCCAAAATCGATCAGAGCGGTGTGCAATGGGAGAGGCTATGTCCAGCAATGGACTTAGATAAGCTGATCATGATAAATATCTGTTAATGAAAAACAATTATTAAAAAATGACAATTTAACAATCCTAGGCTTGATTAGGTTCAAGTCTAGGATGTAGGAGTGCCTTTATATTTTCATTTCAAATTATCACAATTGAAGCTAACACTAATCGAAATAAAGTCAAATAAATAGAACACACTCCATTTACAATAAAACTTTTCATCATTACCATTACTTCAACTAAATTATGTTAATGATGTAACATAAATAGTAATAAATAAAGTCACGGTTACTTTCCTCGTGCATCTGTCGGCTATTTTTACACATTGTTATGTAGGAATGTGTTAGTCGAATTGGGCACGGTCTATTAGAAGAAAATTAATTACATTTTCAAATAACATTTTATTTAAAGACGTCATAAAATTTCCGTACAATAAAATGTTATTTTGAACGTTTTTATTATATAATCGATGCCATTTGAGTAGGTACAAATACCCGAGACAGGAGCGTCCCGAGCAAACATCATTATTTTGACTATCCTCATTCATAATGTTATTTTTCTATAATAATCTAATAAAACATTTTTGCCAAATCGGAGCGTCTGCCCTTCAGTGTCTATTCAAATCACTCTTAACCAGCGAAAGCGTGTACAAAAGGTCTGATACGTGTACATGTAGATGAGACCGGAACTTGATACGAGAATAGTTTGCAATGGCTTTATATTGTCTCTGGCTACCTAAAATAGAAATAGGGCGTGATTATATATTATTAGGAATATAATTAATACCGTTTAAAGTTATAGAAAAAATGAAATGTACCAACAATTTATGTTTATTTCTTGTTAAAGGTGATTTGTTATATTTAAAAAAATAATTAATTCTAACCGAAAAAGAGTTTTAGTGATGCATTGAAATAAAAGGCTATTAATTAAGGGAATATTATAATCACCTATCCACGTTTATTCATACTAACTACACATGTCAGTGTCATGTCACTAGACGAACTGTAGTAAGTCCCTGTCGAAATGCGCTAGGGTGGACAGCGATTTGGCAAACGTAGTATAGAGGTACGCGTCCATTGGCCCGCGCCGGACGCACCGCACGCACGGCACGCAACGGATTTTATTTTGCTTTGTATGATTTCATATAGTGCTGCGTCCACTATCCGCACCGCCCGCACCGAACGCCGCCATTTATGAGCAAAGCAAATCCGTTCAATCCGTTGCGTGCCGTGCGTGCGGTGCGTCCGGCGCGGGCCAATGGACGCGTACCTTAGGGTGTCCTACGCGGCGGCAAGATGAGCCGATGATTTGAAGGGAGTGGTTGGCAGCTGATTATTACGAACTGCCCAAGACCATGATGATTGGCGCCTCGATATATATATATATATATATCAGTATAGATATATATATCAATCAGTATAGATATATATATAGTTATTTATATATACTTATCTACTATATTTATGTATATATATATATATATATAAATATATCTATATAATAAAATATAATAAAATATATATATATCTATACTGATTGAAAAACATACAAAAACGACAATAAACTTTATAATAGTTTCATTCACCTGTGAAGAAATGATAGAAAAATATGCCAGAATTCCATAAATCTCTACTTTTGCTCTTAAATCATTCGATAGTAACATTCAGTAACGGTTACACATTCATTTTTATGTTATGGTAATATTACTCTAAAAACTTTTAGAATAAGCTGAGCTCTCAAAACATTAATTCTAAATCACTAGTACAGATATCGTTGTAAGTATATTTAGAGAATATGTGAAAGGTCAAAGGACTGCATATAATGACCTTGTACACCACTTTCTATTTCCAAGAGTTTCAGATTTAGTCGAGCTTATAATCGAGTTAAGTCGAGTCTAGCGAACAAATTTAGGCATCCAATATTTAAGGCCAGTTTGCTGATAAAGTTCCTAATTGAATATTATATTATCTTAAACTTATTTCAAAGTTGTGATTTCTATCTAAAACTTTATCAGGAACTGGTGAAACTGGCCCTTAGTTGAGTGGTTTATTTGAATTTTTAAATAGTCTTGATGTTTGGTGCCATTAAAATAATACTGGAATGGTGAATGTTGATTAATTAAAATGTATGTGCGTTCCGGACCACGTATTATGGACCATTCCCTTGTGGCGCCGGTACAACGTTTGTTGTATTTTTGAAGTAACGGTAAATTATAATTGTATAATTTAATTTTAGGTTACACTATTGAATTTTTTTTCTATCGTATCTCAAGTTTTATGAAAAATACTTTGTTTCTAATAATTGTGTTCATTTGAATACCCTACGAATACTGGATTTCTAGTTTACAATTTAAACTTGACGTCGCTTTTTGTACTGTAGATGGACCTATTAATTTTCAAATACTTCGTTTTTTCTGTGAAGTTGAAAATAATTCGAGAGTTCAACCCTTTTATTATTTTTGAATTTAAAGACAATTTCTACAGAAAGCTTTCAGAAATTATAGGCACAGTTAAGACGTTTCTGGTAAGTAAGTAAAAAAATATATACTATGCCAACTTATAAAAATTCCATAAGTAATAATACCTACTAATGAATTCATCTTTCCTAATCGGTGATTTTATTCAGAATCTTTTTAATTAACCAATAATTGGTTATATAATAAGCGTGGCTACATAAACTGTGTGGGTGTTCGGTAGTGTAGTTTTTAACGAATTAAAATTAAGCAGTGAATTATTAACATTTTTGAATCTGTTAGAACCGTATGCACAACACTCTCCTTAGAATATGATGATAATTACTTAATTAGAAATTCGTTTATTAAAAGCAGTACTCTTAACTAAATGACAGACGTTGTGTTTGTCGTTAATGCTACATTTTTCATTGATTTCTACTACAATAATTGTAGTAGATTATACTGTATAGCATCACATCTACGACCAATTATTGGTCGTAGATGTGATGCTATACAGTAGGGAGTCATTTACAAATCGTGAATGACCCGATATACGTCGGGATTCTAGAGATTTCCTTTCGAGATTGTACCTAGATCCTTGGCTTCTAGTACCCGAGACGGCTTTCGGTTTTTCGTCGGTTCGAGTCCGACATAACCACCAGTTGATGGCTGCCGGTATCCGTAGAGATTTTCGTATAAAAGGTGTGATGCTATACAGACTGCAGATTTCGAGGATGGCAGAGATTTGCACGTTCAACCAAAAATATAAACTCTTCACTTTTATTACATAGTAGTATATATATGTAAAACTAGCATACCCCTAAATAAAGGGCGTCACACACAGCGAAGATACTTTAATATTTTATCTTAACATACAATATCGCTCGCTATAGATACATTTTGTATGAACTAATGTAACTTCGCCGTGTGTGACGCCCTTAAGTCTATTACATATATGGAAACTTACTCTCCTGTTAACTAAATAAAAAAAACGTTGTAAAGACTAACTTAGTATTCAAACTGAACAAGCCTTGAACTTAAGTCTAAATATTGGTTAATACTTCTCTCTACTATCATAAATATGAAAGCCATTCTCGAGAAAGCATTGTCTGTAGAACAAATGTAAACTAGAAAGTATCAGGATGATTTACTTAATGTTAGCTTCGAAGACGTCCTATGTAGGACAGGGCGGACCACCCGTTGCATTAAATATGCGTTATAAGTATATCTGAATACGATATTGCTCACGAATTATCTATTAGTAGTATTATATAACCAGTTTGTATTTCTCTGTATTGATTTATGACAAATAACAAGCAATCTATTCTGACATCGAACACTTTTAAAAATATATTTACAATACATCGTTTCTAATGGAAAATGATTAAAAGAAATTCCATTTGTGTCAATACCATTATCAAAAGAACAATGTCCTTATATAATAAACTAGCTATTCAGGCATTCATGTCTTCATCTTCTATTGCCCGTAGCGTGACGTTTATACAGTCTCAAATATATATTTTTTAATAATAAGGGCTGATAATAATATATTCTAAGAAGAGTGCCAAGGCCGTGTGGTGACGGATTAAGAATACAAAGTGTCACCACCCCTATTCATGCCAGGGGTGTCGTAAAAGGCGACTAAAGGAACAAATTAAGCAGCTAACATCACTTGAGAATCACATCACAAGAGAAGGAAAACTTGAAACAAACCCTTTACCAACCCGTCTGGCCAGCGTGGTATAGTGGGCCAAAACCTTCTTTCAAAGGAGAGGCCTATGCCCAGCAGTGGACTGTTAAAGGCTGTTATTGAATAAGGGCTAAAGTGAGCTAACTTTAAATGATATTTATATACTTTCGTGATCTTCTGTTTAGGCAATTAAATTAATAAATAAAAAATATTTCAGACATCTTAAAAACAACGCCATCTAGTCCCCAACTAGCAGAGCATTATGGGTACTAGACAACTGATATAAATACATAAACATATTTTTTGTAAAGACACAAATTATACACAGAAAACACCCAGACTCCGAAACAAATATTTGCGGATCACACAAACTTTTGGACCGACCCAGGAATCGAAAACGAGACCTCTGGATCAGCATCCAGATACGCTAACCGCCAGACCAACAAGGCAGTCAAATACTACCCACAGTTTTTTTTTGCTTTGGGAGTCGTTTATCTTTTTACTAGAAAAATGTGAAAATTGTGAAAGTAATTAAAACGTTATTTCAAAGGTCCTTTTATCACAGGACCTCAATTTACATAAAGCTTTTGAAATTTAATACCTCGACCCTCTGAACGAAAATCAGTACAAATCAAATATTCATGAAACTGCGAAATTAATTTAGTAGTGAATTGTAGATATTATTATTCATTCATACTTTTAAATACATATTTCAAACATATGACACAGCGCCATCTAGCTTCAAACTAAGTCGAGATAGTACTTTGACAGCTAGGTGCAACCCAGGAATCCAAAGCGAGACGAGAGCATAGTTGCTACCGCTACCACTACGAAACCAAAACATTTAAAAAGATTTTAAATACAACTTTCTTAACGAAGGGATATAAATATTCATCATCATCATCAACAGCCTTTAACAGTCCACTGCTGGACATAGACCTCTCCTTGAAAAGGAGGTATTAACCTACTATACCACGCTGGCCAGACGGGTTGTAGGGTTGGTTTCAAGTTTTCCTTCTCTTTGCATTGATGTTGTCTTGCGTAGTTTACCCTTAGTCGCCTTTTGCGACACCCACGTGGGATGAATAGGGGTGGTGACACTCTATATTCTTAATCCGTCACCCCACGGACGATAAATATTGCTATCCAATAAACATAAAAACTTTCACAGTGTAACTTATATATTACAGAATTAGATATTTCACCTCTAACACTTTTGTTTTTTTGGGAAACGTTGGGAAAGAAAGAAAAGTACAATACTTTCCGCACACTCCTGTAGTGTTCGACGAAAAATATAGTTTCTAAGTAAGGTTTTGAAACAAACAAAATCCCATAAAACCTTATTTCTTACAAATCATGTTCAGTAAATTGACGTTTTTAGAACGTCATAAGTAAAGCTTCGGCAACTTCATAAAAAGAATTGTGTAAATCTTTGACCTTTCGCGTCAGACACGTACACATATATTATGGAAAGTGGATAAGCTCGACTGCGGTAAACTATGACATTGGCTAACAAAATAAATTCATACTAATATTATTTACGGCTGAACTGTTTCACCAATTTCAAAGAAATTTGGCATTGAGAAAATTTGATTATTAAAGTAATTAGCTAAGGACACAAGCTATTTTTTATCGTGATAACCGACATATACGAGTTACGGGTATTAAAGCTGGTATTAAATAGAGAGATATATTTGATACTAGAAAGTAAACAAGATTATACTTTTTATAATGGATTCATTACTAGAAAATTAAACAAGCAATTAAGTACTTAATGAAGTAAAAAAATATTAATAACATTATGTACTTATTTATTTAAAATTCATTTATTCATTTATAGTATCTTAACATAACTATTATCGCAAAACGATTCTGCAAGTAAAAATTGTTACAGTTACATTATTAAATTAAGGCAGTATGGCCAAGATTTCAGCACGAATGGGCCGGTCCGACCAGCATGGTACTACTATCACACAGAAGACCGACTTATAATGTCAGTAGTCGTACTCTCATGTTTCGTTGGTGAGCGCTAATCCGAGGGACCATCATTACAAGAGCATCTCACTAGGCCGCCATAGTAAGGGTAACCATGCAACATTATCTGCATTCACATTGAGGTAGTTGATAGTGGTCAGACTTTTGGATTACTATTTTGGCCATTGGGAAAATATTCTTAAATATTTGTAAAGGTTTCGGTAGAAAGTTTAGAATACAAAAATTAACTAGTTAAACTATTTTACTACCGACAAAAGTTGAAAAATATTATTTAACCCTATTTAGAGAATAAATAAAAAGAAAAAAAAAAACAATTAAGAAACATATTGCTGCTATGGTTATATCTTAAAACATGTGAATGAGCGTTTGGCATATAATTATGTCAATAGTTTTTCACCCCACAAATTTCTCGAAATGTAATAACGAATACGTATAAAAAATATTTTAAATGTATAATATGTATTTATTTATATTTGTTGTTGGTAACTTTGAGTACCAGTATTACCTACTTATTCTTCTAAATGAAAGTATAAGATAAGACTCTTAGCGTTATTATTTATTTAAACGGATATTTTTCCCACGTCGACTTATACATCTGAGGACACGTTTTCACCGGATACGGTGCGGTATGTTTGTCAAAAATTTCTTTTACCCGACGTGCACACGTCAAACATAAACTTAGAGCATATCAACAACAGCTGTGGATCAGGAGTTGTAAGAGTATCTAACAGCGATAAGTCATTTGAGAATTCCTATAGTGTAGACACAGCGATGTATGTATCTTACGAGGGAAAGTTGGCATCTTTACTTACAATAAAACATGATAACCAGTTAGTTATTTATTAGTAATTTTTAACCAACGAGAAAAAGGAAGGAGATTCTCAAGTAGACGTGTATATTTTTTTATCTATGTATATATGTAGTACACATTTCTTTTTACAGATTAGTCTAATTTTGATAATTCTAACCCTAAGGAAAGCAAATCAACTGATAATTTTGATTGTTTACTCACTGATTGTAATATATGGCCATGCATTACTTTTTACTAAGTATTTTTATTTTCTTGTTTGGTGATAACTCAAAATTACTTAGGCATACTTACATTAGTTTAAGATTTTAGTTCTTAGTAACTAACTACCTAAAAAGGTTTATTAATTTTTGCTTTTCAGTTTTTACATCGATTTTATTTTTCGTTAAAGCGATTTCATACTTTTTTAATATAACCCTGCACATTAATTACTAAGTATTCGAAAATTCTATACAGCGATATAAAATATTATCAATTTTCATCACTTCTTGATATTCATTTAAAGATGTATTCAACCGTAAACCATGCTTCACGACGGTTTCGGTTTAAATACATCGATCGATTGTGGTCATAGGATGACCACGATCGATCAATAAATCGGGAGTTAATCCATTGATTCGAGTCACTGGTCTGAATAAATTATAACCCGATTTACACATTTAATAGGCATACAAATCAATAATGGATTAGGAAATGGTTTACAAACTTAAAACGCGTAGTACTATTCGCATGAGTTATTTTAAAAAAGTCATACAAATATATACTACTAGCTTTCCGCCCGCGGCTTCGCCCGCGTGGAATTCGTCTTACATGATTTTATGTTTGATAATAAGGAACTTCGACACAAATTTCCATCCCCTACTTCAAACCCTTCTACCTTTATTTTCGCGATAAAAAGTCCTTTCCCAAGTTCAGTTCTATCTTCATACCAAATTACATCAAAATCGGTTCAGTGGTTTAGGTAAAAGCGTAACAGACAGACAGAGTTAATTTCGCATTTATAATATTAGTAGGGATTACACCATCGGAAAGTAGAGATTTCATCAAACAGAAAACACCCCAATTTTTAGAAAAAAGTCGAAATAGGGTTAAAAAATTAAATATTTCAAATCAAAAAAATTACAGTGTATTCGGGACATAAAAAGGTAAGTTTTCACTAAACTTCGTTTAAAAATTATTGTATTTGTAAAAGATAAAAATGGAAAACCAAAAACTTTTTTAAATTTTTCACTTATAATTTGAGGTTATGTGAAAAAAAGTGTAAATGAAAAATCGGCCAAGTGCGTGTCAGGCCACGCACAGGAAAGGGTTCCTCAGTCACCCATAATGGTACGTGGATTAGAAATTGTATCCAATAGATAATTGTTATGTTTACGTATTAATGCGTTATTTTTGTACGACGTTTTCCAAGTAAGCACATTGTAGAAGTTAAGCCTCTGTAACTGCTGAACTAACAAAGTCATCTAATTCTTTATAGTTTTCATTTAAAGTTCATTATATGGACCACTATCACGAATTTTCCCAGATTTTTTGAGCCGGCCGTTTAGCTTTTAGAGGGGGAGGATGCCCGGTTATACAAAAAAGTGGCCTTTAAAGTGGAATTTCTCGCAAACGGATTTCTAAACCAAGAAATCGTCTTAACAACCCTTTAATGTTTTTAAAAGACCTATATAATGATACCCCACATGATGGGGTAGCCGCGAGAAAAAAAAAACATCCACATTTTACGTGTCGGGGAGGTACCCTAAATAAAAATATTTTTCATAGTTTTATTGTAGCACTTAGTCGACGTAATTACAATACATATTCATGCAAAGTTGCATCTTTCTAGCACTTACTGTTTGGATGGTAAGTCGAGGACAGACGGACGGACGGACAGACGGACATGACGAATCTATAAGGGTTCGAAGTCATAAACTTCGGAACCCTAAAAAGTTGTAGATCTTTTAATTACCTACAACTTTGCCATTTAACTTTTTTCCAAAGGACTTGTAGTTTTGCCGGAAATTGAGATAAACCGTTTTTTACCCATTCATCTTCCTAGCCTTATTCCCAATTTACCCTTTGTTTTATATATTTAGCCATTCAAAGTGACTCTACCCTGCCTGATGGAAAGCGTGAGCAGAATCCAAGAGTCGGGGCTACCACACTTGCTGCGAATGCAGACAATAATGTATGGCGGCCCACACAATGGCGGCTTAGTGAGATGCTTTTTCACGCCCCGTCCGAGGAGGACCCGAAAACCTCCCCCCCCCTACCCGACCCCCCTCAGATCGCAGATCGCCCGTAAATTATTTTTCCTTTCATTTTTAGAATATTCTCCTCCTTTTCCAATGGGTTTCATCGTACTATAACTTTGTTTTCAAAAATTATCTACCCTGCTCTACTGGTCTTTATGTCATTTACAAACTATCATTATGGTTGCCATGCAAGTGTGTTATGCCTAGCAACCTGTGAAGTTTTGACAGGAGATAAACAGTGATACATTTTGACATCTACGATTTATGTATTTTTATAATCACCTAGGTAAAAAGGTAAAAACCTTTGTATCTCGATTATTGCAGTAAAAAGTAGCCTATGTCCTTTCCCAAGTTCAGTTCTATCTTCATACCAAATTTCATCAAAATCGGTTCCGTGGTTTAGGCGTGAAAGCGTAACAGACAGACAGACAGAGTTACTTTCGCATTTATAATATTAGTATGGATTTAATATTATAAATGCGAAAGCTTGTGAGGATAGATGTTTGTTACTATTTTTGACAAAAAAAATTGAACCGATCTCTATAAAATTTGGCGCAGAGATAGATTATAGTCTGGTTTAACACGTAGGCTACTTGCATCAGATATAGTATTGTCGTATGATGAGTAAGGAACAACTACAACAACGGGTAACACCAGGGGGCGCATCATCATCATCATCAACAGCCTTTAACAGTCCACTGCTGAACATAAGCCTCTCCTTAGAAGGAGGTTTTGGCCTATTATACCGCGCTGGCCAGACGGGTTGGTATAGGGTTGGTTTCAAGTTTTCCTTCTCTTTGCATTGATGTTGTCTTGCGTCGTTTATCCCTTAGTTGCCTTTTACGACACCTGCGGGATGAATAGGGGTGGTGACACTCTGTATTCTTAATCCGTATCCGTATCCAGGGGGCGCATAGCTTTCTATAATAAAGAGGGGTCAAATGGGAACAAATGGGTAGTCACCGTCCGTAGACATCTACAACTCATAGCCAAAATTACGTTTCTATCCTTTTTAGTCTCCCTATTTAGAATCCAAGGTCTCTCCGACAACTTCACTAATTCGGTTTAAGACAATGAAAGAATTTCTTACCACATGGTTCTTCTCGTACAGCTGGGGATTATAGGAATTATGTCGATTTGGTGCGAAGTCGTCTCTAACAAAGCCGAACCTTTCCAGGGTCCCACAGGAAGAATTTGTTAACTAACTTAGTTTTTGCACGAGGCCGTGGTATCTCTATTGCTGCCGCCGCCAAAGTATAGCTCTTTCACGTCAACTCGTTATTATAAATGTCAATAACAGTGATATAACTTTAAATGCATTCGTATCGACTGATCCAATACTAACACGCACTTCAAAGTATCAGCAAGTGAAAGTTTGGTTAATAATGTGACCCATTTAGGTCAAATTATCTCTTCATTTATGCGAGAACATGGAACAAACTAGCGATGATAATTATATTTGAACGATAAATTGTCTGACTATTATTATACCATAAGCCAGGCAAGTATTATGTGCAATTTTTACAGTAATTGATTATACTTAATACCTATTTATATATATATGTATTAAAATTGCAAAATTAAACCATATAATTCGTTACATAGGTGTCCTTGCAGCAACAGCACTGCACAAAAGAAGGAACAATTGAAATAAATCCTATACCCGATAGAATTTGGCAAACTGTATTGAAGTAGGCCCAAAGGTAGAAGGGGTATGGTATGTATATCAACAGGTAGATATACATACCATAGTCTTTCCTTTCTTCTTAGAAATGATAATCAACCACTTTATCTATAAAAATGTATTTTAGTTTCAAAAAATGTCAAAATACAATGACAATATTATTACAAAATCTCTGTCAAAGTCAGTGTCAGTTGAACTGCCTGATAATTTATTGATGTAAAATTAAAATCATTTCAAATCTAATTAATCTCATCAAAATTTTATCATCGGCTATCAATATTCAATTCAATTACAGAATTTCGTTTCCTTGAAAGATCATTAATTTACTTCCTTCAAATATTTGGAATAAGAACTTATAAAAGCATTCTTTTGGCAACTAATTCGTGTTTAGGTATTAGATAATTACACACTAAATCTTATGTAATATAAAACAGAAAATTAAGAAGAAGCTTTTGAAGTCGATAAAGAAATAAATATCAATTGCCGCTCCGATCAAATTTTTTCAATCACATCAAGAGGAAGTGAAATCTCATGACGATGTCGGTCGGCAAGGTCACTAGTAGGATGCACGCAAGTGGGCTGTTGTCACTCACAGACACATTACACGTACGTATATATATACCTAGACCTAGTATACACATACACGACTGGATATAGTGCGCTCTTTGAAATGCACAATGCAATAATGAATTTTCAAATGCTATGTGAAATAATTTAGTTATTTTAATCCGTATATGTATATTATGTATTTAGTATGTATGATTTTCAGATTTTTTAAAGGATACCTCAGCAGTACGTTCCATGCTGCCCTACATACTGCTCAAAAGCGAACTGACACTCGCAGAACACTAATAAGTAGGGGTCACGACCCTCAGAATTGAGGATAACGACGCAAGGAGGAAAGGATACCACACAGTGTTCCATTTCAGTTCGAAAACTTAAATATAACTAAGTAATGTACTCTCTAAAGTCGACACAAATTTTATAGTTCGATGCAACAAGTAGTATGACCATACCAAGGATACATGATACTATTTATAATTTTTTGACCAACTAGGTACAAAGCAAAATGTTATTGCACATTGGATTCCATTTCAATTCTATACTGAGTGTAAAAAAATGTCAACCACTTTGTCCATGTTCCTTTGTTTTACTGAAGACATACGATTTACTTAGCATATAGGTACGATTTATTGTTAATGGTTTAGAACAGCCTGCCACAGTTGGTATCGTAATTAAGTTACAGTTTCAAATGGATTGGAAATAAACGACATGTAGGTAGTAGAGCCACGCTGATTTTAGCATGAATGGGCCGACTCGACCGGGCCCGCACTACCCTCACACAGAAGACCAACCTAAAATGAAATTAACACCAAAATATTAAAGGTAAGTTTTCCGTTCGTCATCACTCTACTAACTTATCAAGGCTTAAATAGAATATTCGATAATAACTGGTATTGAAGTTAACATCAATAATGAATATTTATTATAGAAGGCACGCACACGTTTTCGTCGTACGCACAAGATAGGTGCAAGCGCGTGCTTGCATCGCGTGCCTGTCGCCCCGGATGCAACACATGGTTTTCTAGGAGAGCAAGCTATTTATCCTGTGCCCGCATCGCTATCAACAGCTATTACACTTAATTTTTGCTTTACTTGCTATTCACAAATCACTGTGACTTTATTGGCTGGCTCATGTCTGTGAGCGCAGGGGCCGTACGTGAAAAGACTTGATCATTTTAACGAACTTTCGCAAGATAATGACAACTAATGACAGTATGTAATAAATACTTTTTATTATGTATATAAAAATGCTTATTATCGATATTTAATATAAAAGTAGTCCCTCGGAAATATTTTTTTATTAGTAACATTATTTGTAACATTAGTGTGGACCCCGATTAGGCAAATGTAGTGTTACCTGCTATATAAATTGTTCTAATTTCAGATCCCAGTATCTCCACATGTTTCCAAGGGTATCGTCGATAATCGGCACTCGTAGACGACGACAGGGTTTTAATTACTTTTAAGTTTATTGAAGTTAGTTTATTGACCATTAACCAAGTCGTAGTTATTCACATTTTCATCACTAGTCAACACATCAGACAACAGATTTGTTAGGTTCATGTCTCTGGCAGAAATTAATCATACTTAACGGAATTGAAACATGTGCCATTTGGAATACGAGATCATTCCCTTCAAAATTAATGTGAAAGGTACTGTAGGTACATTACAATAAATTAAATGGAACTCATCTAGAATAAAATTAGTTTCTCATGCCTTCGGGGCCACACACAGGATTGAAGCTTTATCTACACGTGTTCACATACTTTATCGGGTCATCTGCCATATATCGAACATGGGATTTTTTCTAGAAATAATGATTATAAATAGACGTGTTTTTGTAAATAACTAGATAATCTTTTTCTAATCCATATTAATACGTGAAGCAAAAACTTTCTACCTTGTTTTAAATTATGCGTACGAAGTAGTACTAAATTTGGCACGGTTCAAGTTAAGATGCAGAAACGCTCATAACTTAGAAGCTTAGTTGGAGACTGAGATGAGTTGGAAGCCTTCGGGCGGCTTAAAACGGTTAGATTACGTAGCCACAACGTGTCTTACTAGTCCCCAATCCGCACTCGGCAAGCGTGGGGACGTATGGCCTTCACCGTCTCCTGAGAGGAAACCCGTGCCCAGCAGTGGGACGTTATGGATTTTTGATGAAGTTTAGATGGAGGATGAGTGAAGAGAGCTAAAAAGTTAGTCATTGATGACATCGTATGTTCTCAAAGAAATATAACGAAACTGCATTATAGTATCATCATTCGGTTGTTTCTTTTAAATGGGCCATATTATAATAAATTTCATCTTATTGACACTAACAAGCTTGTTAGTAACAATATTTCATTGACAAAAGGTAGGCATTACCTTTCCAATTATTATAAGAGACAGATAGCAGTTTCGCTATCATATTATTTTTCTATTACAGCCAAGAACTTGGCTAAAACTGTTGCTTCTATTGAGCAAATTGACACCCGTAGTGACTTTGCCAATTCGTTGGCAGATAATTCTTTTGACATTTATAAAAATCTAAATGACATATCCAGTAAGTTACCTGATAATGTGATTGACATCTCAAATAATTTAAATTTACTGATAAGACAATAGAGACTACCTCTTGCATTATTAATTTGAACACTAGTAGAAAGTTCAATCATTGTAAATTAATTAAAAATAATAAGTTAACTAATAAATGTAATATAATAGAGGCAACCTCTAACTTAAATATACCATATAGAATGGTATCAGAAACACCTAAGAGGACCACTTTTACTCTGGTGCATCAAAATATTCAAGGAATGTCTAGTAAGCAACTAGAGATTGAGTTGTTCATGAGCTGTGACAAAATTGATATTTTTTGTGTTACAGAACACTGGCTAAAAAGTCATCAGCTCATGTTCAATTTCAGTAATCACACATTAGGTAGTTCGTTCTGCAGGGAGCATGCTGTACATGGCGGTTCATTGATTTTGCTTAGAAAGGATTTTAGTTTTAAGAACCGTACTGATATTGTGGGCTTCTCTGTTGAACGGACAATAGAGATAGCATGTGTGGAGTTAGAGCAACTTATTGTATTGAGTGTATACAGGCCTCCATCCTCATCGTATGTTAGTTTTGAAAAAACTTTGAATGAAGTCTTGCAGAAAGTATGTAAATCAAACAAAAATGTAGTTGTGTGTGGTGATTTTAATGTAAACATATTGGAAGATACATCCTTGAGTTCAAGGTTTAAAAACCTATTTAGATCATACAACCTTGATAACATCTTTCTGGAGCCTACCAGGATCACTGCCACCACAGCCAGGTGTTTAGATAATATATTTACTGACCTATTGCCACACACTAAAGGAATAATAAATAAACTACATTCTGATCACTGTGGACAGATGTGTGCGTTTGATATAAAAAATAAAATAGTGGTAACACGAGATATTACTGTGGTACCTAAAACTGTAACTCGTATGGAAATTTTTAAAAATAAACTGCTTAGTAAACTGCCGTGCTTGGGTTATAATGATGATCCTAATCAATTATATAATGCTTTTTTTAACATGTATTGTTCAGAATTTGAGTCAACTTTTACTCCTAAGAAGTTATCAGTTAGGGGTACTACAACCTTCAGTGAATGGGCCACGGTTGGAATATTTAAAAGTAGAACACGGCTTTATGAGCTTTATGAAGAACGAAATTATAACACTAGTGTAGAATTTCGAGAATATGTTAAACAATATTCCAATTTATTTAAAAAAATATGTCATCTCGCAAAGGTTAATTACTTAAAATCTAAAATTAGTAATAGTTCAAATAAAATTAGAATGACATGGGAAATAATTAATGCCGAAACTGGAAAAGTAAAGAACAAAGGTAATAATTACAGTCTTTTAATTGATAATAAAGAAATAAATTCCGATTTAGACGTTGCCACAGCTTTTGAAAAATTTTTCACAGACATTCCAGTTTCGACCACAGAGTCATTGAATTCTTCCCCCACTATTGCAGAATCATTATTGAAAGAAAATATTAACATTTGTAATACTGAGTTTAGATTTAGTTGTATCACCGATAGAGATATTGTTAAAACGTTCAGTGCTCTTAGTGTAAAGAGAACCTCTGACCTTTGGGGTAATTCTGTACAAATAACCAAATCAATTATTAACGTAGTTGCATCAGATTTGGCCTTAATTTTCAATAAGTGCATTGAGTGTGGTGTATTTCCTGACTTAATGAAACACAGTAAGATCATTCCTTTGTTCAAGGCGGGTAGCACGTCCGATCCTACAAATTATAGACCCATTTCGGTGTTACCTACTTTCAGTAAAATTTTTGAAAAAATTATACTGGATCAGTTACAAACTCACTTTAGCGCAAACAAAATTCTACACAAGAAACAGTTTGGCTTCAGAAGAGGACGCTCGACAAGTGACGCTGGTGTTGAACTATTGGAAAATATATTTAGTGCCTGGGAGGATAAACAGGATGCGCTGGGTGTTTTTTGTGACTTATCCAAGGCATTCGATTGCGTTTCTCATGAAACATTGATCAGGAAATTGCATCACTACGGAATAAGGAATACTGCTTTGGATCTTCTTATCTCTTATTTGGGTAATAGGACCCAAAGAGTGGAAGTTAATGGACAGAGGTCCCTCGGGTCTCTGGTCACTATGGGGGTTCCGCAGGGCTCAATTCTCGGCCCATTTTTGTTTCTCGTTTATATAAATGACCTACCTAATCTGATAAAAGATAATCAGGAGATAGTGCTATTTGCGGATGACACCTCACTTTTATTTAGACTAAAACGACAGCAATTAGTTACTGACGATGTGAATAACACTCTCTCCAAGGTCGTGAACTGGTTCAACGTTAATAACTTGCTCTATTCGCGCAATTTATAATCTCAGTTATAGGCAGTCACTGAGGGATAAGTTTAAAGAAATTGGTATTATGACAGTCGCATCTCAATATGTATATGAAAATCTAGTGTATGTTAAGAAAAATATACATTCATTCACAAAGTTTACCGACATTCATAATATAAACACTAGAAATAAAGATAAACTCGTGTTGCCAACGACTAGACTACAAAAAGTAAGCAAGTCTTTTCGATGTCAGGGTGTGAGATTCTACAATAAGATTCCAAGCAAATTTCATGAATTAAGTATTAACAAATTTAAGTCCTTGGTTAAACAGAAACTGTGTGATAAAGCTTACTACACAGTTACTGATTTTTTAAATGATAAATTTGCTTGGGACTGATGCTGCTCGCTCCCACAAGTGATGAACATTTCATTTTTGTTTTAATTTGTATTTCATTTATTCTAATTTGTTTAGTTTTTCGTTGAAATTGAATTGTATAGTATTTTTTATTTATTTTTTGTTTTTTTTTTGTGTAAGTTTGTAATAGTGAGTATAGTGTAGGCTTGTAATGTTAGTTTATATTTTAGTAATTTTCTGGTGGTTTTGAGTGTTTCCACGGCCTACTCAAGTGTCCTGCTGGCGGCAGTGTCGTGTTCCGGGTTGTGGATCCTGACTACATCGGTTAGGCTACACGATGGCTGGGGCCCGTGTGCCGTCTGTATGGACAGGTCGACTCAAATCTATGGTTCTTTCTTCAAAAGGCCAACCCAGACCCTATACTGCACTCACATAGTTCTCTTTAATATTGTACACGGACTTAAAAGAAAAAAAGACACCTCTGTGGTTTGTTTCGGCGTTTCTTCCCAGAGTGAGTCGTAGGAAATGCCGGCGCCTTCTAGCTATAAGTCCGACTTGTAAAAATGTCTGAAAAGATTTACTTACAGAAATAAATATCATTTATCATTTATCATTTATTTATCATTTATCAACCTGGACTATAAATAAACAGACTTCATTACAGAGAAGTCTGGTAATCACTATATTTGTAAATACTAAACCAAAACTAGCCCGGGTGTATCGCAAGAGTCGACTAAGGCAGCAAACTATGCAGTCAGACTAGCAAAGACAAGGAAACCTTTAAACTCCAAGTCGTGTAGCTAAAATCTAGTTTCTAAAAAACCTGGGCCAACAGTTCATTAATAAAGGTTGTCATAATATGAAACCAATAATTTTTTTATCTTGATTTAGTAAAATTCGTTTAAAAAATGTGTCGACAATTCTTACCGTCTTCAGTAGTTTTAGTAGTCAACTTATCGCAATTTCTTACATAGAACCTATTGGTAAATTGTCAATAAGACGGTGTAAATATTAATGATAGACTATAAATATAAACATTGTCGAGAATATCATAAACTATTTCGCAAGTTCCTCTTGGAGACTATATTTTCTAATGGCAATTTGTAGTGTCATGTTAAATCAGTCATAAACAAGAAGTTATTCCAAGCGAACCGTCAGTGAATCTCTAGGATCCGGTTTATTAACAACTTTGATGTGACCAACTTTTGTTTTAGTACAAACCTCGTGGCCGATATAAACTGTTAGATAGTTATCATTAGCATTCACTCTTAATATAGCTGTCAGACAAAATTCAACCTTCAGGTTGTCTTTCCCAAAGTCAATAACTCAAATATCATTAAATTGCATCACTTAAGGTGTAAAAAGCTTCAGTTAACTCATCTCTCAATCAATAATAAGCCTAAAGGATTATTGAGAAAACGAATTTTACACCAAAAGACAAATATATTCGTGAAGACAGAGCTTTGTAAAGGAAGAAATATCTTACACGTACTGTTATCGTACTTACATATTTGCGTCTTAACAATTTTTTCCTAATCTCTCTAGATTAATATTTCCATTGATTTAAATTACAAATGCATAGACATTGAGCGTACCGCAATAGAAGCATTTTAATATTAACTTCTAAAGTCGATCTTAGTTGTATCGACAAGCTACTCAACATACAATTAATATAGATTCGATAAGGATATTCAAAAGTTATGAATTGACTGTTACACAAATAGATTGAGGCACCTGAATTTTATTGACGAGCACTCAACCTAAATATCTAATGAGCGATAAGGTCCGCCCACAGTCAGATAAAGTTACGCCATTATAAAATCATCAGACTTTAAGACTTTGATACCCATAATATAAAGATCAAAATCGTTTTGAACGGTTGCCTTAAAAAATTGAAGGTCCCTCAAGAACGACTACTTTCCAACGTGTCAATAAGAGCTTTCGCTATCTGTGACCGATACGTTGGTTTTGTTTGTTTTGCTTATTTGAACGTTCTTTTTTGGGCTCTTTTAAATATAATGTATGACGCGGTACTTTCGATAGATGTGTTAATTTGTGTGTGCTCACGGAAGGGCATACCTAGCCACACCTTACATTGGTGTTCAATTTTCTAAGAACTCGTAAAACTGGATAGGTTTAGTACATTTCTAAGTAGTAAAATATAAAGACAAATGTACAAGGCATTCTTTTGTGTCTTATATTAAAAATGTAATTAATTTTGATGATATGGGAGATTAAATAAATGCCTTCTGGTACAAATGTTTATTTACTTAAAATATGTTATGTAGACCAAAAACCCGACCCGACAGAATATTTCCTTTCTACAAATCGTTATTGAGTAAAATATTAGTTTTACATAACTACAATTAATTTAACAATAATCACTTTTAAAGCACTTTCATTTCACAGTTCATAAAGCCTACACGAATAATTAAATACAATTTTCTCATTTAACACGCGTCAATACGAGAATAAAAATGTATAAAGTCGGTATGGTTATCTGAAATTGAATCAACATTCAAAGAGTGCAGATAAAAATTTACGAGGTTAATTGACATTTAAAATGGAGAGCTGGGCATGGCATTTAAAATGTACGAATACAAGGTATAGGAAGGAGGGAAAACACATGTTTTGCAATCTCTTCGAATAAAGAAAAGAAACATTGTATTGATTAAACCCCCGACACAAAAAGTATACTAAATATATAATAATATATCATTTTATGCAAAAGTTTCGTTCCTATTTTCATTCCCTAATATTTAAAATGACTGGACTGATTTTACTTAAACTTATACTTTTGAGATGCACACATTATATTCAAGTTTTTTTTTTTAAATTATACTTCCGATTAATTCACCTTTTGAGCAACATATACACACGCGTTTAAAATACGATTTGAATGTTGTATACGCTCTTTAGGCGAGACGAACAATATCTTTTAGGCACTTTCACGCTGTATAATAAATAATTGACATATTAATTTATAGAAAGTAAGTATCTATAATAGTATTGCTTGTGCTAAGTAAATAAATATAAATCTTATGATTCATTAGATATTCATTAAGAGGCGTTGATTCAGATCCATAAAGAATTCCTTCAAAATTTAGCAGTTGTAAGTACAGAAGAAGATTAAACACTGAATTTAAAATTCAATTCAATTACACATTAAATTTATCAAAAATTTGCTAAGTGTGTGTCAGGCCACGCATAGAATATGGTTCCGTAGTCAACCATGGTGTTAGGTAGATTCAAAATCGTGTCCAATAGATAATTGTAATGTTTACTTATCATTTCCTTATTTTTGTACTAAGTTTTACAAGTTAGACCCCTATAACTCCCGAAATAAAAAAGTTATCATAACCGCTATAGTTTTCCTTTAAAATTTAATTTATGAACTACTATCATGATTTTTCAGATTTTTGAGCCAGCCGTTTAGCTTTTAGAAGAGGGGAGACGCTTTAAAAATGCTCTTTCAAGTTGAATCACTCGCAAATGGATAACCAAATCGGTTTTAGGAACCTCGAACTATTTTTAAAAGGCCTATCTAATGATACCCTCTACGATGAGGTAGATGTGGGGGAATAAACATCTTTACTTTACGTCTAGGGGGAGGTGCCCCAAATAAAAATGGTAGTAGCACTTTGTCGACGTAATTACAACACATACTCATGCAAAGTTTCATCTTTCCAGCACCAACGGTTTAAGCGGTAGGTCGAGGACGGACGGACAGATGGACGGATGGGTGACGGACATGATGAATCTATAGCGGTTCCAAGTCATGAAATATGGAACCCTAAAAAGGAAATAAATGTAACATTTGAAAGCCTATTGTAAAACTATCTACAATTTACGAATTACATTCCATGACTAATATATTACTATGGAGGATAGTGTGCAATGACTGCTGGGAGTACGCTTGTCGCGAGAGAAATAAAACTAAGTATAATTTAAATCGTCGTCTGTTCGTTTTTACGAACTATCATTACCAACCATTACCGTCATTTTTCCAACGAACGTTCAGAACTTATTGCTATGAGAACTATCTAGTATTAAACGAAAATCAATATCCATTATTAAGTGATTTTATTCATGATTTTATCTTTGTTGAAGTATCTGTGTAAATTCAAGGTTGTTTTATTAACATTCTGTCTAATGCTAAGTACTTACTTTTAATGGCTATTTATAAAACTATAAAATAATATCCATTAGTGCTTCATGTCATAAATGTATGTTTATTCAAATAATACTCCATACATATTCAAATTGTAAGTGTACTTTGGTTGTTTCTCCAGCAGTTAAGTATTCTTTCAAACTGACAATGGCCTCGTTGGTCTAGCGATTAATGTATGCGACTACCAATCACGAGGTTTTGTGTTCGATTCCAAACCCAAAGATCATTATTGAATTTTTATGTTCCAAATGCTTACTAACACACGCGTGGCTCGGAGAGAGCAAGTAAAGCCGTCGGTCTTGCGCCTGTACTCTCCCCAGCCGTGTAAACAATAAATAAAATATATTTGCAGTTCATACAAAGTACAAACATTTGGTCCGACCCTGATCCCATACCTCTTGATCAGCAGCCGCATATACTGACCACTAGATGAAGAAGGCCGTCTTAGAACACTATAATCGTCAATAAAATAAAAATATAAATAAATAAAATACTATAATTGTTGACATACAGCATAAAAATCAATTAAAATATACAAAAAATATGTTTAATGATTCCAACTACTTTTACGAAAAGTAGAGACTTCTGAGCAAACTTAAAACATCATCTCGTCATAGGTAATTAAGAATTAATGAAAATTAAATGATTATAATTGCTTAAATTTTAATTTAGTTTGACGATTTTAATGAATTCAAGAATGAGAATGATGTCAATAGAACATTATATGATATTTCGAGCAAACGTAACGGATTTTATTTATACGGCATTCCAAACGTATAAGATAAGATGCGTTAAAATGTAGATTTATGTAGATAATCATAAAGATTTTTTCTAAACTGTTCAATTAGATGTCATTAATTTGATGGTATATCTTAAAGCCCAATAATACAGAAACATCTGAATAGCCCGCTATAATGTGATTACTTCTGGGTTTCTAGTCTATAAGCAAGACAAAACTGCTAATTAAGAGTAAAATATAATTACGAGTTATCTTTAACATGATACGCAAGTGGTAATTTGCGACTTAGCGGCACTAAAGAAGTTCGTGACTATTCCTTAGTGTAATCTTGATTTATGAACTTTAAAAGTGTTGAAACAAATAAATTGAAGGAAATAGTAATCATATAATATAATATCCGTGTGGTGACGGACTAAGAATACAGAGTGTCACCACCCCTATTTATCCCGCGGGTGTCGTAAAAGGCGACTAAGGGATAAACTACGCAAAAAAAAATGCAAAGACAAGGAAAACTTGAAACCAACTCTATACCAACCCGTCTGGCCAGCGTGATATAATAGGCCAAAACCTCCTTTCTAAGGAGAGGCTGATGTCCAGCTGTGGACTGTTAAAGGCTGTTGATGATGATTGATGGGTAATCATGGAAATAATCTAAACCCATTAGGAATACTACCGCTTGCTTAAAACTAATTACATTTTTTTTTTAAAGTAGTAGTAACTCAGTATGATTTATGAAGTTTGCTTAAGTCACGAAATCTTAAATTATAAGTGGAGTATAGTAGAGTATAAATCTTGGAACCTATTGGAAATAAAATCTGTACTATCCAAGTATAAATTAATGTATAAGATGCATAAAACATTGACAGCATTGACCCATTGTTTCTCATACATAAATAATAAGCTTTTGCCTCATTATGATCGGTGACAGTACACGATGCCAAGAATTTAAAACTTAGTTTGCCCATTACAAACAGATCTTTCAATCTAGTATAGATTAAAAGAGCTCTCAGTTCAAGGAGTTTGAAAACAAAGAATGCTGTATCTTGAAATATATTGAGTTTCAGTAAGTTTTAATAGCATTTGTGAAGAAAAGCATTTTCTGATGTGGTAGGAAATTAAATTAACTTTCTCTTACTTTACTAATGATACTTACTGATTAATTAATTAAGTTTGATTACGAAATTGATTGATTTACTGATATTGTGGCTAAGTAATGAACATACATTTATAGTATACGGGAGCATATATTTGCTGCTTAAACTTTATTGAAGTGTAACGGATTTACTAGAAAATATTATCAAACTTTTCTAATATTTGTATACTACTGCTAGAATAGTTTGAAAATATAGTATCTAGGTGTAAGGTCTAACGTGTAGATAAATATATTGGTAACAGATTTACTTGCAAAAATAAATATCATTGGCAATTTGCCCCAGCATCCGTTAGCGTGTATGCCTGTTATCGCACTAATATTAATAATAAAATACACAACAACAAAATGGAACAAAATAATTTGGATGGAAGACAGAAGTCAAAACTAAGTAAACTTGTGTTACAGGTCTCCTAGCCTCTCAACTCTCAATAAACTAAAGAGTAGCCTAGGTGTAGCATTACTTACTTAAGTATTAAAGTATCTTTATGCCCTGAATATTTATGTATCTAACAGTATAACATAACATACTGTTAGACATTACCTCCAGCAACATCATTACCTATTTTGACTAGTGATAGAATGAACAGATTGAAATAGAATGTAGCAGGCAGTAAATCTTCCATGAGAACTTATATATATACTAAAGCCGGTTCCAAAAATAACGGGTCAGTCACATAAACCAATAACGGGTCAGTCACATAAACCCGAATATCTCCCGAACTACGTATGCCATCCTAATGAAACGAAGACTGTTCAATTGAGAATTTAATTATACAGATAAAAAATAAAATAAAACTTAGTTACACCCACAATATTAATCTTAAATTAAAAAAAAACTAAAGTAGTCATATTTTTCTTATGATTACATTTTTTTATGATTGTTTTTTTGCTGTTTTTCATCACTTTCTTCATTTAATACTTTGTATTGCCTCCACGTGATGAAGCCTCCAGTGATGAAAAACAGCAAAAAAACAATCATAAAAAAATGTAATCTTAAGAAAAATATGACTACTTTAGTTTTTTTTTAATTTAAGATTAATATTGTGGGTGTAACTAAGTTTTATTTTATTTTTTATCTGTATAATTAAATTCTCAATTGAACAGTCTTCGTTTCATTAGGATGGCATACGTAGTTCGGGAGATATTCGGGTTTATGTGACTGACCCGTTATTTTTGGAACCGAGTGTATTATATACATAATCGAGTTACATACCCTTTACATTTTATATGATTTACATATTCACCGTACTAAAAGTTTATAATCAGATATTAGAAGAAGTGAAATTACCCTAAAATATTTGTTATTCAATTATTATAATACCTAATTATTTTTTGCAATCGCCCTCTCAATGCTGAGGATCGTAACTCTGATGTAGCAAGTCTATTATGTCTCTATCTGGCGCAGTCAGCCGCATGCGGCTCTAATGGGTACATCAAATCCGTTTAAAGCTCAAGACTGCAAAATCATCCGTTTCAGGTTATAGGCCTTTCTTCTTGTGATGTGCCGAATACACCCTACTATACTTTGAAAACTTTTGAGGGCAGGCAGTGAGTTTTGAGCATGTTGAGTACTTTAAAACATAGAAGTTCACACGATGGGCTGTTCCAGTCCAAGATATCTTCAGTAACCTGCAAAATAAAATTAAGTTTTCTTAAAATAATTACCTCGAAAGTAGGTTACACGTATCCCATACAGGACAGTCTAATTTTAAACTAAAGAGAGATTGATAAAAAAACATTTATTTTAAAGGTTTCGTAGTTCATGACTTTCGTGAACGATGTCCGTCCGTCCATCCTCGACTCACCGTACAAACAGTTGGTGCTAAAAAAATAATACATTTCATAAATATGTGTTGTTATGACGTCGTTAACGTGTTAAAATAAAATTACGATTTTTATTTTATTTTAATCTCCTTTACACGTAAGGTGGGGATGATTATTATTTCTTGCTTTCACACCATTACGTGAGGTAACGTTAGATAGTTCTTTTAAAAATATTAAGAGGACACTAAGATTTTTTGAAGTAGATATTCTTTTGCGAATTATTTAACTTTAAAGCCCATTTTGTTAATGAAACAGAGCCCCCCTCCCCCTAAACTCAAAGCCAAATGGCTGACTCAAAAATCTGAAAAAAATCGTGATGGTAGTCCATGTGATGATTTCTAAAGAAAAACTACAATGGCTTAGATGACTTTGTCAGTTCATAGTAATTATAGAGTCATAACTAGTAAAACGCGGTTACTTGGAAAACTTAGTACAAAAATAACGAAATAACAAGTAAACACAACAATTATTTGTTGGACATGATTTTAAATACACGAGCTATTATGGGTGACCACGGAACTCTATTCTATGATTTATTAGTCGATTAAATAGTTTCAAGCGTCCTGTAATTGGGTTTTAAATTATATGACACAGAATTTTTACACCAATGTAGGGACTCAACGAAATCAACCTGTCAAAGGAAATAGTAAATATAAAAGGAAAAGCGGAAAAAAGTTGATCACGGCAACCCTAATACCTTTGAAGCCGGACTACGACGCTCGTACTCAACATACTGACACACATTTTTGTACATGTACGCAATTTTATTTATTTACCCGTATTTAAGCATTCGTCGCTCGTCGCTCTGCGATTAGTTCTCGTTGATGAATTAAATATCACTGGTTTTGGAGAACGACTTCCTCAAATCCGAAATTTTTCTTTCATAATTTTTGTTGGTGCCGGATGTTCTACCGTTTACTTCAAGAGAGAGAAAGAGATGAGAATACTTTAGTGGTAATTACCGTATGTTTTTCTTTTCACTGTAAATCTTGAGAAGGAGGACACTTTAGTATTTAACGTTTTAAGGCCCGCGACACCAAGCGTGAGAATTTGTGATTGAACACCCACATACATATTTTACATGCACACAGACGCATCGCGCACTGTCGCATACATACCGTAGCAAGCAATCACCGACTTTCGGTTTTTTGCTTATGTTAAATATCCATCAACTGTTCGCCTTTGTAGAACGTATTTTAATGTCTTACAACGCATGCAATGTATCTTGCCATAACGTAAAGCCCGTAGGATTCATTCAGTACAGAAAGTCATAATACTTTCTGTATACCAATCGAATGGTCAAAGATTATAAAATAATTTTACACAGTATAAAATAAATTTGCTCGCGTGCATTGTCTGTCAACTCAGATCGTTTTAAATACGCAAGGTATTTAAATACGGTTTTCATCATAATTAAGGTTACCTTTTAAAGAAGATTTATTAATGTTATTTTATTATTTTAAAGGAACACATAAATAAAGCCAATATTGACAAAAGTTTACGAGTTACATAAATTAGGAATAACCTACAGTAATACTTTTTTAATTATACTTTTTTAATATTTCTTTATTATTTTATTTATGAATAATAATTTCAAAGTAATTTGGAACAATGTAATATTAATCCTTATCATAATAAATACTGTATACATTTAAAACAATTTTATTCTACATGAAATATGTAGAATAAAATTGTTTATTACACAATATTATTTATATAAATATTTTATAATACGTCAGAGCGTTCATCCAGGTCGCACCCGTAATTGGCCGTAATCTTACACTAGTGACTCTCAGTGTAAGATTTTATTATGTCAATAATGTGTGATTAACGATACATGGTCTTATAGGCATTTAAAAAACATTTAAAATTTGACAAATTATACCCTCCTTTAAAACCAATCTATCCATTGCTGCAAACATCATGAAAATTGGTGCAGTAGTTTTTAAGTTACGTTATGTTTTGAGTTTAATAGACAGGTTGAAGAGGCAGAGGACTGTGTTTTTTTTTTAATATATTTAATGCAAACGGCTTATTTACGCAATAATGTTACTAAAATAAATGTGAAAGTAACTCTGTCTGTCTGTTTGTCTGTTACCTTTTCACGCGTAAAACGCTGAACTGATTTTGATCAATTTCAGTATAGAGATATATGGGACCCCGAGAAAGGACATGGCTACTTTTTACCACGAAAATCGACACACTCGCGGGCGGAGCCATGGGCTAAAGCTAGTAAAACATAAATACGACTAGCGGTTTATACATACGTATAAAAGTGAAATACTAATCATCCAAGACCAAACCATTGAGTAGTATTACTTTCCATCATCAGCTGAACATCTTGAAAGATACGACTAAAGGTAACACACATATACGAAAGTAACTCTGTCTGTCTGTCTGTTACGCTTTCACGCCTAAACCACTGAACCGATTTTGATGAAATTTGGTACGAAGATAGAACTGAACTTGGGAAAGGACATAGGGTACTTTTTATCGCGAAAATAAAGGTAGAAGGGTTTGAAATAGGGGACGAAAGTTTGTGTCGAAGTTCCTTATTATCAAACATAAAATCAGGTAAGATTGTTTAATCTACCCTTACCATGTCGTGTGATATCAACGAATTCCACGCGGGCGAAGCCGCGGGCAGAAAGCTAGTTTATAATAAATAACAATAAATAAATATTTCAGACGAATGACACAGAATATCATCTACCAAATATTCGTGTGATCCGCAAATATTTATTTCGCAGTTTATAATACATAAACATACTTTTTTGTTATAAATACATACATATTATACATAGAAAACACCCAAACTCCGAAACAAATATTTGCAGATCATACAAAAATTTGGTCCGACCCGGGAATCGAACCCTAGACCTCTTGGTTAGCAGTTGCATACGCTGACCACAAGACCAACAAGGCAGTATGATATATTACAATAATAAATAAACAACTATTTCGAACATCTTACACACGACATCATCCAGTCCCAAACTAAGCAGAGCTTATATTATTGATTCGACAACTGATATAAATACATAAACATACTTTTTTTGTTGCTTACCTATAGAATACACCCAGACCCCGAAATAAATATTTGCGGATCACACAAATATTTGGTCCTACACGGGAATCGAACCTGAATCCTTACTCAAGCAAAGTAGTCGCATGCGCTACTACTGCCCTCATCATTACGAAATGATGGCTACCAGCTCAGATATTGCGTCTGGAATAGCATTACAAAATAAAAAAATATATAATAACTATTTATAACGTGCTTATAAAATTTTAGGGTTTCCCTATGAACTAACACTGAAAACAGCCAACACCTAAAAAAAAAAATTTTGTGGATCTCATAAACATTTGGTCCGACCCGTGAATCGAACCCGAGGCCTCAATCGCATATGCTACCACAGCGCCACCGAGGCAGTCATATAAAATGAATTTTAATAATCGGTCCACAATTGACAGAGTAATCAATGAATGTACAATAAAAAAAACACAAATAATACTCCTTTTTTGAAGTTGGTTAATAATAATTTAAAATATAAAGATTGGTGTGTCTATTCTCAGACCTACCAAATATTATCAAAAGTTACACACAGTCACGTCGTCGTATGTAAACAATCAAATCTCTGTGTGCGTGACAGTGCGTGTGGAGCTAAAAACGAGCGTGCGCTCGCCTTGAATATTCGGAGAACACTGAATTTTTGGATCGCGTGAACTATGTTCTATTGCAAATTATTTCTCCATACTAAAATGTATGGAACTTTTGCCGCTAAAAATTAATGATGTTTAAGATTAAATTATGACTTTCTGGTGAGAATTAATAGAAACCTTAAATGCTTAATCTCTTTTTTGTACTTTTTTCTTGCAACTAATAAAATATTTATTTCAAATAAAGCAACATAATACTAGATTGATTCCAAACAGAAGAGGTCGATTTCGGTGATTTTAGTCACTGTTGATGATTTTTTTCTCGAAAATAAATAATCGTATTAGTAACTTTACTCGGTTTCTCTATAGATTGATTTATTAAGAAACTGAGATATTTTTTTTACTGTCAAATAATGAATTAATTTGTTTCTCTTGTCATAACCGTAAGTGCTTTTTCGAGCAATTATGGAAACGATACCCTTAATAGGATAACATCGCTCACTCAAAGAATCTCTAATATCAGTTTTCCGTAACATACTAGAGATATTTCGATTACCTATCTTCTTTTCTGTGGCAGCCTGAAAATAAATTCATAAGAAGAATTAATAAGGTTCTTAATTCGCGGTTGACGTAACTTTGTTAGTTAAGGCTGAGCTGTAGATTAAATGAATTTTAAATTCAGCGCAACCACCACTTTGGATTCTGCATAAACTTTCCTTAAAAAAGTATTTGTTTGTGGACGTTTAAATAAACTTTCATATATAGCACCATCTACCGAAAAAACAATGAACCAAAAAGTAAATTATTCTGAATCACGATATAGAAATTCTCGCGCCGAATACACAACTGCTCAACATCAACCATTGGACCTTGCCCGGTCACGTTACCCGTCTCTCCACAGTGGTGACCTCGACGTGATTAGAAGTAGCCTTTAATGTAGCAGATCAGCAGCAGTAGCATCGCCGCCATCTTGTTAACTCCCACAGAGATGATTGTCAATCAAGTCTCAGATAGCCAGTAATCTCGGCCCCTACAGGGATACCACACGAAGGTTTACCAGCCTGGTTACCCCTCGGGCCTCATCAGTATTTAGGCACAGCATACTGCACCAACGTAAGAAGAGCATCTCTTTACCGTCTACGTAGCAACCAGCCACTACGGAGCATCCGCTCCTACTCCTTTGGACTTCACCGCAGCAACGCGTCACATCACTGACATCACCAAGACACAAACAAATTTAGTCATGTCAATACACAATTATGTTTAAACTCACAAGAAAATAGTCTAAAACCTAAAGATCTTTATCCTACCTAAGAGGTGTTTGTAACCCCGTGATTGGCCTCTTGTGTTTTTCTCTACCATTTTAACGAAGCGTAATATAATTTAATTATGTAACTACGTAATAAGCAATATTTCATACTATTTCTTTCCTATTTTTAGTAGCTAAAATAATTCTATAACTAAAACAAGTAAATAGTTTACTTGTTAATCTGTATAACAATTTTGATATTGAAATTAAACTGATAATTCCTTGAGCTTATTTAGATCTCAACATTGTTTACTGTTCAAGTTTGAAGTGGAGTAAATTTATAATAATGTTCTAGAACTATAGAATGTACTTCATTAGAAACGTCTGTAGTTCACTATCTCTGAATTAGTGATTGAAACTCAATTGGTTATCACAAAACTTGTTTCCTTGATACAGTTTTGTCAACGGCACAGATATATTTAGAGCTGTCTACCTATTGACTAGTGGAAACTAGATAGTAAGTTTTAAGGCCAATTGTCTTAGCTTCTATATTTTTAACTAACCTTAACTAATAACATAATTGTGAAAGTAAGTTTGTTCGTTTTTACTTTCACGTAAACTACGTAACAGATGATCATAAAATTGTACACGCATTGCCAGGGATACAAAAAAGACTTTAAAAAGATAAAGAAAACAAAAAAAATACTTTAAATTAAACGATGAAATATACAGATTTCTTTTTCCCACAATGAATTTTGTATTTAACGCCGTTAGTAAGTACACCTACGCATTCGTATGCGGCAGCGAAACAACGAAAAAACTGTCAGTAGTATGGCAGAATTTCGCATACGCTACGTCTCACTCTAGCACTAGGCTACATAACATATTTGCGTCCTTGTCGGTATTGTTTCGCAAGGAACTGCGAAATCGTCGTTAACGCGTCGGTGTAGTAACGGCGTAAAGGCCTAGGTGAGATTTTAGTTTATACAAACTTTGACAAACTTGAGGTTTAGTTTGTTAAATTATTGTTTTACCATTTAAGTGTGTTTCTAATTATAACTTTTTTATAAAAAGTTTATTCATTCATATTACAATTATATGCTTTCAATCGTTTAAAAATTGCTCATCAATTCTCATAATTTAATCATTAATCGTCAATTTGAAACTAATATTGCAATTACGAGAGGAAAAAGTTCCATCAAAACGGATATAATACTGAACTAGCATAAATTACATATTTTGATTAAGGCTTCAACTCTAAATGTTAAAGGCTATAAAGTTTAGTGAACCTACTAATCATTGGTAACGTGCGAGGCGAGGTAATCAATAGTTTGTATCGTAAAAATTGCGATCCCATTACACACAACCAGTTTAAAGGTATTCACTACAAAATCTTTCACTTTCTCTTAGAAAATCTTGCTGCCTATCGTATTTTGAAATTGGGTGGTAATCATTACTTTGATTTATTGATTGTGTTACGGTTGTAATCGGGAACTATTTATTGGATTAAATTTAATCTTGGAAATCATAGACAACCAACAGTGTTATAAAGCAAATTAGAGTAGGTTTATACCGATATAGTTATTAAATCTAGTTATTGTAGTTTCGTGATTTATGTTATTAAAGTTTGTATGTAATAAATTATTATTAAAATATATTTAAAATATTACTATGCACTATCAACTTTACATGTTAATTATAGTTCAAAGGATTACCTTATACTGATGTTTAAAGATTACGTATGTCTAAAATTAATAATAAATCAAAAGTATGTAAATGTAACGTAAATTTAATTTTCAGACAATTCGCCAGATTGAACTAGCCGTAGTCTGATTACCGGTACTCTTCGATCTGATTGTGGCAAAGAGAACAGACTATGTCTATATTATAATAAATACAAACAGAATTTGTTGTAAACCAAAACTTTGAGACAATAAAGCTACTTTATCATTTCTCTTTGTGATTAACTTCTATTTATTTTTTTATTAATCGACAACCCATAGTGTCCAATTGCCGGGCTCAGGGCTCTCTTTCAGGAGAGGGATAAGGTCATATATCCCCACGCTGGCTGAGTGCTCGTTGTTGCTACGTAATCTTGCTGTTGGATGTTTTTTTAACCGCCTGAAGGCTTCCAACTATCGCCACGACTGTTATGCTATCATAACAAATGGGAGCGACTACTTTACGTGACCTCCAAGTTTCAGAGATGCTCATTGTATTATGTAACTAACGGTTTGTCATCCAGGTACTGACAGCGCGTCACTGCTTACCCTCGATAATTGTTTTTAATCACATAGGGAAACTTGCCTATGAGGGCCCCTCTCAGTTTTTTTTTATTAGTGAAATAATTTTTCCCCTTATTTACATACTGCTTTGTAAACAGTAATTGAAATTTTATTGTAAAAGTTAAAAGACATTTTTCATTAACATATTAATTGGTGAAAACTTTTACTTGAAAGTACACACGTCTCTAACTTATTATTCTGTGCTAGTTCAGACTTGAGAGGGTCTTAAATACCTAATGACAATGACAGTGACGGTTAGTAAATAACATTAATGTAAATGAAACTAAAATGTTTATTTTAGCCACAGAGGCCTTATTGTCGATTTCACCAACGTCTTCTAATTTTAAGAATCCACTCAACAACCCATATCGTCCAACTGCTTGGCTCGGGTGTCCTCTCAAAAGAGGGTTGAAGACACGCTAACAGAATGCCTTTTAGGGATTGGCAAGACAACATTCCACTTTGTGGCTGCGTTAACTTCTGGTTGAATGTTTATAAGCCCAACTAAGCCCAACTAAGCTTCACGATTGCTATATTGTGATAACAACCGGGACTGACTGCTTATCGTGATCTTCTAATCAAGAAAACGTTCATGGTATCATACCACTAATGGTCACCCAACAAGGTATTGACCGCGTCGTCGTTGCTTACTCTCGGTGATTGTTTGGAATCACCTAGGGCAACTTAGCTATGAATACTTCGCATAAGTTTCATCATTATCATCATCATCAGCCTATCGCAGTCCACTGCTGGACATAGGCCTCTCCCATTGCTCGATGCATCGATTTTGGGCTTCTCGCATCCAGCTCCTGCCAGTCATCTTACGCAGGTCGTCACTGCACCTCGCCTGTGGGCGTCCTACACTACGTTTACCGAGACGCGGTCTCCGCGCCAGAACTCTTTTACCCCAACGGCCATCAGTTCTGCGGCTAATATGGCCAGCCCACTACCACTATCTAAGTTTCACTATCTCTCAATAATACATAGCAATTAAAAATACTGCACACAAATACTTTCTATATTAGTGAAGAGTAGAATGCCAGTTTTAAGTTTGTTTTAATTTCTATCTACAAATAAATGGTAAGTAATCGACCGTCGGAACTCTCCAAAAGCAATATTTACGATGATAACAAAGACGGTATGCGGAGGGTGTAGATTTATAAATATATGGATAAATAAGAAAGTTCTGGTAAATAGACTTCGGCAGTGGATCGTACCTACGTAATTCATTCAACGGCTGTCACGGGTCTGAATTACCGACAGTCAAATTATTATAAGTTCTCAAACGTTTATAAATTACAGTTTTTGTAATGATATTCTTATGAAAAGCTAATAAATAAGATTGAGGATTATAAAAAAGATCTTTTTTCAATTCCATTATTAATTTATAAAGTAAAATTTCTAAAATCGTTTTAATGTAAACTGGCTTTTGCCCGCGGCTCGGCCTGAGAATATGTCGGTTATAGATGTAAATAATAGCATATTATTATCAACAATCAGTAGTAACAAACATCCTTATAATGTTCACAAGCTTTCGTATTTATAATTTTATACTAGTTGTTGCCCACGGTTCGGTCGTTTCTCAAGATACAAAATATCTGCATGCCAAATTTAAGTATAGTATATACTAGTGATAATCGATAAACACGCGGACGAGGGCATGGGAAAAAAATCGTCTTCTATACCTTTTTTTGATGAAAAGAAACCCGAGATAAACTCGCATTGAAAGGATTTCATGTAATAAAAATATATATGGGGCTATCTTTTTTAATTAACAAAACAGCATTTTTTTTCAAGTAGTGAAAAGTACTAACAACTCATATTAATGAAACCAGTTTTAATATAAATGACTTTGAAATAATAATATACACAGTAAGACTATTTACTTAGATGTATATAATATTAGTCGTTCGTGAAACTAGTTGGGAGTGGCTTAATCTTGACTAAATATTTTTTATTCAATAAAAAACTGTATCTAATTTTATGCACCGTTATTATGTTGATGATATTTCTGATGTCATGATTTCATGTTCAGCTACTCGGTAGCATTTTTATGGTAAGAAAAAACTATTTAACGATACTAAAATGTGTTCTCTAGAACAGTTTATAGATATAGTAGATAGAAAGTCTAAAGTTATTTATACATTCTGCTAGTGGAAGTATTAACAAACAAAAGAACGCAATCAGCTAAAGACATCTTTAAAAAGCTTTTGCGGACGTCCACAGAAAATCCTACAAAGCACACAATCCCTTTCTACATCATCAAGTTATCTCCAACTCAACAACGCTCCGTTTATTCTGTACAATATTATTCCCAAATTTTAAAAAAATACGAAAGTAATAAGTAGCCTAAAGGTCTGCCCACACTTGTACGATATTTAATTACTAACCGGTTTTACAAAAAGCTAATTATTCTTTCTTACGCACATGCCAACAACGATGTAGTGTGAAGCGAGTTTGCCGGCCATACACTGAAAGCCAAAATAAGTATGGCACATAGTTTATATTATGTTACATAGTTTTTAGGAATAACCTTCTAAATGTGATAACACTTTTACTGATTAAAAGTTGCTAAAATAACTTTGAACTTAGGAAACTGTATTGAACTGTATTAAGGATGATATTTGTTTTTAGATCCCTTTTAAACTGTGAAAACAAATTATTCTATTCAGCAATGTACACTGGAACCTACATAAACCCCTGACAGTTTTAAAAAACTTTTACTTTTAATTTTAAATTTCATTGATTGAAATCTTCAACAACAATTAAAAACAACAACAGAACACAAGAAAGCAAGACAATGAGTAATGTGTTACGAATTAAGACAAAGCAACTACAATTCCAAACCAAATTGTTCTTATTAATCAAATTAGCTCAAAGATATAGAAATGCGTTAATTTGATTTCAACGTTTTTTCTTGAATAACCTCTGTAAATTCCAGGCACCCTAAAACAAACACATTTAATCGTTTTGTCTGAAAACGATATAAATATAAACAATTTTATGTAAATTGATCTTAACAATATTTTTGATCTTACGTCATAAGTGTTATTGTAAATGCTTTTTTTAATAAGTATTTTTGAAAACTTTGTATACACGTCTTAAAGCAAATAAACGTTCTTTTTAGACTTTTCTTTCATTTCCTAACGCTATTCATGTAAAATATCAAATGCTTTCACTCTAATCAGACTTGAGGTATATCTCTTTTCTGTAGAAATATTGCCCATTCACATCAAGTTATAAAGGTATTACAGTATTTAATGTCTTAGCGATACAATAATAAAATAACTTATGATGTCAGGAACGTCCAGATATAGTCAGGGGTAGATTAACAATGGATGAATCAATGAACCATAATATTTGTGATTTATTTATTATAGTGTATTTTTATGAGACACTAGATTTTATACGGAGTTACGACCGTGGGTATGTTCGTTATTGTTCGTTGCCTGTGTCTTTCTTAAAGAACCAAAATATCTTCGTGGCAAATCTCATTAAAATCGATCTTTGTTTCGTTTACCTTATCAGTGAACCTTATCAATTATCAAGTATGGATTAAAACACTTTCGTTAGTAAAGTTGTTGTTGTTGTTGAAACTGACGCCTGTCATTGTTTCAATAGAAAGAATATTTTTTTTGTTACAATACATTAATTAACTTATCAATCAAATAACTTCATAAATCTTTAATTTGGAATGTAAAATGAGAACTTCAATTATTAATAGCTTTGTCTGAGGCGCGGGATGAATTATTTTTTTAGTGACGGTTATGAATACCGAGTGTCACCATTTTTATTCACCCCACGTGTGCCGCAATAGCCCTTTAATGGATCTAACTACGTAGGACAATAGCACTGTATGGCGATTAATAATTATCAGGTAATATATATCAAAAACACGTATATACTTACATATAAATGGCCCAATACCCTTAACATGGCCGGCGGTGTACAACGAAAAACACCTTATGTGGGCAGTTGGTCAAGATCGTTTATAGCGTCGTATTGACATTGTTTATAAAGTTATATGTAAAGAACACATTACTATTTAATGTAATTATGTATATTGCCCTTTTTCAAGCTTTGTACTATAGTAAACAGTGGAGCTTAAAAGCTTAACCAACGGATATACTACCTTGACTTTCTCCGTAACGACATTTGTGGCCTAGCATTAATATTAACCAGATTTGGTCATAAAATAAGTCCTTACTTCTACAACCATAGTTACGTATTAACCATTTAAAAGATAATTTATTACAAGTTCTCGACGACAGGGTACAAATTGACCTTCATTAACTAGATACACATAAGTACCTTAATACTTATAAAGTAATAAAAAGGAGTTGACAAACTTATTTACTTTCAGACCTAATTGATTTTATTTTCTTTTATTAACACGTTATTTTAGCATTTGGCTTATGAGCATCCGATAGCATAGCAAATAGATACATAAAACGTTCCCTAAATCGTCGACCAATTTTTTCCATTTAAACCTATATTTCTGTGCCAAAAAGGACAAGTGCGCTTTGTAACGCTCGCGCCACCACCCGAGCCTACTTCCGCTGGGGTGACTGATAAGGCCATCTTAAGCTTATACTTTACCAAATATTACAGATGGCCTCATCTGTCACCCTCAGACTTGCGCTTATGGAGGACGAAGATCATTTTGCAATCTCCGGCGCCTGAACCCTTTAAAGTACTGGCTCCGTTCTCAGCCCTGGCAAACCGAGACTAAAACTTTCTCTATTGCGCTCCATCATCTCATTCACAAGTTCGATCATCATTAATCGATAAGTTGCTTTTTTAAAATCTCACTAGTCATACAAATAACACACTTAATTAATACTTCTCAACACTGTTCTCCATCACGTTTTTTTACAAATTTCCTACATTCATTCAGAGGCTAACTTATTACTCAGCAATTAAATGTTAATTTGAATAAGTTTAGCACGATTAATAGAATCATTACAAGGCTGCAACAACATCGTTACTGTAAAATCAGTTTGAGTACCATCACGATAAGACCTGTACCTGAGCCCACTTTAATTTCAAGCGTGCTCAAAATAAGTTAGGTAGGGAGATCTTGATAAACTGGTTGTTTTCATAACCTGAATTACGCTGGTTAGCCGGATAGATCTAGTTATTTTATGGATATTGTGGCATTTGTTTTACAAATTGCTTTATGAGTGTCGAGAATCGACAATAAATAGAGTATCGATATTAAAAAACTTTCGCAACCCGTTATTATTGAGCAAATTTTATATTTCATGGTTCAACGCAAAAAGTGAACATGTAGGTATAAATTATTTGAATTAGGTATTTGAAATTTTGTCTATACATATATAGAAGTGATACAATTTCTTTCACATTGTAATTTAAACATGAACATCAAAACTATGTAATGTATAAATCTGTCATGTAATAAAAGTTTACTATTTAGGGGTCGCTCCGTGGTCGAAATTCGACTTAATTCATTTTCTTCAGTTTTAGCTTTCTGTATTCCTCCTCCATATAACTGTGCACTTTGTTCCACTGTGCCAAATTTAATACTTCTTCACTTACTTAATTTAGATAATAGAACGTGACAAAATCACAAAACACAAAGATGAAAATAGTTCAATCAAAATAAATGTACAAATGTTTTCAGACAGACACACAATATATCTAAGCTGAGCTTGTATTGGGGGTAATAAACAACTTTCATAAATACATAAATATTTTTTTTTATTTACATAAGAAATACCTAAACTCCGAAAGAAATATTTGCGGATCACACAAACATTTGCTCCCACCCGATAATCGAACCCGAGGCCACCGAGGACAGCGTATGTGGTGATTCCACTAAAAATCAACCCAACGGCTGGCATCAGGCGCTCTACGGTCTTATGAACGGCCACGTTACGTGAACTTCCCCCCTTCCCTATTCTCTGTGCAAGACCTGATTGCACCTTAAAGCGAAAAGCAACAAGTAGTAATTTTATAATAAGTATAGGTCCTTAATTAAGAATAAAATGATCTCGATTGTAAGTCTCATCCAGATAGCTTTAGTTGTACAGCGGCGAAAACGCAATAAAGAGTTCATTTTATATTTATAATATTACTATGGATTTTCAATTATCTAGCAATTCATTACAATGATCAAGTAATTGTCTCTTCAAGTAGGTAGACAAAATTCATTCACCTCTAAAATATGCGGATACAATTTCCCTTTTAGAATTGAACATTCGGAACGCATCAGCTTCCGACTGTGACCTTGTGTGTCATAAGTGGAGCTATTTCATTACTGGTATCATTTGTGTTATTTGAAATAAGTACTTGATTCTGTTTTATAATGTGATTAATTATATTGGTTGGCGTATGCGACTGTTCATCACGAGGTCTCGGGTTCGAATTTCGGGTCGGATCAAATGTTTGTGCAAACCACAAATATTTGTTTCGGAGTTTGGGCGTTTCCTATGTATATTATGTATGTATTAACAAAAAAAGTATGTTTATGTATTTATATCAGTTGTCTAATACCCATAGCTTGTGCTCTGCTTAGTTTGGGACTAGACGATGTTGTGTGTTAGATGTCCGAAATATTTAATTGTTACATTCATAAAATACATTCGATTCGATGTCAAGGAGACACAATATTCATTCTTTCTCCTATTATGTCAGCTTAAAAACCTTTTTTTGTTAGACAAAATGTGCATAAAAAAACTTATTTTACACAAATTTTAAAAACACATATTTTAACATTATATTCATATCCTATTAAGTAGGAAAACATTTATTTACCAATAGTTTCGTTTTTAAAACTGATGATAATCTTACACTCCTAATTTACAAGGTATTCTCACTTTAGAAATGGTAATTTCATCTCAAGCTGTCGCTAGACGGAAAATACTCCACAAACAATGATCACCTAAACTGCTAACACACGTAGAGTAAGAATGCTTGGAAAGTGTGCAACCCCAGAACGTGATCTGCTTGCCATGGGAAGCGACACAAAAACATGGCGATTGTGATTCCTGGCGCGCAAACTAATTTAGATTCGCCGGTGATGCTCCTCACAACGAGGCTAAGTGGACAGTAGACAAGGCAACACTGCAGTTTCTTATTTTAAGAGAACATGTCTTCTTGAAATCAATTTATTTTTAATAGAAAAAAAGTGCTCTATCTCAATTCATCACCAAATAAAAAGTATGCCTACACATATATATCTATGTTTCATCTACTCTGATTTAGCAAATTCGATTCTAAATTAATTGAGATAAAAATAAATTTGCTGGATTTGAATTGCGATCTAGTATGAGCAATTAGGAAATTATCACAAAGATGTCAGGTCTAAACCTTTATTAGACACAAATGCAGAAATACAAAATGTACATTGTACATGTAGAAGTGAACAACGGCGTGAATAATAAAATCAACGCTCCTCTGACCGCTTTGAGATAAGGAGTCAAATCGGTGAAAACTCGTACAATGACCGAGAAAAGTAAAAACACTTTCTGTAGAAGTATGAGTATTGTAAGTGGGCTTCCATCCGGATTCTGACAGAATTCTTTGTCGATGCTGCTTTATGGAACAGTCAAAAACTAATAAGCTTTAGACTGGTGTGACATCTTCGTTTACTATGATGTTCCTATTTTGTTAGTTTTTCAATGTCTAGGTTTAATCTATTTACACTATGCTATTTCTTCAGAAATATATAATAATAATAAAGTATATTATCACCAGTCAGGTCACCACAGAATATAGATTTTGCTTAGTTTAGTATCAGCAACTCAGTAGGTACTTACTCGTAGATGTGTCAATGAGCTATCGATCACTAGTTGTGGTGCAACTAGTGATCGATAGCTCATTGACACATCTACTCACATAGTTCAGACACATAGCTCAGTGGTCAAAATTCGACCAAATTTTTAAGCTATTACATAGATTTTATCGCGGGTTTTGAGCGCGGGGACCGAATCAAGAAATTTCAATCAAGAAAGTAACGAAAAAACCTGACACCATGAAAACGGACAGAGATATGATTGTCACTGCAGTACGACAAGGAGGCCACTGGCCGTTTCCGTTGCCTTGACAACACAGTCATTCTAGATTATTATAATAAATATTTGTTTCGGAGTCTGGGTGTTTTCTATGTATATTATGTATGTATTTACAAAAAAAAAGTATGTTTATGTATTTATATCAGTTGTTTTGTACCCTTATTACAAGCTCTGCTTAGTTTGGGACTAGATGATGTTGTGTGTAAGATGTCCAAAATATTTATTTATTTTTCATAGGAACTCTAGCGAGTGTGGGCTCGTTTGATTCGTCTTGACGAGTACCTTGACACTATATGGTATCCGGGTTCTGATGCTGGAGCTGGAAGGTGGCCATAGGAACCCCATTGAGTTTGGGCTCATTTGATTCGTCTTGACGAGTACTTTGACAATTTATGGTAACCAGGGTCTGATGATGGAGTTGAAAGGGGGCCTTAGAAACCCCATCGAGATTGGGCTCATTTGTTTCGTCTTAAAGAGTAGTTTGATACTATATGGTATGAAAGTATTTCTAACAAAGCAAAATATTAAGTTACGAGTACTAGAGTAGAGTTTAATTGTAGCGTGTTTAGACAAGTTTTAATGATGTTATGTCGTGTAGTATGACGTTTCGTCTGTATACCGACACATTTTAGCAAGCTATGACGTGATGTAAATAAAAAATAAATAAATAACTAAACTGCGAAGTTCTTATAGATGCTATGCAATAGCTTTGCCGCGGCAGTCCCCGAGTGCCACACAACTTTTTTTTTTAAACTTAAACTGTGACATACTCCCAAGTCTGAATTATTTTCGTAAATAGCGGTACTAAGTTTTTGCTTCACGTATAAATATATAGATTACCTTTAAATACCACATTTAAAAGGATTTGTTTCGAAATCTTATTATTCTAGTGCAGTAATCCTATGTGAGTGAGATTAACATTCAAAGCACAAAGCCTTTATAACAAAATAACCTGATATCGGTAAATAGTGATTCATTCAATTGTCTATAAATCAATGATAACATTGTATATCACTAATACAATATGTGATTTAATATTTTAGTATAGGTTGTACTTGAAATGTAATACATTATTTCGTTTAGTGATTTTCAGCTTAGAAGCAACTTAACTTCTACAATTTAATGTCTTTTTAAATGATTTTATCTGTTTAAAAATCTAGACCAACACATTAACTGTCTGCTATTTTCCTCTTCTGTGACTACAAAAATATAACTTGTTCTAACAACAATATTAAGCTAAAAAAAACTTAGTAGCTAACTTAGAACGACAAAATTCTGTGAGATAACAGCACTGCAAAGAAAAAGAAAACAAGAGTTACAAACACCATGCCGGCCCAAACCAACCGACCGTACCCACAACACTTGGCGCAGTAGAAGGAAGCGTGGTGACGGCTTAAACCACTAGACCAACCGTGCAAACTCTGGATTCACAAAGAGGAAAGTAACTACGATTTTTAGAAAGTGCGTAAATAAAACATATAATGTATGTAAGCACAAGGAATCTCGTCGTTCTTAAAACATTCGTGGCATGTCTCAAATCAATTAAACGAAGCCTACTTAGTCAGCCACTAGCCTGAGGTTAATAGGAGGTCGCTTGAATCTAGTTTTAGGATAGATATTTATTAAGAAATTTACAGTTTTATTTTATTTAGTGGGATACTAGCGGCTCTAATAAAATATTATTTATGTTAAATTGTATGGAACAGCACAAACTGCAGATAAAATATTCTTATAATATAGCATTTATTTTCCAATTAGTGGCTATCCATTAACAATGCTTAGTACTGGTTATTTCGTTTAATTACTTTGTACGTTTTTTCATCTTTTTCTATAAGCTCAAAACCGATGTGTCAAAATTTACATTTTAAAAATTAAGAATTACAAGCAATACTAGTTTTTTGAACAATGATACTAAACTTTTGCAAAATTTTTTGGCATGTATTCTTTGTAAGCTTCTTTCTTTGTATTCAGTTTTTTTTTGAAATGGAGGCCGCCCACGTGTTCTGCCTGAGCATACTCATTGCAAATTCAGCCAATGCAGCTTGTATTAACAGTCTAGACTACCTTCAGTGGTTTTACTCGATTCATCGATTTCATTTTTGTTCCCTATGTTTAATGCATGTATTTTTACTCCTAACCAAAACATAATTTATAACGTTGCCCCTCGCTTTTGTTAACAAAAAGAAACCGACTTCAAAGAAAAACTATTTCGAGTACAAATCCCGACAATTGTGCCTATGATATTTGAGCAGTTCCCTCGATTTCCTTGGGATCCTATCATCAGATCCCGATACGATGGGACCACCTGTGAGCTACGCCCATTCCAATGCAAAAATAATTTTTGAAATCGGTTCATAAACGACGGATTTATCGCTGAACAAACATAAAAAAAAAGAATCGAGAACCTCCTCCTTTTTGAAGGCGGTTAAAAAGGGAAATTGATTTTCATTACCATTACGGCGACGACGACGAATTGAAGACGTTAAAAACTAGACATTGGCAGAAATAGCTGATATATTAGTCTGGTTGCCATCTCATAAATAGAAGAAGAAGAAGATTTTCATTACTAAACTGTAATAATAATATTTCATTTCATTTCAAAGAAGATATGTTGTTAATCTTTTAATGCTATGTTACTAATTAAAGCAACACGTTCTAAGACTTAAATGATTTATACCTTCTCGTTTAGATTGCTGAAAGCTATACATATATCATCGAATACAGCGGTTTGAAGAGTTTTAAAGAATATTATTTTAGCCTCTTAATTAACAAATTAGAAAGAGATAACTTATTGGATTTGATTTAAAATCGTTTTAAAAAGAGTTTTATTTGAGTTACTATATCATAAATATCATGGTCTTAGTTGAAAAAGGTAGGCTTTAAATCAAAATTAATTATTTATTATTATTTATTGTCTTTATTGTTAATACAAAATAGTACAAAAGAAAAGAATCATATGAGTTACAAATTATATGTACAACAATCAATCTTTATTTAACCATCTGAATAGTGTATTAAAATTATTCGAGAAAGTATCGTAATAGTATTTAACAAGAATTAAGTTAGATTAGTCCTGTTTTTCCTTAGTTTTCCATGCATTCAGCATTCCTAGTGTGTCACTGGCAGACAAATCTTACCCTTCCCACTGTGTGTAGAAAAAATAATCAAATCCAGGACCCTTATGCAGAAACATCTCAATAGACTAACAAAGTATTTTTTTTATCATTTAGCCTACCAAAGTGACTCTACTCTGCCTGATGGAAAGCATGAGTAGAATCCAGCTGTAGGGGCCACCATGCTCATTGTGAGGGTAGGCATTGTAGCATGGTGACCTATACCATGGCGGCCTGGTTAGATAATTCTGCATCTTTTCCCGGCCTTCGATAGTCGGGAGAATAATGCAGAATACCATACAGCATTGTCTGCTTTCGAAATGAGTATGGTGCCCATTATATTCAGTTTTCAACAAGAGTAGAGTCACTTTGCCAGCAGTCAGGCAAAACCGCCATCAAAATTCTCAAGAGCAAATGCTTGATTAAAACGGCAAAAAGCTCAGAAATTGTCATATAAAGATGACTACGGTGATTTAGAAACATATCCGCGATAATAAGTACTAATACAACGAAAAAACTTTTTAATTATCATATAATTACGGTATTTAATGTCATTTAATTCAATTAACTGTCGCATTTCAAATATGTGGAACTTTGATAGTACTAACAGACTTGATATGTTCACGTCATTAGTCTACAACCATGAATCAAATGTGGGTTATAGGAACAAGTTATAACGGAACGATTTTTGCTAATACCTACAAATCAGAACCAGTCTTCAGTCACACCTGCTTGGAGTATGTGGCTCAAATAAATAATTAAAACATGTTTTTGGGTTCCATATATCATTATTGATGTATTAAATACTGTATGAAATTATTTTAATAGAGTTAATTGTAGCTGTAGTATATCGAGTACGTTCGAGATGGAACAGTTTTTTATCGATTGTCAATATTAATTTAGTGGACTTCATTACTGAGATGGAAAGTATTACAGGTTAGGAAATTAATTAACTTTATTTTATTAATTTCTTATTAGTTTCTCATCACACGGGGCATGTGCCCAAATACGGTAAGGTAGAGGGAGCGGACTTACGATTGGTAATCATTAAATAGAAATTTCGTATACATATAGGCATGCCGTTAAGGTAACTACGAACATTACTAATTTGCCGTCTCCCCAAAGAACTCATTTGACTGCCTTGTTGGTCTAGTGGTTAGCATATGCGACTGCTGATCAAGAGGTCTCAGGTTCGATTCCCGGGTTGGGCCAAATATTTGTGTTATCCACAAATATTTCTTTCGGAGTCTGGGTGTTTTCTACGTATAATATGTATGTATTTACAAAAGAAAACTAGGATAATGTATTTATATCAGTTGTTTAGTCCCCATAATACAAGCTCTGCTTAGTTTGGGACTAGATGATGTTGTATATAAGATGTCCGAAATATTTATTCATTGTTATTTATTATATATCGATGAAATTTGGACAGGATATTATAAAAGGCTTTATTATTGTATAACTGCGAACCTTTTGAAAAGTACATGTGAGCACTTTGTAATCACTAGTGGCATAAGTTTGTTTTTTTGACTGGCGGTTGTGAATATGTCATGCTCGCTCAAAAGTCCTGCTCGCGGTGGCGTGTGTAGCGGGTTGTTCGGCTCCCTACGATATGGTTGAACTAGACGATGGCTGGTGCATAGGTCATGCTCTCGAAACGGGTGCCGCCGGTCGGGCCTGGTCATCTCACAACTGCTATATTATATTATTATATTAATATTTAATTATTTTTGTACACTACCAGTGTAAATATCAGTATCGTTACATAGTCCTCATATTTATCTGTTTCCTTAATAAAATGCCCAAAACTATGTAACCAAAAAATTTTAAAAACTATGTTGGAAAAGTGTGTTCATGGAGTTTCTTGTCTGTTCTTCTCCATAGAATCTACGAATTGGAACAGACAATTAGCTTCACGACTGACTACTGACTGACTACCTGACGTTTCAAAACTGCCGTTGTATTGGTGTAATTGAAATAAAAATGGTTTGATTTGATTTGATTTTGGAGCATCATTAGAGGACGAAGGTCTCCCCCAAGGAACGCCAACCATCCCGGTCTTGGGCAGTCCGCATCCATCCGCCGCCAGTCACCTTCCTCAAATCGTCGGTCCACTGTGCCGCAGGGCGTCCTACACTACGTTTGCCTAATCGCGGTCTCCTTTCTAGCCCTCAGGTATGAGCTGATTGGCATGCTTCAGGTACGAAGTTATGAGTTGAGGTAATGGATATCTAACTGTTCTGTTTCAGGACCTGACAACAACACCCAGACAACATCAACAAGAGCTTCACCTCTTTCAACACCCTGACATTCATAACTTCATCACATTGATTGGACTTCAGCTTTTTTATATATATTTAAGCCTACTAAAAAGTGACTCTACTCTGCCTGATGAAAAGCGTGAGTAGAATCCAGGAGTACCATCCTCATCGTGGAAGGTAGGCAATGCAGCATGGTGACCCATGCCAAGGCGGCCTGATCAGAAAATTCTGCATCATTCTCCCAGTCTCCGGAGTCGGTCTCACACTCACCAATGAAATACGTCAGCAAGAATGCTATCAAAAATTTATAGCTATTATAAATTTTAGGTTGGTCTTCTGCGTGAGGGTAGTACTGCCCCGTTTGAGCCGTCCCTTTCGTACTGAAATCAAAGTGGCTCTACTACCGGCTACGGCCGGTTTAGGACATCGTTACTGACTTGGTGCAGCCGTCGGACAACATGAAGTGGTGGACGAAGCAGTTCTGTCTAGTAATTGGATGAATCCTATAGTGTTTTGAGTCAAATGTATTTCTATAACCGTAATGTGTCCAATAAATCAAATACAGAATGTTTTGATACTGGCAGCGATAGCAGATGCTCTCTCATGTTTAGTATAGCATATTATTTATGTATCATACTGTATCTCAGTCTCACTATCTTGTCAGTTCCCAACATAAAAATATTTAATAAGCCAGTTAAACTCTCAATACGTCCATGATGTATTTCGATATGCTGACATGAATGAGTTATGCATTTAAAACCACGGTGACGGTGTTACTCGCGGTTGTTTTTAATCGCGAGTAACGTCGCGGATCGAAGGTAGTCTAAAAAAAATACCCTAGTTACTCTTTATGCCATCAGCTATCTGCCAGTGAAAGTCGCAGCAAAATCGGACCAGTCGTTCCAGAGATTAGCCTGAAATAACTCTTAGGAGCCCAAGTCAAGGACATAATGAGTTCAAAGATATTATGTGAATATGTGTGAAAAATCATCGCTCACTTTTCAAGCATTTGTTATTCTAATTAAACAAATCTTTCTCCGGAGAGGATAACACACGACTTTCAATTTGATATACACCTAACTAATGTGAATGCTATATTAATCTTTACAAGTAGCACCTTCTTATAATAAATATGGTTGCAGATGTTGGTGAAAACTTGATCTTGACTTTAAAAAGCGTAGAGGTGGCCATGAAAACAGGTGAAACTGTGAGAAACGGCTAGATTTGATGATAAAGGATAGATTTAATACCTTAATGGTTTTGTTAGATATTAATAATCTTGGAAAGTTGAGGATTAATATCCTATTTAATTATTCTCGTATAGCGATAAGCTTACCAAAAATAATTGATAACAATTTATCCGTTTTGTATACTAATATAAAAGTTTAAGTTAAAAGTATTAGAATATAGGTACTCAATTTTCAACTATGAACAAATCTGATGGAATTCAGTATTACATATTAAGTACTAATATAACTAGTTATAAGCCAGTTGTAAATATATTTCAGTCGTCATATGATATAATGCATCTAACTTTTCTCTTTAAAATCGTGTTTTTAGGCACTCATATCAGAAAAAACGCATCTACAACTATTTTTTTTCATTTGAATTTACTCAATACTACATAGTAGTAAATATCTACCAGTACATTTTTATATATTTATTTTTTGGTTTTCCTTAAAAAAGCGAAACTTTTAATTTATAAAATACAAACAATTGAACATTATACAATAAATTGAAGTGTATGTTGACTTTTGTAAATCTTTAATACGGTGAAGAAATAAGGTGTCCATCTATATTACTTATATTATATTTTTTTTTTTTTTATTTTTTTTTTTTTTTAGTTTATTTATGTTTACAATAATAATTACATGAGATATACAGTAATAGCAACTTAAAACCACCAAGGTTTATACTTATGCTATCTTTTTTGAGTCTGTCCAGTTACACAGTGAAAAGTATCAAAACACAAAAATAAAATAAACTACGTTCAACAATAACTACATATTTACCCACACAAAAAAATAATTTTACAATCCCACACTTACTACTAGACCTTACTTAGACAATACTAATTGATAAGCGTACAACTAGAATGCATCATTTCTAAACACAACTTAAAAAATATTGTTTTAATTTGAACTTTATGTTTCTTTGCGTTAATTTATTACCTAAATCTGAGGGTAAGTCATTAATTAGTCGAGGTACAATGTATGCGGTAGTCCTCTCGCCGTACGTATTATTGGCTCGCTGGGTTTGGAGCCGCTTCTCAGAGACCGCCCGGGTACGTACAGGATGCTCGATAATTTCTTTTAATGATTTGTTAAAAAAATGTTCTTTTAGCAATGAGTAGTGTACTGGGTTGTGGATCGGCAAAACTTCACAGTATTTAAATAGGTCATTGTCGTTGTTATTGTACTATGTTGTATTAAACAGGGTTTTCGGATTTTCAATTAAAAAACTAAACAAACACACTTTTTAACCTAAAAAGTAGAAAATAATTTTAATGTAAAAAGCGATTAGCGACTTTATTGAAATATTTTTAGAAAGCACCCCACGCTTTGTTACATTAAAATTATTTTCAACTTTTTATTTTAAAAGCGTGTTTGTTTAGTTTTTTAAATTACTTTTTTTAGAAAGACTAAAAATTACTATTTTTTTTTATTCTATTAGTTTTTTTTTTTAATTATTGTATTGTCATCGGACCTCGATAAATCTACGAATTTTGAACGGAATCTGGCCGTTTGAAGTGGGTGAACGCACCTAAAGGAGTCGGTTACAAACAAACAAACATACAGGTAAGCTAATATAAAGCGTGTAAAAATGACCTCTCAAATCATCTTCGCACGCTAAAAGCTGTCCTTATCTCCGTTCCAGTAGTAAAAATGTGTGTAACTGTTTTTTTTTATAAATAAATGATGTTTTTATAGTATTTTAGACTGACTTAAAAGTTACCGGAATATCCAGTTTCTTTTAGATCAGTGTGTGATAATTACAGTTTATCTAGATAGTTTATTCATTGCTTATCAAATTTTATTTGATTACTACCATTAGTTACTTTCAATCGTGATGGGTGGTTTATGGATTCAATAAATAAATTTTGAATAAAAGGCGAATCAATATTCACACACACTTTTGGCTTAAATGTTTTGCAGTCGACGACGACGACTCATAGAAAAAATGTTTGAAATAAAATTTTGATGTTCTAGCCCCAGTGGCTACGTCAGTCACAGGACAAAACAGGATAGGATGAGAAAGGTCAGGACAGAACAACACTGGACACGCCGACTTCAAACTCAATTAATATGTAAATGGTTTACTTTGGATATTTTAACATTCCTCTTCTAACACAACTCCATCTATTCCCAAACTAAGAAAGGTTTTACTGTGGCTACCAGGCAACTTATTTAAATAAATGTACCCTTTTTTGTAACTACGTATAACACATATATTTTACGGAAAACATCCCCATTCAGAAACAAATATTTGCAGATCATACATTCAATCGAACCGGAGACGGAGCGACTGCGCCACTGGTCAGATATGCCACGTACACGATGTCGAGGAATGATAAATAGATAAGTAAATAAAGTAAAAACATAAGTTTTGTCGATGACGATGTTAACGATTCCAAACAACAACATTAAAATTAACGATCTGATAACGTTATTTTGTAATCCGAAAATCAACGCCAGAAGTAAACAACACTCTGAAAGATCAAAAATGTGTATTTGACATTTATAACAAAACAATAATGAGTCATAGAGATAATGGCATGCTGTCAGCATTCCCAACATTAACCGACGTCCCATACCGAATGATAACGATTCCCTTTTGTTAGTACAATACGGACATTGGAAACAAATAAACGCTCTATGAATTTAAGTCGTTTCCAAATTCAAAAGACAGAATATTATTTTTTAAATCATGGCAAAAATGTTCTTATTAGTGATGTGTTTGGTGTTTGTGGGTGTTTCAACAAAGTATATCGATAAAAGAAAGTGCCCTGAAGTAAGAGCTGTACCTCATTTTGATTTACCGCGAGTAAGTACAAATTAACTTTTTTTTGGTTCCCTTGTAACTAATATTATAAACCAATGTTAACATTTAGCTTTAACTTAATTCTACTTGTCTTATCGAAATAAAACATTGTAAACTATCTCAGGGCTGAATCATGAATCTGGATTGGTACTTAACGATGGCTATCGAATAACTTCACCAGATCTCTACACATCAAAAGTTGGCTTTTATAGAATGATTAGAATATTATAATGGTCGGCCGATGCACATAAGGGCATAAAATTGAAAATTAATAAAAAAGCATCAAATTTGGTTCAATATTCAAACATTATTACGACGTGTCAAACTGATAACGCTTAGTAACGTCGGTGATAGAGCCAGGATGCGATTAGTGGACCTCGTACTATTCTTTGAATACCGTTAGTTCTTAAAAAGAGTTTCCTAAACTGGGCTTGTTGCAGCTTTTAAGAGTAGCACTTCGAGGTTATTTTTTATGCTAAGTACATTTAGTGTAATCGTTGACAACATATTTCCTATTACATTATTCCACGAGAGTTAAGAAACACATAATTTGATTTGACCAATGACTGCTCATAATATTAGACTTGGTCGTCCAATGATAAGTGAGAACGCTTCTGTTTGCTTTCCCTATTAATTCTTATCGTACATAATATGAAACATGCAAATTCATTAATTAGCTGAAGTTGACAACTGTAGTGTTTTATTACGGTATATGCAGGTAGATTCGTTTTTTTCATAAACGTCGTTAATATTAACATAGTTGGCATTTATGTCAATCGATTTTGATAGCAACATGTTGAATTAAATCACAACAGAGTGGGTCATCCAACTAGTTAGCGGCTGTTCATAAAACATGTTTGGTCGCGGTGACACGATTTTACTGACGTTCATCACAATAAAAGTCTGTAGTACTAAAATGTACTTCTGCAGTATTAAGAAAAGTTTCAATGAACTTAAAATGGATAGTTTAATTGTCGTTTGTTTTTACTTTTTTCATAGTCATTTATTCAATATTCATAAGTACAACACTACGCAATAACGCTAAACCTTGTAGTTTCAAAATATACAGGAGATACTCTATTGAAGTTCAGTAAAACGATATTATTTTGGCTGGAATACTAAGTACTCAATAATTAAAGCAAGATCCTAAGTTGTATTTCATTTTATCTTAATAATTTTACACTGCCTTCGTAACCTTTTAAGCAGTATGTAATTGCATTTCGAATGAAAAAAATGTCAGAGCTAATTTTATAATAAGATCTTGGAACTGTAAGTAACTTTATTCTTTATGTTATTTAAAACATTTTCTTGTACCGTCTTTAGTACCGGTGTCTGATATAGATCAGAGGGCTAAAATTAGTGGAAACTGAACACTTTTTTATAGAGCTTTTGTAATAAAAATCGAGAGAGATCAATAAAAGGGCAGCGTTTATTCGTATTTTGAAAACTATTAGTATTATAAATAAAAGCCCAGTTGTGACATTTGTGTCATATTCAGTGTGTATGTATTTAGGCGTATATCACGGTTTATATGTACTCGTACGTGGGCGGCAGCGACGGAAGCGAGTACATGATAAGAAAAATGCCTCGATACTAAAAATTATTAAAGTTATTGTTATTTCATAGTACCTGTTATAATGTAACATATTTAGATAGTTTACTTACAACTTTGTTTAGGGAAATTGTATTCTTCACGAGAATATATATCGCATGATGTTTTTACTTACCATAAAATTGACTATTGCATTCGGTTATTCAATGCAAGTCTAAGTAATCTGTTATTCTTTCTGTCAGTTTTATGGTCATCCAAATCAATCATTGCCTAGAATTTCCAGACTTCGCTATCCGGTTGGAATGTATCCTAAAAAACAAAACAAATCACACTAAAAACACTTAACCATTAGCTACACAATAGCTATTTCTACTTCAAAAATACTTTCCATCTTCTTTAACCAAGCCTATATCATAAAGTTACCTGCCAGCTGATCAATTCTCCCGATAACATACTATGAGTCTGTGACACAATTTAACTCAAAAATTACGTATTTACTCCCGTATCATCTCATTCAAATTCATGATAACCATATCAAATAACATTTTAGTACCTTTAATTTGTTTATGAAGACTAAAGCTAATTTCAAAGAGATTTAGAAGTTGTTCCACAGAGAGCTATAAAGTGTAGTTATCTCTGTCATTTCGTCTGACTTGGTGGCGCAGTGGTAGCGTATACGACTGCTGTGCTTGAGGTCTCGGGTTTGAATCCCGGAACGGACCAAATATTTGTGTGATTCGCAAATATTTGTATCGGCATTTGGGTGTTTTCTATGTGAAACATGTTCGTATTTACAAAACAAAAGTATGTTTATGTATTTATATCAGTTGTCTCGTATTCATAATACAAGCTCTGCTTAGTTTAGGACTTGATGGCGTTGTGCAAGATGTCCCGTCCCGTATATTTATTTAAAAAAATATCTGTTTACTTTTTTTATTATTTTTTTGTCACCTGTAAACTAATTATTTTTCCCCAAAACACACGTGTGTGTCTTGGGTGAAGGTTTGTTTAAAGGTTTGTGTGAGTCGTGTGACTCACACAATCCTTTACACTTAAAGAATTTGAATGGCCTTCAATTAGTCTCAAACAATTTTATAATAGCCGTGTATACAAGTCAATAAAATTATAGTTTTTTTTTTAATATCAAATGAACATTTTCTACTAGGTAGGTAGGTACTTACGAGTAGGTACATCAGAAACGCCTTTGTTTAAAAAAATGTCTAAACTTTCACTGGCAGTTAGTTGAAGACATCAGGAGTAACTTATTCTATTTTTTAGACTAACTTAGTTCCATGGCGTTACTCGAGTTTGCAACATTAACAGCGGGTAATACCACATGAGTCAGCTAGTATCAAATAAAAAAGATGACTATTACTTACAGATCAATATATTCCTGTCGGATTACTTACAAGTGTATCTTGACACTTCAATAGTAATAATTTGCATTTCTTACACAAAGCGTCGTGATGCGAAAGGCTTCATTTGATGACTCAATGTTAAACATTCATTTCGCTTTCTATTTGCAAAGGGTAATATTTTCTAATGAATTCATAACGTACTTTGTGTAATAGATAATTCAGTGCTTATATATATTTTAAGGCCTTCACGTCGTTTGAGTTGGGATGGGCAGTTTTGGACGGTGAGCCACGCCCGCACACTAAAAGCAATGACATTTATAAAGTTTCAACTTTTACGTGTAGTTTGAAAGTCAGGTCAATGATATTATATAGAAAGATAGGTTACCTTCATACTAAACGGCGTCCGATATTGTTGCGGTATGACATGACGTACTTATTTATAGGTGTATACATACATTACGATTACGAATGCAAAAGATAATACGGAATGCATGGTAAAGAAAGAGATAGCGATCTCTTGCGAGTTGCACTTACACATACTAGTAAAATTATGGACTAACTCGTTAAAATTAATACAGATATGACATTGAATATCGCCATTTGCTAAAAGTACCATCATCATCATCAGAAACATCATCTTTATCCTACAAAGAAAAAAGTATTTTAGTTGTCATTGTAAATTATATACTTTCCAAGATTATAAACAACATTTTGAATTGTGAAAACACCTTAATTAAATTTAATGTAAAACTAAGGACAGATTTAATCAAACTACAATTTTATTATGGATACAAACAAATTTTACCATGTTTATAACAGGCACTGCATTTTTTTTCAGACGTATGTATCCTTTCGAAGTAGTGTATTTATATTCCTGCTTAAAATGTACGGAACAAATAGTACTACTTTTCGTAGGCATCCAGTCGTACTCACTTCTTTCCGCCTGAACCATTCTAACCCATTTAATTCTCGTAAGATTGTCACTTGGAAATCTGGTAAATACAAAACAATATACACAGTCTTTTTACCAACATACATTTTAACACTATTATTGCCAAATAATATAATCATCATATTAACTGAAAGACAATGACAACTAAACACATAATAGTAATATGAGCGTATCAATTAGACGGTACTGGAGGAAGCTGACGATAGGTATGTATTGTGCCTACGATATCCTTTCTGTTTGATTTAATCTATTACGCATGCCTTGTCCTTGTCACACTTCAGTTACAATCTTATCCTCTGTCCTTTTTTAACGCGTCTTTAATAATAATGGATATAATTTAAGAATTTCGGTAAATGGGAAACAAAACCGTGACAAAATACAAATATTACGTAGTTACTTATAAATACTTACCCGTGGTATGTAACTCCTTCCTTTTTATTTATTTTGGAACCATAGTTTTTACACCTTAACACACAGCTCGGCATTTTGGTAATAATAAGCACTTCACGGAAACACTCTGAGAACGAGTTTATTCGCTAGCTTCTATTAGCCGACTAAATGAAATCACGACGATTGACTACATTTGTCCGCAACAATTTTCGCGCGATAGTGCGATATCTACCTTTTTTATAATATCATTGAGTCAGGTGCATTCTAAAAAAATCAAACGGCTTAATCTGAATTTAATTAGCAAGTGAATGACTATCTGCTAATATTACAATAATAGGGATGTTACAAACATTTAAGGTACATCCGCTTTCATGTCCGTGTGGTGACTGATGTCCGTGTGTGTGGTGACGGATTAAGAATATAAAGTTTCACCATCCCTATTCATACCACGGGTGTCGTAAGAGGCGACTAAAGGAACAAAATAAGCAGCTAACATCACTGCCAAGAGAAGGAAAACTTGAAACAAACCCTTTACCAACTCGTCCGGCCAGCGTGGTATAGTAGGCCAAAACCTCCTTTCAAAGGAGAGGCGTTTGTCCTACAGTGGACTGTTAAAGGCTGTTGACGATCCGCTTTCATTAATACATTCGCATCATCGTACATATCCGCGACAATTTTGCAGATACCGATACGTTGACGTAAAAACTAAATAGGCGAGGCCAAGGAATGTCGTAGATTTGTTTGACGAACGTAAATGTACTTATTTGATACCACATAACTGTTGTTAGAAGGCATTTTTGTATGTAAGGTTTTACATCTTCTATCGAGTGATTCACTTTATTTCCTTTTGTCTATTTATGGAGAGTTTTAGTTTCAATATGTTAAAAATAATTTGAAGCTTATGAAGCCACACCCAGCCCACATCTGGTATCGTAATACTTACAAAGACGATTAGTTTCAGATTTAACACGCAGATAAAATCGCGATACTTAAATATTACGGTTGCAATACAATTCAGTATTAACAGGTAGATACATCATCATAGATGTCAAGAAATTATTTAAATAAATTCATATAATTTTATCGAGCTTTAGTAATTAATTTTCGCCTCTCCGTATTTTATTCTATCAGGGATCCATATAATAAGTTACTACGTAAAAACCCTTTACAGTTCTAATATTATCATGGTTTTCAATACACATTTCAAATCTGTCAAACTCATCCAACATAACGTTTTAATCTTCATAGCACCTATACTTAATACTAGCTGAACCCCGCGGTGTTACCCGCTTTTAGTAAATCGCTAGCAACACTGTGGAGCTAAGACATTCGCAAAAAATTATCTAAGTTACTTTTATAGAGAGGCAGACAGAGACAAAAATGTAAACAGTTGTTTTTTTTTAATGTATTATGTATACTTACAAATGCATTTAGTAAAGAACTGTTTAATAAATATAATCAACAGGCACTCAATTTTATTTATTTCTATAGATTTATTTGGTAGAGTAATGTTATGAATTCATTAGAAAATATGATCCTTCACAAATAGAAAGTGAAATGAATGCCTAACACGGAGCCATTAAATATTAACTTTAGCGTCATGTTGCTTTGTGTAAGATATGCAAATTATTACCATTCAAGTGTCAAGATACACTTGTATATAATCCGACAGAAATATATTGATGTAAGTAGCAGTACTCTTCGTTATTTGATATGGCTGTTATAAAATTGTTCGGGACTCTACGGAAGCTATACGAAATCTTTATTTGTGTGTGTTGTGTGTTTCTTCGTGTGTATTAGGGAGGATAGATTAGCTGACAGGTGATGAATATAACAGTAGGTCAACAGAGAAATATTTCATTGCCCTTTATGTGTGAATTTTAAAATATCAATTCAAATATAAAATCTACTGATACAATAATATTATACTACACAGCTCTGTTCGAACCTTTTGATGGCATAGTTGTGGATTTAAACCCCACATGGGACTATACTGCGTATAATCCACAAACTGTTGTTCTGAGTCTGGGTTTTCTATGTATCCGTTTTATGTTTGTTTGTAGAGTTCCCCGCTACACAGAATCATTTATTTATTCCTAATACTTGAGTTGTTTCTAAATTGACATTTAATAGCAACCCTAAAGGAAGTAACCCTAAGTTGAAAACACTACTCTGGTCTACTTTAATATGTAATAGTTACAAAGTCGTTAATCGTGCTATTTTCATATTACTCTCTTTCCTTTAAGTGCCTTCTAGAACAATTTTTTTTATCCCCAACAATTTTGAGTAGTTACGTTATTTGATATTTATGTATTTTCTTCTTTTAAGTATTATAACAATACGCTTATAAAAATTAGATGTTAACTATAACATATGAAAATTCTAACACTAAAGATTGCAATAGTATTACCATTAATTTATGATTGATAAGGTATATACATATATTATTTTATTTGGACGTCAAAATATTTTTTTATTAGCTTGTCCAACTCACTGTACCTGATAAAAAACAAGTGGCAGAAACCAGGATTCATCATCATCATCATCAACAGCCTTTAAGTCCACTGCTGGACATAGGCCTCTGCTTGAAAAGGAGGTATTGGCCTACTATACCACGCTGGCCAGACGGGTTTTACAGGGTTGGTTTCAAGTTTGCCTTCTCTTTGCATTGATGTTGTCTTGCCTAGTTTATCCCTTAGTCGCCTTTTACGACACCCGCGTGGAATGAATAGGGGTGGTAACACTATGTACTATTAATCCGTCACCACACGTCCGAAACCAGGAGTAGGGGTCACAGGAGGGGGGGGGGTGATTGAAGACAATGTAACAGGGTGATCCATACTATATACCATCAGTAGGCCTGCAGTATCAAACTCACCAATGAAACACGATAGCACAAATGCTATCATTTTATGGTGGTGTTATTTAAGAGGGTAGTATCGCCTCGAATGAGTCGGCCCGCTCATGCTGAAATCAGTGCGTCTACTTCTTTGAACTTTACTGGTTTCGGATAGTTACAGCCCTATTACCGAATGAGACATGGTGGAAAATTCATTCATTTTTTAAAACTTACATTTAATAGCGATCTCTATTAAATAAGTTTTATTTATATAAAAATCAACTCTACCTAATAATAAAGTATTGCGGATGTGATAATAGATTCGCAATACTTTTATACAACATTATTTAATATATAAAATTCTCGTGTCACAGTTTTCGTTGCCATACTCCTCCGAAACGGCTTGGCCGATCTTTATGAAACTTTATACGCATATTCAGTAGGTCTGAGAATCGGCCAACATCTATTTTTGATACCTCTAAAACGCGAGTGGAGCCGCGGGCATCAGCTAGTCTTTATATATATAATTCTTGTGTGAGTGTGTATGTCACTGAACTTCTCTCAAACGAATGGACCGATTTTGATGAAATTTTTGTGTGTCTTCAAGGGGATCTGGGAATGGTTTAGATTCGCAATTGGACCCGGTAGGTGGCGCTGCGATCAAGTTCTGGAATTTTAAAGTTGGGCGGTACGAAGTTCGCTGGGTCAACTAGTCTTATATATAAAATTCTCATGTCAAAATGTTCGTTCTGAAACTCCTCCGAAATGGCTCGACCGATTTGTATGGAATTTTGTGTGCATATCGGGTAGATCTGAGAATCGGCTACTATCTATTTTTCAAACCTCTAGGACGCGAGCGGAGCCGCGGGCATCAGCTAGTGAATAAATAAAATTCAAATAAGTAAAGTTTTTAATTTCAAAGCTATTCATCTTTTGAGAATTTTGTATGACTGTTTGTGCCAACAGAATAATCTCTGGAACGACTGAATCTAATTTTGATGGGACTTCACTCGAAGATAGCTGATAGTAAAAGAAGGAACTTAGACTACTTTAATTTTAGATAAGATAAGAGAAATGCCTACAAATTGAAATCTTCCCGTCTATTCAAAATCCTACTCAAAACAAAACATCAATCAAAACATCACTGGCTAATAGCTGATCGTATAAGAAGAAAGTTAGGATACATTTTCAGACTAGCTTGGGGGCTCAGTTCGAATACAATAAAAAACATTAAGATTTCACTACCAACCCCTTGTGGAATGCTTAAACTGATCCAATCTCACATGTATCTACGATGAAAGTTTTAATAGGGGCCTATAAAAATAATTTATAGTTTCAAAACCTACGCCTACAGCGGTATATGTGGTTGTGATATAATTGGATACCAACTACTACTCACACACAAACAATTGTAATCCTTAATATCCTCAAGTAATTTAACTTAATAACAACGTTCCATACGCCAAGTAAATATGCAACACATTACAAATAAAACACATTAGGTATGTTTGAGTGTGTGTGTTATTAATTTAAATAACACTTGCAACTGTTATCTAGTAGTTACAAACTTGGCAGAGTATTAAGCTAGCTGCTAGCTACCTATGTATATGTATTATCAAATGACATCAAAATTGTAAATACTATATTGTAAATACCGCGGTAATAAGATATCTGTGTAGCAAAATTCATTTTAATCGGTTCAGGCGTTTTGCCGTGAAAGGATGACAGACTGACAGATAAATAGACAGAGTTACTTTCGCATTTTACTAATAGTAAAGAATTAGAGCTAAGGATTAAGACACTACTTCCTAAACAATTAAATGTGTTCGATCACTTAAATTTTTCCAATAACCTCTGTAATGAATAATCTTTCATAAATTCTAGAGAAATCAAAATAAAATATTTAACTATTAACAGCAACTAATAATTAACATACATAACAATGTATCATTAGTAAATAACAACTATTTAAAAAAAACACACTTATACAAGAGGCTCGGTAAAGCTAGAATAGATAGTCTCGATAGGGTGGGTCAACCCCAACTTTGAGACATTTTATTAAGCCCTCTTATTGCTTTTAATGCTTAAAAATTTACTGTTGCTTGTATATTTATAATACAGAGTATCAATTCCGATATCTCGTCAAGTAATCACGAGCCATTACTATTGGGTTTATTTTTTTAAACTTTGAAAGAAGAGACAAGTGACATATTGTACATTATACCCAATACTTTTAATATGGCTCAGTATACAATATCAATATTAACATACATCAAGTTTATTTTAAAATTAAAAGAAAAACCATCCGACGAGACTTATTTTATTTCAACTCCTAACGCAAAACTTATAGCAAACCACGAAGCATAAATATCAAAATACATAAAGTATAGGCGCTTATCAAATAAAAACTACAGATAAATAGAACTGAACCTTATCCTCACAGGAATAAAATTGAAGTTCTATTGCAGATGCTGGGAGACTGGTTTGTAGTGGAATATTATGCGAGTGCTGAAGAGGCCCTCTCGTACAGTTGTATGAAAGCAGTTTTTACTCAGGATGATCACGTTGCAGGGGCAGGTTTGTATATTTACTTTGCATTTCTGAATAATTTTGTTTAGGTTTTTCTTAGAATTGACTTAGAAGTAGTATTGTTAACCTTTTAAAGTAAATTCAATGAATCATTAATGAATTCATTCTTTTGTATTGTTGTCAATGTCATAGCTGTATTACGCTCATGTGTTCCTATTGTTAACTCTTTATCTCTATATGAACGTCATGGAAATTTGGAAATACCAAAATAATTAATACTTCTAGTCAAGAAATTATGTGAAAATACATACATCTATTTAAATAAATAAAATTGGAGTGTCTGTAAGTAATTTCAAATGAACTTTTTTTTGCTAAATGCATTTCAAAGTAAACAATACGGTACTAACATCAAAAAGGCAATTTTTGACATTTTTGTTTGGATGTCCGTCCGTCTGTTTGTCTGTTTGTAGTAACAACAACAATCACGGTAACACCGCGGGACTCGGCTAGTATTACTTATAATAGAGTGAATTTATTTGCTTGTAAAATAAATATGATATTATTATGAAGATACAACCTCCATTAAAGTGTATGATCAACTTTTTTGTACTTTTGGACACTCTTCTTTGGCCACTATGCTACCGGAATGTGCGTACCTAATAATTATGCCGGAATCATTGCTACTAAAACATTTTGTTTAAAATATGAGTAATCCCGGAATAGTTTTTAATGAGACTGATTCAAATCCCTCCCAGCTCCACTACCTCCCTAATACGCAAAAGGGAACACGTGGCCCCCGCATCCTGTGGAAGAGAACTTCTAAGCACAACTTTTAGTATGTATCATAATTAAATGATTATATCATAATGTATTGAGAAAACTATATATTTTATTCAAACAGTTTGTTTTTTACGAAAACAAATATTGTCAGATAATTTTTCCACCTCACATGGAGTGTACAGATGTCGTATATTTTCTTCTTTGAATCTATACAAACATATAATATTGAAGTGTCTGTATTAATTTCAAATAAACAATATGTTGCTAAATGCATGTGAAAATAAAGACGATACTTACCACAAAAAAAAACAATTTTTATGTCTGTCTGTCCATCTATCTACCTGTCTCTCTGTAACGGGTATTTATGTCCGGTATTTATGTCCGGGTAACTTCTGGAACGAGACTTTTATTGACACTATCTGTCAATGAAAGTCCCTACAAAATCGGCAGGTCGGTCGTTTTTCGTCTTAAATTTTCTCTTTAGAGTCGGAACAATAAAAAGTCCGCATCTGTAATTGTTATTGCGCACACACTTTAGTGGAAGAACAAGAGTAAATCTATTTCAAACCTCAAATTAACCTTTTTAAGTACGAAAGTAGGTTATTATAAGAGTTTAAGCATAAAAAATAAATAAGCTAGTAGTATTGAGTATTCTAAAAGAACACTTTGTGATCACCGAAGTAAATACATCATCTGCTTCTGTTTCCTATTGACTGAAAGCAATGAATAAATGAATACATTTTCTTACAAATGCTACTTCCAACAAAATTAGTCTCAAGGCTTCGTTATTTATTGTTTAGTGTAACCATCATTTTAGTAGTAAATAAAGTTTCAGTGTTTACATTTCTATTGCTGTAAATACTTTACTAACTTCAAAATAACAATTAAATATTTTTACTATTACACATACAGATTGAAACAGCATAAACTGTTATTCGTTAGTTACCATTGAAACAACCATGTATTTATGTACCTATAGATACGATAGATCGTAGTACAAAAAATGTATTGTTCCTAAGAATAAATGGGTCAAAAATAAATTTAAAGAAACCTCTCCTAATACTCTTTCAACGAAATACGGATTTCCACCAGCCGCTCTTAAGCCTATATTAGAGTAGGTATTATTCGAGTCACGAAGGAGTTTAATCAGCGAATAATACAGAACGTATTACTTATGTAAATACTATGGGGATGAATATAGGTACAGTAACACAATTTGATTTTAGTGTTTAGTTAATTGAAGGTATCCTAGAGAGAGAGAATTAAAAAAAACAGTTTTCGTTTCATTGTATCTAAAATAATTACGATTAGTTGTTTAGAAGTGACGCAAAAGGGTAATTATATATGCGTAAATAAGTCAAAAGCTTTTACATAGGTACTTTCGTTTTTGGATATATTTGGATAAAATATAAAATAAATTAAACTAAATAAATTAATAGTGAATAAAGACTAAAATTAAAGCAAGAGTTTTGTTCAAGAAAAGTCGAAAAATTAATATTTTTGTTAATCTCCAGACTAGTATTTTATGTTATAATAGAATATAAATTACTTTGAGACACACCTATCCAAGAATAATATACGTGAACAAAGAATCATTTAACTCCCTACCAAGCTATAAAAAGTTTTACGTGATCTTATACAAAAAAAACTTCGCATCGAATAATAAACCATCATCTATTTGTTTTACGTCCGGTAATAAAGGAAGTATGATATACATGCCACGTTTTATTGCTATCGCGCACGCACAACTGAAAAATTCTTAAGTTTCATCATCATCGGATGAACTACATCAATTCAACCTGTACAAAGTATTTGAATTCATACATTTCCTTCATACTACGTGACTTGAATTATTAATCATATATCCTCTTGCAAAGGGTCCTTGCTACTATTAAGTAACGCTGATTTCAGCACGAATTGGACGGTACTATTCTGAGGCAGAAGACCAACTTCAAATGACAGCATTCGTGATGCCGTATTTCGTTTGTGAGTGTGAGACCAGAGGCCTAATGCTACAGAAGCATCTCACTAAGCCGCCATAGTGTGGGTCACCATGCTGCTTTGACTGCATTCGCAATGGGAATGGTGACCCCTACTTCTGTATTTCACTCAGGCAGAGAGAAGTAAAGTAGGTTTAAATAGAAATCATTCTCTCGTCCTAGAAACTTCTAACTAGGCTGCCATGATGTGGGTCTTTGGACTGCATTGTTTACTTCACCCTTGCTTCTGGATTCTTCTCATGCTTTCCATTAAGCAGAGTAGAGTATGTAGTAGGCTTAAACACAGAAAAGAAATGTGTTGTTGGCCGAAAGTTTGTACTGACACCAAATTCAAAGCTTAAAAATAAAAACACTATTAAACGGGTAATACTTTTTTCCAGATGGTTCTGTGGAATGGACGCCAGGTGTAACTATGAACTTTACTTACCGCTTTGCTGACGACCCTCTTGGAGAAAATCTCCTTGGTAATATAACCTGGAGAGTGGACTTGAATGAGCCAGCTCACTGGACTCATGCTGAGAAAACATGTAAGAGATTCTAGTTATTACAAGTATTAAGAATGACTGCATGGTTGGTCCAGTGGCTTAAGCGGTCGTCACACCTCTTTCTACTGTGCAAAGTGTTTTTGGTTCAAACTTTACATAGGACAACGCTTTGTGTGATCCACAAATTACTGTTCTGAGTCGGGGTGTTCTTTCTGTTCGTTTCATGTGTGTTTGTAAAGTACAAGAAATTAAACATGCATAATATGTGTACAAATGTATTTGTAAATACTTTTGTCATTTTGTGAAAGAACGGCCCCGAGAGCATCTCATTAGCAATTTCACAAAAGCCAAGTTCAAGTTTTCTGCTTAATAAGGCCGGAGTATTTTTTTTTTGGTCATCCTTTCATAGGCTACTGCTGATCATAGGGCTTTCCCTACAAACATAAATTATAAAAAAAAAATTATTACAGATGACGGTATCTACAACACTTATGTACTAGACACGGAGTACAAGACATGGTCGCTTTTACTGCACTGTGCTGAGCAGAAAGAGGGGACAAGATACCTCAGTGCTTTTGTTTTGTCAAGGAAGACTTCATTGCCGAAAAATGTCATGGCGTACTTGAGAGACAAACTGCCGAGGTAAGCAAAATATTAGCACGTCACAGTTTTTTTTTCAAAAGCAGACGATTTGTAACCTTATCATTTAGATATACAAGTATAACTTTAGTCATATAATTTGTAGTAACTTTAAAATTATGATAAAATTACCTCAAATGAAAATTACCTACACGTCATTTTGCAGGAGAGGCTTATGTCTAGCTGTGGACTATTGAAAGCTAATGATGATGATGATAATAAATAATCTTACTTTAGTGTTTAGTATACACAAATTACAATAATAAATACTACTTTTTATTATGTACGTAACTACTTTTCAACACATTTTATATGGGGGTGATGTATGAGAAACCTTCTTAGTTGCTACATTTTCATATATGTACTTAATTTATATTTAAAGATTTTTTCCCCTACTAGTCTAACATTTAATTAAATAAGTATAGGTTATTAGTATGTATTATAAAACATATTTTTGTAACGAAGTGGTCGTGATACGTTTCCATCAACAATTTTTGAACGTCGCAATGATAAATACAATTTTTTTTCAGATATGATGTTGATATCAACTACGTATTTCCCATATCTCACAAGAATTGTTCTTCGAAGCCTGCTAGACATGACTATACACCAATTCTAGTGGAAGTTGGAAGTAAAGTTCCCAAGAAACCTGGAGTTAGTTACAAAGTGGCATTTGGTCATTAATGTCTAATCATTTCACAATCTACATCTAACATAAAATCTAAATTAAGAAATAAAGTTATGTATAAACCTTGGAATAAAGATACTATTTCTTACAATGAACTAATTATTATTTCTTTTATATTTTGAAAACTTGCTTTTTCAAATCGATACCTTACGTTACTTTATTATTAAGATAATTACAATGTACCTACAGATATAAGTATTCTTATTTTTATTATCGCTTACAGCATGGTGACCATTTTTTTTTTGTGTGGAAAATCAGCATGGACCGTCACCCCACCGGGGCTTACAGCGGGGTGGTGTGTCGGACTCGAACCGACAAAACACCACACGGTGTGCCCTCTCTGCGCTTCTCTTTTACGAGGAGGAGGATTCCAGGGTGAGATCTCCTTCTGGACTCCTCCAGCGCCTGCCCGCTCCTGATGCGGGCACCGTCTTTGTTCGACGACCCTCTCTTAGGCGGCGTCTGGCACACACGAGGTAACATAGTAAGATGATTCTGCATCATTGAGCCTCCGGTATCACACTTGACATTCATCAATGCAATACGACAATACGAAAGATTTTAGGTTGATCTTCTGTGTGAGGGTAAGGGCTACAGTACACTAGCTACTTTTAGCATCGGCGATCGGCGATTAGGCGACTGCATCGATGCTGCATCGCGTTTTAGCGACTTCCTGTATCGGAAACGCGGTATCGGAAACGCGCGTTTTAGCGACTGCTCAGATGCCAAATCGATGCTACCGGCATCGGAATGTGTGCGGAGAGTAGCATTCAGTTGCTGTGTCTCGCTTCTAAAAAGCGACTCAATCTCCGCGTTTGGCGTTTTTAAGTGTGCGGTGTAGAGCGTTCGGTCGCCGTATTTGGCTTCTAAAAAGCGACTAGTTGCCGATCGCCGATGCTAAAAGTAGTTAGTGTGCTGTGGCCCTAATACCGCCCTGTAGCCGGCCTAATCATACTGATATCAGCGTGAAAACGAATGAAAAAGATATGTTAAGATAATTACTATTTACACTATTAAGAACTTTTCTTTTCTGTCAATTAAGAAAACGTTTCTGAGATAAACTTTTGCAGTTGATCAGTTGAATCCTTATGGTCTTCATATTTGTAATAATATGAAAATCAAGCATGACATCATGTTTATTTTTACATATTTTCTATGACACAAATAGTTTTTGTGGCATAATTATAGTTACTAAGTCAATTAACATACAAATACGTATGGTAATCCTAAAATATACTAAATAATCTTTGTTTTACAATTTTACATTGGAAATTGCTTTTTGCACATTTTTTGCTATTTATTTTTCCCAATGTGCATGCATCGACTTTGAATACTATTGCCGGAAATAAAGACCCGCTTAATCGAATGTTTTTATGCCACTCCTGCAACGGTATATATATATATAACTTTTTTCGGCGGTAGGTGTTGAAAATTATAGACGTTTCGTAAATCTCGAAATTTTATTTAAATTATATTTATTACTCTTTGCCTAATTTTACATATTAGGAACAAGTAAATACAGTTTACGGGCCGGTACTCACGTTTGTTGAACATTTAATGTGATAACAATCCATTAAATATACACCACCTGCCAGTGCATCGCTTTACAGTGATTGACAATTTAGTTTTTTTTGTTTATTTTGATATCATCGAGAATGCCACAAGTAACTGATATATTGACGGCACAGAAGACCCTGGAGGAGACGTTCGCAAGGAGGATGTCTGATCTTGAGGCTCAAATCCAAAGTGCTGGTCCTGCTAAAGATACAGTGGCCAAGGTTGCGGAAGAATTCCGAACTTTCCGGGAGCTGGTCTTCTCCATGTTGGGTTTGCTTCGGAAACAAATAAGCGAGTGCTCTAGACAGCTGGACATCATGGAAACCAGGCAGCGACGTAAGTCACTGATTTTCTTGGGTGTCGAGGAAGCTGAGAAGGAAGACTGTAAGGGGGTTGCACTTCAGATCATCAATAGCAAGTTGGGTCTCAAGGATATGCCAGCTTCCTCTGTTAAAGTCTGTCACCGACTTGGAATGTCAAATAAGGAGCGTCCACGGCCTATTCTTGTCAAATTTTCTGCTCTGGATGACAGAACGTCAGTGTGGAGGGCCAAGTCGGGACTCAAGGGCTCCGCTTTGACCATCAAAGAGTTCCTAACAAGGAACAGGCAGGGTGTGTTCGCCAAAGCCAGGCTACATTTTGGCATCTCCGCTTGCTGGACACAAGACGGCACCGTAGTAGTAAAGGTCCCTGGTGGTGTACGGCACAAAATCACGACCACTGATGAGCTGAATCCGCTGCTGGCAAAATATCCAAAAGCACAAACGACTGCCCCAACGCCCAGTGATCAGACTACAAGAGATGTCAGGTTTTGTAAATAAACTTAATTCACATAATAGTTACATTTATCATAATTACATGTATAATAATTATTTGCATACAACACCCCCAACTTTGTGAACGCATTATTTCATTGTTTAATTCACGTAGATTTCATTACTTTCATAATAACAATAATTTGTACTTTTCTTTCATCTTTGTTTATTTTTGATTTGAAGTTTGTGAGTAAGAATAAAGTAGCACAGATTATGATATAAATCATTCACTCATATCCGTTCGGATACGTTGCTCGTAAATGTAATACAATCCTTGCATAGAGGTGAGTCTGTAATGTACCGATATTCTCGTTGAACTATCATGAGCTGTTTTTGTTTTTCACTTTATTAATTCTTTTGTTTTGTTTTACAAGTTTTTATAGTGATGTAAGCTGGCGGGTGGTGCAGAGACACAAACGGTGCATCAGGTCATCTATCCCTAATATAATTACTATTTATATACTTAAATTTAATTTATTTTATTGATATATTTATATTTATTATATATATTTTTCTACAGTTTATTTGTGTTTATGTCCTCAGATAGTGAATCTTATATCTCTGCTTGCGAATCTGATACCCCTTTTAGTGAAGAAAGTTTCTGTTCCGTAACAGATACTCTCGGTGGTGTTCTACGCAACAAATTTAATAGTAACAAAAATGGCCACCTATTTAATGTGTGTCATCTAAATGCCCAAAGTATTCCTAGCCACTTTGATGACTTGTATGAGGCGTTTTATGACACCAACGTTCATGCTGTCCTGATCTCCGAGACTTGGCTCAAACCGCACCTTCTTTCCACTTCTTATCCCCTGCCCGGTTTTATCCTCATCCGAAATGATCGGATAGGGAAGGGGGGAGGTGGAGTAGCTATTTATCTGCGCAGTGACTTTCCTTATCGTATCATTGCTTGTTCCTCTTCTAATTATGATGCTGCTGCTGAATTCATATTCTTAGAAGTTTGTGTTAAGGGTGCCAAGGTTTTGCTTGGTGTTGTTTATTGTCCCCCTTCTATTGACTATTTCACTGATTTCGAAACAGTTCTTGAATCTCTGGGTGCAGAGTATGATCATCATGTCATCATGGGCGATTTCAATACCAATCTCCTAGCCCAAAACTCCAATCGTTCCTGTAAACTTCAACTTCTCCTTGAATCGGTCAGCCTTAATATTTTACCACTACATGCCACTCATCACAATAAGGTTGGCGAAGACACTTGGCTTGACTTGATTATCACATCCAATCGATCCCTTGTTTCTTCTCATGGTCAACTTGACGCTCCTGCTTTTTCACATCATGACCTGATTTATCTCTCCTATATCCTCAAATCTCCAAAGCCCGAACCTAGGTTTCTGAACAGGCGTTGCTTTAGACAAATTGATCTTAATAAGTTAAGTGATGATGCATCACAGATCAGCTGGTCATCTCTGACTGATTCCACTACTGTTGATGAGAAGGTGCAAGTATTTAACGAAGTAGTAACCAAACTGTACGACACTCACGCACCGGTTAAAAAGATTAAGTTAAAACGACCGCCAGCTCCCTGGATGACGAGAGATATACAGTTGGCAATGAGACACCGAAATAGGGCCTTTAGTGCATACAAAAGGGACCGTATCGAGAGCAACTGGCAACTGTATAAGTCTGCGCGAAATCGATGTAACCAGGTGATACGGAACGCTAAACGCCGCCATATTCTAGAAAATATTTCCTGCTCCTCTCCTGCTGATATCTGGAAGTTTCTTGGAACCCTTGGTATCGGCAGATCGCGATTTGTAGACTTTCCAAAATCCTTAAGCCTCGATTCCCTAAACCAACATTTCACCACTTCTGTCACCTTGGATAGTTTATCTGAACAAAATACTCGTAACTACATCAATAGTCTACCGCGTCCTAAGTTAAGCCCTTTTCATTTCAGTCCGGTTGCAGAAGGAGAGATTAAGAAGATTATCATGTCTATCAAATCCCACGCGGTTGGTTGTGATGGCATTAGTCGGCGAATGATAATCACATTACTAGTTCATCTCCTGCCCGCTGTCACACATATTGTTAACTTCTCTCTCATGTCTGGCACATTTCCGTCTTTATGGCGAAGAGCATATGTGCATCCTTTACCTAAAATCCTGAATCCATCTCTCCCTACTCACTTTCGTCCAATCTCTATCCTTCCCTTCCTCTCCAAAGTGCTAGAAGCCTGCGTTCAAAAACAGTTCTCCGAATTCATTTACAGTAATAATTTACTCAGTCCTTATCAGTCAGGTTTTCGACCAGGTCATAGCACAGTTTCTGCCCTTTTGAAAGTGACTGGCGATATTAAGGCGGGGATGGAGAATACTAAGGTTACCACCGCAGTATTGGTAGATTTTTCCAATGCCTTCAATACCGTCAGTCATGAACTCCTTCTTGCTGTCCTAACCCATTTCTCGGTCTCTCAGGAAGCACTGGACTGGTTTTCCTCTTACCTTCGGGATCGCCAGCAATTAATTAAAATGGATAATTCCTCCTCTAGCTGGAGTAGTCTTATTGCTGGCGTACCTCAAGGCGGTATTCTTTCACCTCTCCTATTTTCCATCTTCATTAACTTTATTACCCTAAGACTTCAGTGTTCCTATCACCTGTATGCTGATGACTTGCAGTTATACTATCAATCAGAGTTGTGCAATGTATCGTCCGCGGTTTCTATAGTAAACAGTGACCTGGCAGCCATTAAGCATTGGTCCGACATGTTTGGTGTGTCGGTTAATCCAAGCAAATGTCAGGCTATAATCATCGGGAGTAACCGTAATATGAGGCAGCTCAACTTTGCTTCACTTCCACCACTTACCTACAATGGCATGATTATTCCATACTGTAAAAGTGTCAAGAACCTCGGATTATACATTGACACAACTCTCAGTTGGCAGAAACAAGTTGCATCGGTTTGTCAGAAAGTCACAGGCTCTTTGCGCGCCCTTTATAGGCTTAGGAATTTTCTTCCATTGAAAACTAAGGTAATGCTTGTTCAGACCCTTATATTCCCAATAATTGACTATGGTGATATGTGCTACTTTGACCTGAATGCAGATCTGCTCAATAAGCTTGACCGTCTTCTCAACAATTGCATTCGATTCGTTTTCAATTTACGCAAATATGATCACGTATCTCAGCAACGCTCCCAATTAAATTGGTTTCCAATTCGCATACGCAGACAGTTTCGAGCTTTAACAACCCTATACTCTTTACTCTTTTCTCCAACTTCTCCTTCCTATTTAACCACTCAACTTCAATATTTAGGTACAAACCACTCTAAAAACCTCAGGTCTTCAAATAATCTACTTCTTCACTGTCCCACCCACCGCTCTGATTTCGTACACTCCACTTTTCTAATACAATCTGTACTGCTATGGAACGCGCTCCCTCTCGAGATCAGGATGGCAAAAACACGACAAAGTTTCAAATACCTATTGCGGAAACACTATCTAAACTCATTGTCAGAATCATCATAATTTTGAAATCTCCTTTTCTAAAATTATAATATAGTATGTATTTTTAAATTGTATTGTATGTATGTATATATTATGTATTTTATGTATGTATAAATGTAAGCATTTATAATATATGTTTAATATGCGTATATATAATATATGTATATATATTTTTTCTTTTAAAATTACAATTTTAATTTCAGTGCATCTACCATGTCTGGCTCTGCATCGCCCTAAGGTCGACTGGGAGAAAATGCCTACGGCATTAAGTCCGCCTTTGCTGTATTTTAGCATAAAGATTTAAATAAATAAATAAATAAATAAATATATCGTAAGTGTCAGGAAACCATTGAATGTAGACAGTGCTAAATCACTCGTAACTGTTTTTGGGTAGACTGTATTCAGCACCGAACGTTCTGTAAATGAGATATTGATAGAAGATTTTAATTGTTCTTATGTTTTTTGTTGTTTAACGTTGCCAAGGTGACTCAACTATGCCTGGTGAAAAGCGTAAGTAGAATCCAGAAGTGGGGGTCCATTTTATTGCGGTCTAGTGAAATGCTTCTTCACACCCCGCTTAAAGAACCCGGGCTCATGGTAGAAAGCAAACACATGAGCTCTCAATGATACACTCCCCATGGTAAAGGTGATAGGGGCCTGCCATTGAGGCGACATCTCTTTGACTGAAAAGGCTCGAGGAACTGGGTGGCTTCGGTACTATCAATGATGCGAACTGCTCGAATCTGCAACCGATCGAGAGCCTCAAGTAAATACTGCGTGAATCCATCGCAAAGATAAGAACAGTACTCCACGCCAGGAAAGGATGGCACGGTAAGAAGAACCGTCCTCCCTTGTTTAGTACGATTAGCTTCAGCGAGGTTATTAATTATTTTAATAGTCATACTTTCTTACTCCTACGTTCATATTAAAAATCTTTAAAAAAAAAAGATACTGACGTTTCGTGGTTAAATTTTGAAACATTAACTTACAGACATCGAGACCCTACTAAATTAATGTAGTTACATATCCATTACAAATACTATTTCATTAATTTGAAGTTTTTTAAATTGAGGAAGCATTTTCGAGAGCAATTATTTCAAATAGTAATAATATGTCCGTTTGAAGAATAGAAGAGCCTGATTTCAGCAAGAATGGGCCGGCTCGGCTGGGGCAGTACCAGACCCAATGATGCAGAAGTATCTACATGGTTACCCATACTATAGTGGCACTCGCAATGAAGATGATGATCCCTACTCCTAGATTCTACTCAGGCTTTCCATCAAACAGCGTAGAGTCACTATGGTAGGAATAAATATTTAAAAAAGGCTTATGAAAAGTGTGCAAATAAGCGTAAAGTTCCATAGCAAAAGAAAATTCACAAAGCCTTTAAAGTATAATTTATTTAATATAAAATTCAATAGACCATTCTAATCAAGAGTCTTTAAAAATACTTTCGTTCTTGAAGACCGTCCTTATCATTCCTAAGGAAAATTATTTGAAAAGTATACCAACGCTTAACGATTTATTAAAATACGGAAATTAGGGGTTTTATACAACAATAAAAACCCCAGGCCACAGATAACAATGGTACTTCTTCACTCTCCTGAGCTATATTAATTTTGCTGACTCGCATTATATAACAAGACACTAATGGATTTTATCATATAGCACTTACGTTGATAATACTACATATTAGCTCGCATGAAATGTAAACAATGTATACCTACATACATATATTCTCCGCCTCAGCATTTTGAGCTTATACCACATATTTTTGCAGATGTATTCAAGCCCCCACTCAACTGAAGGTCAATCGGAGGCTTTACTTACAATTTATATATAAAAATCCACATTTATACAATTTAACACATACAAATTAATATTCGACTTCTCCGATTCCGTCGACTACTAAAAAGTCATTTAAGTTAAGATTGGTTTTAGTAATTATATTTAAGATACATTAGAAACAAAACATATATAGTTTAACAGTGTGATAAATACAGCAAAGTCATTTGAGTATTCTTCCAAAGAACTGATAGGGCATGCACATTGTTCCATGGTATAATTATTAGTATGCAGCTCAGTTGTCGTCTGAACACATACGATAATAACAGACACATTCTTATACCCATATGTTATAGTTATGACATTCAAACTTGACCGTGTCTAATGTAACAAATAATGGGCGTGTAAAATAAAATTCTCTGTGTAAAACATATTGTTAAGCTTTGGAAAATTAGAATATTAAGGAACCATAGATAAAAAAAAATACAGATGAACGTTTTGTTGCATATAAAAAGATTAAGTGCCCTGTTTCGTTATGTATTTAAAACATAGAGCGACACGATACGTTCCCCTCTGTCAAAGCATAGGTCCAAATGGGCATATGCTTTACACTGTTGTGTTAATGTGTGTGTAAATTTTAGATTTTTTTGGTTTTAATTGTTATGTGTGCGTTCATAGTGACAGAAGACTGTTTTTGTATGTTAGTTTTAAATGTGTAAGTATGTGTGATGATAGACTATTTTTTATCGGAAAAAGACGCTATATACGTAGCCACTCCCTTACGATCCGCGAGCCTGTGCTAAATGTTATTGAACAGTCAACTTACAATAACAGAAGCCTGCATCAGATAAGTAACATAAAACCTTAAAATATTTTGTTTATAGAATTTTGGGACGACAGTTATTCCAACAACTCAGAGACTCTGCATCAATATTAATTATAACAGTGTTCTAACTTCTCAGTAGATACAATGCCTTAAAACATTACATCTACTTATCTTATTTCATAGTTGGTGATGTAATATAGGTACTACAGTGATCATAAAATAATGTTGATCGCGAGTAGAAGCTCAATCGCTCGCTTAGTTGTAACTAAAACCATTACGTTAACAGAAATCAGTGTCATTTTTGCATTTTCTTATTATGAAGGAGCCGGGGAAGTGCAATGGTTTAATCTTTAAGTTATCCATATAGATGTTAATCGCAGCTTAGATGCTTAAAATAAATTTTGAAATTTAAATTTCTATCAATTTTTAATTGCCCCTTAGAAGATGTCTCAAATTCTCGGTCGCTCATAATTCAAGGATGAATTTCTCCGTAGGTACAAACTGATAGACATTTACTCTAAGAGATGTTCTGATCCAGTAGTCTTTTGATAATTATATATTTTTTTAGAATAAACTAAGTATGCTAGAATAATATCTACCGTAATCATTTTACAACTTGTTCAGTTGTAAAATGAGCTATAAAAACAGAATAAGCAATAAATTGTTACACTTCAATTCTTATTCATAAATGTTGAAAATCAATCGTGTTATATACTTGAACTCTCTATAAAGTAATAACTTATGTTGTTAGTGAGTTACGATTCATAAATAACTTCACGTCAACAGCTGTTTAATAATGTTAAAATGTTCAATTTTACTCATGCTTCCTAAATATTGTTTTATTATTGAATTCTACTAATGGTTTCCATCAAGCAGAGTAGAGGCATGTCGGCAGGCTCAAATGTGAAAAAAGAAAAAATGTTCCTAATTATTTGATTAGTGTTAGTGAAATCTGTAGAGGGAAACACATTTGTTAATTATACTTAAGTTTAAAGTCTAAATATTGTTATATTAATGAATTCTACTCCTAGTTTCCATCAAGCAGAGTAGAGGCATGTCGGCAGGCTCAAATGTGAAAAAAGAAAAAAAAATCCTAATTATTTGATTAGTGTTAGTGACATCTGGAGAGTGAAACACATTTGTTCATTATACTTTCAGGTTAAAGTCTAATCATCATTCTGCCGGATTTCGGAGGCCGGGAGATTGATGTAGAATGATTGGGCCTCCGGTCTCACATTCACCAACGAAATACGACGGCAAGAATGCTGTCATTATTAGGATGGTCTTCTGTGTGAAGGTAGTACTGCCCCGGTCGAGCCGGCACATTCGTGCTGAAATCAGCGTGGCTCTACTACTTACACTTGTTGATATGTAGAACTGCATATATTATTTCAATGACTGTTCCCGTAATACACTCATATGAGACACTTGATAATTAAAAGAGCATTAAACATCAAAATATTATATTATAATGTATTCATGCGCCTTTAAATGGCACTGCTACAAACTCTAATTAAACTGGTATCAGTAAATAGACTGCGTTTGACCCACGCATTAAAAAAAATACATAGAATGAAATTAACAGTAGTCACTGAATTCAAGTTTGTTTTGAACGTATAGCCATATTAAGAAAAAACGTTGTACAGCAGGTACTTTAACACGGTATAGTCTTTGGCAATGTGTTAGTAATTCAGGTGTTTGCGCAAAGCCTTGGTTATAAGTATGAAAGGAACCCGCTCATCATTTTTTTCCTGATAACATCAGAAACATGGTTGAGGCACGAACGTGTTTTTATTTTACTGTTTTGTTCTTGTGCTTCCACTTGGCTGCTGGAAAGGTTAGTAATGACTAACACTAAACAACATTTATGAAAAATAAAATACACTTAATAAATAAAATACTTATACTGAAAACCATCAAATGATTGAACTCCTATTTATAAATTTCTTAAGTCCTAGATATCATGAATTAACGTTTCCTGGTTATAAAATTAATATTATAATACTAAGTTAATATTGATTCATTCCTGTGTGTCCTATTTAAAAACGAATCTAGTCAAGGTCAAACACATAAAAAGGCTTACCTGTTTAAACATAAATAATTGAAACACATAAGATTAAGTCTAAAGTTAGATTTATATCCTAAGGAGACATATAAAGTCGCCTCTTAGAAAACAAACACAATTGCGTCACACGAAGCAAGTTGTTCTTTTAAATTGGGGTTAACGTCTTAAGGTGATATAAAAAAATCTCTCTGGAATTGTGTTGAAGTTTCAATTTGTTTCATTTCGATTTTTCATGCATACAAAATTGGATTTTATATTTGATCTGTTATTTTTTAGGAAACCTTTATTTTATTTTATTTTAAACTTTCTAAATATACCTTAAAACTTAAAATGAGCATGAACAGATTCAAAAATAATATTTACAACAATTTCTTTTCCAGCCATTCTTAGGATTCTTGTTTTGTGACTTTTTGTGTGATGATGACGACGATTCTTCCGCTTCTACAACCACCGCTAGCACTGAAGATCCTTGGGATCTGTTATTGTGTGGTGGATGTGGAACAAGGAGACCGATAACGACGACACCAAACCCCTTAATACCGAACCCTATGCAGCCACCTTTAAACTTTGTCATTCGTAAGTAATTATTTGTGAATTTTAAAACGGATTTCTTTTGAACAGACAGATTTTTGTATTTGAATTATGAAAAAAATATGCGTTCGCTTTGGTTTTTCTTCTCAATTATTTACAACTTTGGTTCTTAAAGATCTGTTGATGTCTTCTTCTAGTAATAATTTATCTATGAAATTTCATAACTTTTACCAGATCTTCTTCCCCTTATTTCGTTGGAGTGAAACCTAATTCTTCTCATGACAAGAAAAACGATTTTTGTCACCTCCCCGCCAGTTCGTAATGCGAGATGCTAAATAAGTGGAAAATGCAATAGCGATACAGTACTTGTTTCAACAAGTTCAAGTTATTATTATATAATAAAGCATTTAGTTATTGGTAAAAATTTCTACAATTACTTGTAGCCAAAGTTAATAACGCATGTATTAGAGAAAGAAATAGAGCAGCAGAAATTGCAATGCTAGGGTAAGTTCGCCTCATTCAGCTTCATCCTTCAGTATGCGTGTATGCCAGTTGTCGGTTAAATTATCGGCTAATGTTACATTAATCAATAATATTCCAATAGAGCCTATCTCTCTGCTAATCTTTTGACGTTAGTGAGTAACACCTATATAAAGTTACGTGTAAGTTTCTGATATGTTATTGATATGACTGTGTCCTTTCTTCCGTAAAGCATGAAGATAACTGACATTTCAATCTTCATCAATATGTTACTGTTTACATTGTTTCTTTATAAACTGCTCACAATTTAAAAGTACTATTTAAATATTTGAAATAAAATATAATAATTTAAACCTAATTTTTTTTATAGTTATTCCATTAATTTTAATGGTATTTCTGACATACACGTTTCTTTTTTCTACAGCATAAAAGTGCATGCATCCATTCATAATTAAACTCACTAATTGTACTTTTTTCCACTATATAATAATACTAGCTTTCCGCCCGCGGCTTCGCCCGCGTGGAATTCGTTTATATCGCGCGACACGGTAAGGGTAGATTAAACAATCTTACATGATTTTATGTTTGATAATAAGGAACTTCGACACAAACTTTCGCCCTCTATTTCAAACCCTTCTTTATTTTCCTTTATCCTTTCCTGTATCCTTTGTCCTTTCCCAAGTTCAGTTCTATCTTCATACCAAATTTAATCAAAATCGGTTTAGTGGTTTAGGTGTGAAAGTGTAACAGACAGACAGACAGACAGAGTTTATATTAGTAGGAATTACACCATCGGAAAGTAGAGATTTCATCAAACAGAAAACACCCAAAATTTTTGAAAAAAGTAGATATTTTGACGGGTGAATTTTCGATATTAAGTTTGATTAAGAAAAAATAAATATTTCAAATCAAATAAATAACAGTGTTTTCGGGACATAAAAAAGGTAAGTTTTCAGTAAACTTCGTTTAATTTTTTTTTTTTAAAGATAAAAAACCAAACCAAAACCAAAGAATTTTTCACATGTAATTTGAGGTTATGTGAAAAAAGTGTCAATACAAAATCGGCCAAGTACGTGTCAGGCCACGCACAGAAAAGGGTTCCTCAGTCACCCATAATGGTACGTGGATTAGAAATTGTATCCATTGGGTAATTGTTATGTTTGCGTATTAATGCGTTAATTTTGTATGACGTTTTCCAAGTAAGCACATTGTAGAAGTTAAGCCTCTATAACTCCTGAACTAACAAAGTCATCTAATTCGTTATAGTTTTCATTTAAAGTTCATTATATGGACCACTATCACAAATTTTTCCAGATTTTTGAGCCGGCCGTTTAGCTTTTAGAGGGGGGGGGGACGCCGTGTTTTTACAAAAAAGTAGCCTTTAAAGTGGAATTTCTCGCAAACGGATACCTACATCAATAAATCGTCTTAACAACCCTTTATTGTTTTTAAAAGACCTATATAATGATACCCCACATGATGGGGTAGCCGCGAGGAAAAAAAAAACATCCCCACTTTACGTGTAGGGGAGGTACCCAAATAAAAATATTTTTCATAATTTTATTGTAGCACTTTGTCGACGTAATTACAATACATATTCATGCAAAGTTTCATCTTTCAAGCACTTACCGTTTGGACGGTAAATCGAGGACGGACGGACGGACGGACAGACAGACATGATGAATCTATAAGGGTTCGAAGTCATAAACTTCGGAACCATAAAAAGATGTAGATCTTTTAATTACCTTTTTATTACTTTGCCATTTAACTTTTTTCCATAGGACTTGTAGTTTTGCCGGAAATCGAGATAAACCGTTTTTTACCCTTTTTTTATATGTTTAGCCATCCAAAGTGACTCTACCCTGCCTGATGGAAAGCATGAGCAGAATCCAAGAGTCGGGGCTACCACACTTACTGCGAATGCAAACAATAATGTATGGCGGCCCACACTATGGCGGCTTAGTGAGATGCTTTTTCATGCCCCGAAAACCCGAAAACCTCCCCCCTTATCCCTTCCCGACCTCAGATCGCCCGTAAGTTATTTTTCCTTTCATTTTAATAATATTCTCCTCCTTTTCCAATAGGTTTCATCATACTATAATTTTATTTGTTTTCAAAAATTATCTACCCTTGTATAATGGTCTATATGTCATTTACAAACTATCATTGTGGTTGCCAGGCAAGTGTGTTATGCCTAGCAACCTGTGAAGTTTTGACAGGAGATAAATAGTGATACATTTTGACATCTACGTTTTATATATTTTTATAATCATCTAGCTTTGGCCTTTGTATCTCGATTATTGCAGTAAAAAGTAGCCTATGTCCTTTCCCAAGTTCAGTTCTATCTTCATACCAAATTTCATCAAAATCGGTTCAGTGGTTTAGGCGTGAAAGCGTAACAGACAGACAGACAGACAGAGTTACTTTCGCATTTATAATATTAATAGGGATAGGTACATTTTTAACAAATTTTACATGTTTATTATTTCTGTATACCCACAGTTTTAGAAAATTCGTTGTTTAGGTTGTGAATAATTTTAAATATTAATAACTTTTGATAAAGCGAAACCGGTCAGGTAAAAATTAATAGAAATACATTAAATAGTGGAATAAAAGTACAAGTGACTTTAATTTAAAGAATATCTTTTACAAAGTTCCACTAAGTGCCGACAATAGAGAGTATAAATTATACAAGCATCCATTTTTTCTCCTCACATTTCAAAATATCCATCCATTATTTATTTTTCTTATAATTTTAGCTGCGTCATCGAATGCCATGAATTTAACATGGTATCCTGGATCAAATGGATTTGTTATGATGCCTATGAATCAAGGTGGTGCTCCACCGGCTAACGGAGCTGCGGCTAGTCCACCACCACCAACAACAGCTGCTCCTGCGACAACAGCTGCACCAACATCTGCTGCTCCCGCTGCATAAGCTGTAAACATTCAATAAATCACAGAGCAACACACGCCCGAGTACTGAAGGGGAGTAGCTATGCCATTTTATTTCTGTAATTTTTTGTCAAAGGTAAATTTTAGACTCACATACTAAAAAATCGCCGTCATCATGAACTCACATACACACATTCTGTACGTAATATTCAACTGCGACAATGTAATTGTTATTTACATTGACGCAGTTGAATATTACATAAAATAAAATTTCACACACACATAAATACAGAATTTTTTGTCATTGTTAAGATATGCATAACAATGACAAAACATTCTGTATTTATTTGGGCTAATGCTTTGACAGAGGGGAACGCCTGCGTATGACTTCTCCCTGCAGTGTGGATTCATGTTAATTAATATCGATAGTTTATACATATTATAAATCTCAATAGATCGCCTTTCGAAGTAACACTAATGATAGGTTAAATGTTGTTTTCAATTGATTGTTAATTAATTAAAGAGTAAATGTAAGGTAATAACTGTATATAGAAATGGTATTCTAGTTTCCAGTAAAATAATTTATTTTAATGTAATTATAATAAACGTTTCATGTAGTTTTAGTATTGATTATCGTTAATCATTTCAAAATCTTATTCTTCCTAGCCTTAATTATTCCTAATATTATTTGGAGTCGTTTACCAGTTCAACTGGACTTACCTTTCGCGCAGAATCCCAATCCCAAACTAGATATCAACCGACTAACAACTGCACGTCGTCTCGTGTGCCAGAAGCTGGGGAACCAGGTGCAACCTAGAATGAGGCGATTTGATTCCATGGCCTGGGTAAGCGCCAGGAACCATCCAGCTCACGCCTCCGAGTGGATTACACTGAGGTCCAGGTGAGTTAGTAGATGAAGTACCTAGGCCTCATTCTGGATAGTCGGTGGAGCTTCGAAGAGTATTTTAGTCGATTAGTCCCCCAAGTTCGAGGAGTAGCAGGGGCGTTACATCGTCTTCTGCCAGATCTTGGGGGACCAAGGGAAGATGTTCGGTGCCGCTCCGTCTCCAATGAGGCAGCGATGATCCTGGCGTGATCTCCACCCTTCGATATTCAGCTGACATGAATAGGATGCTCTACGACCAAATTCGTTCTGTCAAAAGAGAGCACTCGTGCACATTCGTATTCTGAGTTCAAAAGAGAGCACTGGATCATGAGCCCGGAATTCTACGGCGAAACGCACAAGATCAAGCTCTGCGGGATTGCCAGGTATGGCTCGAAAAATCCCGGAATGAGAGAGGACCGACTGTGTCACTGCTTCGTTGGTCTCGTTGGTCTAGTGGTCAACGTATGCGACTGCTAATCAAGAGGTCTCGGGTTCGATTCCCGGGTCGGACCAATGTTTGTGTGATCCGCAAATATTTGTTTCTGAGTTTGGGTGCTTTCTATATGGGATGTATACGAATTCTCATGTCATGTTTGTTACCATACTCCTACGAAAGGGCGTGAATGATTGTTACGAAATTTCGTGTATTTATTCAGTAAGCCTGAGAATAGGTATTTAAATACTATGAGTAGTAAAGGATTAAACGAACGCGAGTGGAGCAGCGGGCATTGTCTAGAAAATAAAAGTGTTCAGATTTTAACACAAAATTTTAATTATTGAGATCCCTAGAAGACACGGCAAAACTCGCTAATTGACCTATTGCAGTATTATTAATAAAGCATATTCTAAGGATACAATCACGGAACAACATAACTAATTATAGGTGATGGCACTTGCTTTCCCTTTTCCTTAAAATGTTTATAGGAAGTATGTCCAACGTAAGATCACATCACAGCTATTTTGTATAGGCAAAGCTAATCATTGTATATCAATGATAATCATATGTATTTAAAAAGCTTTACTAAATAAAGGTTTTTTATAAACATATGAACTGGCACAAATTGACTCTTCTCTGCCTCATGGACAGCATGAACAGAATTCAAGAGTAATAGTTGTTACAGCATGGTGACTCACATAATGGCTCCCTATTGAGATACTTCTGCATCATTGGGCCTATAGTTTCGCACTCTTCAACAAAGCACGACAACATGAAAGCTGTTACTTAAGGTTGATCTTCTCGTTACAAGCTAAGCTTGCGTGAGTGTTAAAAGTAAAACCAGTTCAGAGTAAGCATCATCCTTTATTTTATTAACTTTTACAATATTAAACTTTAATATTAAGAAGTAATATAATTAAATAATTCGGACATATTATACACAACGCCATCTAGTCCCAAACTAAGCAGAGCTTGTATTATGGGTACTAGACAACTAATATATTTATATTACATATTTATATTATATACTTAGACATACTTTTTTTGTAAATACATGCATATTATACATAGAAAACACCCAAACTCCGAAACAAATATTTGCGGATTACACAAACATTTGGTCCGACCCGGGAATCGAACCCGAGACCTCTTGATCAGCAGCCGCACACGCTAACCACAAGACCAACAAGGCATAATTGCCTTGTTGGTCTTGTGATTAGCGTTAGCAACAAGGTATATTTAATAATATAAAACATTTATTTTAAAAATAGTTTTGAAGATTATTAAGCAACACAAATTCAGTTTAGTTTAAAAATGCAAGTAAGTTCTAGGTTTTGACTGACTGACACAAGAAGGAATAGTCGAACCCTCTAGTTCGACACAATGGTACAGACACTCAAAAACGGCAACTTCTATAACCAGCACGTGTTGTCGTGTAGAGGCAGGGAGAAGGTGGGAACAGTTGAGCTCGAAGACCTGAAGAGTTCGTTATATCACTTTTCAAAATAAGGACGACATTAGACGTCTTTTTCATCTACTTTTCTTTTAATATACAATTGTTTACTTTGTGACACATTATTGAACTGTTAAATGCGCTGGAAAATGTGACTTATACTTCTTGCTATAAAAAAGTCATAAACGTATTATAAGTGATAATTAAACAAATAATTAATTTACACGATACTTATTCCATTCTAAATGCAATGGTTAACCAATTATTGTTAGTGCAAAAAGGTATGCGTCGAATACTGCTAGTAGTAGCAGTTAGTAAATTAGGACGGGAAGTTTTGCAACCAACATCCAAGAATTTCAACAATATTTTGTGTATTTCGTGAATGAATCGGTACTTTTACGAAAGGTGTATTAATGGTCACTGTCAAAGAAGAATTCGAACAAATACGTACGTGTAGAATAAACTGTTACATATGTCGATACCTGATTGATTAGGTAATTCGAAATTAAAGTGTTTGAAATAATAACAATATCGGCTATTGAAGTTCCCTACCAATTGGAAGATTATTAGATAGGTATGTATAAACCTTTTTATATATAGAAATAACTACTAAACTTTGAAAAAATATTAAACTTTTTATGAAGGTCGTCTTGTTTTGGTAATATTGATTCTAACTAAACTTTGAAAATAATTGTGAAATGAAAAGTTTGTGATATAGGTAAATTGTTTGACGTGAGGTTGTCGAGTAAAGTGTTTCTCAGTCCTTTAGGGTAATTTTTATGGCTAAAGGTAAGTTTTACATAAGAGGCCGTGACACCCACGATAAAAATCAATGGTCGGGCAGACTCGTAAGTTTTTTTAAATTTTAACTTCAAAAAGAATCTACTCTGCCTGATGGAAAGCATATAGCAAGTAGAATCCAAGAGTGATTGCCCCGACCATCATAGTAGATGTGTACAATGCAGCGTGGTAACCCACTCAATTGCGCCTGAGTGAGATACTTTTCAATGCTTACAGGAGAACGAAGCACGTGTGCTGGTAGTGCATTTCAGTTTTTAACTGATTGGCTCAAGAAGGAAGAGATATTTGCTTATTAAAAATTTAAAAAAAGTACTTGCACGATGTAAAGTATGTCACGGTCTATGCAAATCACGCGTGCATGCGTGTCACGTTAACAATCGCGATAGCAGAACCTCGGTTCACGCATATCGAATGTATTGATACTTTTTAAAATGTGTACACATGTACTATGTACTGTTTCGTCTCCTGAGTCAAGTAAGGTCACGTATTGTATGTGTACGAATTTATACGATTCAAGGTAAACCCGACGTACTTGATAAATTATTTGGAGTGGTAGTCGGGTGTCACGGGTGGTTTTATTGTTTTATCATATCAAACAAAACTACAAAAAAATATTAAGGCATAATGAGAAACCTCTAAGATTTGTGTTGTGTCACCAGTATCACATCACACAGGTAGTCAGTATAAATCATTTAGAACAGTTATTTGAGAAAGAATCCATTAATTGAATTTTGATGATATTCTGGCAATTGGCTCCATTTAAAAACTGAAATTCAGCTTAAACCGGTTGAATTAGTAGCCGACTCCAAATAAACTTGGGAATAAAGGCTAGGAAGATGAATACATACAACCTTTCACGTTTATAATATAAATAGGATGTATTTGTCTAAGTAGTAACTTCTGACTAATGTTCTAATCAAATAATTTATATTAAATCTCGAGAACGAAATGATTTCTTTAAATGTTACGTATAAAAGCTCAGCCTGTATACAGTTGACTCAAACAGGTTCGTCTTGCAGGACACCGTGACGCAATTCTCAGGTTACGTCCAATTCATCGCTCTGTTTATTATGTTACTTACATTATTCAAGATAAATGTTACCCTTTTATTAACAACTAGCTGAGACCCGCGGTGTTACCCGGGGATATTGTTGTAAGTGTTGTTTATGAATTTTAGATTTGAATGGTAAAACTATCCTAGACCTATTCATAGATGTCTCAAATTCTTGTAAAGGTTGTCTGAAAGAGATCACCGTAAGCGATATGACAGAGGATTGTTATTCACCTATATTTATAATAAATTGTCACTTTTTTGTTCATGTTTGTTGTAAACTTGTTTGATTAATGTTGATCACGTGACTGAGTGACATAAGCCAATGAAACAAGAGAATAGAGAAATAGAATAGAATCGAAACCGGAAAGCGTTTGCAACTTTGCTAGGAGTGCTGGATCCTAATATATTACTGTAGTGCGTACACAACAATGAATGTTGCTTGAATATCGACTCCATTGGATCGTGCTCCAGCTGTGCCTAATTGCCACTCTCAAAATGTAAGTGATAAGTACCTAGTATGTAATACTCTATGCTAAGTATATACTCTGAAGTTCTTGAGATTGGTGACAATGTATGATTTGTATTCTATGATTTCCATTTGTTGTAACTTAGGAATCTGTTTCTTGATATTAAAAGTTGTGGAATAAGAAAAAATCTAGATATAATTGGTGTACTAAATCCCCAAGATAAAAACTCCTTTAGAGCTTTTGGATTCTTGCGTTGGTCAGATGATATATGACTCGTGCCCGTAAATTAAATCAAATCAAATCATTTTTAATTCAAATTAACCAATACTTTTGAAACGTTAAGTAGTCAGTCAGTACAGTAGTCAGTCGTGAAGCTAATTGTCTCTTCCAATTCGTAGATCCTATGAAGAAGAAGAGACAAGAAACTCCATGGACACTCTTTTCCAACATAGATTTTACAATTTTTTGGTTACATTGTTTTGGGCATTTTATTAAGAAAACAGTTAAATGTGAGGACAATGTAACGATGTTGATATTTACACAGGTAGTATCCAAAAATAACTTAATAATAGAATAATATAGCAGTTGTGAGATGACCAGCCCCGACTGGCGGCGCCCGTATCGCGAGCATGACCTATGCACAAGCCATCGTCCAGTTCAATTCAACCATATTGTAGAGAGCCGAACAACCCGCTACACACGCTACCGCCAGTAGGACTTTTGAGAGAGCAAAATAACCTGCTGGCGGTGGCTAAAAACAGCTAACTTACATTTTCCATCCAAACAAATCAAATCAAATCACACAAATCAAACCATTGTTATTTCAAATACACCAAAACAACGGCACTTTTGAAACGTAAAGTAGTCAGTCAGTAGTCAGTCGGGAAGCTAATTGTCTGTTCCAATTCATAGATCCTATGGTCCTGAACCTATGTTTCAAAATTAACTCAAGCATTTGTAACTCATTACTCCAGAGCCAAAAACTCTTAGCACAATTCAAATTAAGTATTTCTCCGTTACGCGCCTGCCATAAATAGCAGTACTTATTAGCACTTCGCAGTAAGTAAAACGGAGGGTAACTAATTAGTACTAGCAGGCGTTAATAGACGACGCTCTATACATACGTAATGCATATCGACCAGTTTTGTTATGGTCCAGTTATTCACTCGGTACTTCACTTCTACAAATTCTTAACGTTATAACGAAGTAGGTTATAACGTTATTTAACTTTAACCAGTGGTTCAGCGTTATTCTTAACTTTAAAGTTATTGTTCAAAGTATATAATTTTAACAAAAAGGAACCGACTTCAATGAAAAACTATTCCGAGTACCCAAATCGCGACATTGTGCCTATGATATTTGAGGAGTTCCCTTGATTTCCTTGGGATCCCATCATCAGATCACGATATGGTGACAATGGGACCACCTGTGAGCTATGCCCATTCCAATGCAAAAAGAATTTTTGAAATCGGTTCGTAAACGACGAAGTTATCGCTGAACATCATTGATATATAAAAACCCTAGATGCACAGTCTCAAACAAAAGTCGCATACGAAACTGTCCCACTTAGTCATTGATGTATAAAAATATCAATGTGGGTAGTTTTAGTTAAGCTATAAACACATCTTTTGCACATTCAACCTTACGCGCATTGTTTAAAGTTTTTATTACAAAGTAGCGTACAATGACTAATCAAATTTTATGACCGAAGCTAGCCGGCAGGACAGGACATGGAGTGAAGAGGAATATTTGTATATTTTTTTTATTATAATACATTGAGTTAGTATTTTAAGAGTTAGTTAAATTGTTGTTTTTAGACTTTCGCGACTTTTACACATACTCATGTTTTTACTGTAAACGGGACTTATTCGCGATAATATTATATAATATATAAGGTATCAGTATAATATTATATATAAGGTTTCGTAACCTTTATAATATTATCGCGAATAAGTCCCGTTTACAGTAAAAACATGAGTATAGTTAAATTGTGTTCTAAGCCCATAATTATACTTAGCGTAAATATGTTTTTGGGTAGGACATGTGTACATCAATGAAACAAATATTAACTCTTAAAATCATTTATTTCATTTTTTCATATCATATCAGTGACATCCTGTAAAAAATAATTATATTATTTGAATGTAGGTACGAAATTATTTGATAAATTCATTATTTTTCTGGCTAACGACTATTTACCGTTATACTAGGAACAGCCGTTTTAAGAAGACGTTTTATGCCTTTAGCAGTGACATTCATATCTTCGTCCAGAAAATGTTCAGAACAAACGACGCATGCACTATTTGGCTTAAAAAAATTGTATGTCGCGAACCCATAAGTTGTCCCCTAATTAATCGATATAATAGGTAATATAATATTTACGAACTTTAATAATAACACCGTTTGGACGACCTCTTTTCCTTTTGAAATTCGATTAATAACTATAATAATATTATTATATATTTTGTAACGTATACATACTTATTAAAAACTAAATACAAAAAAGTTCAAATTAAATAAACTTATTAATAAAAATTAAACACAATAAAAAAAATCGACTCCATTAAATTCAGAACAGGGTCGTTTGGATTATGCGACTAAAATAAAAGGTTGTGTAATAGTCGTTCTTACACTGAAAAAGCGGCCATTGAAATTTGTCGTATTATACTTGGACCGTTAAGTGAAGTTTTTAGACAAATTAAATCAAAATCACATATTGCTTCCGATATTTAGTCATAAAAACAACAAAAACAAATTAACAAAGTCTTTTACTCACCGAAAATACGATATCCCATCCTTTTTTAACGTTCTTGACGTAATATTTTTACAATTCCGCATCGAACACTTAGGCATTTTTAACGAGCGCACAGAGACGCGAGCGACGCGAGACTATTTGAAATATGAGCATCATTTTCAATAGTGCGCTTATTTTATGAGGACGGTTTTGCGACGCTGAGTGTGTATCTAGGGTTTTTTAATACATCAATGCTGAACATACATAAAAAAAAAAAAAAAAAAAAAAAAAGATTCCGACGAATTGAGAACCTCCTCCTTTTTTTTGAAGTCGGTTAAAAATGAAGAACCCAGAGACTGTAATATTGAGGATAATGTTAATAATATATATCTTTATATTTTGTCTGTCGCTACAATTTACAATTAAAAAATTACATACTTAACATGGCACAAATGTATGTATTTGATTTTCTTGAAAAATTATGATGGTTGAAAGCACTGTAATAACACAGACGTAATGTTAACAAGTGATTTGAATATTTATTTAAAACGTAGAATATTAATTAATCTTTACATTCTATAAAATGAAGTCGCTTCCCTTCTGTTTCGTTAGATATTTTGACCTACGCAATGGATTTTAATACCCGTCTGCTTCAGAAGGAGGGTCATGTTTTTGGAGCGTATGTATGTATTTATGTACATTTCTTTGTCATGCCTTACAACCCGAACGGCTGGACGGATTTTGACATATGAGGTGTCGGTGAATTGACTATGTCACATAGGCCATCCATACTCCTCCGAAACGGCTCGACCGATTTGTATGAAATTTTGTGAGCATGTCGGGTAGGTCTGAGAATCGGCTAACATCTATTTTTCATACCCCTTGGACGTACTTGCTTTAGAGTAATGCACTGAAAAGAGAATAACCTGTATCACAATATCTGTATAAAATTAGACTGACTAATGCATTGTTGTAAACTTAATTAACACTTTATGGTGCTGCATGCGGGGACATTTGTAGATTTAAATGCTACTTTTAACAATACATAGAGTGATTTACGAGGAAGGATTATATGCATAACACATGCATATTATATTATATTATTATGTATTGGGACCTCCGTGAGAAGCCGGGCCGGGTCGCTAGTATAATATCAACATGTTTCACATTGGCATGCTACCCATCGTGCCATGCAACATGTCATTAAAATGAGATAATTTACATAATGTTATTCTAAGTAATCGCACAGCTGCCTAGGTGTTCCTCAAGGTAAATTTCTAATCAACATGTAAACAAACACAGGAAAGGCTATAACTGTTAATATTTCACATTATTGTTAGAACTAGCTGAGTCCGCGGTGTTTCCCGCAGCTGTTGTTGAAAATCATGATAAGTTATGTCATTAACTATCTATTAGTAAAAGTTTCGTAAAAATCGGTCCAGCCAAGGCAGAGATTTGCCGGAACAAACAGACAAAAATATGCAGACACATGCGCTTAGTAAAAACTGTTCATTTGATATTACAAACATACAGTTCAATTTAATTTATTTGTAAAGATGTTTCAATTTAATGAACAGAAGTTTATTCAATTCATTCCTTTCTTGTCCAAAGATATACGACAAAATAGTCGTGACGGTTATTGGATAAATCGACATAGGACATCACAACTGTACGAAGGGTATGGTGCGAAAAGCATTAACCGCGTAAAAAATAAATAAAAAAAAGGTACATCACAACTGAAACTCAATGTTTAGACCGATTACTAATTAAAAATACATAGTAATAACTCTAATACATACAAAATATTATTATTTGAAGGTAAAATAAAAGGTTTATGTTAGGACCATAAATTGTCTGTCACGCAAGTTTGACAAACTCAACCCTTCTCAACAAACTCAATTTGAATTAAGCTTTTGCCTTAAATATTCTATGGAAGATGTGTGAAACTTCAGCGTGTTAATATTTAATATTAATCCATAATTTATTAGCAGTCCCTTACAGTTACATCTTTGTTTATGTTGATAGCTCCACATCACAGTGTACGACAGATAGCCCTTAATTTCGCCTTAGATATAAAAAAAATAATTAAAAAAATCTTTTCAGATCCTGCTTGAAATATCTTTGGATATTTCAGGTTTGATCCCTTGGCGCTGCGTAGAGATATAGCATCACTCTACATCTTCTATCGCTTATACCACGGAGAGTGCTCCGAGGAATTGTTCGAATGAATCCCTGCCGCTTCATTCCGTCATTTACATTAATCTAAATTCTAAAACTCCCACATTTTAAAACATCAGTAGAAACGGAGAGATGGGCGCCTTTTCTGGCATAGCACAGGGCATTATAATGCTTTTGTTCCATATCTGTATTTAAACCGTGTATTGCTTTGCCCAGTATATGTCAGAATAAAAGTGTTTTCTTTCTTTCTTTCTTTCTTTCTTCCCACGCGACAGCATTTTCATCCCCCTCATTTAGATGGTTGGCAGTCCACAACAGTGCATTTTTCCTGAAATTTCCTGCCTCGCACATCTAAATTGTGGAATGAACTGTCGCCTGCGGTGTTTCCGGACCGATACGACCTTCAAACCTTCAAAAAAAGAGCGTACTCCCTTATTAAAGGCCGACAACGCACCTATGACTCCTCTGGTGTTTCGGGTGTTCATGGGCGGTGGCAATCACCTATCATCAATCAATTGATCCGTCTGCTCGTTTGCCCCCTATAATATATAAAAAAAAAGTTATTAATAATCAAAATTATCATCAGCCTATCGCAGTCCACTGCTGGATATAGTGCGTTTCCAATTGCACGCCACTTAGTTCGATGCAAGGATCTGGATGCGAGAAGCCGAGGATCGAAGCAAGTGGCGTGCAATTGGAGAGGCCTATGTCCAGTAGTGGACTGCGATGGGCTGATGATGATGATGATTATTTCCACAACTAATTTTGTAAGCTGTCGCAGATATAGCAATGTCTATAAAGCTTATAAAGGAAGTATGACAACAGTTAGCTAGACCGGATATTATTTCTGTTTTATGGTCTGGCTGCCTTCGCTCCAAATATATCTAGTGCATATATGCAACTACTCTAATTGATAATTTATCATTATTGCTTTAGGATATTGTAACGCTATAGTGGCCATTATATCAAAAAGGTATTTAGTCGAATATATTTTAATTTGAAGTTTTTATCTACTCAATGTAACAGTAAAATGAATTAATAAGAATTAAACACCAAATAGGGTAAAAAACATATTCTTTGGACATGGAGATACTTTGATTCTGAAGGAATAACACAGGTTATTCTTTACCGCGGTAACCGGCATACTTGTGGGCAGAGCCGCGGGCAACAGCTATTAACTAACTTAACTAGTGTCTAAAAGAGTTAATTATATTTCATTTTAAAAATCAAGCAGGAATAGCTATAATTATTAGTATTCAATAACCTCTATACACACATATACAAAAACTTGAAACTCTAAAAGGGGTCACTGAAAGGGTGAGCCATGTACACCTGATGTTAACGACAGGCAGCGTTATAGCAGAGACCCAGTTTATTATATGTTGTACCCATTGAGCCCATAACCTTTAAGTTATTTATTTATTCACGTTATTTTACGAGTATGACAGAAAACTTCGAATTTACATTCACTTTCGCACTTTCGAATATAAGATAATGATATTCAAACTGAAGTGAGTTAATTTAATCTATATAATTGGCATATTTTTGAGAAAACACTTTTTGCCAAACAAAAAATATTCATTTCTAAAACAAACACTGGTTTTCAAAGTTTAAGTACGGTCCCTAAACTACTCTTATGCCGTGTAAATATATAAGTAGAATAATTTAAGGTATTATAATAACATTGCATTTATCAGAACTGGATTTTATTTCTAACATTGTATCCAAACCGTTTATCGATCGACAATAAATCATCACTGCAAATGAAAGCAACAATGTAAAAATATAAGCTGACGTTTTAATAAAAATAAATTATTGAACTTATCTGTCTTATCAACAAAACGGTTTTTGTTTAAAACTAATTAAAACAGCAGTCTCTCATGAGTAACTCTTTGTTTAGACTTATTAAAAAAGTTCAACGAATGCATTTAGATTTTATGAACCGTAATATTTAGTCCAAATTCTTGTTGTGAACGAAACATTAATGATTAAATTTTGGTAAATAATTTCTACTACATACTACTAAATATGGAATAATGGTAAAGCCAGTCATTCAAATTCAAGGTATATGTTTTATAAGCTTAGTATCATCGTGATTTTTACCCGCGCATGGTAGTATTTATTTAGAAATTTTCAAAAATTCAGTAAACACCAAACACTATATATAATTAATGTTTGTCCTATCCGCTTTCCTTGATACATAAAAAGGGATCATAATTTTAAAGATTATGCATGAAATAAATAGAAGTTTTCCAACATCTTGAATTATTATTTTATGACACAAAAATATTTAAACTGTATCATATAGGTTAATATGAAATTCACAAAATTAATCTTAACCGTCAATAGCTTAGTTAATAGTCAATCTATGTTTTGTTGATAATAAAAAAATCTAATTTAAATTAAGCTCCCTAATTTAGAATTATTGAGATTTAGATAAATATAGACATTTTTCCAATATGATTGATTCAATACTGATATGTAGGGTCAATATTTCCTATTTATTTTGGCAAGTCAAAAATACCAATTCATCAATCAGCTACCACCTCTAATTATTGAAAATGGCTGCTAGGCAAGTCAGGTACTAACACTGGATGATTAACATATAAATATAATACAATAATTTTGCAATAGGATGCAAGATTCTAACGTTAGAAAGTATTTATGCATACAATTTACATTAAACAAACGTTGGTTGAATAAATCAACAAATAGTTACGCGTGTAGTGAACTGCATCATAATAGAAAGTTAACATAACACCTATTCTAACGATTTGTCGTTGATTACTTAATTAAAGTATTACATATACTACACAAGAATTTATCTAATTTTTAGATTGCTAGGTACATGACTGAAAATTACAAATCACACGAAACATTTTATTTTTCATAGTTAATTAAAATTAATAATAATAAAAAAAAAAAATATTTTAAATGTAGGTAGCTATATCTTCGTTCAGCATTATTAAATTGTCTAGCTGTCATCACGATATTTTTTAAGTTTAAACGAGCAATTCGCTTAAAGATATTTAAATTTATTTATACTATAAATATAATATACTAGCTTTCTGCCCGCGGCTTCGCCCGCGTGGAATTCGTATATATCGCGCGACACGGTAAGGGTAGATTAAACAATCTTACATGATTTTATGTTTGATAATAAGGAACTTCGACACAAACTTTCGTCCCCATTTCAAACCTATAATTTCGCGATAAAAAGTATCCTATGTCCTTTCCCAAGTTCAGTTCTATCTTCATACTGAATTTCATCAAAATCGGTTCAGTGGTTTAGGCGTGAAAGCGTAACAGACAGACAGACAGACAGAGTTACTTTCGCATTTATAATATTAGTAGGGATTTCTATTCATCGTATGCATACTTATGCATTTTTGATCCATAAAAAAAAAATAAGTTACCGCACTAACATACTCTTTCTCAAGGAGATCCAATTGCACGTAAGGAGGATTTCAACTAGGCTGTTGAAATCCTCCTGGAATATCATTTAAATTTTAACACTCGATTCACACAATTCTTACCAAGATATTCATGTGAAAACTACTTATTCATATAGGTTCGTTGTAAGAAAAAATGAAAAGGAATATTAAACATTATTACCAAAAACTTTAAAAATATCGTGATGACAGTTGGGTATTATAATAATAATACACAGAACCAGAATCATTTACTGAAAAATCCTATCCTATTAATGTTATAAACGCAAAAGTGTGCGAGTGTGGATGTTTTTTACTCTTTCAAGTGATAGGTAGGTACTGAACGGAATTAGATGAAACCTTACAATAATATAGCCTATACATCAGAATAACACCACACTAGTGTGAAAGCAAAGCTAGTCTCTCTATTGAATAAATACAATTAAGTAGAATATCGGTCAGGACTATTGTTCAAGAATAATGGACACCAAAACTATCGTCAAATATTTGAGTATCAAGAATATATAGTGCAGTTCAATAAAGACAGAATAAACCAGACAGACCAAATAAAAAGTAAACATATTGAATTACATTTTCCAGAAATTGCTATTATGCAATTATAAACCAAATATGTTTCAATACATTGAAACAAACCAATTAAATAATACCATTAAATCGACATCGGAGACGCTAAACGATGTCTTAATTTTATAGCTGCTATAATATTTACTTATATAACACAAACGTAGCTTCGTTTTAATAAATAGCTCTGTATTTTATTACAGTTGCACGTTTGAATTCAGCCACTGGGCGTTACTATAAGTACCAACCGATATTTTTTTATATTAGTTTAAATAAAAAGGTATCGATTAATTTTTATTTATCATTTATCAACTTCAATTAATTGATCTTGTTTAAATAATGTTAATTTGTATTTGCATAATCATTATCCTGTCAAACTTGCTTTTGAGACAACTAATTATTAATTTTTGAGTCAATTTGTGTCACAGGCTAGGTAAGGTCTCACCAATGCTTTTGAAACGGATAGGTGTTTTTTAACTAAGGTTCTAGAGACTGCGCTCTCTTTATACTTATTTTAGCAATAGTTCACGCGTGCTGGCCTTAGAAGTCAACTTTTAAAGTGGCCGACATACAGTCTCGAACTAAACGGTTCGTCTCTTCCTTCCTTCTTCCTTGCAGTCAAATCTTGGAATTGCTAATATGACCCAGGGTCCTTCAAACGGAGCGTGAATCAACCACCATAGTGTGGGTCACCAAGCTACATTGCTAAATTCGCAACGAGGATTGTGACCATCATTCTAGGATTCTGCTCATGCTTTTCGTTAGGCAAAGCCCTTTTGGCAGCGTTTACATTTAAAAAGCTCCGGTCCATTGACAGTTAAGGTTTGAATTAGGTCGGATAGCACGTTTATTATTTCTCAAATACGCGTATCATTTGTACTGCTTCCATAAAGTATATCTGAAAAATGGATACAAAATTAAGAGCCAAAACATGGATTGCCAAAATGTATAAAGAATGATTAACTAAACTAACTTTTTTATGATGATTGATGATTTTTTCAAAGTTTAAGGTCTGATCATGTCAAAAGAATTCTGAATATTTGGAGTGAAATAAATGCTTCGCTTCTACTTCCATGACATGTAATTTAAATATTATGTAAGCCTGTCCCTTTTTTTTATTTTTGTACCTAGATAACTATGTTTGAACCTACATAGTTTACTTCTAACTGTATTTACTAAATTTCGTTAATAAATTTGCACACCGGTACATATATAATAACATGAAGCTTGAAGTCCCACGGCCCGATGTTAACATCATTGGACTGCATCAACATAACTCTCATTGGACTGCCTTGTTGGTCTAGTGGTTAGCGTATGCGGCTGCTGATCATGAGGTCTCGGGTTCGATTCCCGGGTCAGACCAAATATTTGTGTGATCCACAAATATTTGTTTCGGAGTCTGGGTGTTTTTCTATGTATAATATGTATGTTTTTACAAAAAAAAAGTATGTTTATGTATTTATATCAGTTGTTTAGTACCCATAACACAAGCTCTGCTTACTTTGGGACTAGATGATGTTGTGTGTAAGTTGTCCAAATATTTATATTATTTATTTAACACTTACATACCAATCACCCGCTGTTACTTGAGTAACTGCAATAAAGTGTCTCAATACTGAACACTATTATCCATGTAGTATTTAGTTGTTAAAACCATATGCACTGCAACAGATACTTTAATTAAGCTCTTGAAGGGCATCCGGCCTGCACATACGCACGAAGCAATCAACCGGTCGTTGAATCCTTAGCTTCTTTGTGAACGATTTATCTTTCACATTTTCTTTTATTGGCTTCTAAAAACGGTATGCCTAATTAAATCGATTGTGTCCGTGAAATTGGGCGAAGATTCGATAACTATTTTTTAAGAAACAGATTGGAGCCTCTGGATCAGTTTGAATGGCTACTATTATATTTACTATTTTTATAATTGACATTACTATCGGTGTCGACCTATCAGTAAAGTAAGTTCAATCACTTCTCTACGATTTAGTGCCTTGTTTAATACAAACGGTTACAAATACACAGTTAAAAGTCAATTACTGCATACAAAAACAAAACATACATTATCATTTCATTGCATGCAACTGTAATTAAAACGCTAACTGTGTTGATTCACGAAACCAACTAGATTTACAAACAATTAAGGAATGGCAACTATAGTCCAGGAAGAGTATTTGATTTTTTTAAATTAGGAAACCGGCTCGGTAAAAGCAGAATTCCATCATTGTACAGACAGGAAAGAATCATCGATGTGTATTAATGAAGCCAAGGCACGGATGGGTAGTGTGCGCGCGCGCCGCAGTATTACCGCGTATTTCAAACGATACACTCGCGAACTGCAAATGTATTTTCAAAAAACTTCTCAGGTCGATGACACAAGTTCGGAAGGACTCGATATGTAATGGTTTTAATCGATTCTCGTATAGATGATTGATTTGATGAGGTGGATATTTCACATTGAAGTGCTTTGTGTTATTTGTTTGTCATCAATTAGATGAGAATAGCTCAAATATTTAATAAATTAAGACTTTTACGTCCGGTAAAAGTGAATGTGTCTTGTTTGAATTTAAATAGTGATATAAACGTAGCGTTACATATCATCTCATTAGGAATTCAATTAATTTAGCTCTCGGATTACGAAATTAAAATTTTGTAACAAAAATTAAGTCAGCTGAAATTTATTCCTTAATTTTAAGAGTTTGTGTACTAGAAATGCACTTATTATCGACTATGGATAACCTTTCTTTTACAATAACCTACCAATAAACTTGTTGATAAACAAATACTATACATTAAACGAGTATTTTTAACACAACAATGAGTGTTGATACTGATGATTAAAGAGTGTGTTTACATTAATTATTATACTTAAATTATTAACAAAACGTTACAAGTCACGACCATTTAATTTTGCTATACTTTTAAGTAAACTACAGCAAGTAGTATTCACATAATTTTTAATTAAAAATATTTTTTCATGCAATGTTATAAGAGTACAGTACGGTACAGTTAACAGTTAACATAATATGACTGCTTATTTATAACGTTTCTGGAAAACTAGAGTAACTAATAAAAATAAGTTCTTAAAAGATTGTTTGATTTTTAATGCGTTTGATTGCAGTCATCAGATGAATTGAAACGAATGAAACATGACAATGACATTTATTTTGTTTTTTCAATACTATAACTACATATTTATTAAAACAATGAAATTTGAACTTCAGTTATGTTAATAACAGATTCAGCCCTATTGCATTTTAATTTATAAACATGAGTAAAAGAAAAATAATCCAGTATGCTCTCTTGTGTAATTCCACAAAAATAACATTTTGCTTTAGAATCAGATTTATTCATTAATAAAGGCAACCCGTTCACACATTTAATTTTCTATGTCTTCTTTTATTGAACAAAGTTTAAACCCCTAGCACCATATTTGTCAAACCTACTAAGATGACTTTATATCAATTCAACAATCGTTTTGTTTCGCGTATCTACGCGATCGAAACAACTTAACCAATAAATAAAGAAAAAAAACATATTTTCCCTAGAAACGATATGTATCAAAGATAACAAAAAACTAATTATTAATTATGTATAACACTTTTATTTCAGATGTAACAAGAAATAATAGTTTGAATATAACTGAAGTAAAAAGCGTTTAAAATGTACGGAAAGGTATTTGTACTATTAGTGGTAGTGTGCCTTATGCCTTTAGTGTTAACGAAGACGAAAAGGTTTACGAAATCAACAGCCAAACAAACGAACACGTTGTACAAGATCAGATGTGATCTACTGTGTTTTGAAAGAACTAAAGAAGCTAAGTCATTGGTGAGTGTCACAAATCAATTTAATTATTATTAAAAATAGATAGTAGATCCACGCTGATGTCAGCACGAATGGTCAGCCACTCAGAAGACCAACCTAAAGGATGGCATTGTGCTTCGTCTTTCGTTGGTGAGTGTGAGACTGAAGGCCCAATGAAGGCTGAAGCAGCCATGGTTTGGGTCACCATGCTGCATTATATGCACTCACAAGGAGGATGGAGGCCTGTACTCGTGGATTTTACTCATGCTTTCCATCAGGCAGAGTAGAGTCACTTCAGTAGGCTTCAATATATAAAAAAATATTGTAAGTTAAGATACTGTCCACAAATTAGTGTTTGAATATGAACCAGAATTAAAACGCATCCCCCGCCCTTACAGAAAATCACTGTCAGACCTCACTTTTAGTCACTTTCTTAGTATTCCTGAGCTTCATGAATGATGGAAAAGCATGACCATGATCTGTGTCAGAGTGATCATGGCTAACAAGCATAGAATTGACTAGAATGTTTTCTCTAATTTTCTTCTTTATTTGGCTAACCTATGTCTAGCTTGTCGTTTATAAGACAAATAATTCTCGAATGAGCAGAATCTTCTTTCTAAGACTGTGTGTCATTTATCTGTATTATATTTTGTACATACCTATAGTCACCTTGGGTAAGTCATCGTATTACTAATACTACGACTTGCCCAAGGTGGCGGCTAGGACCTGGATGCGAAAAGCCCAATATCGTGGGTAGTGACTGGCGGGCAATGGCAGTGACATGTAGAACAGTGGACTGCGATTGGACTGGAATATTAAAGAATGTTAATCGGCGACCTACCGAGTTTAGGATAATCTAATAGTAGGACAAAAAGTATATCTAAAGGGAGTATTTTTTAGCTTGTCCATTGATAGTTCAGAAATTAAATTTATACGTAATGTTACTACACTAAAATAAAATTATAGCTGAGTACACTTTCTCCCCTCATCTTCTCCTCCCGCTCTTCCTTTCATTTCAATAACTCATAGCTAAGCTAGTTGTGATGAGCAAGCACAGATTCCTCTTAGGATTAATCATGATGATATTTTTTAAACATAATAAGGTTTTAATCTTAATAGAAGTTGGTATTATCTTAGATCTAAATTTTCTTAGTAGACTTTATTAGTTAATATAAAGGTTATCTGCTCGTTATTTGTTTACTGTAGAAGTTTCTTTTTAAATTTCTGCATACTTTTTGAGCAATTCAAATCAACCATAAAAGATTAATATTTATCCAAGAGAAATAAGCAGTATGTTAGATGGGAGTCCAGTACACAAGCTACATACTCATTAAATATTACAAACATAACAACTCATGACTACCCTACTACTAGGTAAATAACTCTCTGAGCGAGATTTGCGGGTTGGCTGAATACAAAAATATTCAAGAACTTTACGGAACATTCTTGTGTTTTGCGCGATACTATCCTTCACTACTTAAAAGAACGAACAAAACTTCGGTAAGAAAGGACTTTAGTTAATTTTGTTACGTGTTCACTCTGTGTCTGAAGTAACAAACAGCACTTATTGAAAAAAATAACATTTAATGTATTAAATCACATTTTCTATTCTTATTGTCGTATGAATATGGAGCGTTTAACCATCTACGGAGGACTCAACGGTTACTACCAAAAACTGTATTGGCATCAAACTTTCTTTATACTTTTAACAGGGCCACAAAATATCTCTCCATGTACTTTTTATGCGTATCTTGAACCGCGCTTCTTGAAAAGGAAAAAGAGAAAATAATTATATTTGTAAATTGAACCCAAGAGATCGAATTTTAAATTTCAAACCTTCGATCACAAATAGTACTTTTATTGATCGAAGTTTCAAACAGTATCTTGTGTGCAATCTAATCGAAATATCCTTCATTAGTCATATTATGATCGAAGTCTAAGATCGATGACTTTTGTTAAATTGATTTTAGAATAATATATTTCAAACAGTGGAGTGGAGTTAAGCATAAAGATTAAGAAAGATTTTTGTTTATAAACTAATACAAACTATGTCTCTAAATTTCTATAGTGGATCCTCCACAGTCTAAAAACAATCAACAATACAAATGCCACCTAGCTTGTCATTAAGTTGATTCCGATCAAAGTAAAATTATATAGATAAAGTAAGTCAATAAGGATGTGGATAGTAAACAATCGATGACGTCCACAGATCACAATCCAATTTGCCTTGAATTTCTAAGAAATTGATCCACGGTGTGATATTTTACCATCAAAGTTCAATGTGCTCAACAAAAACATATCTTGACATTACAATTGCATGTTTACAATGCATAAAAAATCTTCTGAGTAGAGTTACGTAACTCAAAGCACTATAAGCTAGTAGAATGAATCAAGTATAACTGTCAGAACAATCATGATATAAATGTTTTCTCAGTACTGACACAAACGTGATATCTAAAAAAATGGAAGGAACATAAAACGAAATACAATCAAGATTACCAACAGTACCTATAGCTGGACAACATAATTTTGCGGCTCTGGATCGTGGCTAATAAGACCTCGTTGAGCTAAATTCAGAACCGCAAGAAGTAATTATACGAACTCGCATCGGAGTAAAAACCGAGAGATGAGATGACAAAATACAATCGCATTTTGATCGCGACGTATGTCAGGATTTAATGAGCTTCGAGCGAGTCCTTAGATACATTTTTCTGAGTTTTGTCAACTAATAGCTGCAACATACAGAAAAAAACAAAGTCAGAAGTTTTTAAGATTCATTGTAAGATCTTCCAATCTAAAATGTAGAAACATCAATTTTCTATATTAATAATTCATTTCCTCAAAGTAAAACTGAATCGATGGATCGATCGAATATGATTCTGAGATATATCTTTGTTTTAAAACTTATCGGTCTTCATTTCCCCTTTGTAAGTTAATCGAATAGTGGCGAACTTTTATCAAGACTACTTATTAAAAATATTAAATCAACATTACTTTGGACTATAAAATACGAAACATAAATAAAAACACTTCAACGAACCAAAAGCAATCTTGTTACTCATAATTGACTGAGGCGGATAAATTTCCTCCTTTCATTTTGAAGGTAATTAAGGCTCACATCTTAGAAAGCACTTATAACCCTTTTATTTTAATTGTATTCTGATAATGTCAAACAAATTTGAGCCATGAAACCATTCGATTCAGGTAGGAAATTAAATACTTGTCTTTATCAAGTATATAAGCCTCTATAAATCATCATCTATTAATGGTTTGTTCCTGTTATGGAATAAAAACTACAAGGGATTTTTACAAATTATTCAACGCCCCTAAATATATACTATTATTTCATTAGACGTGTTTGATTATTTATGCGGTCACAACAAATCTAAGTAAGTTTACTAAAGCACAAAGCTTTATAGCCGCAGTTGCCGTATTCGACGTTCGAAAATTTTGGTGTAAATCGACTTTTAACGATAAAATCAATTTGAAAGAAAACTTTTTATTGAGTGAGATTTGAATTTTTACACATGGCAAAGTAATGCATTGTTACGATATTCCCATCAGTTGCGCCATTGAAAGACTAAATTCGACCTGAATCTACATTCTGCATAAAATCAGACAAATGATAAGTACATGGTAATTCATTGTACTTGATAAAACGATTTGTCGCGAAGGAATACAACTCACAATGCAATATGGTCTTTTTATTTAAACTAATGTCAAAACACAATGCTCCAGACAGTTTAGAAAAACTCAAACAAATACCCTTTTTGTGAAACATCTGAAGTCTAGACTCATTATTTAAAATTTTTAAATGCATTCTACTAAAACACAATAAGATTAGATTTACTAGCGGTGTTCCTGCTTTGTGTCTAAGTATTCACAGATTGTCTACCATCACCAAACCCATAACTCAAACCGCACTAGACATTATAGATTAAGTATTGTTTTCCAAAAGTATAAAAAGCACCTACATAATTTATTATTTCTATTTTAAGCGTTAATGATCCACAATGCAATTTACACGTCTTGAAAATGGCGTTCGTAACATTTAGGTCTAGTTTCCTGTTTGAAGTTTTTGGAGCGATAGTTTTAAGGAACATTATTATACATTAAAACTTTGATATTAGTGATCGTATTGATTTTTTGATAGTATTGATTTAAACTTCACTGCAATGGTCATCTTGAAAAGTAAACGGCTTAACACGGGTAGTGAATGAAGTATCGGAAACTTATTCCCGAAAACATTTAATATACCGTTAAAAATAACTTATCAAGATGTGGTTGTGTATTGCATGAACTCCATTTAGATTTTTTTAAAATTTTATGAGATCTATCCTAAGGAGCAAAATTATATGAAGATATTGTATTAATCTTATAGCATATAAATTATTCTAAACATAAATGTCAACAGTGTAAATCACAATGCCGCACAAGTGAAAAGAAACCAGGAACATGTCCAGCATCAGACACTCCAAAGTGGGAAGAAGCATGTGTAACAGCGTGTAACACTGACTCACAGTGTGATGGGACTCAAAGATGTTGCCATCATAACTGCGGGTCTACTTGTAGTGAGCCTGTGGATCTCTTGACCGTGCCAGGTAATTGATTGGTTTATTTATTTATTTATTTAAACTTAATGCACATATCGTACAAAGGCGGACTTAATGCCATGAGGCATTCTCTACCAGTCAACCTTAGGGTAATGTAGTAATATGGTGCGGTAGGTGCAAAAAATTGGAAAGAGAATTATATAAAGTAAATATACAAATAAAATATATAAAAACAAATAAATATATATGTAAAACAAATATATATGTAAAACAAATAAAATATTATACTTTATAATACATAAACATACATATATAGAATAGTTATACATATATACCTAAATATAATTCATGAATTAAGTATTAACAAATTTAAGTCCTTGGTTAAACAGAGACTGTGTGATAAAGCTTACTACACAGTTACTGATTATTTAAATGACAAATTTGCTTGGGAGTGATGCTGCTCGCTCCCACAAGTGATGAACATTAAAATTTTGTTTTAATTTGTATTTCATTTATTCTAATTTGTTTAGTTTTTCGTTGAAATTGAATTGTATACTATTTTTTATTTATTTTTTGTTTTTGTGTAAGTTTGTAAATGTGAGTATAGTGTAGGCTTGTAATGTTAGTTTATATTTTAGTAATTTTCTGGTGGTTTTGAGTGCTTCCACGGCCTACTCAAGTGTCCTGCTGGCGGCAGTGTAGTGTTCCGGGTTGTGGATCCTGACTTCATCGGTTAGGCTACACGATGGCAGGGGCCCGTGCGCCGTCTGTATGGACGGGTCGACTCAGAACTATGGTTCTTTCTTCAAAAGGCCAACCCAGACCCTATACTGCACTCACATAGTTCTCTTTAACATTGTACACGGACTTAAAAAAAAAAGACACCTCTGTGGTTTGTTTCGGCGTTTCTTCCCAGAGTGAGTCGTAGGAAATGCCGGCGCCTTCTAGCTATAAGTCCGACTTGTAAAAATGTCTGAAAAGATTTACTTACAGAAATAAATATCATTTATCATTTATCATTTATAATATATAAGTACTCAGTCGGATACAAAACTTACGATTGTTCTGCCAATTTATTACGGAGTAAGTCGCGTACTTTCACTTTGAATGTGAGGCGGTTTGTGATCATCCTGATTTCGGTAGGCAGCGCATTCCACAAAAGCACTGACTGTACAAAGAAAGAAGAATTGATGAAGTTGGAGGTGTGAGGGGGACAAAGAAGAAGCATATTGTTTCTTGACCGAAGGTTTCGATCATGATTAGAACAAAGTAGATGAAGGTGGGGTTCGAGATACTCAGTTAACGACAGGAAATTAAGAAAAGAGAAAAGAGAAATGAGTGCACGCAAACTACGGCGCTGACGAATTGGGAGCCATTGCAGCTGGGAGCGTAAAGCAGACACATGGTCATACTTGCGAAGATTGAAAACAAATCGAATGCAGTTATTGAGAAGGCGGTCTAGTTTATTGAGGAGGTCTGCATTCAGGTCAAAATAACACACATCACCATAATTGATCAAGGGAATAATTAAGGACTACATAAGCGTAATTTTGGTTTTAGAGGGAAGGAAGTTTTTAAGAGGATATAAAGTGCGGAGACACAGTGTGACTCTCTGGCTGACATGTGATACCTGTGCGCGCCAGTCAAGTGAAGAGTCCATATATAGCCCCAGGTTCTTTACTATTGAGCTCATAGGTATAGTCTGGTTGTTGTAGACAATTGGTGGGATGATCGCCATGTCCAGCCTACTTATCATTTGTTTACTCCCCACGACAATCACCTGACATTTAGCTGGATTAACTGATAAACCAAACTTTTTTGACCAGTCCCTTATGAACTCTAAATCTTTGTTGACTTTTTCAATAGCATATGATATGTTTTCAACACTTGACTGCGTATAAATTTGTAAGTCATCAGCGTATAGGTGATACGAACACCGAAGGTTTATATTCTATGTTACAGGGAGCAAATGAGCAGCAAACGGATTACTATTACAGATTACTTATATTCAAAAAATAAATAAATAAATAATTAAGCACTTTTTAAAATTAGCCCTCTTCCTCTCTCCTGCTAATCTAAGTTTGGTATGCCCGACAGGGTTCACAATTGTTACTATCTATTCAATATGTAAACACCTGTATACATTGTAAAATGCAATAAAGAATTGAGAATTGAAGGAACACAAACACGTTGTCGGTCTTTCAGGGGTGACTGGACACCGCCCGTGTTGAAAAGTAATTCAAAAATTCCTGAATGCCAGGCGTAACACTGGTTGACAAATTTTAATTCAAGAGCAGAAAATTGATTCGACCATTAAAAATAACAACTGTTTGTTTTTGGTTTTTACTTCTGCCAGCAATCCTAGACTGGGTTGTTGTTTTTATTTGTGAGGTTGAGGTATCAATCTGGGCTTCGGGAGGATGATCTCCACTCGGACCAGATCCGCCGCCGGCGATTCGGGCAGCAGAGACGCGAACACCTGCGCCTCATGTCTTGAGTGTGGCCTCGGGTGGACGGGACGGGGTTCCCTCCCCTCGCATTATTTGGCCAGCCGCAAGGGGTTGGCGTCCGTGTGTGCCGGACGCCGCCTAAGAGAGGGTCTTCGAACAGAGATGGTGCCCGCACCAGAAGCGGGCAGACGCTGGAGGAGTACAGAAGGAGATCTCACCCTGGACTTCTCTTCCTCGCATAAGAGAAGCACAGAGAGGGCACACTGTGTGGTTTTTAGTCGGTTCGAGTCCAACACACCACCCCGCCGCCGCGCCGTAACCCCCGGTGGGGTGACGGTCCATGATGATTTTAAACACATAAACAAAAAAAAAAAACGTGATATTGGAGGCGGAAGTTGTCGCCGATTAATTTCGGTGAGTGGCTGACTTCCGTGTGGAGGGCGGTTTTTGCCCTCCGCCCGAGGACATACGCGAGTGGCGTGAAGACACTCGCCGAGCAATCATGGTTACATGGTCGTTTCGACTGGAGACTCCCGGGGCCCTTTCCTTCCGACTGACGCAGGTGCTTTCCGGACACGATTGCGTCGGAAAGTACCTGCACTCAGTCGCTAGGAATCTCGAGCCGCCTGACATCACTACGAAAGCAGTGAGGACTAGGTCCAGCACACGTTGGCTTTTGCTCCGCATGAGTCACGCAGCGTCGGGCCCTCACTGCAGTCATGGGAGTGGATCTCTCAGTTGTTTTACCTCGGTCGCGAGGCGGCGGAGAAGGCCCGGGAGAACGATCTCCACTCGGACCCAATCCACCGCCGGCTAACCGGGCGGCGGAGGTGAGTTTACAGAGGAGATGGCGCGATGGGCTGGAAGGGGTCCAGAAGGAGAACCCTTCCCAGGACTTCTCCTAAAACTGAGGCGCAAAGAGATTTGATTTTGTTTTTATGTTTGAAAGGTGAATTAGTCGGGAGTGTTTTTAGCTAATTTTAATGGACATCGGTCCAATCAGTCGGGGGTGTTAAATTTATAATTTTATTTAATGAATTGTAACCCACCCCATATCGTCTTTCCAATTCGTTGGAAACAATCGTATAGGGTTTATGATGACCCAAAGCGAGACCTAAAGTAAACTTGTGATTTTATTCTACCTTGTGTGATATTAGATCTATAGATATCGTCATATCATTGTTCAAGTAGGTTTAGGTACTAAACCCTTATCTCATATTTTTGCGTCAAATGGCTATGGAAAATGCGATCCCTGAATTTGCAGTTAGAATCTTTCTAGATTTCAACACTATTTTCAGCGATCTACAATAGAAAACTTACAATTTATTTTAATACCATTTAATTGGAACATTAAAGATATTTATTATTATTAAATTAAAATCAACTGATAACAGTCTGGCAGGGTCATGTCCCCCATGACCCTGTATCAATTAAGGGGGAGGCCCCTTAATTGCACACGAAAATTTTATTACAGCTGGAATTAAAATTATCCATCATTTAAACCTAATATTAACAATAAATAATAGGCCAAATAATTACTAATAGTTACTACTTACTAAAATATAATATTCTTTACTTCAATTAATCCAAATAACTACGCAACAAAAGAGGAGTGGACAACAATGGGCTGGATTATAAGTAAATACACATTACACTTAGTAATCTGCATAACAGGTCTTCCAGCAATGCCTATACTGGAAGAGCCCAAGGAAAAGAAGAGATCGGTGGTAATCCGATGGTCAAATGGAGTAGGAGATGCAGCTAGAGCGGTTCCTGGGCCTGTTTTCTTCGTTCTAGAAGAACAGCATCATTTGGGTCCTAAGTATGAAGAAATAAGATTGGGAGATTGGAATCTGTTGTTACGGACTAACAAGTAAGTAATCAATAAAATTCTGTTTTATGTTAGGAAAAATATATTTTTCGAAAGTTTATTAAAGGTCAAACTCTAAAGCGGCCGAAAAGAGTGCATTAAGAATATAATCGTTTTAGATGAAAAAAAAAAAACAAATTGAAGAAAAAGGAATGTGTGAAGTGGATATGGCATTGAAGAATCCCTAACTAGCGTACTTAAGTGTCTGTCCTGTAATTAGACTGGACATTAACTGGCCATTAGATCGATAGCTAGATACAATAATCAATATTATAGAGTCCATTATTTTTAATAACAGAAAAACGTTGGAGGAAACATCTAAAGAAACCCACTACGACTTCATATATTCAGCCTACTCGTATAACTCTCTATTTCAATACCAATAGCGTTTGAAAAAAAACTTCTTGAAATTTCTAAATGCTATAAGAATACCCCGCATTTCTCACGAATACGATATTTTAACATTCAATGTTCCTTTGTTAGACCTTTTAGTATGTTGAAGGCAAAAACTGAAGAATATTGTTAATTAACGGTAACAAGCAACCGCTTGTCGTCACAAACAATGCACAAAGAGATGAATGAAGCGTTAGAGAAAATATTTTACGCGGCTTTCTTAGCAAAATGTTTTTTGGATGATGCGAGGTGGTTTTCTAAGTTGCATAGGTATTTAAATAGGTAAAGCTTGTGAGTTTGTGAAGTTGTCGGGTATTATCTCTAAATCAACTTAACCGATTTGTAACACCGCCATAAAATATTGATAAATATAATTGCAAAAAAATACCGATATCGCGTGCGGAGTATCAACTCCATTTAAATGAAAGCTTATATTAACAGTGATTATAAATTATATCTATAATATCTGTGTTGTGTATGTAAAGCTCCCAAATGCGGTGATAAATATATAATGATGATGTAGGGCTAATATACCTTAAAATTATAGTTTCTTGCCACATGAAACTTTAATATTCAGAGGCATTGCAACAACATAACTTCGTACCACTATAATTTATGGACCTAAGGTGCGTGTCTAAATTATGTAGGCCAATGATATGCTCAGGTATTTAATTAGTAATTATCATATGCCTCCTATTTGATAATCAGTCCGACATTACCTACACATACATCCGTACAATATTAAAATATCACGCTCTACAGTATAACTTTTTGCAGGCTTAATATTAATTAATTAAGTTTTGACCTAGGAGTGCTCCGTCGTAGGCGTATTAGCTACTAAAAATTTAAGAGTAGATCCATTTAACACAAGCAATTATTTTTTCAACAGAACAAAAGTCTCTCTCCGTAATGCACTTAAACCCGGCCGGTGGTATCGATTTCGGGTGGCAGCAGTAAGTGCGTCGGGCACACGAGGGTTTTCAGCTCCGAGCCCTCCGTTCACACCTCGCAGAGGGCCTCGTCCTCCGCCTGCTCCGAAAAAGCTAAAAGTACGACCTTTAGGAGTTGATAATGGTATGAACAAGTTTTACATTACTTTGTTAATACAACAGAATTATGATATATATTTTAAATGGGAAAACTATACTCTAATACATGTCGGTGATTTGTATCTACAGATCTAATAGTCTTATAAACATAATGTTTTTCTGTACCCACAAAGTGCCTTTGCTAAACAAACTTTCTACTCGACGTTAAATTAGTTTGTGTTTTATAACTTTTTTCAGCGTTACTGCAAGTCATGAGTAATTCAACCAGTTAAGTTATTTAACACCCTGGCACCGTTATTACTAACAACTTGTGTACTTGCAGTGCGAATACCACACACTCCTAACGGAATTCTTGCCGCCAAGTTATCTATAGGTTAGAAAACGTACCATGTTTAAAAACTAAATGTTTTTTTAGGTACAGTCACAGTTAAACTAGAATGGAAAGAACCAAATTCAGATCTTCCAATAATACGATATAAGGTGTTTTGGAGTAGACGAGTAAAAGGATTGGGAGGCGAATTGGATTCTGTTTTGGTAAACCACCAAACCGTTCCAAAGGTATTCTTGTTTATCTTAATAGCCTTGTACCTTCGCAAATTATTTTCTAGCACTGAATAATTTCTTAAAACTTTTGAATGTAATACTTAAAACAATACTATTTCTTAATTTATTGAAGTCGCAGTAGGTATTCCTTTAGACAACTGCCTGTAAAGACATACTTCAATAAAAGCTTTTTGATTTTAAGAAGGACCAAACTAAAAACATTAAGTTTTGAACATTTAATAACAAATCATTCTCGTCTAAACCAATATTGATTTACAGGAGCAAAATAACATTGAAATAAAAGATTTATTGCCCAACTCAATGTACTTCTTACAAGTTCAGACGATCAGTCAGTTTGGAACGGGTAAACTTCGCAGCGAAAAAGCGTCTATTTTCTTTAATACTACTAGCAAGGGGAAAACAGGTAATTTTTGATAAATTTAAAAAAAAACGATAAATAATGGTATAGTAGTTTATTTTTTTATAATGTAGGTTTTCAGCTACGTATGTTACTACTAATAATTTAAGACTTTCTTGTCCACAAGTATTCGTCAATCAGATTAAGAATTCCGTATTCCGTATGCAGCTACGTATAAGAAATCATTATCAGTAGGTACATAGGTATTCAGTTAATTAATCTTACCGCATTTATACCGTAACCACGTAAATGAAGTTGGTATACAGGAAGATTACAGGACTGAATGACTTCTCACTGGTACACAATTCTAACACAAAAATCTCTACTTCATACTTTTCTCTTAGAACTTATAATATTTGTAGGTAAATTATAGAGTCATAGGTATACCTGTAAGGCTATAGATTTATCATTTTAATCTTTTTACAGAACTGGCTCCAGAAGCATTAAAAACAGAACCTAAAAAGATAAAAGGCTTAAATGTTAATAGATTGGTTTGGTATAACAATAAAGTGAAAGCAAGAATATCTTGGCAAGCTATACCAAACATCTACGAGCAGCCGGGAAGGTAAATATTTTCAACCACCTAGTTAGAAGCTTTTAACAGATCCTCTTATTTCTAAGCAACTGAGTCCCGCAGTGTTACTCGCGGTTATTGATATAAAATGCAAGTAACGCTGCGGAGCAAAGCCAGTCCAAAAATAATAGCCTAAGTTACTCCTTATGTTCTCAACTGTCTGCCAGTGAAAGTGAAAATCGGTTCCAGAGATTAGCCGGAGCAAACAGGCAAAATTTTAAAATGGGAGTTAGAAATTTATATTAAACTGTCATTGATAGAAGTATTTTACATTAAGTACAGTACAGTAGGCTTGTGTGGATTTAAAAAAAAATATCTTCGTAACATACTAAAATGTGATGAACACGTTAAAAGTTACACAAAAAATATTAGACCATTGCGAAGCCGCAAGAGGGGCTGGTAGGTTTGTTTTTAATTTTGGTTTTATATTTTCAGATATTACGTGCATTGGAGGGCTACAAAATGTATAGATCCAAAGAATTTGCGTAAAGACGGATTGTCGGCTACAACTGAAGTAAGAATCAAGAAAAAAAAATATTACAAATACTGTTTCATTATTATTTGATATTTCATTAATAATATTAATTGCATTCAATATTATACCTTTTCGAAATATTGCTCTGCTCCCATCAGAAAATTCAAATCTTGATTGTGAAGTTAGTTGCGTGAGAAAAAGAGCGCCATTTATCGATGTTGCCATAAGGTTAACAAATTTTACGACTACTTTTTCAACGATTTGGGAAACCATATCGTTGTCCAAAATTCTTTACTTTCTAGCAATGTATTTATAAAACTGACAAAATAATATTAATAATCTACGAAATTATTTCAAATTTATAATTTTTATGTTTCTTTTGCAGCAAACTAACTTTGAACTGTATGAACTGGAATATCAGTGCAGTTATAAAGTGAATGTCAACTCGTCTCCACGAATGAAAACATTTGAATCTGAACTAACTTTGAATATTCCTGCTTGTGAATATTTCAAGAGAAGGTCCAACACATCTACCGTTAATTGTGCAATCTAAGAATAAACAAAAGCAAGTTGGTTGTAAAATAAATAAGATTAAATGAATATCTATAAATTTGAAGTGAAAAGTTTTTCAGTATTCATAAAATAAATATGTGACTATAATTGAAATATATATGTATATTTTTAGGAATTATACCGCAATGAATTTTATTTTGTTTTCATAGGGTACCTTGAATAAATACAGTAAAAAACTATTTAAGATTAATAAATTCATAGATTTTATCCATGTGGTAACGGATTAAGAATACAGAGTGTCATCACCTCTATTCATCCCACGGGTGTCGTAAAAGGCGACTAAAGGAGTCGTAAAAGGGATAAACTACCCAAGACTACATCAATGCAAAGAGAAGGAAAACTTGAAACCAACCCTATACCAACCCGTCTGGCCAGCGTGGTATAGTAGGCCAAAACCTCCTTTTTAAGGAGAGGCCTATGTCCAGCAGTGGACTGTTGAAGGCTGTCGATGATGATGATGATGATAGTTTTTAAAATATGAAATGTGCCTGTTAAACTGTATTATAACTCACAAATAAATAAATAAATATAAATATTTTTCGGACATCTTACACAACGTCATCTAGTCCCAAACTAAGCAGAGCTTGTATTATGGGTACTAAATAACTGATATAAATACATAAACATCCTTTTTTGGTACATACATACATATTATACATAGAAAACACCCAGACTCCAAAACAAATATTTGTGGATCACACAAATATTTGGTCCAACTCGGGAATCGGACCCGAGATCTCTTGATCAGCACCCGCATACGCTAGCAACTAGACCAACAAGACAGTTAAATATTTTTATAATATTACCAGGTGCTTGTCTTCTCGAATATAAACCATAGGTATATAGAAACTGACCTACAAATAGAATGATAAAATAAGTGATGGGTAAAGGCCTGATTGCACTCGCACCCACACTGATTACCATACATACAACTTTCTCTTACCTATTTTCCTGGTCGGAGGATCTCCCCTTTGTGTTTTATGTATTCGTAACCCTAAAATCAATAACTTTATCGAAAATCCTCATTACTCGTTATTTTTCAAACGTGAAGCAAATTATTATACCTACATTAAAATGTATACAGCCAGCGTTCCACTTCCCATTCATTTACAAAGGTGCCAAAGGTTTTGTATTGCGCACTGTCAGTGCATAAGCTGTATGTGGCATACATTTGAGCACAGAGCGACAGGGCACTTTGTTTCACTTTATAATTTAAATCAAGTTAAGTCCGATTTGTTTTTAATGATGCATAAATCATTCGATCAACACAAACTGGGTTTAATAGTAACATTTTTATGTAACTAATGAACATAGTGCAATTAAATTGGGTTTACTCAGAACTATTTGAAAAATTTATAATTTAGGTGAAGTCTATTATGCTCATCATTACTAATCGAAATATTGATAAGGTAGTTTACCCCATGTTTGTTGAAATATTTTTAGCTGGCAATATTTTTCAAGTCCGTTCTGGAACCATACTTACCTAACTTCAGTTAGAACAATGCAACCCTCAGAATGTCAAAAGTAAATAGAATATTTTCAGAAATAAATTACTAGTGTTATATTACAGTAATCACAGATAAGGCAGATATTTAATAAGTGCACGTATTGTGTTGATTTATTGTGTTTCTAATCTATATTTTAATTCGATACTGTATTTATCTAGAAGAATTTTCTTGCGAATATGATACTTTACAGTGTAAAATGCACATTTCTTGTCTAAGTCTAGGAATTTATGTTTTACTACACTTTCAAGAACAAGACTTTCCACTGAAATATCATTTGGTGTTCATCTAATAATATATTTAGTGTATTAAGACGTGACTTATATTCTCAGGGCGTAACCGTAGCTCAGAGGGGTTGAAAGCTGTTTTAAAATGATATTTTTTAATATTTTGTGAGCCGTAGTAAACAGTGTATTTCTGTAAAATGGCTGAGGACGAAGTGCTTTTCGACGATGTGTACGAGCTGTGTGAGATCATTGGCAAGTGAGTACCTAGTTCTTGAAAATTAATTTAATTTTTTTTTCAAAAGTGTCGCGAGATTTCGTACTGTACCAAGCAAGTTTCTGATAATAGCATTTAGAAAAATAATCAGTGCAAACACCTACATTATAGATCACACTCCCGTGTGCAAAGAATTTGAAATTTCATTTAAAAAAATGCAAACATCAAATTCACTTACCACAAATATTTAATCCCAAATAGTTATAGTTAACAAATATATGGTTTTATATGTGCATATTATAATATCTCTTACCTAAAGTTTGTTTTCTTATTATAATCTTAATTATGTAAACAGATGTGCTAAAATAAAAATAATTTATAAACGTACACAAACTCCAGATATCTTTTTATCTATTTGTAATTTTAATATACCATATACAAATTTAAGTGAAGTACATAATTAAAAAAGTCCCAAATAGAGAAGTGGTATAGTGGTATAGTAATGTGTAGGTAACTTTAGAAATAAAAATAGATATTACTGAAAAAATGCTTAATATATGAGAATAATTTAAGTTGTTTATAATTTAACTTGTAACCAGTAGACTATAACTGGTAACATCGGAATTTCTGTAATATCTTTTTTTTATTTATGTGTAGTCTAGTCTATATCTTTTCAATACTATTACAAAGATAAGTATTAAGTGATTTCTAGTGGTTTCAGCGGTCGCCACACCACTTTTTACTTCACCAAGTGTTGTGGGTCCAAATCCTATGTGGGACAACACTTTGTCTGATTTGCCAATTGTTGTTCTGAGTCTAGGTGTTCTTTGTGTCCATTTTATGTATGTTTGTAAAGTCAGACACAGAATTTATATTCCTAATGCATGAGTTGTCCATTAAAATAATAAATAAAAAAATAGAGTATTAAGTGATTGAAAAAAAATCTTAATAATAATTTAGAGCACTTTTGAATAGTTGCACTTTAATGACTGCATTAGATCTGTCTATTTGTGTTAAAGATAATAATATTGTATAATAATGAGAATATTGTGCAGTGAATATTTGTATGAATATAATTTTTTTTATTCAGTTATCAATAATATGATATCTAATCCAAAGTATTCTTATAAGAATCTTGTAATCGGCAATGTTTTTTATTATTTCAAAATTTCTTTGTACAACTGCCACTCCATTTTATCTGCAATGTAAAGAAAAAAAAACTAAATATAATTTATATTCTGGCTTGTTGGCACTTGGTGGAACTCGTTAAATTACCTAGGTTTTTTAAATTAAATTCACTTTTATATCTATTTCCTGTGTTTAATAACAAGAAAAATGTATTTCAGTTAAAGTAGAAGTAATTTTGAACTATGAAACTGATAAATATGACTACAAATACACTACTTAAATATGATTACTCTAAGATCAAACTTCACTATCAACAGTTTCTCCATAAGAAAAGTGTGGACTAAGCTATTATAATAGATATTAGTTATCCTTTAACATGCTTTATTGTGCCATATTATTCTTACATAAATGATAAATTTGTGGATAAGTAAATGAAATGAAACACATACAATCAACCTTAAAAAGCTCTATCAGTACAGTACTGTTATAGTTTTTTACACGTCAATTTCACTATTTTTATTTTTAAAGATCTCTAATCTGATTGTTTCTTTAAAATAAACATAATACATTTTCAAGGCCTTTAGTCCCATTTAGGCATTGTTGTCACTATGTACCATAATTCAACTGCTAGTAATAAAATAGTGGTGACTGGTGACTAATGCAAATTGTGTTTGTACAACATTTTAGTACCATTTGTTTATAGATTACTTTACTGACAAGACTTACTGATATTGTAATTTGCTTTACCAGAGGTAATTTAAAAAAATATGGTTTTTTTTGAAGATAAAACAGTACAAACAATTAAATTTGTGTTTAAGTATATGTGTATATACATAATATTACTTGTTAACCATTAAGTTTCGAATGTCAAAAAATGATTTTTGTAAAAGACAACTAGAATATATTCTTGTGTCGGTGGGGACTTAACAAACATACAAGAAACGGACCCAAAGCAAACCCAGTCTAATAATTTATGGATCTCATAAAGTCTTATACCGTGTAGGATTTGAACGCACAATACTTGGCATAGTAGAATGTGGTGTGGCAGCCACTTATACCATTAGGCCATCCGTGCAGTCATTTCACCAAAAAAAATAACAACCATAATTTATTCATTGTGATTTTGTTGTTCACATCACTAAACTAATTATTCACCTAAATTTATTGCTGGATTATATACTTTAACGTCATTTGTTTACAGTCCATTTTCTATTATTGGAATCTCAGCTTTCAATATATACATATATGTTAAGCTCAATATGAAATAAAAGTACTCAAATCAATGAAAATGTTATTTTTAGGGGACCATTCAGCCTGGTTCGCCGCTGTGTACACCGACAAACTGGCCAGCAGTTTGCTGTCAAAATTGTGGATGTGGCTCGCTTTACTGCTAGTCCTGGCCTTAGTACTGCAGGTAAATTAATAAATAAAATATATAGTTTTTATTTTCACTTTATCATTAAAATTAATTTAAGCGACATAATTATATTTCATATATTTGTATACTTTTACCGCTATTCAGAATTTCAACTAATCAGTAGCCAGTCTAGTTGTAGTTAAAAGTAGATTAAATAAAAAGACTTGAAGAAGAAAATTTTGATAAATAATAAATAAATTTGATAAAGTTATTGTTATGGTCTCTAAAAATAATAATAATAAAAAAGGTGTAGGAGAACTAAGTTTCACTGAAACCTTATTACTGGAGTTTTATTTCTATAAAAAAATAGTTCCGTATTAATGGTTTACAGGAAAATCATTCTTGACTTGAAATAACATGATAAGTCATACAGTTTTGTGAATGTATGGAAGAACAAAAAACAACACCAACAAAATTAGCAATTTTTCAATATTAAGTTGGTTTTTCATCTACAAAATCATTTTTGCCCAAGTTTATATTAGATTTTTAGGAATATGTTTTGAGAATTCCTTGTTAGTGTAATTTTACAAAAAAAAATTGACTTTAAAGAAAAACTATTCTGAGTATCCAAATCGCGACATGTATGTCTATGTTGTTAGCAGAGTTCCTTGGATTTCGTCAGGATCCTACAATCAGATCCTCGTTTCGTTATCATGGGACCACATGGGAGGCACCAGCTTTCAAACAAAACAATTTTGAAGTTGGTTAAAACTCAACAATACTCAAAAGTATTGTTGAGTTTTAAATTACCGCGAAATATTCGCTTACCACTAAACTAACGAGTAATTGCTAATTAATATAATTTATATTTTCAGATTTAAAGCGCGAAGCGACAATATGCCATATGCTGAAACACCCCCATATTGTGGAGTTGTTAGAGACATACAGCTCTGAGGGCATGCTCTATATGGTTTTTGAATAGTAAGTATCAGGTTTTTTTTTCATTTTTTACCTATAAAAGAACAGCTGTTTACCTATTAATTTTTTTTAACCTATTCAGGAATCCACTTTTCATCACAGGTCACAATTCGATCTAATATTCCTTCATTTCTGTATCGATTCAACAAGGCAACACAAGTTTCAATACGCGTTTTTTCTGCATATCAGTCAAATCATGAAGCAGCCATTTTTCATATTTTTTTATTTTATTGATTTGACGCAAATAAATCAATATTATTGGTAAGGTGACGTTAAGCAATGCCGCTAATTCCTGGGTAGTTTGACTCGGATTGGTTTCCACCATATTTTTCAATTTATTGTTATTCACATACGTGGAAGACTGCCCACACGTAGTCTTCCACGTGGTTCGTTCTTTAAATCAAAATTTCCATCACGAAAGTGTTTAAACAAAAATCACACGGTGCGTTCATTAGCAGTCCCCTCTCCGAACGCAACATTGATATTGCGAGCTGTTTCTGCAGCATTCAAAAATCACTCGAATTTTCGAAGTATACATCTTTCTTGGCTGAGCTGAATAAAAAAACTACTGAAAGTCGATAATCGAATATAGCACATTTTTTAAAAGAAGAACCTTATAGGTGCGATTCGAAAAGCATTATGCACATACTAGCCTTTATTTGAGATTTGTCGCCCGTATTTTTGTCTGTTATCATGGCAAATAGTACCAACAGTGACTTTCTGATGCTTATGATATATTACTGTAAAGTTTAATCTAAATCTGTTTGGTAGTTTTTACGTGAAAAAGTACAAATATCCATAGGATTCACAAACATTTGCGTAATAATAAGTTTTCCCGGTTTTTCGTTTGTCACAATCAATGCCTATGTGTTATTCTGTTAAATATAAGCTATAATTACTGTAAAGTTTTATCTAAATCCGTTAAGTGGTTTTTGCATTGCAAAAGAATAACAAACGGATAAATCCTCACAAACTACCCAATTTTTAATATTGTGGTTAAAGAACTTTATTTTCTCAAAAGAAATTAACAATAAATTTCACTTAATGAGAACTTTTGACATACAAAAATGATTAAAATAGTAGTGAGCAGAACAAACATTAATTTTCCATTAAGCAACACATGAGTCTAATTGTGGATCAACAAAATCAGTACATACCCATATTTCATTTTAACCGTTCCAGAAACATAAACAAATTAAACACAAGAAGCAACAACACTTAGGGCTCACTCACAAACAGATTAACACTCAATATTACAGAACAAACAATACTGACATTAGTACGAAATAACAAACTGAGTAAAGTAGGGTGGCAATAACAGACTCACACAAATAATAAAATGATTATGTGTAGGTAGAAATATGCAATCAGTTACCAGGGCCGGATCTTAGATTTTATCCTGAATAAATTTCTTAAGTTTTTTCTTAAAAATATTAAAACTTTCATTGATTTTGATTTCGTTTGGCAATTTGTTGAACATTTGTGCCCCTTCAAAAGTTATATTTTTTTTACCGTAATTCGTACGTGGTTTCACTAAGCAAATATTATCAGCATTACGTAGGGGTCGTAAACCCTGCTCCAAATTTGTTTTAAAATCAAGATGACTTTGTACTTTTTTATCTTTGATCTTTCTTATTAAAACGCATGTATTGTAATAATATAGTTGTTTTAGGTTCATGAATTTGGTCTCCGAGTAAATTTTTTTTGTAGGTGTAAGAAAGTCGTAATGAAACAAAATTTTTATTAGTTTATTTTGAACAGTTTGTACGCTGCTCAAAGTGCTTTTTGCCGCGCTCCCCCAGATTTCTATGAGGTAATCTATATGTGGTTTGACGAGAGAAAAATAGATATTAAGTCGAACCTTTCTCGGCAGATATTGCACGACACCATATAGGCGCCCACAAAGCGACGACAACGTCGTTCTAATGTGGTTTACATGCGATTTCCATGTTAGACCGCTGTCCACTATTAGGCCCAAATACCTTTCCTCCTCAGATTCTTTTAGTTGGATGTTATTAATGTATAGTTTTAAATAATTTTGTATAGGTTTGTTTTTGGCTTTAAATATTACATAGCTTGTCTTAGAAATGTTAATTGTGAGTAAATTGTACTGAAACCATTCATGTAAGTTATCTAGATCCTCTTGTGCCAATCCAATCATTTCACCAATGGAGGATCCATAGTAAAATATACAAGTATCATCAGCGTATAGACTGATTTCCCCATTTAACGGTATTTGACTGATGTCATTGATATATATTAGAAATAGCAAAGGTCCAATTATGGAGCCTTGCGGTATACCGCAAGCGATAGGTTGAGTGGCGCTTTTGTGTTTACCCATTTTTACACATTGTGATCTGTTGGTTAAATATGATTCGAAAATTTTTAATGCATTACCCACGATTCCAATATGTTCTAGCTTTTTTAATAGGAGGGAATGACTAACGGTATCAAAAGCCTTCTTTAAGTCTATAAATAATTATTATATTAGGAGTAGTAGTAAATTTTCACAACAGTTTTTCTTATACATTTCAGTTTCGAAACGAGTCATAGCTATATCTATACAACTGCATTCTAAACTTGTAGTCAATCTTCATAATAACTCCTCTGGCTGTTTTCATAATTTGGGACAAAATTCATTCATGTGTATAACAGTAACTAAAAATAGTCTTGTTTCAACGGCAGATTATCTTAGAAGTAATTTTTTATAAATATATATACATATTATGTGTATATACGTTTTAATGTTTTAAAAAAACGACAGGAAAATCTTATTAACTTAAGTACTGGGTTTGCGTTGGGGTTAATATAAATATTTGTATGACAAAACACACACACACAGTCACAGCCTCTTTTTTTCCGAAACTATAAGAGCTATACTGTTGAAACTTGGTCAGTAGATGTATTTTGTGAACCGCATTACTTAATATTTTTACACAGAAATAGAAAAAAAACATTAATTTTTTTTTCTATTTTTTTTTGTGAACTACTTGTCTTGTGAATTGCTTTTTTCTTGGCATGTATAAAAGCTATGTGGCGTGTATAAAACCGCAGCGCTCATAGCCGAGTGGCCTTAGATAATTGGAAACAATCACCGAGGGTAAGATTAAGCAACGACGGTTAAGATTACGTAGCCACAACGTGTCTTGCCAGACCCCAACCCGCACCTGGCAAGCGTGGGGACGTATGGCATTAATCCTCTCTTGAGAATACCCGTGCCCAGTAGGGTTATGAACGGGTATAGGTAGACGTTATGGGTTTTTAATTGATAAAACCTATTATTCTTTTTTTTTTCAGCATGGATGGTTCAGATCTCTGCTTTGAAGTGGTACGTAGAGCAACTGCTGGATTTGTTTACAGTGAAGCTGTTGCATGGTGAGATATTTTTTTTTAATGTGCAAGTCTATTGGTTAATTTTACTATTTGGAATTATAATAATAAAATAAATATTTTGGACATCTTATAATATAGGGATGTCGTCAAATAAGTGATGATATAGATATCCATTTCCTAAAAATTCAATTGACGCCTCTCAAATCTAAACGGCTGAATCCAAAAACCTTAATAAAATCATAATGGTAGTCCATAACTATATAAAGGCCTAACTTGTACTTTGTACAATAATAAGGAAATAATAAACAAACACGTAAAATATTTAAAATAAAATCAAAACAATTGACTGCAATTGACAATTGACTGTTGGTCTAGTGGTTATCGTATGCAGCTGCTGATCAAGAGGTCTCGGGTTCGATTCCCGAGTCGTACTAAATATTTGTGTGATGCACAAATGTTTGTTTCGGAGTCTGGGTGTTTTCTATGTATAATATGTATGTATTTACAAAATATGTGTTTATATATTTTAATCAGTTGTTTAGTACCCATAATACAAGCTCTGCTTAGTTTGGTACTAGATGACGTTGTGTGTAAAAAAATAGTCTGTTGGCCACGGTATGTATGTATGGTTTACGTAATGCAATGAGCAAACACCTCCTACATTAAACTTATAACCAACTAAGGCATCTGACCAAGCTGCCATGGTATGGGTCACTACGCTGCATTGCCTACCTTCACAGTGAGAGTAATAGACAGTAATAAAAAAAATCATCACTGTGTTCTCAGCCACTACATGCGTCAAATCTTGGAAGCGTTACGCTATTGCCACGAGAACGATATCGTTCACCGTGACGTTCGGCCCCACTGCGTGTTGTTGGCCGGTCGCGACAACTGCGCTCCTGTGAAGCTGGGCGGCTTTGGTGTGGCTGCACAGTTGCCCACGCCCACTGCACATCATGCGCCACCCGGTAATACAATATTCTGTTTATGGTAGATTTTAAGTAAGAGCTTCTAATTATTCATACACTGGCAATACTTAAAGATATAAGTAAATCCGTAAGCACGGCTTATCAATAAAGTAACATTTTTGTTGCCAATGTTAAAAATATAATTTTTACTTGTAATGGCTTCGAAGAAATAATAATAAAAAGTATTAGGACAGTAAAATTTATACACTACAATAGAAAAATATATTTAAGCGTATACTTATCAATGTACCCAATAGTGCCTTAACATTACATTTGGAAATAGTACGCTATCTAAACATTAGTGCCAACTAAGTCATTTATTTAATTCAGAAAGTGGTATCCACTTAGTTTTCTAATTCTTATTTTTGTACAATAAAGTTTAGTGGATTATAAGAAAAGTGCGTCCCAATGTGAATAGTTTAAATTTCGAGACTAGTTCGTATAATTATGTAATACAAAAATTAACTAAAATACTAGATTCAATAGTAGGTATTCATAAATAGCTTTTTAAAGTGAGAAAATATGTGAAGTGAACAAACCTATTTTAAAGAAAAAAAGAGATCTGCTAAGTTCTAACTTTTGTTCTGGTATTCATATCTCATCCTTATTTTGTTATATCCCTACTTCCCTACTAATATTATAAATGCGAAAGTAACTCTGTCTGTCTGTCTGTCTGTTACGCTTTCACGCCTAAACCACTGAACCGATTTTGATGAAATTTGGTATAAAGATAGAACTGAACTTGGGAAAGGACATAGGCTACTTTTTACTGCAATAATCAAGATACAAAGACCAAAGCTAGGTGATTATAAAAATACATAAATCGTAGATGTCAAAATGTATCACTGTTTATCTCCTGTCAAAACTTCACAGGTTGCTAGGCATAACACACTTGCATGGCAACCATAATGATAGTTTGTAAATGACATAGAGACAAGTAGACCAGGGTTTATAACTTTTGAAAACAAATAAAATTATAGTAGGATGAAACCTATTGGAAAAGGAGGAGAATATTATAAAAATGAAAGGAAAAAATAATTTACGGGCGATCTGAAGTCGGGAAGGGGTAGGGGAAGGTTTTCGGGTCCTTTAAGCGGGGCGTGAAAAAGCATCTCACTAAGCCGCCATAGTGTAGGCCGCCATACATTATTGTCTTCATTCGCAGCAAGTGTGGTAGCCCCGACTCTTGGATTCTGCTCATGCTTTCCATCAGGCAGGGTAGAGTCATAGATGTCTAAAGTCTTTGGATGGTTAAATATATAAAACAAAGGGTATAAACGGTTTATCTCGATTTCCGGCAAAACTACAAGTCCTATGGAAAAAAGTTAAAATGCAAAGTTGTAGGTAATTATAAGATCTACAACTTTTTAGGGTTCCGAAGTTTATGACTTCGAACCCTTATAGATTCGTCATGTCCGTCTGTCCTCGACTTACCGTCCAAACGGTAAGTGATAGAAAGATGAAACTTTGCATGAATATGTATTGTAATTACGTCAACAAAGTGCTACAATAATAAAATTCAGAAAAATACAAGTCCTATGGAAAAAAGTTAAAATGCAAAGTTGTAGGTAATTATAAGATCTACAACTTTTTAGGGTTCCGAAGTTTATGACTTCGAACCCTTATAGATTCGTCATGTCCGTCTGTCCTCGACTTACCGTCCAAACGGTAAGTGATAGAAAGATGAAACTTTGCATGAATATGTATTGTAATTACGTCAACAAAGTGCTACAATAAAATTCAGAAAAATACAAGTCCTATGGAAAAAAGTTAAATGGCAAAGTTGTAGGTGACTAAAAGATCTACAACTTTTTAGGGTTCCGAAGTTTATGACTTCGAACCCTTATAGATTCGTCATGTCCGTCTGTCCGTCCGTCTGTCCGTCCGTCAGTCCGTCAAGCCGTCCTCGACTTACCGTCCAAACGGTAAGTGCTAGAAAGATGAAACTTTGTATGAATATGTATTGTAATTACGTCTACAAAGTGCTATAATAAAATTATAAAAAAATATTTTTATTTAGGGTACCTCCCCTACACGTAAAGTGGGGATGTTTTTTTTTCTCTTGGCTACCCCATTATCTGGGGTATCATTATATAGGTCTTTTAAAAACATTAAAGGGTTGTTATGACGATTTTTGAAAAGAAATGATCGGGCGAATGGCGTTGGGGGGGGTGTTGCCATATATCTACGCAACCACATTCCTTTCCAAGTTATAGATATGTCACCACAACCGCCACCACCAAACGCAGGTGAACATTTGTTCTTAGAAGTGGAGCTCTGTCACACTAAAATACTACTTGGTGTGTACTATTGTCCTTCCTCTCGAGTAAATTTCATGGCATCATTTGAAAAACTATTAGATTGTATAACACCCTCCTATAGTCACTCAATTATCATGGGTGACTTTAATACATGTTTGTTAAAAAGTGATTACCGATCTTCCTCTTTCTCCAGTATAGTTGAGTCATATAACATGTCTATTCTTCCTCTGAATGCCACTCATCACTTTCCTAATTCCACTCCGTCTCTCTTAGATCTTATAATTGTCTCCTCCCTAAGTTCAGTCGCTAAGCATGGACAGTGCTCAGCGGATGAATTTTCCTACCATGATCTGATATTCCTTTCTTATAAACTACGCCCTCCGAAACCTAAGACCAAAATCCTGATGCAACGCAATTTTAGGGAGATGAACCTTGAAGCACTCCGTCAGGATGCCACGGAAATTGATTGGAGTTTGATGTCACTTATGGACTCAGTCGACGACAAAATCAATTTCTTTAATTCCAAACTCACTAGCCTCTATGACAGGCATGCGCCGATACGGGCTGTAAGGGTTAAACATTTACCAGCACCATGGCTAACAGACGAAATAAAAACTTTAATATCCAAAAAATCTGTAGCCAAAAGCAAGTTCAAATTTCGGCCATCACCCAGTAACCATGAAAAATACATTAGAATACGAAATCTCTGCAGTAAGGTTTGTAGGAAAGCACAACGCCAACATATTCATACTTCGGTCGAGAACGGAGACCCAGCTAAAATTTGGAAATTTCTGAAAACATTGGGAGTTGGTAAGACACATTTAGATTCAGATTCCAAAAAAATTGATATCGAGTTGCTAAATCAACATTTCTCCTCTTCGTCTAATATTAATCAGACTAGTAAAGCAAATACCTTACAATATCTTTCAAATCTTCCAACTCCTCAATATCCACCGTTCTGTTTTAATCAATTAACTGATTGTGATGTTCGGAAGTGTATTATGTCCATAACATCCAACGCTGTTGGAAGTGACTGCATAAGTCGTAACATGATCCAACCAGTTCTTGATGAATTACTACCTGCCATATGCCACATCCTAAATTTCTCCCTTTTTTCCAGTACTTTCCCGGACACTTGGAAAGAAGCAATAATTATCCCTCTGCCCAAAAAGAACAACCCTACATCTTTCTCCGAATACCGTCCCATTTCCATATTACCCTTTCTCTCAAAAGTTCTAGAACGTCTTGTACACACCCAACTAAATTCGTTCCTTAATAAAAACCAACTCCTAAACCCTCTCCAATCAGGTTTTCGGGCAGGTCATAGTACAGTAAGTGCATTGATCAAAGTTACTGACGACATCAGGTTGGGTATGGAGAATGGAAATCTCACAGTTTTGTCCTTACTAGACTTTAGCAATGCTTTCAATAGTGTAGATTTCCACGTCTTGCTGGGCATACTGCGCTCTGTTAACATATCTCCAACAGTAATTGATTGGTTTCAAAGTTACCTGTTTGGAAGGAGGCAACGTGTGCGCCTGGAGGAATCTTTATCTTCTTGGTGTAAAACGTCTGCTGGAGTCCCACAGGGTGGCGTTTTATCTCCTTTACTTTTCACTTTGTTCATAAACTCTATCTCTAAGTCATTAGTCTCATCCTATCACCTTTATGCAGATGACTTTCAAATTTACACACAAGCACCGCTACATAACTTATTTCAAGCGTTTTCAACGATTAATTTAGATTTGGAGCGCGTGTGTGAATGGAGTAATCAATATGGACTGGTTGTGAATCCCTCTAAGACCCAACTTATTGTAGTAGGCAGTTCCAGGTTAGTATCAAGAATAGACTGGACACAACTACCGAAAATAACTTTTAACGGTACTCCATTACCAATAAGTACCTGTGTCAAGAATCTAGGAATTTATATTGACAATACTTTAACCTGGGGCCCCCAATTGCGAGAGGTCAGTCGAAAATTGTTTGCATCGGCAGGATCCTTGCGAAGACTACGCAATTTTCTCCCAATAACCACTAAGATTGCGCTTGCACAATCCCTCCTACTTCCTATACTCGACTATGCTGACGTCAGTTATCTCGATATCACCGAGGAGCAACTTGATAAACTTGAGCGCCTTCAAAATTTTTGTATTAGATTCATATTTGGATTACGCAAATATGACCATGTTTCTGAATATCGCAACCAGCTTAAGTGGCTCCCAATTCGTCTTCGACGGAATGCTCATATTCTTTACATACTTTATGGTATTCTATTTCATCCGTGTACTCCCCCTTATTTAAAGGAACGCTTTGTTTTCCTCAGTGACACACATTCAAGATCCCTGAGGTCATCGGAGTCTCTAGAACTTGCTGTACCGACACATTGTACAGCATTCTATGATAAGTCGTATACGGTACAGGCTGTCCGACTATGGAATGCTTTACCAATAACTATAAGGCGTGCCAAATCTTTGGCTATTTTTAAAAGAATGGTCAGAGAATATTACCTATCATCATAATTAACTATGTTCATAAAACATATTTTATCCTTATTTTTTTTTTACTTTTTATTTTTTAGTGATTCATACATTCATTAAAAATTATATTGTCTTATATATACGTAATATATATGTAATATGTGTATGTAATATGTCTATGAATATTGTATGTATAATATGTGTATGCATTAATTTATTTATCATAATATGAACTATTATATTTTTTTATTTTGTTGTACTTGTATCCTATTAGATAATTCTCTCTTACTTTTATTAATATTTTCTCTCCTCGTACCAAAACTACCCATGAAACTCGTTTATTTCTCACGGCAATTTTTCTCCATCCTAAGGTTGCCTGTAAGAAATTGCTTTTTAGCGATAAGGCCGCCATTTGTACATGGTCAATCTGTTCATTATTGTATTAGTTTATATATAGTGTATTATCTAGTGTACAATAAAGTTTATTCTATTCTATTCTATTCTATTCTATTCTATGACGATTTTTTGATTTAGGTAACCGTTTGCGAGAAATTCCACTTTAAAGGCCACTTTTTTGTAAAAACAGGGCATCCCCCCCCTCTAAAACTATACGGCCGGCTCAAAAAATCTGGAAAAATTCATGATAGTGGTCCATATAATGAACTTTAATGAAAACTATTTAGGGTTTGAAATAGGGGACGAAAGTTTGTGTCGAAGTTCTTTTTTATCCAACATAAAATCATGTAAGATTGTTTAATCTACCCTTACCGTGTCGCGCGATATAAACGAATTCCACGCGGGCGAAGCCGCGGGCGGAAAGCTAGTGTGTCATATAGAAGCAAACATAGCAATATCCACTTTTATTTCAAACCGACCTATTTACATTGCCACTGTCTACGTGAAATTCTAAAAGTGTTTTATAAAAAATACCACAAATGTTTAATAGTGTTTTTAGTGTTTTATAAATTTTATAATATAATTTATTCAAAAACTTATAGGTATTGGTACAATGTGTTTCATTTAATTTGCCCAAAATTGCAATGAATGGAGATTGCTACATTTGCTTTTATATGACTCATATGTTTAATTTAAGATCCTTGCAATACATTAAGGTTAAACGGATTAAGGGATAAAAATAATTACACTCAAAATGTTAATGTAGAATTTATATTCTGCAACTTCAATAGGCCCACAATATAGTACGAATTTGCAGTAATTATGCACAGATAAACCGTACAGACTTACTTATTGTTGATACTCCTATTGCATTTCTTTCTTTCACGGTATTTTCGCTTCTAATTTTAAAAATTAGATCTTGATTGTATGAAACAATAAAATATAGTATAATGTGTACGTTTATTCCTGCGTTACGTGCTTGCTAATCCCGACGAACGAAAACTGGTGGTGACTTTAATAGCCATATTTTATAATTTTACTATTGCTATCTGTTCATTGTGCTATAGTTTTTCTTATCGTGGTTCAATAAAAAAATATGTAATGCTAGTGTGGCGATATTCACATACAGCGCAAGCGAAAAACATACAACAGCGCCATCTACCGAACAAACACTGAACTTCGAAGAAAACATTGAACGTTCTATACGGAATAATTAATCCTGAATCGCGAAAGAGAAACTCTCGCGCCGATTAGCATATATACAACATTTTAATATTAATTGTAGGGCAGTGGCCAACCAGGCATGATCACCTCGCCTGGTTGGAGGTTCCTCCCTTTGTTGGAGGAACACGACACTCGTCCACACTATCTAGTCAGATAAACACTATTATTTGTGAAGCATCTTAGGCCTAATCTGTACTGTCCTAAGTTTCGTTTTATTAAGTTGATGACAGTAGGAATTATATTACACAGAGTTGGTGATGGACACCCGACCGCTAATGGGTCCCATGGGCCAAGCCTATCTCAAATCAGACGAGTATGGTAAGACAGTGCCCTGCATGGACATTATGTGCAAAAGATCATCGCACAATGTCTCATACAATATAGGGTTGCCATCTAAGAAAAAGAAATCGTAAAATCTCTTAAAAATAAATATGTCACTTTAGATAAGTATTAAAATGTATAGGACTTTGATTATAATTAAAAACATGTAAGCCCTGGTAAATCCCGGGCAGATGGCAGCCCTACAGACACTACATGTCTTCTGCAACAGACATGCCGATCACTATTAACTGTTATATTGGCACATTTTTTTCATTACTAAACACTTTCAGTTCCCTGTATCATTATTTCATTATTGCCCTTAAATATAGGATAACTCGTTTTCATTGAGTGTATAAATGTTGTAATAATATTGGCGAATAGAAAAGCAAAAAAATCGCTGTAAACGCGATTAACTAGTGATACTATTCACGTAGCGTTTGTAGAATACATAATAGACATGCATATTTTTGTTTTGTATATTAATTACGCTGTGCAGTGTGTTAAAAGTTTACTATAATATAAACTAACAAGAAATGGAAAAAAATACATTTTGATGTACGGATGGCGTACCACAAAATGGATACATAGAACACACAAACTCAGAACAAGAATTTGTAGATCACACAGTGTTGTTCCATATGGAGTTCGAATCCACAAAACAAATAGCAGCGTGGCTATCGTTAAACCACTGTGTTCAGGTAGCCACGCACTATAAATTGTTGTTCTGAGTTTATGTTCTTTGTATCTATATTATGTATGTTTGTACTTACCCCCGTGACACAGAATTAGGTTCAAAGCGGGATATGTCTTAAAAAAATTGCAACTGAATATATTTATATTTTGTTTAATTTGTGATCGCAGACTCATATTGTATGACAATCCATAAGCTTCAAGTGTTACCAGCCTCAGTTTATGGTTGCTTTGTGTGCTGATTGTGTGGACATTATAGTAGTATAAATAAATAAGCGTTACTATATTGTTGTTCCTAAACTTTCATATAATGTGCGATTCCGTGAGTCCATTATATGTATAAGTTTCTTTTATGTAAAAATTAATGATTAAATATTACCCATAGATCAAGTAACTAGACTAGAGATTTTAATAAAAAGGTACACTCATTTGATATACGAAAATAAAAAAAAAAATAGATTGTTTATGATAGTCAACCTTCTTGAAACCACAGTAAAAACTACAGTATCGGAGGTTTCAAGAGCTTAGTGCACAAAGAAACTAATGTTTAAAACACGTGTTTAGTATGTAAACCTCTAGTAGGAGGTACATTTAGTTCAAATGCGCGCACGTATCCCTTGTTGCGTGCTCCTTGCCCACACAAGTATATGTCGACATTTGAAAGACAATTATTAGGGGACAAAAACATAAAATAAATGTTAATAATTATGTAGAAAATGTAATGACTTAAAAGGAATCTAAAACTCATTTTATGCATTCTTGTTGCTTGGTATGTCGCATACGCAATTCAAGTGTTGCAGTTTACAATGAAGAGCATGAAATGATTCAAACTGTGTATTAATTCAATATAAACAAAACTGAAATAACTTTTTTTTATTAAAAAAAGACTAACAAAAATTTTCATTTTGTAATTAAAAACCGACATAAAAGCAATGAAGTACTAAATCCAATTTTGTTACATTTTTTTCAAATATTTTGTTTTTCACATGCACTATCATGTTTTTATTTTTTATTTTTAGTAAAAGTTTTATATTGTATTAGTAAAACCATTAATAACTGCAGTTTGAGATGACATAGTTAAATGGTAGAAAAAATATATATGTATAATCATAAAGTTACTAGTTCAAGAATTATTAAAATGAGAAGATGGTCTGTGAACAGGGAGTTTCGAAAAATAGTTTGAATTTCTATATTTTTAAATAAACTTTAAAGACCTTAATTTTTTTCAAAAGTTTATTTAATAAGGTTTTCATGGCCAATACATAATTGCGCATTTTTATAACGCAATTTTTTTTCACTTGTCAGGACGCATCGGGACTCCTCACTATATGGCTCCGGAGGTTGTCTCCAGCCAGCTGTATGGCAAACCAGTGGACGTATGGGCAGCGGGAATACTGCTGCATGTACTTTTGGTGGGATATCTGCCATTCACTGGTACTCGGGAACGGCTCTTCGAAGCGATCTGTCGTGGTAGACTGAGAGTTAGTATCAGTTTTATTAAAAATCGAAAATTAATATGGTTAGGTATGAAGCAAAATATTAAAGGTTATAATGACACAAACATCTTTGATCTTCATGCCTCCTAATCTCAAATGGTAATTTATATGTTTAAAACGAAAAAGTTAGTGAGTGCATAACGGTAAAAATACGGAAGTGAGTTTGATTATTTGAATCGATTTTACACATTATTCTCAAAGAAGAATCGATAATCGGCTCGAAGGACCAAAATGTGGACTAACAATAAAATCTTAAAATTAAAAAGAAATGTTATGATTACTAAATGAGTTTCAGTTTTTTTACTGACTAGTTTTGCCATACAGTAAACTGGGCAAGTTGCAAATTGTTGAATTACCAACACTTCAACTGTTACTCCATGAGCAGTCGTATATAGACACGATGAACTCTTACACATGTGTGAACCTTACATTAATTTTTTTTATTATTATACAACATAATTAAGCACCTCATTTGTTTAGAAAATTATACATATTATGAATGAGACCTGCTTCCTAATGGTATGCATGTGTATTTTCTTAACTCAGATAGTAAAGTACTTAAGAAAAAGTAGTATGTTATGAGAAACTAAAAATAAATTAAGAAATAAAAAAATACAATAAAATAAAGAAAAAATTTGCACTCGGTACTTTAAACGACTGTAATTTGAGTCAGGTGCCATCTTAGCTCGCACGAGTTATATGCATTCGATTTAAGTGTAAAATAATACTCTTTATTTAATCAAACACGTTTTTATCCTCATCTCGTACAGTTCGACGCACCTATGTGGGATGATATCAGCGATGCGGCCAAAGACTTAGTTCAGCGTATGCTTACCGTGGACCACACTCAAAGGATTAACATACAAGAAGTTCTAAACCATCGTTGGATAAGGGTATGTTTGTCGAGTTATAAGATTCTCAGGCTTAAATATAAAACGCTAAAAAGCAAAAATAAAAGCACGGTAACACAACGTTTTTATATTAAAATACTGCAAAGATACTCTTGGTTTTTGATGTAAACGGGACTTATTCGCGATAAAATTTATTTTAACGCGTTCACAGCAAAAAAAAAGTGGCTGTGACATACGGACGGACAGACAGACAGACATGACGAATCTATAAGGGTTCCGTTTTTTGCCATTTGGCAACGGAACCCTAAAAACATGAGTATTTGTGAAAATCACAAAAATCTAAAAAACAGTTATTGCTAAGCAATTCCAAGAATCATAAACATACTCAAGATTTTCTTTTTTTTAAATCGATCGAGATTCCATTTATTATGTCTCTGGGACCTGTGTGTAATTTGTGATAATGATGTTCCAATTGTTAACCACCATATCCTGTTAATCCTCATTTGAAAGGTAAGACGATGTCTGGTTCTTATTGTCGGTGTAGGACCGCGAGAAGCAGAACCGTATACACTTGGCAGCGACCGTGGAAGAACTGAAGAAGTTCAACAGCCGGCGTCGTCTTCGCGCTGCTACGCTGGGAGCTGCGGCCGCTGACGATGATGATGATGATGAAGAGCAGCCTGCAAGGCGACAGGTGTTGCTGGAGGAAGCTAACGCTGCAGGTACTAGCACTATCTCGTTTTAGCTAAAACCAATGACCATCAAGCTCATCGAATTCTGAATCCTGAAATTTTGGTGAATTTTCCATAGAATGTGAGTTAAAAAGCTACAAAGCTGTTTTAAGACAAGTAGTTCTGTAATGTTCGCATAGATGGCGGTATTTTAAATTTCATTTCTTGTTTAGCGCCATCTGTTGACTTGTAACTTACATTTTTCTCTTAAATGCATGCTTATATTTCGTGGTACTGATAACATGTTTTGCTGAGTATTATTTGGTCTTACTGTAATAGGTATTGCGTAAAAACGTCACTTAAGGATGTAATCGAACACCTAGAGAGAATTAGAAATGACAAAATTCAGAAAACGCTAGGCGAGGAGAAAAATATTTCTTAATAAAAATAAATATTGATTGCAATGTATTAGCTATTATTAATTTAATTTTGATAAATCTATCAGGTTAGTTTAGCACATCTATAAAGCGATTGTGTGATAATTATATGAACGATATATTACCGCAATTTATACCGAAATAGATATTTAAAGAACTTGAAAACATAAAAATTACAGTTTTTTCAATATACGCAAATTGGCACGAGCAACCCAAACTATTAATAACAATCCAAACATTGCCATCGTAAACGGGACAAACGTTGTTATTTATATACTTTTTTCGAGACATTTGTTTTCAAGTTTGGTTTTCTTAATTTTCTGGTTATGCCAACTGTGGCAATGATTGTTGAGGTGCCAAGGATAGGTAGGTTTACCCTATATATTTCTGTAGTCTGTTACATATGTATGTGTTATAGCTGTCAACTTGGTGGTGGAGTCGTTGGATGATGTGGCAGTGCTCCAAGACGGACCGATGTTCATGGATCCTGATCTATTTCATAGTGTACTTGATGACCTGCAGTTAAGAGCTCTCTTAGAGGTAAATTTTATTCACGTTGTATATGTTGTTATTCAACTTCTTCTAGCTTTTTTTCCCAAGATTATTTGGGGTTGGCTATTAGTTCAACTGGTACCTGAATATCAGTGCGACTGATATCTAATCTCCGTAACCCTGAGGGAGAACTGAAATTCAAAGGTTGAATTCATCAATCATCATCAGCAGTCTTTAACAGTCCACTGCTGGACATAGGCCTCTCCTTGAAAAGGAGGTATTGGCTTACTATAAAACGTTGGCCAGACGGGTTGGTTTCAAGTTTTCCTTCTCTTTGCATTGCTGTTGTCTTGCTTAGTTTATCCCTTATTGCCTTTTACGACACCCACGTGGGATGAATAGGGGTGGTGACACTCTGTATTCTTAATCCGTCACCACACGGACAAGGTTGAATAAGTTATCAGTATATTAGAGGACACATATTTCCCAATAGTGATTGCCATAGATGTTCATTTGTCATGAATATCTATGGTAATCACTATCGCAAACCACAGGTCCGACGCTTAATGTGCTCTCCGAGGCAAGGGTGTGAATCACCGCCGTACTTCCATATTCCGGGCCATTATTAAGAATTTCCTTTAAGAAAGTTCCAACAACACTTTCACTCTTATCAGTAGCTGCATACGCTAACCACTTAACCAATGAGGCAGTCTTTTTTTAAAGTTTAGTTTTATATTTTGACTGCCTCGTTGGTCTAGTGGTTAGCGTATGCGACTGCTAATCAAGAGGTCTCGGGTTCAAATCCCGGGTCGGGCTAAAGAGTGTTTTTGGGATTCCTAATAGCTGCCCGGAGTTTGCAAGTTTGGCGGTGATTCACGCCAGTGCTTCGGAGAGCACGTAAAGCCGTCGGTCCCGGCTGTCATGAACATCTATGGCAATCGTTATTGGGAAGTCAGTGCCCTCAAATATACTGACAACTAGTTCAATCTTCGAATTTCAGTTCTCCCTTAGGGTTGCGGAGGTCCGATACAGGGCGCTCCGTGAAAATACTGAAATTCGGGTAAAACCGGTTGAACTAGTAGCCAAATCCAAATAAACTTGGGAATAAGGCTAGGAAAATGATGAGTTTTATGTGTGGCTTTAGTGGTGGTATTAAAGTGCTTATTGACGTACAGATCTACGACCGCATCGCGTGCACGGTGGTGGTAACGATGGGTCGCGCGCCGGCCGCGGAGGGGCGCCAGCGGTGCCGCCAGGCGCTGGACGCCACCTCGCGCCTTAGACACGTCACCCCCGCCCCGGCCCCCGCACCCGCCCCCACCACCGCCCCGCAGGCCGCCACCCCGCACGCCACTGCAGCAGTACACGAGATACGACGCCTGCTCGCACTGCCGCACATTAAGGTACGTGATGCTACACTAACAACACTACACCCCGTTTACAACTACAGTGGCGAGTTTTACTGCCTATGTATTTTTTCTTTTTTTAGGCCTTCGCGACTTTTACACATACTCCTGTTTTTTTACTGTATACGTTACTTAACATGAGTATGTGTAAAAGTCGCGAAAGTCTAAAAAAAATATACTATACCGGTTATACCGCTCGTGGTCACAGATAGACGTCTACCCGTGACCACCAGCGATATAACCCGTTCAAAACGTCGGAAAGTAGAATGTATCGTATTTTTAGTTTTATCGCGAATAAGTCCCGTATATATTTTATATATATTTTATTTTATTTTATTAGTCCCAAACTAAGCAGAGTTTGTATTATGGATACCAGAGAGCTGATATAAATACATAAACATACTTTTTTTTGTAAATAAATACATATTATACATAGAAAACTCCCAAACTCCGAAAAAAATATTTGCGGATCACACAAACATTTGATCCGACACGGGAATCGAACCCGAGACCTCTTGATCAGCAACCGCATACGCTAACCAATAGACCAACAAGGCAGTTTAACGGTGGCAGTGTATGCGATCGGTGTGCTTTTGGGGTCTCGGGTTCAAATCCTTTGTTCGGAGTTTAGATGTTTTCTTTAAGAGTGTGCTGCGCGAACAAAAAACGTCGAGTTTAGATATTTACGAGCAGAGTTGCGCGGCAGCGCCGCTAGGCAGCACCGTTGCCCCTTCCTACGTAAAAACATTTTATCTAAAATATGTAAAATAAGTGTACAGAGTAGGCTCCACACAGAGTAATACATATCTTCTAAATATTCAGTCGCTATTTCTGAAAGTTTTGTTCAAAAGTAATAATTTCTAGAATCTATAAATTTTCATAATCAGCCTATCGAAGTCCACTGCTGGACATAGGCCTCTCCAATTGCACACCACTCTGATCGATTTTGCGCTTCTCACATCCAGCTCCCGTCACTATAAATATATCATCTATACAGGGTGTCCCAGAAAGAATGGGTAATCCTAAAGCACTTAGTAGTATAGCTATCCGGCGTACAAAAAAAAACCCAAAAAAAAATCCAATTGTTGCCCAAGTTTTGAAGTTATCTTATTCCTCACAAACAATCTTATTAGAAATGCAGTACATAGTATGAGTGCCTATTATACTTTTTTGGAAAAAAATAATAACATGAAATTTGATCAAAAATAAATTATTACAAAATTTGAAATTTTTGTGAAAAAAAAATGTATGAAAAATTAAGCAGCAACTATATTAAAAAAAAATGGTATAATACATAATTTTATCCAAAGAGAGAAAATTAAAGCTTCCTTTTTAGTGTAGCAGGTCGTGTGATAATTATAATGTTATTTCGCTATTTACTACCTGAGTGTGGCCGAAGTAATTTTTTGTTAATTACGAGACAGAGATAGGTGAATATATTTAGTACTTAAGTACAGTGTAAGCGAGCGAGAGAAGAGTATATTATTATTACATTGTACCTTATCTCTCATAACAATGGCAAGTATTTGGTGCGTCGCTTGACTTGTTCGGTATCGCATGTGCCCATTCCTTTTGCAGTTCTCTGTGATTTTCAATCAGTGTTACAACGACGATTTCTGGCTAAACAGCCAGAAGTCATCGTTTTAACTAAGAGTCCAATGAAATCATTGGACTCTCAGTTTTGCTCACTGATTTGGACTTGATAGTTTGGTGATTTTACGACGACTTGGATCTGAACTGGTTTCGTGTATATATTCAATATACGGCACAAGAATACGCAAACATGCACTTTATTTATGGTGAATGTAGAAGTAGCGCAAGACTGATGCATTCCTTTATAGGGAAAGATACCCTATAGCGCGTCATCCAGATTACCGCGTATTCATAAGAGTGCACAGATGTTATTCGGAAGGTAGAATGCATAGGTGGTACAAGCACTGGGAGAATAGCAAATATCAATACACAAGACACTGTGCTTGACGAAATTCAGAAGAAGACAAAGACGACCCTGCATCATGTACTGAAAAAAAATAATTCATCCCTACCACGGGTTCAAGCTCTTCAGCCGAGAGATTACAACGCAAGAATTTTTTTTTTGACGACAAATGCTTGCAAAAATAGAACAAGATCCACAATTCTTTGACAACATTCTGTGGAGAGATGAACTCTTAAAAGAGATGGATATAACAACGTGCATAAACTGCGCAGCTGGCAACCCTCGAACCCGCATCTAATGCGAGAAGAAAAATCGCAATACCAGTTCAAATAAATTATTGAACTGGTATTTTCAACGAAAAAATCGTTGGTCCATTTGAACTGTCCGGAAAGTTATCTGGCCAAAGTTATTTACATTTTTTACAAAATGATCTGCCAAATTTAATAGAAGAGGTACCTGAGGAGGTGAGGCAATCCCACTACGTGGCTACGTGCTGCAAATGTCCGTGCCTATTTAAATGCCTCATATCTAAATGTATAGATGGGTAGTTTGACTCCTATTTTGTGGCCTCCACGATCCCCGAACTTAAATCCACTAGATTTTTTTTACTGGGGCTGCTAAAAGAACGGATGCACTTTAGGCCCACTTCAAGTTTGGAGGAATTACGCAGTCGTGTTCAGGAGGCTGCTTCAAAAATAACTGAACGGCGCTACGCACGACTTCTTGAAAGAGCATTTATCAGAAGATGTCGAACTTGTATCTCAGTTGGTGGCAGACAATTCGAACACCTCTTATAAAATAAAGATGATTTTTTCTACATCTTAAAGCTTTTTGTTATTATAATTTAAAACAAGATTTATTCAGTCGAATTTGCTCTTTTTGCATCTAAATAACAATCACTGCATATTTGCGTTAAATGAAATTATGAAATTATACAAACTCTCAAATTATTCTCAAACTTTGTCATATTTTTTTTTATCAAAATTCATGTTAAAAATTTTAGTTCATATTTGTCTTTAAAAAAAGTACAATAGGTACTCATACTAGTTACTGCAATTCTAATTAAAGTGTCTGTGAGGAATAAGATAACGTCAAAAACGCAACAAATTTCATTAATTTTAAATCATTTGCATTATTTTTTTTTGGGTATTTTTTTTGTACGCCAGATAGCTGTACTACTAAGTGCTCCAGGATTATCCATTATTTCTGTTCTGGGACACCATGTATATACTATATACATATACTAGTTGACCCAGCGAACTTAGTACCGCCCAACTTTAAAATTCCAGAACTTGATCGCAGCGCCACCTACCGGGTCCAATTGCGAATCTAAACCATTCCCAGATCCCCTTGAACACACACAAAAAATTCATCAAAATCGGTCCAGTCGTTTGAGAGAAGTTCAGTGACATACACACTCACAGAAGAATTATATATATAAAGATAACCTCATTCACAACGATTGATATCTGAAAAAGAGTAAGCAAATCAGAAATGAAAAACATCAATAACAATAATAATAGGTTTAATAGTTAGATTTACGATGTTTGGGTATAGTTATACTATCGTTATTTGTTATTCTTCGTTTATTTTTGACCTGTTTTTTTGAGAGCTTTCAATATATACTGAGGCTCCTTAATTTCCATTTTTCTTGATAATTCATCTAGTCTTGTACAAAAGTTTCTGAGGAGGTGGTTAGAACACTCTATCTTTTCGACAATAAGTGCGGCATATGGTTTGGTATCCAGAATATTTTTGTAGATGCTGGAATCACCATCAGCTATGAGTTTGTATATCATACATGCTCAGGTACTTCAAGTTTGCGCTTCTGAGCTCGTCCGCAGACCATAGAGTTTTTATTTTTAACAGACATGTAGAGAAATGTTTTAGTTTGTAGCCAATGATATCTGCAGCTCCTGAAAAGGTCGTATAGTTTTTCCTGTATAACCTCTTACTCCAAAACGCATCAGATACAACTGTTATCATCGGTACGCTATCTGCATTAACGTCACCATTTTTTTCAGCCAGTTCAAGTTTTTCTTTTGTTGCTTCCTCTATGCTTTTTTCTTTGGCCAGTTCCCAGAGTTCACATACTTTAGCATGACATTTGGCATAAAAATGTTCTGACATGCAGGGTATATCAAGAGAAGTTGTGACTTGCTCCAGGGCACTGAATCCCATACCTACACACTTAATTACTCACGATATTTTGATTGAGTGCAAGTTCCTTGCTGTTTCTAGGTTTTCTACAATTTTCCAATCTTAATTTTGCATTACACATATTGCATACTATGGAACAGGACTAATGAAAACAATTTCTATATTCTCCTCCTAACTGACGAATAATTGTGAACGGAACATTGAATTTACAATAAAATTATAACAGTAACATTAAACATACCTGTTTGAGATATTTACCTATTTGCGTTTGTACGTTTGTATTGTGTTTCGTACATTTGTTGCTCTGCGTTCGCACTACTCTGTACAGGATTCGACTCGAAATTTGATTTTTTTCCAATTTTCTTATTTGCCAATAAGTATAACCAATGACATATAGACATAATACACAATACAATACTGACATAAGTTTAAAAAAAACTTCAAAACAAAATCGATCTCATTAATATTAGTAATAAGATCCATTCTGCTTTGAAGTTTCAAACCTAGTAATTTAATTAGAGCAATGTTTTTTTCTGCGCAATGTGCAATGTGCATCAGGCATTTGTGTTAAAAATTGAAAAGTCTTAATATTTTTAGATTTATACTTTTAAATAAAATTAAACATTGTCTATACCCTGCACGATGTAAATACAAATATTGTCATATGAAAATTATTGTTCTAGACGTAAAATCTACTATCTTTTCGAAGAAAAATGTTTTTAAGATTTCATCTGACACACAACATATATGTATCGTTTTTTAATTTCATATGTATCTGTTTCAAATTCCAACGATACATAGATCTTGTTCAAGGATCGACCTAAACTATACAAATACTTTTGATGTATTTAATTAATGCAGCGCACAGTACTACTCATTTGAAAATACGTCAAATCCCACAATTTCGTGCAGTACCTTCTTAAATTTATGTAATAACCAAAAAAATATTATTAAAGACCCCAAAAACATTTTGTAGAACGCAATACAAGGTCTAGACTATAATAAAACAAATGACGCTCCAGATCTATAGGTAACGCTCACGTGTCAATTTTATTATCGCTCAGAGGGAATTTCTTACAGGAAACAATGGGATGGAGAAAAGTTTTGAGGAAAAGTATAGGTAGGCTCAAAAAATCAATTTTTAAATTTCAGTTTCAATCAGTTTGACTCGTCAGTCTGTCTTTTTGTTCCGGGTAATCTATGTAACGGTCGGAATGATTTTGACGGAATTTTCACTGACAGCTTGCTATAACCGCCTTATAGCTAAAAACAATATATTCCAGGTTAGGATAGACCAAAATGATTTGGAAAGACGTTTACGGTTGACGGTGCAATGTGTTTTGGATAATTATAATTTGCCAATATTTTTTTTCCATAAAAATACATATATACAGTAAGAAACGAGGTAATCCGGCAGAGAACTAAAGTTATCGACATAGCCCACAGGATTAGCAAGGGGGTACAATGGGCTGGCCATATTGCCGCAGGACCGACAACCGTTGGGGTAAACGTGTTCTTGAGTGGAGACCGCGTCTCGGCAAACGTAGTGTAGGACGTCCACAGGCCAGGTGGAGTGATGATTTGCGCAGGACGGCTGGCAGGAGCTGGATGCGAGTAGCAGAGGATCGAACTAAGTGGCGTGCAATTGGAGAGGCCTATGTCCAGCAGTGGACTGCGATAGGCTGATGATGATGATGAAATACTTATATACGCCAATGTGTATACACATATTGGCATGTATAATATTCACTTATACACGCCAATCACTAATAAATACACTAATAAATACAATATGCAAAAGAAAAACATTCACATTAATTACTTTCTTGTGACTGATTCAGTTGTCACGTATACAATTCTAGAACCATTTTCTTAAAACTTTTTACTGTTTGCGCTTTCTTAATGTTCATTTGCAATGCATTCCACAAGCGTACAGCTTCAACCGTAAAAGACTGGCCATAGATTTCGGTGGGATGCAGAGGCATTTCCAGTCTCAAATCTTCAGATGACCTTAGTCATGTGTACCTTACTCATTAAGGAACTTGAATCGTTCTTTGAGGCAGATGAGGGCTCTAGAATTAAACAAGATGTCAGAAAGAAAAATGAGGATATAAGTATTCCAACGAGAACAATTCGTTAGCCACTTGACGGAATTCAGAGACGTGATCGTATTTTCGTAGGCCAAATTCAAATCGTATACAGAGATTTTGAATTTGCTCAAGCTTATCAAGTTGAGCTTCAGTGAGATTTAGATAGCTGACATCGGCATAGAAATATGGGAGAACTTGTGCAAGTCCATCCCTAGTTGCAGTCGGAAGGAAATTACGTAGTCTTCGCAGAGATCCAGAGCAAATATCTTTCGACTAACTACCTGTATATGTGGACCCCAAGATAACGTACTATCTATGAGAATTCCTTGATTTTTAACAGCAGTTGAGTTGAAATGAATTTGTGGTAGTGTGTCCAGTTAATTTTTGAGACCACTTCGGGCTGCCAATAACACACGTCTTTAAAGGATTAACTTTGAGTTCATAGTTATGAGTCCATGGTAACAATTTAATCGTAGCTTGTGTATAAATTCATGAATCATCTGCATAAAGGTAGGTAGCTTCCTACCTACCTACCTTAGTATAAATTATACAAGCTTTTGCCCGCGGCTCCGTCGCATATAGGTCTGTCATGGTGGTAAATAGTGTGTGTAGCCTATGTGTTATTCCGATACGTTAGCTATATTATTGTGAACTTTCATCACAATCCAATTAATACTTTTTGCGTGAAAGAGCAACAAATATACATACATACTCACAAACTTTCGCGTTTAGAATATTAGTAGGATATACGATACTTATTGAACCGCCCTGGTAAGTCATAATATTTGTGATTAACGCCTCTTACTCTTGATAGTAATCAAAGTAGCATTGTATATACCACATAGCCAACGGAACCTTGATTAAACGACTGACTTCTACATTTATCTTCATATCACGTATACTACTGCAGATTGCTGTAGTAAGCCAACCAATTTTATCGATTTGACGTATATTTACAAAATATTTCATCCCCTTGCAAAAGTTTTATTAGAGCACACGTGTCGCGAATACGAAATGAGACTGGTCTTCAAACAAAATTCAATGTACATAATATTTTCTGTTGTTTATAACTTGCGGGCATAAAGAATGGAGAGTCGGCCGTCGGGGCGACTGTAGCGAATACTTGTTTACGGACATATCTTTATTGGAAGGATAAAGTTGATTTACTGTTGGGTTTGTTTCGGATTTTGTTGCGATTCCTTTTTAATATGTAAACGTTATAAATTATGTTACATTTTAAAAACTTAGTAGGAGCTTGCAAATTGAATGTAGTAGAGTAAAAAATTGAGTGAAGTAATTGATAGAATTTATACAGGGATGAGCTTGGCCAGTATATTTCAGATATGAGTCTATTATCGAGCACGTAGAATTCGGACAGTCATTATCTCGTTGAGATCAAGACGTGATTATAAGGCATTGTAGCGATATGTTTTAGGATAAATAATGGATATACTAAGTAATCATAGAGTAGTAAGCCAGTGCCTGCATAATAAATATGGCTCCCAAAGAGTATACAGTGGTGGTTATTCGATACGACCCATAAGCTCGCTCGCTTTAATTGGTGACCCCGACAATCGAACAAGGATCCGACAATTGAACAATGAAGAAACCCGAAATTTGAGCAATGAAGAAACCTAAAATTAAACAATGAAGAAACTGAAAATTGAATAATGAAGAAACAACTAATACAACTAATTTTTACTAAACTAATATTATAAATTTGTAAGTAACTCTGTCTGTCTGTTTGATATGCTTTCACGATTAAACAGGTTAAACTGTTTAAAATATGGAAAAAATACGGCCGTAACAAATACATTTTTATTATAAACGGTATCTTACTTCAAAACTTCGCAATACTTAGGTATATAACCAATGTTTTAGTTTTATCGATACAAAATTTGAAAATCATACCTTAAGAAAAATATATAAATATACTATGAGTAAAGTGTTTTGTCTAAAAAAAAAATTAAAGCATCCCACCTGAAGTGAACGAATTCACACTTTTGTGTATCAAATCATGTCAAAGTAAGTAGGTATAACATTTACGCGATGGTTGGTCTAAAACTTTCATACAATGTGCTCGTACCTCGTCCGGTACATATTTAACCAGGGCCACAACTACAACTCTCAATGATGGACAAGTTTCATGGGGGTTTCGGATAATTTATTCACAACTTTACTCAGAACTGCATGCCACGGATTGGAGGAAGGTAGGTAAAATTTACTTTTATGTGAATATTTCTTTATATTTACTAGGTACTAGCTTTTGCCCGCGGTTCCGCCCGCGTGAATGTTGTTTATCGCGGTAAAAAGTAGCCTATCTCCTTTGACAAAGTTCCATCTATCTCTATATCAAATCGGTTCATCAGTTTAAGCGTGCTAACGTAACAGACAGACGGAGTTACTTTCGCATTCATTATATTAGTAGGAATTCAAGGGTAACACTTGTTTTTAATTGGAATATTGTGAACTTTTGTTTTCCACAAAATCTGAGAAATGAATTTGTATGCTTTGCGTACTGTAATGCGCTTTGTAATGCGACTGATCGATCGGTTTTAATTAATTTCTTTAGAATATACTATGACATATACTTTCGTGAAGGTGATCTTGAAACCTCCTTCAAGGAGAAGCCCATGTCCAGTAGTGGACTCATAAATGTCTTTATTTACTTATCTATAATTGTTATATATGTACATTAAAGCATATTTACACGTGCATAACAAACTATACATATATATTTCACAGCAAAATTACATCAAACCGCAAATAAATATAGTTACATAGTTACCGATAGATTTGACATAAACCAACAAGCGACTGACTTCAAACAAAAGAGAGGTAAAGTCATAAAACAGTTGCTGTCTAATAATATCTACTGTTATGACGTTTATTGTTCTGTTGATTTCACTTGGTTTATTCAAAGCAAGGGTTATTACTCTTATACTTATAATATATTTCATCATCATCAACAGCCTTTAACAGTCCACTGCTGGACATAGGCCTCTCCTTAGAAAGGAGGTTTTGGCCTACTATACCACGCTGGCCAGACGGGTTGGTATAGGGTTAGTTTCAAGTTTTCCTTCTCTTTGCATTGATGTTAGCTGCTTATTTTGTTCCTTTAGTCGCCTCTTACGACACCCATGGAATGAATAGGGGTGGTGACACTTTGTATTCTTAATCCGTCACCACACGGATAATATATTTATTACGTCGATTTATTTTACCCACGGAAATCCACGGAACCTTGTTTGCGTGTCCTATTATTGCTCGTTGCGTGATTTTATACACCGTGAACTTTTTTTGCCTTAACAGAGGTAATAGGAAGCTAACCTAAAAGATATTCTGTAGCTGTAATAGTGTTGATTTTTAGGAATTTAAAGGAGAACATTCTTCCATATATTATTTTTGCTAAACTTTCCGTTTACGTAGCGCACGCAATACTTAGAAGCTCTCTTTATTTTTTTATTATTATTACTCAAAAGGTATGGTTTTCCCTCGTTTTTGCTACGGACATAGATTAAATTACTAATAAATTGGTTTTATTACTTGAAAAGAAAATGCATCTTCAGTGACTATTAATTTATTATGCATTACTGTTTGATACCCTTATAAAAAACGTAGTAAGGCGATTAATTGATTCACTTTCGTGAGTTTAAAATCTGTTATTAAAATTTTCTAATATACCTATAATCAAAAAAACTCAATATCGTTATTTAGCCCTACATACGCTAATCGCTAAACTAATGAATCAGTTAGAAACTTACTCGTAAATCCTTACATAAAACAAGCAGCCTTTAAGCAAATAAAATGTTAGTTACTTATTTTTTTGATTTATTTCTGCTCATAAATCAAAATAAATGTATGCCATGCTGTTATTTCTCACAGAAAACAACTCGACTCAATTACTATAGTGGCAAAAAGTTGATAATATTACTCAGATGTGATGTGTTTCTATGATCTATGCCCACGGGAGTTCAAGTTCTGTAATCTTAAACATTCCAATGTTATACTTATACAGCATTTGACTGCCTTGTTGGTCTAGTGGTTAGCGTATGCGGCTGCTGATCAAGAGGTCTCGGGTTCGATTCCCGGGTCGGAACAAATATTATTTGTGTGATTCACAAATATTTGTTTCGGAGTCTGGGTGTTTTCTATGTATAATATGTATGTATTTACAAAAAAAAAATATGTTTATTATTTATATCAGTTGTCTAGTACCCATAACACAAGCTCTGCTTAGCTTGAGACTAGATGATGTTGTGTCAGATGTCCAAGTGCACATTTCTTTCCAATAAAACCTTTAGCCAGAAGTTTTTTAAAAAAAAACATAGTAAATCCTTCTACACAGGAACACAATGGATGCAAAGTTGGCAGTATATTTTTTACATTTCAAACAAGTCTCTTCTATTGACACCGATATGCACTCACATTTCCTTTGATTTGTGCCTACATCCGAATGGTGCTCGCATACGTTGCATTCGTATCGCATTCACTGAATTTTATTGTGTAAAAGAGTTTCCCCTTTTCCCTCCTGAGCTGCTTACGAAGAAAAAAAAGTTTTGAGCTTACATTATTCATAAAATTGTTTACAACGTAAAATACTTGCAAACAGATGCCTTACCATATTTCTTTACATCATGTGTACAAACTAGTGTGTTTTACGAGATTTACGTGGGAGTCGATCGGTACCTATTCAAAGATCTTATTAAATCGGGGTATATTAAAAAGTTGAATTTGCTTGTTACACGTAGGAACTACCATTGCCACTCGTGCAATCAAATATAAATATTATGCAAATAAAATATTAAGTTTACAAATAAAATATATAAACCACGTTCGCAGATCATTTTAATATTCACGAGTATCGAAATATGTTGCCATCTGGACGCTACTCACCTTATACATCCAGATAGATTTTCTTCTAAAAAAATAAACTGGAAGTCTGATATTCGTGCTGAAAATATGATCACGTATATGTTAAACCGATTTGTATATGTATATATGTATATATATATGTGTGTGTGTGAGCTCATGTGTCACTCGTGTGTTCTGGATTTTGTTTCTCATTATCTTATTTGAATTTTATCTTTCTTATATTCCAATATTGTAAGGTTCGTAGCTTTATTGTCTGTCTTACATATCTGCTCTCTACGACTTCAGCCTTCGACAATTTTTATCTAAATCGGTTCAATAGTTTTAATTCAATAATTAATAGATAGACAGACAGGCTTTCGTATTAGGTATAATATTAGCAAGGAATTATCTCGTACCGCCTAGTTAAAACGTTATATACCGCGTCTAATTAATCTGGTGTACAATAAAGTAAAAATATTATTTTATATAATATTAATAATAATAAAGCCCAGTTATTTCCAATCCACAAAAAATGTTATAACATGCGTTATTATGTACATAAATTCAAATAATAAATAATAATTTCTAATTTAACTAATAAATAAAATATTTAATGTATTTTTCTTATATTTTATCTAAGCTTTCTTGACTACCATTAATCGGAACCCCTTCTCGGGTGAAGGCCTCCTCCAGCTTTTTCTAAACCTCTCTATCCTTAGCTTTATTCCTCCATTGACTTCCCGCTATCGCTTTTATATCTTCTATCCACCTTTTTCTAGGGCGCCACCTTTTCCTTTTTCCACTTGGTCCTTTCCATGTAGTTGCCTCTAAAGTCCAGCTTTTGTCTGTGTACCTTGCTATATGTCCTGCCCACTGCCACTTCTGTTTTAGGGCATATTGTAAGACATCTATAACTTTCGTTTTTTGTCTTATATTTTCGCTTTTTACTTTTTGTATTCTTCTTATTTTCAGTACGCTTCTTTCCATCGCTTTTTGGCATGATACTAATTTAGTTTTTATTTTAGTATTGTATGTCCTCGTTTGGCATCCATATGCAAGAGTAGGCAAGACACAGGTGTCCAAGACAGTTTTCTTGAGATAAAGAGGAAATTTCCCTTTTAAACTTTCTTTCAGGGACCAAAACTTTTTCCGACTCATATTAATACGCTTTTCGACCTCTAGTTCTTCATTTTTCTCTTCGAATGATAGCTGTTTGCCTAGGTATATGTAATTGTTCACATATTCCAATTGCTTCCCTTTTAGGTATACGGCGTTGGTGTGACTGTTTGTCAGTATTTTAGTTTTATTCTCGTTCATTTTAAGGCCTACTTTTTCACTTTCTTCATTTAAAGTCCTTATCATTTTTTCTAATTTCTTACTTGTTTCAGCGAATAAGACAATATCGTCCGCAAATCTAAGGTGTGTAAGTCGATTTTGGTTAACCGACGATATTAACTGGCAGTCGGAAGGGATTATAGTTAACTATAATCCCTTCCGACTGCCAGTTAATATCGTCAAAAATGTGTTGTAGTACCATTATAAACAGCTTGGGTGAGAGGGGGTCTCCTTGTCTCACTCCTCTACGGATCGGTATATCAGGACCCCGTGTCTCTAACTTGACTTGGCTTACGCTACCCTCGTAGATGTTTTTAAATACTCTTATGTAATTCGTATTTATGTTGCATTTATTCAGTGCTTCCCAAATAGCATCATGAGAGATCGTGTCAAATGCTTTGGTATAATCGATAAAAGCAAGGTATAGTGGCCTGTTAAACTCATTGTATTTCTCCACTAATTGTTGCAGCACTTGTATATGGTCTGTTGTAGAAAGCCCAGCACGGAATCCTGCTTGTTCTACTGGCTGGTAGTAATCAATCTGCGGGCTCAGCCGGCTTTGTAGTATTGATGTGAACAATTTGTAGACACTTGAGAGAAGACTAATCGGATGGTAGTTAGAGATGTCTTGGGGGGTCTCCTTTTTTATATAGAAGGATTATATCAGATCTTTTCCACTGCATCGGTACGTGACCTGTCTTCAGAATCATGTTGAACAAGTGCATAAGTGGACGAGTTAACAGGGTAGCTCCAGATTTCAGTGCTTCATTTTGTATGCTGTCAGGACCAGGGCTTTTATCTGTTCTAAGTTTTTTAATGTGCTTAAGAACTTCTTTCTCATCCACCAGAGGTAAATCGTTCATGTTTTCAGAATTCGGTGTTATTACATTAGTCGTATGTGTACAAGAAATTGATTCTGCATATAATTGTTTGTAAATAATCTGTGGCGCAGTCCATAATATCTTTTCTAGTTTTTATTTCTTTTGATTTTGATTTAAAGTTTTGAATCCAATTTTTTTAATCAATCATAAAATCTTGCTATATTTTTAAATTTTTTCACTTTTCAATGTTAATCAGCGTGGTTACAGTTACTTTAAGGGTACTATTATGTATTCTGTGCTTTAAGTTCGGTTTTATCTCATAATCTGTCATACAGTTTTTCCTTGCGGGCAGTGCAGAGCTTTTACACAGATTCACCCACTCGATCATGTAACACTAAGTTTGTGAACTAATTAAAACGAAACATTATTTTCCTCACAAGAATATTTCACATAAAAATATGAACATCTTTCCAACCGAGTCTGTATACTTAAGGAAATGGACATAGAAAATGTAAAGTATGTAAAATGGATGTTGGTGGAATCTATACAGGATGGTAGCAAAGCTCACTAAGTCCTTCTTTGATAAAGTACCCAAATATATGACTGTAATATACCGTTATGTTCAGTACATTATCTGTATCGTGTTGTAAAGCACATGTTCGCATCAGAATGGCTCATTGAATGGAATTACATAGGGTGCTGGTAATAATATTCAGGTAAAACGTTCTCGACCTCAAATGTTTCCTTTGTTGTTAAGAATTGTCTCAATTCTTAACAACAAACGTATTTGAGTGCCTTTTCTTGTTCTTATTTAATTAAATGTCTTATTTTATATGTAAATAGTACGTAATAATCACACAAATGTAAGTATTCATTACTAATGGTATGTTGTATTGTTTTATGCCTAAACACAATATTGGTACAGTAAGTACACTATTTACCTGTCCCCCTGGCCATGCTGCAAACTTTTTTGTTTTGTATGCTATTTTATTTTGATATCGTGATTGAGTGATATTAGCCAATGAAACAGACCAATATAGAAATACAATTGAATAGAAAAGGAAAAAACGTTTGCAACTATGGGGGAGCTATAATACTCGACTAGTGTAGGCCTCTAAATGAAAACGAAAGCATTTATCTACTATACTACGCTGGTCAGATGAGTTGGTATATAGGGTTTGTGTTATGTTTTCCTTCTATAACAGGGGTGTTGTCTGCGTAGTTTGCTCCATTGGTAGGCTCTTACGGATACCCTAAGGATGAATGGAGTTGACATTCTGTATTCTTAATAATTTCTACATACTTGTTTATACATTTGTACTTCCAAAATTTTTGTTATTCGTTAAAAGAACCATCGAAGAGGTTCAAAAAGGGCACAAGGTTCAGATGCAAAGATTACACCAAAATAGCACGATAACTGAAGTACTTACGCGCCACGTTTTTGGCCTGATGCTCAACAATTTTCATTCGTAATTAATGAATACTGCACTCGTCGCCTACAAATATAATTTGTCTCGACCAACTTTGTTGAACTGTCAACCCTGTTTTATGTAATAAATGGGATCAAGTTTAAAACAACCACACCATTAATATTACAATATGGCTACTACCTTCGTAAGTGTTTCAAGATACAATTCAAAGGATAAGAGATACTTTCAAGTAAACGAATTTATGATAAAGCGTACTTGACGCCAAGACTGGTTTGGTAAAATCGTGTTAATAATTTACAATCACAATCAAGGATTATCATTAACAAATAAAAATATTGTACTAAAAGCAGTCAACTGTAGAGATTATAAAATATACTGATAATTTTGAATATAAAATAATATGGAATTAATGAATATGACATGGATCTGATTTCGATTAAATAATTCTATCCCATTACCAAATTCAGTTTCAGATTTTGACCAGTTTAAAATGTTACAGAAAATAATGAAAGGCCATTTTATATTGGGCATAATGTCTAGATAACGTCAATAGGAATGCCTCCTACCGTTAACCTGCCTATTTCTTCAAGACTATAGGTAGTGTACAGAATATGTTTCCACGAATCACATGAAATTGAATATTAGGTACATAGTAAAAGTTACTGTTACATTTAATTATTATTTAGGACTTTATTTATCTACTATTTCATCAATTTCATCATCATCAGCCTATCGCAGTCCACTACTGGACATAGGCCTCTCCAATTGCACGCCACTTAGTTCGATCCTCGGCTACTAAATGGATGAATTTACAATTTACTAAATCTAAAAAATAAAATTAAAATGTTGAAATTAAATTGTGACGTTGTTTAGTTTCCATTAAATGCAACAGTAAATGTAACCTATTCCTACACGTAGAGCAAATATGAAAGAGTAGAAAAAATGTCAAGGACGCGTCCCCAAAGTTCTTTGTAGGAATAAAATACAGAGGCAAACAAAACGTTTTCAATACATCATTTGTTCAATGTCAAGGGAGTAACTGGGTCTTTTTCTCGGAATTTATTACAGAGACATGACAACAGAAGTTGTGAAACATAAAAACATCGAAACTTATTTTGCATTCACATGGACTGTTTAAAGTTTATCTCGAGAGATAATGTGAAAATTTCAAGTAGCATCTGGTAGTAACATGTTGGCGGAAAATACGTCTGAAGTACGTCATATGTTGGGATCTCAGTTGCATTAAAAGAATGGGCTGAAAAGAGCTGAACTCGTCTGCTGTTAAACTACTTTTCATAGTTTTCGGTTGCTTCATAGAACGAAGTTTCAAGTTTAGTTCCGCTTGAATTTTACACTAGGATTTGGTTATAACGCGGCCTTTAAAATATTATATTTGGTCTTTGACTATTCTAATTATAAAATTGTAATAAAGTTACTAATATTTAATGTTTTAGTTTGTATCATCATCATCATCAGCCTATCGCAGTCCACTGCTGGACATAGGCCTCTCCAATTGCACGCCACTTAGTTCGATCCTCGGCTACTCGCATCCAGCTCCTGCCAGCCGTCTTGCGCAAATCATCACTCCACCTGGCCTGTGGACGTCCTACGCTACGTTTGCCGAGACGCGGTCTAAACTCAAGAACACGTTTACCCCAACGGTTGTCGGTCCTGCGGCTAATATGGCCAGCCCATTGCCACTTCAGCTTGCTAATCCTGTGGGCTATGTCGATAACTTTAGTTCTCTGCCGGATTACCTCGTTTCTTACACGATCTCTTAGAGAAACTCCGAGCATAGCCCTCTCCATAGCACGCTGCCTGACTTTGAATTTGTGGACCAGCCGTGCCGTAAGTGTCCACGTTTCGGCTCCGTATGTCATGACGGGTAGGACGCACTGGTTGAAGACTTTCGTCTTTAGGCACTGTGGGATCGATGATGAGAAGACCCGACGAAGCTTCCCAAACGCCGCCCAACCCAGCTGAATTCTCCTTTTCATCTCGTCCTCGAAGTTGTTTCCACCCAACTGCAAAGTCTGCCCGAGGTACACATATTTTTGAACAACTTCGAGAACGGCACCGTGTATCGCAACCGGTTATTAGTTTGTATATAAAAGTCAAACCCACTTTGAAATTTTTCTTTATATTTGAATAAAAAAAAGTTTTATAAAAATGTCTAGTGAAGGTATTTAGTTGTATTTAGTTTAGATGGGAAAAGGTATTTCCATCAACTATAAAATATGATTTCAGAACATTTAATATTTTCTCTTTGACACAGATAACCAAAATTTTTACACGCTTCATATTATCTTCACCTGTATGTTTATTTGTAACCGACTACTTTGGGTGCAATTTAAACCCACTTTAAACGGCCAGATTTCGTTCAAACTTTGTAGATTTATCGACGACCGATGACAATAAAAAAACAAGAAAACCAAACTAAAAAGAAAATTGTTTTAGTGTAGAAAAAAAAATAGTTTTAAAAAACTAAATACACACTCTTATACTAAAAAGTAGAAAACAATTTTATTGTAACAAAGCGTGGGGTGCTTTCTGAAAATATTTCAATAACGTCTGTTTCTTAATTCCCTATTTTAGCTACTCCAATTTCAGCGTAATTCGACCAATGTTTTGTACTTGGAATATGAGAAATAACTTCAATCCAAAATCACTTTTCTATCATCAATATTCTTACAGAACAATAAAATACTGCTCTCTGAATGTTAAATGTTAAAACCAAATAATTACTTTCTTCAAAGATTAAGAAGGACGGAAAAGTTTTATTTCTGAGGTAAAACAAACGTAATTCAACCTTCGAAGTTAATTACAACTGTTTAATATTTAACCAACACTCACTATCTACTAAATTAAGCATAGAACTTTCAACTTTTTTGGGTATTAAATTAAAAGTTTAATAAAAAACGACTTGGGCAACGCTCATTTTTACCCGAGATACGGTTTTTACAGAATAAGCGCGTAATCTCCACTCTCGTCTGCTCATTAATCAACCGCTAACGACTTTAGATTGTGGGGTTTGGAAGGGGTAACTGCTGACATAAACTCAGATTTTGAATGCATTTTTACATTAGCTTCTTGATATGAAATCTCGTTCGCCACAACGTAAAATATTACTTGAATTCAAGTCTTTAAGAATTACTCGTGTCTATGGAATCGTTTAACCTAATTTTTTCAACAAATCGTTTTACTTCAAATTGTCTCAATTTCTCCTGACAAAAAATACGTTCCTTCTTGTTTAGTTATCTAAAATTTTCAATATTATCATGAAGCAATGATGTACACATGTCTATTACACACAATAGTGTTGTTCGAGTTGAGATCACTAAACTAAAGCCATATTAAAGTTCTACACGTAAATTGTTTTTGTTCTTCTTAATAAATTGAATCTAGTTTGACTTTCAAAATGATATCCGTAGGAAACTGTCGGCGTTCATTTAATTGTTTCATAGCAAACTGAAATCTAATTTTAATTGATTCTCTGTCTGGATATTGTTGAGCGGATGAATTGGGACGGAGAGCAATGTAGTAGCTATTTTCTTGTTTGTTTGTTCCTGCTTTGGTGGTTAAATATTCTTCGATCTACTTTTAGAAATTTGTTATTATCACTTACGTATTTTTAATGTGCCCCAGAGACAGTCATTCGCAATTGTCAATTTTTACGTCATTGACTGTTTCAACTATAGGTGTGAATAATAATTGAGCTTCATACGAATCGTCAATTGCTCATGAATCGGTTCGGGTGCGTGATACGACATGTCCGATATGTTTCTTGACTAACGAATGACCGAAATCGTTCAATCGCACAACAAGACGTTCAATTTTTTGCTTCATTCGCGACTGTCAATGGGCTTCAATCAAAACTTCCAGCATTCACCTTCAATCACGTAGTTGCGAATGACAATGGCTTCAATTCCCTCTATAAACGATCATTTAGTACTTAAATGACGTAAAATTTGACAATTGGGAATGACTGTCTCCGGGGCACTTAAAGTTTGATTTTAATAAATATTTTTGAATAGTCTTAAAAAATTTAAGAAGAAAAATAGTAATGCTCTACGTTTAACCTGTTTTTAGACGAACCAAATTTATGCGGTGTTTTTTACGCAATGGTATTCTTACCATACTTAGACATCTTTTGTGTGTTGAGAGAGGGAAACGAGATTTTGACAAATTTGAAGTAAAGAGATAAAAGTATTTTGCACTTGGGCTTACAACTATGAGTTGCGCAAACTGATGCTATGTAAACTGTAGTATAGTATGACTATGTCCCTGCAGAACAACATACAAAATAAACAATTTGCTAGTGAAAACAGTTCTAAGTACCTTCAGAATAATTAGCTAATGTTTTTGATGTGCTATTTTTTTTATCAATACCCAATTTTCCTATTACTTACAAAGTAATAAACAATAATCTCTCCAACATCTTTAATATCAACAGAAAATATACCCAGAAATTTACATCATCATCATCAGCTCGTTCCGTTTACTGCTGGATATAGGTCTCTCCTAAGGCACACCAGAATAGAATAGCAGTAAAAGTGACAGGTTATATTTAATAATGAAGTCTAAATCTTATAAAACGAAAAAAGAGAAGAAAAGAAATATATAAAGAATGAAATATATAAAGAAAAGAAATGTCGCTGTTAGAGTTGCACTCTAAAAGCGACAAACACAGTAATCGCAAAGAAACTAAAACTGCTTGTGAAGATATATGTAAAAAAATTATAAAGGCTTTTTAATATGAATTTTACTTTTAACGACTTTAAGTAATTCGTAGAAACATTCTCTAGACATTTTTTAGGAAATTAAATTAATTTGCTTGGATTTTGTTTTAACCTAGGGTACCAAAATTGCTGTTTTTGTGATTTTCTTAATCATGCCTCTGTAAAAGAGATGCTCTTTAATCATCATCTCATTTTCGCTCATCATTCATCTCATTAAACCTACTATAAAATCTATATATTTTTATGAAAACATACTTCATTATATATATTGCACAACATTCTTAATCAGTCTCTATCAGTATCTACATAATTTGATTAATATCAACGTAACGTTTACCTCTGCCATTACTGAAGGAGTTCCAGGCGTCAAGCGTTTCACATAAACTCTTAAATTTTGATGTATGGCCATTGAGATTGCCTTCGTATTGTGTCTCTTATTCAACATTTATCAAGTCGAATCTGGCTCCCGGCTCCCGAACAAGGTTTCTTATTTAACGATGCAATATTATTGACTACCAGCTACAAGGTTTTTTTGGGTGATTCAGCTGTGATAAAAATGTGTATGTACAAGGTCTGGATATATACGTTTCCTTGTATAATCGTATTGTGATTTATAAAAAAAAAAACAAATTTATTTTCACATATTACCTGTTTTTATGCAATTTCCGAGGACATTTATTTAAAAAGTGACAGCACTTCAGTGACAAACACATACTCGTACTTAAAAATGGCTTCGCTTTCTTATTAATGAAAAGAAGTTCAGTTCATAACCATCATAATAAAAAGAAATGAATGAGCATAATAGTATAATTTCACGTAGTATTGGTGCAATATAACTGCAATGTACCATGTCATTGATTTTTGTTAGTGGAGAAACAGACCAACACGACCTGCATGAGCAGGAGGTGTTCTCTAGGGAGTAAAGTTAATCCATAAATATAGTTGCGAGTTTAAGTCAACCGAGATTCCTTGTGACTGAGCAGTCTTTTGTTGTTGTTATTCTCACCATCCAAAATTTCTGTCCATCCTGTTCCAATTAAAAATTTATTGAAGTAGTTACAATTAATATAGGTTCAGATCGGTAGATAGATTTATATAAAATCAAAAATATGACTGTAATCAGCCATGAAGATAATAGGCAGTCTTACTGAAAGTATAAGTAAATAGTATAAGTAATAAATACCGTTAGAACAAGATCCCAGAGCCGCCAGACCTACGTCATTAGTGCAAAGCTGAAATTTTCAGGATTATTAGTACAATGTCTTGTTAAGATGTATGCGTACCCATTAGCTTGAAAGCGGGGCCGTTTCTGAGGTAGCGCGAAGTACAGATGGATAAAAACCTTACTTACCTACGTTAAAGGTGCAAAGCTAGTATTTACATATTTTTTCAAGAATATTATTTAAAATTAAAATTCATTACTGCCAGACACTTTCCGTGGGCCATTACTTCTGCCAGACGTCTTGAAAGTTGTGAAAAAATTAGGTAAACTACGTTATAGTAGCAAACCTAAATTTTATACATATTATCTAAGGTATTTAAATATAAATCTGCGGGATTGCTACCATGTACCTTTTTGTTTGTGAGTATCCGATATTTCGGCGCTGTTGCAAGCGCCATGATCACGGAGTAACTCAGTTACAGTAAATCAGTTACTCCGTGATCATGGCGCTTGCAACAGCGCCGAAATATCGGATACTCACAAACAAAAAGGTACATGGTAGCAATCCCGCAGATTTATATTTAAATGTTACTGACCATGAAAGTTTAAAACAATATATTATCTAAGGTAGGTACTATTTTAAGACCCTTTGTATGCGGCCAGACCAATCCGAAGGGCCAATCATCCCCCCCAGACACCTTTAAATATTTGTAGTACCTAATTAGGAAGCTGAGGTCTTTGGTATTATTTCAAGAATAGAATTGTAAAATATTAAATGGTTTTTACACGCTTTTTATTAGCTTCACCTGTATGTTTGTTTGTTTGTAACCAACTCCTTTGGGTACGATTTTGATGTAAAACGCGTAGCGCGACGTTATTGAAATTTGTCAGAAAGCACCCCACGTTTTGTGTGTGTCGGTCCAAGTAGGTCAAAATAGTGTCTAGTATCAACCTATCAATTGTCCACTGCCGAAAAGCGATCCACGGAGTAATTAACCCGGTCTTTGACATCCCGATTCATACGAAAGCCATCAATATAAATATTGTTTGTCACTTTGTTTTATCAACTATTTAAGTGCTGTATTGTTTTTTTTTTAATTTAAGCCTACCAAAGTGACTCTACTCTGTCTGATGGATAGCATGAGTAGAATCCAGGAGTAGGGTTGTTCTAGTTGTTCTTACCAGTGTAAAGCATAGTAAAATTGATCATTTTGATTGTAAACCCTCTCGGTTTCTTTGTTTTAGCGGTTTTATCGGAAAATGGGATTCCAAAAGGAAACTTTTAATTACCAAAGTCTAGGAATAGACTCAAAGAAAATAATCTCATAATTTAAACTTGGAAGTAATACTTTGCGTGGTGCGCGCTTTTGTAGTATTAATTAATTTTTTGTTCATATTATGCCTAGATGTTGAATAGTTTTCATACCTGCCTACGGTAGAGACAATGGAGGGTTATAATTTTGACAGGCTATGTATGTATTTATGTTCATTTGTTCCCTCATAGCTTCTCAACTACTTGATCTTGATCGTCCGCGGATGTAGGCACCTATATGACATGTCAATAGCCGGATCCACACAGGACGATCCAAAATGGATCGCCAATTCCTGCGATCCGTGATCCGGGACCATGAGGCATGGATCATGGAACGTGTCGTCTGACGAATTTAACTTCTCTTGCGATGCAGTCCTCTTCAACAGACTAGATCAGTATTGTTTGAGTATATCAGTAGTTTCTAAAGTAATTCATTTAAATAAACCAAGAATGCGGGAATGACCAATATGGATAATACTCTACATAAGACTATATATACTGTATCAATGAGCTACTTTTCGTACCGCTATCTAATATTATACAGTAAACACAGTTTATTAAAAATACCAATAATAATATAATGTTAGCTTCAGCTTGTCATTTTACTGACAAAATATTAGATATTACCATAAAACAGGTTCCCCTTTGCCAATATAACGTTATTAGCTTTATATCCAGGATGGCCGACTTTTCCTTTGACACGGGATTAAAGGTGTGTAAATAACAAATAGAAGGCATTTCATATCGAATATGAGACCGTCTTGTGTGTTATGAAAAAATGAGACTGCTTAAAAAGTGCCTAAATCTTCCTTGAAAACAGGAAGATTTGCACCGTATATTTATAATTTTCAAGATATTTATTAAAAACACAACCCAAGCTTTTGCACATAGGCGGACTTAATGTCCAGGGCATTCTCTACCGGACAATCTAAGGGTGTAGAACTGTTATAAGGCACATTATTTATTAAATGAAAATGTAAATAGTTTACTGCATACAAAGACTTTTAAACACAAATATGCAAAGTATATATAAAATATTTAAACACATCTTTTAATTAAATAAGGGTTTACCCACTATGGCAGCTAGAATTTAAGATACATAGTCGATAATATTATTCTGCCATTTCATTAAGAAGGGGGGGACAAGGGTTAATTACGTAAAGCTAATTGCGTAAATATCAACTATTGATCTTAAATGATATTATCTACGAGTACTACTCGATCGAATTAACCCCGCACCTGACTTTCAGTTAAGACCCAAAGTTCACTGCGAACTACGGAATCTTTTTTACTGATACACACTTCCGTAGTTCGCAGTATAAACTTTGTCATTTTTAAATTGTTGTTGTTTTTGTGAATAACAACAATCGGTGGCAAAGTCAGGTGCGGAGTTAATTCGATCGAGTTTTGAAAGTGATAATTTGTTCTATTTTAGTCACAGTTATCACGTAAGCGTAGTCCATTTTTAAATTGACAACCATATTTTTAAAAACGTATTAATAGTATTAATACTTTTGGAGTGAAATACACATATTTATGTTATGTCAAGATAAAATAAAGAGTAGCCACCACACGTATAGCTGTTGAGCTTTATTATCAGTCGTCAGTTTGAGTTACTGTGTGAATGTGTGATCAATATAGTCACTATATCAGACGGTGTATGTAATTTATTACGGATTCTGGGTTGTATGTAGTAAATAGATCTATTACACTGGCTGTCAGCATTGCGGTATGTTTATAAATATATATATACTATATTGTTGTATAAACAGGTAAAGTTTGTGAGGTTGTACCGAACATTTTGAACATTCGTTTTACCAAAAGAATGCTGAATAATATATGTGAGTGTAATAGGCCCGATGGATGGTAGTGGAAATGTTTAACGCCCAATCAACGTGGATACCGGTCAGTTAGTCATATACATAGGTATTCGTCTGCAGATTTAAATGTATGTACGTAAATATATCTTTACTATTGTCGCTATATCTTTTTCTTTATTTTTTAAAGAAAAAGTATAGCCAACTATACAGTCCGTGTGGTGATGGATTAAGAATACAAAATGTCACCACCCCTATTCATTCCATGGGTGTCGTAAGAGGCGACTAAAGGAACAAAATAAGCAGCTAACAGCACTGCCAAGAGAAGGAAAACTTGAAACCAACCCTTTTTTTTTTTTTTTTTTTTTTAGTGTGTGAAAAATCATCATGGACCGTCACCCCACCGGGGGTTACGGCGGGGTGGTGTGTCGGACTTGAACCGACTAAAAAACACACAGTGTGCCCTCTCCGCGCTTCTCCGTTTAGGAGTAGGAGAAGTCCAGGGTGGGATCTCCTTCTGAACTTCTCCAGCGCCTGCCCGCTCCTGATGCGGGCACCGTCTCTGTTTGACGAAACCTCTCTTAGGCGGCGTCCGGCACACACCGACGCCGCCCCCTCGCGGCTGGCCACATAATGCGGATGGAGGGATAACCCGTCCCGTCCACCCGCGGCCACACTCAAGGCGGCATGAGGCGCAGATGTTCGCGCCTCCGCCGCCCGAGTCGCCGGCGGCGAATCTGGTCCGATTGGATGTCGTCCTCCCGGGCCTTCTCCGCCGCCTCCTTCTGCGTGATTACGTCCTCGCAGAAGGTTGCGACCGCGGTAAATGAGCTCTCGCTGCCGACCATGGAACGAACGACGGCCGGCAGCGAGAGATCCCCTCCGATGACTGCAGTGAGGACCCGGCGCTGCGTCTCCCATGCGGGGCAGACCGCCAGCGTGTGATGAGCCGAATCCTCACTGCAGTCGCAGTGGTGGCAGGCGGGACTCAATTCCCTCCTGGCGACCGAATGCAGGTACTTTCCGAAGCAACCATGCCCGGAAAGAACCTGCGTCAGTCGGAAGGTAAGGGTCCCGTGCTGCCGCACTGCCCATTCGCCGATGACCGGCTGAAGCGCCTCTACGGTGGCGAAGCCAGCACGTGGAGTCTCCAGCCGGACCGACCAGCGATCCATCGTGGCTCGGTGAGCGGCTTCGCGCCACTCGCGCACGTCCTCGGGCGGAGGTCCAACTCCACCACTCTCCGCCCGGTAGTTAGCCACTCGCCGATAAACGTCGGCGAGCACTTCCGCCTCCAAATCCCACGGGGAACTTGAAACCAACCCTTTACCAACCCGTCTGGCCAGCGTGGTATAGTAGGCCAAAACCTCCTTTCAAAGGAGAGGCCTATGTCCAGCAGTGGACTGTTAAAGGCTGTTGATGATGATGATGATGAACTATACTGTGACCTGATTAACTAATGTTTAAATATTATATAAGACATAATAGCAAGAAGATTTATTTTTGTACTAGTTTTGTGTCAAAGTCTGTGTTAGTTATTAGGTGAGTTTGTACAAAACCTCACGTGCCTTTAAAAAGTTGATATTTAAGTTGTATAGCGTTATAAATTTTGTTGCTTTAAATTTATTTTACCAAGTACACCGTAATTCTACTAATTAAATTTAATTACTACTTAAAAGGGCTTGTTGACTAAGTAGGTTGTATTGTTAAATTATATAATTTTCGGTAAATTAATTTCGATTTACTTTTGTCGCCTGTTTAAAGTTATGAAACTATTACTTTAGGATAAGGCAATGTTTTAGTTTAAAGTTTAAGTATTTTGTTAGTTTCTTTTCCGTATGAGGCGTTAGCGCTTCAGATGATATTAATGTCGATTTCTTCAACAACTTTATATTTAATCCCACGAAAGTGACTCCAGGGAGACCTCCACAGTCCGCCAGGGAGACCACATGTGTGGTGAAATACTAAGTCCACTTCGTACTATATAATTTTTAAAATTAAATATCACTAGCAACAAAAACTCCAATCTATCTCTGTACCGATATTCATCCAAATCGGTTCAGTGGTATAACCCTTAACGTAACAGACAAACAAGTTTTATAAATTTGTATGAAAATATTATTTAACATAATTTTAAGTCATTCATAGGTCTGTAGCAAAATATGTCTCCTACTTTAAATTGAATCTTCGAATGGTAGTAAAGTTATATTTTATAATGAATAGTGTGCGAGTCAGTTGTTAAAGAGTCTGAGACTTTTTTAGTTAGAGGACTATAAAAAATCTAATTACTTTTCAATGATGGCATACCTACTTTATGACATAATTAAGGAACTCTGAAAACATATAAAAAAATTATAGTTCCAAAAAACCACGCTTTTATAGCTAATCTAACTAAAAAGTAGAAAATATTTTTTAATTACAGAGTTTATATAACAGTAGTAGAAGATTGAACAATCAATCTTAACCTATTACTTCAAAATAAAATTATAATAAAATTTTAGTTATTAGAAGAATAATTCAGTTCAGAGTAAAAAACTTGGGGTGCTTCATATATTAAATGATTGTTACATTCATAATTCTAAATTATTTTTCATTTTTTAGTTCGATTTTTCAATTAATTATTTGTGGACATGTGATAGTATTGAAACGCCTTACGAACTATTTCGTAATCTAGTCATTTCGTCTAAAGCTTCACTGTTGCATGGAGTTTTTCCTGTTAACTTAGAGCAATATCCTGGCGGTGCTAATAAGGATATTGAGAAACTGTTATTGAATTATTGCATTGTCATCGGTCCTTCTGGTGCCACTTCTGGAAATTGGTGAAAATTAAGCTCAAAGATTCCATTACATACATACATAGATACATACAACCCAAACTAATAAAAGCGTGGTTAAATAGTTTCTTTACGCTTCATTTGTCATTTTTGTCACTAGTTTTATCATTTATATATTCTTGTTTTAAATGAAACTTTTTATTATTTTCAGGTAAGTTTTCGTCAGTCGCCTGTTGGTGAGTACGACAATTTTCGTTTTATCAAAAGTGTCGATCTACAGTGAGCCGTTAAAAGCACTCCATTATAGACGCCTATTACTTTAAACGACTACCGTTATCAGAATCGACTTTGCGATTCTTATAATATTTAAAAGACAGTTAACTAATGGTCTCGGTATATTGTGGTATGATTTATTCGAAATTGAATAGTTTAAATAATAAATATTTTGGACATCTTACACACAACGCCATCTAGTGCCAAACTAAGCAGAGCTTGTATTATGGGTACTAGACAACTAATATATATACATAAACATACCTTTTTTGTAAATATGTATATACATATTATACATAGAAAACACCCAAACTCCGAAACAAATATTTGCGGATCACACGTACAATTTGTCCGACCCGGGAATCGAACCCGAGACCTCTTGATCAGCAGTCGCATACGCCAACCACTGCGACATCGAGGCAGTCAAAGTTGAGTGTTTTAGGTTCGCTTCTAAGTATAGCTACAGTACAATAGTGCTCGTGTAGTTATCGTATTTTCAGTTTAAGGTTCTCATTTAACTTATTTTCATTTATTATTATTATAATAAGACCTTTAGATAGTAGGTACAGATGATGAAGGAGGAGAGAAAAATTGGAAAAGTTTACACCCATTAAAAAAAGACATGTTTCATGATATTTTAGCATAAAAGACGTTTATCTAACAATGTATGTCTTGAGTGAGTGTGTGTATACGAGTTTAAGTAAAACTATATTGAATATAAAATGTGCCGTTCCATCTCCATCATCATAAATAAAGAAATTTATTTCTAAAGCAGGCACCACACTTCGCTATTCGCTATTCGTTATGCGGGTTATTCGCGCGCAGACGGCGAAGTGTGGAGAGTATATTCGCCAATATTCGCTTTATTCGTTAAGCCGAATAGTGAATACGCATATCCGTCGACTTGTCGGTTTTTTGACACACTTCAAAGGACACGAATAAGGCGAATACGCGCATCGACTGCCCACACTTCGGATGGCTAGTGAAGTGCCCTGTGCATAGTGTGCATAACTAACAACCATAGACTATAAAACAGTTTTCGAAATAGATAAATCAATTAAACGATTAAAATAATCTATCATATGATCAAAATAATTAGACTTCATTTAAGTATTGTTTCTCTCAATTTAATAAAATAAAAACTGAATTAAAATAATATGTTTCGTTCGTTCGTTGACCAATAAAAATGACAATGTCCTGTGCTCATCTAACAGCCATAGACTATAAAACAGTTTTTGAAATAGAATAAATCGATTAAACGATTAAAATAATCTATCATATGATCAAATTAATTAGACTTCATTTAAGTATTGTTTCTGTAAATTTAATAAAATAAAAAGGAAATTAAAATAATATGTTTCTCTCGTTCGTATGGATTCGTTTCGTTCACCATAAAAATGACAGTGACACATCTCTACAACACTCATATTTGCCTTATTTGACATACCAGTTCGAAGTGTGGTGGCGTGTTTGTTGTTTGCTTGCATAATAAATATTCGGGCGAATACGGCGTAGACACATAACGAATAGCGAATAACGAAGTGTGGTGCCTGCTTAACGAGGCTTGTCTATCACTTCATATCGAACCATGAACACCATGGTCTGTCGTTTTCCTCAATTTTCGCAAGGAGATTTACCTAAACGTGCATGTCTATTGGATTGAATAAAATTGTATTACATTTGTATTTGTTTTTAAACTGTTTCTCTTTAGGATCAAATTAAAAGTTTTAGCATTCGTTTTTAATACCCTGTTCGACAATACCTTTTTATTTTTTGTTAGTTTTAATCATTTTGGCAAATGGTTAAAAAAAAATCTTACTTATAATTATCAAAAATATGTAAATAGCTCCCAATTTGTTTTAGCTTTGCTACATTTAAAATATTCTGTACTGTTTGAATTCGATATGCATAATCTTTACTAAATTTACATTAATTTAAACGATAATGCTTTCACCAAGATAATTACAAATTATTATTTACGATGTCATAACGAAGAAGATTAGCTTGTCCCAGGGAAAGGCATAAATTCTTCCGCTTAACTCTTTGAAACACCGATAATGTATTTAGTCAAAATTGATTTAAAATTCAATTCTGTAATAATCTTTCGGCTCTTGGAGTGAGGAGAATTGACATGTATTCTGTAATCTTGATTGCTTCTTAGTCTTGTTACTGAAGATTATATTAACGCCTCCGAGATTGTTAGAGGAGGTAAATTAGCTGGTTTAGCTAGTGACTGTCAGCCGCAATTCGCACCTTTTGATTCTAATTAATATTAAGTGCCATGTTTTATAAAATAGTCTCAATTCTTACAAGTAGTAACATTAATAAATATTACAATTTTCCGTCGTTTGGTCATGTGTACATTGTGGATGAATTATAAAGATAACTAATATTTCAACCTTTCAAACAGACACTTGAACTTTGTTTGTGTAATTACACTTGTGAAAAGAACTAAAAAAACAAATGTAGTTAATGTTTTTTTGCTATTAGATTTAGGCAGCATGAATAGATAACAATCAACTTTTATTACTATTATTCCAAGAGTACTTAAATAGTAATTATTACTTTTTATCACACATCTCGCAGAAGACCGTCTGATCAAAAACTAGGCCTGTAGTATTATATATTATTATTATATATAATACTACAGGCCTTATAACGAGGCTGCCAATAAACATATATTTTGTAATTATTTATCCTGAATGGGGATCGAATCCTCGATCTGTAATTCAGTTCAGAATATTGATCCTCATCTATTAAACACAGTTTATTTAACTGAACTCACATTATTAGTGCCAATAATTTTTATTTATCTTTATAGAGCCCAGTTTCATTTAGTGTATAGTGCGTCCATGTATTAATTAGTTTATTAGAAAATCTAAAACAAAATTGCTTCAAAATTTACGATAGTGGATTGATATGTATACGTCAAAATATGTAATGCCTACACGAAGAGTCTACGATTAACATAGTCGACCTGCAGCCCGCGGTTAGCAATTCAGTCTCAACAAACATACGAGCTTCTATTCAGGCCTCCGAACACGACTACTACAGAAATATATCGATATTGCATGTACCGAAGCGTCCTACCGAAATGAGCCTTTTGTTTTACGGGGTATTGTTTCCGTAGTCCTCTCTCCATGCTTTATTGTTCTTTCAAGGCGATGGCTTTCTTGTGTCTTTCAATTTATTATAATGAGTATTCCTATATAATGGTTTAAAGTCCTTTAGGGCAAATATACATACATTAATAATCTTAATAACTTGAAGTTAAATCTATAAAATGATTAGAAACACCAGGAAAATATGATAATTTTTACATACCTGTGTTACAAATAATTAGTCTCTACCATAAACATCATTACTTACACCTTAATGAACTTTTTTATTTCAATAGAAAATTGTTTAGAAATATTCGAAAGAATCCAGAATCCAATAACTCTCCATTTAAGTGAATCTTTCAGAAACGTCGTTATTTAGTTATCGAGATCTAACGTAGTTTAAAAACTATTTAAAATCTTCTTATTATTCGAACTCTGAGTTAAAAGAAGTATGGAAATACGTGCTCTTATTTGTTGTATTTGAATAAGGTTACAGAAAGCCAGAAAATCAATACATATTTAACGGACTGTCAAACTTTTGATACTAATATCACGTCTTCAGTTCCATATACAGTGACGCTAATCCTACAGGCGTCGTATATTTCGAAGAAGGTACTATTAAATACATGAAGCACTCTCGTTTATGTACAAGCGAAGTCTCGAAACACACTTGGACTGGGATATTATTTAATATTTAGTGTGAGAGGCTCTTGCTTTATTATAACTTATGATAGTGTCTAACGTGCTTTGTCTTTGTTTTTTAACTACTAAAATAAACCCATATATGCGTATATCCCATCTGAAGCGATACAGACTTCTCGATTATAATCAGTTTTAGTTACATTTTTGTGACTCGAACCTGCCTGAGATAATGGTCATAGTTCCTTTTAAATAATCAGCCATCATCACTGTTTGAAGTGCTCGATTGACGTATCTTAATGCTACAAGATAATTAATGATAGGACAATTAGATTCAAGTAATCTAATAGGTTTGCAACTTGATAGATTGACTGGAATTTAATTAGCAGAGGAAAATGTACGTGTGCAATTATCCGTTCACCATCTTTAAATATATAGAATTAACTCTATATATTTGAAATATTTCTATAAATTGTCGTCTTCTGCATATTTTTCAAATACGTCGATTTGTAAGTGAGAATACTGTGGAACCGATCGACCGACTATAAATGTCCACTTGTTCCGCTTGGACGCTGTTCTGTGGATGAATACAAAATAAAGAAAATGAATGAGAGGTTGTTGTTAATATCAAATTTATACAGCCATTTTAAAGCTTTTCCGTTAAGTAATAAAATTCCAAATAGATACTCGTAAAACAAAAAGTATTCTGGGCTATCCTTAGGGTATTGAAGGGTTTAGCTTTGGGGTATTAACAGAATCCGTCCGGGTTCTATTGGCGATCAAAGGGACGGTAGACATCGTTATTCGATCAACAGATTAATGAGAACGATCTGTTAGGGTGCCCTTGCATATTTGTCTCCTTCGGGAGTCCGCTCATATTACAAAGGTTTCAATCTGTGATATATACTCTGTGAGACATTGTCGCTGCTTCAGTTTGGTTATAATTACCACTTTGATATCTACATATCCACACCGTATTCGGTGATGTCGACTCCCTCTTATTCAGCCTGGATTATCCCTATGATGGGCTCTAATATGGCTAGCAAAGCCGAACTTAGTTTTAAAAGTTCGGTTGCACATTATACAGCAGAGCTGCCCGTCAGAGTTGCATGAATAGTGGTACGAAGATCTTGGGTCTGGTTTTGTGCAGTGTGAACTGCACTTTGATATAAACGCGTAGTAAAAATGTTGTAGTCTGTGCTTAGTAATGTGCTTCTATAAATTTACGCGCGTCTCGATCTGATAATAAAATAGTGTTGGCAACTTCTATCAGTCCGTTTTCTTAAATATCCACCTAATGGGAATGTACTATCAGAAGGTAGCATTTTTTCCTGACTAATTAGTGCCATCAATCACCAATTAATCGATAAATATATTCTGCACAGTTGGGCTAAAGTTCTGTATATGAGATTCAGGCATCATGTATTGCATATAAGTACAAAGTTTATTTCAAAAAGTTAACGGCATCCCTTTTTCATTAAAAAATACTTGTAATACTTTGTGTGTGAATTTACTGTACTTAGTGCTTTCATCTCGTAGTCCTGTCCTTTTCACTCTTCAGTAATGAGTGAAGTAGTTTCAACGTAATGTTCGCCTTTTGAACGCTTGCTTTCCTTGCCTGTAAAATATAGGTCGCAACCGCGGTTAGTTTACCTAACAAACTCATTTGTATTTCCATTATATTTAACAAAGTACTTTAACATTAAGATTCACAATATTTAATTTTGTCTCAGATCGTAGTTCGTAGTCTGAGTAGCATCAATGGTTGAACTATTTTCTCGGAATATCTATCAACTATGTTATCGCTAATTCATAGAATTTAGGGAACGTGTTAGGTTCGAGGTACTAAATTTAGCACCATTCCTATTTTCATTCTTATCGATTCTCTAGTGACCTATGAAGTATAATGTTTGATAACAAGCCAAAAATAATATGTTATAATAATTGAAATTTCTCAGGGATTGTCGCATGAGCTTCCAGTTATAATTCATTTTTTGTTATCAATATTTCCAATACTTTGTTACAAAAGAAAAAAATCTTAAGTTAGCTAAAAGATACTACCTTTGATTTATCTGAGCGGATTTAAACTCAGGTGTAGCAAAATACCGAGCGAGGTTTATCCCTGGTATTTTCGTTGAGTTAGTACCGCCAGCTCTGACCAGGATTAGGTGAATACGAACGGAAACCGGAGACACTATTTCATTTTAAAGTATCTATCTAGCCTCTATTACTACAGTAGCCCTTCATCTCTATGAAGGGTTACTGTGATTACTGGAACCATCTATTTCATAAATTGATTGACTAGAATAGAGTATAATAGAATAGTACATTATGAAGTAAAACAAGGAGGCAAAACTATACAGTTTTCTTTATCACGATTAAATAAGCTTCATATTGCTGCTTGTCTTGAAAATCAATTTTAATCTATTCCTAATTGATGTATCGAAGGGTATCTTTGTATTTGTATGTATACTTAAGCCAAATTGGATACGGAATCTTTGTAAACAAACGATATGTCATCATGCTTAGGGCTGTCCCGAAAACTATGCTGAAATATTTATACACTACTAGGTGATACATGCAACTACAAAAGAAATCTATTTCAGTCAGGCACAAGCTTAAATGATGAACTTTTATTTCGGGCATGGAAATGATGATGTTGAACATTCTCCAATACCGCTTTCTTATGTTCTCCATTTTAGTAGATAACACAGAATGAGACAAAACAAAATATTTTTCTAAACCTTTTTTGCTTGAAGCAAGCCGTCCTTCAATGTTAGTGATCGTTGAGTTCTTCTCTGTATATTTAGAGAGAATACACTCAAGCGCCATTTGCCACTCTACACTTTCGCAAAAGGTACAGTGTAAATGACATTATAGGTCATAAAACTTATTTATTGGAAACAATATTTTCTAGGTAAATGTAAGCTAAGTCTGGATTACACTTATTACGACTGTTGAGAATTAGTGTTTGTCTGTAGCTTCACTTGCTTTAAATCGATTTTGTCAATATTATTTCCAATAAATCTTTTTATGTGTGTTAACACATAAAAAGATTATTATAAGTTTAAATAGCGTATAGGCTCCCTTATTATTGGATCCTATCCTTAATTAAGGATTGGAAGTTATTCCAACCCTTCAAAATAATTGATCAATAACCTGTGTTTTTTTTTCGGACATGTTAAACACAAAATCATCTAGTAGTACCAAACTAAGCAGAGCTTGTATTAAGGGTACTAAACAACTGATATAAATACATAGACATACTTTTTTTGTAAATACATACATATTATACATCGAAAGACACCCAAACTCCGAAACAAATTTTTGTGAATCACACAAGTATTTAATCTGACCCGGGAATCGAATCCGATACCTTTTGATTAGCAGCATACGCTAACCACTAGACCAACAAGGCAGATAAATATTAGATTTAAGGATTTAATTACAACGTAATGGTTTTGTTAGAGTCAACATCCCTATTGCACATATATGAGACTGACAGTTGAGTAAAGCGCAGTGCAGTATATTACTCATGAACATTCAATTACGGTCTTCGAAGTTTGTTGCGCTTCTTGGAATAATTGATTAGCGAATGTTATTATGTATGCATCACCGGTGCCACTTATTTGCTTAGGGTTAAATTATCCTAATCCGAAGTTGAGGCTTGAATAAATTACTCCTAAGTTTGTTGTTTTCGGTCAAAATTGAATTAGTGCTTTGGATTGTTGCTGTATCACTTAATTCAATTAATTTGATCTGTTACCTGTGTATATTGGGTTTGTAAAGTTACACCTGAGAGCAAAGTTTTATTTAAATAATTATAATCTATTCAAAATCTATTGTAGTTTTTAATTTCAACAAAAAAGAACCGACTTCAAAGAAAAACTATTCCGAGTACCCAAATCACGACAGTTGTGCCTATGATATTTGAGGAGTTCCCTTGATTTCCTTGGGATCCCATCATCAGCTCCCGATATGGTCACGATGGGACCACCTGTATGCTACGCCCATTCCAATGCAAATTTGAATTTTTGAAATCGGTTCATAAACGACGAAATTATCGCTAAACGTACATAAAAAAAAAGATTCCGATGAATTGAGAAGTTCCTCCTTTTTTTGAAGTCGGTTAACAAGCTATAGTTGACGATAAAAGTCTGCCAAAGTGACTAACCTTCCTGACGGAAATCTTAGGCACATAGAATCAAAAAGTGAACAACATACTCATTGCGAATACAGTCAACGTAGTATGGTAAACCTCACTATGATGATTAATTAAGATAATTCTGTAGCATAGGGCCTCCGGATTCGGATTTAACCACCAAATACGATAGCACTATGGCTGTTTTTCTAGGTTGGTCTTCTGTAATAGGGTACGCGGTGCGCATCGGTCGAACCGGGCCATTCGTGCTGAACGTTGTTCTTCTACCGGCAAACCTATTTAAATTGCGTTTTATATCTATTTTAACCTAAAGAAAGGTAGATAAACCATACACAGGGTGAACCTGGTCTATTAGTGTTTCGTGGAATATTATAAAAACTCTTAAAAAATTAAGGACTGGAAGTTATTCCAACTCTTCAAAATAATTGATCAATAACCTGTGTTTTTTTTTTCTTCTGCACTATTCTCCCGCCCTTAGGTGGTCGGGAGAATAGTGCAGAATTTTATGGCTTCGGTCTCACACTCACCAACGAAATACGACAGAAGGATGCTATCATTATTAGGATGGTCTTCTGTGTATACCGGATGTTGTAAATGTTTGCATATCTATTTACTGATACAATTATAATTTGAATTTACAAACAGACACATCATCATCAGCCTATCGCAGTCCACTGCTGGACATGGGCCTCTTCCATTGCACGCCACTTACATTTTATTTATTTGTGTAGACTAAAGTTATTATAAATAATATTCAAATTCAAACACTTGCAGACGCTAGTGAAATACAGACACATTTTACTTTCAAATTTGCAACAAATTTTCGTGTAGTTTATGGTATTGCTGTCTATGCAAATCTATATCTATAGAAATATATACAATTGAAGTGTCTGTATGTAAAACAGTTTTTTATTAAATGCATTTGAAAGCAGATATATAATACGTCACTTACGCTTAAAAGCACTTCATAAATTTTGTCTGTTTGTTTCGTGTAATCTCTGTCTGTAATTGCTGAACCGATTTGACGGAAATTTCACTGTCAGAAAGCTGATAACATACGGAGTTACTTAGGCAAATTTGTTAAACTTCGCCCTGTGGCGTTACTCAAAATTTACAACAATAACTACGAAGAACATCACGGGACTCAAGGAGTCGTAGATAATTCGCCATTGCTATTCACTTACATATACCAAGTGTGAAGACATACGGTGACACCTCCCTCTAAAACTGATGAGGGTTGCGAGCCGGAGACAGGCCACGAGGCCATAAAAGCACAGTGTGAAATGTATACGAATAAGAAGACTCCTAAGACGTCTCTACGAGTGTTTTATATAGGGGACTTTCTAAATATATGTAGGATAAACTTACATAGTTCTAACCTTAATTCTATTTTCACTACGCTCCGTATACTTTTATTTTTATTTGAAATCTTTTTCCGCAGCGTTTTCTCAAGCTGATCGCACAGGTTTTCTCATCTTTCTTCGTTATTTATAGTATACATCTAAAAGTATGACTACGAAATATACCAAAAAAGTGTAAATAAATTTAAGAACCGATTTTGTAGTTGTACGTTACATACAAGTCTAATAATTAACTTAACTCATCAACTACCCATAATTGTTATAAAACTCATTGATAAATATTTAAGAGAAAAATCAAGAAGTGTACGTGTGAAGAACCTCCGCCTACCTAGTGGAGAACCTCTACTATATCTATAATACTGACCCACGCAACTTCGTCTTTCATCTCGTTAACATCATGCTCGGCTCTTATTGATCTACGCGTGGTTTCAACAATCCCAACTGAATTAATACTACCCTACCAGCCCTACCTCAATAGCAGCACTGAAACTTAATGGATATTTTTAAAATTTCTGAACCCTTAAGGTTTATTCCAGCGTAAGTTCCAAATATCGCAACATTTTTGCAAAGTTTTGAACGAACAGTAATGAAAACTTAACGAACTTAATGATTAGTCTGATGGTATCAAAAATGTTGTAAATTGCAGTGACGTCAGCATTGTCTGCAGTAAAGTAGGCAAACAGAAAGTTTTAATATTATATTCAATTTTTATGGAGTAACTTGGGAGTCGTACGGTCAATATCGTTTATGAAACCCGAGGTACGTATACGAGCGAAGATTGAAGCGAAGTTTGTTGAAGTGAAATATTAAAGGTGGCTAAAACAACGGAAATAAATAAGATTATTTTTAATGATACTGTTTTAGTGTCAAAATTATTAATCTCGGCCTAACTATAACTCATCTGTCAATGTCCTGTGGCTGAACTTAAGAATTCACAATGATTTGTTTTGTCACGTTTTATTTATAAAGTGTGTTAATAAAAAATACAGGTTTCCAAAAAAAACCTTACAGTATTATAATGTGGTTAATACCGTAATATACAATTTATATTGTACATTACGATTCGGCGTCAAAACAAGACATTCTTACCTAAAGAAATGTAACTTTTTATCTCACCGAGTGTCAAATGTGTAGGATATCCTAAATTAGTAAAACTGCCCCTGCGGTTAGAAGGTGCCAAAGGGCACTCTACGAACGATGGGGACGAAAGATTTGTTATGAGTGGATAAAAGAGGGTCGTGAGACATCCTTTTACTCAATAAATGGAAACTTTACTTTCTAGTAAAACTGCGAATTGAATTGCAGACCTGGTTTGATAGTTTAGAAGCACCTGTGCTACATTAATATTACTGATTTATTGACCAGTAAAGATAAATTTGAACCGATATCTTTTTAACTTCCAACGCAAAAATGCTCTCTCTCTCTCATTGTGTGCCGTCTGTTTTTTTGTGGTGTTTGAAAAGTGAATTAGCCAGGAGTATTCTTACCTATGTTTGGTTTTTAATTTTCTTAAAGATAATTGTTTATTAATACTTACCATTTATAAAATCACTTAATTAAAGTGCTTGTCTTTTTATACTAACAATCCTAGTTAATAGTTAACTATTTAGTGACTTGGTGTTCTCTTCACTAAGGAATTAAGATTTAACGCACGCAAAGTTGGTAGTAAATAGTCCTATGTGTTTACTAAGTTCGATGATGTAACTGCATTTTGGCTGTGTGACAGAGTAATATACAGAACCTTATACATATATTAATATTTTATAGAGATTAGGTATTTCATAAAAAAATATATATACGGTTCGCGTGTACTGCCGATCGAGGGGTCTCGGGATCGATTCCCGGGTCTGACTGTTCTTAGATTTTTCTTAAAATAGAAATTCTTAATAGCAGCCTGGAATAATATGACGGTGTTCACGCCTGTGCAGAGAGCACGTCAAACCGTCGATTCCGGTTGTCATGAACATCTATTCCAATCGTTATTGGGTACTCAGTGCCCTCAAATATACTACTCCCAACCAGTTCAATCATTGATCAGTTCGCCCGCAGTATTGCGGAGGTCTGATGCTAGTCGCTTCGTAGAAAAACTGATATTCAAATAAAACGATTGATATAGTAGCCGACCACAAGTAATAATGAGAATATTAAAGGCTAGGATGATGTTCATAATAGCAACAATGATCCTGAATAGCTAGATAGAGAATAGAGAATTGAGTAGAGAAAATCGTAGTTATCTGACGGTTTTCTTTAATCGTTAGTTCGGTTTGCATAAAACCATTTACTTTTATAATTGTAATTTAAAAAAATACAAAATGAATTTAATGTTAACTAGCACTAGATTTTATTCAGAAATAATGAAAGTCCTAAAGCTCTTTTGGAAGTATTATGTAGTTAATAACTGCAATTACATAAAACGCTAAACAATTTTTCTCACACCCGTGTTGAAAAATGCGTCACTTGGCATTTAAACGCGAACTTTCGGGCTGTTAGCTCAAAGATTTTGAACACGACACACAGGAAGGAACCAAGGGCACCATGAATATTAATATGACATTTTCTACCGAGCAGAGTATTTTGCATTAAAATAAATGCCCCTTTTCCTTTAGTATACGGCCTTATATTTCTTTTTCAGCTCATCAGCCTGTATGTTTTAACCTAAATGTAATATTATTTTTTGTATACTCCGTGAAAGTGAAGCGGCGAAGTGTCTTACGTTCCGTACATTGGGTACTTTATTGCTTGAAGGAGCCAACTAAATTAGTCTCATCATGCGAGTGACAGGAACCCGCCTGCGCACTTATATAATCAAATACTAAAAGGCGTAAATCATTATATTGGACGTTGTAGTCCTGTTCTTACTTTGCATTCATCGACTCCTGCCAACTTTAGAAGTTCATGTACTGTGACTCACAAAAACTTATTCGTTACGAAAGAAGAACATTTTAAATAATGAACATTCTTAGCTACGAATATTTAAAAAACTACATAAAGTCGACTTTCAAATTTTGACCTCGTCCGAAAAACAAGAGCATCACAGTTAAACCGCGTTCTTCTCTGATATCTGGGTCAAGGTAACATTGCCCCTTTTAATCCTATTCAGCTTTTCTAGTCTTGGAATCAAACAAAAGGTTTTGTTATGTGATTGAGGAACTTGATGTGATAGGTATAAATATATATGACGTCATTATTTAATTCAAAAATTAAATACACAATCCTTTACATCGTTTATCATACCTTTGAATGAATATAATACATAGAAATATTAGTTAAATAGTTGATGTTAGTTTCTTTCAGTTCACACTAAAACATAAATGAACTAAAAGAAACTTCATCCCTTTTTGGACGATTGAATTCGAATAGTTAATTATATTATCTTTGTAAGTACGTACCATTTAGTTATTTCATGTTTCTCCATGATAAAACATCTTACTAATTACTCGCCGCCTTTGTAACTGACAACATACGCACTTTCAAGTTACCTACCTACCATTGACTTATGCTACTCTTTTTTACTTAGGAACTTCCACTTAAGGACTTACCTTGTTAGTTGCTAAATTGTAAGGTAAAGTTGTCGCGCACTCATCATCAACCATACTTTTATAGTTCACTGCTAGGCCTCTCCTAAGAAAGGAGGTTTTGCTGACTTATACATAGAGTAAATTAAAAAAAAAACTCGTAATTTTATTTCACATTTTCTGAAAATAGGATTTTTAGTCTAATATTCTTAACATATGATCATTAATTTTCTGCAAGTATTATACTTTTGAGAGCATTTTACATTCAAGTACATTTGTAAGTAAATGAAACTGAATGATTTATGAATTAAAGAAAACGAGTAGTTCATATTTAATATCATTTTATTGAAACGAATATTCGTGTATAAAAAAATTGACATTATTTGTTGTTAATTTATTGTCATAGAGAAATAACATCATCAATAACATAAGGTAGTTAAAACAACATAATATACAAAATATTCTACTCACAATTTGTCCCTCGTTGGTAAGGAGTAAACATCTGAATGGGTCTTACTAGTACATCCATTTTAGTCATAATAACGCTGTGTATGGCGTCGTGGCTTTGTTGTATTATTTATGAATAAATCGGGATGTGGGTTCGAATGCCAGTCCCCATGATGTTACCTACAGTTGAATTATTCCCATCTCGACACTCTTTCCTCGATCCCCACGTCGATCCAAAGTTAAATGAAATTTAGGATACTTTTTTTTTGGATCTATAAATAAGGTTTTATTTCAGAAAACTTGAAAGATACAATTCAACTTCTGAAACAAAAATTATAGCGGGTGGCTTAAGAGTGTGTGTATTTCTTTTTTTGTTAAATCAACAAAAGTACTAATATATTTTTACCATCTTCAACAATTAAAATTTTATTTAAATGCAAAAAAAAAACATTGTAGTTACTAACGCCTAACAAATAGTAATAATAATAAATAATCTAGTAAGTGATGTGCTTAGTTTGGGACTAGATGATGTTGCGTGTCATAGACTCCGAAATATTTACTTATTCATATAACATCTGACCTGCCTTTTAAGAATAAATGCCATTTTATTATTAGCTTATCATTCTCAATGCCGTAATTTATTATTCGAGTAAATTTGTACGCAATGTCGTTTAGACCTAGCGAAATAATATATTTTGCTGCTGATCTTGAATCTCTAATGCTGACACGAATTAGACCCCTGTTTTGTGTGAAAAGAGCACATGCCGCATTAAAAGTCCGGCTGTTTTGAGCTGGGCCTCGACAGTGGTGTGTGAGTGAATGAAGGCGGGGGGTGGATTGTTCGCGCAGCCTCCGAACAGCCCAGCCTGCCAGTCGACGACGCGCAAAGCGGGCACCACTACGCGCTTCCCGCTTTTATTACGCTCAACAACTAACCAAAGAGTGGTATTTATAAGTGCTTAACCTGACTGTTGCAAGTAAGAGAATACATTTAACATGCGTACAACCGCATATTGAAAGTTAATTATATACAACATCGAGTCGCCTTTTCCAAAAACACCATCAATTCAAACGTTAACGCTACCGGCGATAGCTTCTTGTAGCTTTTGTGCCGTTAAATGGCAATTACAGGCGTTTTCGAGGCGTAATATGACGAATTTTCCATGTACAATACGGTCCTAGTCACCTGAGATGTCTAGAGGTCGTTGCGTAGACTATTTCAGTGAGATACATTTGTGTGCGCGCCAATCACGTGTATTGTGCTCACTATCTTAAATTTTTGCTAACGGCTCATACTAATTAAAACAATTCCAGTTTGCTGTAGGTTTAATAACAGAAAGATATACAAAATATGTTTTTTCTTCCGACAAAGGGTGATTTTTCTTCCAAAATTTTCTTTCATTAAAATTTTCGGTTGAATCTTTTGTGCTGTGTTTTAATCACTTCCAGAGAGTTGAGTAAAAGAATGTAAAAGTCAATATGTACAGTCAATATATTTAGGTTGGCAAGCTACTGACATTTCGTACTCTCTTTGTAGATCTACTACACATCGGGCGGTATCGCCCGTAAGCCCCTGTTAACTGCCGTAATCCCGTAGTGTAGCTCGTTTCTAGTTCATAATAGAAGCCTTTTGGGGTTTCTAAAACTTTGTAACATGAGTTAAAGAGTAAACTTATTTAGAACTTTACAAGTATTTAACATGTATTTACTCATTTTAATACGTCGCTAAGATATAAAATATAATAAACTGTAGTTAAACGTAGTTGTAGTAATTATCCACAGAAATTTTGAGGGACAATATGGTATACAATATTTCGCTATTATATGTCCTCAAATTGAATAAAAACTGTAGATTTATAAATGTTCATTATCCTTGTATATCGCACTGACATTACGATTTCGCGTTCGTTTGATTAGTATTACCATCTTCAAATTTTCCGACGAACTTAATTCAGTTCTCAAATGTATAATCGTATTACGTTACCCTCTTCATGAAAGCTTTCGTTGATAAGTTTGGGAGGTACAATCTAATGCTGACCCGTCTAAGTCCTTTCATTTTCTAAATTTCGGGGTCTAAATGTATCTATCTGAGCTTTAGATTTCTCAGATTTTAATTTAAATATTTTTTGCAAACATTTCGAATTTCAAGACGTTCATGACTTGAATGCTACCACTATTGCCTTTCTTCGGCAATTTAATTTACTTTCTACATATTTTAACATAATATATGTACATAGAACCGAACATGCACATATTATATTATGAGATTGTATCAAAAAATAATAATTTTGTAAATACTTTTATTTCACTTTTACGTTTTTTGTACCAACATGTAACAAAGGACCTTAAATAAAATACTCGTCAAGGCGTCAAGAAAAAATATTGGAAATTTAATAATACTGTCTATTGATTGTTAAAAAGAATAACCGTACTTAATTTCTGAAATATTATATTCATAAATAAATACTTTGCCGAAATGATAAGCGTTAGAGAAATTTAAAAGGATTTAGCTAGCGCGAGTGAACTCCCTTGTTGGATTAAACTGACTTATTTTGAAACCCAAGGATTGCCAGATAGGTACAATCAAAGAAATAATTCATTTTGCTGTTTGGAAAACAATTCATAAATTCAAATCCCAAAAGCCTAATTAATCTGTATTTGCAATCTGTACTTTTAAATCGGTCTCTTATTTCATTCTTAAGATTTTCACTTGAGGTAATATTAATTTAATGAGCTTTGAAATCACTCCTCATATATATGCATTAATTTAGAATATGTTTAATAAAATACTTTATTGTATTTTCGAAGGGAAAAAGGTTGCTGCTGTTCAAAATGTGTACTCTACAATATTCTTTATATTTTTTAAAGCTAAAGATAAAGTAATATTCCTGTTAAGAATTTGTAGTGTTATTAGAAATTGTAAAGTAGTATATATGCGAAGAAGACATTCTATAAGTGTTTTATTTTACAGTTATTTCTTCGCAGTTTCAAATAAGTTTCAAATCTCATCTGTGCTCTTCATCCGGTTTCATAGTAATTAACTGTCAATTCTTTTATATAAAAAATATCTAGACCATTCATTTCTAAGCCATGACGTAATACACAATACACAAATTGAATTTTCAACTGTAGGTACTTAAAATTATTGAGGTAATGTACTTTAAAGTTGAGGTTTAAAAGATACGTTTTTAAATTCAAGTAACATTGAAGGGGATCGTATTTCATTTGTTTGATTCTTTAGAATATTGTATTTTGTATATTGCAGGTTTAAAGAAGTTGAAACAGTGCTTTCATGTTTCACCATGAAAATTAATGAATAATAATTCATAATACTCACAGTGGTTTAAAATGGCTTCATACCAGAAATCAGCCGCTAAGCCGCCCAAATTTCTCTCAGATGAAGATAAATTTCGCTCATTATATTTGTTTGCAGTTGTAAAGTATAAATCCTTAGTGTACATGTTTCGGCTTCAGTTTTTCTACTAACGATTTCGTTTCAGTCTTGGTTGTAGATCGAACGCTGTTTAAAATACTGAAACATTGTATGTGTTTTTAGATCTAACCCAGCACAAATATACTTACGTGTAAAATTTGTATTATGTGTACGATTGTACAAGGGTTACTCCTTTATGTTGCCCTATCGAGTCCCAGAAATCACACGCTACACGAACCTCGGTATTTCGGTTAGACTTAATGTCCTGAGGCCGTTATGTTTCTAAACTTTGGCTATTAACGTACTTTATTTTCCCAGCTGATGATACGTTTGTCAGACTGCTCTATGGACCATGACCTATTTTCTTTATCGCCTGAGGTGACACTCCGTTTCAACGCAAAGCAGACATAAAGTAACTTTATGTTTGCTATAATAATAAGTTTCAGCAGTTCTTGTCCGTAGACTTGTTGTTTTTTATATCTTGTATTTAATATCAGCATTTTAGTTTGTCTTGTTAAGTATTTGTTTAATTATTGTGTTTATATTAAGATCTTAAATATCTTTGCGATGTAATTAATGTACATGTTCTCTAAGTTTCAACTGAAGCTTTTACTTCGCGTTGGATTTCTAATTACCAAGTCCTTATTAACGTGAGATGTTATCAACCTGTTCGCTTGAAAATGAAGAACCAAATTACACACTGAAACGAGTTAATTTCATTTTGTGATAAATGTTCTAATAGTAAGTAAAATATTATACGATATCCAAGTATTATTTATCCGTACAATTTGTTTTTTCTTGTCAATTTGTCGTATTGTTATATTTAATCTAAATCTTGATTTGAAGTACTTTCCATTTAAAGGCGCATTACGTTTCCACTGGACTGTGTGTGTGTGTTATTATTTTCTGATCCTTATTATTAATGTCCTGAGGCAGCCACTGGATTCTTCTATCCTAGAAGTTTATATGTTACATATGTATAAACGTGTGTTTGACTTGACTTTGGTTTACAAGAAATTAGTTTATGGTCTAAATAAATTTACTTCAGACGGTGGAGAATTTGGGTAACGGACAGCTGATGCAAAACCCGGTCGGCTCTGCAGAGATATCTCATTGTATGACAGCTACTACGAACTGATGACCCACTGACCCAATTCTGAACTGCAGTTAGCGATTTGTATACCTTACTATTTGTTTCAAGTTCTGGCACTGATTCCCATCCAATTTATCCATATTCACCCGATATGCAATTCTTGAGGGAATTCGTCGGTATTTATTATAGAAGGTAAATTTCAATTGAGTTTTATCAAATATTCATAAGTTGTTTACTCTTCTTAGTTTGGATAAGTTCTTCGGTTTCTGTGCTGTTGTTTGATATATTAGGTAAACCTTCTGGGAAATCAATAATACACGAGTGACTGCCTGCTATTGAATTTCATTACAAGTAGCCCTGGATTGTCAACATGTTTGTTTCTGTAGACGTACCTATAGAATTTTACACGTCCGTTAGTTCACAGAAATATTTTTAAAATATTATCGTCTACATGAAATTTTTATGAATGGTTTTGATCATTATAATCTAGTAGCTCTTGACCGCGCTCCGTTCGCCTGTATTGCTTATCGCGGTAAATAGTGGCTTATATTGAGAAAGGACGTCAAGAATCAAAGTATCTCCATGGCATTTTTTAATTGAAATCGGTGCATTGATTTAACCTGGAAGCGTAACTGACATGGTTACTTTCCAATTCCGAATATTAGTATGGATAAACGTCTTTTACCATTTTATTGTCTTTAGGCTCCCTTGATACATAAGGATCTTTCTCTACTTCAGTAGATTCGTGTAGGTATGTGTATTATATTGAGTATGATAATTATTATGTATCTTAACCTATAAAACTCATATTCTTCATAGAGATATAACTTATTAAGTTGTCTAAAAGGCATCAACGTGTAATAGTGGTCGCCCAGTGGTTGAAAATCGACCATAATCATCATCATCATCCTATCGCAGTCCACTGCACGACACGACATATTGGCTTCTTAATTCGATCGTAATTCATTATCTTTTTCTTTTTTTTTGGCTTTCTGCAGAGCATTCACCTACCTCAGTACTCAGAGCATATAAACTTTAACTGTGCCAAATTTGCTCCTCTGTTCGCATAATTTTCGTAAAAAGGGGAAAAAAGTTTTTTAGTCACGTAATAATTTATAATTATTGTAATCGATGTGAATATATGTATATACCTATTTCTATATCAAGGTCTAATGTACTTTTTATCTTTAATAAAATAATGCACAAACAAAAATATTAAACACTTTAGTAACGACTTTAACATTCACATCGTGCGAATATGATTACAATAAAAATACAGCTTCCTTTCTGAACTATACCCAAGGTTACCTTTAATTGTCATTTAGCAATTGGCATAAGCGAGGCTCTGAAATTTAATAAACCACATTCGGGTCAAGGCTGTCTGCTACACGGCCTCAACGACACTTCAGTTTGAATTTGGCATCAACAGATTCAGTATATGGAAAATTGCTTAATTGGACTACTAGGTGCAGTAGGGTATACTTTAAAATTTTATTCATGAGTGCTCTGAGTGTACTTATTGTACAGTAAAATCGTTGAGAGAAGTGGCACACCATGGAAATAATTGGATTGACTTAGAGACCTAACTTGTTCTGGTATAAACTTTCGTTGATCCAAAATCGGATTATGTAGTTTATAAGTTCTAATATTTTTCTCTTTTCCCAATTAAAACGTGCACTACCTACGAATTCTTTCGCCTGTGCACGACTTGAATATTTTATGCTTGCAGTCTCGCGGGAAATTAATGCTGGGTGCACTAAACCATTGTAGTTAGGACTATTTCTCAGAGTAGGTGGTTAGATTTCTAAAGATGGAATTTTGCGATAGTGCTTAATTAATGAACCTTTTCTATTATCTGTACAATTCTTTAACCTGGAAAAACGAAGCGAAAAACATCTAAATAATGATTAAACCTGTACATGTTAGAATCAATTTTTAAAGGTACGAGCTCAGGGGAGTGATAGTAAATATAGAATTGGTTTTATCAGGTACATTTTCCCACTAAAACCTAAACTGTGGCTTACCGCACGCGACTTCAGCACCTGAGGGATTATCGTACCTCCGTTGTATATTATTTTATTATTTGTATTTATAGTAAATAAAGATAACTTTCAAATAAATTTCAGATTTCAGTTGGTTGCATTCTTATTTTTTTACCACCATTTAAAATTATTTTCATTAAATTTCAATTTAGTTTTTAAACAGTTACTCTATACTGTTCTTAAGTTATTCATCGAGTTCAACTTTTTTATATATTTAGTACATATTTTAGATCAGCCCCCTGAACCTAGTTGCAAAGGATTCCACCCGTTTGTCTTTCTGCAGCGCATCGTCATCAATGAAAAAAAAAACCTATTAAATTGGGAATCTCCTCTTTTTTGAAGTCGGTTCACAACAAATCATTCACTCGCTCGTTGTACAATAAGTACTTAGATAAACCCTAAACTTTGATCTATGGTTCTCCATCTAATAAACGTCGTAGTAACGTTACCTATTAACGGTTGATCATGAATTAAACTTTCTTCTGAAAAAAAAACGGCCCTCGTTTTATTTCAATCATAATTTTTGAAACGATCACATTCCATTCAATTACTATGTAAGAACTTCAAATTGTTACCTGACAAAACCAGAAATTAGCCAACGATACAAGAAAATTGTGGCGTTAGCAATTGCAGAGTGATAAATTTTTGCAACTGGGCTTAAGCTCAAGGCTTAAGCTCAAAGTAAATAAAGTGTTTGCCTATCGTTAAAAATGCTTTAGCGAGAAAAAAATTGATATATTTCGTTGTAAAGTCCCGTGACTTGCTAAACTCTGCCAAGTCTTGCCAAAAATTTATTATTTCACTTTTAGTTCTTACGAAAATGCTTTTCATTTTACACGCTTGTAATACCTTTGATCGCGTCGATCGATCGAGGGTTTCTGGGACATTTACGTGATCAGCAATCCACTATTCTCAATGTTAGGTTAGTTTACATAATTCGAAAGTGCTTTGTTCTTTATTGTTAATAGCATAGATTATAAGTTTTCGCATTAAATATATTAATCTAGATATTTCCGTTCGAAGTTGCGCCTGGAATACTCGTAAAGAGAAACTTGGAAGTGGGCTAGCTACTGTTTACCTTTGAACAGATATTCGTGATTATTCCTACCTCTAAAACTCAAACTTAATCATTGTTCCATTTCGTGGAATGTTATTATTAGGTACCTCTATGAAATGAGCCGTAAGCAGAAAATAGTTTTGTTAACAATTATAATTATCGATGTAGGTTTTACTTTCGCTTAAATGATAACTTTTGAGTTGTTTTTGGAAAAGGCGAGGAGATCAAATGCTAGAATCGAGTGATGAAGTATAGTGAAACTTTCTTCAAAAATCATGATGCATTGATGTGCACCAGCGGTGAGAGGACTAATCGTAATTGAATTAATAAGTGTGGTGTGAAAAAATACGTGAGACTATAACTGTGTACGAATGACGGAGCTAAGAGTTCTGTCTTGTTTGTGCGAATGAGAGGATGCACGGCTGTCGATTGTCCGCTCCGCGGAGACGCTAGCGGGAGAGGTAAAGGCGATCGGAAAGGGTGTCGGGCCGCGAGCGTGACGATTGGTGCCCGCATGAGGCACGCCGGCATGCACTGACGTGCGCCCGGCGCTGCGCGTGCTGCGGCGCGGCGCGATGCCCACCTGGGCCTGACATGGAGGAGGGCGGATATTGGCGACCATCTTGCTCGACGCTGTCACTGGCGGAGCACCATGGCAGCACAAGTCACTTATGTGCGCGCCATGCGCCTCAACCAGCGCGGCTCACGCATCGTCACCCCCCCCATGCACACCACGCGCACGCGCACCAGCACGCGCACGCCCATCATCTACAGCATGCGCAACACGCGCCACATGCGTCGCACACGACCTCATGCCCCGTGCACAGCCCGTTTAGACAACCTACACCGGAGTATTGCGCCGCTCATTCTCAGGTACTTCAATTTATATAGTTCAGAGAACCATATAGTCTCTCTAATTTAGAGATACTAAATGTATAAGTCGTTAAAAATAATAATGGGGCATGGTTATGTGGGGCCGAATTTAGTCGTGCACGAGCAGGGTGTTAGCTAGTATGGAACATGTTTAAATAACATCTATTTATATTAAATGGTACTTTAAATATTTATTTCCGAACCTTTTAGTTTTTTACTATTTTAATAGTTATATCGTTTGTTTCAATAAACAAAAGCGGCCAAGTGCGAGTCGGACTCGCCCATGAAGGGTTCCGTATCAGCAAGTAACATCATATAAAAGTTCTTGTAGTTCGTTGTGACTTTCATCGATGTTTTTATACTAGTGTATTGATTGGATGAAAGGTAAATTGCGTGTTACGATTTATGGCGTATTAAAAAAAAACTACTCACTAGATCTCGTTCAAACCAATTTTCGTTGGTAGTTTACATGGTAATGTATAACATATATTTTTTTTAGTTACATCACTCTCTTATTTTAGAAGTTAGAGGGGGGGGGGGACACACATTTTTCCACTTTGGAAGTGTCTCTCGCGCAAACTATTCAGTTTAGAAAAAAATGATATTAGAAACCTCAACATCATTTTTGAACACCTGTGCATAGATACCCCACACGTATAGGTTTGATAAAAAAAAATTTTTTGAGTTTCAGTTCCAAGTATGGGGACCCCCAAAATGTATTGTTTTTTTTCTATTTTTTTGTAAAAATCTTAATGCGGTTCACAGAATACATCGACTGACCAAATTTCAATAGTATAGCTCTTATAGTTTCGGAAATAATTGGCTGTGACATACGGAGGGACAGACAGACAGACTTGACGAATCTATAAGGGTTCCGTTTTTTGCCATTTGGCTACGGCACCCTAAAAAGCCTAATCTAGTGTTACACCATATTGTTAGGGTAGATTAGCTTAATAAAGTACCTATATTGTTTTTATTTTTGATACAAATAGTTTGCCTCACATACCTACATAAAATAGTATTTCAAAATAACAAATTTCTTTTCTAGAGACAAGTGAAGGTAATAAGCGCACTTTAGGGCTAGACCTTTACCGCATTTAATAGTAGGTATGGCTTAAGCGTATTAACTAAGACATGTATGCCTTATGATCACTAATGTTAGTTGATAATACGTTTTTTGTTCGTATTGATAAGACGTCATATATTAGGCATGTGACTTGAGTTACAATCAGCATTTGGAGATTAGATAGATTGGAGACGCTCAATCAATATCAAAGTTGTATTATTTATATCCTGTACATCTCCAGATTGCGCCCTACATTAAAATGATCTTTATTTGGCCAAATAATATAGATAGATGGATAGAAAATAAATATACATAAGTAAATTTTGAACAACATTACTTTGTGAAATAGTATTAGTTATCGGGGATCTACGAAAATATTGTGTTAGATGGTGTTTTTAGTCGATATAATTTTAATTTTCTACATCTTTTGTAATGAATATCTACAAACTTGTTAAGACTTATTATTCCTGATCAATCTTACATGAACATCTCTAGAGCTAGATTTGCGACGCCACAACTGCGACAAATGCCGTATTGCTGGCTTTGCGATTCCCGTCATGAGTCACAGACGGTAGTGTGGCCAACTTTTATAAATGACAGAAACGTTGCCAACAAATATATCTGAAGAAAATTGTAGAGTGATTTGTACATTATAGCAATAATGTATAAAGGTTACCAAAACTCCAAAACTATTAAATCTAAACGAAAAATAATAAATTAGACATTCGATAAATGTCTTTAAAATGAAAGTACTGAAAATAAAGTATATTTATTATAGTATATCGATATATGTATATTTTTATTGTGAGTAATAATTGTCGCTAAATAATATTTTTTTTGGTATAAAGCGCGAGTGTATTTTAAATTTTCCATCTTTTCACTTTTTCATACTTTTTATGTGACAGAAGATATTTGTTTGCACTTAAAACAAGTACTAAGTTGCAATGTTATAGTTATTCATTTTTTTATTCTTGATATATTGATTTACTAGTAAATTGAAAAGTTTTACAGGTGTTTTAAAGTTTCCCTTAGGTAATATGTTGCCCCAAAACAATATGGCTGAACAACAGCTGCTCTTGATTGATGGAAAGTTAGTAAATAATATGACGTAATGTAAGGAGATTGATGGTGTTGCGGATGCCGTTGAGAATATATGAATGAGGATGGATGGCACTACAATGAACTCTCAAAACTTGTATTTGTTGTTCGTACAATTTTTACAAAGTTAGTGTGCTGTTCGTAGATTGCGGAATGAAAATAAATGTTACTTTAATAAACAAAAATATACACAATAGCATCATTCATATATATGAGTTAATTTAGAAAAAAAAGAACATTTCCATTTTATGTATGTTTTTATCAACCGACGCAAAAACGACGGGGTGTTATAAGTTTAACGTGTGTGTCTGTCTGTGGCGTCGTAGCTCCCGAACAGATAAATAGATTTTGATTATGTTTTTTTTGTTTCAAAGGTTAATTAGTTGGAAGTGTTCTTAGCTATGTTTGTTGGAAATCGGTCTAATCAGTCTGGGGATTTTTTAATTTTACTTGTTAGTACTGTAAAGTTAAATTGTAACATAGTTCAACTTTTCATGTTCACATACATGAAATCGGTGTTTCCCAGAACGGGTTGGCAGAGGCATTTTAAACGCCCGCTTTTAGACATTTTTTGAATCCATTGCCGCTTACCAGGATGTTTAGTTTGCTAAAGCCTCGTCCGTGGATCAGCTGGTGCACCACTTGCAGGTGAGGTTGGCCTGGGTATGCTTAAGTTGTTAGTGGGAACCATATGCATCCTGCAGTTAAGATTTCTTGTAGAAAATAAAATACGATTACCTATTCATTAAAAACCTGAGTAATATTTTAAACATTTCTTCAAAGAATAGTGTAGTAACACACGAAAACCTAAAAAATATCTGCATAACCTTATATACAACATGTTCTTGATTGAGGAAATTGCCTGATCATTTTCAAAGGTGAGATAATATAATTAATCAATTCTAGTAGATCACACACCTGTGTTACAATTAAAATTTAACTCGACCTAGATAATTATACATGGATTACAGTTTGAATTGATTAGACGTATTGTTTCTGGAATTCTCACTATAAATAATAAAGAAAGGTGAATTTTAACATGTAACATGTAACGTTCTTATAAAATTCTTAGTTAGGAATTTGCTGTTTTTTGTATAGATGGTCTTCTATGTTTTAAAATGTAGTTATTTCAGTCTAAATCATAAGAATAAAGATAATTAAAGTAAGAAATACTTATTGATATAGAGAATTTAGCGTTCTCCTTAAGCCTTAGGCCCGCGCCGGACGAACCGCACGCAACGGATTTTATTTTGCTTTGTATGATTTCCCATAGTGCTGCGTCCACTATCCGCCCGCACCGAACGCCGGCATTTATGAGCAAGGCAAATCAGTTCAATCTGTTGCGTGCCGTGCGTGCGGTGCGTCCGGCGCGGGCCAATGGACGCGTACCTTTATAACCAGTTCAGAGATGTATTGTGGGATATCGATAGATCGCCGAGCATTAGATATTAAAATCAGATCATGTATACGTACGTACTTACGTCCGTTTTTGTAACTTTGAAAATCTGCATAATGATTCGTTGTGTATGAATATTCGACGACTATTTGCAAAGAAATTACATAACAATGACACTTAGTGACATTACATATATTTTTTTCGGTAGTGTTTCATTTTTGCTACGATATTGGAAATTGTAACCATTGAAATAGTTATTTATTTTGTTGAAATATTTTCTTATTTCTTATGTTGCTATCATACAACATTGCGAATTAAAGGGTTAATGACATATTTTATTTTATTCTGCTACCGAATCGTGTCCCTCCTATAGATTTAAAAGGGAAGTGTATAATTTTTTTATTTGTAAACCAAACCACAGATTACAGAATACTGCAATATCATTGCATATCACACACCTAAGTAATCAAAGTTACAAATCGAAAAACTATGGACAACACTACAGCCGACGCGATTCAGCATCTGAACAGTCGCTAAAACGCGCGTTTCCGATACCGCGTTCGAACGCAGAAATTCGCGACTGATGCCGGTAGCATCGATTTGGCATCTGAGCAGTTGCTAAAACGCGCGTTTCCGATACCGCGATCGAACGCAGGAAGTCGCTAAAACGCGATGCAGCATCGATGCAGTCGCCATATCGCCGATCGCCGATGCTAAAAGTAGCTAGTCTGCGGTGGCCCTTAATGCATATTGTGTATATAAAGACATTCTGGAAAGCAGACTCTTGCTATCGTTGTATACATTTGCATTCGCTAGCTTGTTTAGGTATGTATAAGTTTGTATTCGTATTCTGATTTAGAATGTATTTTTTTCTTTCCCTAACCGTAATTAAAAAATTACAAAATAAAAAATTACGTTTCGTTTTAACGATATTTTTTAATGTGACTTTCAACACACCTTTTCGTTTTTAAGTTAAAACAAAAAATTAAACAGCCCAATTATTTTTCTTATATATGTTACTAGCCGATGCCCGCGGCTCTGCTCGCGTCCGAGGGGTTTGAAAAATAAATGTTGTCCAATTTTCAGGCCTACCCGATATAGAATACAAAATTTTAAACAAATCGGTCAGGACGTTCCGGAGGAGTATGGTAACTAACAGAGAATTTTATATATGTACAAGATTTTGAAAATCTCATAATATTGAAATTTAATCTAGAATTATATTCCCATCTTTCTTCTAAGCAGCTGTGAAAGCATTCAGTGTCAAGCATCAAATTTCAATTCCAAATCAATTAGGCTCGCAATGAATTGGGCTCTGATATTAATCTGTATTTATTACTAATTTTTCATTTCGTGTTTACCAAACAAATATTTTTCAATCAAAACGTGTTCTCAGTTATATCGAAATTTGAAACTTAGAAAGAATATATTTTTTGTACGAAAAACTACTTTGTCAAGTGAACAAATTAGAGATTCTGTATTATATTAACCGAGATTTTATCTGGGCTATAAGTCTAAGAAGTGAAATGTCAACTAAAAGTACACTATACATGCAAATATTACTCCAATCTCATTTGCTTTCGTAGTTACGGAGACGACAGAACGTAATTTAAAAACCCGCCAAGTGCGAGGCGGACTCCCTCATGAAGGGTTCCGTAGCAGCTAGTAATATCAAATAAAAGATTTTGTAGTTCGTTTTAACTTTCATCGATGTTTTAATAATAGTGTTTTGATTGAAAGAAATGTCAATTGCGGTTTATGATTTATGACGTATTAAAAAAAACTACTTATTAGATCTCGTTCAAACCAATTTTCGTTGGAAGTTTGCATGGTAATTACATCATATATTTTTTTTACTTTTATCATCCTCTGATTTTAGAAGTTACAGGGGGGGGGGGAAACACATTTTGCCACTTTGGAAGTGTCTCTCGCGCAAACTATTCAGTTTAAAAAAAAATGATATTAAAAACCTCAATATAATTTTTGAAGACCTATCCATAGACACCTGGACCAGACAACCATATACGTATAGTTTTGATGATTTTTTTTTTGTTTTCCAGTTCTAGGTATACCCCCAAAATTTATTGCTTTTTTTTCTATTTTTGTGTAAAAATATTAATTATATATAAGTTTCAACAGTATAGCTCTTATAGTTCCGGAAAAAAGTGGCTGTGACATACGGCCGGACAGACAGACAGACAGACATGACGAATCTATAGGGGTTCCGTTTTTTGCCATTTGGCAACGGAACCCTAAAAATACTCTGAAATACCTACAACTCGCACTAATACAGTCTTAGTTATTCACCTTTTAGTTATCCTTTTACCTTGCCTGAACTATCCCCACGAAGTAAGATTTAATGTTTTTTTTTTGTTTATAAGGCTGCAAAAATGACTAATCTGATGGAAAGCAGGAATAGAATCCAAGAGTATTGAACATCATCCTCATTGTGATTGTAGACAACGCACCATAGTGACCTTGGCTATTGCGGTCCATTGAGATGCTTCTGGCATCAATCTTCTAAATATTTCTAAGCATTTAAATTATGCTAATAAAAAAAGTCTGATGTACACACGTCTTACACCAGTTCTAAAGCATGGAACCAATTCTGAAACATTTCTCAAACAACACATAGTAATACAGCCAACGTTGTCTAACAAAGTCGTGCGGTCTCCGCAAGTTTGGTGTTCATTACCCGAGTTCATGCAAT